>CM060916.1:70520000-72920000 GCA_030737875.1 Allium sativum | reverse complement strand
AAATAAAGGCTTGATCTCCTTGTCTATTAGTATCATATCAGTTGTCGCATGTACGAGTGTACATTTGTATTCTAAACTGTATGGCAAATACTATTCTTTTGTTGATCACTACAACTATATTTTTGTGGTTTACCTTGATCTTAAAGCCTCGCTGAATCATAATATAACATGGGTTAACGGTTATCCTTGCTATCGTCTTGAAATGATAATATAATTACTTACTTCTTGTTCTCATATTTTTCAAAAAGGAGGCGAAGGACGGCCATAGCCGTAGAATCATAACCTAGTTGAATTATTATGGAATGTAATCTAAAACTAATTTGTTATTCATATGTTATATTTGACATAGTTTTTTGCTATTGTGATTTCGGATGAATAAAGATATAAATAAAATGACAGCTTCATATAGCATTTTTGTAATGGTACCATGTCTAGTAGCATGATTGTCCTAGAAGTAATGATAATTTCATATGACATTTTATTCTTAAATTGCTTAGAATATTGATAATGTTAATTATGATAGCTTAATATATCATTTTTATCCATGTTCACTACCAATTTTACTGTTATCTTACTGTTACTTACACTTGTTTTATTGTTACTTACTGGTATCAATAACAGTATGTTATTTACTGTTACTTTTAATAATATTAAAATGATAGTTTTATATATCATTTATAATGTTTTGGTGAATTTGTCTATTATTCTGAATTTGTGATGTAGTATTAACATTTAAACATTTGTGTATGCACAGAATACTGCAACAAAAAATACAAAAAAAAGGACAAAGAAAAAGAAAGAAGTCGATACGAATCAGTATCATTGTAGTTTAATGGCCATGATCAAAACAATCAAAAAAATTAAAAAAGGCAATGCTTTTACAGCAGATCAATTAGATTTCATTAAGAAAACACCATTTCATCAGTTCATTTTATATGTATATGAAGGTTATGTAACTTTGAAAGAATGTAGAAAATCAACTTTGACTGTGGATATTCTTATTAGTACATTTTCTGATGAGAATGAAGATTTCAAAATTGGGAAAAAAGTTTAAAAAATTATGACTGAAGATATTGCATAGCTATTTGGTTTGCCAATACATGGAAAAAACTTATTTCCTCTACAAAAATCTTCTTTTCAACACCTACCTGACTACTGTAAAGAATTTGTTGTAAGGAATTTTGGAATAGTTGATCATATTACTAAAATACATACCATTGCTTGAAAATTATCAATATCAAACTGATTTACCAAAACTAATGATAATTCTAGAAATGATAACTTACTTTTTTCCGGATAACCAAAATTATTTACCTTGGGGTTATCTACAATACTTAATTGATGAAGAAAAAATGTTTGATGTATCATGGCCATTAACAATACAATGTTCACAGTTACGTTCACTAAAAGTGTTCAAGTCCAAGAAACGTCAAATGTCCGGATGTTCCATGCTTATTTTGGTAAGAGATACCCTTTTTATTAATGCATTATTGTAACACCCCGTAATTTTGTAACACTAAGATTCACAAATCAAGGTATAATTAATTCAAAATGAAATAATTAAGGGAAACGGGTGGCTCCATTGCGTTCGTCTCGAAATTCTGCTTGAAAACGAGTCCGAGTTTGCATAAATAGGAGTCCGTATGAAGAAGTTATGACTCTCCGAAGTTTCAGGAATTTTCAGAACAGAAAACAGCGTGAAATTCGAATTTGAAATTTGAATTCAAACCCAGAAGCGGGCTGGACGGGAAAATTCCCACCCAGGACCCAGGTCGACTGGGGAGTCGACTGGGTAGTCGACCCCCCCTGACCAGGTCGACTGGGCAGTCGACCTAGGGGTCGACCAGGTGCCAGAACCTGTGTTCATTTTGATGTTTCTGGCCCGATTTTCTGACCAGATTCATGACTCTAATCCTATATAAACAGCCCCTAGTCTCCTTCACTATTCACAATTCTTCTCTAACCTTATGCTGCTAAGATTCTTGGTGGACATGGCTTCTTCTCCTCCACTAAATAAAATAATATATAAAATAAATCAAGACGAGGAAATGCTGCTCAAGACTTTCAAGAGGAGATTCAAAACAAGTTAGGATTCAAGTGAAGATTCAAACGACTTCAACGACTGTATTTCTACGAATCTAATATAATCTCTGTAAGTCGGTTACTTTTTAGATTTGAATGTTTTCTCTATTCGTGACATGGAATTAAAGGAATAAAAGAATATGCCAAATCTTTCTATTCGAATCAGTGCTTATATCTTTGGACCTAATTGAGAACTGTTATGATTCGATGACCAATAAGACTGTGACTATGAAACTAGGGACCTTAAAACCATATGCCTTTTTGACTATGAACATTGCCTATGACTGTGACTCATGACTGTGAGGATTATTTTCCTTTGACTATGAACATCGCCTGTGACTGTGATTCATTAAATGTGAGGATTTATTACCTATGACTATGGATATAAAATTATTATTTATGCCCATGACACTGTAGTTACAAAACCATGTTGTACCCCAAACTGGCATTATATTGGATCTAGGCTTGACTTTCTATTTCAATTTATTCTTAGTTATCCTTGGATCTTGATCTTGGGAATTTACCTATTAAGTTAGGTCTACCCATGTTCTTGAACCTATACTATTCAACCCTTTTCATGTCGTAATATTACCAGATCTATATGCCCGTGAATTATCATCTTATGCCAGCTATTATGTCTATACTTTCATGGCATTTTGGTTCATTCCCTTTTATCCACGAATCTAGATTTATTTATAATCTAGGTTGAATCACGATTATACGAACGATGGGAATACGTTTTGGGAAAAACATGAAATTGACTAAACTTGGAAATTGGCATAATTTGGGAACATGCATTATAGCATGACTATTAAGATGAAAATTAGAATAACAAGTCTAGTTTTGACATGAACTGAAATTAGAATATTAAATCAGAATTGGGTGGCTAAATTAAGAATGATAAGTATATTAGCATAATTGTGAATAATTTACATACGTTGGGCATAAATGGTAAATGGTTAAATGGGCCACAAAGTAGGTAGTTGGTATGCAAATTAAGTTTTGGGCATAAACTGTAAACTAGAATATAAAATCTAGTTTTGGCATGAACTGTAAATGAGGATGTTGGATCTAAATTGCTATAAACTGTAAGATAGGCAAATCAAGATTTGGGCCTAGAATATAAGTCCATTAGTGGGCATGGAAAATGAATATGGTATTGGCCAAATTTATTTAAAAAGGGAAAATAGACTTTGAGGATAAATTGTTAACAATTTATATATATACAAAAGAAAGGTTTATTATTGACATCTCTTTTAATAATACATACACCAGAAAGTTCTAGGGTGATAGAGAGGATAGTGTCTAGGCTTGGGTTTGGAAAATACAAGTTTCCTGCTCTCCCTGGCTATCCCTAACTGATCCGACAGACGGGATGGTTACATTCAAAACCTGATTGGAAAATTAATCAGAACCCTTTGAACTTAGAAAACACGAATATGCCTAACCCGAGGTTAGACTAAGTTGCGATATAAACCTGCCCGGAACCAACCGGCACATCCAGTAATCGCAACAATATCTGTCTAATGTGAGTGGTCACGGCTTTAATTTATTAATTAAAGCTAGAACAAGAATGGTACGGTTAAGTTAACTACAACACTTAACCAACTCAACATGTTAACTAAATCCGATGAGTGGGGTTAGGCTAATCTGGACACTTAACCACTTAACATGTTAACAAGACAAGACTTGTAGGGGTTAAGTAAATTTAATACACTTAGCAAGTTTAACATGTTAACTAGACTAGAAGGTGGGGTTAAGTAAGTTTAATACACTTAGCCAATTTAACATGTTAACTAAGACTAGAAGGTGGGGTTAAGTAAACTTGGAACACTTAGTCATCATAGCAGGATAAATGAACAGGGTTAAGTTAAAAACATGAAAGAACAATACTTAACCATTAGAACATGTTAATTAAACAGATGTTAGGGTTAAGTTAGCTAAGGGAACACTTAACCACTATAACATGTCGGTTAAAACAGATGGGCAAGGTTAGGTTAAAGGGAACGTTTAACCAATACAAGATGAATGGGTAGGGTTAAGTAATAAGAAAATACTTAACCAATATAACTCGGTTTGTGGTAGGGGTTAAGTAAACATGAACTACTGATAACACTTAACCAGTTTTATATGACAAACGAAAGGGTTAAGTTGACACGAATTGACTAATGACACTTAACCAACCCAATTTGACAAGAACAAGAACTAAGTAGTAAACCTTAGTTAATATGAACTAAGTCGTAAACCTTAGTTAAGAAAACAACGATTCAACAAACTAAGTGGTAAACCTTAGTTAGAGAAACTAAGTAGTAATCCTTAGTATATCACGAGTAGGAGCGAACGTCCATCTGATCTTAAAGAAGGCTCCAACGAATTGGGTTACGAAGCCTGAGGCTTCGAGGGGACGTGAGGTTACTCTTGGTATCCCTCTGTGAGGTGGCAGATGATCCTCCTGGGCTCACAGAGGTTAAGGTCTGCGTTAGAAGAACCAAGGGTATGCCTTGGTTGCAATATAAGGCAACCTAAAGACTAGGACCAGTGTGATTCGGCGAGACCAGTAGCCCTGTGATAGCAACTCGTCGTCTACCTACCATCTTTAGTCAATCGTTGTACGTATGCGGAAAGGCAGAGAACTCCCAACAGACCATATACTTGCTATCTAGTTATGGGTGAGGCTGGCCAATAGGAAAGTAGGGCATAGGGTGGCAAGAGTACAGTTCTCACGCTTGATTTTCTTTGATTGCCTTTCATTAGTTGAGGGAGGGGTCACGTGGGACCATAACCACTAGTAGAAAAATAGACCTTAGCATCTGCACCGGTAGATATCTGAAAAGCTCCCGACCAAGTTCCGTGTTTCTAGAGTAGCCCTGCCACGGGACTCGGGTCACACATTTCAGGACATGTGCATCTAGACAGCGATAAACCATTCGCGATGCATACGTGGGGAAAGTCTAGGAACATATACCACTCTAGGTATTGTGTCCTAGACTAGGGGCATCGTTCGACAGGTAGTGTAATCCCTAGTGGACCTACGTGGCATAAACCCTGAATTTGTGAAGCATTAGATAAGTCGCGTAAATCCTAGTTGAATCTAGGGAGCACTCGATAGAAAAACCCTAGATTAGATCTAGGTAATAAATAATAGATGTACACCTGAAACAACCACAACTTAGGGGATTGGGATCACGTTATCATTTTATAAAGATTTCTAGTTAGGACACTAGTTAGGTGGTGCAGGGATATAGAATCCAGAATAACAGGGTAATAGCGAAGCAGAGATAATAGGGAAGCATATCTCATATTGCCTTAGCATCTTGCATAAATCTTATGTTATCTTGTTAACCCTATCATTATGGTATTATCTTATATTCAGTTAATTCATGTCGTGTTGCTTTTTCCTGTTCACATGCTGAAAGTTACTGAACTTACCAGACTTAATGTCTGACTCTGTTTTCTTTCGCTTTCTTGACTTCCGTCTTCCCTCCCCCCCCCCAGGTCCGTAGGAAGGGAATGTTATTACTTAGGCTCAGTTCTCTTCCCAAGCTTGAAGACTCTTGGATATATCGCTTCAGACTCTCTTTTCCGCTGCTATGGTTTATGCTACATTGGGGAATACAAATGTTATTTTTATGCTTCTTTATTTTGTAAGACAGATGATACTCTGGTATTGGAAAGCAATTGTTGTACAAACTATTTTATCAATAAAGTAATGTTTTATTTCCCGTTGTTTTAATTTTGTCTGTCTTGTAATTTATCTACATCTTTTACCTTAAATGCTCCACAGAACTTAGTGCATTCCCTTTATGAGTGACACTAACGGACGTGGGGTGTTATACTTGGTATCAGAGCTGAAGGTTACCGGATAAGATAAAAGATTTGAAAAATTATTTTCAAAACGGTTTAAAAAGAAGCACTTTTCAAAAGAATTTTTTTTGTTTTAACGGCATATTCCCCAAAGCCATATGCACTATCTTTTTATTCTCTGTTTTGAGTCCTTGTTTCCTTCTTTCTTGAGTCTCTGGGGCTCCTGGCTCTCTGGGAGGTAACCTCATCGAAGGGCGAAGTAGTGCCCGATTCCCATATATAGCCGTAGTAGTTTCACTTGCGGCCAGTTTTATTTCAAGCTTTGTAGGGTTTTCTGTACGATGGAGGCAGCTTTCGAGAGATTTGTCAACATGATTACACAAGGAAGAGGATGAGGAGTTTGGCTAAGGGGCACAACCCAAGGATGAGGAATTCGTGGATATGGACTTGGCTCACGAAGGAGGAAGGAATTATAAAGCCTTAGACAAGAGGAAGTACTTTTACTAGGATATAATAGGGCATATAATTAAGGACAAAGGACAAGGTTTTTAAAAGGGCAAGTACATGCTTTCACCACTAAGCGTACCTAGGAGAAAGGTAGTAAAGTTCTGTTGGAGGAGTCTAGTTTTTCTGTTCATACTCTTTCTTTTGGTTTTAGCGCCTCGCATTTGTTCATGTCTGTTTCCATAGTTGAATCTCTGCACCTTAGTATAGTAGAAGGTCCCTAATAGTCTCAGATCCAAATTGGTGGTTCGGCCCGTTTACCTTTGGTTTATAGGGATTTGAGAACAGCCACATTAAGTGTCGAGTTTAAGCGTAATGCTTATGTTTTGGTTCCATGAGCTATGAGGCTAGTTGGCTAGTAATTCTGAAAGTTAGACTTTTTGACATGCCTTGGAAATACCCTCGAGATTTCGTGTGATCCTAAAAGGATCGGTTAGGCTTAGCTATCTAGAATTGCTTAATACATTGATCGACGATTTTCTATCCGTTAGAATAGTCCATGAGTACGCAGATGTATCCAGTTGAATTTGGAAGGCCAATTATCCGATTAATAATTGGTTAAGGTACAGTGGAGTGAAGCTCAAGAAGATGCGACTTAAGAGACTGTAGACTAGATACATGCATCATACCCTTTTTCTTAAGGGTATATCCTTTCTCTAGGAGTTTTATGCCTACTTGTTTCTAGCTTTTTGGGTATATCCTCTAGGACGTATCATCGATCCTTAGGTAGAAGCCAATGGATGTAAACATGTATTTGAAACATGTTATGATTGATGATTGCAAGTGGTTGCTCGTGGGTGCATATACACACCATATGCGCTAGAACGACTTAGTTACTTTCATATTTCATTCGCGTTTATGTATTTGCTTAACGGATTTAACTTGGTATGTTATCATATGGATGTTGCATATGGATGGATGACTATGCACACATGTAGTATTTACATAACTAGGGAAGTTGCATACATGATTGGACGCATGGCACGAACATAATTCGCATTAAGGAGGTCAACTGAATCAGTAGACCGCCTGATTTTGCATTAGATAAAGACATATACACACACTATGCATATGAATATGAAAGCATTAGAAATCTTATAAGGACAATGAATTCCTGTGATTGAATGGTTGATTAGATGGATGATGGGATGATAGGACACATTCTTCCTAACTTAAATATTTCGGGGACGAAATCCTTTTAAGAGGTGGAGAATGTAACACCCCGTAATTTTGTAACACTAAGATTAACAAATCAAGGTATAATTAATTCAAAATGAAAGAATTAAGGGAAATGGGTTGTGCTATTGCGTTCGTCTCGAAATTCTACATGAAAACGAGTCCGAGTTTGCGTAAATCGGAGTCCGTATGAAGAAGTTATGACTCTCCGAAGTTTCAGGAATTTTCAGAATAGAAAACAGCGCGAAATTCGAATTCGAAATTCGAATTCAAACCCAAAAGCGGGCTGGGCAGGAAAATTCCCGCCCAGGACCCAGGTCGACTGGGGAGTCGACTAGGTAGTCAACCCCCCCTGACCAGGTCGACTGGGCAGTCGACCTAGTGCCAGAACCTGGTTTTGAACCTGTGTTTATTTTGATGTTTCTGGCCCGATTTTCTGACCAGATTCATGAATCTAATCCTATATAAACAGCCCCTATTCTCCTTCACTATTCACAATTCTTCTCTAACCTTATGCTGCAAAGATTCTTGGTGGACATGGCTTCTTCTCTGTAATAACCCGGAAATCTGGGCCAGTTTAAAATTATTATTTTGGCGATTTTACCGAATTTTGATTATTTAAAATGAATTATTTTAAATAATATTGACGAGAAGTTTATTTTGAATGGAATTAGAACGTATATATTATATACGTCGTCGCTAGAATATAAATAATTATTTATAATTATAAAAGGAATTGAAAATGGCGCGATAGTTCGATAATTTGATTTCAAACTTCAATTGAATGTACCGGGTGCAAAACAATCCGGATTTTAGTGAAACCAAAAATAATAGGATCTATTTGATGATATCTTTCCAACGAATCCGAATAATCGAGATTTCATAGCGGGAATCAAAAGATATGTCGAGTTGAAGATTCTGAATAGTCGCTATGGAATTCAGGCCCTTAAAAATGAAGATTTTGCAAACGACCTCGGATTTCGATGAAACCACTTTTGTTGGGTCCGTGATGTCAAATTATTGCTAGATTCCAAATTTCATAATTTCTCGAATCAATATGTGAGTGTGGCAAAGGAAAACGCGTTTGACCAGTTTCAGTTGATTTTAATCGACTAGAAATTGGCCATTTTTCAAACGGTCTCAGAATTTGACGAAACTAGTTTTGTTAGGACCGTATCGTCAATACGAAGCTAGAAAATATTTTTCGGGAATTTTTCGAGTTAGTATGTGGCCCCGGTAAATTGAAATGTACATTTAAATTTGAATATACAGATTTATATTTTAAATTTGACGGAAACTAATCGAAATGATCGAGTCAGATTACGACACATATCCCATTGTGTTCAGAATGGGGGTAATTAGCTAAGGACGACAGTCGTTGGGTCTCGTTTGGGGTTCGATAGAAAAGTCAACTTTTTGAATTAAAAAGAAATAAAAAATATATATATATTCACTCCCTCTCTCTCTCTTACTTCATTCAGAAAAAAAATGCTCTGCTCCCCAAAATCGTGACGCCACCACCACCGAAGCTCCACCCACGACCGCCGCGCCCCCCTCCGCTCCTCCGATCCTCTCCCTCTCGCGCTCCTCCCCTTCCTCTCCTCGTCGATCGAGACCCTGAGCACCCCATGACCCCAGCGCGACCTCCATCACCCTCCCTCACCGCAGACGAGGCCTCCAGCCTCGACACCCCCCTCTCTTCCACGTAAACCCCGAAACCCCCTCGAATCGAAGACCGTGCAGGCCCCAATCCGCCCAGACCCCGACCAAATCAAGCAGCGCCACCCACCTGACACCGCCAGAGCACGTCTGCGCCTCCTCCATCCACCTGCGACGCCACTGACCCCTTCCCCCATTTTTTTTATGCTGTAAGTATTTTTATTTAGTTTAATTTCTTTCGAATAATCAATTTTATATGTTATAACAAAATTAAAAATCAGTCTTTTTATTGAAAAGCCAAATAAAAATTCATTTTTTTTATATGGAAAAGGTTTAATTTTTATAACGTAAAAGATCGGATTTTTATTAGTAGAAAGTTATGATCTTTCATTAGAGAAAGGTTAGATTTTTCACAATAGAAAAATACGATTTTTGTGGATATAAAAATATAATTTTTATATAATATAGATAATAAAAATTCGTTCTTTATTATGTAGGAGTAATAAAAATATGATTTTTATATTAGGAGAAGGTTAAAAATACGATTTTTATACATTGAATAGCGAAGTAAAAATTCGATTTTTATATATTGAATAGCAAACTAAAAATTCGATTTTTCTATATTGAATAGCACAGTAAAAATTCGATTTTTATATATTCAATAGCACAGTAAAAATTTGATTTTTATATATTGAATAGCAAACTAAAAATTCGATTTTTATATATTGAATAGCACAGTAAAAATTCGATTTTTATATATTGAATAGCACAGTAAAAATTGGATTTTTATATATTGAATAGCATAGTAAAAATTCGATTTTTATATATTGAATAACAAAGTAAAAATTCGATTTTTATATATGGAATAGCAAAGTAAAAATTCGATTTTTATATATTGAATAGTGAAAATATAAAATTGTGATTTTTACATATGTAGTGGCCACGGGCAACGAAGATGACAAAAAGGCGAGAATGGCGAAGATTTCTATAAATGAAGAGTCGTGGTATTGGATAGCTATCGGTGAGAATTTCTCACTCTTTAATTTTATTTCTAGTTGAAAAATATACTAGGATGCAGACGGTGTTTAGTAGCACCCGACACCCGCCATCCACAGACCATGGATGGCTTGTTTGTTTAATTGTTTGGTTGTGTAGTTGGTTAGATTATTTGGTTTGAATTGAATTGTTTGGTGAAATGAGATTGATTTGATTGATGTGTGAATGGCGTGGGCCTTCACTAGACCGGGGATAAGGCTAGGCTTCGTCCCGTTTCTAGTATCGTGCCGTTATGCTGCCGAAATTTTCTAAAAATAAGTTAGAAAAATAAAGATAACATTTTATTTAATAAATGAACCGAATAGAATATTCATAGGTCGAATAAAATAGTTTGATCGTTAAAAAAATAATTTTTAACGTGAATGTGAACAAATAAATATTCATTTACAAACCGGACGGTTTGTTTATGTACACCTATTTGAAGGACATTGATTGGGACGATAAATTTTACACATCGCCCAACTGCACAAATAAAAATCTGTGTTTGATTGCTTGAAACACCACACGGGTATTTGTAACAACCCGTAAAATCTGGGCCAGTTTAAAATTTTTATTTTGGCCATTTTAGCGAATTTAGATTATTTAAAATGAATTATTTTAAATAATATCGACGAGAAATTTATTTTGAATATATTCGAACGTATATATTATACGCGTCGTCGTTAGAATATAAATAATTATATATAATTATAAATAGAATTGAAAATGGCGCGGTAGTTCGATAATTCGATTTCAAACTTCAATTGAATGTACCGGGTGCAAAACAATCCGGATTTTAGTGAAACCAAAAATAATGGAATCTAATAGTGAATATCTTTCCAACGAACCCGAATGATCAAAATTTCTTAGCGGGAATCAAAAGATATGTCCAGTTGAAAATTCTGAATAGTCGCTATGGAATTCAGGCCCTTAAAAATGGACATTTTGCAAACGACCTCGGATTTCGACGAAACCAGTTTTGTTGGGTCCGTGATGTAAAGTTATTGCTAGATTTCAAATTTCATAATTTTTCGAATCAATATGTGAGCGTGGCAAAGGAAAACGCGTTTGACCAGTTTCAGTTGATTTTAATCGACTGGAAATTGGCCATTTTTCTAACGGTCTCAGATTTCGACGAAACTAGTTTTGTTAGGACCGTATCGTCAATACGAAGCTAGAAAATATTTTTCTAGAATTTTTAAAGTTAGTATGTGACCCCGGTAAATTGAAATGTACGTTTAAAATTGAATATATAGATTTATACATTAATTTCAGCGAAAACTGAGCGTAACAGCCGAACTGGCTTATGAAACATATCCCATTGTATTCGGAATGGGGGTAATTAGCTAGGGACGACAGTCATTGGGCCTCGTTCGGAGATCGAAATTTAAAGTTACTTTATGGAGAAATTAATTATTTAAATAATTAAAATATTATATAACCCCCTTGAGCTCTCTCTTTCCTCACAAGTCAAACCACGGTCAAAATATAAAAAAAAAAAAAAAAAAAAAAAACCCCTTCCAGTTTCAGATCGCGACGCCTCTTCCTCCCCCTTGCTGACGCCGACGATGGACCGCCGCTCCCCCCTAAAGTCGCGCCTTCCTCTCCCCTCTAGCTCATCTCCTTCCTCCCTTCGAATCGAAGACGAAAACGCCAGAGCTTTCCCCCCCCACAGTGATGACCGCCGACGAACTGAAGGCCGCCCCAACCCTCCGCCTCCTCCTGCCGCCGACCCAGAGCCACCCGAAGCCTCTCCGATGGTGGTGAACCCCCCCCTTTCGAACTGTAAGTTTTTACTTTATTTATAAAACTGATTTTTACTTAATTTATAAAACTGATTTTGTTAATATTAAAAACCGATTTTTATGTTTTTAAAATTCTGATTTTAGGTAGGTTTAAAACTGAATTTTATTTTAGGTTTAAGACTGAATTTTATTTTAGATTAGAAAACTGATTTTTAAATGATTTTTAAACTGAATTTTTAAATAAGGCAAAAACTGTATTTTTATTTTTTAAGTTATGAAAAAACTGCATTTTTATGAAAGCGAAAAACTGATTTTATTTTGAACTTTAAAATAGGAAAAAAAGTTTAATCTTTTAGTAGAAAAAGATTTGAACTTGCAAAAGAAAAAAAATTCGATTTTTATATATTGAATAGCGAAGTCAAAATTCGATTTTATATATTGAATAGCATAGTAAAAATTCGATTTTTACATATGTAGTGGCTACGGGCAGCGAAGATGACGAAGATGCGATAGCGATGAAGATTTCTATCAATGAAGTGCCGTGGAGCTAGGATAGCTAATCGGTGAGAATTTCTCACCTTTCTATTTATTTTCTAGTTATATATATATACTAGGATGCAGACGGTGCTTAGTAGCACCCGACACAATCGTCCACAGACCATGGACTTGTTTGTTTGACAGTTTGGTGATTGATTGCGATATTGTTTGAATGTGGTTTGTGGTGTGAAAAATCGAATCGATAAATTGGTTAGGATTAGACGTGCGCCGTTATAAGGCGAAGGAGTAAGGCTAGGTTAGATCCTTACTCCAAAGTTTGCGGTTTGCATAACGAATTGATTTGATTGATGTGTGAATGGCGTGGGCCTTCACTAGACCGGGGATAAGGCTAGGCCTTGTCCCGTTTCTAGTATCGTGCCGTTATGCCGCCGAAATTTTCTAAAACATGTTAGAAAAATAAAAATATCATTTTATTGAATAAATGAATTGAATAGAAATTCATAGGTTGAAATAAAATGTTTTATCGTTAAAAATATAATTTTTAACGTGAATATGAAAATAGTGAAGTGAATAAATAAATATTCATTTACAAACCAGATGGTTTGTTTATGTACACTTATTTGAATGATATTGATTGGGTCGATAAATTTCACACATCGCCCAACTGCACAAATAAAATCTGTGTTTGATTGTTTGAAACCCCACACGGGTGTTAGGATGAAATATGCAGTTCACTCATCCTGATTGATTAAATATGTCGATCGATTGATTGACAGGCTGTTATAAGCGTTGAATATCTGTATTTGATGCTTATGCAGTGTAGTGCACTTTGGTTGATGGTTGATTATTTTTCAATGCTATGATATACATGTGTTGTATGAAAATCCATATAATTAACTTTATATGGTAATTGATTGGGCCTCATTCCAATTTGAAAAATAAAGAATATTATAAAATAAAAGTTCATGTGTTGACAGTACTCATTCATTGAGATTGGTCATGTGTTGAACGAAATATTTTGATAATAACAACTATTTTGAAAAAGAAATATTTGAAATAGAATATTTGAAAATAGAAATTTATGAAGCCGTGTATGGACGCCATTTTGACGTGAACGATATTTATATCGAATTGAAAACGATTTCGAAATGAAATGAATTGAAAACGATTTCGAAATGAATTGAATTGAAAACGATTTCGAAATGAATTGAATTGAAAACGATTTCGAAATGAAATAAATTGAAAACGATTTCGAAATGAAATGAATTGAAAACGATTTCGAAATGAATTGAATTGAAAACGATTTCGAAATGAAATGAATTGAAAACGATTTCGAAATGAATTGAATTGAAAACGAATTCAAATGGAATAGAAAGCGAATTGAAATGAATTCAAATTGAATTGAAATTCGAATTGAATAGAAATGAATTTTAAAACGAATTTATAGAGAAGAATTCAATTTTGATTTGAATTGAAATGGAAGTTGAAAATGTTTTTGAAACGAATTCAAAACTATTTATATAATTCGTTTTAAATAGAAATCGACGAAATATATATTATATATATTATATATAATATAATGGCCTGAATAGAACGCGCCGCGCCGCGGCAGTTCGCGAATTTCGACCATTTATTTCAAACGGACATTACAGGAGATCCGACCGTCGGATTCTCCTAAAACCGGAACCGTTGGGTTCGTATCGAAAAGAGCTTTCTAATTAATGTTAGAAATTTGAAATCTAACGGTTGGATTTGGAGATACGTCCAAATCAAATTCGAAAAAGGTCGTTGTAAGTGCAGTTCGATGGCCATTGTTGGAAATCGACTGTACGGGCCTTGATAAAATTATTAAAAATAGTAATAATTTGTGTAAAATCATAAGAAATGATTTGTGAAAGTTTGGGGTGAAAATCTCCATATTTGAAAAGATAAAAAAATGGATTTTTATCGAAATGAACTAGTTTTGAACTAGAATTATAATTCTATTTATTTTTAAATAAATAAATTGAATTTGAAATGGTTTTGAAAATAACCAAAATTTCCAATGATTGCATTGGAGTGGATTTGAATCGAAATTGTCTTCGGAATATTTCGATGTTGGAATTCGTGACATTACAGGTGTTGTTATGGAAATTTGAAAGATATATATTTGTATCGTTATTTCCAATACGACATTTGTTAGTCGTAGAATTCGATATTGAATATAAGCCGATATATTTTCTATTCAGAGCCTTGTATTGAATATCGAATGTGATTTGGGTTTGTCGTGAATGGTGTCTTCACTAACACTGTTCTTGAACCCAGTTGAGAAAAGATTAAATCTTTTTATTTAGATTTAATGAAGTGTACCAATTAAATGATATTTAATTGGAATTGAATTGGTATTGATTTTTGGGTTTATCGTGAACAGTGTTTTAAATAACACTTGTTCTTTAACCCGATAATTAATGGAATGTGATTTTGGGTTTATCGTGAATCGTGTTTTAAATGACACTGATTCTTTAACCCAGATAATGATTAAAACTAAGTGGAGTTTTAATGAATCTTTAATTAGATTGAAAAGATCGAGAATGGAGTATCACCAGTTTTGCTCCAGGCGATAGATAAATCTGTAATTAGATTTGAATGTGAAATTTAGAAACTAACTGGCGGTTAGCCAAGCAGAATGGTTTTCTGGATATTGATCTGATGTTGGTTTCGGCCTTCGGGGTTAATATTTGGGGAATTATTCTCTTGATTAATTTACGGTTAGTGACTAATGAATTGGAATGAGGCGTATGTTGTGTTTGTGTAACACTTATTTAAAATATACGCGAGTTATTCGGAAAGACCGGGTTTATCCCATTCTGAGTAACTGATACGACGATAAGTCGAAGACGAAGACGATGGTCGAAGACCGGAGGTCTTCACGTCGTTTGGGTGATAACTGATGATCTTGATTGGGCTGTACACCCAAGAAGATGGAAACAGTTAGTGATCGTCCAGACGTACTTGGAGATCGATGGATATGCGGGGTACTAGGTGCCTCCGGTTTCGTTCAGACCCAGAACGGACTTGTAAATGGACTGTGTGTCTGACATCGGATTTCATTCTGTGTGACTGATATCGGTTGCATAGGATGGCTTGCCTGTGTGGCATGCTAAGATGCAAATGATCAAGGCTTCTGTTGAAAAGCAAAGTCTTGTGGTTGATGATCAAAGCACGACCTTTGTGGCGTAGCTTTGTGTAACGTTTGATTCGCGAGTTTCACACCCGGTATGAATCAAAAACGGGAGACGGACCTCAGGGAGGGCATGCGTTTCTTTCTAGTTAGAAGTGGCGTCAGTGGTTTTACACGCCCTGACGAGTTTGACTTATGTTGTTGTTGCTGTTGCGAGGCGCCTCGGTTATATCGGTTTCGGCCGAATGCATTCTGGTCGGCTGACGGACCAGACTTACACCCCATAGGGTGGGGAGACGTATTGTTCAGGCATAATAATCCACTCCGTGTGGACCGGCCCTGACGATCCAAGGGGCAGTTGCGGCTGTTCCTGAGGGGCGGGCTAGAGCGTCTCGAATCGGTTGAGGATCTTGCCCCTAGCCTCGGTTCATAGATGGAAACCCAATTTCCAAATACGTGACATTTGCGGTTTTATTTGTAAACCTATATATGGCGACATAGTGGTATGGGGCATTCATGCCGCCTATGATTGATACTTATGATTTGAAGTTGTTTTATACTCTATGCACTTATAATAGTATCAAATGATTTGTTTTAAACGTATCAAGCATTCTTTGGCTGTTATAAGGGAAAACCCTATCCTCGACTGCGTTGCATTGTGTGATGGGACCTGGGTCTTATAACAGCTTCATTTTTCTTTATTTAGCATTGCGTTGTTTGTCTTATGCACTGGTATTCTTGGGAGGAAACCCGTTCCGTGTTATACGGCGTGGTCCCTTGTTTTACCTAGCTTTGAAAATAAAGATTTATAACTGCTTTAGTTCTCACACCAGTCACATGACTGACCTGGAGTTTATTGTTTTGACCTAAACTCTGGGTGCCCTTATTTTGACACGGGCAGCTAGTAGTTTTGGTTTTGCAGATTTATATTCACAGGATCCTGGTTTACGACTGGAACGATATCCGGGAAGCTTTGTATCCGTATATCTCATTCTAGTTGTGTATTGTATTATTTTCCGCTGCTATGTATTTAAATGTAATTTAAATCTCTGATATTTCTGTGTAATATTCTTTTATACTCTGTATATTCTTGTAATCTGATGCATTGTTGTTATATACAATGAAATGTTCTTCTATATGCGTTCTGTTGTGGTTTGTTCTCGAACTATCCGACGCTTTCCTTTACGGGGAAGTTACGGGTCTTCACAGTTGGTATCAGAGCTTTGGTTTACAAAGCAGAGAACAAGACACATTAGAACCGTACGAAGGAATTCATCAGATATTGGATTAGTAATATCCAATGGAATGACTCGTTAGAGATGGGATCAGTAGTATCCTAGAACGAGTGTGAAGAGTATATTTTTAAAATGAAAACGATTTTTGATTTGAAAATTTAAATCAATTATTCGTATTTGATTATTTATTTTATATTGATTAGGACAATCCAAAATATAAAGATTTTTGCGTATGCGCCTAGCTAGCGTGTATTCGAAGTTTTAATATATTGGATAGATATAGCACCACACCCTAGTCGCCCGGAGATGATATTGATGATAGCGATCGCATCATCAACATTTATGTTCGTGTTTCGAAGGTTTGATATCTATATATTTCCTATTGACTGGTGTGAGAACCAAAATTAGATAGGGCTAATTGTTGTGATTTGGCATCAAAAATCTGATTTTTGTATATATATCGAAATTATGAATTTGAAACGTTAATCCACTAATTGATTGAAGTTTGTGTTGTTTGTTTAATTGTTTGCTAATTTTGAACAATTATGCCTAATTGAATCAAATATTGAACTCTATTGAAAATTGGTCGCATTTGTTTGCATATACATATATATCATTGAACAGGTCATAGCAAGGAGGCTAGAGCAGAGAATAAAATTTGTTTGCCCGACAAATAGGTACATGTTTATTACATAATTTACTGTTTTGTTTGGGTGATGATGATTTTATGAGCCTATTGGCTAGCCGCTTGGCTTTTTCTTTTTCTTTTTGAGATCTGAAGGACCGGGAACGCTATTTGCAATTTCCCGATGCTCCCGGTGCAGGGGAGGTTATGGCGAAATTTTTCAAAAATTTAGGGTGTTAGCCAAATTTTTGAAATTTTAAAAATTCTCAGAAACTAAAGAGTTGGAGAATGGAAGCCAGATCAAATGTGGAGCTGAATAATCAAACCACTTTCGACTTTGTTCCTTTTCGGGGACGAAAAGTTTTAAGTGGGGGAGATTGTAACAACCCGTAAAATCTGGGCCAGTTTAAAATTTTTATTTTGGCCATTTTAGCGAATTTAGATTATTTAAAATGAATTATTTTAAATAATATCGACGAGAAATTTATTTTGAATATATTCGAACGTATATATTATACGCGTCGTCGTTAGAATATAAATAATTATATATAATTATAAATAGAATTGAAAATGGCGCGGTAGTTCGATAATTCGATTTCAAACTTCAATTGAATGTACCGGGTGCAAAACAATCCGGATTTTAGTGAAACCAAAAATAATGGAATCTAATAGTGAATATCTTTCCAACGAACCCGAATGATCAAAATTTCTTAGCGGGAATCAAAAGATATGTCCAGTTGAAAATTCTGAATAGTCGCTATGGAATTCAGGCCCTTAAAAATGGACATTTTGCAAACGACCTCGGATTTCGACGAAACCAGTTTTGTTGGGTCCGTGATGTAAAGTTATTGCTAGATTTCAAATTTCATAATTTTTCGAATCAATATGTGAGCGTGGCAAAGGAAAACGCGTTTGACCAGTTTCAGTTGATTTTAATCGACTGGAAATTGGCCATTTTTCTAACGGTCTCAGATTTCGACGAAACTAGTTTTGTTAGGACCGTATCGTCAATACGAAGCTAGAAAATATTTTTCTAGAATTTTTAAAGTTAGTATGTGACCCCGGTAAATTGAAATGTACGTTTAAAATTGAATATATAGATTTATACATTAATTTCAGCGAAAACTGAGCGTAACAGCCGAACTGGCTTATGAAACATATCCCATTGTATTCGGAATGGGGGTAATTAGCTAGGGACGACAGTCATTGGGCCTCGTTCGGAGATCGAAATTTAAAGTTACTTTATGGAGAAATTAATTATTTAAATAATTAAAATATTATATAACCCCCTTGAGCTCTCTCTTTCCTCACAAGTCAAACCACGGTCAAAATATAAAAAAAAAAAAAAAAAAAAAAAACCCCTTCCAGTTTCAGATCGCGACGCCTCTTCCTCCCCCTTGCTGACGCCGACGATGGACCGCCGCTCCCCCCTAAAGTCGCGCCTTCCTCTCCCCTCTAGCTCATCTCCTTCCTCCCTTCGAATCGAAGACGAAAACGCCAGAGCTTTCCCCCCCCACAGTGATGACCGCCGACGAACTGAAGGCCGCCCCAACCCTCCGCCTCCTCCTGCCGCCGACCCAGAGCCACCCGAAGCCTCTCCGATGGTGGTGAACCCCCCCCTTTCGAACTGTAAGTTTTTACTTTATTTATAAAACTGATTTTTACTTAATTTATAAAACTGATTTTGTTAATATTAAAAACCGATTTTTATGTTTTTAAAATTCTGATTTTAGGTAGGTTTAAAACTGAATTTTATTTTAGGTTTAAGACTGAATTTTATTTTAGATTAGAAAACTGATTTTTAAATGATTTTTAAACTGAATTTTTAAATAAGGCAAAAACTGTATTTTTATTTTTTAAGTTATGAAAAAACTGCATTTTTATGAAAGCGAAAAACTGATTTTATTTTGAACTTTAAAATAGGAAAAAAAGTTTAATCTTTTAGTAGAAAAAGATTTGAACTTGCAAAAGAAAAAAAATTCGATTTTTATATATTGAATAGCGAAGTCAAAATTCGATTTTATATATTGAATAGCATAGTAAAAATTCGATTTTTACATATGTAGTGGCTACGGGCAGCGAAGATGACGAAGATGCGATAGCGATGAAGATTTCTATCAATGAAGTGCCGTGGAGCTAGGATAGCTAATCGGTGAGAATTTCTCACCTTTCTATTTATTTTCTAGTTATATATATATACTAGGATGCAGACGGTGCTTAGTAGCACCCGACACAATCGTCCACAGACCATGGACTTGTTTGTTTGACAGTTTGGTGATTGATTGCGATATTGTTTGAATGTGGTTTGTGGTGTGAAAAATCGAATCGATAAATTGGTTAGGATTAGACGTGCGCCGTTATAAGGCGAAGGAGTAAGGCTAGGTTAGATCCTTACTCCAAAGTTTGCGGTTTGCATAACGAATTGATTTGATTGATGTGTGAATGGCGTGGGCCTTCACTAGACCGGGGATAAGGCTAGGCCTTGTCCCGTTTCTAGTATCGTGCCGTTATGCCGCCGAAATTTTCTAAAACATGTTAGAAAAATAAAAATATCATTTTATTGAATAAATGAATTGAATAGAAATTCATAGGTTGAAATAAAATGTTTTATCGTTAAAAATATAATTTTTAACGTGAATATGAAAATAGTGAAGTGAATAAATAAATATTCATTTACAAACCAGATGGTTTGTTTATGTACACTTATTTGAATGATATTGATTGGGTCGATAAATTTCACACATCGCCCAACTGCACAAATAAAATCTGTGTTTGATTGTTTGAAACCCCACACGGGTGTTAGGATGAAATATGCAGTTCACTCATCCTGATTGATTAAATATGTCGATCGATTGATTGACAGGCTGTTATAAGCGTTGAATATCTGTATTTGATGCTTATGCAGTGTAGTGCACTTTGGTTGATGGTTGATTATTTTTCAATGCTATGATATACATGTGTTGTATGAAAATCCATATAATTAACTTTATATGGTAATTGATTGGGCCTCATTCCAATTTGAAAAATAAAGAATATTATAAAATAAAAGTTCATGTGTTGACAGTACTCATTCATTGAGATTGGTCATGTGTTGAACGAAATATTTTGATAATAACAACTATTTTGAAAAAGAAATATTTGAAATAGAATATTTGAAAATAGAAATTTATGAAGCCGTGTATGGACGCCATTTTGACGTGAACGATATTTATATCGAATTGAAAACGATTTCGAAATGAAATGAATTGAAAACGATTTCGAAATGAATTGAATTGAAAACGATTTCGAAATGAATTGAATTGAAAACGATTTCGAAATGAAATAAATTGAAAACGATTTCGAAATGAAATGAATTGAAAACGATTTCGAAATGAATTGAATTGAAAACGATTTCGAAATGAAATGAATTGAAAACGATTTCGAAATGAATTGAATTGAAAACGAATTCAAATGGAATAGAAAGCGAATTGAAATGAATTCAAATTGAATTGAAATTCGAATTGAATAGAAATGAATTTTAAAACGAATTTATAGAGAAGAATTCAATTTTGATTTGAATTGAAATGGAAGTTGAAAATGTTTTTGAAACGAATTCAAAACTATTTATATAATTCGTTTTAAATAGAAATCGACGAAATATATATTATATATATTATATATAATATAATGGCCTGAATAGAACGCGCCGCGCCGCGGCAGTTCGCGAATTTCGACCATTTATTTCAAACGGACATTACAGGAGATCCGACCGTCGGATTCTCCTAAAACCGGAACCGTTGGGTTCGTATCGAAAAGAGCTTTCTAATTAATGTTAGAAATTTGAAATCTAACGGTTGGATTTGGAGATACGTCCAAATCAAATTCGAAAAAGGTCGTTGTAAGTGCAGTTCGATGGCCATTGTTGGAAATCGACTGTACGGGCCTTGATAAAATTATTAAAAATAGTAATAATTTGTGTAAAATCATAAGAAATGATTTGTGAAAGTTTGGGGTGAAAATCTCCATATTTGAAAAGATAAAAAAATGGATTTTTATCGAAATGAACTAGTTTTGAACTAGAATTATAATTCTATTTATTTTTAAATAAATAAATTGAATTTGAAATGGTTTTGAAAATAACCAAAATTTCCAATGATTGCATTGGAGTGGATTTGAATCGAAATTGTCTTCGGAATATTTCGATGTTGGAATTCGTGACATTACAGGTGTTGTTATGGAAATTTGAAAGATATATATTTGTATCGTTATTTCCAATACGACATTTGTTAGTCGTAGAATTCGATATTGAATATAAGCCGATATATTTTCTATTCAGAGCCTTGTATTGAATATCGAATGTGATTTGGGTTTGTCGTGAATGGTGTCTTCACTAACACTGTTCTTGAACCCAGTTGAGAAAAGATTAAATCTTTTTATTTAGATTTAATGAAGTGTACCAATTAAATGATATTTAATTGGAATTGAATTGGTATTGATTTTTGGGTTTATCGTGAACAGTGTTTTAAATAACACTTGTTCTTTAACCCGATAATTAATGGAATGTGATTTTGGGTTTATCGTGAATCGTGTTTTAAATGACACTGATTCTTTAACCCAGATAATGATTAAAACTAAGTGGAGTTTTAATGAATCTTTAATTAGATTGAAAAGATCGAGAATGGAGTATCACCAGTTTTGCTCCAGGCGATAGATAAATCTGTAATTAGATTTGAATGTGAAATTTAGAAACTAACTGGCGGTTAGCCAAGCAGAATGGTTTTCTGGATATTGATCTGATGTTGGTTTCGGCCTTCGGGGTTAATATTTGGGGAATTATTCTCTTGATTAATTTACGGTTAGTGACTAATGAATTGGAATGAGGCGTATGTTGTGTTTGTGTAACACTTATTTAAAATATACGCGAGTTATTCGGAAAGACCGGGTTTATCCCATTCTGAGTAACTGATACGACGATAAGTCGAAGACGAAGACGATGGTCGAAGACCGGAGGTCTTCACGTCGTTTGGGTGATAACTGATGATCTTGATTGGGCTGTACACCCAAGAAGATGGAAACAGTTAGTGATCGTCCAGACGTACTTGGAGATCGATGGATATGCGGGGTACTAGGTGCCTCCGGTTTCGTTCAGACCCAGAACGGACTTGTAAATGGACTGTGTGTCTGACATCGGATTTCATTCTGTGTGACTGATATCGGTTGCATAGGATGGCTTGCCTGTGTGGCATGCTAAGATGCAAATGATCAAGGCTTCTGTTGAAAAGCAAAGTCTTGTGGTTGATGATCAAAGCACGACCTTTGTGGCGTAGCTTTGTGTAACGTTTGATTCGCGAGTTTCACACCCGGTATGAATCAAAAACGGGAGACGGACCTCAGGGAGGGCATGCGTTTCTTTCTAGTTAGAAGTGGCGTCAGTGGTTTTACACGCCCTGACGAGTTTGACTTATGTTGTTGTTGCTGTTGCGAGGCGCCTCGGTTATATCGGTTTCGGCCGAATGCATTCTGGTCGGCTGACGGACCAGACTTACACCCCATAGGGTGGGGAGACGTATTGTTCAGGCATAATAATCCACTCCGTGTGGACCGGCCCTGACGATCCAAGGGGCAGTTGCGGCTGTTCCTGAGGGGCGGGCTAGAGCGTCTCGAATCGGTTGAGGATCTTGCCCCTAGCCTCGGTTCATAGATGGAAACCCAATTTCCAAATACGTGACATTTGCGGTTTTATTTGTAAACCTATATATGGCGACATAGTGGTATGGGGCATTCATGCCGCCTATGATTGATACTTATGATTTGAAGTTGTTTTATACTCTATGCACTTATAATAGTATCAAATGATTTGTTTTAAACGTATCAAGCATTCTTTGGCTGTTATAAGGGAAAACCCTATCCTCGACTGCGTTGCATTGTGTGATGGGACCTGGGTCTTATAACAGCTTCATTTTTCTTTATTTAGCATTGCGTTGTTTGTCTTATGCACTGGTATTCTTGGGAGGAAACCCGTTCCGTGTTATACGGCGTGGTCCCTTGTTTTACCTAGCTTTGAAAATAAAGATTTATAACTGCTTTAGTTCTCACACCAGTCACATGACTGACCTGGAGTTTATTGTTTTGACCTAAACTCTGGGTGCCCTTATTTTGACACGGGCAGCTAGTAGTTTTGGTTTTGCAGATTTATATTCACAGGATCCTGGTTTACGACTGGAACGATATCCGGGAAGCTTTGTATCCGTATATCTCATTCTAGTTGTGTATTGTATTATTTTCCGCTGCTATGTATTTAAATGTAATTTAAATCTCTGATATTTCTGTGTAATATTCTTTTATACTCTGTATATTCTTGTAATCTGATGCATTGTTGTTATATACAATGAAATGTTCTTCTATATGCGTTCTGTTGTGGTTTGTTCTCGAACTATCCGACGCTTTCCTTTACGGGGAAGTTACGGGTCTTCACAGTATTGGGATGATATTTGACGTACACTAATCCCGATTGTTTAGTTGTATGTCGATCGTTTGATTGACAGGCTGTTATAAGCGTTGAATATTTATATTTGATGCTTATACAGTGTAGAATGCACTTTGGATGATGGTTGATTATTCATCGTTGTTGATATATACATGTGTTGTAGAAAATCCATATAATTAACATTATATGGTAATTTATTGGGCCTCATTCCAGTTTTGAAGTAAAAATATTTGAAATAGAAATATTTGAAAATAGAATATTTGAAAAGGGAAATATTTGAAAAGAAATATTTGAAATAAAAATATTTGAAATAGAAATATTTGAAAATAGAATATTTGAAAAGGGAAATATTTGAAAAGAAATAATTGAAATAAAAATATTTGAAATAGAAATATTTGAAAATAGAATATTTGAAAAGGGAAATATTTGAAAAGAAATATTTGAAATAAAAATATTTGAAATAGAAATATTTGAAAATAGAATATTTGAAAAGGGAAATATTTGAAAAGAAATATTTGAAATAAAAATATTTGAAATAGAAATATTTGAAAATAGAATATTTGAAAAGGGAAATATTTGAAAAGAAATATTTGAAATAAAAATATTTGAAATAGAAATATTTGAAAATAGAATATTTGAAAAGGGAAATATTTGAAAAGAAATATTTGAAATAAAAATATTTGAAATAGAAATATTTGAAAATAGAATATTTGAAAAGAAATATTTGAAATAAAAAGATTTGAAATAGAAATATTTGAAATCAGAAACATATGAAGCCGTGTTGGTTAGATTGACGCCATTTTGTCGTGAACGATATTTATATCGATTTTATTCATTCTTCAATGAAAATGGAATAGATTTGAAATTCGAACTATATTGAAATGATTTGAAATTTGAATATAAATGAATTCGAATTGAAATTGAATATAAATGAATTCGAATTGAAATGGTATAGAAATGAATTCGAATTGAAATTGAATTGAATTGAAAACGAACTGAAATTGAATTAGAAATCAATTTGAATTGAAATCAATTTAAAACGAATTTATTTTGGAATATTCAATTTTGAATTGAAATTGAATATGAAGTCAAAACCGTTTTGAAGATGAATTTAAAACGATTTGTAAAGCACATTTTAAAAGGAAATCGACGAAGTATATATTATATATATTATATATAATATAATGGCCTGAATAGAACGCGCCGCGCCGCGGCAGTTCGCGAATTTCGACCATTAACTTCGAACGGATATTACGGGAGATCCGACCGTCGGATTCTCCTAAAAAGGGAACCGTTGGGTTCGTATCGAAAAGAGCTTTCTAACGAATATTAGAAATTTGAAATATAACGGTTGGATTTGGAATTATGTCCAAATCAAATTTGAAAAAGGTCGCTGTAAGTGCAGTTCGATGGCCGTTGAGGGAAATCGACTGTACAGGCCTTGATAAAATTATTAAAATTAGTAATAATTTGTGTAAAATCATAAGAAATGATTTAGAAAGAATTGGGATGAAAAACTCCATATTTGAAAAGATAAAAATAGATTTTTATCGAAATGAACTAGTTTTGAACTAGAATTATAATTCTATTTATTTTTAAATAAATAAATTGAATTTGAAATGGTTTTGAAAATAACCAGAATTTCCAATGATTGCATTGGAATGGATTTGAATCGAAATTGTCTTCGGAATATTTCGATGTTGGATTTCGTGATTATACAGATGTTGTTATGGAAATTTGAAAGATATAGATATATATATATATATCGTTATTTCCAATACGATATCTGTTGGTCGTAGAATTTGATACTGAATATAAGCCGATATATTTTCTATTCAGAGCCTTGTATTTAATATCAAATGTGATTTGGGTTTGTCGTGAATGGTGTCTTGACTAACACTGTTCTTGAACCCATTTGAGAAAAGATTAAATCTTTTTATTTAGATTTAATGAAGTGTACCAATTAAATAATATTTAATTGGAATTGAATTGATATTGATTTTTGGGTTTATCGTGGACAGGGTTTTAAATAACACTCGTTCTTTAACCCGATAATTAATGGAATGTGACTTTGGGTTTATCGTGAACCGTGTTTTAAATGACACTGATTCTTTAACCCAGTTAACGATTAAAACTAAGTGGAGTTTTAATGAATCTTTAATTAGATTGAAAAGATCGAGAATGGAGTATCACCAGTTTTACTCCAGGCGATAGTTAAATCTTTAATTAGATTTAAACGTGAAATGGTAATTGGATTTACCGATAACACCGTGGTGTTTGATATGAAGTATAACCAGTTTTACTTCATGGGATGAATAGGTTGGGATTGGGAAATTAAAACAAATGATTACTTCGGTAAGGTTCGTTAATCCCGACTAGTTGAATCGAAACTCACAAGTAGATTCAAGAATAAATTAAAGAATTTATCTTTGATAAAATTAATGGGAACCTTTCCCTATGAATGTGAAATGTTAGAAACTAACCGTCGGTTAGCTAAGCAGAATAGTTTACTGGATATTGATCTGATGTTGGTTTCGGCCTTCGGGGTTAATATTTGGGGAATTATTCTCTTGATTAATTTACAGTTAGTGACTGATTAATTGGAATGAGGCGTATGTTGTGTTTGTGTAACACTTATTTAAAATATACGCGAGTTATTCGGGAAGACCGGGTTTATCCCATTCTGAATAACTGATACGACGATAAGTCGAAGATGAAGACGATGGTCGAAGACCGGAAGTCTTCACGTCGTTTGGGTGATTACTGATGATCTTGATTGGGCTGTACACCCAAGAAGATGGAAACAGTTGGTGATCGTCCAGACGTACTTGGAGATCGATGGATATGCGGGGTACTAGGTGCCTCCGGTTTCGTTCAGACCTAGAACGGACTTGTAAATGGACTGTGTGTCTGACATTGGATTTTAGTCCGTGTGATTGATCTCTATTAAATATATATCTGTTTGGCGGCGGAGAATTTATTCTTTTGCTTAACGCCCTTCTCTGAGACGTACGAGCTTAGGGGTTATATACTGATGGATATCAAACGCATGGAGTGAATTGCCTGTGTGGCACGCCTAAGTGGTAAATGATCAAGGCTTCTGTTGAAAAGCAAAGTCTTGTGGTTGATGATCAAAGCACGGCCTTTGTGGCATAGCTTTGTGTAACGTTTGACTCGCGAGCTTCACACCCGGTATGAACCAAAAACGGGAGAGGACATCAGGGAGGACCTGCGTTTCTTTCTAGCTAGAAGTGGCGTCAATGGTTTTACACGCCCTAACGAGTTTGACTTATGTGGTTGTTGCTGTTGCGAGGCGCCTCAGTTATATCGGTTTCGGCCGATGCATTCTGGTCGGCAGACGGACCAGACTTACACCCCATAGGGTGGGGAAACGTAGTGTTCAGGCATAAAAATCCACATCGGTGGACCGGCCTTGACGATCCAAAGGGTTGATGCGTTCTGATGCTGAGGCTCGGGCTAGAGAGTCTCGAATCGGTTGAGGACTATCTTTTGCCTCAGTTCATAGACGGAAATCCAATTTCCAAATACGTGACATTTGCGGTTTTAATTGTAGAACTAGTACGGCGACATGATGTATGGTACCCATGCCGCCTATGATTGATACTTATGATTTGAAGTTGTTTTATACACTATGAACTTATTATAGTATCAAATGATTTGTTTTAAACGTATCAAGCATTCTTTGGCTGTTATAAGGGAAAACCCTATCCCTCGGCTTGCGTTGCATTGTTTGATAGGACCTGGGTCTTATAACAGCTTCATTTTTCTTTATTTAGCATTGCGCTGTTTGTTTTATGCACTGGTATTCTTGGGAGGAAATCCGTTCCGTGTTATACGGCGTGGTCCCTTGATTTACCTAACTTTAAAAATAAAGATTTATAACTGTTTTAGTTCTCATACCAGTCAAATGACTGACCTGGAGTTTATTGTTTTAACCTAAACTCTGGGTGCCCCTATTTTGACACGGGCAGCTAGTAGTTTTGGTTTTGCAGATTTATATTCACAGGATCCTGGTTTACAGCTGGAACGATATCCGGAAAGCTTTGTATCCGTATATCTCCTTCAGTTGTGTATTGTATTATTTTCTGCTGCTATATATTTGAATGTAATTTAAATCTCTGATATTTCTATGTAATATTTATTTGTTTATACTCCGTATATTCTTGTAATCTGATGCATTGTTGTAATGTACAATGAAATGTTCTTTTGTACGCGTTCTGTTTTGTCGTGTTCTCAAAACAATCAGGCTTTTCGAACGGTCTAGATCGGTCTAGCGATTGATTCAGATCGAGCGAAATTCCTTTTCGTCACAGTTGGTATCAGAGCTTTGGTTTACAAAGCAGAGAACAAGGCACATTAGAACCGTACGAAAGAATTCATCAGATATTGGATTAGTAATATCCAATTAGAATGACCCGTTAGAGATGGGATCAGTAGTATCCTAGAACGAGTGTGAAGAGTATATTTTTAAAGTGAAAACTAATTTTGTTTTGAAAATCTAAATCAATTATTCGTATTTGATTATTTATTTGTATTGATTTGGACAGTCCAGTATATAAAGATTTTGCATATGCGCCTTGCAAACGTATATTCGAAGTTTTAATATACTAGATAGATATAGAACCACACTCTAGTCACCCGGGGATGATCCTGATGATGGTGCATCATCATCAGCTTTTATATTCGAGTGTCGAAGGTGTGATATCTATATATTTCCATTAGACTGGTGTGAGAACCAAAATTAGATAGGGCCTATTGTTGTGATTTGGCATCAAAAATCTGATTTTTGATTATGTATCAAAGTTATAAATTTCAAATGCTAATCAACTAATGGATTGATGTTTGTGTTGTTTGTTAGTTGAAATTTTAACCATATAGCCAATTTGATCAAATAGTGAATATTATTGAAATTTGGTCGCATTTTCTTGCATATACATATACTTACATTGAACAGGTCACAGCAAGGAGGCTAGAGCAGAGAATAAAATTTGTTTCCCGACAAATAGGTACATGTTTACTATAATTTACTATTTTGTTTGGGTGATGATGATTTTATGAGCCTATTGGCTAGCCGCTTGGCTTTTTCTTTTTCTTTTTGAGATCAGAAGGCCTATATGGAAATTTCGGGATTTTCTCGTGGCTCCCGGTGCAGGGGAGGTTATGGCGAAATTTTTCGAAAATTTAGGGTGTTAGCCAAATTTTTGAAGAATTTGAAAATTCTCAGAAACTGAAAAAGTTGGGGAATGGAAGCCAGATCGAACGTAGAGCTGATTAATCAAACCACTTTTGACTTTGTTCCTTTTCGGGGACGAAAAGTTTTAAGTGGGCGAGATTGTAATAACCGGAAATCTGGGCCAGTTTAAAATTTTTATTTTGGCGATTTTAGCGAATTTTGATTATTTAAAATGAATTATTTTAAATAATATCGACGAGAAGTTTATTTTGAATGGAATTAGAACGTATATATTATATACGTCGTCGTTAGAATATAAATAATGATTTATAATTATAAAAGGAATTGAAAATGGCGCGGTAGTTCGATAATTTGATTTCAAACTTCAATTGAATGTACCGGGTGCAAAACAATCCAGATTTTAGTGAATCCAAAAATAATAGGATCTATTTGATGATATCTTTCCAACGAATCCGAATAATTGAGATTTCATAGCGGGAATCAAAAGATATGTCCAGTTGAAGATTCTGAATAGTCGCTATGGAATTCAGGCCCTTAAAAATGGAGATTTTGCAAACGACCTCGGATTTCGATGAAACCACTTTTGTTGGGTCCGTGATGTAAAATTATTGTAAAATTCCAAATTTCATAATTTTTCGAATCAATATGTGAGCGTGGCAAAGGGAAACGCGTTTGACCAGTTTCAGTTGATTTTAATCGACTGGAAATTGGCCATTTTTCAAACGGTCTCAGAATTTGACGAAACTAGTTTTGTTAGGACCGTATCGTCAATACGAAGCTAGAAAATATTTTTCGGGAATTTTTCGAGTTAGTATGTGGCCCCGGTAAATTGAAATGTACGTTTAAATTTGAATATACAGATTTATATTTTAAATTTGACGGAAACTAATCGAAATGATCGAATCAGCTTACGACACATATCCCATTGTGTTCAGAATGGGGGTAATTAGCTAAGGACGACAGTCTTTGGGTCTCGTTTGGGGTTCGATAGAAAAGTCAACTTTTTGAATTAAAAAGAAATAATATATATATATATATATATATTCACTCCCTCTCTCTCTCTTACTTCATTCAGAAGAAAAAAAAACGCGCTGCTCCCCAAAATCGCAACGCCGCCACCACCGAAGCTCCACCCACGACCGCCGCGACCCCCTCCGCTCCTCCGATCCTCTCCCTCTCGCGCTCCTCCCCTTCCTCTCCTCGTCGATCGAGACCCAGAGCACCCCATGACCCCAGCGCGACCTCCATCACCCTCCCTCACCGCAGACGAGGCCTCCAGCCTCGACACCCCCTCTCTTCCACGTAAACCCCGAAACCCCCTCGATTCGAAGACCGTGCAGGCCCCAATCCGCCCAGACCCCGACCAAATCAAGCAGCGCCACCCACCTGACACCGCCAGAGCACGTCTGCGCCTCCTCCATCCACCTGCGACGCCACTGACCCCTTCCCCCATTTTTTTATGCTGTAAGTATTTTTATTTAGTTTAATTTCTTTCGAATAATCAATTTTATATGTTATAACAAAATTAAAAATCAGTCTTTTTATTGAAAAGCCAAATAAAAATTCGTTTTTTTTATATAGAAAAGGTTTAATTTTTATAACGTTAAAGATCGGATTTTTATTAGTAGAAAGTTATGATCTTTCATTAGAGAAAGGTTAGATTTTTCACAATAGAAACGTATGATTTTTGTGGATATAAAAATATAATTTTTATATAATATAAATAATAAAAATTCGTTCTTTATTATGTAGGAGTAATAAAAATATGATTTTTATATTAGGAGAAGGTTAAAAATACGATTTTTATACACTGAATAGCGAAGTAAAAATTCGATTTTTATATATTGAATAGCAAACTAAAAATTCGATTTTTCTATATTGAATAGCACAGTAAAAATTCGATTTTTCTATATTGAATAGCACAGTAAAAATTCGATTTTTATATATTGAATAGCAAACTAAAAATTCGATTTTTATATATTGAATAACAAACTGAAAATTCGATTTTTATATATTGAATAGCAAACTAAAAATTCGATTTTTATATATTGAATAGCAAACTAAAAATCGATTTTTATATATTGAATAGCAAACTAAAAATTCGGTTTTTCTATATTGAATAGCACAGTAAAAATTCGATTTTTCTATATTGAATAGCGAAGTAAAATTTCAATTTTTGTATATTGAATAACAAACTAAAAATTCAATTTTTCTATATTGAATAGCACAGTAAAAATTCGATTTTTATATATTGAATAGCACAGTAAAAATTCGATTTTTATATATTGAATAGCGAAGTAAAAATTCGATTTTTATATATTGAATAGCACAGTAAAAATTCGATTTTTATATATTGAATAGCACAGTAAAAATTCGATTTTTATATATTGAATAGCTTAGTAAAAATTCGATTTTTATATATTGAATAGCAAAGTAAAAATTCGATTTTTATATATGGAATAGCAAAGTAAAAATTCGATTTTTATATATTGAATAGTGAAAATATAAAATTGTGATTTTTACATATGTAGTGGTGACGGGCAACGAAGATGACAAAAAGGCGAGAATGGCGAAGATTTCTGTAAATGAAGAGTCGTGGTATTGGATAGCTATCGGTGAGAATCTCTCACTCTTTAATTTTATTTCTAGTTGAAAAATATACTAGGATGCAGACGGTGTTTAGTAGCACCCGACACCCGCCATCCACAGACCATGGATGGCTTGTTTGTTTAATTGTTTGGTTGTGTAGTTGGTTAGATTATTTGGTTTGAATTGAATTGTTTGGCGAAATGAGATTGATTTGATTGATGTGTGAATGGCGTGGGCCTTCACTAGACCGGGGATAAGGCTAGGCGTCGTCCCGTTTCTAGTATCGTGCCGTTATGCCGCCGAAATTTTCTAAAAATAAGTTAGAAAAATAAAGATAACATTTTATTTAATAAATGAACCGAATAGTATATTCATAGGTTGAATAAAATAGTTTGATCGTTAAAAATATAATTTTTAACGTGAATGTGAACAAATAAATATTCATTTACAAACCGGACGGTTTGTTTATGTACACCTATTTGAAGGACATTGATTGGGACGATAAATTTTACACATCGCCCAACTGCACAAATAAAAATCTGTGTTTGATTGCTTGAAACCCCACACGGGTATTGGGATGATATTTGACGTACACTAATCCCGATTGTTTAGTTGTATGTCGATCGTTTGATTGACAGGCTGTTATAAGCGTTGAATATTTATATTTGATGCTTATACAGTGTAGAATGCACTTTGGATGATGGTTGATTATTCATCGTTGTTGATATATACATGTGTTGTAGAAAATCCATATAATTAACATTATATGGTAATTGATTGGGCCTCATTCCAGTTTTGAAGTAAAAATATTTGAAATAGAAATATTTGAAAATAGAATATTTGAAAAGGGAAATATTTGAAAAGAAATATTTGAAATAAAAATATTTGAAATAGAAATATTTGAAAATAGAATATTTGAAAAGGGAAATATTTGAAAAGAAATATTTGAAATAAAAATATTTGAAATAGAAATATTTGAAAATAGAATATTTGAAAAGGGAAATATTTGAAAAGAAATATTTGAAATAAAAATATTTGAAATAGAAATATTTGAAAATAGAATATTTGAAAAGGGAAATATTTGAAAAGAAATATTTGAAATAAAAATATTTGAAATAGAAATATTTGAAAATAGAATATTTGAAAAGAAATATTTGAAATAAAAAGATTTGAAATAGAAATATTTGAAAATAGAAACATATGAAGCCGTGTTGGTTAGATTGACGCCATTTTGACGTGAACGATATTTATATCGATTTTATTCATTCTTCAATGAAAATGGAATAGATTTGAAATTCGAACTATATTGAAATGATTTGAAATTTGAATATAAATGAATTCGAATTGAAATTGAATATAAATGAATTCGAATTGAAATGGTATAGAAATGAATTCGAATTGAAATTGAATTGAATTGAAAACGAACTGAAATTGAATTAGAAATCAATTTGAATTGAAATCAATTTAAAACGAATTTATATTGGAATATTCAATTTTGAATTGAAATTGAATATGAAGGTTAAACCGTTTTGAAAATGAATTTAAAACGATTTATAAAGCACATTTTAAAAGGAAATCGACGAAGTATATATTATATATATTATATATATAATATAATGGCCTGAATAGAACGCGCCGCGCCGCGGTAGTTCGCGAATTTCGACCATTAACTTCGAACGGATATTACGGGAGATCCGACCGTCGGATTCTCCTAAAACCGGAACCGTTGGGTTCGTATCGAAAAGAGCTTTCTAACGAATATTAGAAATTTGAAACCTAACGGTTGGATTTGGAATTATATCCAAATCAAATTTTAAAAAGGTCGATGTAAGTGTAGTTCGATGGCCGTTGAGGGAAATCGACTGTACAGGCCTTGATAAAATTATTAAAATTAGTAATAATTTATGTAAAATCATAAGAAATGATTTAGAAAGAATTGGGATGAAAAACTCCATATTTGAAAAGATAAAAATAGATTTTTATCGAAATGAACTAGTTTTGAACTAGAATTATAATTCTATTTATTTTTAAATAAATAAATTGAATTTGTAATGGTTTTGAAAATAACCAGAATTTCCAATGATTACATTGGAATGGATTTGAATCGAAATTGTCTTCAGAATATTTCGATGTTGGATTTCGTGATTATACAGATGTTCTTATGGAAATTTGAAAGATATAGATATATATATCGTTATTTCCAATACGATATCTGTTGGTCGTAGAATTTGATACTGAATATAAGCCGATATATTTTCTATTCAGAGCCTTGTATTTAATATCAAATGTGATTTGGGTTTGTCGTGAATGGTGTCTTGACTAACGATGTTCTTGAACCCATTTGAGAAAAGATTAAATCTTTTTATTTAGATTTAATGAAGTGTACCAATTAAATAATATTTAATTGGAATTGAATTGATATTGATTTTTGGGTTTATCGTGGACAGGGTTTTAAATAACACTCGTTCTTTAACCCGATAATTAATGGAATGTGACTTTGGGCTTATCGTGAACCGTGTTTTAAATGACACTGATGCTTTAACCCAGTTAACGATTAAAACTAAGTGGAGTTTTAATGAATCTTTAATTAGATTGAAAAGAACGAGAATGGAGTATCACCAGTTTTACTCCAGGCGATAGTTAAATCTTTAATTAGATTTAAACGTGAAATGGTAATTGGATTTACCGATAACACTGTGGTGTTAGATATGAAGTATAACCAGTTTTACATCATGGGATGAATAGGTTGGGATTGGGAAATTAAAACAAATGATTACTTCGGTAAGGTTCGTTAATCCTGACTAGTTGAATCGAAACTCACAAGTAGATTCAAGAATAAATTAAAGAATTTATCTTTGATAAAATTAATGGGAACCTTTCCCTATGAATGTGAAATGTTAGAAACTAACTGTCGGTTAGCTAAGCAGAATGGTTTACTGGATATTGATCTGATGTTGGTTTCGGCCTTCGGGGTTAATATTTGGGGAATTATTCTCTTGATTAATTTACGGTTAGTGACTGATAAATTGGAATGTGGCGTATGTTGTGTTTGTGTAACACTTATTTAAAATATACGCGAGTTATTCGGGAAGACCGGGTTTATCCCATTCTGAATAACTGATACGACGATAAGTCGAAGATGAAGACGATGGTCGAAGACCGGAAGTCTTCACGTCGTTTGGGTGATTACTGATGATCTTGATTGGGCTGTACACCCAAGAAGATGGAAACAGTTGGTGATCGTCCAGACGTACTTGGAGATCGATGGATATGCGGGGTACTAGGTGCCTCCGGTTTCGTTCAGACCTAGAACGGACTTGTAAATGGACTGTGTGTCTGACATTGGATTTTAGTCCGTGTGATTGATCTCTATTAAATATATATCTGTTTGGCGGCGGAGAATTTATTCTTTTGCTTAACGCCCTTCTCTGAGACGTACGAGCTCAGGGGTTATATACTGATGGATATCAAACGCATGGAGTGAATTGCCTGTGTGGCACGCCTAAGTGGCAAATGATCAAGGCTTCTGTTGAAAAGCAAAGTCTTATGGTTGATGATCAAAGCACAGCCTTTGTGGCGTAGCTTTGTGTAACGTTTGACTCGCGAGCTTCACACCCGGTATGAACCAAAAACGGGAGAGGACATCAGGGAGGACCTGCGTTTCTTTCTAGCTAGAAGTGGCGTCAGTGGTTTTACATGCCCTGACGAGTTTGACTTATGTGGTTGTTGCTGTTGCGAGGCGCCTCAGTTATATCGGTTTCGGCCGATGCATTCTGGTCGGCAGACGGACCAGACTTACACCCCATAGGGTGGGGAAACGTAGTGTTCAGGCATAATAATCCACATCGGTGGACCGGCCTTGACAATCCAAAGGGTTGATGCGTTCTGATCCTGAGGCTCGGGCTAGAGAGTCTCGAATCGGTTGAGGACTATCTTTTGCCTCGGTTCATAGACGGAAATCCAATTTCCAAATACGTGACATTTGCGGTTTTAATTGTAGAACTAGTACAGTGACATGATATATGGTACCCATGCCGCCTATGATGGATACTTATGATTTGAAGTTGTTTTATACACTATGCACTTATTATAGTATCAAATGATTTTTTTTAAACGTATCAAGCATTCTTTGGCTGTTATAAGGGAAAACCCTATCCCCCGGCTTGCGTTGCATTGTGTGATAGGACCTGGGTCTTATAACAGCTTCATTTTTCTTTATTTAGCATTGCGCTGTTTGTTTTATGCACTGGTATTCTTGGGAGGAAACCCGTTTCGTGTTATACGGCGTGGTCCCTTGATTTACCTAACTTTAAAAATAAAGATTTATAACTGTTTTAGTTCTCACACCAGTCACATGACTGACCTGGAGTTTATTGTTTTAACCTAAACTCTGGGTGCCCCTATTTTGACATGGGCAACTAGTAGTTTTGGTTTTGCAGATTTATATTCACAGGATCCTGGTTTACAGCTGGAACGATATCCGGAAAGCTTTGTATCCGTACATCTCCTTCAGTTGTGTATTGTATTATTTTCCGCTGCTATATATTTGAATGTAATTTAAATCTCTGATATTTCTGTGTAATATTTATTTGTTTATACTCCGTATATTCTTGTAATCTGATGCATTTTTGTAATGTACAATGAAATGTTCTTTTGTATGCATTTTGTTTTGTCGTGTTCTCAAAACGATCAGGCTTTTCGAACGGTCTAGATCGGTCTAGCGATTGATTTGGATCGAGCGAAATTCCTTTTCGTCACATTCTCCTCCACTAAATAAAATAATATATAAAATAAATCAAGACGAGGAAATGCTGCTCAAGACTTTCAAGAGGAGATTCAAAACAAGTTAGGATTCAAGTGAAGATTCAAACGACTTCTACAACTATTTTTCTACGAAACTAATATAATCTCTGTAAGTCGGTTACTTTTTAGATTTGAACGTTTTCTATATTCGTGACATGAAATTAAAGGAATAAAACAATATGCCAAATCTTTCTATTCGAATCAGTGCTTATATATTTGGACCTAATTAAGAACTGTTATGATTCGATGACCAATAAGACTGTGACTATGCAACTAGGGACCTTAAAACCATATGCCTTTTTGACTATGAACATTGCCTATGAACATTGCCTATGACTGTGACTCATGACTGTGAGGATTATTTTCCTTTGACTATGAACATCGCCTATGACTGTGATTCATTAACTGTGAGGATTTATTCCCTATGACTATGGATATAAGATTATTATTTATGCCCATGACACTGTAGTTACAAAACCACGTTGTACCCCAAACTGGCATTATATTGGATCTAGGCTTGACTTTCTATTTCAATTTATTTTTAGTTATCCTTGGATCTTGATCTTGGGAATTCACCTATTAAGTTAGGTCTACCCATGTTCTTAAACCTATACTATTCAACCCTTTTCATGTTGTAATATTACCAGATCTATATGCTCGTGAATTATCATCTTATGCCAGTTATTATGTCTACTCTTTCATGGAATTTTGGTTCATTCACTTTTATCCACGAATCTAGATTTATTTATAATCTAGGTTGAATCACGATTACACGAACGATGGGAATACGTTTTGGGAAAAACATGAAATTGACTAAACTTGGAAATTGGCATAATTTAGGAACATGCATTATAGCATGACTATTAAGATGAAAATTAGAATAACAAGTCTAGTTTTGACATGAACTGAAATTAGAATATTAAATCAGAATTGGGTGGCTAAATTAAGCATGATAAGTATATTAGCATAATTGTGAATAATTTACATACATTGGGCGTAAATGGTAAATGGTTAAATGGGCCACAAAGTAGGTAGTTGGTATGCAAATTAAGTTTTGGGCATAAACTGTAAACTAGAATATAAAATCTAGTTTTGGCATGAACTGTAAATGAGGATGTTGGATCTAAATTGCTATAAACTGTAAGATGGGCAAATCAAGATTTGGACCTAGAATATAAGTCCATTAGTGGGCATGGCAAATGAATATGGTATAGGCCAAATTTATTTAAAAAGGGAAAATAGACTTTGAGGATAAATGGTTAAACTTTGAGGATAAATTGTTAACAATTTATATATGTATACAAAAGAAAGGTTTATTAATGACATCTCTTTTAATAATACATACACCAGAAAGTTCTATTGTGACAGAGAGGATAGTGTCTAGGCTTGGGTTTGGAAAATACAAGTTTCCTGCTTTCCCTGGCTATCCCTAAATGATCCGACGGACGGGATGGTTACTTTCAAAACCTGATTTGAAAATTAATCAAAACCCTTTGAACTTAGAAAACACGAATATGCCTAACCCGACGTTAGACTGAGTTGCGATATAAACCTGCCCGGAACCAACCGACACATCTAGTAATTGCAACAATATCTGTCTAATGTGAGTGGTAGCGGCTTTAATTTATTTATTAAAGCTAGAACAAGAATGGTAGGGTTAAGTTAACTACAACACTTAACCAACTCAACATGTTAACTAAATTCGATGAGTGGGGTTAGGCTAATCTGGACACTTAACCACTTAACATGTTAACAAGACAAGACTTGTAGGGGTTAAGTAAATTTAATACACTTAGAAAGTTTAACATGTTAACTAGACTAGAAGGTGGGGTTAAGTAAGTTTAATACACTTAGCCAATTTAACATGTTAACTAAGACTAGAAGGTGGGGTTAAGTAAACTTGGAACACTTAGTCATCATAGCAGGATAAATGAACAGGGTTAAGTTAAAAACATGAAAGAACAATACTTAACCATTAGAACATGTTAATTAAATAGATGTTAGGGTTAAGTTAGCTAAGGGAACACTTAACCACTATAACATGTCAATTAAAACAGACGGGCAAGGTTAGGTTAAAGGGAACGTTTAACCAATACAAGATGAATGGGTAGGGTTAAGTAATAAGAAAATACTTAACCAATATAACTCGGTTTGTGGTAGGGTTTAAGTCAACATGAACTACTGATAACACTTAACCAGTTTTATATGACAAATGAAAGGGTTAAGTTGACACGAATTGACTAATGACACTTAACCAACCCAATTTGACAAGAACAAGAACTAAGTAGTAAACCTTAGTTAATATAAACTAAGTCGTAAACCTTAGTTAAGAAAACGATGATTCAACAAACTAAGTGGTAAACTTTAGTTAGAGAAACTAAGTAGTAATCCTTAGTATATCACGAGTAGGAGCGAACGTCCATCTGATCTTAAAGAAGGCTCCAACGAATTGGGTTACGAAGCCTGAGGCTTCGAGGGGACGTAAGGATACTCTTGGTATCCCTCTGTGAGGTGGCAGATGATCCTCCTGGGCTCACAGAGGTTAAGGTCTGCGTTAGAAGAACCAAGGGTGTGCCTTGGTTGCAATATAAGGCAACCTAAAGACTAGGATGGACTAGCGTGATTCGGCGAGACCAGTAGCCCTGTGATAGCAACTCGTCGTCTACCTACCATCTTTAGTCAATCGTTGTACGTATGCGGAAAGGCAGAGAACTCCCAACAGACCATATACTTGTTATCTAGTTATGGGTGAGGTTGGCCAATAGGAAAGTAGGGCATAGGGTGGCAAGCGTACAGTTCCCACGCTTGATTTTCTTAGATTGCCTTTCATTTGTTGAGGGAGGGGTCACGTGGGACCATAACCACTGATAGAAAAACAGACCTTAGCATCTGCACCGGCAGATATCTGAAAAGCTCCCGACCGAGTTCTGTGTTTCTAGAGTAGCCCTGCCACGGGACTCGGGTCGCACATTTCAGGACATGTGCATCTAGACAGCGATAAACCATTCGTGACGCATACGTAGGGAAAGTCTAGGAACATATACCACTCTAGGTAGTGTGTCCTAGACTAGGGGCATCGTTCGATAGGTAGCGTAATCCCTAGTGGACCTAGGTGGCATAAACCCTGAATCTGTGAAGCATTAGATAAGTCGCGTAAATCCTAGTTGAATCTAGGGAGCACTCGATAGAAAAACCCTAGATTAGATCTAGGTAATAAATAATAGTTGTACACCTGAAACAACCACAACTTTGGGGATTGGGATCACGTTATCATTTTATACAGATTTCTAGTTGGGACACTAGTTAGGTGGTGCAGGGATATAGAATCCAGAATAACAGGGTAATAGCGAAGCAGAGAAAATAGGGAAGCATATCTCATCTTGCCTTAGCATCTTGCATAAATATTATGTTATCTTGTTAACCCTATCATTATGGTATTATCTTATATTCAGTTAATTCATGTCGTGTTGCTTTTTCCTGTTCACATGCTGAAAGTTACTGAACTTACCAGACTTAATGTCTGACTCTGTTTTCTTTCGCTTTCTTGTCTTCCGTCTCTCCCCCCCCCCCCCCACCCAGGTCCGTAGGGAGGGAATGTTATTACGTAGGCTCAGTTCTCTTCCCAAGCTTGAAGACTCTTGGATATATCGCTTCAGACTCTCTTTTCCGCTGCTATGGTTTATCCTACATTGGGGAATACAAATGTTATATTTATGCTTCTTTATTTTGTAAGATAGATGATACTCTGGTATTGGAAAGCAATTGTTGTACAAACTATTTTATCAATAAAGTAAAGTTTTATTTCCCGCTGTTTTAATTTTGTCTCTCTTGTAATTTATCTGCATCTTTTACCTTAAATGCTCCACAGAACTTAGTGCATTCCCTTTGTGAGTGACACTAACGGACGTGGGGTGTTATAATTATCCAAGCAACAACCTATGTTATTAACTTAACTGCTTCTGTAAGTACACTTAAACCAGTTACATTGAAATGATAGTTCCACATATCATTATGTTATGTTACTTTTTAACTCAACTTTAATCATTGAAACCTCCTTTTTTTAAATGTTTTAAATTTTGTTAATCAAACATCAGAATTTGCTTTTTCTGTCAATGTTTTTGTTCAAATGTTACATTGAAATATGTAATGATAACTTGACATATCATTTTATATAACCTTCTGTTTTTAGCTACAATTGGTTTATTAACATAGATATAAAATTTATATCTTTTTCCTTATTATATAACACATACCTTTTTGTTTGTAAATTAAAATGATAGTTGAAAATAGCATTTAATTAACTTTCACAGTTACACTGCATATTTTATTTTCCTGCATACCCAAACATATAATTTTCTCAAATGTTTTTATTTTAACTTTTGCAGTATTTTCTTTGCGAACTTGTTAATTTAATTGAAGAAAAGGCAAAATGCAACGATAATTTCCCAAGGTTTGTGAAATGGGATATAAGCTGTCTGAAGAACATTGTCACAAACGATATATTAACCAGAATGGATGATGAAAAGGTAATATTCAATTTACATTTTTGTCCTGTAAATTTATATTTAATCATCTAGATACTTTATTATTGTTTTTGAACAGATTTTTGAGATCTTGAGACAAATTACTGAAAATGAGAAGACTTTACTGCAACAAGAAAAATTGCAAGTTCAACATGCTCCACGCAGATCTGAAATGGAAAATGATGATAATAATCAAATTGCCTCTCTTCAGCAGTATATACAACAACTGGAAAGTAAACTAAGCAAAACTAAAGAAGAGCTGAAAAATGAAAGAGCTGAAAGAATAAAAGAGAAAGAGTTGATTGTAGGATTGAAAAAATAAATTGAGAAATTGAAATAAAAAACAATCAGCACAGAAGAAGGAGATGAAAGCCAAAATGTAAATAAGAAAAATGAAGTTGATTTCGAAGGTCCCACATTTGATCTGAAAATCACACAACAAATGCTAATTCTACAGGAAAAAAGGAAAGAAGCAGAAAGGAAGGAAAAGGAAAAATCAAAGTCAAAAATAGAAAGAGGCCCAAGCTCATTGGTTAATAGGGTGAAAACAAGGGCTGCTCGAAAGAAATCAGAAGCTGAGGGAAAAGTTGATGAAAGGAAAATTAACATGAAGAAAATATAGAAAAAAAATGATCTGGAAAAGGAAGATCAAAATGAAATTAGTATCGACGAAGAAATTGACAGCGAGTTGAAAGATGTATCAAATATTGAAGAAGAAAGCGATGAAGAAAACATTGCGGAAGAAAGCGATGAACAAAACACTGAAGAAGAAAGCGATGAAGAAAATGACACCGGTACGGACAATACAGTCAAACTAGTAGACATTGATGCCTACTTGCCGAAAAGGGAAAAGTACCAAACTAGTTTAAAAGTCAAAAAAAGCAAGCTTCTAAATCTTCTTGAAGAAAGCAAGAAAAGCATAGTTCTCTCATATATTGAAAAAAATGAGAACGAGAAGTAAGTAATTATATAATCATTAATAGTTTTCATTACAATTTCATCGAAATAATACCTACTAACTTATTTTGTGTTTATGTAAAATGCAGCTCTGTAGTTTTCATATCATATGATGTTAAAAGAGGTGGGATTACAATTGTAAAATCTATGCTTGAATCTATTTTGATGGAATTGTACACAGATGGCTAGGTATTTTTCTTTTTATTTGTATATAAATTATATTCGCATTTAATAGGCCGGAAAAATAGACAATGTACACGTATACTCAAAATGATATATATGAACTTATCATTTTGATGTAAAGCCTCAACTATACATAGTATATATAAACTGTACATGCAAAAAAGAGCCCTACATGCTATGATAATAGATGGGATATATGATTAACAGGAAAAATTGAAACTAAACAGGTGTATTTGAAATGATATATAAATGTATCATTTTGATACAATGCCACTACCATACCTGAAAAATTAGCAACATACGTATTATGCTGATATTCATATTGAATGAACAGATGAAAACAAAGATAGACAACTATTTTGTAAATGATATAAAACTTATCATTTTTGTATAAAGCTACTAACATAGGTTATTATTTTCTTTATTCTATCAGATAATTAACTGGTATGTTCAAAACCAAGAGTTGTATGTGCACAACTATATCTTCTTCACTATAATGATGGTAAGGCAAACCTTTTTTAAAAGTAAGGTTAAGTTCTTTAAAAATTATGCTAAAAAAATTTAATATGCAGAATGCAATAAGCAATGATTCGGATAATGTGATACAGAAACTAGTTCTTCCTATGATAGAAAGTATTATTCTGAATGAGTATACCGACCACATATTCTTTCCATTGCATCATATCAACCATTGGACGCTTTTGAAATTGAACTATGTCACAATGCAATGGACCCATTATGATTCATATAAGCCTCTAACTAAATCTACAAGGATGTCAAATCCAAGCTACAGGCATGCTATTGATCAGGTAAAATAATTAGTATCTTGATAGACAAAAACTGAATAATGCTACATTCAACTTTCATAATTTAATTATTTTCTTCATATCCAGAGAAATAGGATTGAAGGGATATTTGAGAAAAAATGGCAGGAAAAGGGAATCATGAGTAAAATTTTTGGGAAAAAAACACTAATACAAGAACTATCCCCGCGGCAAGAACCATCCTCGTAAGTATTTAGTCATTCCTAAAATATAGATTTAGTGGTTTCCTATTTTCATTCACATAAAGCACACGAAAAGTATTTAGTGATACATTTGTAATAGTGATACCGTAACCATCCCTGCGGCCACACTCAACTATTTTGTAAACTGTTTTAAAAAAAGCTCAATAATTGATTGTTACTAAATGCTTATCTTGCCATTTGTAGGAATGACTGTGCTTGGTTTGTAATGACAAACATTAAATTGCTTGACAGTGGAAATCTTCCACAGATGTACAAAAAGGAAGAGATCGACCAATTCAAAGCAGATACAGTATTTCAAATCATCTACAACGGGGAAAAGGAACAAATGAAACAAGTAGCAGAGCAAAAAGATTGATTTTTAATTGCAATTAGATTTGATATATTGAAGTTTACTTGTAATTTTCTTACAAGTTTCCTTGCAATATTTCTAGAAAGCACAATAGACTTATGCTAACTGTTTAATCAAATAATATGTGCTGATAACATCATTTGTAGTACGGTAATGTTGAAAGTTTGATATGTTTCATTTCATCATCAAATTGCAATATTGTTGTTTTGCATGCAGTAAGATGCTGTTAAATTTCGTGTAATGATATCAAAATGATATGATGTTGTCTCAAAAGTTTTCCAACATTACAGAATATCAAAATGATATATGAAACTATCATTACTTAAAAATATTTTCTATTTTTTGCTGTCGATGAAATCTAAACATAAATTAGTACAATAACAGTTATAGTAGCTTTAAACATTAAAAAATATAAATTATCTTATTCTCAAAAGCACAGTGCTATATGTAGATAGCGTAAATTGTTTGTTTAAATTAGGGATGGCAATGGGGCGGGGCAGACACGGGTAGTACCACCCCATCACCCGCCCCGTTAGATGATTTTTTGCCCCGTGCCCACCCCATAACCGCACGGGTATCCATTAAAAGGGTTTTAAATAAGTTGCGGGTAATGGCGGATATTCATGGGTATCCATTATATTTATTCAATTTATTTTTAACCATTTATTGAAATCATTCAAAAATACATTTGAAAAAAAAAAAATTAGACCAATACTCAAATGCTAACCTCAAAATACCAATACATATTTAAACCAACATACGGAAAAGAAGAGACAACAACAGAAATATCCATCAAAATATCAACAACCAATTATAAATTGTTGAGTAAAGGCATGCACATAAATACCGAACAACAAACAACAATGTTTTTTTTATTGACTATTGATAATAAATAACATTCAATACGGGCATAGGTACCCATGGACATGGATATCTTACTATCCATACCCACCCCATTAATTAACGGATATTAAAAATACACGTTTATTTTACCCAAGGATACCCATTTAACTATCTGTTTCGTGTCCATGACGGGTTTTACCCGCGGATAACCACAGATATGGATTTTTATGCCATCGCTAGTTTAAATAATACTATCAACTAACAAAATGACATAATGCATGCTAAACATAAATAACCATCAACCACTATTATAGTCAGCAGAAATTGACGAACAGTGTTATAACCAAAGATAATACAGATAGCAACATAAACATTATGTAATATAACCATTATACATAATTATAACCATCCTACAGTATTATAGCAATACAAATGTATAACAAAAATCAAAATCGCCATATCACTGTCAAACATACAATATTATAAACAACATAAAGAAACTAAGCATCATTAAAATAAAATAAAAATTGCAGATAGCATTATTAAATGACAAACAATAATACATCCACTAAACATACAAAGAAGCCAAAAGCAAATCAAACATAAATCAATCACTCAGACAACATTATTATAATAGTCATATAGTCAAACAGTTTACATATATGAATTGCATAATAAAAGAAAAAAATGTTAAATATATGTATCATTATAGTATAAAAATTGGTTATTATGAAAAAAAAAACAGCATTAAACATCAAGGTATAGAAGAAGCCTGACGGTTTCTTTTGTTGTGGGCTGTAGAATTACATTGGCTACATTTATTTCTTTTATTCTGAGAATAGCCATAGCCACCACGTCTCTTTGTAGAAGGTATACCTGCTCCACGAACTTCTTTAGGAGGCCTAATAATAACATCATTTTCAGCAATAACTGGCTTATCAAAATTGGTAATTGGATTAATGGCTTCAGCATATGAAGATCGAAAAGCGTCAACAGTAAAGTAGTGCTCCACATAGTCGTAAACTGATAACCTTGACTTATTAATACATTTGATTGCATGAGCACATGGAAATCCGGTAACTCTCCATTGATTACAGCTACATAAATGATTTTTGAGATCAACAAAATGAGACTTAGGGGATTTTACTTCAAACACAAAGTCTGAAGACTTGTAAACATCCTAGCCAAAGCCAACATCGACTAACTTAGACAAGCGTTCCTCCATAACAGGACAAAGAGTCGTTGTCCACAAACGACATTCCTCCCTTCGCCTAGCCATTTGCTCCATGACTTTCACTCGAATACCATCCAAACAAGAAGTTATAGGCATTACTCTATCTTCCAAAATCCAAGAGTTGAAGCTTTCTGCAACATTTGAAGTATATTCACCATACCGCTTTCCTTGAAATAACAAATCTGCCAAGTGATCAAAAGGTTTATCTTGTAGAAAATTTTCAACAGCCATACCCCCAATATTCTTAAATTTAGAAAGATATCGCTCAAAATCATACATATTAGAAGCTCTAGCACAAAGTTTGAATAACTCTACAACAGAAGAATCACCTTTTGCTGCCTTCACAACACTACCAATATTTTGTTCCATGTGAAGCAAACAGTAGTTATGATATGAAGAGGGAAATACTTTAGGAACACCTAATATGAGACCCCAATGACGATCAGACATAAAAACTAGAGATCGGTCTTCATTTAGCATTTCTTTCAAACGGGACAAAAACCAAGACCAGTTAGATTCGTTTTCATGTGAAACAATACCCATAGCAAGAGGAAAGAAACCTGCAAAATAATTAATTAATGACCTTTCAAAACAAAGATACATGAGCCTCATTAAGCATCAGAAATATGATAGTAATGTCTGGCAAACACAATTGAATTAGACTCAAAATGATATATGAATATATCATATATTATATATTAGTCTTTTAGTACCTTACTGTCTAAACATTAATACTACAAACACTTCGAGTGGAACCATTGAAAAATAAAGCAAACAAATCTAATGTAAGCATTGATGCATTAAAATTAGTTAATGTGCATAAAAATGATAGTTTCATGTATCATAGGTACAAAATTAACCAAGAAAAAGAAAACAAAAGTAAAATTAAACTCGTACCTTGATTAGCATTTTTAGAAGTAGCAGCTAACAAAACTCCAGGTCTTCCCTTCAAATGAGCAGCATCTAAAAATATTAATGGTCTGCAGTGTTTAAAACCAAGCAAGCAAGCACCAAAAGCAAGACAAATTCTCTCAAACTGATTGGTTGAAGAATCAACATCCATAGACACATAACTACCAGGATTATACTGTTGCAATGCCTCTGAATACCAACGTAAATTATTATATGACATCGCATCATCCCCATATATCTCCTTCAATGCTAACTGTTTTCCGCTATAAGCATAATAGTATGATAGACTGAAATTATACTCTCTTCTAAATTCCGCAATGATATCCTTCGACTTCTTCATAGGAGCATCCCGAATTTGATCCAAAATCAAAGATTTAACAAATCTACTTGAAATAGTTACTCTATTAACATCTCTAAGACCCGCTCCACACGAATGATTAAAATTATAAGTTGTAATAAAAAATCGAGAGAGTAAGCCCGGATCCGAAGAAGCATTAACATAAAACTTGCAACCATAACTAATCCAAGAACAATTTACCGAAATTCTATTCGGAGCGTTTCTAACGAAAATCAAATCATAACCATATTTTATTTGATACGCCATTAAAAACTCCCTAAAATCCTCAGCTCCATTAAAACAAAAACCAAGAAAATCTGCAATATTTGACTGAGAACCTTTATTTAACATATCTTTCAAATAATGAGATGAATTGGCATGTGACTTGCAATTTGTTCTAGAATTACTACCAATCGAAGTGCTTTGTATGCTTTCAGAACCCAAACCATAGCCATTACTATCAGATTCCATAACACCAACATTCTCCTTAACTGTAAACTTAAAATATTGACTCTTCTTAAAAGTAAGAAGACATAAAATGCTAAGCAAGTCTGAATTAGTGTCAATAACTATAGTCTTATTCTCAATAACATAAGAAATCTCAATAGAAAACCGATTAAGGTGTGACCAAACATCACATATTTCACTTTTAACACCAAATAAAGAAGAGGCTATGGTCAGACGAGTAGAATAACAATTCTCATTGTGTTCAAAGATAACAAGCAAACTATTTGCTTCATTATTGATAGTATCATAACTGCAAAAAAAATTCAATTAAAATACTTAAACGAACAAAACAGTAACAGTAAATGTTAAATTTACATATCATAACAAAATAGAACCAATGTTGTCGCTGGATTGAACAAGAATACATTAACTAAAAAAACGTATGATAAATTAGCATATCACTGGCAAGATTATAGTCTAATGTGAATACTACAGTAATGCTATATAAACATAGCATAAAATAACAAACCACATATAATATTCACTAGAATGACGGAACATCATCAAACTATAAAACTATAAACATTGTTGAAGAAATGCAAAAATAAACATTAAAATCTTACTTCTCCATTGAAATAAATCCAAATTCGATATCGATTACTAGTAGAAGAACAAGCTATATAACCTAGATGAGCAAAAAATCGATTATTAATCGACAACAATTATATGAAACAAAAAACAGAAATACTCGAAAGAAATTAAAGAAGCATACCTGAATTTACCTAACTGTTTGATGAAGATAGAAATCGCCAATGGAGATCTGTAGCAAAGAAAGAAGACGAAAATCGATTGACAATGGAGAAATCGAATACAAAATTAGAGTGAGCGCCGTCTTGAATCGAGAAATCGTGATGAAGAAGATCGCAACCAAATTAAGCAGAAGGATTTTTTTAATGTTGCTGAGTCTTTTTCCTAGGAACGAAAGTTTAACAACCGCTTCCTTCAGACGGAAAAAAAGAGCCGCGTCCGTAGGCCCAAATAATTTGAATAAAACTTTCTTCAGCCCATTTTCCTGTTATTTAAATTAATTGAATTATTAGTTAATTTAAAGGAGGAATTAGATTGTAATTGGTTAAAGGAATAATCGGGTTTTGAGTTGACAAAGTCGATCGACTATTTTAATTGGAATTGGTTATTTAATTTATTTGTTATCAATTAATTTAAATAAAATAGCTTAATGAATATTTGATAATCATTAATAAGAATTCAAATACAAATTTAATATTTGTTTTGGTAAGTGAGGAAGTAAACTGTTGATTTAATTAATAATTTAAGGATTACTTTTCTTAATTGGAATTCATTTAAGTAAGTAATCAAAGATGAAATGAAATGTAGATGAATTTTTTTAAGAGTTTATGAATGGGATTTAGATAAAATCCAAGTTTTATAACGAAGTTATAAAAGTGATTTTTAGCGAATACGTTGATTTGAAATAAATATTTATTTAACATTTGAATTAAGTAAGATGGAATAGAGGTAAAAAAGGGTTTTCTATTAAAACCAAGTTTTTAAATAAGATTTACAAAAGACTAGTGAAGTTAAAATGATGATTTTGGGTTGGAAATACTTAATAATGAAATTAAAATGAAATGAATGGAACTGAAATGGGATTTTCAAAGTGGTAAACGGTTTAAGAGAAAACGTTTTGCAGACTCGAATGGAGATAAGAAAATTCGAAACTGATTGTATATTTGTTGAGTTGAACAACTTCTTGAGTATCGATCTGATGTTGGTTTCGGCTTTCGTGGTTGATATTTAGGGAGTTGTTCTCTTACTAGTTTTCAGTTAGGAACTAACGATTGGTGAAGTAGCAAGAATAAAAAGATATTTTGAGAATGTAATGATTGTTTCGAGATTTAAAAAATTAAGAAATATATTGAATATGTTTATTTAAAAGGGGAAGTGTTAATTAGTATTTTCGATTGAAACAAAAGAGATTTAATAATGATGTTTTAAGTGAAGTTTGTTGAGATCAAAGTCGGAAATATATATATTATTTTAATCCTTATGTATTTAATTTCCCCATTTTCTCCTCCGATCGTGATATCCTCTATTTCACCCAAGAATTATTGATTGAAGAATCAATCGCACTTTTTCATTCTTTCATATACTAGGGGATTTCACTTGGAAAAGAAAATGTTCCATGCTAACGGATTCGGGTTGAAAAGGCTCATATATGGAGCGTCTTGAAATAATACCCGGAGCAGGAGATTAAATTAATCGAGATTCAGAAGCCCAATTAGTAGAAAAAAACCACAACTCCTTAAAGGCGCGTGTATCATCTTGTACTTAATACTTCCTGATTCTACCGGAAATCTTAAAATATTGAATGAAACTTATTGCAAATAGCCAATTCATTTGGGACCCTATAGATCCATTCTTTTTCCTTACATGAATCAAATATTTCATTTCATCCGGGAAAAGCCATCTCTATCTCCACAATGTCTTTTATTAATCTCGTACTATTTTATGATATATTTGATAGTCGCCAATTAAAAGGTGAGATTTTCTCAATCTTTATTATAGCGATTGCAGCGTCGGAAGCTGCTACTGGGTGTATTGTGACTTAGAAATATTCTGTGATGAACGTACAGGAAAACCTTCTTTGGATTTGTAATTGTGCTCAATTTCATATGTGGCAATTCCGCCAAGATCTCTTCGTTGGTTGGGGGAAGAATCAGCACGAATCGGATTTGGCTCATAATGAGCAAATTATATCTGGTCTTGTTTCCATTTTTCCAGTTATTCTAGATATTGCTGAGTTCGGGATCAAATCAGATTCCGAATCAGAGAATATTAACAAGAGGAAGGAAGTAGCTCGCCTGAAAGGACTTCAACCCGGACATGATAATTTTTCATCATCCAGCTCGAGCAAGATTCATTCCCAAATCATCGACCCATTTATCAAGCAGAGTCTCATGAAATATTCCTTCTTTGCCTTCAATTACATCTGAAAATGATTTGTAAACTCAGACCCATTCTGAAAATGTAGTGGCAGGAAAATCCATGCCAATTTGAGCTGACTAATATACTACACATTCAACTCAAAGTGCACGAAAGTTTAGATCATTAATAGAAAGAAATTAGAGGATAAGATAGAAAAGATAGAACTAATAGAATAGAAGCAGAGGAACATCATAATCAGAGTAAACACGAACCTCACAGCGGAAATAATAACATGTATTATAACATAACTTTGAAATACAAATCTGAATTTGTATATATACATACCATACGTCAGAGTACAACTCATTTGTATCACAACGGAAATAATCTCTAACTTATTAATCGTGAAGCCTTCTACTTCCAGCTCCTCCAAGTGAATCTGTAAAAGCCTGAAACACTTGACTGCCCGTACAAATTTGGGCACCCAAGAGTTTAGGGAAAAGAAACAAAATAAACTCTGGGTCAATCATGGGACTGGTGTAAGTAAATTCCAACCATATCGTTTAACTTTGAAAATCCTTTTGAAACAAAAGGATAATAGTAAGACCAGCCCACACATAAACATGGACGGTTTTTACCTTACTATAAACCAAATTACCTTGATATCAAAACCATTGATATTATGATAATGTCTAAACAAATAATTATCCAAGTAGCAGAACGCTTGCATCTCACGTTCCACATATATATAGTATAAAATCATAAACCGTAGGGAGCTTATCGGAGAATGGATTCCAACAGACAAGGTATTGGAGCACCTTCTGAATAGTGTACTCTAGAGGGGATACACTCAGGGTTCAACAAGAACGTCTTGCAACCTGGCCACACATGACCGCTCACTCATTTAGCTTGAGTATCACGAATATATTGCCACCACGGTTGTAGGCCGTCCAACCATCGTTCGAAGATACAGAATCAAAAAGAAGTATAAATATGAATTTTCTCTAGATCGGTGATAATACACCCTGCTTGTGGATGACCCAACTAGCCATGCTGCCTAGCCCAACTTTTGTTACTTCCTGGTTGTGAGGCTAGAGGCTACTTCTATCTTCAGAACATCTGATCACCATTCACTTTGAATGTCACATCGTCAAATCCGTAATCACACATTGATTACACAAATGCACACTGGGTGTAGAATAAAGAGAAGTTACCTTCTCCCCACCAACTTGGTATATTCGTAAAAATCAATGGCGTGACCGTTGGAAATACTCTGTCAGACACTCGTCCATACAAGTTGTCCTGGGACTGGACAAACACAAAACACCATTCTAGAACTGGACTACCCTTGCATTTAACTCCGTCTTCAATTATCTTCAGCATAATAAAATTCGCAGCGCTTATGCCTATACGGAGTGGTTTCCGGATAATATATCCAACCGGACTCTCCGTATTGACAACGATGGTCAAAACACTTCGATAGTCGGTTATTTAACTATCGGAGTAAAAACAACATCCATTCTAATGTATAACTAACATCACATAAACACAGGTACTTTTTGTTTAACATTCATTTTTATTATTCAAATTCCCATATCTTACCAGAAATTTCTCAAATCCCGTTTTAGCCTTTTTACACTTGCTGGAATAGGAAAACATTTCCAGTTATTATAAACTCTTATTCTCTCATGTTCCAGAAAATATACGTTATTAACATTCGAAACATTTCTATTCCTTTCACGTTAATTATTTCTACACTTGGATAATATATCCTAACTTCATTGGAAAAATATTTCCAATTTTATTTTAAACATTTTAATCTTCCAAGCGTTAACTTTAAAACATTATTCACTTTAAAATGTGAATATCATTTCTATTATAGAAATCTGAACATCTTTATCAAATAAATTATTATTCAAGTAATAAATACCATTGTCTTGTTTACCGAAATCTCTTTCCTGATTTATATTCCCATTTCACTTTATAAACTCTGTTTCTACGTCAACTCCTTGTTAAATCAATATCAAGTTTATAACTACATATTGATTACATATGCTATTATAATTTGTTGGTTTAAAACTAAATATAACTATCCTATCAGAATCATAATTCCTAAAAATAATTTACTTTTAATACATTCGACATCGTCGAATTCCAGTTCCCAATCCTAGTGGTTTAATTCAGTTATAATCATATGATGTCATCGTTTTTCTGAAACGATTCTCCAATTCTTTTTCTAAACTCATTCTTATATTTCTTTAAAAAAAATGTCGTTACTTATTACTCTTGAATAAGTGGTTTTCAAACCAAAATGTTTTCATTTCCTAGGAAGTGCTGCTATATATAAAAATCACGCTTAAGTTTGGTTAACAGAGTTAATTTATCGTTATAGTTCAAAACTTGTCATACGCTGTAATATTCTCCTTTATAACTAATCTAGACATAACAGTCATGCTTAAGCCTAGTCAACAGCGTTTATTTTATCGCTATAGTTCTAAGACTTACAATACGCTGCCATATTCCCTTTATACAAATCTTGACATCTCTTTCCGTTACAAACTGATATCGTTCCTCGATAATAGTGAAGCCATTCAAGTTGGGGTATTTTATTTACCTCTCAGACCTTTATCGACAACGTTCTTATCTTAGAATAGATATACGTCTGTAACTCTAAAGTCCTTATTACTTATAATACACATCAAATCGTATTTCCTTGTTTTATTTTGGAATATGGTTTTATAACACCATATTCATACTTTGAAATCTTCGTTGTTTATGATTATTTATTTTAAATATTAACTCTTCGCTTTGACTTCAATCCACAGTTCTATTTATAACTTCTTTACAAGGACTCATTGAATCTAATAATCATTTTTCAATTGAACAGTTGATTTAAATCAACTTCATTCCATTAGTAAATTCGTTAACTGATTTAATTACTTCTTACCATTAGATTATTATATTTAATCTAAAAATATTTCTAAATTGTTCGTCTTAAAATAATTTTCCAAATATTTAATCGTAGGATAATTTCTCCTTTAATCATTTTTATTTACTTTATAAAAATGAATTCTAAAATACTGGTTTATAATAGAACTTCTACTATAATATAATTTTTATAGCTAACTTTGTTGATTTACCTGACGGTCAATCAACTTGAAAACGATGGGTTTACAGTCGACTGTTACCACTTTCTAAATTGATATCGTTTATTTATTAAATCAAACTAACGTTGAATTCCCATTCAACATCAACATTCACATGGGGTTTTACTGTCATTTGGGTTCAAACTGTGCATACATATAAAACGAATAGTACACATAAATACTGAGGAATCCGGTTGGATTCCTCCAACCGGTTTCCCGTATCCACAGATGTTAGTCAAACAATTTACACTGATTCCTACAAGGGAATAATATAATCGATGGAATCAATATCCAACCACTGATGTGTATGCATGCAACGATATATATATTTCAACCAATTTAATTGTAATCTACTTAATCGACCATCACACATCATTCAAACAACATTAAAATAAAATAGATCAGAGTTAGTGAATTTATTCACCTTGGCGCGTTAACTGTTAAATAACGATCTGCATCAGCCCATTAAATCTTCCTTAAAATTCAATCGAGTTCCAACCCACTCCGGATCAACTCCAGCACGTAGCCCGCGATCCTATGATTTCAACGTGACTGACCGTCTGTAATTCAATTTTAACTGGTGGCCCATAACCATATACCCAAATCCGCACCTCCTTTTTTAGTATTCCATCTTCCGCCATTTTAAACTCGTTTCTCATGTTCCCCTTTCACCATGGAAGCCTGCATCATCAACTCATACTCCGTTCGGTATTTCTTCCTGCTCCCATTATAGCTTCTCTCTATATTTTCTTTTATTTTCTTTCATTCAATATGGGCTTCACTCACTAGGTCCATCACTTCGTTACAATCTTAAAGCCCAGACTGCTTCATACTGTTATCATATGTACCCATACACACTATATGTACGTATTCACCTTCCACATTCACGCGCTTCATCTGCACATGAACACATGTGTGACCCTCTTGTCGTCAGTTCCCTTTCCATGCGATGCCTTCTCATTTCAAACACAAGCTCGATTTTCTTGAATAGACGCTCCATTCAAAGACCCAGACCAGTTTATATGACTCCATCTTCCTGATAAACCATATTCACACTACTGATCCTTAACTCATTTCCATGCACAAGCTCCTCTTACTGCTCATTAAACTCACGCATGCTATTTATACCTTCATTTACAAGCATCACTTCTTTCCCATGAAATGCCTGCACAATTTTTCCGCCATGTTAACGTCTTTATTTTGTACTCACGCCCTCACCATTTTCAAGACCAAACCCTGAATTCATTTCGCCATTTCAATTTGCTTGAATCCTTCACAGTCTTCACGTTTTGCCCATGCTTAGCCACCCTCCTTATCTAATATGCTCCTCCCATTCTTTTTTTTCTCTTTTTCTTTTTTTCGGTCTGAAACTCACTATTAAAGCTCATCCCCTCACCCAAGCGCTTGCTCTCTTCTCGAACAGGTGCTCTAATGAACAACAGCTCCAACTTATACCATAGCCTCCTTCGATGTACACACACAGTGCGGATTCCCATGTAAACACCACAAACCTATGCTCCTCCGTCACCATTGTTCGCCAAACCTGACCCAACATCGATCTCCCCTTGACGCTGGTTTCGTTCGAGCACCAAGAAATATCGTCGTATCCGCTATGTTGTATAGCAGATCGTAGAAGGGGCTTTCAAGATCGCAACCATATACATTTCGAGATTAAAAAAAGTTGGAGGAATGAGTTTTCAGTGTTCGGGTTTTAGCTGTAGATATGGCGGCCATTTTGGGTTTTATTATTTTAAAATTTAGACGCCATGAAATGTTTTCGGCTACACTGTCTGGAAAGAAGAGAACCAAGAGGAACCCATGTATTATTTATATCTTAACATTCCTTAGTGATTAAGGCATAGCAGTAGTAGGGAGTACACCCTTCAACAACTAGCTTCGTGGGTTTATAAGACTTCGATTTGCCAAGTAATTAGAGTAGGCATTGTCTGGAGAACAACTTGCGGTATGGTAGTTGTCTTGACTTAAACAACATGATATGTTAATAGGCTAAGTCTTAGAAAAGAAGTATAGAATGGAATAGGACTGATAGGGTCTAGGGTGATAGGAGAGATAGGTATGTCCATGATTCCAATTCTTTTCATAAACCTTTTTGGTGGAGGTTGGCAACTGTCATTTCTTTTGACCCTTAGAGGCATGTGCAAACATAGGAGAGGGGCATGCGTGATATACTTCTTATTAGCTAAGGAAATACACAGGCATTTATGAAGAGGGGACGTGGTAGGGTATTGTCCACACTAACTAATTTAGGGTGAAGGTAGTAGGGAGATATTTGCATATTTATCTTAGTGGCAAAGTAAGCTCCATTACTAAAATGGCAAACGACAACGTAACAAGTGGCAGAGGGAACACAAGCATTTGAATAAAAATGGTTTATGTTTTATGCATAATGCACCTTGCTAATAAGAATTTCGTTCACATACGCCTACTACAGACAGAAATGAGGATACGGTCATGTCCAGCGAGGTGTCACGATCCCAAAAATGTAATAATATCGATAGTTTAACTTATATTGTGAAACCCCGAAATACTGTCACAGGGTGCAAAATACTCCAAATAAAAAGTAGCGTATTTAATTAGTTAAAAATTATAGTAAAATTCTAAAAATTAAATTATCACTATGTCCCAATAGAACCTTATCCAGATTCGAATCTGATATCTAGTTATTTCAAATAAACCGTTACGATCGATATACGATTTCATAGCGATTTTCTGAATATTTGATTTAGACATATCTTGCAATCTATATGACGAAATCTCCATTTTCCATTTCCGTTAGAAAAATACAGTTCAACAGATTCCAACGTTTCTTGTTTCAAAGAAATCTGATTAATAACTGATCCTATATACCCAGTTGAAGTTCAGAACGTTGAATTATGAACTGCCACGATATTTCGGGCTCGATTATATTTAATATATATATATATATACGTTCAACATTGTTTTAATATATAAATCCACTTATATTACAATTTCAATATTAAATAGTTTTAAATATTCAAATACGAATCGATAAAAATGTGGGATGTTACAGTCCTTTCCCCTTAAAACAATTTCGTCCTCGAAATTGCTAAGATGGGTAAAATGCTACAATCTCTGTTATAAACAGGTTAAAAATCTTTTTGGTTTACTTCATAATTTCAGTTTCAACTGAACTGATTAATTCTAATTAAAATATTAACTCCTTATCATCGAATACTTTCAAAATTCTGCAAATTTTCTAACAGCTTAAATTTCCAGAGAAGTTGGTCAGCATCTCCTCTGCATGGCTCATCGGTACTACTACAGCTCGCCACTCTGGGCCTTCTCCAATTCAACAGAAGTTCAAACAGCCAGACGACTTGCTAGACGGACTCATAAATATCACATAATCGAAGAAAATATAAACATGTACCCATGGGCATCCAAGTCTAACTCTTCTATCTGATATTCCACCGGCATATCCAATCATCCTTGGTTGATCTCTCATCAATCCATTCTCACCAATCTTTTTCAATTACCAAGCCAATTTTCTATTTCAACTTCAATTCCATTTACTGATTTATTTATCAAATCAATTATCTTCATCTCCAAATTCAACATTCGATTCTTATTATCCAAGAAACAATTCATTTTTATAACTCGAATCTCGAATATTTCTCTTTTAAAATTTTCACCTTGGATCGTTGTAGCGACCCGAACTTCCCCAGTCTCCGAAGAGATGACAAAGAACGAATTACTGTGAGGACAAGACAAAACAGAATGCAAACGGAAGAACATTTCATTGTTATTACAACAATTCCATCAGAATACAAGAATATACAGAGTATAAATGAATAAATTACATTCGATAAATATCAGAGATTACATTAAATTACATAGCAGCGGAAAAATAATACAAAGCACAACTGAAGGTGATATACGGATACAGAGCTTTCCGAATATCATTCCAGCTGTAAACCAGGATACTGTGAATATAAATCTGCAAAACCAAAACTACTAGCTGCCCGTGCGGAAAATAGGGGCACCGAGAGTTTAGGTTAAAACAATAAACTCCAGGTCTGTCATGTGACTGGTGTGAGAACTAAAACAGTTATTTAATTCAATTTTTAAAGAGAGTAATTCAAGGGACCACGCCGTATAACACGGAACGGGTTTTCCTCCCAAGAACACCAGTGCATAGAATAAACAACGCAATGCTTTTTCGAAAAATGAAGCTATTATAAGACCCAGGTCCCATCACACAATGCAACGCAAGCCGGAGGATAGGGTTTTACCTTATAACAGCCAAACATGTTTGGTACGTTTAAAACAAATCATTTGATACTATAATAAGTGTATAGTGTCAAAACAATTTCAATCATAAATATAAATCATAGACGACATAGCATCCCATGCACCTATGTCGCCATACTAGGCTCTACAAATAAAGCCGAAATATCTCGTATTGGAAATTGGATTTCCGTCATGAGTCGAGGCAAGGGGAAAGCTCCTCTCCGCGTTCGAGACACTCTAGCAAATGTCCCAGGGCTACGCACTCTGGGCAACCCCTGGATGCTTCAGGGCCGGTCCTCACTTACGTTAGAGGATTAATTATGCCTGAACACACGTTTCCCGGTCCTTACAGACCTATAATCGAGGCGCCTCATCCAACAACCACAAAGGTGAAAAGTATATAAATGTCAGGGCTGGTAAGTCACTGACACCACCAAAGCTAGAAAGAAACGTCGTGCTCTCCCTGCAGTCCGTATCCTGTTTTTAACTCATACCGAGGTGTGAGGCTCGCGAATTCACGTTATACACAAAGCTGCCACGTAGGCTTGCTTTGATCATAAACCACAAGACTTTGCTTTTCAACAAAAGCCTTGATCATTGCATCTTAGCGTGCCACACAGGCAATTCATGCCATGCGACTGATGTCCATCGATATACAACCTCTGAGCTCGTACGTCTCAGAGAAGGGCGTTAAGCAAAAGAGTAAATTCTCCGCCGCCAAACAGATGTATATTTAATAGAAATCAATCAACACAGAATAAAATCCAATGTCAGACACACAATCCATTTACAAGTCCGTTCTGGGTCTGAATGAAACCGGAGGCACTTTCCTCGCATATCCATCCATCTCCAGGTACGTCTGGACGACCACCAACTATTTCCATCCTCTTGGGTGTACTGCCCAATCAGGATCGCCAGTAGTTATCCAAACGATGTGAAGACTTCCGGTCTTCAACCACCGTCTTCATCTTCGACTTATCGTCGAATCGGTTATTCAGAATGGGTATAAACCTGGCCTTTCCGAACAACCCGCGTATGTTGAAAACAAATGTTACACCAACACAACATATGCCTCATTCCAATTCAGAATATTCTTTAATTCACAAAAATCAAATTTTCAGGGAAAGGTTCCCATTAATTTTATCCAAGATAAATTCTTTAAAAATTATCCTTTAATCTTCCTTTGGATGTCATTTCAAACCAAATTATGGTTTTTCTAAACTAGTCGGGATTAGCGAACCGCATCGAAGTAATTATTTATTTTATTTCCCAATCCCAACCTATTCATCCCATGAAGCAAAACTGGTAATACTCCATATCTAACACCACGGTGTTATCGGTAAAATTAATTACCATTTCACGTTCAAATCTGATTAAAGATTTAACTATCGCTTTGGAGCAAAACTGGTGATACTCCATTCTCGCTTATTTTCCAAATTTGATAATTTAGATTATCAATGCACATTTCAATCTAATTTCAGATTCAATAAGACTCCTTTTATTGGGTTAAAGAACTAGGTGTTATTTAAAACACAGTTCACGACAAACCCAAATCACATTCTATTTATTATCGGGTTAAAGAATTAGTGTTGTTTAAAACACAGTTCACGATAAACCCAAATCAATTCTAGTTCAATTCAAATCAAATATATTAGGAATTCCGATTATTTAAAACCCCTTTTTAAATCTAATTTATTTATTTAAAAACAAATCGGGTTTAAAATTGATTTCAAACTAGTTCATTTCGATAAAAATCTATTTTTATCTTTTCAAATATGGAGTTTTTCACCCCAATTTTTCCCAAATCATTTCTTCTGATTTTACACAAATTATTGATATTTTTAATAATTTTATCAAGGCCCGTACAGTCGATTTCCATCAACGGCCATCGAACTGCACTTACAGTGACCTTTTTCGAATTTGATTTGGACATATATCCAAATCCAACCGTTAGATTTCAAATTTCTAATATTCTTTAGAAAGCTCTTTTCAATATGAACCCAACGGTTCCGGTTTTAGGAGAATCCGACAGTCGGATCTCCCGTAATGTCCGTTTGAAATAAATGGTCGAAATTCACGAACTGCCGCGGCGCGGCGCGTTCTATTCAGGCCATTATATTATATATATAATATATATAATATATATTTCGTCGATTTCTATTTAGAACAAAGTTTTAAAAATAGTTTTGAATCCGTTTCGAAAACAATTTCAACTTCCATTTCATTTCAAATCAAAATTGAATTCTTCCTTATAAATTCGTTTTAAAATTCATTCCTATTCAATCCAATTTGAATTCATTTCAATTTGTTTCCAATTCAATTCGAATTCGTTTTCAATTCAATTCGAATTGGTTTTATATTCAATTCATTTCAAAATCGTTTTATATTCAATTCATTTCGAAATCGTTTTCAATTCATTTCATTTCGAAATCGTTTTCAATTCATTTCATTTCGAAATCGTTTTCAATTTATTTCATTTCGAAATCATTTTATATTCAATTCATTATATTCGATTTCAAAATTACTTTTCAATATTCATTTTAAAATGAATAAAATCGATATAAATATCGTTCACGTCAAAATGGCGCATCTCTAATCAACACGGCTTTATATATTCCTTTATTCTATTCAACAAATGAATATTTATTTTTGTCAACACACGACTAATCTCAACGAATGAGTACTGTCCACGTGTGACTATTTTTGTTAAATTATTTCGTTCAACACATGACTAATCTCAACGGATGAGTACAGTCAACACATGAACCTTGCTACCGCATTTTTGTCATCTTCGTTGTTGTAGCCACTACATATGTAAAAATCGAATTTTTACTTTGTTGTTCTATATATAAAAATCGAATTTTTACTTTGCTATTCAATATATAAAAATCGAATTTTTACTATGCTATTCAATATATAAAAATCGAATTTTTACTATGCTATTCAATATATAAAAATCCCATTTCAAAAATATAGATTTCACCTTTATAAAAATAAAGATTTCGCCTTTATAAAAATAAAGATTTCGCCTTTTTCAATATAAAGATTTTGCCTTTATAAAAATATCATTATAAAAAAATCACATTTTTAATTCAACGTATATATAATAAAAATCAGATTTTTATTCCTCTACATATACAAAGATGATATTTTTATATTCTCTATCACATAAAGATTATATTTTAAATCCACTACATAAGTAAAAATCAAATTTTTATCGCTACTACTTCATATAGAAAAATTATATTTTTACATTGCTAAAAATCACGTCTTTCTAACATGAAAAAAATCATATTTTTCCTACATGAAAAATCTCATCTTTTCATTTTGAAAAATCTCGTCTTTTCCCAAACAAAAATCGAATCTTTTAGCTATTAAAAATCATATCTTTATCAACCCATTCATACTATAAAGATCTCAACCTTGTATGTATAAGAAAAAAATATGAACTTTTATATTTATAAAAATTCTGAAAATTAAACTCAATGTAAATAAATAAAAATAAAATATAAAACTCACATTGAATCGAAAAGCGAATAACGAAGGAAGCAGCGAAGGGACGGGTGTCTCGAGGCTTGGGGGTTCGCTGTCGTGGGGAGGGGGGTCTGGTTCGCAGGAGGGTTCGAGGCAGGGGGGGTCTCGAGTTGAGGTCCGGCGACTTGGGGGTGGGATGGTACGACCGTCGGCGGTGGGGGAAGGAGAACGAAGCAGGGCTGGAGGAGGAAGAAGAAGAAGAGGCCGCGGCAGCAGCAACAGGACGGGGGAAAGGGGTGCGCGGCGACGGGGCTCCACCAGGGAGGAGCGCACGCCATCGACGGCGGTGGGCATGGCCTGGACGGGGCGATTTGGAGGAGCTTAAGGTGACGGCGGGTTTTAGTTTAAAGGAGGGCTCGTTTCTTTCTGATTAGTTTTTAGAGAGAGGGGGGGTTTATTAAATTAATTTATATTATATTTTATTCCCCTAACAGTTGACTTTTACATACGACCTCTAAACGAGGTCCACCGCCTGGCGTCCATAGCGTATTACCCCCATTCCGAACACAATGGGTTATGTATCGCAAGCTGATTCGATAGTTACAATCAGTTTCCGTTGAATTTACATTTAAATCATTATATTGAATTTTAAACGTACATTTCAAATTACCGGGGTCACATAACAACTCTATAAATTCCATATAAATATTTTCTAGCTTCGTATTGACGATACAGTCCTAACAAAACTAGTTTCGTCGAATTCTGAGACCGTTGGAAAAATGGCCATTTTCCAGTCGATTAAAATCAACTGAAACTGGTCAAACGCATTTTCCTTTGTCATGCTCACATATTGATTCGAAAAATTATGAAATTTGGAATCTAGTAATAACTTGACATCACGGATCCAACAAAAGTGGTTTCGTCGAAATCCGAGGTCGTTTGCAAAATTCCCATTTTTAAGGGCCTGAATTCCACAGCGACTATTTAGAATTTTCAACTGGACATATCTTTTGATTCCCGCTATGAAATTTTGATTTTTCGGATTCGTTGGAAAGATATTACCAATTAAATCCTAATGTTTTTGGTTTCACTAAAATCCAGATTGTTTTGCACCCGGTACATTCAATTGAATTTTGAAATCGAATTATCGAACTACCGCGCCATTTTCAATTCTAATCATAATTATATATAATTATTTATATTCTAATGACTACGTATATAATATATTCGTTCGAATTATATTCAAAATAAATTTCTTGACGATATTATTTAAAATAATCTATTTTAAATATTCAAAATTCGCTAAAATAAAAATTTTAAACTGGCCCAGAATTTCCGGGTTATTACAATCTCCCCCACTTAAAACTTTTCGTCCCCGAAAAGGAACAAAGTCGAAAGTGGTTTGATTAATCAGCACTACGTTCGATCTGGCTTCCATTCTCTAACTTTTCAGTTTCTGAGAATTTTCAAAATTTCAAAAATTTGGCTAACACCCTAAAATTTCGCCATAACCTCCCTTGCACCGGGAGCCGCGGGAAAATCCCGAAATTGCCATACAGGCCTTCTGATCTCAAAAAGAAAAAGAAAAAGCCAAGCGGCTAGCCAATAGGCTCATAAAATCATCATCACCCAAACAAAACAGTAAATTATGTAGTAAACATGTACCTATTTGTCGGGCAAACAAATTTTATTCTCTGCTCTAGCCTCCTTGCTATGACCTGTTCAATGTAAGTATATGTATATGCAAGCAAATGCGACCAATTTTCAATACAATTCAATATTTGATGCAATTAGGCTAAATGGTTAAAAATTAGCAAACAAATAAACAAACAACACAAACATCAATCAATTAGTGGATTAGAGTTTTCAAATTCATAAATTTGATATATATACAAAAAATCTTGTTTTTGATGCCAATTTACAACAATGTGTTCTAGCTATATTGGTTTTGGTTCTCACACCAGTCTAATGGAAATATATAGATATCACACCTTCGAAACACGAAAATAAATACTGGTGATGGCGCGCCATCATCAGAATCATGTCCGGGCGACTAGAATGTGATTCTATATCTATCTAATATATTAAAACTTCGAATATACGTTCATGACGCGTATATGCAAAATCTTTATATATCGGATTGTCCATATTCAAAATAAATAAATAATCAAATACGTTTAAAATGGTTTAAATTTCAAAACTAAATTTGTTTTCATTTGGAAAATATACTCTTCACACTCGTTCTAGGATACTACTGATCCTATCTCTAACGAGTCATTCTAATTGGATATTACTAACCCAATATCTGATGAATTCTTCCGTATGGTTCTAATGTGTCTTATTCTCGAGCTCTGTAAACCAAAGCTCGGATACCACTGTAAGAACCCGTTACTTCCCCGTGAAGGAAAGAGCGGATACTTTGAGAACAACACACAAATGAACGCAGACGGAAGAACATTTCATTGCTATTACAACAATTCCATCAGATACAAGAATATACAGAGTATAAATGAATAAATTACATTCGATAAATATCAGAGATTACAATAAATTACATAGCAGCGGAAAATAATACAAAGCACAACTGAAGGTGATATACGGATACAGAGCTTTCCGGATATCATTCCAGCTGTAAACCAGGATCCTGTGAATATAAATCTGCAAAACCAAAACTACTAGCTGCCCGTGCGGAAAATAGGGGCACCCAGAGTTTAGGTTAAAACAATAAACTCCAGGTCAGTCATGTGACTGGTGTGAGAACTAAAACAGTTATTTAAAGCTTTACTTTAAAAAGAGAGCAATTCAAGGGACCACGCCATATAACACGGAACGGGTTTCCTCCCAAGAATACTAGTGCATAGAATAAACAACGCAATGCTTTTCCGAAAAATGAAGCTATTATAAGACCCAGGTCCCATCACACAATGCAACGCAAGCCGGAGGATAGGGTTTTCCCTTATAATAGCCAAACATGCTTGGTACGTTTTAAACAAATCATTTGATACTACAATAAGTGTAAAGTGTCAAAACAATTTCAATCATAAATATAAATCATAGACGGCATGGGTACCATATATCATGTCGCCATACTAGTTCTACAATTAAAACTGCGATACACGTATTGGAAATTGGATTTCCGTCATGAGTCGAGGCAAGGGGCAAGCTCCTCTCCGCGTTCGAGACACTCTAGCAAATGCCTCAGGACTACACACTCTGGGCAATCCTGGATGCTTCAGGGCCGGTCCTCACTTACGTTAGAGGATTAATTATGTCTGAACACACGTTTCCCGGTCCTTACAGACCTATAATCGAGGCGCCTCATCCAACAACCACAAAGGTGAAAAGTATATAAATGTCAGGGCTGGTAAGTCGCTGACACCACCAAAGCTAGAAAGAAACGTCGTGCTCTCCCTGCAGTCCGTATCCCGTTTTTAACTCATACCGAGGTGTGAGGCTCGCGAATTCAGGCTATACACAAAGCTGCCACGTAGGCTGTGCTTTGATCATCAACCACAAGACTTTGCTTTTCAACAGAAGCCTTGATCTATGCAACTCAGCGTGCCACACAGGCAATTCATGCCATGCGACTGATGTCCATCGATATACAACCTCTGAGCTCGTACGTCTCAGAGAAGGGCGTTAAGCAAAAGAATAAATTCTCCGCCGCCAAACAGATGTATATTTAATAGAAATCAATCAACACAGAATAAAATCCAATGTCAGACACACAATCCATTTACAAGTCCGTTCTGGGTCTGAACGAAACCGGAGGCACTTTCCTCGCATATCCATCCATCTCCAGGTACGTCTGGACGACCACTAACTATTTCCATCCTATTGGGTGTACAGCCCAATCAGGATCGTCAGTAATAATCCAAACGATATGAAGACTTCCGGTCTTCGACCACCGTCTTCATCTTCGACATATCGTCGAATCGGTTATTCAGAATGGGTGTAAACCCGGCCTTTCCGAACAACCCGCGTATATTAAAAACAAATGTTACACAAACTCAACATACGCCTCATTCCAATTCAGAAGATTCTTTTATTCACTAAATCACATTTTTAGGGAAAGGTTCCCATTAATTTTATCCAAGATAAATTCTTTCAAATTTATCTTTTAATCTTCCTTTGGATGTCATTTAAAACCAAATTATGGTTTTTCCAACTAGTCGAGATTAGCGAACCGTAACGAAGTAATTATTTATTTTATTTCCCAATCCCAACCTATTCATCCCATGAAGTAAAACTGGTAATACTCCATATCTAACACCACGGTGTTATCGGTAAAATTAATTACCATTTCACGTTCAAATCTAATAAAAGATTTAACTATCGCTCTGGAGCAAAACTGGTGATACTCCATTCCCGCTCATTTTCTAAATTCGATAATTTAGATTATAAATTCACATTTCAACCTAATTGCAGATTCGTTAAAACTCCTTTTACTGGGTTAAAGAACTAGGTGTTATTTAAAACACAGTTCATGATAAACCCAAATCACATTCTATTTATTATCGGGTTAAAGAACTAGTGTTATTTAAAACACAGTTCACGATAAACCCACAAATCAATTCTAGCTCAATTTAATTCAAATATATTAGGAATTCTGATTATTTAAAACCCCTTTTTAAATCTAATTTATTTATTTAAAAACAATTCGGGTTTTAAATTTAGTTCAAACTAGTTCATTTTGATAAAAATCTATTTTTATCTTTTCAAATATGGAGTTTTTCACCCCAATTTTTCCCAAATCATTTCTTATGAATCTACACAAATTACTACTATTTTTAATAATTTTATCAAGGTCCGTACAGTCGATTTCCATCAACGGCCATCGAACTGCACTTACACGACCTTTTTCGAATTTGATTTGGACGTATCTCGAAGTCCAACCATTAGATTTCAAATTTCTAATATTCGTTAGAAATCTCTTTTCGATACGAACCCAATGGTTCCGGTTTTAGGAGAATCCGACGGTCGGATCTCCCGTAATGTCGGTTTGAAATAAATGGTCGAAATTCACGAACTGCCGCGGCGCGGCGCGTTCTATTCAGGCCATTATATTATATATATAATATATATAATATATATTTCATCGATTTCTATTTAGAACGAATTATATAAATAGTTTTAAATTCGTTTCAAAAGCAATTTCGACTTCCATTTCTATTCAAATCAAAATTGAATTCTCCTTTATAAATTCGTTTTAAAATTCATTTCTATTCAATTCAATTTGAATTCATTTCAATTTGCTTTCAATTCAATTTGAATTCGTTTTCAATTCGATTCAATTCAATTTATTTCGAAATCGTTTTCAATTCAATTCATTTCCGTTTTCTATTTGAATCAAATTCATTATATATTCAATTGAAATCAAATTCGTTTTATATTCAATTCGAATTCAATTCCTTATATATTTAATTTGAATTCAATTTCTATTCAATTTGATTCAAATTTCATTTCAAAATATTCAATTTCGAAATCACTATTCAATATCATTTTAAAATGAATAAAATCGATATAAATATTGTTCACGTCAAAATGGCGTCAATCTAATCAACACGGCTTCATATATTTCTATTTTCAAATATTCTATTTCAAATATTTCTATCTCAAATATTTCTATTTCCAAAATATTTCTATTTCAATATACGACTCTATCTCTTTGTCAACACACGACTAATCTCAACGAATGAGTACCGTCCACGTGTGACTATTTTATTATTTAATATATTTTATGAAAATTAAGGTATCTATCTTTTGATATTAAATCAGACTCCAACCGTAAATTAGTAAGAGAACGATTCCCTGAATATTAACCCCGAAGGCTGAAACCAACATCAGATTAATATCCAGGAGACCACTCATCTTATCTATTTTCCAGTCAGTTTCTAATTTTATATATGATATAGATGTAGATTTTATTGTTAAAATATTTCGTTCAACACATGACTAATCTCAACGGATGAGTACAGTCAACCCATGAACCTTTATATTATAATATTGATAAAGAAGTAAATTTTATTATTAAAATATTTCGTTCAACACATGACTAATCTCAACGGACGAGTACAGTCAACACATGAACATTTATATTATATTAATAAAGATGTAAATTTTATTATAAAAATATTTTGTTCAACACATGACTAATCTCAACGGATGAGTACAGTCAACACATGAACCTTTATTTTATATTGATAAATATGTAAATTTTATTATAAAAATATTTCGTTCAACACATGACTAATCTCAACGGATGAGTAAAGTCAACACATGAACCTTTATTTTATAATATTCTTTATTTTCTAAATTGGAATGAGGCCCAATCAATCACCATATAATGTTAATTATATGGATTTTCATACATCACACGTATATAATAGCATTGAAAAATAATCAACCATCAACCAAAGTGCACTACACTGTATAAGCATCAAATATAGATATCTAACGCTTATAACAGTCTGTCAATCTATCGATCGACATATTTAATCAATCAGGATGAGTGAACTTCAAATTTCATCCCAACACCCGTGTGGGGTTTCAAGCAATCAAACACATATTTTAGTTGTGAAGTTGGGCGATGTGTAAAATTTATCGTCCCAATCAATGTCCTTCAAATAGGTGTACATAAACAAACCGTCCGGTTTGTAAATGAATATTTATTTATTCACATTCACTATATTCATATTCACGTTAAAAATTATATTTTTAACGATAAAACATTTTATTCTAACATATGAATTTCTTTTATTCATTTACACAATAAAATGATATTTTCATTTTCCTAACTTATTTTAGAAAATTTCGGCGGCATAACGGCACGATACTAGAAACGGGACGAGGCCTAGCCTTATCCCCGGTCTAGTGAAGGCCCACGCCATTCACACATCAATCAAATTCATTCATTTCACCACACAATTCAATTCAAACCAAATAAACTAAACAACTACACAACCAAACAATTAAACAAATAAGCCATCCATGGTCTGTGGATGACGGGTGTCGGGTGCTACTAAACACCGTCTGCATCCTAGTATATATATATAACTAGAAAAAGAAATTGAAGAGTGAGAAATTCTCACCGAAAGCTATCTAACTTCACGGCACTTCTTTTATAGAAATCTTCGTCGTTCTCGCCTTTTTGTCCTCTTCGTTGCCCGTATTTTCTACATATGTAAAAATCACATTTTCACTTCGCTATTCAATATATAAAAATTGAAATTTTACTATGTTATTCAATATATAAAAATCGAATTTTTACTATGTTATTCAATATATAAAAATCGAATTTTTATTATACTATACAATATATAAAAATCTCGCCTTTTCTATTTTTAAAATCTAATCTATTCTATTTTAAAATATCGTCTTTTCACTTTTAAAAATATCGTCTTTTCACTTTTAAAAATATCGTCTTTTCACTTTTAAAAATATCGTCTTTTCACTTTTAAAAATATCGCCTTTTCACTTTGCTAATGCAAAAATCGAATCTTTTTATTTTAAAAACACTACTTTTCTTAAATAAAAATTATTCCTTTCATAAAACAAAATCCTAACTTTAAAGTAAATAGTTTTATAACTAAAATCAGTTTTAAATGTTAAATAAAATAAACTAAAACATAAAAGAAAATTAGCAAAACTTACTTTGTTTTAAGGAGGGGGGGCTGTTGCGTGTTGTTCGTCGATGGTGGGGGTTTCCAGAGGCGGCGCCGGAGGTCGGGGTAGGGGGGGGCAGCAGGACGAGGAAGGAAGAAGAGGGGGGCGGTGTGGTGGTCAGGAGAGGGGGGGCTGATGCGGCGGTAGGCGGAGGAGGGGGCTCGATGTCGCAGGCAAGGGCAGGGGGGTTTCGGAGGTGGCGCGCCGCCACCTGGGGCACGGCGGTGGGCGGCGCTGCCCTAGGAGGGGCGCGATGCTCCCTCTCCGCCTCGATTTCTTTTTTTTTCTTTCGAATGAAGACTGAAGTCAATGGTTGGGGGTAGGAGTAGGTTAAGGAGAAATATATTTTTATATTTAATTTTATTTTTAAATCCAATAAAGTTACTTTTTCGTTCGAAGCCCAAATCGAACCAACGACTGTCGACCCTAGCTAATTACCCCTATTCCAAACACAATGGGATATGTACCGCAGGCTGATTCGATCGTTTCGATCAGTTTCCGTCAAAATCAACATATAACTCTATATATTGAATTTAAACGCGCATTTCAATTTACCGGGGTCACATACTAACTTGAAAATTTCCAGGAAAATATTTTCTAGCTTCGTATTGACGATACGGTCCTAACAAAACTAGTTTCGTCGAATTCTGAAACCGTTGGAAAAATGGTCATTTTTCAGTCGATTAAAATCAACTGAAACTGGTCAAACGTGTTTTCCTTTGCCACGCTCACATATTGATTCGAAAAATTATGAAATTTGGAATCTAGCGATAACCTAACATCCCGAACCCAACAAAAGTGGTTTCGTCGAAATCCGAGGTCGTTTGCAAAATGTCTATTTTTAAGGGCCTGAATTCCATAGCGACTATTCAGAATTTTCAACTAGACATATCTTTTGATTCCCGTTATGAAAATTTGATTTTTCGGATTCGTTGGAAAGATATCATCAATTAGATCCTATTGTTTTTGGTTTCACTAAAATCCGGATTGTTTTGCACCCGGTACATTCAATTGAAGTTTGAAATCGAATTATCGAACTACCGCGCCATTTTCAATTCTATTTATAATTATATATAAATATTTATATTCTAACGACGGCGTATATAATATATACGTTCTAATTTCAATTCAAAATAAATTTCTCGTCGATATTATTTAAAATAATCTATTTTAAATATTCAAAATTCGTCAAAATTGCAGAAATAAAAATTTTAAACTGGCCCAAATTTTGCGGGTTATTACAATCTCCCCCACTTAAAACTTTTCGTCACCGAATAGGAACAAAGTCGAAAGTGGTTTGATTAACCAACTCTACGTTCGATCTGGCTTCCATTCTCCAACTTTTCAGTTTCTGAGAATTTTCAAATTTTCAAAAATTTGGCTAACACCCTAAATTTTTGAAAAATTTCGCCATAACCTCCCCTGCACCGGGAGCCATGGGAAAATCCGGAAATTGCCATATAGGCCTTCTGATCTCAAAAAGAAAAAGAAAAAGAAAAAGCCAAGCAGCTAGCCAATAGGCTCATAAAATCATCATCACCCAAACAAAACAGTAAATTATGTAGTAAACATGTACCTAATTGTCGGGCAAACAAATTTTATTCTCTGCTCTAGCCTCCTTGCTATGACCTGTTCAATGTAAGCACAAGTATATGCAAGCAAATGCGACCAATTTTCAATACAATTCAATATTTGGTTCAATTAGGCATAATGGTTCAAAATTAGCAAACAAATAAACAAACATCACAAACATCAATCAATTAGTGAATTTAACGTTTCAAATTCATAATTTTGATATATATAAAAAAAATCATGTTTTTGATGCCAATTCACAACAATGTGTTCTAGCTATATAAGTTTTGGTTCTCACACCAGTCTAATGGAAATATATAGAAATCACACCTTCGAAACACGAAAATAAATACTGATGATGCACATGCTATCATCAGTACCATCTCCGGGCGACTAGAGTGTGATTCCATATCTATCCAGTATATTAAAACCTCGAATATATGTTCATGACGCGTATATGCAAAATCTTTATATAGTGGATTGTCCATATTCAACATAAATGAATATTCAAATACGTATAAAGCGATTTAAATTTTCAAAACAAAATTGTTTTCATTTAAAAAATATACTCTTCACACTCGTTCTAGGATACTACTGATCCTATCTCTAACGAGTAATTCTAATTGGATATTACTAATCCAATATCTGATGAATTCTTTCGTATGGTTCTAATGTGTCTTGTTCTCGAGCTCTGTAAACCAAAGCTCTGATACCAAAATGTAGCGACCCGAACTTCCCCAGTCTCCGAAGAGATGAGAAAGAACGAATTACTGTGAGGACAAGACAAAACAGAACGCAGACGGAAGAACATTTCATTGTTATTACAACAATTCCATCAAAATACAAGAATATACAGAGTATAAATGAATAAATTACATTCGATAAATATCAGAGATTACATTAAATTATATAGCAGCGGAAAAATAATACAAAGCAGAACTGAAGGTGATATACGGATACAGAGCTTTCCGGATATCATTCCAGCTGTAAACCAGGATCCTGTGAATATAACTCTGCAAAACCAAAACTACTAGCTGCCCGTGCGGAAAATAGGGGCACCCAGAGTTTAGGTTAAAACAATAAACTCCAGGTCAGTCATGTGACTGGTGTGAGAACTAAAACAGTTATTTAATTCAATTTTTAAAGAGAGTAATTCAAGGGACCACGCCGTATAACACGGAACGGGTTTTCCTCCCAAGAACACCAGTGCATAGAATAAACAACGCAATGCTTTTTCGAAAAATGAAGCTATTATAAGACCCAGGTCCCATCACACAATGCAACGCAAGCCGGAGGATAGGGTTTTACCTTATAACAGCCAAACATGTTTGGTACGTTTAAAACAAATCATTTGATACTATAATAAGTGTATAGTGTCAAAACAATTTCAATCATAAATATAAATCATAGACGGCATAGCATCCCATGCTACTATGTCGCCATACTAGGCTCTACAAATAAAGCCGAAATATCTCGTATTGGAAATTGGATATCCGTCATGAGTCGTGGCAAGGGGCAAGCTCCTCTCCGCGTTCGAGACACTCTAGCAAATGTCCCAGGGCTACGCACTCTGGGCAACCCCTGGATGCTTCAGGGCCGTTCCTCACTTACGTTAGAGGATTAATTATGCCTGAACACACGTTTCCCGGTCCTTACAGACCTATAATCGAGGCGCCTCATCCAACAACCACAAAGGTGAATAGTATATAAATGTCAGGGCTGGTAAGTCACGGACACCACCAAAGCTAGAAAGAAACGTCGTGCTCTCCCTGTAGTCCGTATGCCGTTTTTAACTCATAAAGAGGTGTGAGGCTCGCGAATTCACGTTATACACAAAGCTGCCACGTAGGCGTGCTTTGATCATCAACCACAAGACTTTGCTTTTCAACCAAAGCCTTGATCATTGCATCTTAGCGTGCCACACAGGCAATTCATGCCATGCGACTGATGTCCATCGATATACAACCTCTGAGCTCGTACGTCTCAGAGAAGGGCGTTAAGCAAAAGAATAAATTCTCCGCCGCCAAACAGATGTATATTTAATAGAAATCAATCAACACAGAATAAAATCCAATGTCAGACAAACAATCCATTTACAAGTCCGTTCTGGGTCTGAACGAAACCGGAGGCACTTTCCTCGCATATCCATCCATCTCCAGGTACGTCTGGACGACCACCAACTATTTCCATCCTCTTGGGTGTACTGCCCAATCAGGATCGCCAGTAGTTATCCAAATGATGTGAAGACTTCCGGTCTTCAACCACCGTCTTCATCTTCGACTTATCGTCGAATCGGTTATTCAGAATGGTATAAACCCGGCCTTTCCGAACAACCCGCTTATATTGAAAACAAATGTTACACCAACACAACATACGCCTCATTCCAATTCAGAATATTCTTTAATTCACAAAAATCACATTTTTAGGGAAAGGTTCCGATTAATGTTATCCAAGATAAATTCTTTAAAATTTATCCTTTAATCTTCCTTTGGATGTCATTTCAAACCAAATTATGATTTTTCTAAACTAGTCGGGATTAGCGAACCGCATCGAAGTAATTATTTATTTTATTTCCCAATCCCAACCTATTCATCCCATGAAGCAAAACTGGTAATACTCCATATCTAACACCACGGTGTTATCGGTAAAATTAATTACCATTTCATGTTCAAATCTGATTAAAGATTTAACTATCGCTTTGGAGCAAAACTGGTGATACTCCATTCTTGCTTATTATCCAAATTTGATAATTTAGATTATCAATGCACATTTCAATCTAATTGCAGATTCAATAAGACTCCTTTTACTGGGTTAAAGAACTAGGTGTTATTTAAAACACAGTTCACGACAAACCCAAATCACATTCTATTTATTATCGGGTTAAAGAACTAGTGTTGTTTAAAACACAGTTCACGATAAACTCAAATCAATTCTAGTTCAATTCAAATCAAATATATTAGGAATTTCGATTATTTAAAACCCCTTTTTAAATCTAATTTATTTATTTAAAAACAAATCGGGTTTTAAATTGAGTTCAAACTAGTTCATTTCGATAAAAATCTATTTTTATCTTTTCAAATATGGAGTTTTTCACCCCAATTTTTCCCAAATCATTTCTTCTGATTTTACACAAATTATTGATATTTATAATAATTTTATCAAGGCCCGTACAGTCGATTTCCATCAACGGCCATCGAACTGCACTTACAGCGACCTTTTTCGAATTTGATTTGGACGTATCTCCAAATCCAACCGTTAGATTTCAAATTTCTAATATTCTTTAGAAAGCTCTTTTCGATACGAACCCAACGGTTCCTATTTTAGGAGAATCCGACGGTCGGATCTCCCGTAATGTCCGTTTGAAATAAATGGTCGAAATTCACGAACTGCCGCGGCGCGGCGCGTTCTATTCAGGCCATTATATTATATATATATATATATAATATATAATATATATTTCGTCGATTTCTATTTAGAACAAAGTTTTAAAAATAGTTTTGAATTCGTTTCGAAAACAATTTCAACTTCCATTTCATTTCAAATCAAAATTGAATTCTTCCTTGTAAATTCGTTTTAAAATTCATTCCTATTCAATTCAATTTGAATTCATTTCAATTTGTTTCCAATTCAATTCGAATTCGTTTTCAATTCAATTCGAATTGGTTTTATATTCAATTCATTTCGAAATCGTTTTATATTCAATTCATTTCGAAATCGTTTTCAATTCATTTCATTTCGAAATCGTTTTCAATTCATTTCATTTCGAAATCGTTTTCAATTCATTTCATTTCGAAATCGTTTTCAATTCATTTCTTTTCGAAATCGTTTTATATTCAATTCATTATATTCGATTTCAAAATTACTTTTCAATATTCATTTTAAAATGAATAAAATTGATATAAATATCGTTCACGTCAAAATGGCGCATCTCTAATCAACACGGCTTTATATATTCCTTTATTCTATTCAACAAATGAATATTTATTTTTGTCAACACACGACTAATCTCAACGAATCAGTACTGTCCACGTGTGACTATTTTTGTTAAATTATTTCGTTCAGCACATGACTAATCTCAACGGATGAGTACAGTCAACACATGAACCTTTATTTAATAGTGATAAAGATGTAAATTTTATTATTAAAATATTACGTTCAACACATGACTAATCTCAACGGATGAGTACAGTCAACACATGAACCTTTATTTAATATTATTCTTTATCTTCTAAATTGGAATGAGGCCCAATCAATCACCATATAATGTTAATTATATGGATTTTCATACATCACACGTATATAATAGCATTGAAAAATAATCAACCATCAACCAAAGTGCACTACACTGTATAAGCATCAAATATAGATATCTAACGCTTATAACAGCCTGTCAATCAATCGATCGACATATTTAATCAATCAGGATGAGTGAACTTCAAATTTCATCCCAACACCTATGTGGGGTTTCAAGCAATCAAACACAGATTTTAGTTGTGCAGTTGGGCGATGTGTAAAATTTATCGTCCCAATCAATGTCCTTCAAATAGGTGTACATAAACAAACCGTCTGGTTTGTAAATGAATATTTATTTATTCACATTCACTATATTCATATTCACGTTAAAAATTTTATTTTTAACGATAAAACATTTTATTCTAACATATGAATTTCTTTTATTCATTTACACAATAAAATGATATTTTCATTTTCCTAACTTATTTTAGAAAATTTCGGCGGCATAACGGCACGATACTAGAAACGGGACGAGGCCTAGCCTTATCCCCGGTCTAGTGCAGGCCCACGCCATTCACACATCAATCAAATTCATTCATTTCACCACACAATTCAATTCAAACCAAATAAACTAACCAACTACACAACCAAACAATTAAACAAACAAGCCATCCATGGTCTGTGGATGACGGGTGTCGGGTGCTACTAAACACCGTCTGCATCCTAGTATATATATATATATAACTAGAAAAAGAAATTGAAGAGTGAGAAATTCTCACCGAAAGCTATCCAACTTCACGGCACTTCTTTTATAGAAATATTCGTCGTTCTCGCCTTTTTGTCCTCTACGTTGCCCGTATTTTCTACATATGTAAAAATCACATTTTCACTTCGCTATTCAATATATAAAAATCGAATTTTTACTATGTTATTCAATATATAAAAATCGAATTTTTACTATGTTATTCAATATATAAAAATCGAATTTTTATTATACTATACAATATATAAAAATCTCGCCTTTTCTATTTTTAAAATCTAATCTATTCTATTTTAAAAATATCGTCTTTTCACTTTTAAAATATCGTCTTTTCACTTTTAAAAATATCGTCTTTTCACTTTTTAAATATCGTCTTTTCACTTTTAAAAATATCGTCTTTTCACTTTTAAAAATATAGTCTTTTCACTTTTAAAAATATCGTCTTTTCACTTTGCTAATGCAAAAATCGAATCTTTTTATTTTAAAAACACTACTTTTCTTAAATAAAAATTATTCCTTTCATAAAACAAAATCCTAACTTCAAAGTAAATAGTTTTATAACTAAAATCAGTTTTAAATGTTAAATAAAATAAACTAAAACATAAAAAAATTTAGCAAAACTTACCTTGTTTTAAGGAGAGGGGGGGGGGGGGGGCTGTTGCGTGTTGTTCGTCGAAGGTGGGGGTTTCCAGAGGCGGCGCCGGAGGTCGTGGGGGGGGGGCAGCAGGAGGAGGAAGGAAGAAGAGGGGGGCGGTGCGGTGGTCAGGCGAGGGGGGGCTGATGCGGCGGTAGGCTGAGGAGGGGGCTCGATGTCGCAGGCGAGGGCAAGGGGGGGTTTCGGAGGTGGCGCGCCGCCACCTGGGGCACGGCGGTGGGCGGCGCTGCCCTAGGGGGGGCGCGATGCTCCCTCTCCGCCTCGATTTTTTTTTCTTTCGAATGAAGACTGAAGTCAACTGTTGGGGGTAGGAGTAGGTTAAGGATAAATATATTTTTATATTTAATTTTATTTTTAAATCCAATAAAGTTACTTTTTCGTTCGAAGCCCAAATCGAACCCAACGACTGTCGACCCTAGCTAATTATCCCTATTCCGAACACAATGGGATATGTACCGCAGGCTGATTCGATCGTTTCGATGAGTTTCCATCAAAATCAACATATAACTCTATATATTGAATTTAAACGCGCATTTCAATTTACCGGGGTCACATACTAACTTGAAAAATTCCAGAAAAATATTTTCTAGCTTCGTATTGACGATACGGTCCTAACAAAACCAGTTTCGTCGAATTCTGAGACCGTTGGAAAAATGGCCATTTTCCAGTCGATTAAAATCAACTGAAACTGGTCAAACGTGTTTTCCTTTGCCACGCTCACATATTGATTCGAAAAATTATGAAATTTGGAATCTAGCGATAATCTAACATCCCGAACCCAACAAAAGTGGTTTCGTCGAAATCCGAGGTCGTTTGCAAAATGTCTATTTTTAAGGGCCTGAATTCCATAGCGACTATTCAGAATTTTCAACTAGACATATCTTTTGATTCCCGCTATGAAAATTTGATTTTTCGGATTCGTTGGAAAGATATCATCAATTAGATCCTATTTTTGTTGGTTTCACTAAAATCCGGATTGTTTTGCACCCGGTACATTCAATTGAAGTTTGAAATCGAATTATCGAACTACCGCGCCATTTTCAATTCTATTTATAATTATATATAAATATTTATATTCTAACGACGGCGTATATAATATATACGTTCTAATTTCAATTCAAAATAAATTTCTCGTCGATATTATTTAAAATAATCTATTTAAATATTCAAAATTCGTCAAAATTACAGAAATAAAATGTTTAAACTGGCCTAGATTTTGCGGGTTATTACAATAGTTCCAAATTAAGTCCAATTTTATTTATCTTAGTTTAAGTTCCACTTTTACCATTTTAACTCCATAAATTAAATTTTTATTTCAGAATTCAAATTCATGGGATTTATTTCAAATCAGTTTGAAATCATATATAATCCAAAACATTTGAATTTTTAACAACCCATTTTCTCAAAACACTTCAAAAACAAAATCTTTTGGTAGTAATCCGTCACTTACCAGCTCGAAAATTAACACCGATAATGTCGCAATCATCATCGGAATTTATTTTTCAACCATCGAAGTGAGTTCAATACTATATGACTTTCAAAACCCATTTTTAAACACTTTATTTTGAAATTTACTTCAGAATATCTTTCACAGCACTTGGAAAACAATTTCAAACCCCCTAGGATTTTAAAATTCCTTATATTAATCCATATTTATTTCCAGCTTTTTTTCCAAATTTCCGGAGTCTTATTTCAATTTTGATTTTTTAAATTCAGATTTAGTTCATCTGATTTTTCATATTATACTTATATAATATTTCGACTGGTTATTTATATAACCAACTCGATTATAAATCCTATTTGATCATAATAACGATCAGTACTATAATAATCTCAAGATATATACTCCTTTTTATATCAAAATATATTTTGGGTAAAATTATTTCATTTACCCTTCCTTTTTCAAAACATACCGTGTCGAATTATTCTGTTCAAGAGTTTAGAAAAACCTATTGACACATTTTGCATTACTGTTTCGACCAGAATTTATAAACCACTCGACTGACCAGTCAACACAATATAAAACAGTTTTTATATTAATTTACAAATACGCGCTCATATATATACCCTCGTACTTAATCTAGAGTATTTCTAACTCCATCTTTGTTGAGTTATGCCACAGAGCCAAGGTAATCATTTAACCTTCAGCTCTGATACCAACTATAGTGGCCGGAAAATGCATGCCAATTTGAGCTGACTAATATACTACACATTCAACTCAAAGTGCACGAAAGTTCAGATCATTAATAGAAAGAAATTAGAGGATGAGATAGAAAATATAGAACTAATATAATAGAAGCAGAAGAACATCATAATCAAAGTAAACACGAATCTCACAGCGGAAAGAATAACATGTATTATAACATAACTTTGAAATACAAATCTAAATTTGTATATTTACATACCATACGTTAGAGTACAACTCATTTATATCATAGCGGATGTAATCTCTAACTAATTAATGGTGAAGCCTTCTGCTTGCAGCTCCTCCAAGTGAATCTGTAAAAGCCTGAAACACTTGACTGCCCGTACAAATTTGGGCACCCAAGAGTTTAGGGAAAAGAAACAAAATAAACTCTGGGTCAGTCATGGGACTGGTGTGAGTAAATTCCAACCATATCGTTTAACTTTGAAAATCCTTTTGAAACAAAAGGATAATAGTAAGACCTGCCCAAACATAAACATGGACGGTTTTTACCTTACTATAAACCAAATTACCTTGATATCAAAACTAGTGATATTATGATAATGTCTAAACAAATAATTATCCAAGTAGCAGAACGCTTGCATCTCACGTTCCACATATATATAGTATAAAATCATAAACCGCAGGGAGCTTATCGGAGAATGGATTCCAACAGACAAGGTATGGGAGCACCTTTTGAATAGTGTACTCTAGAGGGGATACACTCAGCGTTCAACAAGAACGTCTTGCAACCCGGCCACACATGACCGCTCACTCATTTAGCTTGAGTGTCGCAAATATATTTCCACCACGGTTGTAGGCCGTCCAACCATCGTCCGAAGATACAAAATCGAAAAGAAGTATAAATATGAATTTTCTCTAGATTGGTGACAATACACCCTGCTTGGGGATGACCCAACTAGCCGTGCTGCCTAGCCCAACTTTTGTTACTTCCTGGTTGTGAGGCTAGAGGCTACGTCTATCTTCAGAACATCTTATCACCATTCACTTTGAATGTCACATCGTTAAATCCGTAATCACACATTGATTACACAAATGCACACTGGGTGTAGAATAAAGAGAAGTTACCTTCTCCCCACTAACTTGGTATATTCGTAAAAATCAATGGCATGACCGTTGGAAATACTCTGTTAGACACTCGTCCATACAAGTTGTCCTGGGACTGGACAAACACAAAACACCATTCTACAACTGGACGACCCTTGCATTTAACTCCGTCTTCAATTATCTTCAGCATAATAAAATTCACCGCGCTTATGCCTATACGGAGTGGTTTCCGGATAATATATCCAATCGGTCTCTCCGTATTGACAACGATGGTCAAAACACTTCGATAGTCGGTTATTTAACTATCGGAGTAAAAACAACATCCATTCTAATGTATAACTAACATCACATAAACACAGGTACTTTTTGTTTAACATTCATTTTTATTATCTAAATTCCCATATCTTACCAGATATTTCTCAAATCCCGTTTTAGCCTTTCTACACTTGCTGGAATTGGAAAACATTTCCAGATATTATAAACTCTTATTCTCTCATGTTCCAGAAAATATACATTATTAACGTTCGAAACATTTCCATTCCTTTCACGTTATTTATTTCTACACTTGGATAATATATCCTAACTTCATTGGAAAAATAATTCCAATTTTATTTTAAACATTTTAATCTTCCAAGCGTTCACTTTAAAACATTATTCACTTAAAAATGTGAATATCATTTCTATTATAGAAATCTGAACATCTTTATCAAATAACTTATTATTCAAGTAATAAATACCATTGTCTTGTTTACCGAAATCTCTTTCCTGATTTATATTCCCATTTCACTTTATAAACTCTGTTTCTACGTCAACTCCTTGTTAAATCAATATCAAGTTTATAACTACATGTTGATTACATATGCTATTATAATTTGTTGGTTTAAAACTAAATATAACTATCCTATCAGAATCATAATTCCTAAAAATAATTTACTTTTAATACATTCGACATCGTCGAATTCTAGTTCCCAATCCTAGTGGTTTAATTCAGTTATAATCATATGATATCATCGTTTTTCTGAAACGTTTCTCCAATTCTTTTTCTAAACTCATTCTTATATTTCTTTAAACAAACGTCGTTACTTATTACTCTAGAATAAGTGGTTTTCAAACCAAACTGTTTTCATTTCCTAGGAAGTGCTCCTATATATAAAAATCACGATTAAGTTTGGTTAACAGCGTTAATTTATCGTTATAGTTCAAAACTTGTCATACGCTATAATATTCTCATTTATAACTAATCTGGACATAACAGTCACACTTAAGCCTAGTCAACGACGTTTATTTTATCGCTATAGTTCTAAGACTTACAATACATTGCCATATTCCCTTTATACAAATCTTGACATCTCTTTCCGTTACAAACTGATATCGTTCCTTGATAATAGTGAAGCCATTCAAGTTGGGGTATTTTATTTACCTCTCAGACCTTGATCGACAACGTTCTTATCATAGAATAGATATACGTCCGTAACTCTAAACTCCTTATTACTTATAATACACATCAAATCATATTTCCTTGTTTTATTTTGGAATATAGTTTTATAACACCATATTCATACTTTGAAATCTTCTTGTTTATGATTATTTATTTTAAATATTAACTCTTCACTTTGACTTCAATGCACAGTTCTATTTATAACTTCTTTACAAGGACTCATTTAATCTAATAATCATTTTTCAATTGAACAGTTGATTTAAATCAACTTCATTCCATTAGTAAATTCGTTAACTGATTTAATTACTTCTTACCATTAGATTAATATATTTAATCTAAAAATATTTCTAAATTATTTGTCTTAAAATAATTTTCCAAATATTTAATCTTAGGATAATTTTTGCTTCAATCATTTTTATTTACTTTATAAAAACGAATTCTAAAATACTGGTTTTAGAACTTCTATTATAATATAATTTTTATTGTTAACTTTGTTGATTTAGCTAACGTTCAATCAACTTCAAAACGATGGGTTTACAGTCGACTGTTACCACTTTCTAAATTTGATATCGTTTATTTATTAAATCAAACTAACGTTGAATTCCCATTCAACATCAACATTCACATGGGGTTTTACTGTCATTTGGGTTCAAACAGTGCATACATATGAAACGAATAGTACACATAAATACTGATGAATCCGGTTGGATTCCTCCAACCGGTTTCCCGTATCCACAGATGTTAGTCAAACAATTTACACTGATTCCTACAAGGGAATATTATAATTGGTGGAATTAGTATCCAACCACTGATGTGTATATATGCAACGATATATATATTTCGACCAATTTAATTGTAATCTACCTAATCGAACATCACACAGCATTCAAACAACATTAAAATAAAATAGATCAGAGTTAGTGAATTTATTCACCTTGGCGCGTTAACCATTAAATAACAATTTGCGTCCGCCGATTAAATTTTCCTTAGAATTCAATCGAGTTCCAACCCACTCCGGATCAACTCCAGCACGTAGCCCGCGATCCTATGATTTCAACGTGACAGACCGTCCGTAATTCGATTTTGACTGGCGGCCCATAACCATATACCCAAATCCGCACCTCCTTTTTTAGTATTCCATCTTCCGCCATTTTAAACACGTTGCTCATGTTCCCCTTTCACCATGGAAGCCTGCATCATCAACTCATACTCCCTTCGGTATTTCTTCCTGCTCCCATTATAGCTTCTCTCTATATTTTATTTTATTTTCTTTCATTCAATATGGGCTTCACTCACTAGGTCCATCACTTCGTTACAATCTTAAAGCCCAGACTGCTTCATACTGTTATCATATGTACCCATACACACTATATGTACGTATTCACCTTCCACATTCACGCGCTTCATCTGCACATGAACACATGTGTGACCCTCTTGTCGTCAGTTCCCTTTCCATGCGATGCCTTCTCATCTCAAACACGAGCTCGATTTTCTTGAATAGACACTCCATTCAAAGACCCAGACCAGTTTATATGACTCCATCTTCCTGATAAACCATATTCACACTACTCCTCCTTAACTCATTTCCATGCACAAGATCCTCTTACTGCTCATTAAACTCAAGCATGCTATTTATACCTTCATTTACAAGCATCACTTCTTTCCCATGAAATGCCTGCACAATTTTTCCGCCATGTTAACGTCTTTATTTTGTACTCACACACTCACCATTTTCAAAACTGAACCCTGTGTTCATTTCGCCATTTCAATTTGCTTGAATCCTTCAGTCTTCACGTTTTGCCCATGCTTAGCCACCCTCCTTATCTGATATGCTGCACCCATTCTTTTTTTTTCTCTTTTTTTTTCTCGGTCTGAAACACACGGTTAAAGCTCATCCCCTCACCCAAGCGCTTGCTCTCTTCTCGAACAGGTGCTCCAATGAACAACTGCTCCAACTTATACCATAGCCTCCTTCGATGTACACACACAGTGCAAATTCCCTTGTAAACACCACAGACCTATGCGCCTCCATCACCATTGTTCGCCAAAACTAACCCAACATCGATCTCCCCTTCACGGTGGTTTCGTTCGAGCACCAAGAAATATCGTCAAATCCGCTATGTTGTATAGCAGATCGTAGAAGGGGCTTTCAGGATCGCAACCATATACATTTCAAGATTAAAAAAAATTGGAGGAATGAGTTTTCAGTGTTCGGATTTAAGCTGTAGAGATGGCGGCCATTTGGGGTTTTTTGTTTTAAAATTTAGACGCCATGAAATGTTTTCGGCTACACTGTCTGGAAAGAAGAGAACCAAGAGGAACACATGTATTATTTATATCTTAACATTCCTTAGTGATTAAGGCATAACAGTAGTTGGGAGTACACCCTTCAACAACTAGCTTCGTGGGTTTACAAGACTTTGATTTGCCAAGTAATTAGAGTAGGCACTATTTGGAGAACAACTTGGGGTATGGTAGTTGTCTTGACTTAAACAACATGATAGGTTAATAGGCTAAGTCTTAGAAAAGAAGTAATAGAATGGAATAGGACTAATAGGGTCTATGGTGGTAGGAGAGATAGGTATGTCCACGATTTCAATTCTTTTTGTAACACCCCGTAATTTTATAACATTAAAATTCACAAAGTAAAGTGTACTTAATTTTTAGAAAAGAATTAAGTGAAATGGGTTGCGCAGAGAAATATATATATATATATTGAAATATATATATATAAATTAAAAATTAAATAAATAAATATGCGAAAAAGTTCAAAACACCGAATTGGGAGGGGAAATAACCGAACCGGCCCATTTTTGAGGTCGACCCGAGCCGTGTTGGGTCGACTAGGGGTTAATCCAGGGTGTTTGGTTGTCAACCCGTGGGCCGATTCGCTCAAATGCAGATTTTTCATTTGATTGGTTCTCATGGTTCAGGGTTAATCTAATAGTCCTAAATAACTTCCTACACCTATAAATACATCCTAATGCTAACCCTAAACCTAATTAAAATAGAATAGTTACCATCGCCATGGAAATCAATGGAGTAGCCGCCAACTAAGAAAGAAGAAAAGCAAATTCAATTCTAATTCTCTCAACCCTAAAGCAAAGCAAAACTCTCTCTTTTCTTCTCTAAATTGTGAGTATGATGATCTTAACAAGATTATTATCATTTTAATTAGGTTGAGTTATGAATGGATTATGAGTAGATGATGTGAATTATCATATATGTTATTGTAAACCCCTTTTGCTATCATGTATATTGTAAATCCAATGTTATGTGATGATGATATCTTATATGTTGTAAATCATGCTATGATGATGTTATGTATGTTGAAAGTTTCTATGCTAAGTTGTGATGAATCATACATGTTAAAAAGCCATGATGTTACCATCTATGCTAGTTAGTTCATATTAATTAAATCATCAAGTTTGGGTTATGTTGATCTATATGACAAGTCACATATGCAAGTTAGATTGATTAGAAAAGTCATGAATATATGCCATGACATCTATTATGACATCTAGAATTATGCTATGATATATGTGATATCCTATGCTAGTTCACACCATCATTATGTTGCCAAAAAACCCCATATGCAAGTTTATGTATAGATTTGGGCTATGATCATATCATGTAAATTGAGACATTTAACAAGTTGACATCTTTTGATCCTTAACATGTGTAGTTTATGCAAGTTTCACCCCTATTATGATTAGATTTATTTTAATTGTCTATATGTTGTGATAATTTATCTTTGTGCTATGTGTTAGACTATTCAAGTCTAGCCTATATTATGCATTGAATAAGCGAACGTACAAACGTGGGGTAGGGGTAATATTAAGGATTTAATATTAAAAAGTTGGGGTGCAATTGATTTGATTTTGCATGCCATAAGTGGATGGCCATAATTGAGTCAATTATGGACATCATTAAAAGTTGACTTAATTAATAATTTCAATAGGTAATTATTAAAACTGGGGTAAAAGATTTTAAGTGTTAATCAATGCTTAGGACACGAGGTTGGACTCGTTTATGACGTAAAACTGCCCGGACCCGCCCGACAAATCCAGTGGTCACAAATGTCAGCCCAATGTGAGAGTTCCTAGGCCTAAACTAAAGCATAACGGTTGTAAAGACACGAGGTTAGACTCTTTTATGGTGTAAGACTGCCCGGACCCGCCCGGCAAATCCAACTGCCATAAATGCCAGTCTAATGTGAGAGGTCTTTATGAGGTTATGGCCTGAATAAATTAAGAAATATTTAACCAGATAAACATGTAAGGTGGGACATGGGGGTTAAGTAGGTTCCTTGGGTGGCATGAGGAATCTAGGGGGTGCCCTTAGTGGCATGTGAAATACGATTAGTAAGACTTAACCAAACACACATGTAAATGAACATGACTAAGAGGGTTAAGTGGGATATACTAGTGACAAGCTTAGGTGGGTAGCTTGTGGGGCCCAATTTCGACCAGCATCCCAAACGTATCTTTGTGGGCATGACCCAAGTCGAGGACGGGACACGCATGCTGGGTTCGAGTGTAAGAGGCCAAAACGGGGAGCAGTGGAAATGCAAGTCCAACGGGTTTCGTATGCGTGTTTGGACCCGGGCTGGTAGGTATGACGTTGTTGCATCGTGTAGGTATAAGCCGTGCATTCTCAAGTTGTATCGGGTTGCACTTAAGGGGAGTGATACACCCCACTGTGGGGCCAACACGGGTATCTACGAGTAGGGAGCCGATCGAAAGTGGGTAGTGGGGTACACCTAGTGGAGATAGGGGCAGACGACACCTATGTAGTCAGCTAGGGGTACGCAAGGCTATTTATAAAGTTTCTGTGTGAGGCAAGTGGGATCAAACTTTAGGGTGACTGGTGCGGTGCAGTGTAGTAATCATTCGTTGGTAATTAGGTGTGCCTTTACCGTTATCTTTAACGTTATCTTTATCTTCCTAAGAGTTCATAGACATTTACTTGTCTTCCAGCTTATGCCTTAGTCTAGTTATTTTTATAATAGTATTGTTAGAATTATCCTACTCGCCAGACTTTATGTCTGACCCCCTCTATTTCTATCCTTTCCCCCCTCCAGGTCCTCAGGTTGGGCCCAGTTCTAGTGGAGTTTGATTGAATTGCTTCATCTCTCTTTGGAAAGCTTGGACCGTTGAAGTAAAGTCCAGCTTGTTATCTTTTTAATGGCTATTTATGTAATGGAATTATGTATTTTGTTTTTATGAAGATGGATATTGTACTTGGTTATGATCTGTGGTTTTATGATGTAACAAACATGTTTAATTTCCGCTACAATAAAATGAAGTTTTAGATTTCCAAGTACTATTTACTATCTATCTTGTTGTAATTTTCTGTTCTATATTCACTTATAACCTCCATGGAAGTTAATGCATTCCCTTCGTGAGTGACATTAATGGACGTGGGGTGTTACACGTGGTATCAGAGCTTAAGGTTACCAGAACAGATAAAAATACTTTAGAAAAATAGTTATTTTTGGAAGAAGTGCTTTCAAAAACATGTTTTAATGAGAAATTTAAAGAGAAAAGTTTTTAAGAAAAAATAAACATAATCCCCAATAGCCCATATCTTTATCTTTCGAATTCTCCATTTTGAATCTTTCCTTTTTCGTTTCAGCATGGCTGAAGATCTTAATCTACCCGACGGTGTAACAATACCAGGATGGTATAGGAGGTTATTAGAGGCTAGGGCCGCTGCAGGTCCAGCCAATGTTCCTCCACCACCAGTTGCACCCGTTCCTCCTCCTCCTCCTCGCGTAGATACTTTTGCAAAGACGTGCAAGGAATTTAAGGCTATGGGTGGAAAACCATTTCAAGGATCAGAAACGTTTGTGGAAGCTAGAGATTGGCTTAAGGAGGTGGAAGAATTGCTAGAAATCTTTGAAGTAGAAGAAGGGAGGAGAGTTCGATTAGCAGCTTGGTTGATGAAGGGAGAGGCCTCGTTTTGGTGGGAGGTCACTAATGGGGAGCGTCCTGTTGACTCTTGGGCGGATTTAAGACGTAGGTTCGAGGCGAAGTTTCTCTCAAGGGCGGAAGAAAATCTATATAGGGAAAGGTTCTTGACATTGAAGCAAGGAAGCTCATCAGTGAAAGAATATGTCAATAAATTTAATCAGTTAGCAAGGTTTGGCTTGGACTTAGTGAACACGTCGGAGAAGAAGGTGCTGAGGTTCGTGAATGGCTTGAATGAACCATTGCAAGGGTTGGCTATGACCCACATCCCGATGGGGGCCACCTTTGAGAAGTTAGTAGAAATGGCGCTTATGCATGAGGAGAAAAGCGCTAAAGCTGATAAGGCACCCAAGAAGAAGGGGGATCAGAAGAAACCACAACAACAAAACAAGAAGGGTGGTAAAGACAATAATGGCAAGGGAAAGAAGAAATGTTTTAACTGTGGGACACCAGGCCATCTCAGCAAGGATTGCCGAAAGAAAACGAAGACAGGCTGTTTTCATTGTGGCGATGCGGGACATTTAGTGAAGGACTTCCCAAAGAAGGGACAGGAGCTACCACGGGAGGACAGGTGCAGGCTCTTATAGCACCAGGGCAGGCAAGTGGACAAGTTCAGGCTCTCGCGGTCAACCGCTGCAAGAACGAGGTAGAACCATTTCTGTTGAAAGCTTAGTTTTTCTGTTTGGTCATCCTGTCCGTACCCTATTCGATTCGGGCGCATCGCATTCGTTTATCTCTACATCATTAGTTGAATCATTGCACTTAAACACCAGTTTAGTAGAGGATCCCTTAGTTGTTTCGAATCCAATTGGGGGCTCAGCTTATTTGTCTATGATGTGTTTGGATTTGAAAATTTCCATACTTAGCGTTGAATTTAGATGTGATGCTTATGTGTTTTGGCTTCACGGGCTATGGGCTAATTTTAGGAATGGATTGGTTATCCAGAAATGGGGTCGTTCTTGATTGTGAAAGGAGAGTAGTTAGGCTCGTGACTCGCATTGGCAACACTCTCGAAATCTTTTGTAATCCCATAAATTCGGTTATGCTAAGTTATCTAGAATCGCTTGACGCGTCTAAGGAAAATCTACCATCTGTTAGAGTGGTCCGAGAATATTCGGATGTGTTTGAGGAGGTGAAAGGCTTGCCTCCGAAGCGGGAGATAGATTTTCGAATATATCTTGTGGATAATGCGAAACCAGTATCTTTGCCAGTACGCCACATGGCTCCACGTGAAAGGAGGGAACTCGATAAGAAAGTGAAGGAGTTGCTTGAGAAGGGGTTCATAAGACGAAGTATGTCGGAGTGGGGTGCTCCAGTAGTATTTGCCACGAAGGCGGATGGGTCCCTTAGACTTTGTGTGGACTATAGAGAACTTAATAAGCTCACTAAGAAGAACAGACACCCACTGTCGAGCATTGACGATCTCTTCGATCAGTTAGTTGGCACCTCGGTGTTTTCGCAGTTTGACTTAGCCACTGGTTTCCATCAGTTGAGAGTGGCTAAGGATAGCATTGAAAAGACTGCCTTTAGGACTCCAGACGGTTTTTATGAATGGCTAGTGATGCCCTTCGGTTTGACAAACGCCCCTGCATACTTTGTTGATTTGATGAGTAGGGTGTTTAGGGAGTACCTTAACATATTTGTGGTAGTCTTTGTAGATGACATCTTGATCTTTTCTAAGGATGAAGAAGAGCATGCCCTACATCTTTGGGAAGTGTTGGACACCCTACGAGCGCATAGCCTTAAAGCTAAATTTTCTAAGTGTCACTTTTGGAGGAAGGAAGTACGGTTCTTAGGACATGTGGTTTCCAAAGAAGGGATAGCTGTAGATCCCGCGAAGGTGGTGGCCATCCAAGATTGGAAGGTTCCCAAAAATGCCGAAGTGAGAAGTTTCTTGGGGTTGGCTGGCTACTATAGGAAGTTTATCAAAGACTTCGCAAAGATATCAGCTCCATTGACACGCTTGACGAAGAAGAACCTAGTTTTCACATGGGACGTAGATTGTGATGAAGCGTTCCAACGTTTGAAGAGAGCTTTGACTTCAGCCCCAGTCTTAGTGTTGCCAGACGGGAGTAAGCCGTTTACCTTTTATACTGACGCTTGTGGGACAGGAATAGGCGCAGTCTTAGTGCAAGAGGGCAGGGTAATAGCCTATGGTGGAAGGCAGTCAAGAGCGCATGAGAAGAATTACCCCACACATGACCTAGAGTTGGCCGCTATTGTTTTCGCGCTTAAGTCTTGGCGTCATTATCTTCTTGGCGAGAAATTTGAACTATTCACTGACCACAAATCTTTAAAATACCAATTCTCTTAAAAGGACTTGAACTTAAGGAAGCAAAGGTGGATGGAGTTCTTAGCGTCCTACGACTTTGAGATAGCATATACCCCTGGCAAAGGTAATGTGGTGGCCGATGCCTTAAGTAGAAAAAGATTATCCTTAAGTCCTTTGTTTGTTGAGCGGCAAAGTTTAGAATTCATTTCGATGTTTGACTTTAGACCTTCCGTTGACTTCGTACCCAGTTTGCTAGCATCCTTGGAGGTCAGACCTACGCTTTTGGGACGGATTGGCGAGGCACAGCGAGACGACCCCACAGTTAGTTGAGTTAGTAGAAAAGCTCAAAGGAGGGGAGTCATCAAGCTATCTCCGTAGGTATACCCTAGATGATAAGGGTTGGTTACGTAGGGACGGTAGACTTTGTGTACCAAAAGACGATGACCTAAGGAAGACTATTCTTGACGAAGCACATCGTTCGAAGATGACCATTCATCCCGGCGGGGACAAGATGTACAAAGACATGAAGAGAGTTTACTTTTGGGCCGGCATGAAGAAAGAATTGGCCGAGTATGTCGCTAGATTCTTGGTATGCCACCAAGTAAAAGCGGAGCAAAAGAAACCCGGTGGGTTGCTTCACCCATTGGAGGTTCCACTATGGAAGTGGGAGAGTGTCTCGATGGATTTTGTGGGTGGATTACCGCGATCAAGGAGGGGTAATACGGGGATTTGGGTTATAGTAGATAGACTTACTAAGAGCGCCCATTTCATTCCCGTGAAGAGTAAGAGGACTGCTCCATGGTTAGCTTCTGTATATGTCCGAGAAATAGTTCGTTTGCATGGTGTTCCTTCTAGCATAGTGAGCGACCGCGATCCTATTTTCACTAGCGAATTTTGGAGAAGCTTACAAGAGGCGGTAGGGACTCAGTTATGTTTGAGCACCGCATATCATCCTCAGACGGACGGCCAGACTGAGAGGGTGAATCGCATTCTAGAGGACCTATTGAGGCTATGTATCCTAGACTTTGGGGGTACATGGGAAGAGCATCTTCCATTGGTTGAGTTCGCATATAATAATAGCTTTCAGTCCAGCATTGGTATGGCACCATTCGAAGCTCTATATGGACGACCTTGTCGTTCACCTACATGTTGGTGGGAATCTACGGATAAGATCTTACTTGGGCCTGATATGATTAGGGAGACTTCGGAGAAGATCGACTTGATTCGAAGGAGGATGAAAGCAGCGCAAGATAGGCAGAAATCTTATGCAGATAAGAGGAGGACAGATCTCGAGTTTGAAGTTGGGGACATGGTCTTTGTCAAAGTGTCTCCATTACGAAACGTTGTTTGCTTTGGGTCCATTGGGAAATTAGCACCAAGGTTTGTAGGGCGGTTTCCTATTAAGGAGAGGATTGGACGGATGGCGTATAGAGTGGAGTTGCCCGAGAGACATAGTGGTATACATGACGTATTCCATGTGTCACATTTGAGGAAGTGCTTTCACGAGACCGCGGAAGTGGTAGAGCCGAGCTTGCTTAGAGAGGTGGAGATAGAGCGTGATGCGACAATTCGACGAGCTCCTACGCGCATTCTTGGGTCAGAGATCAAGAGGTTGAGGAATCGAGAGGTCAGACTAGTCAAAGTGCAATGGGGAGATGATGAGAGCAATGCTACTTGGGAGACGGAAGAGAAGATGCGTTCACGATACCCTTTTCTTTTTGAGGGTATGTCCTTTAATTTCTCCTTTATCGCTTAGCTTGTACTTATCTTATCTTTAGTATATCCTCTCGCTAGTATCTTTGACCTTTAGTTAGGATAATCCTATGGTTGAAACATGTGTTTGAGACATGTTATGTATGGTGGATGCAAAGTGGATGCAAGTGTTTGCTAGTGGTTGCTCGTGGATGCGTATACACACACTATTAGGCACCAGATCGGCTCAGTCACTTCATATTGCATATTGCATATATATGGATATATTTAGTAAAATGGATGTATAATGGTTGTATTATCATATAGTTGCTGCATTCGGGTGGATGGTTGTGCACGCATATAGAATTAATATGTATCATTAGGAATCTTTTGCATACATGTTGGACGCATGGCACTATCATGAATTGCACTAAGGAGGTCGACTAAATTAGTAGACCGCCTAATTTTGCATTAGATATGGACATATACACACACTGTGCATATAAACATTAAAGCATTAGAAGTCTTTTAAGGACAATGGATGCTGGTGTTTGATGGTTGAGTAGATGGACGATTAGATGGTAGGATATACATTCTTCTTGACTTGGAGATTTCGGGGACGAAATCCTTTAAGGAGGGGAGAATGTAACACCCCGTAATTTTATAACATTAAAATTCACAAATTAAAGTATACTTAATTTTTAGAAAAGAATTAAGTGAAATGGGTTGCGCAGAGAAATATATATATATATTGATATATTGATATATATAAAAATTAAAAATTAAATAAATAAATAAATATACGAAAAAGTTCAAAACAGCGAATTGGGAGGGGAAATAACCGAACCGGCCCATTTTTGAGGTCGACCCGAGCCTAGCTGGGTCGACTAGGGGTTAATCCAGGGTGTTTGGCTATCAACACGTGGGCCGATTCGCTCAAATCCAGATTTTGCATTTGATTGGTTCTCATGGTTCAGGGTTAATCTAATGGTCCTAAATAACTTCCTACACCTATAAATACATCCTAATGCTAACCCTAAACCTAATTAAAATAGAATAGTTACTGTCGCCATGGAAATCAATGGAGCCGCCGTCAACTAAGAAAGAAGAAAAGCAAATTCAATTCTAATTCTCTCAACCCTAAAGCAAAGCAAAACTCTCTCTTTTCTTCTCTAAATTGTGAGTATGATGATCTTAACAAGATTATTATCATTTTAATTAGGTTGAGTTATGATTGGATTATGAGTAGATGATGTGAATTATCATATATTTTGTTGTAAACCCCTTTTCCTATCATGTATATTGTAAATCCAATGTTATGTGATGATGATATTTTATATGTTGTAAATCATGCTATGATGATGTTATGTATGTTGAAAGTTTCTATGCTAAGTTGTGATGAATCATACATGTTAAAAAGCCATGATGTTACCATCTATGCTAGTTAGTTCATATTAATTAAATCATCATGTTTGGGTTATGTTGATCTATATGACAAGTCACATATGCAAGTTAGAATGATTAGAAAAGTCATGAATATATGCCATGACATCTATTATGGCATCTAGAATTATGCTATGATATATGTGATATCCTATGCTAGTTCACACCATCATTATGTTGCCTGAAAACCCCATATGCAAGTTTATGTATAGATTTGGGCTATGATCATATCATGTAAATTGAGACATTTAACAAGTTGACACCTTTTGATCCTTAACATGTGTAGTTTATGCAAGTTTCATCCTATTATGATTAGATTTATTTTAATTGTCTATATGTTGTGATAATTTATCTTTGTGCTATGTGTTAGACTATTCAAGTCTAGCCTATATTATGCGTTGAATAAGCGAATGTATAAACGTGGGGTAGGGGTAATATTAAGGATTTAATATTAAAAAGTTGGGGTGCAATTGATATGATTTTGCATGCCATAAGTGGATGGCCATAATTGAGTCAATTACGGACATCAAAAAGGTTGACTTAATTAATAATTTGAATAGGGAATTATTAAAACTGGGGTAAAAGATTTTAAGTGTTAATCAATGCTTAGGACACGAGGTTGGACTCGTTTGTGACGTAAACCTGCCCGGACCCACCCGACAAATCCAGTGGTCACAAATATCAGCCCAATGTGAGAGGTCCTAGGCCTAAACTAAAGCATAACGGTTGTAAAGAGACGAGGTTAGACTCTTTTATGGTGTAAGACTGCCCGGACCCGCCCGGCAAATCCAGCTGCCATAAATGCCAGTCTAATGTGAGAGGTCTTTATGAGGTTACGGCCTGAATGAATTAAGAAATACTTAACCAGATAAACATGTAAGGTGGGACATGGGGGTTAAGTAGGTGCCATGGGTGGCATGAGGAATCTAGGGGGTTCCCTTAGTGGCATGTGAAATACGATTAGTAAGACTTAACCAAACACACATGTAAAGGAACATGACTAAGAGGGTTAAGTGGGATATACTAGTGACAAGCTTAGGTGGGTAGCTTGTGGGGGCACATTTCCACCAGTATCCCAAACGTATCTTTGTGGGCTCGACCCAAGTCGAGGACGGGACACGCATGCTGGGTTCGACTGTAAGAGGCCAGAATGGGGAGCGGTGGCAATGCAAGTCCAACGGGTTTCGTATGCATGTGGACCCGGGCTGGTAGGTAAGACGTTGTTGCATCGTGTAGGTATAAGCCATGCATTCTCAAGTTGTATCGAGTTGCCACTTTACGGGAGTGATACACCCCACTGTGGGGCCAGCACGGGTATCTACGAGTAGGGAGCCGATCGAAAGTGGGTAGTGGGGTACACCTAGTGGTGATAGGGGCAGACGGCACCTATGTAGTCAGCTAGGGGTACACAAGGCTATTTATAAAGTTTCTGTGTGAGGCAAGTGGGATCAAACTTTAGGGTGACTGGAGCGGTGCAGTGTAGTAATGTGCGGTGCAGTGTAGTAATAATTCGTTAGTAATTAGGTGTGCCTTTACCGTTATCTTTAACGTTATCTTAAACGCTATCTTTATCTTCCTAAGAGTTCATAGACATTTACTTGTCTTCCAGCTTATGCCTTAGTCTAGTTATTTTGATAATAGTATTGTTAGAATTATCATACTCGCCAGACTTTATGTCTGACCCCCTCTATTTCTATCCTTTTCCCCCCTTCAGGTCCTCAGGTTGGGCCTAGTTCTAGTGGAGTTTGATTGAATTGCTTCATCTCTCCTTGGAAAGCTTGGACCGTTGAAGTAAGGTCTAGCTTGTTATCTTTTTAATGGCTATTTATGTAATGGGATTATGTATTTTGTTTTTATGAAGATGGATATTGTACTTGGTTATGATCTGTGGTTTTATGATGTAACAAACATGTTTAATTTCCACTGCAATAAAATGAAGTTTTAGATTTCCAAGTACTATTTACTATCGGTCTTGTTGTAATTTTTCTGTTCTATATTCACTTATAACCTCCATGGAAGTTAATGCATTCCCTTCGTGAGTGACATTAATGGACGTGGGGTGTTACACTTTTCATAAACATATTTGGTGGAGGTTGGCAACTATCATTTCTTTAGACCCTTAGAGGCATTCATAGTCAGGCATGTGCAAACATAGGAGAGGGGCATGCGTTATATACTTCTTATTAGCTAAGGAAATACACAGGCATTTATGAAGAGGGGACGTGGTAGGGTATTGTCCACACTGACTAATTTAGGGTGTAGGTAGTAGGGAGAAATTTGCATATTTATCTTAGTGGCAAAGTAAGCTCCATTACTAAAATGGCAAACGACAACGTAACAAGTGGCAGAGGGAACACAAGCATTTGAATAAAAATGGTTTATGGTTTATGCATAATGCACCTTGCTAATAAGAATTTCGTTCACATACGCCTGCTACAGACAGAAATGAGGATACAGTCGTGTCCAGCGAGGTGCCACGATCCCAAAAATGTAATAATATCGGTAGCTTAACTTATATTGTGAAACCCCGAAATATTGTCACAGGGTGCAAAATATTCCAAATAAAAAGTAATGTATTTAATTAGTTAAAAATTACAGTAAAATTCTAAAAACTAAATTATCACTATGTCCCAACAGAACCTTATCCAGATTCGAATCCGATATCTAGTTATTTCAAATAAATTGTTACGATCGATATACGATTTCGTAACGACTTTCTGAATATTTGATTTAGACATATCTTGCAATCTATATGACGAAATCTCCATTTTCCATTTCCGTTAGAAAAATACAGTTCAACAGATTCCAACGTTTCTTGTTTTGAAGAAATCCGATTAATAACGGATCCTATTTACTCAGTTGAAGTTCAGAACGTTAAATTATGAACTGCCATGATATTTCGGGCTTGATTATATTTAATATATATATTTTTATACGTTCAACATTGTTTTAATATATAAATCCACTTATATTATGATTTCAATATTTAAACAGTTTTAAATATTCAAATATGAACCGATAAAAATGTGGGTCATTACAGAAAAAGTCGAGGTATTTCGAATTGTTTGTTAGCTCAGTTACATAGAGCACCTCGTTTATACGTGCGCCAATGCTTTTTAAAGGGGCCCAATATGCAATGAACATAATTGATCTTATATGCTTTATCATTCCCCTTTTTTTAATTATAGTTTAAGATCCTATTTTATTTTGGAAACATGAAAAACGGACAAGTTTACTCTAACCCCCTTTCCAAATTCCCCGTCATTGAGGGCATCCCCTAAGTGCGGGGGATTTCATTATATTTCGTATTGGTTGTCTTGTGTTTCTAATAAGTTGTTTAATTTTCGGCATTCCCAAAAAAAAAATTCATTTCAATACTTTTTTTTATTTCCACTCGTAATGGAATCTGATCCAAACATATGTGCCATGTTTCTTACTTCGACAGGGTGCAAGTATCTAAATTTCTCCCTTGAAGATAATTTTTCAGTCAAAACGAAAAAAAAGTGGAATGTGTAACAATAGGTCCTGGAGATTTATAGGGTCATCATGCAATTGCTCTGGGTTTGCATACAACTACATTGATTTTAGTAAATGGTGCTGGTACAACCCTCTTCCCGCTGATCCACCTTTCTCCTCTGTCAGAAAAGGTTTTAGGCTAAATAATTTGGATTCAATTGAAAAAAAAGACTCGTGGCTCTGCTTGGTAAACGGGTCGATTATTCGGGATGTTCCGTCATTGTCGTCGGTATCTGTTTCCCTCCTTTTCCTGCTAGTATTGGAAATCCTGGAGTAGGGGATACGGTTAAGGACAATAACGGATCTTCCTCTTCTCAATCTAAATATTCTAATAATATATAATAAGAAGTAAATATGGTGTTCTAAAATATTCAAAAGATTAAGTTTAATTAGTTTTAACTAAAAAGGCCAAGTGATGTTGAGTACTGAATCAGCAAACTCTTTTTATTTTCATGATTGAATGGTTGTTTTATTTGATAATGAAATAACTGACTATCAAATTTAGCCAATACAATTTTTGGTACGGAAAGATAGGGATCGAATATATATTCGAAAACCATTTGGAACCAGCAAATATGAAATCTCGAAGATACTAACTGAAGATGGAGCAATTGAAGGCCGTGGATCTTCATAAGTGGAATGACTACTTGATAAATTTCTCTGGGATTGCAACCAGACGGTTTTGATAGTAATTAGGTCATGATTGGAATCTACGGATTTCAAGGACTACTCGCTACTGATCCTTAAGGTAATTCAAGTATGCAGTAGGAGAGTGCCTTCGGTTCGCCCAGTCCAAGGACAACTTGTATGGACAGATGTCTAACAAAGTATTTCTAAAGGGATCGCGTACATTGACTTCTTCAAATGTACCATAGTTGGTGGCAGAGAAGAATCTTTCTCTTAGCTTAACAACAAAGAGTATTTTTTGGAAATCAATTAGTGATTCTCCAGCAGATCTGACGATGTGGCATTCATAGTGAATGGTGGTGTGTTATCTTAAAAAGAGATTTAAAACTCAAGTCTCACAACCGAAAAATGACAGAAATCGGGCAGGCAGCATGACTATGTGGGTCGCTCCCATTAGGGTGTATAATAACCTATCTAGAGAAATTCCATTTCATTCTTTATTCTATTTGATGTTGTCCCTTTTTAGGAAACGGTTATTGATCCCAACCGTTGGTGATAACATTCGATACACTTAAGCAAGATGAGTGGTCGGTCATGTGTGGTCAGGTTGCAAGATGTTCTTCTTGAACCCAGTGTATTCACTTCTTGAGATACACTATCAAAAGGTGGTTCCATACCTTGTCATAGTCGGAACCTAATCTCCAATAAGCGCTTGGGGTTTTGATTGTATACTATATATGTGAAGCATGAGATGCAATCGTTTCGCTTGATTGATATTTATTTGTATTTAGACATTATTATAATATCAGAATAAGATATTGATTTCAAAATTTTTTGGGTTACCGTAAGGTAAAAGCCATCCGTATTTTTGTGTGGATTTGGTCTTACGATTATCCTTTATTTCAAAAAGATTTGTTAACTTTAAAATCAAGTTGGATGTTGTTATAAACTTAGTGTGTGATACACCCCACGTCCATTAATGTCACTCACTAAGGGAATGCATTAAGTTTCATGAAGCGCTATAGGTAAACACACAGAATAATTACAAGACAGAGATAAATAAGGCTTCAACGAAAAATTTAAACTTTTATTTCAAACATAAGTCATAACTCCGTGGTCCACAATTTCATAAGTCACAAAAACTATTACAATAAAAATACTTTTGTCTTGGACCATCAGAGTACATAAGTAAATAAAAAGCATTATTTCCCCAATGAAAAGAGTTAAGCTATAGTAGAGTGAAGAACTTGAGCCATACAACAGAAGTAGCTCCTAGAAAGATGATATCTGATTCCTGATTAAGTCTAATTATTTCCTCCCTGAGAACCTGGAGGGAATGGAAGAAAGAAGGAGAAACAACAGGGTCAGACATAAAGTCTGGCGAGTCTAGTTACTTTTATCCAGTAGATAATTAAAAGCAACATGATAGGCATATAAAGTGGATACGAGAGAAATCACTAAATAAATGGCAGGCGTGACAAGGTAATCAAGTTAAGGTATATGTGCCTTACTATGATAACTCTGCATTATTACCAGTATAAATGAAATGAAATGATCCCTTCCACTATAAGATGGTGGAATTTGGTCATACGTCCAAGTATACCATAACCACTACCTTAATCGATCGGCTCCCTACCTTGTAGATATCCTGTGCTGGCCCCACAGTAGGATGTATCACTTCCTAATGTGGCAACCCATGGTGTGCAAAACTATATCTACTGGTGTCATGGTCATCTTAGCCCCCTCTACCCGGCCCACGCACGCACATGTTTCTGGTCTGTTTGCGCCGCCCACACCATCCGCCTCGTTTGGATCTCTTACAATCAATTAGTAAGCGTGCCCCTTCTCCACTTAGTACTGAGGTCTTTACTTGATACCACTTTGGGTTACTGATTGAAATGGGTCCCTCTCAATATTATACAAGCTCTCCCCCATGTCTTGTATCCCCACTAGGTTTTTCTACAAACTATGTATACCCTTAGGTGTCTTTAATTACATAGCCCTATACTAGTTATGCTTACCCTAAAGGGTGTCTTTAATTACATAACTTTCTTACATCATCTAACAGTTATGTATACCACTTAGGTGTCTTTAATTACATAACCTTATTGGGTTAAGTATGTGGGCATATATATATATATATATATATATATATATGTGTGTGTGTGTGTGTGTGTGTATGTATGTATGTATGTATGCATGTATGTATGTATATATTACCCATCCCCTCTAACTTATTTAACCCCCCACTACCCATCCAATTTTGCTTAACCCTAACTTAAGTCCATAGTCATATTAAATTAGGTTAAGTAGTCCATTTCTTTACCATGTCCAATTATGGTTATAATGGGCTAGACCTCCCACATTAGGCCTATAATGATTGGATGCTGGATATGCCGGTCGGGTCCGAGCAGTCATTCCACAGTTGGGCCTAACCTCATGTCTTAGCCCGATTCGTATTTGCGTACTTAGACCTCCTAAATTAGGTTCAACATTAGTGGCTGTTGGATATGCCGGTCGGGTCCGGGCAGACTTCCGCCACTAATGTAACCTAACCTCGTGTCATAAGTACAATTTATGATTCCTAATTGTAAATTACTAAACATTCCAAATGAATCCAAATCTACCTATGTCATTATAGGTAACTATTTCTATGTTTTCCCCATTTGATTTACATGTCTCATTGCCTATTAAACATTACATAAATCATGCCAATTTTAATTCCCTTTTTCCCCATTTATCTCTAACGTATTCGTACATATTTTGGTGGCATCTAGGCAATAAAGTAGCCCAACTGTAATAATTAAAAGGGAATATGACGAAAGTGATAGTTTGAACACGTCGTGACATAAACATGATCATAAACTGGCATAGTAACAAAGTGAATGGGCATGTGATTAACATCATAACTAAGTGGGCATAATTAATAACTTATGGCAATTACTATGATGTTTAAGCAAGCATAATGAGATCTAGATCTAACATTAGGTGTCCAATTACCTAGATCTAGCATAGTCATGGCAACATGTTTAGATCAAAAGGTAGATTCATATGTCAAGTTTACAACATATATCAATGTATCACAATATGACAAGTGAAAGGTGATTAGCATAAAAGTCTAGATCCAAGTAATTTCACAATTATCTAAATTGATAGATTTACTTCCATCATAACATGGTTACAAGTCAAGATCCATATAAACATCATAATCGAATCACCACAATTATATTAGCTCTAGGAAATTAGATCTTGTCACGACATAGGATAAAGTTTCATATCAACATAGAATCATACTTTACAACATGTCCAATTCATTGTCTATCAAAGCATACTTTTATTTATCTAACCTAAAAGTAATCTAGAAACTCACAGCGATAGGTTTATAGAATTATGAGAGAATATACCTGAATTCTGAATTTGATTAGTTAAATCATTGTTCTAGAATTTGAACTTCCAATTTGACTTGATGGAGAAGAAAGGCTAGTTTTAGATTAGAGTAGCATGGAGGCGCCATGGATGAACATAATGAGATTAGGGTTAGGTTTAGGTGTTTATTTATAGATGTATTAAGTGTATAAGGGCCTTTAGATTTGATCAGGAACCATCCGAACCACTCAAATTAGAAAAACACGTCGTCGGGAATCTGCCCAGAATCAACCAGTTAACTGGCCAATTTCAACTAGTCGACAGTTTTCACTTATATCTAAAAATGGTTGACTAGTGAAAAATGGGTGGTCAACTTGTACCAGTCGAATGATGAAAAAGGGCGGTCGACTTGCTTTTTAGCTTTAAACTTTAAATCTTCCGAGCTTCATAACTTCTTCATACGGTGTCCGTTTTACACAAACTCAGACTCTATCTCAAAAAATATTTCGAGACGAATGCAATGGCGTAACCCGTTTCACTTAATTATTCTTCTAAAAATTAAGTATTCTTTAATTTGTCATTTTTATATTTAAAATTACAGGGTGTTACATTCCCTTCCTCCTTAAAGGTTTTCATCCTCGAAATCTTCAAGTTAAGAAGAAGTATCCTACCATCCATCATCCATCGACTCATCCATCATCCACAAGCATCCATTGTCCTTAAAGTTTTCTAATGCTTATATGAATATGCCCCAATGCTAATGCAAAAAATCAGGCGGTCTACTGATTCAGTTGACCTCCTTAATGCGATGTATGTTAGTGCCATGAATCCAATATGTATGCAAATAAACCTATTGTATCATATAAGTTCTATATGTGTGCGCACCCATTCGTCCAATGTGACATTTTCATGCCAGTTCATCCATTTTTGTCCATAAAAGAAAAGAAAATGCACACACAATTATATGCAATATGATTGTGATTGAGCCAATCTTAGTGCCTAATGTGGGTGTATATGCGTCCACAGGCAACCACTAGCAAACACTTGCATCCACTTGCATCCATCAAACATAACATGTTTCAAACACATATTTACATCCACAGGATTCCTATCTAAAGGTCGAAAATACCATGGATAAGACATATTCTATTGACAGAAACAAGTACTGATAAGATTTAGGAAAAAGGAGTTAAGAACATACCCTCGAAAAGAAAAGGGTATGAAGCACGAATCTTATCTTCAGGTTCCCAAGTCGCATCTTCTGGGTTATCTCCCAATTGGACCTTTAGCAACTTGATTTCCTTATTGCGCAACTTCTTAATCTCTGACCAAGAATACGGGTAGGGACTCGTCTGACTGTCGCCTCCTGTTCCACTTCGACTTTTTCCAACATGCTCGGCTCAACAACTTCTGCGGTGTCATTTAGGCACTTCCGTAGATGAGAGACATGGAAAACGTCATGAACACCAGATAAATTTTCTGGAAGCTTTACTCTGTAGGCCATTTGGCCAAACCTCTCGGTTATGGTAAATGGTCCCAAAAACCTAGGTGCCAACTTCCCTACTGATCCAAAGCGAACCACAATCCTCAAAGGTGATACTTTGATAAGAACTAGGTCTCCTACTTCGAATTCGATGTCAGTCCTTCTCTTATCTGCATAGGACTTCTGCCTACTTGAGCTGTCTTCATCCATCAACGAATAAGGTCAATCTTTTCGGATGTTTCCCTAACCATATCTGGTCCAAGCAATAATCTTTTTGTAGATTCCCACTAACAAATTAGAGATCTACAGGGTCGTCCGTACAATGATTCGAAGGGTGCCATACCGATACTAACCTGATGACTGTTGTTATAGGCAAACTCTACTAAAGGAAGATGCTCTTCCCAAGTCCCTCCGAAGTCGAGGATACAAAGCCTTAAAAGAACTTCTAGAATTCTGTTCACCCTCTCTGTCTTCCCATCGGTTTGAGGATGATAAGCGGTGCTCAAACACAACTGTGTACCCAATGCTTCTTGCAAGCTCCTGCGAAATTCGATGGTAAAGATGGGGTCACAATCGCTCAAGATGCTGGAAGGAGCTCCGTGGATACGAACTATCTCACGAACATAAATTGCTGCTAACCATGGTGCCATCCTTTTACTTTTAACTGGAACAAAGTCAACACTCTTGTTGAGTCTGTCCACTATCACCCAAATACTGGTATTACCTTTCTTCGATCTAGGCAAACCATCTACGAAATCCATAGGGATGCTCTCCCATTTCCACTGCAGAACTTCCAATGGATGAAGTAATCCACCGGGCTTGTTTTGCTCAACTTTGACTTGCTGGCAAACCAAACATTGAGAAACAAATTCGTCTACGTCCTTCTTCATCCCAGCCCAAAAGAAAACCCTATACATGTCTCTGTACATCTTGTCACCACCTGGATGTATGGTCATCTTAGAATGGTAGGCTTCTTCTAGGACTGCCTTTATCAAGCTTCCAGTTTGAGCAACACAAAGCCTTCCATCTCGTCGCAACCTCCCCTTTTCATCTATGGCACACCTACTGAGGTGACAAGAAGTCTCCCCTCTTCTGAGCTTATCCATGATGTCTAGAATTTGTGGGTCACCTTGTTGCGAAGCTCCTATCTACTCCACAAGATTTGGTCGTATCTCCAAGGATGCAAATAAATCAGGCAAAACTTCGATGGAGGGTCTAAAATCAAAATTTAATATGAACTCCAAGTTCTTTCTTTCCACAAATAGAGGACTCTGAGCTACCCTCTGCCTACTTAGTGCATCTGCCACCACATTACCCTTGCCGGGGATATAAGCAATCTCAAAATCATATGTGGCTAAGAACTCCATCCATCGTTGTTGCCATAGGTTTAGATCCTTCTAGGAGAATAAATACTTGAGAGATTTATGATCGGTGTATAACTCGAACTTCTCTCCAGGTAAGTAACGATGCCACGTCTTTAATGTGAATACTATGGCTGCTAGCTCTAGATCATGCGTGGGGTATTTCTTCTCATGAACTCTCAACTGTCTACCCCCATAACATATTACTTTTCCTTCTTACATCAGAACCACACCAAGCCCTGTACTGCGCGCATCAGTGTAAACAATAAACACTTTACTCCCATCGGGCAAGGTCAAGACTAGGGTTGTTGTCATAGCCCATTTTAGCTGTTGGAAAGCAACGTCACAGTCTATGTCCCATGAAAAAGTCAAATTCTTCTTTGTCAGGCTGGTGAGAGGAGCTGATATCCTTGCGAAGTCCTTAATGAAATTCCTGTAATAACCTGCCAACCGAAGAAAGCTTCTCACCTCAGTTGCATTTTTAGGAATCTGCCAATCTTGTACTGCAACCACCTTCACGGGATCTACAGCTATCCCTTCTTTGGAGACTACATGCCCCAAGAATCTCACCTCTTTTCTCCAGAAATGGCATTTGGAGAACTTTGCTTTCAGCTGATGGTCACGGAGAGTTTTCAGAACTTCTCCCAAATGTTGGGCATGCTCTTCTTCACTCTTGGAGAAGACCAAAATATCATCAATAAAGGCTACGACAAATTTGTTTAAGAACTCCCGAAACACCCTACTCATCAAGTCAACAAAAATAGGCATGTGCATTTGTCAACCCAAAAGGCATAACTAGCCATTCAAAAAAACTGTCTGGAGTTCTGAAAGAAGTCTTACTGATGTTGTCATCAGCCACCCATAGCTGATGTAACCCTGTAGCCAAGTCCAGCTGGGAAAATACTGAGGCACCAACAAGATGGTCAAATAAATCATCGATCCTCGGAAATATTCTTCTTGGTGAGCTTATTTAACTCTCTATAGTCAACACACAAACGAAGCGAACCATCCGCTTTAGTTGCGAATACTACTAGAGCACCCCACTCAGATATGCCACGTCTGATAAAGCCTTTTTCAAGTAGCTCCCCTACTTGCTTACTCAGCTCCCTCCTTTCTCTTGGAGCCATGTGGCGCACTGGTAATGCAACTGGCTTTGCATTGTCCACTAGATATATGCGGAAGTCGATCTCACGTCTTGGAGGTAAACCGCGTAACTCATTAAAAACATCGGGATTATCTTGAACCACTGGAACAGTTTGCAAATCATCTATTGATGCATCTAGAGACTCTAGGAAGCTAAGCATAAAAGAGCCTTGAGGGTCACAAGAAACTTCGAGGGTCTTTCCATAACGAGGCAGGAGTCTAACAGTCTCACAATCCAGAATGGCCCCATACGTGGTAAGCCAATCCATTCCTAGAATCAAACCATAGCCCATAAACCCGAGCACATACGCGTCGCATTCAAATTCGACGCCCAAAACAGATATTTTCAAACCCCGACAAATCATCGACAAATGAGCCAAACCACCAATGGGGTTTTAAACAACTACGGGATCTACTACCATACTAGTAATTAAATGCAAAGATTCAACCATAGAACTAGATATAAACGAGTGTGAATCACCAGAATCAAAAAGTGTTCTAACTGGAAAGTTTGGAAGAGAATCTAAACTTTCTACGAATATTTTTCTACCTCTTTCAGGAGCACCGATCGCGAGAGCATGCACCTGCCCTCCAGAAGTCCCTGCTCTTTGCCCTTGTCCCTGCGATCCCTGTTTCTTCTGGCAATCCTTAGAGAACTATCCGACCTCTCCACAATTAAAGCAACTGGCCTTCCTTCTCTTGCAATCTTTGATCAGGTGGCCCTCCTTTCCACAATTTTTAATTTTTCTCTTATCCTTGCCTTTAACATCTTTTCCCCCTTTCTCTTATTGTTGTTGTTGTTGTTGCTGCCCCTTCTTGGGTCAAACCTTTTATTCAGCGATGTCCCCTTAGCTTTCAGTTCCGTATTTTCTCCCTTGTCATCCTCATGCATTAGGGTCATATCAACAAGCTCTTCAAACGTGGCTCCCATTGGAATATGGGACATTGCTAACCCATGCAGAGGCTCATTCATCCCTTTAGCAAACCGCAAAGCCCTTTTGTGCGGCATATCCACCAGCTATAAACCGAACCTTGCCAGCTGGTTGATCTTGTTCACATATTCCTTCACCATCAAATTTCCTTGTTTGAGAGCTAAGAACCTCTCCATCTGTATGCTTTGCTCCGCTTGGAAAAGAAATTTTATCTCGAACCTCTGTCTAAAGTCTTCCCAAGTCTCTACCGGACGTCCAGCCTTGGTTACTTCCCACCAAAATGAGGCTTCGTCCTTTAACAGCCAAGCAGCTAATTGGATTTTTCTTCGGTCCTCCACTTCAAAGATTACGAATATGTCCTCGGTCTCCTTGAGCCAGTTCTGAGCTTCTATGAATGTCTCGTTCCCATGGAATGGCTTCCCTCCCATAGCACGGAAGTCCTTACAGATCTTGGCGAAGTTATCTTCTCTAGGAGGGGGAGGAGGAGGAATGACTGGTGCAGCTGGGGGAGGAACGTCTCTTTGGCCTTTGGCTGGTGTCGTGACTTCCAAATACCTATGAACCATCCGGGTATAGTGACGCCCTCTGGGATATTTGGGATGTTTTGTTTTCCAGACATGCTGAAAAAAGGAAAAGAAGAAATTTAGATAGAGAACTGAAGGATTCTACATATGGAACTTTAGGGAATGTTTTTCAAAATAGACTTTTCTTTTTGAAAATTCTTTCCTTAAAACCTTTTTGAAAAAAAAAAACTCAAAATCTTTTATCTAATCTGGTTACCATCAGCTCTTATACCAAGTGAAACACCCCACGTCCATTAATGTCACTCACTAAGGGAATGCATTAAGTTTCGTGAAGCGCTATTGGTAAACAAACACAAAATAATTACAAGACAAAGATAAATTAAGTAGCAGCGTAAAATTTAAAATTTTGTTTAAACATAATTCATAACTCCACGGTCCACAATTTCAAAAGTCACCGAAACCATTAGAATAAAAATAATTTTTTCTTGGACCATCGAGTGCATAAGTAAATAAAAAGCATAATTTCGCCAATAAAAAGAGTTAAGCCATAGTAGAGTGAAGAACTTGAGCCATACTTCAGAAGTAGCTCCTAGCAAGATGATATCTGATTCTTAATTAAGTCTGATTATTTCTTCCTTGAGAGCTTGGGGGGAACAGAAGAAAGAAGGAGAAACTACAGGGTCAGACATAAAGTCTGGCGAGTCTAGTTACTTTTAGCTAGTAGATAATTAGAAGCAACATGATAGGCATATAAAGTGGATACAAGAGAAATCACTACATAAATGGCAGGTGTGACAAGGTAAGCAAGTTAAGGTATATGTGCCTTACTAATGATAACCCTGCATTATTACTAGTATAACTGAAATGAAATGATCCCTTCCACTATAAGCTGGTAGGGTTAGGTCATACGTCTAAGTATAACCTAACCACTACCCTAATCGATCGGCTCCCTACCTTGTAGATATCCTGTGATGGCCCCACAATAGGACGTATCACTTCCTAAAGTGGCAACCCATGGTGTGCACAACTATAACCACTGGTGTCATGGTCGTCTTAGCCCCCTCTTCCCGGCCCGTGCACGCACATGTCCCCGTCGATTTGCGCCGCCCACACCATCCGCCTTGTTTGGATCTCTTACAATCAATCAGTAAGCGTGCCCCTTTTTCGCCTAGTACGGAGGTCTTTACTTGATACCACTTTGGGTTACTGACTGAAATGGGTCCCTCCCAATATGATACAAGCTCACCCCCTTGTCTTGTATCCCCACTAGGTTTTTCTACTGACTATGTAAACCCTTATGTGTCTTTAATTACATAGCCCTATACTAGTTATGCTTACCTTAAAGGGTGTCTTTAATTACATAACTTTCTTACATCATCTACCGGTTATGTATACCACTTAGCTGTCTTTAATTACATAACCTTATTGGGTTAAGCATGTGGGCCTATATATATATGTGTGTATATATATATATATATATATTACCCATCCCCTCTAACTTACTTAACCCACAACTACCCATCCAATTTTACTTAACCTTAACTTAAGTCCATAGTCATATTAAATTAGGTTAAGTAGTCCACTTCTTTACCATGCCCAATTATGGTTATAATGGGCTAGACATCCCACATTAGGCCTACAACATGTGGATGTTGGACATGTCGGTCGGGTCCAGGCAGTCTTATTCCATAGTTGGGCCTAACCTCGTGTCTTAGCCCGATTCGTATTTGTGTACTTAGATCTCCCATATTAGGTTCGACATTAATGGCTATTGGATATGCCGGTCGGGTCCGGGCAGACTTCTGCCACTAATGTAACCTAACCTCGTGTCATAAGTACAATTCATGATTCCTTATTGTAAATTACTAAACATTCCAAATTAATCCAAATCTACCTATGTTATTATAGGGAACTATTTCTATGTTTTCCCCATTTGATTTACATGTCTCATTTCCTATTAAACATTACATAAATCATGCCAATTTTAATTCCATGTTTCCCCATTTTCTCTCTAACGTATTTGTACATATTTTGGCGGCATCTAGGCTATAAAGTAGCCTAGCTATAATAATTAAAATGGAATATGATGAGGCTGATAGTTTCAACATATCATGACATAAACATGATCATAAACTGGCATAGTAACAAAGTGAATGGACATGTGATTTAAATCATAATTAAGTGGGCATAATTAATAACTTGTGGCAATTACTATGATGTTTAAGCAAGCACAATGAGATCTAGATCTAACATTTGGTGTCCAATTACCTAGATCTAGCATAGTCATGGCAACATGTTTAGATCAAAAGGTAGATTCACGTGTCAAGTTTACAACATATATCAATGTATCACAATATGACAAGTGAAAGGTGATTAGCATAAAAGTCTAAATCCATGTAATGTCACAATTATCTAAATTAATAGATGTACTTCCTTCATAACATGGTTACAAGTCAAGATCCATATAAACATCATAATCGAATCACCACAATTATATTAGATCTAGGAAATTAGATCTTCTCATGACATAGGATAAAGTTTCATATCAACACAGAATCATACTTTACAACATATCCAATTCATTGTCTATCAAAGCATACTTTTATTTATCTAAACCTAAAAGTAATCTATTAACTCACAGTTAGGTTTAGAGAATTGAGAGAGAATAGATCTGAATTCTGAATTTGATTAGCTAAACCGTTGTTGTAGAATTTGATCTTCTAATTTGAATTGATGGAGAAGAAAGGCTAGTTTTAATTTAGATTAGAGCAGCATGGAGGCGCCATGGATGAACATAATGAGATTAGGGTTAGGTTTAGGTGTTTATTTATAGATGTATTAGGTGTATAAGGGCCTTTAGATTTGGTTAGGAACCATCTGAACCACTCAAATTAGAAAAACACGTCATCGGGAATCTGCCCAGAATCAACAAGACGACTGGCCAATTTCAACCAGCCGACAGTTTTCACTTCTTTCTAAAAACAGTCAACTAGTGATGGGCGGTCGACTTGTACTAGTGGAATGGTGAAAAACGGGCGGTCGACTTGTTTTACAGCTTTAAACTTTAAATCTTCCGAGCTTCATAACTTCTTCATACGATGTCTGTTTTATGTAAACTCAGACACTATCTCAAGCAGAATTCTGAGACAATTGTAATGACTTAACCTGTTTCACTTAATTCTTATTCTAAAAATTACGTATTCTTTAATTTGTAATTTTTATATTAAAAATTATGGGATGTTACAGTGGGTTTCTCACCCTAGTTCACCAGACTGATCCGGCGTTTGTAATGCTTGGGTCAGCCCGGGTTTCGCAGGTTCAGATTATCGGACACTATGAAGTTCAGAAGATGTGCTGGAGGAGTTCAGATGCATTAGTATTTATTCTGTTGTGTGTTGTATATGAGGACAGACTTATAACTGTCCTGGTATATTGATGTATTCTGATGATTTGTAAGTTTTTATACCAAGCTCTCAATAAAGATTATTCTACATTATATTTTATTCCGTTGTGATGTGATACTCTATGTTATGTTGGTTCTTCTTCTTCTTCTATTCTAATATTTCTTTCTTTCTTATCTCGCCCTCTAATTTCCTTCTAATAACTATTTGGTGTTTTTGACACTTGGGTTTTGGCAAGTGATACGGGATTTATGTATTATTGTCGAAATTCAAGCATCGATTCCGCTGGGTCGTTGCGGTGGTATTAGAGCATAAGGTTTAGTAATAACCTTGGCTCTGTGGCATAACTCGATAGAGATGGGGTTAGTAATACCCTAGATTGAGTTTGAGTGCATATATAAGAGAGCATATTTGTAGATTTAATATATTGTGTTATTTGAACAGTTCAGTTTTGAACTAACAACTAACACAATATTATTTTATATAGAGGGTCAAATGAAATAATTTTGCCCAAGTTGTATTTTTGTAAGAAAATGAACTAATTTTATCACATTACTGAGATATTAGTTTATTTGATTTATTTAAATGGAATTCATATTAGATTTAAAAATTTGAATCAGTTTAATGTAACCAAAGGAGATTACACATATGGAATCAGTAAATGAGACTGAAATGAATCAAGATTTAGATTTTGAAACGAAAGTAGACAAATTAGAAATTCAACCAGTTAATTAGATATGGAATTGGAAACTTAACTTGATTGAGTGAAGTTAAGGATGGATATTGGAGTTTAATAAGATAAAATCAGAATTTGGAAATTGAATATAATAATGGAAATTAATCTAAAATTGATCGATTGATATTTATGTAAGTTGAGTCCAATATTAATATTGAAGATAATTAAATTCAATTAATTTAATTGATTGTGAATTGGTTGTAAATTGTTTGTTGATTGTCCATCAGATGGGTTAAGTATAATTCATCAACGGTTTGATGAGAGTTAAATGGATTGGGTTTGGACTTATATTAAATTGGATTTTTGAAATTTAACAGAGTGCGAAGCATATTTTCTAACTTAGTAATTTCGGGACGAAATTATTTTAAGGGGGAAGGAATGTAACGTCCCGTATTTTTGGCAGTTAGATATTTAATATATTTTTACATTTTAAATATCGATTTGAATTTACAAATGGATTTATAATATATAATTCGTTTGTATAAAAAGGTTTGAATGTATATTTTATATATAATTTGAATATCGATTAACCTGGAATTTTTAAATATTGAGTTTAAAATATATATTGGTTTATCTTGAAGCTATATATAACATTTCATTTGAAGATATATATATTATAATAATTATTTATTATTATTTAAATTGAAATTGTTTGAATTTAATTATAATTATATTGATATTATTAAAGCGGTAAGAATAATGAATTTTCAAACAATCTTCGTTTTCAACGAAACAAATTTTATTTGAAAATGTTTAGTTAGTTGTTGCTAGATTTCCAGTTTGGAGTCAATTGGAGTTGTTTTATCGGTGTGTGTAATTTAAAGGTGAACCGATAAATTAAAATAACGACGTTGTGGAAATGGTATACAACTTCAATAAAACTAATTTCATTAGAGTCGGATCATTGAGACTTAGTAGTATTTATTTTGTTTGGAGTTTGCGTGAATTGTATGTATATTAAACATTTAGCGGTAAACGGGGATTAGCGATAAAATAAAGTAACTAAAAAATATATACTTAATTCTTAAGAAATTAGAACACCGCATGTCATCATTTTCCAGCTACATGCGCCTAACGAAGTGAAAACTCAGTTTAGCTAAATTCAGCTAAGCTACCCCTACTCTTCTGTGTTTTCAAATCACTAACCCATATTCCCCTCAAAATAAGATGCACATCTATCACATGGGTAATCAAATGAAATGAAATGAAAATACGATGTAGCTACATGCCTGAATAACGCCTAAGCCTACTTCTTTCCCTCTCCTATATTTTCTCATCAATCACGAACCCATCTCCAGACTTGAATTTTCCCTTCAATCACATATCCATCTTAGCTTGTACACACACCTATATTACTTGAAGGCCAAGGTTTTACAAATATAAATACATGCGAAAGGAGAGAGAATTGCACGCATTTTTCTCCTTCTAGTTTTAAATTCATGGCTTCAAGAATATGGACACACAAGTCCATGCGTTTTAAAATCCAAACAATGCATAAAAAAGATAGAGGGAAGAACGCGCACAGGGGTGCAGACCGACGTGGATACCATGTTTGAGGAATGCCATATATACTACATGGAAGGGGGATGCACGTGTTGGAGCAATGGGGTAGGTGGAGCTGAGTGGTCGGAGATGAGGTCGGCCAGAGGCAAAGAAGAGCTGGGTGAAGCAGTGAAGTGAGGGGGGAGGAAACTACTGTGAAACCAAACTAGGAATGGGAAGTATGTTGCATGGGAAAACACTGTCATAGGGTGAATGGAACTAGTGTGAGTTGGTGCATGGCTGTTGCGCAAGGTTGAGCAGGGGTGAGTGAAGCTTGCATGGACAATGAAGGGAGGATTTGCGCTGCAGGAGTAAAGGTATGCGTTAGTAGGAAATTGGCGTAGGCAGTTGTAAACAGTGGCAGACGATGGAAGGTTCAGTGTGGTGAAGTATGGATAGGTCACAAGAGTAACGGTAAAAAAGAGAATAAATGGAAAAGAGGAGAAGCAGATGGAAGGAAAGATTGCGTGGAGATTGAGGAGTTTCGAATGCAGCGGGATGGAGAGAGGACCGTGAACAGTATTATGTGAGTGCCTAATTCGTGATATATATATATATATAAGCTTAAATTAAGACATATGGAGCCTAGGTAAGTTTTTAACATGACCGTTCTAGTTGAGTCCCTGATCCATTTATTTTGTGGCAAACTAATTTTCTTTAAATTGCCTATTAAATGTGCCTGAACTGTTGAATCGTGTATAAAGGAAATGTGAAAAATATTTTTATAATATGCCTATGATTAGTTAGTTAATATGCATAATTATAATAAAATATACCGTAGCCTGGGAAACCAATTCGCATGTTCTAAAACAAACGTTATTGTGTGACCTGAAGTTTTTATATCACCATGTATAATATACAGTAACGTTTTGTCTATGCCTAATAATTGTTTATCAATGCCTAGTCTCATTATTAAAAATTCTGGAAACGCTTTATATTTTGTGCATAAGCATGTATTTTATTAAAAAGCCTGGCAATGGACTGTCAAACCGCAGGGGAAAGAACCATGCAAATAATTAAGTACGATTGACATTTAATTAATGAAGTAAAAATTTAATTAACAATATTTTATTAAGATATTAATAATATTATTCAAATAGGTGAATAATGTGTAACCGTGTCATACAACAACGGGATCCGACAAAACAAGTGACGTCGGGCCCATATCGAAAGGCATGACAAATGAAATTGGTTTGGACAGAGTTGACAGCTATGGGGTTTTTAATTAAAATAAAAGTTAATTTAATTATAATAAAAAGTTTGATCATAAATGAATCAAGTTGAGTTTACTCACTCAATTTTTATCCCACTTATATTTTATATAAGTCGGGTTTAATTTTTGTGTGCTATGGCTGTTTATTATTGGATGTTTGCTAAATATATTATTTTATATTTACTCAACTGATTTAAATTAAATGTTCGTTTAATTTAATTTAAAATAGCCGTTGTTTTTAACGGTTGTAACTGATGGAGGTGACTTACCTCGTTGGTCACGTTAATAATAATATAAACATGATTAATTTTATATATGGATGTTTGGATTGATGTTATTGTTGATTGTTTAATATTATATCTGTTTATTGATATAAATGATATTGTTTGAGATAACGTATTTGGATGCAGGTAAAAATAGGTTGGAGGGATCCAATTGGATTCCTCACATGTATTAAACATTATTTAATTTTATACTATCATTATACAAACTTCTCTAATTGGATGATTGATTGGATTGTAAATCGTTGACTGGAAATTCAACGTTTATTTTACGATAAACTAATGGGCAGTATTGGTTGAGTAATTGACAGCATATGGCATATAAATAAATATTTTTACAAATATTGATTCATCGTCAGGTGAATCGATGGTAATGAAGTTATAAAATTCATTTTATAACTGAAGATTGATTTTTAAATCGATATATTTAAATAATAGTTAATTAAAGGGAAATAATTATTTATTATTTATTATTTAAGTTTATAAGTAGTTATTTAATGATTTTATAAAGCAAATTGCTTACGTTAACAAGGTTTATAAGCGAATGAGCTGAAATTGATGTAACAATTAAGAGTTAGGTGAATCATTCTAAGAAATAATTAAGTGGAATTATTTAAATTAATTATATTATTAATTAATTTAAAGAAGAAACTAGAATGGAATTGGTTAAAGGAATGATTGGGTTTTGAGTTGACAAAGTCGATTGACTATTTTAGCTGGAATTGGTTATTTAATTTATTTGTTATCAACGAATTTAAACAAAATAGTTTAACGAATATTTGATAAATTATTAATAATAATAAAAAAACAAATTTAATATTTATTTTGGTAAGTGAGGAAGTAATTTGTTAATTTAATTAATAATTTAAGGATTACTTTTCTTAAATGGAATTCATTTAACTAAGCAATCATAGACGAAAATGAAATGTAGATGAATTTTGTTAAGAGTTTAAGAATAGGATTTAGATAAAATCCAAGTTTCATAGTGAAGTTATGAAAGTGATTTTTAGTGAATACGATGATTTGAAATAAATGTTTATATAACATTTGAATTAAGTAAGATGGAATCGAGCTAAAAGGGTTTTATATTAAAATAAAGTTTATAAATAAGGTTTACAAAAGACCAGTGAAGTTAAAATGATGATTTTGAGTTGGAAATACTTAATAATGAAATTAAGTGAAATGAATGGAATTGAAATAGGATTTTCAAAGTGGAAAACGGTTTAAAAGCAAACATTTTGCAGATTCGAATGGAGTAAAGAAAATTAGAAACTGACTGTAGATTTGTTGAGTTGAACGACTTTTTGAGTATCGATCTGATGTGGGTTTCGGCCTTCTTGGTTGATATTTAGTGAGTTGATCTCTTACTAGTTTTCAGTTAGGGACTAATGAATGGTGAAGTAACAAGAATAGAAAGAGATTTTGGGAATATAATGATAGGTTTGACATTCAAGAAGTTAACGAAATATGTTGAATAAGTTTATTTAAAAGGGGAAGTGTTAATTATTTTTTTTGAATGAAACAAAAGGGATTTTGTAACGATGTTTTAAGTGAAGTTTGTTGAGACTGAAGTCGGAAACATATATATTGTTTTAATCCTTATGTATTTAAGATATTTTTGAAAATATTCTTATAATATATAATAAGAAGTAAATATGGTGTTTTAAAATATTCAAAAGATTGTGTTTAATTAGTTTTAATTAAAAAGGTCAAGTGATGTTGAGTACTGAATCGGTAAACTAAGTTTATTTTCATGATTGAATGGTTGTTTTATTTGATAGTTAAATAATCGACTATCAAATCTGGCCAAAACGATTGTTGGAACAGAATAACCGGGATCGAATATATATTCGAAAACCATTCCGAACCAGCAAATATGAAATTGTCAGAGATACTGATTGAAGATGGAGCAATTGAAGATCGTGGATCTTCGTAAGCGGAAGGGCTACTTAATAAATTTCTCTGGGATTGCAACCAGAAGGTTTTGATAGTAATTTGGTCATCATTGGAATTTGCGGATTTCAAGGACTACTCGCTATTGATCCATAGGGTAATTTAAGGATGTAGTAGGAGAGTGCCTTCGATTTGTCCAGTCCTAGGGCAACTTTACATAGTATTTCCGAAGGGATCACGTATGTTGACTTCTTCAAACGTAACATAGTTGGTGGTGGAGAAGACACCTTCTCTTAGCTTAACGACCAGAGTATTTTTATGGAAATCAGTTAGTGATTCGCTGGTGGATCTGACGATGTGGCATTCAAAGTGAATGGTGGTGTGTTATCTTAAAAATAGATTTAAACCTCAAGTCCCACAACCGGAAAATGATAGAAATCGGGTAGGAAACATGGCTATGCGGGTCGCTCCCATTAGGATGTAAATCACCTATCTAGAAAATTCCATTTCATTCTTTATTCTATTTGATGTTGTCCCTTTTCGAGAAACGGTTGCTGATCCCAACAGTTGGTGATATACATTCGATACACTCAAGCTAAATGAGAGGTCAGCCTTGTGTGGTTGGGTTGCAAGATGTTCTTGTTGAACTCAGTGTATTCCTCTCAAGAGATACACTATCGGAAGGTGGTCCATACATTGTCATAGTCGGAACCCAATCTCCAATAAGCGCCCACGGTTTTGATTGTATACTATATATGTGGAGTGTGAGATGCAAGCGTTCCGTTAGACTGATATTTATTTGTATTCTGACATTATTATAATATCAAAATAAGATATTGATTTTAAAATGTTTTGGGTTATCGTAAGATAAAAGTCGTTCGTATTTATGTTTCGATTTGGTCTTACAATTATCCTTTCTTTCGAAAAGATTTGTTAACTTTAAAATCAAGTTTTATGTTGTTATAAACTTAGTGGGTTTCTCACTCAGGTTCACCAGACTGATCCAGCGTTTGAAATGCTCAGATTAGCCTAGGTTTTGAAAGTTCAATTTGTTGGACACTACCAAGTTCAAAAGATGTGCTAGTGGAGTTTAGGAGTATTAGTATTTATTCCGTTGTGTGTTGTATATGAGGACAGAGTTATAATTGTACAGGTATATTGATGTACTCTAATGATTTGCAAGTTTTTATACCAAGCTCTTAATAAAGATTATTTCTACATTATATTTTGTTTCACTGTGATGTGAAACTCTATGTTGTGTTGGTTCTTCTTTTTCTGTTCTAATATTTCTTTCTTTCTTATCTCACCCTCTAATTTATTTCTAATAACTATCTGGTGTTTTTGACACTTGGGTTTTGGCAAGTCATATGGGATTTATGTATTATTGTCGAAACTCGGGCATTGAATCCGTTGGGTCATTACATGAGTCCGATTACTTTTAGCATATAAGTAATTAAAAGCATCATGACGGACATATAAACTGGATGAGAGTGATAACATATCATAAGGCAGGTATAATAGACTGAGCAGGATAAACAGAAAAGAATAGATCGTGCTTCTCAAGTACTTTTCTCTGCACCAATGCTAGTATAACGGTAAGAAGATCCCAATAAGAACAAGATAGTAGACTTAGGTGTACTTCTAGTGATGGGTTTTTAACCCTAACAATAACATGTAGCCCAATAGAAATGACAGGTGTTACCCCCAACTATAATAACGGGGTCCTAAACCAGCAAGATATGCAAGATTAGATGTACCCTAATTAGTACCCTAATCGATCGGCTCCCTAGCCCGTATATACCCTGTGTTGGCCCCATAGTCGGATGTATCACTTCCCAAAGTGGAAACCCCATTATTTCACGATGCAAAGCCATATCTACTGATGTCACAACGTCTTAATATACCGAATTCAAGCGGATTCATGCACGCACATGAGTCCAACAGAATGCGCCATCGTCGCCCTCACTCAAGTGACCCCTTATAATCAACTCAGTAAGTGTGCCCTGACCCCTACCTAGTTCGGGGAACTCCTTTCGGTACCAAGACGGGTTACTGACTGAAACAGGTCTACACAATAGATGATACAAGCTACCCCCTGGCTTGCATCCCCACTACTAGGATTTTGACAGGTTATGCTTAACAGTCTAACAAGGTTGCATAACCCCGACATATAAAACAGCTTAAGTTTGTCGGGTGTATGTATATATAACTCCCCCCCTCCCCCAGATTTAACAAGATTAACTTAACCACTTACTAATTCAGGAAATTTTACTTAACCCTTACACAATTTGACAGGTTCATGTGACTCCCACAGATTTAAACAGGTTAAGTATTTCAGGTTAACAAGTTATTATCATATTTCGATTCATGATTGTAAATGGACTAGACCTTTCACATTAAATCTACCACTTGTGGATGCAAGATGTGTCGGGCGGTTCCGGGAAAACTTCTACCACAAGTCGGACTTAACCTCGTGTCTCAGCACCGTCACATGCAAGTTTATGCACTAGACCCCTCACATTAGATTTACCACTTATGGATGCTGGATCTCTTGGGCAATTCCGGGCAGACTTCTACAACAAGTGTAATCTAACCTTGTGTCTAAGCAGGTTACAGTTTGTAATTACTATAAATCTAGGCATGTTCATTATTAAACAATTTTCATGTTTATCCAAGGTTATGCCCCCAAATCCTAGTTCGATTCGCAATACAAGTTAGAACCCAAATTAAATTTTAGATCAAGGTATACATTAAGCTCCAAATCCCAATCATGATTTACAATTCAAGTTATGCCCCCAATTTATCATTTCCAAATGTTCCCAATTTCATGCGCTCACATATTTCAGCGATAGGCCTAGACTCGAAGGTAGTCTAGCTGTAAAAAAAAGAAAGGGAAGGAGGGAGAGAAGAGAACAGGAATAGGCATAATAACAAAACAGGCATACGATGTCAAAAATGGGCATACTAACATAATAGGCATACGGTGACAAAAATAGGCATAGTAGTGGAATGGGAATGTAATGACAAAATTAGACATAATAACCGAATAGGCATTTGAGAACTAAACAGCAGATTAGGTGTACAAGTAGTGGCAGATCTGTTTAGTTATGACTCAAGTTATTAACAGGTGAGGTTTAGATCCAAACTTATAAACATGTTAGGATTACTTTTTAAATGCTTATATCTAAAAATAATATAAACTCATTGTGACTGGATCTAAAGAACAGGGAAATGACTGTTGATGTTGTAAGAGAGATTCTTGTATGCCTATAAGTTGATGTTGCAGAAGAATAGCTGATTCAATCTGAGCTGGGCAGCACCTCGTTGTCTCCATCGTTTTGATGAATAAAACAATAGAAATGAGGTCCTATTTATAGCCTAATATCAATGAATCTGTTCAAGAAATGAGTCCACGTTCAAAAACTGAATCTGCCCAGATCTGTATAGCGGTCGACACCCCTTTTGGTGTCGAACCCAAACACCCTTGGTCGACCCCAGGGTCGACCCTGCTGGATCTCGGATCGACCCCTCCAATGGGTCGATTCCGCTCTTGGCCTTCCCGCTTCGCTATTTTGAATTATTTTGAAATTTTTGGTTTGTTTGTATGCATATAATTATCTTGTGCGCATACAAACTTCTAGGCTTAATAACTTCTTAATACATTCTTCCCTACTTAAAGGATTATGTCCTCAGAATCTCCAAATCTAGAAGAATTTTACTGTCCCAACATCCATATACAGCCATCTACTCATCCATCATCCACAAGCATCCATAGTCCTTAAGGGATTTCTAATGCTTGTATAAACTTTATGCAAAGTGTTGTGTGTATAAGGTCTTACACTAATGCGAAAATCAGGTGGTCGACTGATTAAGTTGACCTTCTTAATGCAATATATGTTTATGCCATGAGTCCAAAATGTATGCAAATAGTCCTATATCATGTAAACTCTATATGTGTACACAATCATTTGTCTAAATGCAAAAACCTTATATGATACCTCCATTTCCACCCATAGAAAAATTAAAATGCATACACATCCACGCAACATGTAAGTGATTGAGCCGATCTAGTGCCTAGTGTGTGTGTACATGCATCCACGAGCAACCACTAGCAAACACTTGCATCCACTTGCAACCATCAGTCATAACATGTTTCAAACACATGTTTCCAACCATTGGATTCTAAGGATCAAAAGGGTCGAATGATTGGATAAACTTGAATGGTAGAAGCAAATGCAAAGTAAAAGCTTGGAAAAGAAGCCAGGAACGTATTCTCAAAAAGAAAAGGATAAGAAGTTCAAATCCTATCCTCAGGTTCCCACGTCACATCTTCGGGGTCTTCTGCCTATTGCATTTTAACCAACCTGGTTTCCTTATTACATAGCTTCTTGATTTTTGATCCAAGTATATGAGTAGGAACTCGTCTCACTGATGCTTCCTTCTCAACTTCTATGTCCTCAAGAGTGCTTGGCTCTATTATCTCTACTATATCATGGAGACATTTCCTTAGATGGAAAACGTGAAATACGTCGTGTACGCCTGCCGGTCGATCCGGTACTTTAATCCTATACGCCATCTATCTTATCCTTTCTACTATAGGGAGTGGCCCTACAAATCTTTGAGCCAACTTCCCTAGGAGCCAAAGCGGACTTCACTCCTTAGTGGTGTTACCTTAATAAAGACCATATCTCCTACATCAAATTCCAAATTGGTCCTTCTTTTATCGGCATAAGATTTCTATCTGTCCTGTACTACTTTCATTCTTCAAGGGATATGATCAATCTTCTTGGAAGTTTCTCGAACCATCTTAGGTCCAAGTAGAAGTCTATCTATATACTCCCACCCTTTTACCATCCATGGAGTGCTTACTTAAGTGACTAGATGTCTCTCCTCTACTAAGCATGTCCATGATGTTTGCCACCTGTGGGTCCTCTCGCTGTAAAGATCCAATACGCTCCATAAGAGTAGGTTGCACCTCCAATGATGCAAACATTCCAAATGTGAAATCCGTATATGGCTTAAATTTAAAGGTTGATTAAACTCCAAGCTTCTCCACTCTACGAATAAAGGACTCAAAGTCATCCCCTGTCTGCTCAGCTGATGGAATTCCGTAGCCAAATCTGTTTGCGAGAAAACTGATGCGCCTACTAGTTGATCAAACAAGTCATCAATCCTCGGAAGTGGGTGCCTACTCTTCATATTGAGCTCGTTCATCTCTTTATAATCCACACATAGATGAAGTGAGTCGTCTGCCTTAGTTGCAAAGATGACTTGAGCTCCCCACTCTGATATGCTCCGTCTAATGAACCCTTTCTCAAAAAGCTCCCCTACTTGCTTGCTAAGCTCCCTCCCCTCTTTAGGAGCCATGTGGCGCACTAGCAATGCAACTAGCTTCATATTTTCCACCAAGTATTCCCTTTAACTTCATTAAAACACTTCTGGAAAACTGCTAACTATGGGCATCGACAAAAGGTCGTCAACAGAAATACCAAGCGAGTCTAGGAAAATAAGCATTACCGAACTCTTTAGGTCACAGAAAATTTTGAGAGTCCTACCATGACAAGAAAGAAGTCTAACCGCTCTCTTTTCGCAATCAAGGATGGCACCATACATGGCTAGCCAATCCATTCCTAGAATCAAACCATAACCAATAAAGCCTAGCCTGTATGCATTGTATTCAAATTCGACTCCCAAGATAGAAATTCTCAAACCCCTATATATCATGGATAAATGAGCCGATCCTCTTATGGCGTTTGAGACCACTACAGGATTAGATATTATACTAGTATTAAGATGCAGATTATCTACTAAAGAACTGGATATAAATGAAAGTCAAGCACTAGAATCGAATAGGGTTCTAACAGGATAGTCAAAAAGGGAAAATCAAACCTCCAACCATGATGTTCCGACCTCTATCATGTCCACTAGTCTCTAAAGCATGTACTTGTCCAGTAGTTCATGCCCCTTGTCCTTGCTTGCTAGGGCATTGCTTACTAAAGTGCCCTACTTGTCTACAATTAAAGCAGGCTTAGTCCTTCACAAAATGACCCATACCTCCGCATCCATGAACCTGGCTTTGGCCTTTATTTGAACCCTATCAGGCTTTCCTTCTTTCTCTTGTGTTCCCTTCTTAGGTCACCATTTTTTCCATCCTTGGGCTGTGCTCCTCAACCTTGACTCCCTTATTCTCCCCTTTCCCATCCTCGTGTAGCATGTTAACAAGTCTCTTGAAAGTCGCGTCCATCACATAGAAATCCTTACTAAGCTTAGAGAAAATTAGCCGCTGGTGGCTCTACCGTGGCTACTGATGGAGGTTGGGCGCTTCCTTGCCCTTGGCATACGTCGTTGTTTTAACACGTCTATGGAACCATGACGTGGTGGGCCCAATCTTCGAAAAGTTGGGGTGCCCAGATATTCAGAAAAAGAGAGAAACAAGGATCCAAAAGAAGGTCAAAAGAATAACGAATATGGCTTGTGGGGATATGTTGTTCAAAAAAAATTTGTTGAAAATACTTTGCTTTTTGGAAGCAATTTTAAAAACTTTTTCTCTGATCTTGTAACCTTCAGCTCTGATACTAAATGCGACACCCCACACCCGTTAATGTCAGTCATAAGAGAATGCATTAAGTTTTTTGAAGCACAACAGGTAGTCATTACAGGGAATATACAAGACCTATAAAATAAGCAGTGGAAAATTTTCACTTTATTATTAAAATAAAACGTAGTTCTCAAGAACCAGTTACATCAAACCACTTACAAAGTACCTCAAATCTGTCTTTCAAAACCAAATAAAGTAATGCCATAAAAACAAAACCATATCCCTCGTCATAAGCCATGATAGAGTAAAATCAAGATGTTACATCTCGAGAAAGTCCTAGTTGATGTCAAGTGCTTCCACTCTGAGGACCTAGGGGGAAGGAAGAAAGAGGCGAATTAAAAAGAGTCAGACATAAAGTCTGGCAAGTTCCAGTGATCTACAAATATGCATAAAATAGAAATGCTAAGACAAGTAAATAAGACTGGATGAGAAAGGTACAGTGTCATAATAGTTAAACTAAACAGAATAGCATAATGGACATGAGTAACGGGAATAAACTATGATCAAGTAATGCTTCACATTTATATCATAAAAGGTAATGTCTACACCAATACTAGTATTCATAGGATTAGGTTCTCAGCCTAATTACATATCTACAAGATTAATAATATAAATAAACAGCAGGATTAACAATAGAATTAAACAATAAGATTAATAGTAGGATTAGGCATACCCTAATTACACAACAAGGTATAACAGTAGGATTTGGTGTAGCCTAATTACTTAACAAGATTAGCAGGATAAACAGTAGAAACAACAGGATTAGGTGTAGCCTAATTACTTAACAAGATTAGGTGTTAACCCAATTATATAACAGCAGGATTATGCATAATCTAATTACTTCCAAGAGATCGACTCCCTAATACCCTAATATCCTATGTTAGCCCCACCAGTTAGGTGTATCACTCTGTAATCTAGTAACTTATAGAACATAGCAATATCTGTAGGTATTTTGACGTCTTATGTTCCGTATCCGGATCCATGCACGCTCATGACTCAGTCGGAAACGTGCCCCTAACACCCCCAAAACCATTGAACTCTTACTATCTAGTTCAATAAATCATGCACAAGCCCCCTAAATAGTGCGAGACCCCTATTAATAAGATACCAACAGGGATACTAACTGATATGGGTTTCAAACAACAGATGACACAAGCCAAATCCCCTAAGCTTATGTCCCCCCAAGTAACTAGAATTTAGTAGTCCCCAAAACCCGATACAACAACAGAATGAGGGACCTCTTAGCTTATTAATACTCTGGTTTAACTTAGCAGGTTTATTTTTATTAATAAGCATGGTTGTAATATTACATTTTTCAGTAAATGTTATTATTATACAACCGATTTCCCCAAATCAATAACCTTCCCAAATGTACATGTATAATATAGTGATTCCGTTTACTAAGCCTACACCTGGTACTTACCTTTTCATAACATGTCATTTACTGAGTGTCTGTATTAAGTCTAATTTAACATGTTCACATATATGCATATTATTCAGCATTTATTTCCCCAAAATTACAGCATGTATAGGTTTATGCATATCATTACAGCAGGTATGCATTATATTCCAAATTATAGCAGGTATGCATATTATCATGTTCAAAATTATGGCAGGTATGCATGTTTTCATGTTCTAAATTACAGTAGGCATGCATGTTATCATATTTCAGCATGTATAAATTCTATGCATATTATCCTCAAACTACATTACGTATAAATTCTATGCATATTATCCTCAAATTACAGCATGTATAAATTCTATGCATATTATTCTCAAACTACAGCATGTATCAATTCTATGTATTTTATCCTCAAACTAGAGCATGTATCAAATTTATGCATATTATCCTCAAAGTACAGCATTTATAAATTTTATGCATATTATTCTCAAATTACAACATGTATAATCACATGCATATTTTACATTTCAAATGACAACAGGTAAACATATTATACATTACTAAATGACAACAGGTATGCATATTTCTACCAAGTTATACCAACATACACGCATTGTCCTTTTTATTACTTTACAGCAGGTCTAAGCATGTGTATATTTACCCTTTTTATTAGTTTACAACAGGTCTAAGCAGTGCATATTTACTCTTTTTCACAAAGTATAGCAAATCAGTCCAAATAAATAGCATGCCTAATTTCCTCTTTTATATTATTCATTATTGCCCAAACATACACATACTCTAATCGAGTATAGCCTAGGCTTCCACAGGCCTAGGCTTGTCGTACAAAAACAAAAAGGGAAAAACATAGGAAGGATAATAGAATCAAATCTCATAGACATATAGACAAGACTGGAAATAAACATAGAAAATGAGAAAAATGAAGATAGATGCATATAACTTGTAAATTTTCCAATATCACAGGCATATGTATAACTTGTATACTTTCTAACATCATAGGCATATGTACAACTTGTTAATTTTCTAACATTTAGGCATATGAATAACTTCTTAACTTTCTAACATCACAGGCATATGTATAACTAGTTAATTTTCTAACATCACATGCATATGTACAACTTGTTAACTTTCTAACATCATAGGCATATGTATAACTAATCATAACAGCATAGGTGATTACAGTGAAAACATGTATAACATTTACTTTACTAACACTGTAGGTCCTAATCAGATTTATTTAACTGTCATGTTCAAAGGCTAAGAAAGCAGATCTGTAAATGACGGATAACTCACAATGAGTCTTGGTGAAGATTATAATATAACACTATGCCATAAGAAGTCTAACTTTAATCCAAGTTGTATGTACACAAGGCTTGATGTTGTCTCTGCTCAATCCAATCTCTTGTAGAATTCTCCCATTATATGTATATAATTTTCAGAATAAATTCATGGAGGTAGAAGAAGATATAAAGAATTTATGTGAATTGTGAATGAGGGAAACCATCTATTTATAAAGTTACAGAGCCAACGTCAACCCTTGGATTTTAGGTTTTAAATCCAAGTCGTACAAGTCATGCTGAGTCAGCAGCGAACATATCCTGAAAATCATCTAGGTTCGAAGTATGAACCCGCCAGATCAGGGTTGGGTTAACCCACCTACCTCCTAGGTCGACCCAGCGACGATTGGGCCGACCCATGGGTCGACCCGGGTTGGAGTGGGTCATCCCCTAATGGAACAATTTCCTGCTTCCCTTCCTGCTTACTTCGCTCGAAATTCTGGAACTTATTTATCTTATATTTATACATAAGCCTCTTATATGTATACAAATTTCTATAGCCTATAACTTCTTCATACGTTGTCTATTTTATGAAAACCTAGGGTCTATCTGAACCAGAATTCCAAGTCAAACGCAATGGTAATGCTGGTTTCGGTTAATTCAGAATATTTATTCTGGTTATAGTGTATTATACTTTAGGGTGTTACATGTTCACTATTCGGATAAGGATGCGGATGGATTTCAAACTTTTTGGGCTCCCATTGACAGCCCTTTAGCATACTCAAGATGTAACAACCCGTATTTTAACGAGTAATAATTAATTAATTTAATTATTTAAAATAGTGATTTAGGGAATTAAATCATTGTTGAATTAAATAAATTGAATATTTAATTAAATTAAATAATAGGATAATATATTTAATTTAGAAATAATCAAAAATAGTGGAATTCACAATATAGTGTGAATTGGATTATTTAGAATATATATTTCAGTTTAGAGTTGAAATAGATTAGCGAATATATTATATAAACGAAGTTTGAACGTATAATTATAATTTAATTATAATCGAGCTCGAAATGGTGCGGCAGTTCGTGATTTGGTGATTTGAACTTCAACTGGATATACAGAAGCCATTTTAAATCGGATTTCTGTGAAACAAGAAACATTAGGAGCTGGTGTAGTATATTTTTCTAGTGGAAGAGAAAAATCGGGATTTCGTCGTGTAGATTTTTAGTTATGTCCAAATTAAATATTCAGAAAAACAGCGGTGTATTCGTTCCTGGCCATATATAACAGTTATTTAAAAATATTTGAATATCGGGTTTGAATTTAGACAAGGTTCTTTTGAGACATAATGATAATTTAATTTTTAGAATTTTACTGTAATTTTTAATTAATTAAATACGTGACTTTTTATTTGAAGTGTTTTGCACCTGGTAACAATATTTTTAGGTTCTCATAATATGAGTTGAACTACCAATATTATTATATTTTTGGGATCATGAGACATTTCTCGTCTCACCGGTGTTTTTATTTCTGTTCAAAGCAGCACATATATGAACAAAATTATAAATAAGGTACGTTAAATTTTACCACTCAAAAAAAAATAGCCTAACTTCTTTCTATGGTCAAAAGGGAGACCACATTTTCATCCCCTTCAGCCGCACAATAACAAAGAGATGTGGAAGAAGCTCTTCCTCTAAAAATCAAAACAAAAATCTCTATATAATACCTTCTAAACCCACATCCTAAACCTAATCTAGTTTTCCTCTCGTCACCGAATTGGTAGCCGCCAGTTCCTGGTCTCCTAGAATCAAAGAAAACGCAACTTCAGAAAATCATGGAAAATCAAATACAAATCCTAAAATCTCGAAATTAACTTCGTTGGATTCGGTATCAAGAGAGCTTTATCCCGGTAGTCTTTGATTTGCGTGCGGTGTTGTTTGGTAGATCTCGAGTTTTGTCCAGAGCGAGCTAGGGCTTCGATCTTTGGATCGTGACAAGCATCAGTTGACGGTTTTTTTGTTATTGTGGGATCTGTTGTGAGATCGAGGAGGGTTTGGAGTTGGGATCTTGTCAAAAGGGAGGCTGGGGTTTTTCCGTAGATGTTCAAACGAGAATTGGGAAGGAGGAGGTATCGGTGAACTCGGCGTAATGGAGTTCGAACCAAATACTGGAGAACGGAAGTGTGGATGGGCGTGTGAGTTGCAGTTTGATGGCACGAGGAGGTTGAGGAGTACACAGTGATGGTAATAAAAGGGGTCGGCCATGGTTCAGTGAGATTTGGCTGCGTGTGTTTAATGGGGAAGAAGGAGGGGTTTAGGCGAAGAGTAATCAAGGGGATTAGTGTACAGGTGGGATTAATGTTATATAATTGAAGGATGCAAGGCAAGGTTGAGTTCGTTTATGCAACAGCCTGGTGAAGTGGTGGTTTGCGCTGTGAGTAAGGCGTTTACGATGAGGAGAGCATCGGTGTAAAGGGGTTTTTGATTTCATGAATTTCTGGAGCAAGGAGTTGTGTATGATAATTCTGGAAGAAGAAACTACTTGATAAGTGATCATTGGAACTAAGGAACTGTGCGAAACAAACGGCGTGGGGATCATAGCATCGAATACAACGCACTCGGGCTAACTCAGAATAGATCGGGATTCATTGGAATTTTATGCAATTCAGTCGCTAGTTGAAACTATATAAAACAGATGAAAATCGTCAACTGCCGGACAATGTGAGTAAAACTCACCAACTCTGAATAGTTATAATTTTCTAACGTATATTTAGAACTAATAATTATCTATTGATTGATGTGTGTTAACTGTTTAGTTGAAATGCTGACTGATTGGTTGAAATTATAGATAATGATATATATATATAAATCGTTAATCAAATATTGATTCTATTTAACAGAATATTTCATACTGAAATTAAATCGATGTTAATGATATTGTTTAACATCTGTGATGCAGGGAAACAGGTTAGAGGAATCCAACTAGATTCCTCAACATTTATTTTACTGTTTTTCATATATTGTGATATATGATGTGATATATAATTCGTTATGGATTACGGATGTTAGAATGATATTGATCGTTGTTATTTGGTATTTTAAATACCATAAGAAACCCTAGCTGTAAATAAGGAAATTTTCAAAGTTTATATCGAAAATAATATATTTATAAAATCATAGGATTTTATAAAAAGGAAATATTTATAAAACGAATAGAGTTTTATAAAAGGAATATTTATTTAGAAAATAAATAGAATTATATAGGAGTATTTATTTAGAAAATAAATAGAATTATTTTAAAGGGAAATCTTTATAAATGAATAAACGTTGTTAAAAGGAAATCTTTATAAATGAATTAATGTTGTTAAAAGGATATCTTTATAAAGCAAACAGAGTTAGTTGAATAAGAGTTAGTCAAACGTAGTTATTCAGGATAAGTTGCCATTTAGCACGACTGCTAGCGTAATTCGCAGGGCTGTAGATAGCCTACGGCGGTCATATGTTTCCTAAGGGAATCAGGCGTAACCATTGTGATCGCTGCGATCTAGAGTTAAGCGAATGGAGTTAAATCGAACATTAATTATTCGAATAAGAGTTAAGTAACTAGAGTAAACTGAATATTAGTTAGTCGAATAAGAGTTAAGCAAATAGAGTTATTCAATTAGAGTTAATTGAAATAGAGTTAAACAAGATTAGAAATAGACTAGAGATTAGTTAAGTTGAATAGTTTTCTGAGTATCGATCTGATGTTGGTTTCGGCCTTCGGGGTTTATACTTAGAGAATCGTTCTCTTAGTAGTTTACGGTTTGGGACTAATAGTTGTGGAATGGTAGTGATTCATGAATAAGCTATGGAAATATTTCCAATGTTAATAACATATATTTTCTAAATGTAGAAAATAAGGAAATATGAATATACATATATATATATATATGGTTGATGATTGATCGATATAATTTCCATTTGGAAATAATATTGTTGTTTGCTACGTGTTTTTCTTTGATAGTTAACTCATCGACTATCGAAGTTTTTGACCATTTTAACGTTGTTAATATGGAGAATCGGTTGGATTATTATCCGAAGAACCACTCCGTATTGGCATAAGCATTGCGAATCAAGTATGCTGAATATATTGAAGACGGAGTAAATTGCAAGGGCTATTGTATAAATCTTAGATAACAATTGCCTAAGATGGATGTATTGAATAGTGCCTTCGGTTCATCCAGTCCCAGTGTAATAACCCGGAAATTCTGAACCAGTTTAAAAATTTTATTTTGGCAATTTTAATGAATTTTGCATATTTAAAATAGATTATTTTAAATAATATCGACGAGAAATTTATTTTGAATATAATTCGAACGTCTATAATATACACGTCGTCGTTAGAATATAAATAATTATATATAATTATAAATAGAATTGAAAATGGCGCGGTAGTTCGATAATTCGATTTCAAACTTCAATTGAATGTACCGGGTGCAAAACAAACCGGATTTTAGTGAAACCAAAAACATTAGGATTTAATTGATGATATCTTTCCAACGAATCCGAGAAATCGGAATTTCATAGCGGGAATCAAAAGATATGTCCAGTTGAAAATTCTAAATAGTCGCTATGGAATTCAGGCCCTTAAAAATGGACATTTTGCAAACGACCTCGGATTTCGATGAAACCACTTTTGTTGGATCCGCAGTGTCAAGTTATTGCTAGATTCCAAATTTCATAATTTTTCGAGTCAATATGTGAGCGTGGCGAAGGAAAATGCGTTTGACCAGTTTCAGTTGATTTTAATCGACTGGAAAGTGGCCATTTTTCTAATGGTCTCAAAATTCGACGAAACTAGTTTTGTTAGGACCATATCGTCAATACGAAGCTAGAAAATATTTTTCTGGAATTTTTCTAGTTAGTATGTGACCCCGGTAATTTGAAATGTACGTTTAAAATTCAATATAGTGATTTAAATGTAAATTTAACGGAAACTGATTGTAACAGCCGAATCAGCATACGATACATATCCCATTGTGTTCGGAATGGGGGTAAAACGCTATGGACGACAGGCGGTGGGCCTCGTTTTGAGGTCGTATGTAAAAGTCAACTTTTTGCAATTAAAATAAAAAAAAATATATATAATTTCTCCTTTATACTCCCCCCCTATTTTCAGAACGGAAAAAAAAGGAGGCCGACGTTGACCTCGAGCCTCTTTCCCCCGTCGCCCATCGACGGTGATGCCACCGCCCTCCCCAAGACCCCCCTTCCTTCATCGCCGTCCTCCTTCCTTCTTCCTCCCCCTCTTCTGAATCAAACGCCACTATCCTCAATTAAACCCCAGACCTAAATCGATGGACGCTCTTGCCCTAGCCACCGCCCTCGCCTCCTTCACCAATCGCCGAGCCATCGTCCTCCCTAGTGGCCATCTCCGTCCTCACCTCGCGTCAGCCCCCCCCCCCCCCCCGAACCTTCCAAACCGCCGCTGCAGCCCCCTTGTCCCACCTCGTCGACAAATAAACCACCGTTCCTGAAATACAATGTAAGTATATTTTAAAATTGGATTTTATTTTCAAATTTTGATTATGTTTAGCTAATGCATGAATTCCAGAATATTATAAGTAAATATGACATGGTTTATAAGATAAAGTTTTGATCTTTTATACGTATGAATTTTAGATTTTTAATAGATAAAAGATTAGATTTTTAAATATCTAAAGATGTGATTTTTATCATCAAAAAGATGAGATTTTTATGAAACTAAAAACGTGATTCTTATCCATACAAAGATTTGATTTTTAACATTAAAAAGGTTCGATTTTTATAGTTGGAAAAAAATATGATTTTTACTTCGAGAAAAATATAATCTTTTATATTGTAAAAATATAAAAATATAATTTTTATATTTTATAGATAGTAAAAATAGCATCTTTATATGTGTAGCAAAATAAAAATGTGATTTTATAATGATATAGTTGAAAAGGGCAAAATCTTTATAGGGTGAATAGCAGTATAAAAATTCGATTTTTATATATTGAATAGCATAGTAAAAATTCGATTTTTATATATTGAATAGCATTAAAAATTCGATTTTTATATATTGAATAGCATAGTAAAAATTCGATTTTGATATATCGAATAACGAAGTAAAAATTCGATCTTTACATATGTAGAGAATACGGGCAACAAAGATGACAAAAAGGCGAGAACGTTGAAGATTTCTATCAATGAAGTGCCGTGAAGTTAGGATAGCCATCGGTGAGAATTTCTCACCTTTCAATTTCTTTTTCTAATCATATGTATATATATACTAGGATGCAGACGGTGTTTAGTAGCACCCGACACAATCGTCCACAGACCATGGACTTGTTTGTTTGGTTGCATAAATTAGTTAGATTATTTGATTGAAATTTGGTTGTTTGGTGAAATAGAATTGATTTGATTGATGTGTGAATGGCGTGGGCCTTCACTAGATCGGGGATAAGGCTAGGCCTCGTCCCGTTTCTAGTATCGTGCCGTTATGCCGTCGAAATTTTCTAAAATATGTTAGAAAATAAAAATATCATTTTATTTAAAGAATGAACCGAATAGAAATTCATGTGTTGAAAAAAATGTTTTATCGTTAAAAATATAATTTTTAACGTGAAAGTGAATAAATAAATATCTATAAACAAATCGGCCGATTTGTTTATATACACTGATTTGACTGATATTGATTTTGTCGATAAATTTTACACATCGCCCAACTGCACAACTAAAATCTGTGTTTGATTGTTTGAAAACCCCACACGGGTGTTGGGATGAAATTTGAAGTTCACTCATCCTGATTGATTAAATATGTCGACCGATTGATTGACAGGCTGTTATAAGCGTTAGATATCTATATTTGATGCTTATATAGTGTAGTGCACTTTGGTTGATGGTTGATTATTTTTCAATGCTATTATATACGTGTGATGTATGAAAATCCATATAATTAACATTATATGGTGATTGATTGGGCCTCATTCCAATTTAGAAGATAAAGAATATTATAAAATAAAGGTTCATGTGTTGACTGTACTCATCCATTGAGATTAGTCATGTGTTGAACGTAATATTTTAATAACAAAATTTACATCTTTATCAATATAAAATAAAGGTTCATGTGTTGACTGTACTCATCCATTGAGATTAGTCATGTGTTGAACGTAATATTTTAATAACAAAATTTACATCTTTATCAATATAAAATAAAGGTTCATGTATTGACTGTACTCATCCGTTGAGATTAGTCATGTGTTGAACGAAATAATTTAACAAAAATAGTCACACGTGGACGGTACTCATTCGTTGAGATTAGTCGTGTGTTGACAAAAAGAAATATTTGAAACGAAATATTTGAAATAGAATATTTGAAAATAGAAACATATGAAGCCGTGTTGATTAGATTAACGCCATTTAGACGCGAACGATATTTATATCGATTTTATTCATTTTAAAATAAATATTGAAAAGTGATTTTGAAATCGCAGATTTCGAAATGAATTGAATTGAAAACGATTTCGAAATGAATTGAATTGAAAACGATTTCGAAATGAATTGAATTGAAAACGATTTCGAAATGAATTGAATTGAAAACGATTTCGAAATGAATTGAATTGAAAACGATTTCGAAATGAATTGAATTGAAAACGATTTTGAAATGAATTGAATATAAAACGATTTCGAATTTGAATTGAGTAGAAAACGATTTCGAATTGAATTGAATATTAAACGATTTCGAATTGAATTGAATATAAAACGATTTCGAATTGAATTGAATAGGAAACAAATTTGATTTCAATTGAATATATAACGAATTTGATTTGAACTGAATATATAACGAATTTGATTTGAATTGAATATATAACGAATTTGAATTCAAATTGAATAGAAAACAAAATGAATTCAAATTGAAAGGAAAACGAATTCGAATCGAATTAAATTGAAAAGAAAATGGATTCGAATCGAATTAAAATCGATTTGAATTGAAATCAAATAGAAATGAAAATAAAAAGGATTTATAATAGAAAATTCAATTTTTGATTTGAATTTGAAATAAAGGTTGAAATTGTTTTTGAAACGAATTCAAAACTATTTATAAAATCCGTTTTGAATAGTAATCGACGAAATATATATTATATATATTATATATATAATATAATGGCCTGAATAGAACGCGCCGCACCGCGGCAGTTCGTGAATTTCGACCATTAATTTCAAACGGACATTACGGGAGATCCGACCATCGGATTCTCCTAAAACCGGAACCGTTGGGTTCGTATGGAAAAGAGCTTTCTAACGAATATTAGAAATTTGAAATCTAACAGTTGGATTTGGAGATACGTCCAAATCAAATTCGTAAAAGGTCGCTATAAGTGCAGTTCGATGGCCGTTGATGGAAATCGACTGTACGGGCCTTGATAAAATTATTAAAAATAGTAATAATTCGTGTAAAATCATAACATATGATTTGATAAAAATTGGGATGAAAACTCCATATTTGAAAAGATAAAAATAGATTTTCATCAAAATGAACTAGTTTGAACTAAATTTAAAACCCGATTTTTTTGTTTTTAAATAAATAAATTAGATTTAAAAAGGGGTTTTAAATAATCAGAATTCCTAATATATTTGATTTGAGTTGAACTAGAATAGATTTGTGGGTTTATCGTGAACTGTGTTTTAAACAACACTAGTTCTTTAACCCGATAACAAATAGAATGTGATTTGGGTTTGTCGTGAACTGTGTTTTAAATAACACCTAGTTCTTTAACCCAATAAAAGGAGTTTTAACGAATCTGCAATTAGATGAAATGTGAATCTATAATCTAAATTAGCAAATTTAGAAATGAGCGAGAACGGAGTATCGCCAGTTTTGTTCCAAAGCGATAGTTAAATCTTTAATTAGATTTAAACGTGAAATGGTAATTAATTTTACCGATAACACCATAGTATTAGATTTGGAGTATTACCAGTCTTGCTTCATGGGATGAATAGGTTGGGATTGGGGAATAAAATAAATAATTACTTCGATGTGGTTCGCTAATCTCGACTAGTTTGAAAAACCATAATTTGGTTTGAAATGTCATGCAAAGGAAGATTAAAGAATAAATTTAAAGAATTTATCTTTGATAAAATTAATGGGAACCTTTCCCTGAGAATATGAATTGGAATGAGGCGTATGTTGTGTTTGTGTAACATTTGTTTTAATACACGCGGGTCGTTCGGAAAGTCCGGGTTTATACCCATTCTGAATAACCGATTCGACGATATGTCGAAGATGAAGACGGTGGTTGAAGACCGGAAGTCTTCACATCGTTTGGATTATTACTGACGATCCTGATTGGGCTGTACACCCAAGAGGATGGAAATAGTTGGTGGTCGTCCAGACGTACTTGGAGATGGACGGATATGCGAGGAAAGTGCCTGCGGTTTCGTTCAGACCCAGAACGGACTTGTAAATGGATTGTGTGTCTGACATTGGATTTTATTCTGTGTCGATTGATTTCTATTAAATATACATCTGTTTGGCGGCGGAGAATTTATTCTTTTGCTTAACGCCCTTCTCTGAGACGTACGAGCTCAGAGGTTGTATATCGATGGACATCAGTCGCATGGCATGAATTGCCTGTGTGGCACGCTAAGATGCAATGATCAAGGCTTTTGTTGAAAAGCAAAGTCTTGTGGTTGATGATCAAAGCACGGCTACGTGGCAGCTTTGTGTATAGCGTGAATTCGCGAGCCTCACACCTCGACATGAGTTAAAAACGGGATACGGGCCGTTGGGATAACACGACGTTTCTTTCTAGCTTTGGTGGTGTCAGTGACTTACTAGCCCTGACATTTATATACTTTTCACCTTTGTGGTTGTTGGAATGAGGTGCCTCGATTATAGGTCTGTAAGGACCGGGAAACGTGTGTTCAGGAATAAATAATCCTCTAACGTAAGTGAGGACCGGCCCAACCGATCCAAGTGGCTGCCCAAAGTGTGTACTCCTGAGCATTTGCTAGAGTGTCTCGAAGCGGAGAGGAGCTTGCCCCTTGCCTCGACTCATGACGGAAATCCAATTTCCAATAAGTGTATTGCGGTTTTAATTGTAGAACTAGTATGGCGACATAGTAGCATGGGATGTTATGCCGTCTATGATTTATATTTATGATTGAAACTGTTTTGACACTATACACTTATTATAGTATCGAATGATTTGTTTTAAACGTACCAAGCATGTTTGGCTGTTATAAGGGAAAACCCTATCCTCCGGCTTGCGTTGCATTGTGTGATGGGACCTGGGTCTTATAATAGCTTCATTTTTCGAAAAAGCATTGCGTTGTTTATTCTATGCACTGGTATTCTTGGGAGGAAACCCGTTCCGTGTTATACGGCGTGGTCCCTTGAATTACTCTCTTTTAAAGTAAAGTTTTAAATAACTGTTTTAGTTCTCACACCAGTCACATGACTGACCTGGAGTTTATTGTTTTAACCTAAACTCTGGGTGCCCCTATTTTCCGCACGGGCAGCTAGTAGTTTTGGTTTTGCAGATTTATATTCGCAGGATCCTGGTTTACAGCTGGAATGATATCCGGAAAGCTCTGTATCCGTATATCACCTTCAGTTGCGCTTTGTATTATTTTCCGCTGCTATATAATATATTGTAATCTCTGATATTTATCGAATGTAATTTATTCATTTATACTCTGTATATTCTTGTATTCTGATGGAATTGTTGTAATAACAATGAAATGTTCTTCCGTCTGCATTCTGATTTGTCCTGTTCTCAACGATCAGGGGTTTCGAACGGTCTAGATCGGTTTAACGACTGATTCGGATTGAGCGAAATTCCTTGTCGTCACATTTGGTATCAGAGCTTTGGTTTACAGAGCTTGAGAACAAGACACATTAGAACCATATGAAAGAACTCATCAGATATTGGATGAGTAATATCCAATTAGAATGACTCGTTAGAGATAGGATCAGTAGTATCCTAGAACGAGTGTGAAGAGTATATTTTCAAATGAAAACAATTTTGTTTTGAAAATTTAAACCATTTTATACGTATTTGATTGTTTATTTATATTGAATATGGACAATCCAATATATAAAGGTTTTGTATATACGCGTCATGAACGTATATTTGAAGTTTTAATATACTGGGTAGATATAGAACCACACTCTAGTCGCTCGGAGATGATTTTGATGATGGAGCTCCATCATCAAGATTTATGTTCGAGTGACGAAGGTGTGATATCTATATATTTCCATTAGACTGGTGTGAGAACCAAAACTTATATAGCTAGAACACATTGTTGTGAATTGGCATCAAAAACATGATTTTCTGTATATGTATCCAAATTATCAATTTGAAACTCTAATTCACTAATTGATTGTTGTTTGTGTTGTTTGTTTATTTGTTTGATAATTTTGAACCATTATGCCTAATTGAGCCAAATATTGAATTGTATTGAAAATTGGTCGCATTTGCTTGCATATACATGTATATCATTGAACAGGTCATAGCAAGGAGGCTAGAGCCGAAGAATAAAATTTGTTTGCCCGACAAATAGGTACACGTTTACTACATAATTTACTGTTTTGTTTGGGTGATGATGATTTTATGAGCCTATTGGCTAGCCGCTTGGCTTTTTCTTTTTGAGATCAGAAGGCCTATATGGCAATTTCGGGATTTTCCCGTGGCTCCCGGTGCAGGGGACGTTATGGCGAAATTTTTCGAAAATTTAGGGTGTTAGCCAAATTTTTGAAAATTTGAAAATTCTCAGAAACTGAAAAGTTGGAGAATGGAAGCCAGATCGAACGTAGAGTTGATTAATCAAACCACTTTCGACTTTGTTCCTTTTCGGGGACGAAAAGTTTTAAGTGGGGGAGATTGTAATAACCCGGAAATTCTGAACCAGTTTAAAAATTTTATTTTGGCAATTTTAATGAATTTTGCATATTTAAAATAGATTATTTTAAATAATATCGACGAGAAATTTATTTTGAATATAATTCGAACGTCTATAATATACACATCATCGTTAGAATATAAATAATTATATATAATTATAAATAGAATTGAAAATGGCGCGGTAGTTCGATAATTCGATTTCAAACTTCAATTGAATGTACCGGGTGCAAAACAAACCAGATTTTAGTGAAACCAAAAACATTAGGATCTAATTGATGATATCTTTCCAACGAATCCGAGAAATCGGAATTTCATAGTGGGAATCAAAAGATATGTCCAGTTGAAAATTCTGAATAGTCGCTATGGAATTCAGGCCCTTAAAAATGGACATTTTGCAAACGACCTCGGATTTCGACGAAACCACTTTTGTTGGATCCGCAGTGTCAAGTTATTGCTAAATTCCAAATTTCATAATTTTTCGAGTCAATATGTGAGCGTGGCGAAGGAAAACGCGTTTGACCAGTTTCAGTTGATTTTAATCGACTGGAAAGTGGCCATTTTTCTAACGGTCTCAGAATTCGACGAAACTAGTTTTGTTAAGACCGTATCGTCAATACGAAGCTAGAAAATATTTTTCTGGAATTTTTATAGTTAGTATGTGACCCCGATAATTTGAAATGTACGTTTAAAATTCAATATAGTGATTTAAATGTAAATTTAACGGAAACTGATTGTAACAGCCGAATCAGCCTACGATACATATCCCATTGTGTTCGGAATGGGGGTAAAATGCTATGGACGACAGGCGGTGGGCCTCGTTTTGAGGTCGTATGTAAAAGTCAACTTTTTGCAATTAAAATAAAAAAATATATATATAATTTCTCCTTTATACTCCCCCCTATTTTCAGAACGAAAAAAAAAGGAGGCCGGCGTTGACTTCGAGCCTCTTTCCCCCGTCGCCCATCGACGGTGACGCCATCGCCCTCCCCAACACCCCCCTTCCTTCATCGCCATCCTCCTTCCTTCTTCCTCCCCCTCTTCTGAATCGAACGCCCCTATCCTCAATTAAACCCCAGACCTAAATCGATGGACGCTCTTGCCCTAGCCACCGCCCTCGCCTCCTTCACCAATCGCCGAGCCGTCGTCCGCCCTAGTGGCCATCTCCGACCTCACCTCGCGTCAGCCCCCCCCCCCCCCCCCGAACCTTCCAAACCGCCGCTGCAGCCCCCTTGTCCCACCTCGTCGACAAATAAACCATCGTTCCTGAAATACAATGTAAGTATATTTTAAAATTGGATTTTATTTTCAAATTTTGATTATGTTTAGCTAATGCATGAATTCCAGAATATTATAAGTAAATATGACATGGTTTATAAGATAAAGTTTTGATATTTTATACGTACGAAGTTTAGATTTTTAATAGATAAAAGATTAGATTTTTAAATATCTAAAGATGTGATTTTTATCATCAAAAAGATGAGATTTTTATGAAACTAAAAACGTGATTCTTATCAATACAAAGATTTGATTTTTAACATTAAAAAGGTTCGATTTTTATAGTTGGAAAACAATATGATTTTTACTTCGAGAAAAATATAATCTTTTATATTGTAAAAATATAATTTTTATATTTTATAGATAGTAAAAATAGCATCTTTATATGTGTAGCAAAATAAAAATGTGATTTTATAATGATATAGTTGAAAAGGGCGAAATCTTTATAGGGTGAATAGCGGTATAAAAATTCGACTTTTATATATTGAATAGCATAGTAAAAATTCAATTTTTATATATTGAATAGCATAGTAAAAATTCGATTTTTATATACTGAATAGCATAGTAAAAATTCGATTTTGATATATCGAATAACGAAGTAAAAATTCGATCTTTACATATGTAGAGAATACGGGCAACAAAGATGACAAAAAGGCGAGAACGTTGAAGATTTCTATCAATGAAGTGCTGTGAAGTTAGGATAGCCATCGGTGAGAATTTCTCACCTTTCAATTTCTTTTTCTAATCATATGTATATATATACTAGGATGCAGACGGTGTTTAGTAGCACCCGACATGTGACGGCCCACCCCGCACCAACCGACATTTACTCCAAAAGTGCGCTGTACACATGTCCAGTTAGCACGGAACGGGTCGCCAGAAGGAAAAGGAAGAAGGAAATGAACATACAAGGAACATGTAGAATGTCTCACAGCGCATAGGACAAAATATATTAATAACATACCTGACATAAAACAGGAGAGACAGTGCATAAGCTGAAAATCAGAACTAAACATCATAGCAGCGGAAATCCAAAAGTACAGCTTATTACAACTTTCAAACTGTCTCAAAGCAAAAGTAAGGTAAATGAGGTACACTACTAATGCCCAAGTAGTGACCACCAACGACACAGGGAGAATGTGTATATATATATATAATACGTGGAAGCCTCCTGCCCGCCTCCGGATCAGCTACTCGCACATCACCAGCTAACCTGTCTCTAGTCTGCTCGTGTGAGCACCCAGAGTAATAAGAGGAGACATAAAACTCTGGGTCAGACATAAAGCCTGGTATGAGCGATAAGCATCTAAAGTGAACAATAACAGGTAGACTAAAACATACCTGAACCTGGACCTGCAACCAAAGAGTTAGCACTACATAATGTACAACACTCTAAGGTATCATATCAATCAATATAAAGATACGGAGGTGGGGAAGGTGTGCATGTCATAATGATAACAAACAATCAAGCATAGCATCCATCCTCACATCCCTCACTCAGTGCGTAAAGCATACGATATTCACCACTCCGATCACCCAACATTCCTTGCTACGATCACTTTGCCCCATGAAGTCATAAATGGCTTCATTGCACTGATAACGTAGCCACTAATCATTTGCTATGTCCACTTTGCCCCATGGAGTCACAAGAACCCCACTTCACTGGCTCATAGCCTTACTAATCCTTACTATGTCCACTTGCCCCATGGAGTTATTCACCCCATCTGCGCTGGCTCATAGTCTTACTAATCCTTACTATGTCCACTTGCCCCATGGAGTTATTCACCCCATCTGCGCTGGCTCATAGTCTTACTACGCATCACCTTGCCCCTCAGGTCGTAATGACCCTACTGCGCTGATAACGTAGTCTTGCTACCATCACTTTGCCCCTCAGGTCATAATGACCCTACTGCACTGATAAGTAGCCCATCATTCTTAGTGGTGAATCGAGGTTATGAACGTCGACAACTACTTAGCACACGTCCCGCAGCAAAGTCCAACCATGAAGTGAACTCATTGGTTCCCCACTGGTTCCGGGATCCTGAGCTCTAACTTCCATTTGGACTACCTTTGCATCTCGGGTTATTGGTCATCACCAGATCGGATCGGATCGTGGCCTTCAGATCGGATCAGTTCGGAGTCCAGCTTTCCTCGTCTGCACGGATCGGATCGAGTTACGCCATCAGCTCGTGGTCACCCATTCGGATCGGGTCGTGGTCACCCATTCGGATCGGGTCTTGGTCACCCATTCGGATCGGGTCGGGGTTCCTCCTTCAAGTCTGTTCGTGCTTCCCCCACTGGTCGGGTCGGGTCGGGTGTAACTTCCCAGGTAGTCAGCTCGTGAGCTTCTGAAGTGAATCGGTTCGTGCTCCTCCCTTCGGATCGTGGCGCCTCATCAATCTGGATTGGATCGTGGAGAGGATTCGCGATCGGGGGTGGACATGCGGATCGCTGTCTTCGGATCGGATCGTTGCATATACCCACGATCGGTTCGGATCGGGTAAAGGGGGTCCGATCCGATCCTGCCTACAACTTCCTGCAGTTCTTCCAGTGAGCAGTTTACGCCATTCGACGGCGTTTTCGGCCATTCTAACTATCTAAATCAATCACAAAGGATTTCATACAGTCATAGCAACATGCATAATCAACCACAAACATCAAAACATCAATATGATAGGTTAAAATGGATCAAACATACCCAAAATCCCATATTTCCCCTCAAGCATGTTTAGGTGAAACTAATGATAGGATTAGAAAAACTTAACCAAATTAACCCAACTTCATATCAGAGGTCTAAAACATCATTTAGAAATTTATGAACATTTTTCCCGAATTTTATCATGCTTAAATTCGCTAATTAGCACTAATCACCCCTAATTAGCCACAATTAGTGCAAAACTAAGCAAATCACTCACCTTAGCCACAAAATAAACTAAGATCTGAAATGATTCTCTGATTTGATGCGAATTTCAATACCAAACAGCAGCTCCTTTGTTGATTTGGTGAAGATCCTTCTTGATTAGGGGTTGCTAAGCCAAATCCTTAACCTAAAGGTGATTTGGAGGTGATTTAGGGGTTGGAGGCCATTTTTAGGGATCCTTGGTGATAAGTGGAGGCTAGAAAACTGAAATGGAATGATTCTCCATCTCATTTCAGCCCTCCCATAACCCTAATCCCGAAATGGGTTATGGGCCTACTCACTAATCACCCGATTTGGCCCGGTTAAGCTGTTTTTCACCCTCCAAACCTTGTTTCAGCCATATCTCCCAAACGCTAAGTCCGTTTGGCCATTATGACCACTCTACGGAAAGAGAAACTATCAAACGAATCAAATGGAAGTGGTTTCAGGTCAAAATTCCTTTCCAATCAAAAGTTATGGCCAAAACAGTACCAACTACGGGCAAAATGGTCATTTAAAAATCGACAAAAATCATGAACATGGGAAATGACTCTAATGGATGTTTCCCAAAGTTACATGACCATACAACTTCATACGGGAAAGAAATAAATATTCTACAATCCTATGATGTGTAGAATATGGGTCGTTACACTCTCCCCCCCTTAAGAAATTTCGCCCCCGAAATTCCCTAATCCAAACATACACAAAGGTCCCGCATGCCTATCAACCATAAAACAACCATCAAACCTACAAAACAAGTGAAATAAGTCTATCCTAGCATGCGGAATAACTAAATCGCAAAGTAAATCTTACCAGGCAAAGAGTTCTGGGTGTGTCTTCCTAATGCTCTCCTCTGTCTCCCAAGTACAATCATTCTCGTCCTCGCCCCACTGAACCTTGACTAGCTTCACCGACTTCCTTCGAAGTTGCTTCGTATCGTGCCCCACAATACGAATCGGCTTGCGGTCCTCAATCGCCTCAGGTTCTACTTCGAAGTCCTCTAACTGATCAGGTGAAATAGTCACATCTGAGTTGTGAACGAACTTTCTCAGTTGGGAAACATGAAATACATTGTGAACTCCTGCCATTTTCTCTGGTAAGCCAACTCTATATGCCAAATTCCCGACTAATTCAAGAACAGGGAATGGGCCAACAAATCTTGGTGCTAACTTGCCTCTCCTGCCAAATCGTATCACACTCTTCAACGGAGAGATCTTAACAAACACCAAGTCACCAACGGAGAATTTCAAGTCTCTTCTCCTCTTATCAGCATAACTCTTCTGCCTATCCTGAGCAGCTTTCATTCGTTGCTGAATGATCTTGATCTTATCGGAAGTTTCTCTCACCACATCCGGTCCAAGCACAAACTTCTCGCCAGTCTCTATCCAACATGATGGTGAGTTGCACGGTCTTCCGTACAAAGCTTCATATGGAGCCATACCGATACTGGATTGGTAGCTATTATTATATGCAAACTCTACTAGATGCAAATGATCATCCCATGATCCACCAAAATCCAATATACACGCTCTCAAGAGATCTTCCATTATACGATTCACCCTCTCCGTCTGACCGTCGGTCTGAGGGTGATATGCGGTACTGAGATGTAGTCCTGACCCTAGAGCCTCTTGTAAGCTCTTCCAAAACCTACTAGTGAACAACGGGTCTCGGTCACTCACAATGCTTTTGGGTACTCCATGAAATCTCACTACCCACTTCATATACAAATCTGCAAACTTGGCTGCTGTTCTGGTCGATTTGACTGGTATAAATCTTGCACTTTTAGTCAATCGATCCACAATTACCCAAATGCTATCATATCCCGATCTAGTACTTGGTAAACCATCGATGAAATCCATCGAGACTTGCTCCCATTTCCATTCGGGAATTTCTAATGGTTGCAACAACCCACTAGGCTTCTTTTGCTCGGCTTTAACTAGCTGGCAATTCATGCATTTGGATATAAACTTTCCAACGTCTCTTTTCTTCCCTTCCCAGTAGTAGGTTCGCTTCATGTCTCGATACATCTTATTACCACCGGGATGCATAGTCAGTCTTGAGTGATGACATTCTCTAAGCACTTCATCTCTCAAACCATTCACGTTGGGCACAACTAGTCTTCCATTTTTTCGAAGCCATCCATCCCGATCAAGCCTATACACATTCATCTCCTCATCGATATCCATCTCTAACTTGGAGATGATTTCCAATAGGTTAGGATCGTCCCTCTGATTAGAACCAATCCGCTCTATCAAAGTGGGTCTGATCGTCAAACTAGCTAGCATAATTGGATCCAATTCGCACCTTGGTCTGAAATCAAACCCCGCGATAAACTCCAGTTGCTTCCATTCAAGAAACATTGCCCCTAAGCTGGCATGTCTCCTACTCAAGGCATCGGCTACCGCATTACCTTTCCCAGGTGTGTATGCGATATCAAAATCATACGAAGCCAAGAACTCTAACCATCTTTGCTGACGGAGATTCAGATCTTTCTGAGAGAAGAGATACTTTAACGATTTATGATCGGTAAACAACTCAAATCTTTATCCCAAGAGATAGTGTCTCCACATCTTCAGCGCAAATACAATCGCTGCCAATTCCAAATCATGGGTAGGATACTTCTTCTCATGCGGTTTTAGCTGTCGACTAGCGTAAGCCACAACCCTACCTCCTTGCATCAATACAGCACCCAGTCCGGTACCACAAGCATCCGTGTATACCGTCATCTCTTCATTCCCCTTAGGAATGACTAGCACTGGCGCACGCGTCAACCTCTCCTTTAGACTTTTGAAGGCATCCTCACACACTCCGTCCCAGACGAAGGACTGATTCTTCTTAGTCAACTGAGTCAACGGTGCTGCAATCTTGGAGAAGTCCTGGATAAACTTACGATAATATTCGGCTAATCCCAAGAAACTTCTTACATCTGTAGCATTCTTGGGCATAGGCCAATCTTGTACCATAGCCACCTTCGCAGGGTCCACGGCAATACCACTCTCGGAAACAACATGACCCAAGAATCTTACTTCCCTTCTCCAAAAATGACACTTAGAGAACTTCGCTTTCAATTGGTGTTTCCTCAACACCTCCATCACTATCCTCAAGTGCCCCCTTGTGTTCCTCCTCTGTCCTTGAATAAACAAGGATATCATCCACGAACACAAGAACAAACTTATTCAACTGATCTCTGAATACTCGATTCATAAGATCCACAAAATAGGGTGGTGCATTGGTCAACCCAAACGGCATGACCAGCCACTCATAAAATCCAGACGGCGTCCTAAATGCCGTTTTCGGAACACTCTCATCTGCTACTCGAAGCTGATGAAATCCTGTCGCGAGGTCCAACTGGGACAAGACTCTTGCTCCTTCCAGCTGATCAAACAAATCATCTATCCGCGGTAGAGGATAATTATTCTTCCTCGTCACCTTATTCAACTTGCGATAGTCCACACACAAACGAAGGGAACCATCTGCCTTAGTGGCAAACACAACTGGTGCTCCCCATTCGGAGACACTCCTTCTAATCAATCCCTTCTTCAAAAGATTGCTGACTTGCACCCCGAGCTCTCGCTGCTCCTTTGGTGCCATACGACGAAGTGGCATCACTATAGGTCTGGCATCATTCACTAAATCAATACGGAACTCAATCTCTCGGTGTGGTGGAAGCCCGGTCACCGCCTCGAAGACGTCCGGATACTGGCCAACCACGGGCACATCTGACAACTCATCTTGTGGGATATCGAGGGAATTTACAAAACTAGCCATAACCCCATCACTAGGTAGGCTACCAAACACTACCCTCCGCCCATCATCCGCCCTCACTGTCACCAAAAAGCCCTCACAGTCTACCACCACCCCGTATCTTTGGAGCCAATCGACTCTCAATATAATGTCATACCCAGTAAAGCCCAAAACAAAGCAATCACATACAAACATACATCCATGACTCGATAAGACCAAATTCCTGCAAATCATACTAAGGCTAGTCGAACCACCAATCGGGTTCGTCACAACCAATGGTCTATCGACTATCTCGGGTTCCAGTCCCAACCTATCTACCAGGTCACTAGATATGAAGGAACGGGAAGCCCCAGTATCAAACAAAACTCGAACTGGTATATCATAAATAGAAAGCATACCTTGAATAACCACATTCTTTCCTTTCTCCGCCGCAGTTGGGGCACTCGACGAAGAAGGAACAGCATCAATAGCATATGCTTTCACAATCTGCTTCTCCTTAAGAGGTTGCGGACACTTGTCCTTCTGATGTCCCACTTGACCACAGTTGTAGCACTTCCTTTCCGCTGGCTTGGCCCGACATTCTTTAGCATAATGGCCTTTCTTTCCACAGATGAAGCACTCAACATCCTTCTTGCTCTTTTTCTGGCCACCTTTTGATTGGTCCTGCTTCCTCTTATTCTAAGAGTTATTCTTGCCTCCACTGCCTGCTTGCGGCTTTGGCCCTTCTGCAGATGCAGCCTCGGTCTTTGACTTAGGGTAAAGGCTCTCTGATCTCAAAGCTTTCCCCACGATCGATTCAAAAGTCTCATCGATGTGGTTGATAAGCCTTTCCCCCAAGTACCCATCCAGACCGGTAATGAACTTCTCATTCTTCTTCTCAGGAGTATCGATAAGAGACAGTCCATACTTCGACAAAGTGTCGAACTCAGCAATATAATCAGAAACTGCCCTGCCACCCTGCTTGAGTTTCAAGAACCTCTTGAACAACACCGACTTCTGGGCAGCTGGAATAAACTTCTCGCTAAAGCGAGCCTTGAACTGAACCCACGTAACTTGATCCTCTGGAGTAGCTGTTCTGATAGCATTCCACCAATTCATCGCTCGCCCTCGCAGCTGACGAGACGCTAGCCTTCTCTTCATCGCATCCTCAAGACCTAAGTCATCAAAGATACGGTCACAGCTATCCATCCAGTCTTGAACATCCGTGGCCGACTCCGTCCCGTGGAACGACTTCCCACCAAGATTAGTGTAATCCTTGCACAACTTGGCAAAATCGACCCTAGGCGCCTGCACTACTGGGCCAACACCAACTCCGGGATTGGGAACTGCCCCTTGCACTTCTCTAAGCATGTCTCTCATGAGGTTGGTAAACATCGCCCTCATGTCAGCGACATTCCCATTATTGGCCCCTCTACCGGTACCTCTAACATGTCGGCTCATCGTCAATCTGAAAAAGGGAAACGATTAACGACCCCATAGTGGTACTAGTGCAGTGCAACTTCATTCTTATACTACTAATAGTATATATATACATAGCTTTTGAAAACCAAAGTAATCACAAATACGCGCTCTCATATACGTACTAACTCTCCCTAGTGTCTTTCCCTAGGTTAACTACGCAACCTAGAGCTCTGATACCAAGTGTGACGGCCCGCCCCGCACCAACCGACATTTACTCCAAAAGTGCGTTGTACACATGTCCAGTTAGCACGGAACGGGTCGCCAGAAGGAAAAGGAAGAAGGAAATGAACATACAAGGAACCTGTAGAATGTCTCACAGCGCATAGGACAAAATATATTAATAACATACTTGACATAAAACAGGAGAGACAGTGCATAAGCTGAAAATCCGAACTAAACATCATAGCAGCGGAAATCCAAAAGTACAGCTTATTACAACTTTCAAACTGTCTCAAAGCAAAAGTAAGGTAAATGAGGTACACTACTAATGCCCAAGTAGTGACCACCAACGACACAGGGAGAATGTGTATATATATATAATACGTGGAAGCCTCCTGCCCGCCTCCGGATCAGCTACTCGCACATCACCAGCTAACCTGTCTCTAGTCTGCTCGTGTGAGCACCCAGAGTAATAAGAGGAGACATAAAACTCTGGGTCAGACATAAAGCCTGGTATGAGCGATAAGCATCTAAAGTGAACAATAACAGGTAGACTAAAACATACCTGAACCTGGACCTGCAACCAAAGAGTTAGCACTACATAATGTACAACACTCTAAGGTATCATATCAATCAATATAAAGATACGGAGGTGGGGAAGGTGTGCATGTCATAATGATAACAAACAATCAAGAATAGCATCCATCCTCACATCCCTCACTCAGTGCGTAAAGCATACGATATTCACCACTCCGATCACCCAACATTCCTTACTACGATCACTTTGCCCCCATGAAGTCATAAATGGCTTCATTGCACTGATAACGTAGCCACTAATCATTTGCTATGTCCACTTTGCCCCATGGAGTCACAAGAACCCCACTGCACTGGCTCATAGCCTTACTAATCCTTACTATGTCCACTTGCCCCATGGAGTTATTCACCCCATCTGCGCTGGCTCATAGTCTTACTAATCCTTATTATGTCCACTTGCCCCATGGAGTTATTCACCCCATCTGCGCTGGCTCATAGTCTTACTACGCATCACCTTGCCCCTCAGGTCGTAATGACCCTACTGCACTGATAACGTAGTCTTGCTACCATCACTTTGCCCCTCAGGTCATAATGACCCTACTGCACTGATAAGTAGCCCATCATTCTTAGTGGTGAATCGAAGTTATGAACGTCGACAACTCCTTAGCACACGTCCCGCAGCAAATTCCAACCATGAAGTGAACTCATTGGTTCCCCACTGGTTCCGGGATCCTGAGCTCTAACTTCCATTTGGACTACCTTTGCATCTCGGGTTATTGGTCATCACCAGATCGGATTGGATCGTGGCCTTCAGATCGGATCGGTTCGGAGTCCAGCTTTCCTCGTCTGCATGGATCGGATCGAGTTACGCCATCAGCTCGTGGTCACCCATTCGGATCGGGTCGTGGTCACCCATTCGGATCGGGTCGGGGTTCCTCCTTCAAGTCAGTTCGTGCTTCCCCCACTGGTCGGGTCGGGTGTAACTTCCCAGGTAGCCAGCTCGTGAGCTTCTGAAGCGAATCGGTTCGTGCTCCTCCCTTCGGATCGTGGCGCCTCATCAATCTGGATCGGATCGTGGAGAGGATTCGCGATCGGGGGTGGACATGCGGATCGCTGTCTTCGGATCGGATCGTTGCATATACCCACGATCGGTTCGGATCGGGTAAAGGGGGTCCGATCCGATCCTGTCTGCAACTTCCTGCAGTTCTTCCAGTGAGCAGTTTACGCCATTCGACGGCGTTTTCGGCCATTCTAACTATCGAAATCAATCACAAAGCATTTCATACAGTCATAGCAACATGCATAATCAACCACAAACATCAAAACATCAATATGATAGGTTAAAATGGAACAAACATACCCAAAATCCCATATTTCCCCTTAAGCATGTTTAGGTGAAACTAATGATAGGATTAGCAAAACTTAACCAAATTAACCCAACTTCATATCAGAGGTCTAAAACATCATTTAGAAATTTATGAACATTTTTCCCGAATTATATCATGCTTAAATTCGCTAATTAGCACTAATCACCCCTAATTAGCCACAATTAGTGCAAAACTAAGCAAATCACTCACCTTAGCCACAAAATAAACTAAGATCTGAAATGATTCTCTGATTTGATGCGAATTTCAATACCAAACAGCAGCTCCTTTGTTGATTTGGTGAAGATCCTTCTTGATTAGGGGTTGCTAAGCCAAATCCTTAACCTAAAGGAGATTTGGAGGAGATTTAGAGGTTGGAGGCCATTTTTAGGGATCCTTGGTGATAAGTGGAGGCTAGAAAACTGAAATGGAATGATTCTCCATCTCATTTCAGCCCTCCCATAACCCTAATCCCGAAATGGGTTATGGCCTACTCACTAATCACCCGATTTGGCCCGGTTAAGCTGTTTTTCACCCTCCAAACCTTGTTTCAGCCATATCTCCCAAACGGTAAGTCCGTTTGGCCATTATGACCACTCTACGGAAAGAGAAACTATCAAACGAATCAAATGGAAGTGGTTTCAGGTCAAAATTCCTTTCCAATCAAAAGTTATGGCCAAAACAGTACCAACTAGGGGCAAAATGGTCAGTTAAAAATCGACAAAAATCATGAACATGGGAAATGACTCTAATGGATGTTTTCCAAAGTTACATGACCATACAACTTCATACGGGAAAGAAATAAATATTCTACAATCCTATGATGTGTAGAATACGGGTCGTTACACGACACAATCGTCCACAGACCATGGACTTGTTTGTTTGGTTGCATAAATTAGTTAGATTATTTGATTGAAATTTGGTTGTTTGTTGAAATAGAATTGATTTGATTGATGTGTGAATGGCGTGGGCCTTCACTAGATCGGGGATAAGGCTAGGCCTCGTCCCGTTTCTGGTATCGTGCCGTTATGCCGCCGAAATTTTCTAAAATATGTTAGAAAATAAAAATATCATTTTATTTAAAGAATGAACTGAATAGAAATTCATGTGTTCAAAAAAAATGTTTTATCGTTAAAAATATAATTTTTAACGTGAAAGTGAATAAATAAATATCTATAAACAAATCGGCCGATTTGTTTATATACACTGATTTGACTGATATTGATTGGGTCGATAAATTTTACACATCGCCCAACTGCACAACTAAAATCTGTGTTTGATTGTTTGAAAACCCACACAGGTGTAGGGATGAAATTTGAAGTTCACTCATCCTGATTGATTAAATATGTCGATCGATTGATTGACAGGCTGTTATAAGCGTTAGATATCTATATTTGATGCTTATACAGTGTAGTGCACTTTGGTTGATGGTTGATTATTTTTCAATGCTATTATATACGTGTGATGTATGAAAATCCATATAATTAACATTATATGGTGATTGATTGGGCATCATTCCAATTTAGAAGATAAAGAATATTATAAAATAAAGGTTCATGTGTTGACTGTACTCATCCATTGAGATTAGTCATGTGTTGAACGTAATATTTTAATAACAAAATTTACAACTTTATCAATAAAAAATAAAGGTTCATGTGTTGACTGTACTCATCCATTGAGATTAGTCATGTGTTGAACGTAATATTTTAATAACAAAATTTACATCTTTATCAATATAAAATAAAGGTTCATGTATTGACTGTACTCATCCGTTGAGATTAGTCATGTGTTGAACGAAATAATTTAACAAAAATAGTCACACGTGGACGGTACTCATTCGTTGAGATTAGTCGTGTGTTGACAAAAAGAAATATTTGAAACGAAATATTTGAAATAGAATATTTGAAAATAGAAATATATGAAGCCGTGTTGATTAGATTAACGCCATTTAGACGTGAACGATATTTATATCGATTTTATTCATTTTAAAATAAATATTGAAAAGTGATATCGAAATCGCAGATTTTGAAATGAATTGAATTGAAAACGATTTCGAAATGAATTGAATTGAAAATGATTTCGAAATGAATTGAATTGAAAACGATTTCGAAATGAATTGAATTGAAAACGATTTCGAAATGAATTGAATTGAAAACGATTTCGAAATGAATTGAATTGAAAACGATTTCGAAATGAATTGAATTGAAAACGATTTCGAAATGAATTGAATATAAAACGATTTCGAATTTGAATTGAGTAGAAAACGATTTCGAATTGAATTGAATATAAAACGATTTCGAATTGAATTGAATTGAATAGGAAACAAATTTGATTTCAATTGAATATATAACGAATTTGATTTGAATTGAATATATAACGAATTTGATTTGAATTGAATATATAATGAATTCGAATTCAATTTGAATAGAAAACAAAATGAATTCAAATTGAAAGGAAAACGAATTCGAATCGAATTAAATTGAAAAGAAAATGGATTCGAATCGAATTAAAATCGATTTGAATTGAAATCAAATAGAAATGAAAATAAAAAGGATTTATAATAGAAAATTCAATTTTTGATTTGAATTTGAAATAAAGGTTGAAATTGTTTTTGAAACGAATTCAAAACTATTTATAAAATCCGTTTTGAATAGTAATCGACGAAATATATATTATATATATAATATAATGGCCTGAATTGAACGCGCCGCGCCGCGGCAGTTCGTGAATTTCGACCATTAATTTCAAACGGACATTACGTGAGATCCGACCGTCGGATTCTCCTAAAACTGGAACCGTTGGGTTCGTATGGAAAAGAGCTTTCTTACGAATATTAGAAATTTGAAATCTAACGGTTGGATTTGGAGATACGTCCAAATCAAATTCGTAAAAGGTCGCTATAAGTGCAATTCGATGGCCGTTGATGGAAATCGACTGTACGGGCCTTGATAAAATTATTAAAAATAGTAATAATTCGTGTAAAATCATAACAGATGATTTGAGAAAAATTGGGATGAAAACTCCATATTTGAAAAGATAAAAATAGATTTTCATCAAAATGAACTAGTTTGAACTAAATTTAAAACCTGATTTTTTTGTTTTTAAATAAATAAATTAGATTTAAAAAGGGGTTTTAAATAATCAGAATTCCTAATATATTTGATTTGAGTTGAACTAGAATTGATTTATGGGTTTATCGTGAACTGTGTTTTAAACAACACTAGTTCTTTAACCCGATAACAAATAGAATGTGATTTGGGTTTGTCGTGAACTGTGTTTTAAATAACACCTAGTTCTTTAACCCAATAAAAGGAGTTTTAACGAATCTGCAATTAGATGAAATGTGAATCTATAATCTAAATTAGCAAATTTAGAAATGAGCGAGAACGGAGTATCGCCAGTTTTGCTCCAAAGCGATAGTTAAATCTTTAATTAGATTTAAACGTGAAATGGTAATTAATTTTACCGATAACACCACAGTATTAGATATGGAGTATTACCAGTCTTGCTTCATGGGATGAATAGGTTAGGATTGGGGAATAAAATAAATAATTACTTCGATGTGGTTCGCTAATCTCGACTAGTTTGAAAAACCATAATTTGGTTTGAAATGTCATGCAAAGGAAGATTAAAGAATAAATTTAAAGAATTTATCTTTGATAAAATTAATGGGAACCTTTCCCTGAGAATATGAATTGGAATGAGGCGTATGTTGTGTTTGTGTAACATTTGTTTTAATATACACGGGTCGTTCGGAAAGTCCGGGTTTATACCCATTCTAAATAACCGATTCGACGATATGTCGAAGATAAAGACGGAGGTTGAAGACCGGAAGTCTTCACATCGTTTGGATTATTACTGACGATCCTGATTGGGCTGTACACCCAAGAGGATGGAAATAGTTGGTGGTCGTCCAGACGTACTTGGAGATGGACGGATATGCGAGGAAAGTGCCTCCGGATTCGTTCAGACCCAGAACGGACTTGTAAATGGATTGTGTGTCTGACATTGGATTTTATTCTATGTCGATTGATTTCTATTAAATATACATCTGTTTGGCGGCGGAGAATTTATTCTTTTGCTTAACGCGTACGAGCTCAGAGGTTGTATATCGATGGACATCAGTCGCATGGCATGAGTTGCCTGTGTGGCACGCTAAGATGCAATGATCAAGGCTTTTGTTGAAAAGCAAAGTCTTGTGGTTAATGATCAAAGCACGCCTACGTGGCAGCTTTGTGTATAGCGTGAATTCGCGAGCCTCACACCTCGGTATGAGTTAAAAACGGGATACGGGCCGTTGGGAGAACACGACGTTTCTTTCTAGCTTTGGTGGTGTCAGTGACTTACCAGCCCTGACATTTATATACTTTTCACCTTTGTGGTTGTTGGAATGAGGCGCCTCGATTATAGGTCTATAAGGACCGGGAAACGTGTGTTCAGGAATAAATAATCCTCTAACGTAAGTGAAGACCGGCCTAACCGATCCAAGTGGCTGCCCAGAGTGTGTAGTCCTGAGCATTTGCTAGAGTGTCTCGAAGCGGAGAGGATCTTGCCCCTTGCCTCGACTCATGACGGAAATCCAATTTCCAATACGTGTATTGTGGTTTTAATTGTAGAACTAGTAGGGCGACATAGTAGCATAGGATGCTATGTCGTCTATGATTTATATTTATGATTGAAACTGTTTTGACACTATACATTTATTATAGTATCAAATGATTTGTTTTAAACGTACCAAGCATGTTTGGCTGTTATAAGGGAAAACCCTATCCTCCGGCTTGCGTTGCATTGTGTGATGGGACCAGGGTCTTATAATAGCTTCATTTTTCGAAAAAGCATTGTGTTGTTTATTCTATGCACTGGTATTCTTGGGAGGAAACCCGTTCCGTGTTATACGGCGTGGTCCCTTGAATTACTCTCTTTTAAAGTAAAGTTTTAAATAACTGTTTTAGTTCTCACAACAGTCACATGACTGACCTGGAGTTTATTGTTTTAACCTAAACTCTGGGTGCCCCTATTTTCCGCACGGGCAGCTAGTAGTTTTGGTTTTGCAGATTTATATTCGCAGGATCCTGGTTTACAGTTGGAATGATATCCGGAAAGCTCTGTATCTGTATATCACCTTCAGTTGCGCTTTGTATTATTTTCCGCTGCTATATAATATATTGTAATCTCTGATATTTATCGAATGTAATTTATTCATTTATACTCTGTATATTCTTGTATTCTGATGGAATTGTTGTAATAACAATGAAATGTTCTTCCGTCTGCATTCTGATTTATCCTGTTCTCAACGATCAGGGGTTTCGAACGGTCTAGATCGGTTTAACGACTGATTCGGATCGAGCGAAATTCCTTGTCGTCACACCCAGGACGACCTGTATGGAAGAATGTCTGACAGAGTGTATCTAATAGATCGCGTAAGTTGATCTCTTTAAATGTATTCACGTTAGGTGGCGGAGGAATTCGTTTCTCTTGGCTGTATACCCATGTTATTTTTGGGGAAATCAATATGTGATTTGGCAAGTATGACGATGTGACATTCTAAGTGAATGAAGATGTGGCATGTAAAAGATAAGCATAGCTTCTAGCCTCACAACCGGGAAATGACAAAAATTGGGTAGGTAGCATGTTTATGTAGGTCGCACCTATTAGGGTGTATAATCACCTGATCTAGAGTTTCATTTACTTCTAAAAATCTATTGTCGATGCTGTCCCATTCGGGAAACGGTTGTTGATCCCAACCGTTGGTGATATACATTCGATACACTCAAGCGAAATGAGTGGTCGGTCATGTGTGGTCGGGTTGCAACATATTCTTGTTGAACCCAATGTATTCCTCTCTAGAGGTACACTAGCGAAAGGTGGTTCCATACCTTGTCAAAGTTGGAAATCCATTACCCAATACGTGCTTGTGGTTTTGATTGTATACTATATATGTAGAACGTGAGATGAAAGCGTTTCTGCTAGATGATTATTATATTGTGGTTGATAGACACTATTATAATATCTAGGTTTTGATATAAAGATTAATTTGGATTCGCATAAGGGAAAAACCCGTTCCGTTATACGGCGTGGTCTTATGAGATATCGTTTTATTGCTTGAACTATTTTAAACTGTTTTACTCATACCAGTCCCATGACTGACCCGGAGTTTATTTTGTTTTTGTTTCCCTAAACTCTTGGGTGCCCAATTTTGTATGGGCAGTCAAGTAGTTGGGATTTGCAGATACTTGAAGAGCTGGAGCAAGAGGCTTCAGGAGTTTATATAGCTATTGTTATTCCACTGTGTTGTAAGTGCTGTACTTGATAATGATATGTATATTCAAGTACAATATTTTATTTCAAAGTTATGTTATATTTTATTCATTCTGCTATGTTGTAAGTGCTGCACTTGATTATGATATGTATATTCAAGTACAATCTTTTATTTCAAAGTTATGTTATATTTTATTTATTCCGCTATGAGATCCGTATTTACTCTGATGTTGGGTTCTTCTTCTTCTTCTATTCTAAGTTTCTATCTTATCTTTCCTCACCCTATAATTTCTTTCATTAACTACCGGTATTTTTCGATTTTTGGTTAGTCGTCATTGAGTTTATGTCGATCACCAAAGTCGCTGAAAAACCGGGTCATTACAGTTGGTATCAGAGCTTAAGTTTAAGTAATTAACTTGGCTCTATGGCGTGACTCGGTAGTGATGGGGTTAGTAATACCCTAGATTGAGTTGAGTGTATATATACGAGTGAAGGTACTTGTTATTTAATATCAAAATGGTCTTTATATCGTGGAGATTTATTAGTTGAGTTGTTTATGGATTTTGGTCGATGATGGGGCACCACAATATCGATAAGGGTTTCTATACACTCGAATACGTTGGGTCGACACGATTTGTTTTGAAAAGAGGGTAAATTAAAATAATTTTACCCAAGGTATAATTTTATATAGAGAAAATATACATATTGGAATTAAAATATATTGGATATACTGGTTGTTATTATAATCGAGTAAGATTATAAAGTAAAAGGGTTATGTAAATAACCAATCAAAGTTTAGATAAGTGTAATGAACTGAATTAAATTTGAAGTTAAAATCAGAATTAGAATTAAAACCGTGGAGATTTGGAAAGGTGTTGGTAATGAATCTGGATTAAATATATGAGAATTGTAAAATCCAGGGAGATTTAAAATTGTTTTACCAGCACTAGAAATAGTATTTTGAATGTATTTCAAAGTGAAAGTGTTGAAAATGGGTTTGAAAATTTATATAGTATTGAACTCACTTCGATCTCTGGGAAATAACTCTGATGATGCTGGCCACGTCCTTAGTGCTCATTTTCGAGTTCTAAGTGATGGATTACTACCAAAGCCACTGTTTTTGAATTGATTTGAGAAAAACAAGTGTTTTGAATCCTGAAAGGGAAGTTTGATTTTCGATATGGTAAACTGTTAAAAATTCCCAGGGAAAGATTGTTGAATTAAAACCAATTCGAATTGAAATTTGTAAAAGCAAATTGGAATTGAAATAATGCCAGTTAAGTGGTAATTGGAATTGGATTGATTTAGAATGGTATCGAAACAAATTGGATATATAAGATAGGAATTTGAAACGGTATTTGGTTGATGAGTTAAGAATTTGGAATCAAGAATGTGACTTTGATTTGAAATTGGATTCGACTTAGTTATAAGTGAATGGTTGGATTTGTGGATAAAAACAGATTGGAATTTGATTCGGATAACATTGGTATATGTTGAATTGGTAACACGTGGAAGGGATATAATAATATACCCGACAAAAAGGTACAAGTTTATATTGATATAAGCATGAGATTTATGAGCCGAATTGGCAAGCCGTTTGGCTGTTTGATTTTCTTTTGGGTTGGAGATGGCCCAAAGAGGCGAGTTGGAGTTTGACCTATTGACCAGTACAAAGGAGGTGCTGGCGAAATTTTTCAGAAATTTCGGGCATTAGAAAATTTTCAGGATTTTTGAAAATATTCGTTAATTGAATTGAATTAATAATTTAATTAAAATTTAATTAGTCCAGTGGAAACTGAAGTTGAGAAGTGAACAAATAAGTCTGGTCAGTCAATAGGGTTAGTTTTCTACCGTAGCAATTTCGAGGACGAAATTATTTTAAGTGGGGAAGAATGTAACGACCCGTATTTTTATGGGTAATAATTAATTCATTTAATTATTCAAAATATTGATTTAGGGAATTAAATTGTTGTTGAATTAAATAAAGTGAATATTAAATTAAATTAAATAATAGGATAATATATTTAATTCAGAAATAATCAAAAATAGTGGAATTCACAATATAGTGTGAATTTGACTATTTAAAATATATATTTCAGTTTAGAGTTGAAATATATTGGTGAATATATTATATAAAAGAAGTTTGAACGTATAATTATAATTTAATTATAATCGAGCTCGAAAGGGCGCGGCAGTTCGCGATTTGGCGGTTCGAACTTGAACTGGATATACAGAAGCCATTTTAAATCGGATTTTTGTGAAACAAGAAACGTTAGGAGCTGGTGAAGTGTATTTTTCTAGTGGAAGAAAAAAATCGGGATTTCGTCATGTAGATTTTTAGTTATATCCAAATTAAATATTCAGAAAAACAGTGGTATATTCGTTCGTGGCCATATATAACGGTTATTTAAAAATATTTGAATATCGGGTTTGAATTTAAACAAGCTTCTTTTGAGACATGACGATAATTTAATTTTTATAATTTTACTGTAATTTTTAATTAATTAAATACATGACTATTTATTTGAAGTGTTTTGCACCCAGTAACAATATTTTTAGGGTCTCACAATATGAGTTGAACTACCAATATTATTATATTTTTGGGATCGTGAGACATTGCTCGTCTCACTGGTGTTTTTATTTCAGTTTCTAGCAGCTCATATATGAACAGAATTATAAATAAGGTACGTTAAATTTTACCACTCAAAACAAAAATAGCCTAACTTCTTTCTATGGTCAAAAGGGAGACCATGTTTTCATCCCCTTCAGCCGCACAAAAACAAAGAGACGTGGAAGAAGCTCTTCCTTTAAAAATCAAAACAAAAATCTCTATATAATACCTTCTAAACCCACATCCTAAGCCTAATCTAGTTTTCCTCTCGTCACTGAACTGGTAGCTGCCAGTTCCTGGTCTCCTAAAATCAAAGAAAACACAACTTCAGAAAATCATGGAAAATCAAATACAAACCCTAACTTCTCGAAATGAACTTCATTGGATTCGGTATCAAGAGAGCTTCGTCCCGGTAGTCTTCGATTTTTGTGCGGTGTTGTTTGACAGATCTCGAGTTTTGTCCAGAGCGAGCTAGGGCTTCGATCTTTGGATCGAGACAAGCATCAGTTGATGGTTTTGTTGTTATTGTTGGATCTGTTGTGAGATCGAGGAGGGGTTGGATTTGGGATCTTGTTAAAAGGGAGGCTGGGGTTTTTCCGCGATGTTCAAACGAGAATTGGGAAGGAGGAGGTATCGGTGAACTCGGCGTAATGGAGTTTGAACCAAATACTGGAGTATGGAAGTGTGGATGGGCGTGCGAGTTGCAGTTTGAATGCACGAGGAGGATGAGGAGTACACAGTGATGGTAATAAAAGGGGTCGGCCATGGTTCAGTGAGATTTGGTTGCGTGTGTTTAATGTGGAAGAAGGAGGGGTTTAGGCGAAGAGTAATCAAGGGGATTAGTGTACGGGTTGGATTAATGTTATACAATTATTGAAGGATGCAAGAAAAGGTTGGGTTCGTTTATGCAGCAGCCTGGTGAAGTGGTGGTTTGCGCTGTGAGTAAGGAGTTTACGGTGAGGAGAGCATCGGTGTAAAGGGGTTTGTGATTTCATGAATTTCTGGAGCAAGGAGTTGTGTATGATAATTCTGGAAGAAGAAACCACTTGATAAGTGATTATTGAACTAAGGAACTATGCGAAAAAAACGGCGTGGGGATCACTGCATCGAATACAACGCGTTCGGGCTAACTCAGAATAGATCGGTATTCATTGGAATTTTATGCAATTCAGTCGCTAGTTGAAACTATATAAAACAGATGCAAAATCATCAACTACCGGACAATGTGGGTAAAACTCACCAACTCTGAACAGTTATATTTTTCTAACGTATATTTAGAACTAATAATTATCTGTTGATTGATGTGTGTTAACTGTTTGGTTGAAATGTTGATTGATTGGTTGAAATTATTGATAACGATATATATATAAATCGTTAATCAACTATTGATTCTATTCAATAGAATATTTCATATTGAAATGAAATCGATGTTAATGATATTGTTTTACATCTGTGATGCAGGGAAACAGGTTGGAGGAATCCAACTGGATTCCTCAACATTTATTTTACTGTTTTTCATATATTGTGATATATGATGTGATGTATAATCTGCTATGGATTATGGATGTTAGAATCGTATTGATCATTGTTATTTGTTATTTTAAATACCATAAGAAACCATGGATGTAAATAAGGAAATTTTCAAAGTGTATATCGAAAATAATATATTTATAAAATCATAAGATTTTATAAAAAGGAAATATTTATAAAACAAATAGTGTTTTATAAAAGGAATATTTATTTAGAAAATAAATAGAATTATATAGGAGTATTTATTTAGAAAATAAATAGAATTATTTTAAAGGGAAATCTTTATAAAGCAAACAGAGAGTTAGTTGAATAAGAGTTAGTCAAACATAGTTATTCAGGATAAGTTGCCATTTAGCACGATTGCTAGCGTAATTCACAGGGCTGCAATAGCGTACGGCAGTCGGATGTTTCCAGAGGGAATCAGGCGTAACCATTGTGATTGCTGCAATCTAGAGTTAAGCGAATGGAGTTAAGTCGAATATTAGTTATTCGAATAAGAGTTAAGTAACTAGAGTAAATTGAATATTAGTTAATCGAATAAGAGTTAAGCAAACAGAGTTATTCAATTAGAGTTAATCGAAATAGAGTTAAACAAGATTAGAAACTGACTAGAGATTAGTTAAGTTGAATAGTTTTCTGAGTATCGATCTGATGTTGGTTTCGGCCTTCGGGGTTTATACTTAGAGAGTCGTTCTCTTACTAGTTTACGGTTAGGGACCAATAGTTGTGGAATGGTAGTGATGTATGAATAAGCTTTGGAAATATTTCCAATGTTAATAACATATATTTTATAAATGTAGAAAATAAGGAAATATGAATATATATATATGGCTGATGATTGATCGATATAATTTCCATTTGGAAATAATATCGTTGTTTGCACCCGTGTTTTTCTTTGATAGTTAACTCATCGACTATCGAAGTTTTTGACCATTTTAATGTTTTTAATATGGACAAACAGGTTGTATAATTATCTGAAGAACCACTCTGTATTGGCATAAGCGTTCTGAATCAAGTATGCTGAATATATTGAAGACGGAGTAAAGTGCAAGGGCTGTTGTATAAATGTTAGATGAAAATTGCCTAAGATGGATGTACTGAATAGTGCCTTCGGTTCGTCCAGTCCCAAGACGACCTGTATGGAAGAATGTCTGACAGAGTATACCTAATAGATCGCGTAAGTTGATCTCTTCAAACGTATTCACGTTTGGTGGTGGAGGAATTCATTTCTCTTAGATGTATACCCGTGTTATTTTTGGGGAAATCAATTTGTGATTTGGCGGGTATGACGATGTGACATTCTAAGTGAATGAAGATGTGGCATGTAAAAGATAAGTGTAGCTTCTAGCCTGGCTATGTAGGTCGCACCTATTTGGGTGTATAATCACCTGATCTAGAGTTTCATTTACTTCTAAAAATCTATTGTCGATGCTGTCCCATTCGGGAAACGGTTGCTGATCCCAACCGTTGGTGATATACATTCGATACACTCAAGCGAAATGAGTGGTCGGTCATGTGTGGCAGGGTTGCAAGATGTTCTTGTTGAACCCAGTGTATTTCTCTCTAGAGGTACACTAGCGAAAGGTGGTTTCATACCTTGTCATAGTTGGAAATCCATTACCCAATACGTGCTTGCGGTTTTGATTGTATACTATATATGTAGAACGTGAGATGAAAGCGTTTCTGCTAGATGATTATTATATTGTGGTTGATAGACATTATTATAATATCAAGGATTTTGATATAAAGATTAATTTGGATTCTTATAAGGGAAAAACTCGTTCCGTTATACGATGTGGTCTTATGAGATATCGTTTTATTGCTCGAACTATTTTAAACTGTTTTACTCATACCAGTCCCATGACTGACCCGGAGTTTATTTTGTTTTGTTTTCCCTAACTCTTGGGTGCCCAATTTTGTACGGCTAGTCAAGTAGTTGGGATTTACAGATACTTGAAGAGCTGGAGCAGGAGGCTTCAGGAGTTTATATAGCTATTGTTATTCCGCTGTGTTGTAAGTGTTGTACTTGATAATGATATGTATATTCAAGTACAATCTTTTATTTCAAAGTTATGTTATATTTTTTTTGTTCTGCTGTGAGATTCGTGTTTACTCTGATGTTGGGTTCTTCTTCTTCTTCTATTCTAAGTTTCTATCTTATCTTTCCTCACCCTCTAATTTCTTTCATTAACTACCGGTATTTTTCGATGTTTGGTTAGTCATCATTGAGTTTATTTCGATAACCAAAGTCGCTGGAAAACCGGGTCATTACACAAGAGGTGCTCTAAGTTATCCAGTAAAGGGATAACCCAACCTCGCGTTAGTAGAGAGTCAGTGAGTTCTTGGGACATCCCTCTAGAGGTATACCCATAGGTAATGAATTTCTTTAGCATGGTCATTTGTTGGAAATCCATTCTTCACTACGAGCCCTATACGATTTCAGTTGTATACTATATGTTAACATAATAGGATCATGAATTATGCTAGCTAGGACTAATACATTTACTTTTGAAAGGATTTTTCACACTATGCACTAATAATAATACCAGAGGATTTTATGTGTTTCAAGCATTTTTTTGTTATCATAAGGAGAAACATGGCCCAAGTCTGAGTTTGCATTGTGTGTGTACCAGGAGACAATATGGTAGCTTCATTTTTCAAAAAGCATTAGGAATTTTTATGCATAAGTATTGATAAGGAAAACTAGTTCTGTGTTATATGGCGTGATCTTATGATTTACCTTACTTTAAAATAAACCTAAATATAACTATATTAGTTCTCACGTCAGTCCGACACTAACTTAGAGTTTATTATTCCTTCACCTAAACTCTGGGTACCCATAACTTTCCATTGGTATCTAGTAGCCTGGTTTACATATTTAGTCTAGGAGTTAGTTAGAGCAGGATTCGGGATTTGAGCCGGGGCTATATCTTGGATAATTATTCTTCCCCTAAGAGTTTATATATATATTTCTTTTTGTTGTGTTTCTCTTGTACTCTGAGGATTATTGTAACTTTGATGTAAAAATTATTGGAATGATAATGAAAAGTTCTTTTATTTTTGTTCCAATGTGTAAGTACCCCCTAACAGACCGTTATTATAAACGATTTGAGCCGGTTTAATTATAGGTTAGAATTAGGCAAGAAGGGGGTCATTACATTCCAAGTCTAGTTCTTTTGTTTTAGTCGCTCCAATGGTTGTTTTTGAGAGCATTAAGTGATAATTCGTCTTGTGTCGTCACTTGTTCGAGAGTGTTGTTGTATTGTTTGATCCTTAGAGATTTCGATTATGAAATCCTTTAAGATAGAAAGAATGTTGCGATCCGTATTTTAACAATTGAATATTTAAATATTGATCATTAATTATTTGATTAATGGATCCAAAATGGAATTTTTTATACAAACAATTGAATCAGGACCTGGGACCAGTTCCATTGAGTTCGGATTATTCGTTATGTAAACAACAAGACTGTGGATAGCCATATTTCGAGTTCAGACCAATTGGCGATCATAACAATCTCAATGTATGTGTAAATTGTCTTTCCGGAGGCACAGTGTTGGGTTGCGATGAAACTTATATTTATGGAATCTTTATTGTGTGTTATTACATGCCGCCAAGTTTCATAGCAGTCAGACGTACCGTCAGACTATGCGTAAATTAAATGTATGTCATTTCTATAAGAAATTAATAGAAATTAATGTTATATAACTCGAGTTATTAAGGCTAACTTCCACAAACGACCGATTTGGATCTCAATACTAGTCGCATTATTTTTAGAAGACGTTTTTACATAGATGACATCAAGCGACACGTGCCAATTGGAGTTTACGGGTTGTTGGGCTCGTTTGGGAATTAATTAATTTAATTAAATAGTTAAAGCCCAATTATCTTAAACCCTATAATATCATTAGCCCTCATCTTTGTGAATTATTGTTGCGTCAAAGAAATAGTTGGCCCATTCTAATTATCTTCAAAAAATTATTTTTGTTAATCCTCTCAGTGAAAAATCCCGATTCAACATTAGTTGGGTTCGTATGGATAGGCTTTTCGCTTGGGTACCAATTTCATGAATCTAAGGGATCGTTGATGTGAGGTGCTCGAAAATAGGCTTGATATTTTCACAAGCTGTGATTGACAATGAGGAAAGATGGTGTTGTCTTTGGGTGTATCTGCGAAAGATGCAATTTCCCCAATGATTTGACCGAGCTCGTGCTTTCTGGGGAGTCGTGGCTTTTAGGAGGGAGGCAGCGTTTCTTGTAGTGCCATGGCCAGGAAATGTTTTGATAGGGATCACCGGGGATGGTGATTCGGGTGTGGACGCGTTTGGCTTTTGATGGAGAGTCTGATGGTTCTTTTGTTTCTTATTTTCATTGAAGAAATGGTGTGTTATAGGATGGTATGCATAGGATGGGGCAGTGAAATGCAAGGTCTGGAGATAATAGTGGATTAGGGAAGAAAGAGATAAGGGTAAAATAGTAAATAAGCCCATTGTTAATTTAATTTGTGTTGATTATAATCATCAAATTATATATCTTATTGCTTTTGCGTATGTGGTCGGAATTGTATGTCGTTTCTTCCATTGAACTCATGTTGATGAGAAGTACGCTTTAGAACTTGTTTTGGCACATTTGGTTAAGGTGATTTATATTGTCTCTCACTGAATTGTATTTGTTCTTATAGTATAGTTTTGATGTTTTAAATTGATTTCTAGTTATAAAAATTAATATTTAGGATAGTTGACCTAATAAATAATAGATAAAACTATTAAATAGTGATTTATATGGATTTAATATGATTGTTACATTTTTATCCATTTGCGCGCTATTAAATGCTATTTTGACTATTTTGTTAAATATAGGTTATTTGGACACTAGTTTCAGCTTGATTGTTATAGACAGGTTCTATTTATTTTATCATTGCTATTATGGATGCTTGCATGCTAATTTATCAATTTGTTTGATTATTAGTTGCATTGTTGATTGTTGCTTAGTTTAGCTTAAAACACAATTCGTAGGCGATCTAGTGTTAGGAAATATTTCGTTCGTTAGAGTTTGGGGTGCTTATTGATCAAATGCACATGTTGGTGTATACTGATAGCACGCCAAAGGATGGTAGTCTCGAAAGGATGAGATCTATTATTGTTGGAGCTTCTGAGCACATGGATTGACTCAATAACGAGACATTATGTAAGAACCCATTACTTCCCCGTGAAGGAAAGAGCAGATACTTTGAAAACAAGACACAAAAGAACGCAGACAGAAGAACATTTCATTGTTATTACAACAATTCCATCAGATACAAGAATATACAGAGTATAAATGAATAAATTACATTCGATAAATATCATAGATTACAATAAATTACATAGCAGCGGAAAATAATACAAAGCACAACTGAAGGTGATATACGGATACAGAGCTTTCTGGAAACCATTCCAGCTGTAAACCAGGATCCTGTGAATATAAATCCGCAAAACCAAAACTACTAGCTTCCCGTGTCGAAAATAGGGGCACCCAGAGTTTAGGTTAAAACAATAAACTCCAGGCCAGTCATGTGACTAGTGTGAGAACTAAAACAGTTATTTAAAACTTTACTTTAAAAGAGAGTAATTCAAGGGACCACGTCGTATAACACGGAACGGGTTTCCTCCCAAGAATACTAGTGCATAGGGTAAACAACGCAATGCTTTTTCGAAAAATGAAGCTATTATAAGACCCAGGTCCCATCACACAATGCAACACAAGCCGGAGGATAGGGTTTTACCTTATAACATCCAAACATGCTTGGTACGTTTAAAAACAAATCATTTGATACTATAATAAGTGTATAGTGTCAAAACAATTTCAATCATAAATATAAATCATAGACGGCATAAGCGCCCCATCCCACTATGTCGCCATACTAGGCTCTACAAATAAAACTGAAATACACGTATTGGAAATTGGATTTCCGTCATGAGTCGAGGCAAGGGGCAAGCTCCTCTCCGCTTCGAGACATTCTAGCAAATGTCCCAGGACTACACACTCTGGGCAGCCACTTGGATCGGTTGGGCCGGTCCTCACTTACATTTGAGGATTAGTTATTCATGAACACACGTTTCCCGGTCCTTACAGACCTAAAATCGAGGCGCCTCATTCCAACAACCACATAGGTGAAATGTATATAAATGTCAGGGCTGGTAAGTCACTAACACCACCAAAGCTAGAAAGAAACGTCGTGTTCTCCCAACGGTCCGTATCCCGTTTTTGACTCATACCAAGGTGTGAGGCTCGCGAATCCACGCTATACACAAAGCTATGCCACGTAGGCCGTGCTTTGATCATCAACCACAAGACTTTGCTTTTCAACAGAAGCCTTGATCAATTGCCACTTAGGCGTGCCACACATGCAATTCATGCCATGCGATTGATATCTATCGATATATAACCTCTAAGCTCGTACATCTCAGAGAAGGGCGCTAAGTAAGAGAATAAATTCTCCGCCGCCAAACAGATATATATTTAACAGAAATCAATCAACACAGAATAAAATCCAATGTCAGACACACAATCCATTTACAAGTTCGTTCTAGGTCCGAACGATACCGAAGGCACTTTCCTCGCATACCCATTGATCTCCAAGTACGTCTGGACGACCACCAACTGATTCCCTCATCTTGGGTGTACAGCCCAATCAAGATCATCAGTAATCACCCAAACGATGTGAAGACTTCTGGTCTTCGACCACCGTCATCATCTTCGACTTATCGTCGAATCGGTTATTCAGAATGGGTACAACCCCGGCCTTTCCGAACAACCCGCGTATATAGTAAACAAATGTTACACAAACACAACATACGCCTCATTCCAATTTAGCAGCCACTAACCGTAAATCAACAAGAGAACAATTTCCCAAATATTAACCCCGAAGGCCGAAACCAACATCAGATCAATACCCAGGAAACCATTCTTCTTAGCTAACCTACAGCTAGTTTCTAATTTCATATTCTTAGGGAAAGGTTCCCATTAATTTTATCAAAGATAAATTCTTTTAAATTTATTCTTTAATCTTCCTTTGGATATCATTTCAAACCAAATTATGGTTTTCCAAACTAGTCGAGATTAGCGAACCACACAGAAGTAATTATTTATTTTATTTCCCAATCCCAACCTATTCATCCCATGAAGCAAAACTGGTAATACTCCATATCTAACACCACGGTGTTATCGGTGAAATTAATTACCATTTCACGTTCAAATCTAATTAAAGATTTGACTATCGTTTTGGAGCAAAACTAGTGATGCTCCATTTTCGCTCACTTTTTAAATTTGATGATTTAAATTATCAATTCACATTTTAATCTAATTGCATATTCATTAAAACTCCCTTTACTGGGTTAAAGAACTAATGTCATTTAAAACACAGTTCACAATAAACCCAAATCACATTCTATTTATTATCGGGTTAAAGAACAAGTGTTATTTAAAACACCGTTCACGATAAACCCACAAATCAGTTCTAATTCAATTCCAATTTATTTATTTAAAAATAAATGGGTTTTAATTTTAGTTCAAAACTAGTTCATTTCGATAAAAATCTATTTTTTTCTTTTTAAATATGGAGTTTTCATCCCAAATTTTCCCAAATCATTTCTTATGATTTTACACAAATTATTACTATTTTTAATAATTTTATCAAGGCCCGTGCAGTCGATTTCCAACAACGGCCATCGAACTGCGCTTACAGCGACCTTTTCGAAATTTGATTTGGACGTATCTCCAAATCCAACCGTTAGATTTCAAATTTCTAATATTCTTAGAAAGCTCTTTTCGATACGAACCCAAAGGTTCCGATTTTAGGAGAATCCGATGGTCGGATCTCCCGTAATGTTCGTTCGAAGTCAATGGTCGAAATTTACGAACTACCGCGGCGCGACGCGTTCTATTCAGGCCATTATATTATATATTATATATATAATATATATTTCGTTGATTACTATTTAAAACGAATTTTATAAATAGTTTTAAATTCGTTTCAAAAACATTTCAACTTCCATTTCCAATTCAAATCAAAATTGAATTTTTCCTTATAAATTCATTTTAAATTCATTTCTATTTAATTCAAATCTCAATTCAATTTGAATTCATTTCAAATTGATTTTTTTTCTATTTCAATTCGTTTTCAATTCAATTTGAATTCATTTTCTTTTCAATTCAATTCGAATTCGTTTTATATTCAGTTCAATTCGAATTCGTTATATAATCAATTTAATTCGAATTCGTTTTATAATCAATTCAATTCGAATTCGTTTTATATTCAATTCAATTCGAATTCGTTGTATATTCAATTCAATTATAAAAACGAATATAATCAATATAAATATCGTTCGCGTCAAAATAGCGCATCTCTAATCGACACGGCTTATATATTTCAATAATTTCGTTATTCTATTCAACAAATGAATCTATATTTCTTTCAATACATGACTCTATATTTTTGTCAACACATGACTAATCTCAACGAATGAGTACTATCCACGTGTGACTATTTTTGTTATTTAATATATTTTATAAAAATTATGGTATCTTTCGTTTGATTTCAAATCAGACTCCAACCGTAAATTAGTAAGAGAACGATTCCTTAAATATTAACCCCGAAGGCCGAAACCAACATCAGATCAATATCCAGGAGACCACTCATCTTATCTACTTTCCAGTTAGTTTCTAATTTTATATGTAATAAAGATGTAAATTTTATTGTTAAAATATTTCGTTCAACACATGACTAATCTCAACGGATGAGTACGGTCAACACATGAACCTTTATTTTATAATATTCTTTATTTTCTAATTGGAATGAGGCCCAATCAATTACCATATAATGTTAATTATATGGATTTCTACACAACACACATATATAATAGCACTGACAAATAATCAACCATCATACAAAGTGCACTACACTGTATAAGCATCAAATATAGATATCTAACGCTTATAACAACCTGTGATTGAATCGATCGACATACAACTAATTATTGGGATTAGTGTATGCCAAATATCATCCCAACACCCGTGTGAGGTTTCAAATCAACAAACACACATTTTTATAGGTGCAGTTGGGCGATGTGTAAAATTTATCGTCCTAATAAATATCCTTCAAATAGGTGTACATAAACAAACCGTCCGGTGTGTAAATGAATATTTATTTATTCACATTCACGTTAAAAATTATATTTTTAACGATAATTAATTTATTCCAACCAACAACATTTTATTATCGATTTCACATCAACATCACAAACAAATTTCACAACACATCAAACAAGCATACAAGCCGTCCATGGTCTGTGGACGACGGGTGTCGGGTGCTGCTAAGAACCGTCTGCATCCTAGTATATATTTTTAACTAGAAAAGAAGATTTAAAGTGAGATGTTCTCACCGACTAGCTAATCCAAATGCCTCGACTCTTCTTACGTAGAAGTCTTTGTCGTTCTCGCCTTTTGTCACTTTCGTTGCCCGTAGCCACTACATATATAAAAATCACATTTTTATACTGTTGTCTTTAAAATAAAAATCACATTTTTATTTGTTCACTTTCAATTTAAAAATCATATTTTTATAATCACTCCATATGGATAAAAATTCTATTTTTACAACGATGCTATATAGATAAAAATTCTATTTTTACATCGGTGTTCATATAATAAAAATTATATTTTTATCACGCTATTCTCTACATAAAGATTTCGCCTTTTTAAATATAAAGATTTCGCCTTTTCAAATATAAAGATTTCGCCTTTTCAAATATAAAGATTTCGCCTTTTCCAATATAAAGATTTCGCCTTTTCCAATATAAAGATTTCGCCTTTTCAAATATAAAGATTGAATTTTTATTTCATCACTATAAAAATCACATTTTTATTTCAACATATATATAATAAAAATCAGATTTTTATTTTCTACATTATATAAAAATCATATTTTTATTCTTTTTATTATATAAAAATCATATCTTTTAACATCCAATCTTTATATGCAATTTAAAAAAAATCACATTTTTATTCGTATAAAAATCCTAACTTGTAAGTATATATGTCATACCCTTTCAATCACTTGAAATTATATTTTTCCTCACTAAAAATCTGAACTTTTAACAAATATCTTAACTTTAAATACATAAAAACCTAATTTTTATCATGTTATCATAAAAAAAACAGCTCCTTTTTTTCCATAATGAAAATCAATGCTTTTCTTCATAACAATGTATAAAAATAAAAGAGGGGGAAGAACTCACTGATTTGGAGAGGGGGAGCCTACGGTGGCTGTGGTGGCGGTCAGAGGGCGGCGTGGGGTGGTCAGGTGGCGCCTGATGTCGGGTGGCGCGGTGGTTGAACTGTGGAGGAGGGTGGTTGGAAAGGGGTGCGGTTTTGAGGGTCTCAGGCGCGTCGGTTTCAGAAAGGAGGAGAAGAGAGGTTGCGGGGGAAGAAGAGGGGGGAACGTAGTAGAAGGCGCGACGGCAGTAGGGGGAGGGCGGCGCGATTTTGGATGAACGGGAGGCACCAATTTTTTTTTTTTTAGGGGTCGTGATTTTTGACTGGGGAGAGAAAGTAAAAAAAAGGGCTTTAAATAAAAAAATTTATTTTAATTTATTCCTAAAAAGCAACTTTTATTTTCGACCTTGAAACGAGGCTCATTGCCTGTCGTCCATAGCTAATTACCCCCATTCCGAACACAATGGGATATGTATCGTAAGCTGATTTGATCGTTTCGATCAGTTTTCGTCAAAATCAACATATAACTCTATATATTGAATTTGAACGCGCATTTCAAATTACTGGGGTCACATACTAACTCGAAAAATTCCCGAAAATTATTTTCTAGCTTTGTATTGACGATACGGTCCTAACAAAACTAGTTTCGTCGAATTCTGAGACCGTTTGAAAAATGGCCATTTTCCAGTCGATTAAAAAAAACTAAAACTGGTCAAACGCGTTTTCTTTTGCCACGCTCACATATTGAATCGAAAAATTATGAAAATTGGAATCTAGCAATAAATTGACATCACGGATCCAACAAAATTGGTTTTGTCGAAATCCGAGGTCGTTTGCAAAATGGCTATTTTTAAGGGCCTGAATTCCATAGCGACTATTCGTAATTTTCAACTGGACATATCTTTTGATTCCCGCTATGAAATCTCAATTATTCGGATTCATTGGAAAGATATTCTCAATTAGATTCAAATATTTTTGGTTTTGCTAAAATCCGGTTTATTTTGCACCCTGTACATTCATTTGAAGTTTGAAATCGAATTATCAAACTACCACGCCATTTTCAATTCGTTTTATAATTATATATAATTATTTATATTCCATCGACGACGTATACAACTACATACGTTCTAATTATATTGAAAACAAATTTCTCGTCGATATTATTTAAAATAATTCATTTTAAATGTTCAAACTTCGCTATAATTGCCAAAAATAAATTTTTTAAACTGGCTCGCATTTCCGGATTATTACACATTATTGAAGCTTAGTGGAAGATTTGAAGACGGAGCAACATTGGCGCTTGGCGACCTACCTAAAGATGAAGGATGGACTTAGAGATGATATGGATTTCACAACGAATGCTGGATGTTTTCCCTAGATGTGTATTTAACCAATTTTGGTAAAATAGGTGATCTGAGTAGTCGTTCTCAATTACTATGAAGTAGTCGATGTCGATTTCTATAGTTATTGGCCATTTTGGCTAACTTGACATGGAAGATGGTGCAATTTAGGGGAGCCAAATATGATGGTTCGTTTTTTAACGATTTCGATACGATGACTCTTCAGTTAGAGGCTTTGCCTTGAATTGAGGATGTGATGCTTCTATGCAGTAATTTGTCATTCGCCGACAATGATTCTAAAAGGGGGAGCAAGGTTGTTGCGGTGGATAGTTTTCTCCGAGATGCAGAAAATACGACATTAGGTCATACTAAGGTGAATGTTCACATTAAGATAGGATGAAACGTGGTTGTTTTGATTTAGAGGGTAGTCGATGAGGTCTCATGGCAATGTATTTTGCCAGGGACAACCCATTTGTCGATCGACTTCGGATGGGAGTTTTGTGAACAGTCTAGAGATGGATTCGACTACGGAGAATGTGTGCAAAGGAGTCATTGGTATCGAGAATTTGGTACACCTTTGAGAGAGTGGTACAGCGATGGATAAGAGCCAATGCGGTGTGAACTGATCTACCTCAACCCCAGATCAAATGTTATGTGGACTGGGTAGGGTTATCGGCTATCGTCCAGGCAGTGGAACGTAGCGATAGTTTGGTAGATTTTGCATACCCTACATTCCATGATATTCGTGACTTTGATATCTACTACAGTTGCTGTATTCATGACTTTAGTATCGATTGTTATGTGCCAAATCTGTGGATGTAGTGGCATGATAGGTATGATTCTCCATACCCTTCATTCCATGATATACTATTATGACTTTTATAGTAATTTGAGATTTTTTATCACTCACACCAAACTTTTGTCTAACCCAAGGCTTTATTTTCCTCTTATTACTTTGGGTGCTCATCGAAGATGCTGTTGAGCAAACCAGGTAAGGTATGGATATTATTTAGAGTTGCACAGGTGGATTAGCAAAGAGGCGACGTTTTACATATTTATACTTGTATCCTTATTATTTATTTTGTTGTGTAGCACTGTGGACTCTTGACAGTATTCTATATTCTTATTAGAGACAGTTTATAAGTTGGGTATATTTAACTCTTGAATAAGCTACATTACTGTTCTGCATAAATGTATGAACCTATGTACTCTATTCTGCGGTTTATATAGTTAGTATTGTCCTGACTATTTTTTATCTATTGTTGTAATTTTTTATATGTTATCTGACGCGTTGTGAGATACACGACAAATCTTGTGATTGTGTTTTATGCGATGTTTCTTACTTTCTCTTTTCTTTTATTTCCTTCTTTTCTTTCTCATTTCCATTATTTTCTACTATTTCTTTATCTTGACGATCACTTCACATCGATCGGGCGCTTGTAAATGCAAATTTTTATTATGAGCACTGGTTATGTATGGAAGGTCATCACAACAGTGTTCCTTTTGTTATATTTGAGATTCGTTGTTTTTATAGGATATGAGGAGGCGAGGCCGGATTATCTTTGTCGAAAGGAAACCCATGTTCTTTCAACTTCTTCGAAGGTGTAGTGTGTGGTCATATGCATTCAACTCCATTGAAAGCTTCTTGCTCTTGACATCCCTTTATCCTAGTTTGCCTCTCGTCATAGCTGTGATAATTTTGGTGGCAACTCTCACCCCTGGCATCATGTGCACTATCCATCTCACATTCTATAGTTTTCATAGGATAACTGTAAACACATCAGTTCTATATTTTAAATTTTTTATCCCAAGAGTATTGTTTATATCTATTGATATCCTCTATACAATAAATTATCATTTATTTCTAATTGGTGCACCCAACAACATATGACTGTGATAAAACATTATGTAACATAAATTAAAATAATGGTGTCCCCATCGAGTCGAAACAACAATAAATAGCTTAATACTATTAGTTTCGCATACAAAGCAACTACATAATGGTCATTCAATGATTCAAAGAAAAGTGAAACAACTTTCGTATCGCTTCTTCATGGATCAAAGAGAAATAAATATGATTATCTACCATTATAAAATGACATCTGTTAGGAGTAATACACTCGTATCCCTTAGTCTGTATCAAATAAAAAGCAAAGGCTCTATGACTTCTAAAACTGGGTTTAAACTTACAAATCAGCTTGTCGCCCTAGCTATTTACTTAGAGGCGGTACGAACCAAACGAAATCATTTGATGGTCGAAACCAAAGCATAAGAAGGATGAAACCCTCAATAACATTGTAACAACCCAAATTCTGACAAACCGATTTTTTTGTTTAAAATTCTAATCTATCATAACTCGTGTTGGTTTGCTCTAGTATCCTGCAGAAAAGACAGATATAAAATATATCGGAGCTCAGAAAACATCTCACAGTGAAATGGATAAAATATAATATAATCAAAATATAGCCTTGCCGTAGTAATAATATTGCATAACCAGTATCCAAAGTTATCCTATCTCTGCCACAAATCTAACCTACGAGTATGCTATGAGAAGGGGATCAGAACACAAGTTTTTGGTGATTGGATTTAAATTACAATTTTGGATAATCCTACATATACTGTTCAGTTACATTTTCTTGTTTATTAGGTTACTTGGGATGACATCATTCAAGGATTACACACATGTTGCACCCATCTACTTCCCAGTGGATTAACCTAATATAGTATATATGTAGCTACCCCCATATTAAGGTACACCCCATGGTACCCCCACTAGCATGGCCTCCACCGTAACACCACAGAATTATACGCAGTCCCTCATCCTAGCCGGAGTGACGTACAGATCTTTATATAACATCGCTACGTTCCGCATATATCTTGCATTGCCATGCTACATAAGCGTACTGACTACCAACTTCGATCGAATTATAATCTATCACAGGGTAATGCCCTCGAGTCTATGATACACCACCCAGACAGACATGCAAGTATCTAGACTTTCCCATGTGTGTATCGTCAATCATACTCGATGCCTTAACCGCACATAACCTCTACTATGCACCAAGTCCCATGGCAAGGATTTACAAGAAACACGAAAATAGGTCGGGAGCTTTTCAGATATTCGTATAAACAAATGCTAAGGTTTACATTTTCAGTGACTACGGTCCCATCTGACCCCTCCCTCAACAAGTAAAAGGAGAACAAGATTGAGAACTACTGACCTGGCCCAAGAGCAAACAACAAACAACAAATCCTAATTGGCATGTTCCTCACCCATAGCCTTTATAGCAATAGGTTTATGGTCTTTTGGTTTAGTTCTCCACCTTTCCACATCATGCATCACGTATCAAGATAACTATCGATGGTAGGTACCCCATGACTTGCTATCACCTGGGTTAAACCTGTCAGTTACTTAAGAGTGGTCGTAACCTAGCCTAATCACAAGGCTACTCATATCGTTGAATCACCTATGCCACTTTACAGTCTTTTGATTGCCCACTATTATGGCAATCAAGGCATAATCACTAGGTAGAAACGCGCAGATCTAACGTCTGTTAGCACAGGCGGAAGTTGTCATAGCAGAGAAGACTACCAGGAGTACCCTCCACATCCCAAGAAGCCGCGTTCTTCCCCTTCCAGTCCTTCGGACCTAGCATAATATAAACAAAACAACAAGCAGAACAAGCAGGACAATCAGATGGATGTGCGCTCCCCTCGTGTCTCATAATACCACAATGATCTACCCTATTGGGTTATTCACCTTCAGACGTAAGTACTAGTCCAAGCGCCTTAGGTTAACATGTTATTAGACCCTATGTCTAATCATTTAATTACACGCTTGTTATTCCCTCTTTGATTTCCATTCAACTTGGTTATACCTAGTCATATTGACTTTTTGTTCAAGTTACCAAGTTCCTCTTGCTTATTAATTTCAATTATAACTTAATCTGTTTAAGTTTATTAATAAGCCGATGACATGTTATTCTCTAGATTGTAGTCCAAGGTCTATAATCTACAATCTTTTTATATAATCCATTGTTTGATTCCATAGTTACAATAACATGTTCTACTTAATATGTAATTAATTATATCTCAATTCACATGGTTTCTCTTTAACATGTCACTTATTGTTTATGATTAAATATAACTTATTTCATTCCATAAGTTTACCATATCCTTCCTCATTTTATCATAACTTCATCTTATACAGTCACTACAAATTGTTGTTGTTTACTTATTAACTTAGTTTTCTTAACTAAGGTTTGCTAGTAAGTTCCCTTTTCCATTTATTATAACTTATGTTTTAATTTCCACTTGTCCATAAGATACGCCTTTAACATGTTATCCTTATCAGCAGATTTAAGATTCTTAAGTTATAGATTAATTAATTTGTAATGACCCAAAATTCCGGTCCAATTTGAGCTGACCAAAAATACAAGTCCAACCCCAAATTAAACTGAAAATCAGGAAATTAATAGAAAGAAAACAGAGGGTGAGGATAGATAAGATAGAAACTTAGAATAGAAGAAGAAGAAGAACACAACATCAGAGTAACACGAACCTCACTGCAGAACGAATAACATATAATATATATAACATAACTTGAAATATACATCTGCACTTGAATAGACATCATTATCAAAGTACAACACTTACAACACAGCGGAAATAACTATAGCTATATAATCCTGAAGCCTCCTGCTCCAAGCTCTTCCAATATATCTGTAAATCCTGACTACTTGACAGCCTGTACAAAATTGGGCACCCAAGAGTTTAGGGAAAACAAAACAAAATAAACTCCGGGTCAGTCATGGGACTGGTATGAGTAAAACAGATTAAAACAGTTTGAGCATTTAAACGATATCTCATAAGACCAAGCTGTATAACGGAACGGGTTTTTCCCTTATAAGAATCCAAATTATCTTTATATCAAAAACCTTTTGATATTATAATAATGTCTATCAACCACAATATAATAATCATCTAGCAGAAACGCTTTCATCGCACGTTCTACATATATAATATAAAATCAAAACTGCAAGCACGTATTGGGTAATGGCTTTCCAACTATGACAAGGTATGGAACCACCTTCCACTAGTGTACCTCTAGAAAGGAATACACTGGGTTCAACAAGAACATCTTGCAACCCGGCCACACATGACCGACCACTCATTTCGCTTGAGTGTATCGAATGTATATCACCAATGGTTGGGATCAGCAACCGTTTCCCAAATGGGACAGTATCGACAATAGATTTTTAGAAATAAATGAAACTCTAGATCAGGTGATTATACACCCTACTTCGGAGCGACCGACTTAGCCATGCTGCTTGCTCGATTTCTGTCATTTACCGGTTGATGAGGCTAGAAGCTACGCTTTATCATCACATCAGATTCACTTCGAATGCCACATCATCAAATCCATCAAATCACCGATTGACGTCCTCAACAATACATTATGTGTTAGCTAAATGAAGTTTCCTTCTCCGCTTCCACTATTGGTACGGTTGGAGAAATCAATATACGTGATCGTCTGGAAATACTCTGTCAGACATCCGTCCATACAAGTCATCTAGGAACAGGATGAACCGAAAGCACTATTCAATACATCCATCTTAGACACTGTTATCTAAGATTTATACACTAGCCCTTGCACTTTACTCCGTCTTAAATTATCTTTGGCATATATGATTCGCAACGCTTATGCCAATACAGAGTGGTTCTTTGGATAATAATCCAACCGGTCTCTCCATATTAACAACGTTAAAATTGTAAAAAACTTCGATAGTCGGTGAGTTAACTATCGAAGAAAAGAAGTGTGCAAACAACGATATTATATCCAGATGGAAATTCTATCAACCAATCATCAATCATATATATAAATATATATATCTATATATATATATATATATTCATATTTCCTATTTCAATATTTGATTATGTTTCCGATTCTATTTGGAAAACATTTCCAAATCTTCTTTACTTGGATTTAAACAGATGTTTAAATCAGCATCCCGACGACAACTCGAACCACTATACTTATTTACTAAATTCACCTAACCACTTTCACTCACGAACCTTACCCATTTCTAAATTAAAAATGAAGCCAATCAAGTTGGGGTATAATTACCTCTCAGACCTTAACTGGACAACATTTCAAATATCGATATAGGTTAAGTTCATCTTTTAACCCTTAACACTTCCTTACGTAACTCTCCTTCGAATCATCTCTATTCGATAGTTCTTTCCTTCGATAAGGTATATTCGATAACTCTATTCAATTTACTCTATTGGACTAACGCTATTGGATTAACTCTATTTGATTTAACTCTAGTCGATAACTCCTTTAACTCTATTCGAATAAACTAAATTCGATTAACTCCATTAATTCCATTCGAATAAACTATATTCGATTTATTCCTTTAACTCCATTCAACTCTATTCGAATAACTAATATTCGATTAACTCATTTCAACTCTATTCGAATAAACTAAATTCGATTAACTCCATTTGAATAACTCTAGTTCGATTTAACTCTATTGATTAACTCTGACTGGTTATCTCTAACTAATTAACTCTAACCGATTTATTCTAACCGATTAACTCTTACTGATTTAACTCTAACTGGTTTAACTCTAACTGGTTAACTCTAATTGGTTAACTCTTATTCGAATAACTAATATTCGATAACTCCTTTTACTTTATTCGAATCACTAATATTCGATTTAACTCTATTCGAATAACTAAATTTGATAACTCCTTTTTGAATAAACTGTTCATTTATAAAGATTTACTTTTAGTAACGGTTCTTCACTTTACAAATGATTTCCTTTTTATAACTCTATTTATTTTCTAAATATTTCCTATCAATTCTATTTGTAAATGATTTACAAATATTTCCTTTTCTATTATTCTATTTGCAAATGGTTTGCAAATATTTCCTTCTCAAATCGATTCTTTGATTTTATAATTTCCCTTTTCTAGATATCACCTATTTATAAATATTCCAATTTATAAATATTTCTTATTTATAAATACTACATTTATAAATATTTTATTTTCAAATATCACTTTGAAAATATTCCCTTATCAACATTTCGGTATGTTATGGTATTCAACATATCAAATCACGATGATCAGTATCGTTCAAACACATATAATCGACAACAGATTATATATCACATCATATATCACAATATATGAATCACAGTAAAATAAATGTTGAGGAATCCAGTTGGATTCCTCTAACCTGTCTCCCTGCATCCACAGATGTTATACAATATAAAATCAACATCACTTTCAGTTCCATATGATATATTCTGTTAAACAGAATCAATATAGAAATTCAACTAACTGACTAGCAGTTCAATCAAACAATCAACACACAGTTAATCAGCCAATATTTATCAGTTCTAAAAATACAACATGAAATTATAAACTGTTCAGAGTTAGTGAGATTTACTCACCTAGATTCGATTTGTTGAACAGTTCGTTTTCAGTTAAATTCAACAGTCGTTAAATTTAAATGAAACATTTTGTTGTCTCCACTCCTGTCCAGACTAGTTCCACAATATCCGATTCTCCATCACGATCATAACGCAATTTATCCCGTTGGATTCTGTTAACGGAGTATAAAGTTATTAATATTTTAGTATTAACGATTAAACTAAACCCTAACCTCTAAATTACAGAATAATAAAATTCTTTAACTAATTACATTATCTGTAAACAAAATCGGGCGAACTGTCACTACAACAAAATGACGTTTGTATAGCAGTTTTGAATAGCGTTCTCTCATTTTGGTCTTTAAACGCTCTCAGAATAAAGGGTATAAACGCTGTTTGGAAGATATTCCGTATACTCAACGCTATTCAGAGAGGGTTGGGAAATAATTTATTTTGTGCGGGAAATGAAATAAACGCACTTTTACCCTTTCCTTTAGAAAACAACATTCTTTGTTCACTCCGCCGCCTCTACCTCTAGAAAGAAACCGATTCCTTATCTCGCATCTATCTGATTCACCACACTGATTAGTAATCGGTTTCGCATCTCCCCAAATAAGCTTGTATCCTTCATCCGATCGCAAACCGAGAATCGCAAATCCACCACTACGAAAGGGCATGATAGGTAACACAAATTTTATCATATATTTTCACTCTCTTTATTCTGATAATTTATCTATTACTGATGTTTAACTCATGCTACACACATGGAAGTCTATTATGTGGGCTGTAGAAATGAAATTGATAAGTAATCAAAGACTGAATAGTAGTAGTTTATTATATTGTAAGTATGAAAGTAGTTTATGAATATCGTTTAGATATTTGATTAATATAATAAAATGTGAAATTAATCTTACTGCTTTCCTAGAAATTGTTTCCAAAGTTGTTGACCTATATTTTGATTAACTTAGAATGCATAAGTAATACTTGAATACTATTTTTTTAATTATGCATTAATAATATAATACATTTTCTAAGTAATTGTGAATATAAAACAAATCTTCTTCAGAGATTACCCAATCTAAATTTCATTAAAATTTATGGTTAACTAAATTTTATTAGCTTTCAATGGAAAATATATCCGTGCTAATGATTTTGTTCACAGAATGATTTAACACTCGTGTTACATAACCAAGATTGCTCAATTTTGCATTTGAACAGAGCTCGTCTTACATTTTATTTGATGTTAAGACACTACATGTATGCTACTGCAGCCGAACAGTTATAACTTTGCAGAATGATGTTACCACTACGTTCTTTTCTCAGAATTAAGGCGTTGCTTGTATGATGGAATACAAACGATATATTCCAATACTCAGTTACAGTAATTACATAATGTATTGTTGCCTTCAGCTGCAACACCAGATAACTTTTGGGGAAATAGATAATGTTAGGGTATTTGTTTAACATATCAAATAGTTGGTTAGGTTATCCAGTCCAGCTTCAAACTACTTTTAATATGCTACTGCTTCTTAGCCTTTTTATATATTATCACTATACATTTTATTTGGCTTATATGATTCATCTTTTGTAAGATTGTCCATGTTCTCAAGATCTGAGTCACACTAAAAGAAAAGCTCTTCTCATCAAAATCACCCTGAAATGACAACCATATTTACAGCACTATATTTCTTTGAGTAGTTTATTAGGTAGATGTATATCATGTGATCAATCCATAGTGTGTGCATAAGAAAGAAAAAAACATTTGGAAATTTCAAGCATTAGTGGTTTATACTTCAAAAACATCAACTGGAAAAGTTAAAAACTTTTCCCTTGTTAGAATTAAAGGAGGAAATAAATTTTTCTTGTAAACTATATTTTCCCAGTTGGACCAAAGAAATGGAGAGTGGAGAGTAACTTATTTTGAAAATAATCAACCAATTGAAAAATAAAATGCGTCCTAAATAAAATTGAAAGGCTATTTTATACTTGTAGAAAATGAGTAATTATCAACTTAATGAAATAACAAATACTCGTATAATTTATTGTTGTTGCTATCAGTTTTTAACTTCGGTAGTTGTTTTACAACTCTAATGTTTGAGACCAAGGAACATATATGATATGGTTTTATTTGTTATATAGTAGAACTCGCTGGAGTTGTTTGTTGTTGACATGACTTCTTAGACTGTTCTGATTATACTTATGTGAAATTCTTATTTATTCATTTATACTTGTCACTTCAAGTTATTTTTTGTTATTATATCAGGCAATTTCCATCTACATCTGTTATTGCCTTTTCTACTCTTTAAATATTTGAAATAAGTTCAAACTTATGGACTAATTTTTGGTAAGAATCCTTTCGGTGACAATCACAAACAGTATGAAAATATTAATACAATTCGAACATGCTGAGTTATGCCTTATAGTGAGCTAAGAAATAGAACATATACCGACTTCACCACCATAAGATCTTTTTCTATTATTTTCACGTGAACCAATTCTGGTGAGGATCTGAATTTACTGATAGACGATCTTTCTATATATTCTTGTGAATAAAATTTACATTTGTCTATGTTTAGCTCTGTATATTTTAACACAGTTTTATACACAGCCAACCCACCTAGTTTTTTTTAAATCATTCTAAAGACGGGATGGTCTCTTTCAATTACATCTATCTCATAGCTAAACAAAGATTATTTAAAAAAAGTAAGTATAAATTGAAGGGAAACGATAGGAATCTCAAGTAATCACACGAAACTAAACTTTCGTCTTCCTACCATCTTCCTAGTATTTAGTATTGTTGTTAACTTCAATTTTGATGGGCTAGCGGTAATAAAATCTAATGTTGGGTATTTGAAAGCACGGTTATGGAATATTTGTGAGATTTAGATGATCTAATATGCAAACATGATTTTAGCTTATTTTTGTTTTAAGATATGGTAAATCAGATGCTGTCAGTACAGTTTTTGTTTCCTTTGCTGTTAGTACATAAATGAATAGGAAATTTTGAATTGGGAACATGAACCAGCATTAGCATCTCATGAGTAGTTTTTATGCAAGGGTCCTGGCAACAACCTTGAAACAAATCACCAATGCATGCATTGGTTGTTGCATTCTTCCATACTCTCTTTTCTTATTATTATGGCTCATTTTATATTTATCAGATGAAACAAATCCGTCCTTATTTTAACTCAGTCCTGATTAATAATACAAACTTTGTTTTATTTTTTAGCTTTTCTAATTTGCAACCTTATGTAATTAAATCTATTTTGATGAAAAATAACATAAATGTTTATGTATAGGAATTAAGAACAAAAATATAAGAGCTGAATAAACATGAAAAAGGATAGACAAAATCAATGTTATAAATGGATATGAATTAGTGTGTTGTCAAATGCTCTTTCTTTTTTTTCATTATCATGTTAAAGATCACGACTATAATTGAATATCAATGCTATAAATGGATATGGCTCAGTGTGAGATGCATCTTATTAACATGGATTCTACCGGACGCGGAACATATAATTATATGAGAAATTACCATTATTTCTAGTTGTAATTAAATATTTCTGAACTTACCTAATTATATTATTTAATATTAATTGAACTTATTTAAAATAATATTATCTTCTTGGTAAAAATAATATTATTAGGTCAAAGTTATACCAAGAATAATATAATGTTTTAATTTTGGTCATGCAACAATATAAAATAATATTATTTAATATTATCATTTAATATTAATATGACAATTAGATTTTAATTTACAATAATATTAGTAGTTGTAATTAATATATGTAAAATTAATATTTATTAAAACAAATATGTTGTTTTAGTAAATAAGATTATTCTTAATTAATAGACTATAATATATATTATATTATTTATTTATAGGCCTGCTAATATAATGTTGTCATTTTAAAATTTGGCCTATGCAAGTGAATAAATTCCATAAGGAAGCAGTGCAGATTATGAAACGTGGCTATGAATGTTCTGTCCAAGTTATAAATAAAGACAAACCTTTGTCTTTACACTTAAACACTTTAAAGTTTGATGCTTGCATTAAGGATTTTTGTATTAATTATAATGTTGATGAAATGTTGGTGTTATAGATCAAGTCTGTGACAATATCAGAGATTGATAGGATAGGATATTCTAGTGAACCAGATAACCTCTGTTGGTCTAATAGAACCATAACAGATTCTCAGGCCAGGGTTGAAAACTTTGGTATATGATGCGAATAAGGGTGAGAGTGCAAGTGTAAAGGGATCAGTCCTTGAAAAGGAGGATGTAAATGATAAAATCAGTAAGGGTCTTCTGGTCATTCCCATTCCCGATTGGATGCAAAGTACAGAGAAAAAGAAGTGCTTGGTGGGAAGCACAACAGGATGCTTAAAGTTTGACCAGAAATAAATAACTGTCTTTTGCTAGTTGGAACGTGAGAGTCTTTCGTAAGCCTAATACATATACAGAGATGTGTAAATCAATAAATAATTACAATATTGGTTGTTTTGGTATATTGGTGGACAAGTTGAAATTTCATGAAATTGCTGACTTAAATAGGAAAATGGTCAATAGTTGGGTGATTATCAGTAATGTATCATGCTACTATAAATGTAGAATATTTATTGTTACTGATTTAGAAATTTGGAAAACCAACATTGTTATTATGAGCGATTGACACATCACGTTGAGATTATGGATATAAGAGGTTTTAGTTGTAATTGCACTTTTGTATATGGTCATAACTTTGAATTTTAGGGGAAAAATTATGGGAATACTTAGTAGATGATGCTATAGCCATCTATAAGGCTTGGATAATTAAAGGCGACTTTAATTATGTTAGATTTGCCACTAAAAACGAGGTGGAAACTAGATTTTAATCAGAGTTTATTGGAGACCGACTCTTGGATGTTTAAAGTAGGCGTGCATGAACTCAAAATACAGGGCATTCAATATTCTCGGTGACTTAGGGCAAATAGAGATATTTGTATTTTGATTAGTGATATCTGTATTTTGAATTGAGATATTTGTAAGATTGTAAAATACTATAATTTTATTTATAATCAAATATTTCTTAATCATGATTATACCATTTTGGATTAGTAACTCTCCTTTTATCAGGAATATAAAAAGCAATATTATGAGAAATTATCATTTTACTAATATTTCACTTTTATGCATAGATATTAATTTTCAATTTATAGCTCTTTAGTTCTTGAATTCACTTCCTCCAAGCCGTTTCCCACAAAAGAAACCACCCCTAAAGTATGAAATTAATATCTTCAAGTAGCATTTCTAATAATGCTATCACGAATATTAATCTGAAAATAAAATAGCCATTATAGCTAGATTAATATATTCTGTTAACAAAGGAATCAAATTTCTCAAATTGGATACTTTGATTTTCAATCCTTGCCTACTTAGCATAAAAGATCTTTGATCTCTTGTTTTTCCTTTGTGAAGAATTCCTCACTGCAAATTTTTGCTTTCAGCTACATTTGTTCATTAATTGGTTAACACTTTTGTGTCAATATAGTGATAAATCATAAGGCTTTCCTTGGCAAAGCATGGAAGGCATCCGCTTTGGACGCACATTCAGTAGTTCTATACTGTGCGGCCAAAACAGGAAGAAAAAAAAGCGATCAGATGCAAAACTCAAAATCTAGAATGAGGACGCTGTAGAACTGGTATAGGAAGGTGAATTTTACAATTTGACTTTGTCAATGGAAACTTCTACAAATTTGCATTTTTTTGTAAAAGTAATAGACATGAAGAGAGTTTCTCAGAAATTAGTATGTATAGCAGAACCCAGAGCCCCCAAATATAGAATCACTGCACTTGCAAGTAAGCCTGAAATCGCATTATTATTAACATAATTATTGTTATTCTATAAAAAAACATAATCACATTCCAAATTCATACCCTTTGCAGAGGTAAACACTCATAGACTTCCTGTTATCTCCATTTGTATGCATGCAACACTGCCGATTATTTCAATGAGGATACATAATGATATTTCTTTAAATTTGATAATTGCACGGTGTGTACACATCCAGGCCAACTATGTTTTTCTTCAACATTCTTGCCGAACTTCTCAGCAGCAATCTCTAAACATGCAACAATGTCTAGATTTTAGGAGCCTCTTTTGAGGAGCACGTAACATTTACATATTTTTATCACAAGCATGTTAAGATTATGCCTTTAGATTACTTCAAACCACTACCAGGCCCAGTCCATGGAATTTATAATTTTATTTCTTGTGTGGATTACTTCAAACCACTAATGTTCCAGGTCTAATGGGCAACCTCTTCTCATACTTTGCAGTCTTCTTTCGTGGTTGTAGAATAGTGTTTTATGTTATAAATTATTTCTTACATATTGATCACGCTATGTTATTTTAACTTTGTTGTGAAGCCTTTTGTGTTGGGAAAAACTATTTTGTTAGCTCCCATAGATCTTGTAGCTTTATCAATTTGTTCATTTTGATAGCCTTATTTGTTTCCTATCCTTTTAAGGGGTACTGAATGTTTACTGTTTATGAATTTTGTAAACGTGGTATACGTAGTCAACAAGGAAATTCACAAAATGTAATTACAAGTGTTAGTATAGGACAACAGGCATTTGAAAGGTCATTAATTCATCCTAGAGCATATTGGTAGCTTTGTTCAAGAATAAATATGCTGTGTTTTTAAGTTAACCATTTCTCTTATTCGTGGTAGAATAAATATATTCTATTAGATTGAACGAACTCGAGTTTATGTAAAAAGAAAACCTTAGTTGTTTTCTTACCATCGCTGAAATTCAGCTATGCCATTCCGGAACGTTTTTTCTACCAAATTATAGAAGTCACAATGGTATCGCTAAAATTTAGCAATGCCATTGTAATCAATGTTTAATTTTAGAATTATTATGCCTAATGAATTTGTGGTTAAGATGATGGTGGATTTTAGGAGATTCATGGTGTAGTTGCAGTTCAAGTATGTTTTGCGGTTGATGGTTGAGGTGCAAAATTGCAGCAGGTGATTTAGGAGTTGTTTTAAGTTCAGGTTTTTTGGGAGATGGCGGGTTTGAAGTAGGCTATTGGACATCATGATTAGGTAGTGAGTTTTTGTATTGTTGGCGGGAAGCAGTTTGATTGAGTTGTGAAGTTGAGGGTTTGTTGGCAGGTTGGAGTGGTTACTGAGAATTGGAGGAATTTTTGGTTGTGGTATTTTTTGTTGGATTTTATTTCGTTTACTACTTTTGTGCTAGCAAGTTTGGCTAATGAGTCAACAGAAACTCGTTCTCATGTGGAATTTGTTATGTATCAAACTATTTGAACTGGTCTAATAATATTTAGAAAGTCCAAAGTATTTTTCTAGAGTTAGCATTTTAACTTGATTATTCCCAGCACTTGGTTCACACATAATTAGGAACCACTATGAATTCAAATATGGATTACTTTTATAAATTTAGTCATCCTTAAACCTACGAGGAGAGCCTAAAATTTTGTTGTGCTATTGGTAGCTTATAATCCAAGCTATACCGCTCTGTAAAGTTTCTACTCATTTGGAATCATTAGTGGATATCATATCTCTACCCTCTGTTCATTTCATGCTCTGTACAGTAATAGTCGCTAAAATTGTGGTGTGGTTGTTTATGCCTCAGGTTAAGGCTTGGTGGATAATATTGTAACAACCCGTATTTCGATAACATGATTAAAGACGAGAATCAAGGCAGAATTTAATTTTAAATTCTGAATCAAGTGAAACGGGCTATGCCATTGCGTTCGTCTCGGAAAAATACGCGAAATAGAGTCCGAGTTTTCGAAAATCGGAGTCCGTATGACCAAGATATGGCCTCGCGAAGTTTCACGAAAAATTCCCAAATTAAAGTATACTTAATTAAGTGAAATGGGTTGCACAGAAAAATATATATATATATATTGATATATATATATATATATAATTGAAAATTAAATAAATAAATATGCAAAAATGTTCAAAACAGCGAATTGGGAGAGGGGAATAACCGAACCGGCCGATTTTTGAGGTCGACCCAAGCCCGCTGGGTCGACTAGGGGTTAATCCAGGGTGTTTGGCTGTCAACCCGTGGGCCGATTCGCTCAAATGCAGATTTTGCATTTGGATGGTTCTCATGGTTCATCTTTAATCTAAAGGCCCTAGATGGTTCCTACACTTGACTTCTTCCCCAAGACATGCTTTGATGGCTTGTATTGAATTTAGGTTTAATCCTATGGCCTAAAACACTTGCCTAATCTATAAATAAGACCCTAACCTATCCTAAATCCTCATTATTCATTCATGCAACTAAACTATGGCAAAATTTCTACTCTCATGGCCTCCACTCAACTACCCTAGCCTCCACTTCATTTCTATGAAAGGTTTCATGATCATGAGAGTGTTAGAGAGTCCCTATGCTAGTATGAGAGCCTCTCAAGTTGATTTCAAGGCAAAAGCTTTGATCTTTGTTCATAAAGATGGTGTTTTTGTTGATTTGGAGCATCCATCTTTGGGTTTTTGGGTGATGGCATGCATAGGCTTCCTCACAAGCTTTAGTTTAATCGATTTAGGCCTTCAAAGCAATGTAAGCCCTTCCCTACTCTTAGATATTAACTATTAAGTTAAATGTTCATGTTGAAAGTTTGGGTTTGATTAATTGGAGTGATGCATGCTAGCATGTTATGCAAGTTTATGAAGTCATTATCTTGATCTTATGAGCTAAAAGCCACAACCTTTATGTTGAAATGTTGCATTATGCAACATGAGAATCTTCATAATCATTATGTCAACTTGCATATGAAGTCATAATCCTTATATGATGATATATGCGAGTTTCTAGCCATCATTCCATGTCTTTTGTCACCATGATTCGCTTATGTACCAAGTTTGGGTTGATGCATGTTTTTGAGGCTTAAGAATGTAACATGCAAGCTAATGAACACATTTGTGCCTCATTTGCCACCATGATTAACTTGTGGCTTAATACCCATTTTTGTCATTCCTTTGCCAAGTCTCTTCTTTTAATCCATCACGTTGTTGCGAACGTATATGCTAGTTTAAAAAGCGTTGGGGTCACATTATGGGGAAACATAATGACATGAATATGACTTGGGTAAATGGGTATAAACATGACAACATGTAACGTTAAATATGACATGTGTTTATACTTGAAAACATGACTTGAAATATAACATGGAAGTTGACATGTAAGTATGCATAAAAACATAAGCTTGGGAATTTACCTATTAAGTTAGGTCTACCCATTGGGAATTTACCTATTAAGTTAGGTCTACCCAATTGCTTGAAAACTTGACTATGAACATGACACTAGACTAAACATGAAAGTGGCCAACTCGAGGTTGGGTTGAGTTTGCAACGTAAAACTACCCGGAACCGACCGGCCTAACTAGTAGTTGCAAACAATAGGACCCAATGTGAGAAGTTGGTCATGTTGTGCTTGAACCCGAGGTTAGACCAAGTTGTGGTGTAAAGCTACCCGGAACCGACCGGCTTAACTAGTAACCACAACAAAGTCTAATGTGAGAGGTTGGGGTGCATTAAGTAATTAATGCCACATGATAGGGTTAAGTTAATTTGATTAATGACTCTTAACCAAATATGACATGGGTAAATGGGTTAAGTAAATTGGTTAGGCTAATGATACTTAACAAAACATGACAAGGTTGGGTAGGTTAAGTGATTTGATTTGCCTAATGACGCTTAACCATTTTTATACGACTAGTGGACGGGGATTAAGTTAACCAACACTTAATCAATCCAACATGATAATTTGGCAAGGTTAAGTAAGTTTTCTTAATGACACTTAACCATACAAGATGATTAGGGGATGGGGTTAAGTAATTTGCACCTAACTAATCCGACACGGTAATTAGATGGGGTTAAGTAATCCACACTTAACTAATCTAAACACGGTAATTCGATGGGGTTAAGTTAAACACTTAACCAATTTAAACACGGTAATTCAATGAGGTTAAGTAACCAATACTTAACCAACTTAACGTGATAATTTAATGGGGTTAAGCAACTTATACTTAACCAATTATACATGATGATTTGATGGGGTTAAGTAACTTACACTTAACCAATCTAATACGCGGACCTGATAAGGTTAAGTCACAAGACCTTTTTAGAATATACTTAACCATTGTAGTACGATTAGAGGATGGGGTTAAGCCAACCTATACTTAACCAATCCGACTCGATAATTTGATGGGATTAAGATAATCTATGCTTAATCGATCTAGCAAGATAATCCGATAGGATTAAGGTAAGCTAGTACTTGACCAATTTGACTTGATAGGGTTAAGTCATGAGCCTCTGGGTACACTTAACCAACTTGTGGGACTAAGTCTTGAACTTAAATACTTAGCCAATCTTTGACGTGATTCGTGGGCGGGTTAAGTCATGGACTTGAATGATAACACTTAACCCAATAGACAAACCCTAGCTAGAAGAACTAGGTAGAAAACCGTGGTTAATCAAGGATAACGGGAAAGGAAGCTAAGTGGTAAACCTTAGTTAAGGGTAACTAAGTAATAATTCTTAGCTAAGGACATAGGACTAATTCTCAAAACGATGAGTAACCTGATACGGTAGGTCATCGCTTAGTATACGAGGGGGAGCAAGTTATCTGACTTGGATAAAAGCTCCAGCGCACTGGGTGCCGAAGTGGAAGCTTCGGGGGACGTGAGGATATTCTTGGGATCCCTCTGTGGGCTGCCAAGTAATTATACTAGGCCCATGAGAGGTTAAGGTCTGCGTTAGAAGGACCAAGAGTATGCCTTGGTTGCTATGCGAGCAACCTAAAGACTGGGATGGATTAGCGTGGAGTCGACGATTCTTGTTTTTGCCCTGGATAGCGCATCGCCGACTACCTACCATCTTTAGTCAATCGTGTACGTGCGGAAAGGCAGGGAACCCCCAACAGACCATGTGCTTGCTATCGAGTCATGGGTGAGGTTGGCCCGTAGGAAAGTGGGCTATAGTGGGGCCGTGGAGTGGTTCTTATACATGATTTTTCTTGGATTGCCTTTCAGTAGTTGAGGGAGGGGTCACGTGGGACCATAGCCACGGGTACAAAAACAGACCTTGATATCTGCATCGGCAGACGATTTAAAGCTCCCGACCGAGTTCCGTATTTCTTGATTTGCCCTGGCACGGAACTCGGATGGCACATTGGGGAACATGTGCATCTAGACATGGAAAACGATTCACGATACATACGTGGGATCAAGGGCGCGGTTGACGGGTGGCGTAATTCCTAGTGGTCCTAGGTGGCCAAAACCCAAACCGAGACACGGAAACGTTCATTAGGTAGCATAATCCCTAGCGGTCCTAGGTGGCATAAATCCTAAGTGGACGCGTGATAATTCATGGTAAGGAAACACAACTAGATCCAGGGTTGCAGTCCAAAACAACTTCAAGGATAAACCGTTTACATGGGAAAGCCCGTATAGCCTACGGCAAAGGACTGAACTTATACATGGAAAGAAACATATGAGTTGAGTAACCTATATATGCGGCATATTAGGTTGACATGGACCATTACACGACTTTTGAGTAAGGGTCATTCACGGATAACTCGTAATACAGTTGGGGTACTAGTACGGTAGGTGCAGAGCGGATATACAGGATAGATGCCATGGGACGTTATACGCGATAGATATCTTGGGATATTATACTTGATAGAAACCTGACAATGTGATACCTTGTTTTATCTTGACATCGAGTTTATCACGACACCCTAGTTTATCTGAGTTCAGTAGTTCATCCTGTTATTTTGATTTAGCTTATCTATCTTGTCATCATGCTTATGTTCATCTCAGTTTCTCATGTCAGTTAACTTTACTAGTTTTTATGCTAATAGTAGATAGGGCTTACTCAGTCTTTTTAACTGACCTGTTTTGTTTCGCCTCTTTTCTTCCGTTCCCCCCCAGGTTACAGGGAGGAAATACTGTTGTTTAGTTCGGACTTCTTCTGCTTGAAGGTCATCATGGATGGCTTGGACTTTTCTTGGCTAATGGCTACTTTACTGTTTTTACTTGGGGAATAATTTATGAAAATGTCTTTATGCTTCTTTACTATTGCAAGACAGGTTTTGATGTACTCTGATGTAAAAGGCTTTAGACCTTATTTATTCATGTTATGAAAGTTTGATTTTACTTCTGCTATTTTTATATGTTCTGTCTTGTGATATTTCTGTGCATGTTTACCAATAATGCCCCTCTAAAGCTAGTGCATTCCTTTGCGAGTGACCCTAGCGGAGGCGGGGTGTTACAAATATGCAGTCCATGATGGAATCTGCTAGTGCTTGACCTTTTATTTCTCTTCGTGGACAATGTAATATTATACCAATTGAGCTCCATCCCCTACTTCAGAAGGTGACATGATGTCCATTATTTCTAGCAGCTGGATGTGAGAAATTTGATGGGATATGCTTAGAGGTATGGCCACACTTTTCATTCTATGTAAAGCAGATTATAACCTAGCTTCTCAATGGTTTAGTAGCTGAGCTATGCTCTTAACAGGAGTATGCTTGAGAAGTAGATAGGCCTTTGAGTTGCTATCTTCTCGAACCACTAAAAACAATTTAACTACCCATATTTTACAAATCAAAGGATCGTAAAATAATTTAACTATGACTTTTAATAGAACTTGGTACTTCATTGACATTTCATTTGTATTCTGATATTTTAGTTTATATTTTCTAACATTTTTTTATGTTCTGGTATTTTCTGGTGAAGAATATGGAACTTCCCATAACAAGAGTAGAGGGTAGAGGCAGTTTTAGTGGACTTATTGTTGGTGATTGGAGATGGTAGCAAGTTGTGGGTGGTTGAAGAATACGAAGGTGGTGGTTGTTTAATTAGTGATGGTGGCTAAAGATATAGAAAATTTAAAGAAGGTGACTGCAGTGATAGTTCTTTTTCTTAATATTTACCTGTTTTGATCATTTTTTCCCCTGCCAAACGTGTCACACATTCCTTGACCCAAAATGAAGGTTTGCATGCTTGGTGATGCTCAACATTGTGATGAGGCAGAGAAGATGAACCTTTCGTTCATGGATGTTGAGACTTTGAATAAATTCAATAAGAACAAATAGTTGGTAAAGAAGATTGCAAAGAAATACCATATTTTCCCTACATCCGAAGCAGTCATTAACCAGATTCCACGTCTTCTTGGACCAGGTCTCAACAAGGCAGGTAAGTTTCCTGCTCTAGCCAGTCATCAGGAAACCTTTTAAGCTAAAGTGAATGAGACCAAGGCAATGATTAAGTTCAGTTGAAGAAGGTACTTTGCATGGGTGTCGCTGTCGGTAACTGTGGTATGGATGAAAAGCAGATCTTCCGAAACGTGCAACTTAGCATTAACTTTTTTGTTTCTCTGCTAAAGATCAGAGTGTAAGGTGCTTGTATCTGAAGAGCACCATAGGAAGGCCAGTCAGAATTTTTTAAGCTTATTAGTAAGTTATTATAATTTTAATGGTATAAACTAATATTTTAAACTTTTGTCTAGATATGACTTGGCTTGTGCCCTGGTATCAAATGATAAGAAGTGGTGTAAGCGAATAACTGAGGTATGCATTTGTTTACTTCGTCATGGAAATATTCATGCATTTTGGTATTTTCTAATGTTTTTGTGTTATTTTTATGTGTTTGGTTAGTCATTGGAGACTCAGCTAAAAATGCATGTATTCATGTTACAAGCGACAAATACATAATGTAGATAATGGTTTAAACTGTTGGGATAGCTAAAGATAAGTTATTTATTTGTGCAGTCAATTAAAGCTGGAATAGTATAGTGAATTCCTTAAGAGGATTCTTTAAAAGAAAAATGGTTTTATAAATAGGCTTAATTTTTTAAAGAAAGTTGTAACCATTTAGCTCTATAAGTGGATTTTTTTATAGTTTAAATTTCAAGTGTAAAAATACACTGAATTGTTATTTTGAAATTATTTAGTGCTTTGATGTCGTCGAAAAGCTATTTAGGGTCTAAAGAGATTTTTAAAAGTGGAAACTAGTAACACGTTTTTCTTTTTGAAACCTATATGTTTTTGAATCCCTTACTTTTTAAACTATTTTGTATACATCATCGGGTTTTTTTCTTTCTTCTTGTATTCCAAATTTAGAAGTCATTGTCAATGCTTGTATTGCAGGAGGTAATGAATTATGTATGTATATCCTAAGAGCACATGTTAATGTTAGTAAAATTAATCAAACAATTACTAACACCTTCTTCGTTTATTTTGACATTTGCAGGACCATAATTTTTGACGTTTAAAAGAAAATATCAAAGAAAAACAAGATCAAATCTATTGTTTGTCCACTTTGTAAGTAACTTGTTGATGCAAAATTGTATGATGTTAACATGGAAAATTTGGTAAAACAATGTATGAAATACTAATTTTGAGTATGTGAAGAGTTGTTTGAACGATGTGTATGCGGTACAAAGTTTTGGTATATGAAAAGTTATTTGAATGATATGTATATAATATTGTGTTGTAAATTATTGTTTGGATATGTGTGTGTGTGTGTATGTGTGTGTGTGTGTGTGTGTATATATATATATATGTATGTATGTATGTATGTATGTATGTATGAAAACTGCTGAAATGATCATAAATAAAATATGTAAATTAATATTATAATCAATAGCGTTTCATAAACGCTATTAAACACATGCTTCTAAACGTTATTATAGGACTACAGATAAGACGCTATAAAAACATACAAAAAACGCTATAGAAAGTAACTTTCAGATGGTATATTACATAGCGTTTTGTTGGATAGCAAACATAAAACGCTATTGAAAGTACATTTTTCATAGCGTTTTCCTTTTGCTATTTAAAACTGAAGGCCTAACATAGCATGTCGTTACATGGCGTTCTCTAAAACGCTATGTTAGGGTAAAATAACGTTTTTCAAACGCTATGAAATCCCAATATTGTTGTATTGTGTTTATGACTGTCTTCGTTTTTCCCTTTCTTAAATCCACGTAGCCTTCACCCTGTGATGAAGTATGAAATTAATTAACGATCCCTTAACTAAATGTTTAGTTACTTTATAAACCATATTAAAATAGACCAATACCCCTTTCTGTTCCTTCCTTCACGTTCAAAGATTTGCACCCTTGCTCCTCAAAAGTCTCGTGCTCCAAAACATTTGTCGTGCCATCTTCTTTTCTACATTCATACACACCACAGCACTTTCGAACCCTTTCCCACCGTTGACACCCTTTACAATAGTCCATCACTTCCATTTTAAAAGCATATAATAGTATATACTGAACTTACACACTTCACACATAAATAACCACTACTCTTCTTCCTTCGATTTCACTAAATACAAACTGTCTCCTTCAAAACAAAAGGAACACGCACCAGTTAAGATCTCCACTGCCTGGTTTCATGTGCTGACCCTACATACAACGTGTGAAAACTTTTGGCAACAACCTCCACAAAATTAAGCACTTCACGTATTGATTCAAACAGTAGCAACTTACTTCATACACCACAATCATGAAACCAATGCCCAATATACCTTCTGTATACAAACAACTCACACTCCTCATTACCCGAACAGAGGCCACCTTCCACTTCATGTATAATATAACACACACCCTCACCTGGAAGGAATACTTCCTTCCACTTTCTCGGTTCACAAAACCCTACATCCCCATCCTTTTCATACGTATGAACGCAACTAGATCCGATCTCTGTACTATCGGCTTCCAGCGAAAAGAAAAGATCAGTTTGTCTTGAGGATTCCAACATATTTGTTATATATTTTATTTTCACTTATATTTCGATTGTCACTGGAAAAAACCCAGAGGAAATACGAGAAGCAGTCACGTATTTATATGTTGATGATGCTTAGGGGTTTAGAGATAGGGTATGCAGTGTTTACATGGAGAGGGGAGGTGGATGCATAAATCACCCTACCACTTCTTGAGGGCAAAAGGGACGAGACGTATCATCAATTAAAAGCAAAGGAATTGAGACCGTGCAGCATTTTGAAAAGAGGGGACGTAGCTGTTGTTTCTTTCACACGTTATTCTATTAAAATATGTGAATATATTTATATTTATAAGTTGTGGTGGCATGGATATGCCTTATTCAAAGTGAAGATTTTACGAACTACTATAGACAGAAATACACATACCGTTGTGATGAGCAAGGTGTCACAATCCCAAAAATATAATAATATAGGTCCGTTAACTTATTATGTGAAACCCCAAAATCGCTGATTAAGGGTACAAAATACTCCAAATAAAAAGTTGTTTATTTAATTAATTAAAAATTTGCATAAAATTCAAAAACATAAATTATCGCTATGTCCCAAAAGAACCTTGTCTATATTCAAAACCGATGTTCAAATATATTGAAAACCCTTTTATAACGTAAATAAAGCATTGCAAATTATAAAGGAATTCCACAGCGACTTTCTGAAATTTGATTTGGATGTAAATCAAAATCTACCCGACGAAATCCAGATTTTTCTCTTCCATTAGAAAAATATACTACACTAGCTCCACACTTTCTTGTTTCACAGAAATCCGATTTAAAACGAACCTTGTACATTCAGTTGAAGTTCGAATCGCTAATTTACGAACTACAGCGTCATTTCGAGCTCGATTTTAATTATAATATAATTATACGTTCAAACTGTCATTCAAATAATATATTCGTTATTCTAATTCAATTCTAAACTGAATTAAATATCACAGATGATCCAGTTCACACCATATCGTCATTTCAGCCAATTCTGATTATTTCAGAACTAAATATATTATTTAATTTATTATTTTAATTAAATATTCATCATTATTTAATTCCATGACCATTTAATTCACTATATCACTATTTATATAATTAAATAAATTAATTATAATACCCTCTGCGAATGCGGGTCATTACATTCTTCCCCACTTAAAATAATTTCGTCCTCGAAATTGCTAAGGTAGAGAACGACCCTATCGACTGGTTAGAACATATTTGTTCACTTCTTAACTTCAGTTTCAACGGAACCAATTTAATTTCAATTAAATTATTAATTAATTCTTATCAATGAAAATTTTCAAAAATCCTGAAAATTTTCTAACACCTTAACTTTTTTTGAAAAATTTCGCCAGCACCTCCTTTGTACTGGTTAATAGCTCAAACTCCAACTTGCCTCTCTGGGCCATCTCCAAAACAAAAGAAAATCAAACAGCCAAGCGGCTTGCCAATTCGGCTCATAAATCTTATGTCCATTAGAAATATAAACTTGTACCTTTTGTCGGCATATCATTATATCCTTTCCACCTGTTATCAATTCAGCGGATACAAGGGTCATCCCAATCAAATTCCAATTTGTTTTTATCCACCACACAACCATTCGTTTATATCCGAGCCAAATATCATTTCAACTCGAGTTTCTTTCTTGATCCCCAACTCTTAACTTGGTTATCACATTACACTTCAAATTTGAATCTCACAATCCAATTTGTCTTGATATCATTCTAATTCAATCTCAATTACCACTTTACTGGCTTTACTTTAATTCAAATTTGCTTTCACAATTTTCTGTTAAATTTGTTTTTAATTCAAACAGTCTTTCCCTGGAAGTTTTTAAACAGTTTACTCTTTTCAAAAATTGAATTTTCCTTTTGAACATGTCACTGAGCCCTTAATTAATATTCCATTAGTTAAATCACTTCTCTATTTCTTTATCAATATTTGTTAACCAAATATTTCCAATAACCATATTGGCCTTTTACGTTATTTGGAAAACATTTCCGAATACCGCCTTCCTTTATTTTCTAAACTTTAGAAAATATATGCTATTTATAATTGGAAAATATTCCAATTACTTATCTCTTTTCCGATCTCGTTTATTTCTATACTTAGGAAATATTCTTTATTATATTTCCAAGCTTACACTTATTTGGGTTAAAACGGATGTTGTGTAAAACATCGTTACGACAACCCAAATACTATATTCAACTGACTCTTATTCAACATTGATCTTCGAGCCTGAAATCTTACTATTTATTTGTTAATAATGAAATCAATCAAGTTGGGGTATAACTACCTCTCAGACCTTGACTGAATAATATTTATAACGTCAAAACAGATATGACTACTTACTCGAATAATCAATACCATACAAATACTTATTCACTTTTAAACACGTATACGCTTCCTCTTTCGATTCTTACTAGATTTTATTCTTAGTCTTCCTTTTTGATTATACTATTCTATTTCTAGGTTCGTTTCCTTATCGACTTCTATATATATATATATATATCGATACGTTGATTTCTAACTATCAAATTATCTTAAAAATATTCTAACTCCTTAAATCCTCAGAAAAATTCGCCATAACCTCCTTTATACCAGGAGCATCGGGATATTTCATATAGCCTCCCATGGCCCTCACCAAACCAAAAGAAAAAGAAAAAGCCAAGCGGCTAGCCGATACGGTGCATAAAATCTCATATATGAATTAAATACATACCTTTTCGTAGACCATTCTATTTATATACCTTCATACCTTATCCATACCTATCTCATGTATATTTGTATCTGCCTAATCTATTTTAACTATACCTGATCGTTTTAACTCAATTCGTTAATTAATTTGTTAATTAACTCTTTAGTCTATTTCACTTTTATATTCGAACATGACATGTTCAAATATATTTTAACTTGCTTATTAACTAATTTGAATCGAAATTTCAAATTAAATTCTATATTCCATTTCAAATATACATTTACAAATCCAACTCACCTTTCAAAGTTCAACTTCAAATTCAAAACTCGATTAACTAATTCATCTTCGACTTAGTTAATTCTATTCAATTTCTATTCTAATTTTATATCAATTCTATTATTTAAATCTATATATCAAATTCTATATATTCAAATCCTATATTTCAAATTCTATTCAAATTCTATATATTAAAATCCTATATTTTAATTCCATTTGAATTTCTATATTCAAATTCTATATATTCAAATCCTATATTTCAAATTCTATATATTCAGACTCCCTTTGAATTTCTATATTCAATTCTATTTCAATTCCATTGAATTTCATATATTCAAACTCCCTTTGAATTTCTATATTCAATTTCTATTTCAATTCCATTGAATTTCATATATTCAAACTCCCTTTGAATTCCTATATTCAATTTCTATTTCAATTCCATTGAATTTCATACACTTGTCTTTCCCAAAACTAATTCAAAATAGTTTCTCTTGTAGCAATTCGTCACTTACAGCTCAAAAATGAATATTGATGATGCAGCTGTCATCATCAGAATCTATTTTCCAACGATCGAAGTGAGTTCAATACTATAAAACCATTTCTAAACATTTCCACTTTGAAATTCATTTCAAAATATAATTCATACTGCTTGTAAAGCAAATTTAAAATCTCCCAGGATCTTAAATTTTCCTTATTTTGTTATCCAAATCCATTTACAAACACTTATCCAATTCTCCATAGTTTTAACTCAATTTCTGGTTTAAATTTCATATTTAACTCATCTGATTTCACGTATTTCACTTATATGAATTCTGATTGGTTATTTACATAACCATTTCACATTTTTATAATCTTATTCGATTATAATGTCAACCTATATATCCAATATGTATCAAAATATACTTTGGGTAAAATGATTTTTCATTTACCCTCTTTTCAAAACATATCGTGACGACCCATCGTATTCGAGTGTTTATAAACTCCTACCGATACAGTGGATCAAACTGATCGAGCAGAACCCATAAACAACTCAACCGATAAATCACCACAATATAAAACAATTTTTTATATCAATAACAAATATGCTCACTCGTATATATACACTCAAACACAATCTAGGGTATTACTAACCCCATCTCTACTGAGTTACCCCACAGAGCCAAGGTAATTCACTTAACTTAAGCTCTGATACCAATTGTAATGACACAAAATTCCGGTCCAATTTGAGCTGACCAAAAACACAAGTCCAACCCCAAATTAAACTGAAAATCAGGAAATTAATAGAAAGAAAACAGAGGGTGAGGATAGATAAGATAGAAACTTAGAATAGAAGAAGAAGAACACAACATCAGAGTAACATGAACCTTACAGCGGAATGAATAACATATAATATATATAACATAACTTGAAATATACATCTATACTTGAATATACATCATTATCAAAGTACAACACTTACAACATAGTGGAAATAACTATAGCTATATAATCCTAAAGCCTCCTGCTCCAAGCTCTTCCAGTATATCTGTAAATCCTGACTACTTGACTGCTCGTACAAAATTGGGCACCCAAGAGTTTAGGGAAAACAAAACAAAATAAACTCTGGGTCAGTCATGGGACTGGTATGAGTAAAACAGTTTAAAACAGTTTGAGCACTTAAACGATATCTCATAAAACCACGCCGTATAACGGAATGGGTTTTTCCCTTATCTTTATATCAAAAACCTTTTGATATTATAATAATGTCTATCAACCACAATATAATAATCATCTAGCAGAAACGCTTTCATCTCACGTTCTACATATATAGTATAAAATCAAAACCGGAAGCACGTATTGGGTAATGGATTTCCAACTATGACAAGGTATGGAACCACCTTTCGCTAGTGTACCTCTAGAAAGGAATACACTGGGTTCAACAAGAACATCTTGCAACCCGGCCACACATGACCGACCACTCATTTGGCTTGAGTGTATTGAATGTATATCACCAACGGTTGGGATCAGCAACCGTTTCCCGAATGGGACAGTATCGACAATAGATTTTTAGAAATAAACGAAACTCTAGATCAGGTGATTATACACCCTACTTCGGAGCGACCGACTTAGTCATGTTGCCTGCCCGATTTCTATCATTTACCGGTTGATGAGGCTAGAAGCTACGCTTTACATCACACCAGATCACTTTGAATGCCACATCGTCAAATCCATCAAATCACCGATTGACGTCCTCAACAATACATTATGTGTTAGCTAAAATAAGTTTCCTTCTCCGCTTCCACTCTTGGTACGGTTGGAGAAATCAATATACGTGATCGTCTGGAAATACTCTATCAAACATCCGTCCATAAAAGTCATCCAGGAACAGGATGAACCGAAGGCACTATTCAATACATCCATCTTAGACACTGTTATCTAAGATTTATATAATAGCCCTTGCACTTTACTCCGTCTTCAGTTATCTTTGGCATATATGATTCGCAACGCTTATGCCAATACAGAGTGGTTCTTTGGATAATAATCCAACCGGTCTCTCCATATTAACAACGTTAAAATGGTCCAAAACTTCGATAGTTGGTGAGTTAGCTATCGATGAAAACAAGTGTGCAAACAACGATATTATTTCCAGATGGAAATTCTATCACCCAATCATCAATCATATATATATATATATATATTCATATTTCCTATTTCAATATTTGATTATGTTTCTGATTCTATTTGGAAAACATTTCCAAATCTTCTTTACTTGGATTTAAACAGATGTTTAAATCAACATCGCGACGACAACTCGAACCACTATACTTATTTACTAAATTCACCTAACCACTTTCACTCACGAACCTTACCCATTTCTAAATTAAAAACGAAGCCAATCAAGTTGGGGTATAATTACCTCTCAGACCTTAACTGGACAACATTTCAAATCTCGATATAGGTTAAGTTCATCTTTTAACCCTTAACACTTCCTTACGTAACTCTCCTTCGAATCATCTCTATTCGATAATTCTTTCCTTCGATAAGGTATATTCGATAACTCTATTCAATTTACTCTATTGGACTAACGCTATTGGATTAACTCTATTTGATTTAACTCTAGTCGATAACTCCTTTAACTCTATTCGAATAAACTAAATTCGATTAACTCCATTAATTCCATTCGAATAAACTATATTTGATTTATTCCTTTAACTCCATTTAACTCTATTCGAATAACTAATATTCAATTAACTCATTTCAACTCTATTCGAATAAACTAAATTCGATTAACTTCATTTGAATAACTCTAGTTCGATTTAACTCTATTGATTAACTCTGACTGGTTATCTCTAACTAATTAACTCTAACCAATTTATTCTAACCGATTAACTCTTACTGATTTAACTCTAACTGGTTTAACTCTAACTGGTTAACTCTAATTGGTTAAATCTTATTCGAATAACTAATATTCGATAACTCCTTTTACTTTATTCGAATCACTAATATTCGATTTAACTCTATTCGAATAACTAAATTCGATAACTCCTTTTGAATAAACTATTCATTTATAAAGATTTACTTTTAGTAACGGTTCTTCACTTTGCAAAAGATTTCCTTTTTATAACTATATTTATTTTCTAAATATTTCCTATCAATTCTATTTGTAAATGATTTACAAATATTTCCTTTTCTATTATTCTATTTGCAAATGGTTTGCAAATATTTCCTTTTCAAATCTATTCTTTGATTTTATAATTTCCCTTTTCTAGATATCTCCTATTTATAAATATTCCAATTTATAAATATTTCTTATTTATAAATATTCCATTTATAAATATTTTATTTTCAAATATCACTTTGAAAATATTCCCTTATTAACATTTCGGTACGTTATGGCATTCAACATATCAAATCACGATGATCAGTATCGTTCAAACACATATAATCGACAACATATTATATATCACATCATATATCACAATATATGAATCACTGTAAAATAAATGTTGAGGAATCCAGTTGGATTCCTCCAACCTGTCTCCCTGCATCCACAGATGTTATACAATATTAAATCAATATCACTTTCAGTTCCATATGATATATTCTGTTAAACAGAATCAATATAGAAATTCAACTAACTGACTAGCAGTTCAATCAAACAATCAACACACAGTCAATCAACCAACATTTATCAGTTCTAAAAATACAACATGAAATTTTAAACTGTTCAGAGTTAGTGAGATTTACTCACCTAGATTTGATTTGTTGAACGGTTCGTTTTCAGTTAAATTCAACAGTCGTTAAATTTAACTGAAACATTTTGTTGTCTCCACTCCTGTCCAGACTAGTTCCACAATATCCGATTCTCCATCACGATCATAACGCAATTTATCTCGTTGGACTCTGTTAATGGAATATAAAGTTTTTAATATTTTAGTATTAACGATTAAACTAAAACCTAACCTCTAAATTATAGAATAATAAAATTCTTTAACTAATTACATTATCTGTAAACAAAATCGGGCGAACTGTTTATGACTGTCTTCGTTTTTCCCTTTCTTAAATCCACGCAGCCTTCACCCTGTCATAAAGTATGAAATTAATTAACGATCCCTTAACTAAATGTTTAGTTACTTTATAAACCATATTAAAATAGGCCAATACCCCTTTTTGTTCCTTCCTTCACGTTCCAAGATTCGCACCCCTGCTCCTTAAAAGTCTCGTGCTCTAGAACATTTGTTGTGCCATCTCCTCTTCTTTTCTACATTCATACACACCACAACACTTTCGAACCCTTTCCCACCATTGACACCTTTTGCAACAGTCCATCACTTCCATTTTAAAAGCATATAACAGTATATACTGAATTTACACACTTCACACATAAATAACCACTACTCTTCTTCGTCCGGTTTCACAAAATACAAACTGTCTCCTTCAAAACAAAAAGAACACGCACCAGTTAAGATCTCCACTGCCTAGTTTCATGTGTTGACCCTACATACAACGTGTGAAAACTTTTGGAAACAACCTCCACAAAATTCAGCACTTCACGTATTGATTCAAACAGTAGCAACTTACTTCATACACCACAATCATGAAACCAATGCCCAATATACCTTTTGTATACAAACAACTCACACTCCTCATTACCCGAACAGAGGCCACCTTCCTCTTCATGTATAATATAACGCACACCCTCACCTGGAAGCAATACTTCCTTCCACTTTCTCGGTTCACAAAATGCTACATCCCCATCCTTTTCATGTGTATGAATGCAACCAGATCCGATCTCTGTACTCTCGGCTTCCAGCGAAAAGAAAAGATCAGTTTGTCTTGGGTATTCCAACATATTGGTTATATATTTTATTTTCACTTATATTTTGATTGTCACTGAAAAAACCCAGAAGAAATACCAGAAGCAGTCACGTATTTATATGTTGATGATGCTTAGGGGTTTAGAGAGAGGGTACGTAGTGTTTACATGGAGAGGGGACGTGGATGCATAAATCACCCTACCACTTCATAAGGGCAAAAGGGACGAGACGTATCATCAATTAAAAGCAAAGGAATTGAGGTCGTGCAGCATTTTGAAAAGAGGGGGTCGTAGTGGTTGTTTCTTTCACATGTTATTCTCTTAAAATATGTGAATATGTGCATATTTATAAGTTGTGGTGGCATGGATATGCATTATTCAAAGTGAAGATTTTACGAACTGCTATAGACAGAAATAAACATACCGTTGTGATGGGAAAGGTGTCACGATCCCAAAAATATAATAATATAAGTCCGTTAACTTATTCTGTGAAACCCAAAAATTGCTGATTAAGGGTACAAAATATTCCAAATAAAAAGTTGCTTATTTAATTAATTAAAATTTTCCATAAAATTCTAAAAATTAAATTATCGCTATGTCCCAAAAGAACCTTGTCTAAATTCAAAACCGATATTCAAATATATTGAAAACCCTTTTATAACGTAAATAAAGCGTTGCAAATTATAAAGGAATTCCACAACGACTTTTTTGAAATTTGATTTGGACATAAATCAAAATCTACCCGACAAAATCCAGATTTTTCTCTTCCATTAGAAAAATATACTCCACCAGCTCCACACGTTTCTTGTTTCACAGAAATCCGATTTAAAACGAACCTTGTACATTTAGTTGAAGTTTGAATCGCCAATTTATGAACCGCAGCATCATTTCAAGCTCGATTTTAATTATAATATAATTATACGTTCAAACTGTCGTTCAAATAATATATTCGTTATTCTAATTCAATTCTAAACTGAATTGAATATCACAGATGATCCAGCTCACAACATATTGTCATTTCAGCCAATTCTGATTATTTCAGAATTAAATATATTATTTAATTTATTATTTTAATTAAATATTCATCATTATTTAATTCCATGACCATTTAATTCACTATATCACTATTTATATAATTAAATAAATTAATTATAATACCCTCTGCGAATGCGGGTCATTGCATAATTTATAATTAAGTACAATTTATTTCATTACATAAGTTATCCCATTTTCTCTATTATTTATTATAACCTAAGTTATAATCCCCACTTGTCCCTAGGACAAGTCTACCTATTATATAACATTCTCATTAATGTAATTAATTATAATGGGTTATTATCATTCCCCGTTCATTCCAATCCTTTTTACTATTCTAACTTCCATTCTATTCCATTCATTTCCATTATTAATATTATTATATATATATATGTGTGTGTGTATGTATGTATGTATGTATATATATGTTTATGCACTAGACCTCTCACATTACATTAACAACTTATGGATGCTGGATTTTTCGAGCGGTTCGGGCAGACTTCTACCACAAGTTGAATTTAACCTCGTGTCCTAGCACCGTTACATGTATATTTACGCACTAGACCTCTCACATTAAATTAAAAACTTGTGGACGCTGGATTTGTCGGTCGGTTCCTGGCAGACTTCAAACATAAGTTGAATTTAACCTCGTGTCAAAGTACGGTTACAGTTTTCTATTTACTGTAAATTTTCGATATAATTTAGGTGTATCTATTTTTCCAAATTTTTATAGTAATTTTAGTTTTACATGTCACACTTAATATCATGTTAATTCCATTTTAACTTGTAATCAGGTTGCATGTTCTTCCTAACATGTAATTAACTCCATGCTAAAATAATAACATGTAACTATCAATCATGTAATTATTCCAATCTAACAATTTGACGTGTAATTATACCAATTCTTACAGTTAAGGGTTCAAGTACATAATGTGCCACAAATTAACATGTAATTATTCCAATTCCACTATAATTTAATGTACAGTATCCAGTTAACAAATTATTAAACATGCATGTATACAATGGTAATAGTTTCCACATATTTTAATAGGTTTATCCTTTTTAACATATTAACATTTCAACGCATCAAACTAACATTTCAACATATTATATTAACATTATGGCAGATTTACATTGCATATTAACGGGAAATGTCAAACGATAAATATACCATTATCAAAAATTATATAACTTAAATCTACTAACCTAATTTACTTTATAAATCCTGAATCTGGTCCAAAATCTAGCATTCCATGGTTCCCCTAATTGGATTTAAAACCTAAACAACCATGGATCCACAATTCTTAACTAAAAAAAGAAGAGGAGAAAGAGGGGAAATTCAAACAGACTAGATCCAAGAAATTACCTTACTTCAAATAGAATTCTAAACACCTTCTTTATTAATTTACATCCTTTTCCTCCAGGTCTTGATTCAGAATTTTCCTAAACTAATTATTCTTTTTTTTTTAAAAGATTCACTACAACAAAAATGACTTATTACAACGTCAATTTTACAACGGGAAATAGTGGCCCGTTGTAATAGAAGAATATTACAACGGCCAATTATTGACCGTTGTAATAGGTATCATATAATACCATTTTTACAACGGGCAATGACGACCCGTTGTAATAGAATGCTATTACAACGGTCATTCGTCGCCCGTTGTAACAGAAGCCAATTTTACAACGTCCATAAAATGCCCATTGTAATAGATTCCACATTTATAATGGTCACAAAATGCCTCTCATAATGCCCATTGTAATAGGTGCCATTTTACAACAGGCTAAAAATGCCCATTGTAATAGGCGAAAATTAATAATTGACAATCAAAATGCTTTCTTAATACTTATTATTTATTAATATTTTATAATAAATCTTTAATAATATAATATTAATCGTTTGTTACTAATTACTAATTATAATATTATGTTACTAGTTATTAATTATAATATTATATTACAAATTATCATTCATTAATAATATTATATTATTTATTATAATATTTAATAATTAATCATTAATAATATCATATTAATCATTTATAACTTTTTATAGCAAAATGATTAATTATTTATAACTTATAATAATTAGTAATTATTAATAAATAATCACTAGTTACTAATTGTAATATATAATCAGAATTCCAACAGATTTGATTTTACTTCTCAATTACTAGTAAGGAAAATCGAGTAATTAATATTAAATATGTAATAATTTATAATTAATAATATATTAATATATTATGATTAATAAGTGCTATTAAAAATTGAAAATTAATAATACATACATATTAGCTCTTAACAGTTAATAATTAACATTAAATTATAATTAATAAATATAAAGTAACATTTGACAGTTAATTTTTACTAATTAATAATTATAATTAAATAATTAAGAAAAACAAATAAATAATAAGGTATACTTATTACCGAGGAAAGGGGATTCAGAATACTTATTTTTTTAGTTGTCAAGACATATTTGCATAATGAATTAATCAGAATAATAAGCAATGCTAAGCAAAAAATGTGTTATCAAAAATATATTTTTACACTTTCTTTCTTGCAACACAGATATGGTTTGGACGGTCCGGGTAAACTGAAATTAACAAACGTTTTGGGACAAAAAAGTAAATGAGCATCCGTTTATCAGCAGTAGCCCTAACCCTATTTCATTCAGCCGCCTCATTAAAAAAGAAGAAACTTTCGACGTTAGGAGATTCTGCCTCGGCTTCGACTTCAGCCGATTCAGCCTCGACCTCTTCTTCGACTTCAGCCGAATCGACTAAGACTTCTGGCGATTAAATTTCAACCCTGAACTTCGGTGATTTCGGGACTCGTCTTCGGACAGTTTCAGGTATTCATTCCCTTTGAATTATCCTAATTATTTGATGGTATACTACTATCAATTTTCTCCTTTGCAATTTCAAAACTTTGTTACTTTGTTTTGATTGTAGTTAATTGTTGTTTTCCATGCGTTATACTGTTTAACTCTGTACCCGTTTTTTCGAATATGACTGCCGCCTTGGCTGGCTGGAGCATGCATGGCAGCTTTGTCCATCAGTGTCGTCTGTTCTTCTCTTATGTTGCAATGGCATAGAAAACCTTTCCACTTGGAGGTGTCTAACGGAATGTCCAAGAGGAGGTTGTAGAATTTGTATGAGTTCATATAATCCCCATTTGTGAATATAAATGTGTAACACCCCACGTCCATTAATGTCACTCACAAAGGGAATGCATTAACTTCCATGGAGGTTTTAAGTGAATATAGAACAGTAAAATTACAACAAGACAGATATAAAATAGTACTTGGAAATTCAAAAAAACTTTATTTCATTGTAGCAGAAGTCAAAACATGTTTGATTACATCATAACACCATATGCAATATCAAGTACAATATCTATCTTGATAAAACAAGTACATAATCCCATTACATGAATAGCCATTAAAAAGAAAAATAACAAGCTGGACTTTACTTCAGCAGTCCAAGCTTTCCAGAAGATAAGCGATCCAACTAGACTCCACTAGAACTTGGCCCAACCTGCGGACCTGAAGGGAGAAAAAGGATGGAAAAGAGGGGGTCAGACATAAAGTCTGGTGAATATGATAATTCTACAATACTATTACCAAAATAACTGGACTAAGGCATAAGCTGGAAAACAAGAAAATGTCTATGAAGAGCAGATTAAGGACATAGACAATCACTAAAGGCAACGTTATAGGCGCTCCTAAATACTAAAGGATAAACACTATACTGCACCACACCAGTCACCCTAAAGATTCATCCCACTTAGCTTCACTTAGAAACTTTCCCAATGGCTTTACGTACCCCTAGCTGACTACATAGGTGCCGCCTGCCCCTATCTCCACTAGGTGTACCCTACTTCCCATTATTCGATCGGCTCCCTAACTCGTAGATACCCGTGCTGGCCCCACAGTGGGGTGTATCACTCCCCTAAAGTGGCAACCTGATACAACGGACATGCACAGCTTATACCTACACGATGCAACAACGTCTTACCTACCAGCCCGGGTCCACACACGCATATGAAACCCGTTGGACTTGCGTTGCCACTGCTCCCTGTTTTGGCCTCTTATAGTCAAACCCAGTATGCGTGTCCCGTCCTCGACTTGGGTCGAGCCCACAAAGATACGTTTTGGGATACTGGTTGAAATGGGCCCCCACTATTTACCACAAGCATTCCGCCTAAGCTTGTCCCCATTAGTCCATCCCACTTAACCCACTTAGTCATGTTCATTTACATGTGTGTTTGGTTAAGTCTAATCGTATTTCAAATGCCTCTAAAGGCAACCACCAGATTCCTCATGCCACCCAAGGCACCTACTTAACCCCCATGTCCCACCTTACATGATTATCTGGTTAAGTATTTCTTAGTTCATTAAGGCCATAACCTCATAAAGACCTCTCACATTAGACTGGCATTTATGGTAGCTGGATTTGCCGGGCGGGTCCGGGCAGTCTTACACCATAAAAGAGTCTAACCTCGTGTCTTTACAACTGTTATGCTTTAGTTTGGGCCTAGGACCTCTCACATTGGGCCGGCATTTGTGACTACTGGATTTGCCGGGCGGGTCCGGGCAGGTTTACATCACAAACGGGTCCAACCTCGTGTCCTAAGCATTGATTATTAATAATAACCCACTTTGCCCCAATTTTAATAATTCCCTACTTGAATTATTAATTACTTCCAATTTTTAACAATGTCCATAATTGACTCAATTATGGACATCCATTCATGGTATGCAAAATCTTACAAAATTGCACCCAATTTATTAATTCCTAATATTACCCCTACCCCACGTTTGAACGTTTATTCGCAAAATATATGTTAGACTCGAATAGCCTAACTCATAGCATAAAAGAGATTATCATAATAACAACATGTATATGTGACCAAATGAATCATAATAAGGGGTGAAACTTGCATATGTCCAACTTGCATAGATTATACATGTCATGGACCTAAGGGTGTCAACTTGTTCAAAATTCACCTAATATAATCTCAATCAATTTTCATAAACTTACATATGAACATGTGTGAATCAACATCATCTAATTTTTTAACAACATGGTTTTATATGGGTACACCTAACTCAATAGGCAAATTCCCATAATCAAGTTTTATTTAATTATAGTTTCAAGTTTATGGGTACACCTAACCTAATAGGCAAATTCCCATAAACAAGACCCATTTAAATTAAGAAAAAAAAACATAACTTTAAGCATGATCCAACAACATCATGATTTTTCAACATAATATAGCATGATTTATAACATGGCATAATATGATAGTATAAAATAGCTTGACATGATTCTCAACATAGCACGACATAGCATAAGAGAATTTACAACATAGCAGGACATAGCATATATAATTTACATCATACGACAACATAATAACATAATAAGAGATCCACAATATATAGAATTTACAATTACAAATCACATCACTTTCTTGTGATCCATTCATAACTGAGTCAAATTAGTTTGTAATAGTCTTGTGAGAATCATCATACTCACCAACAAAAGAAAAGAATTAGAGAAAGAGAGATCTTTTGATTTGATTTGTGTAGATTTAGTTGTAGATGATTAGGCTTCCTCTTCTTAGTTTGTGACGGCTATGCTGAACTCCATGGCAGCAGCATGACGGTAGCTTCTCTAATTTTACAAGTGATTTAGGTCTAGGGTCTACCCACTTATTTATAGATTTTAGAATTCATTTAGGCCATTAGATTTAACCTAGAAATAACCGCAGCCGTTCAGACAAGATGGGGTTTATCTTGTTGACTCAGCAATGAGTCAGAAGTGACTCAGCAAACACTCAGCATATTAATAAACTTCTATTCATGTCATAAATATATATATATATATATTCTACAATGTACATATTAGATACATCCCCCTTTACTTATTATTGTTTTTATATACATATTAGATACATCCCCTCTCTCACACACTTATTAATATTTTTATATTCATATTAGATACATCCCCTCTCTTACACAGTTATTAATATTTTTATATTCATATTAGATACATCCCCTCTCTTACACACTTATTAATATTTTTATATTCATATTAGATACATCCCCTCTTCTACACACTTATTAATATTTTTATATTCATATTAGATACATCCCCTCTTCTACACACTTATTAATATTTTTATATTCATATTAGATACATCCCCTCTTCTACACACTTATTAATATTTTTATATTCATATTAGATACATCCCCTCTTCTACACACTTATTATTATTTTAGCAACTTTAGTGTTAATAGAAAATTCGGGGTGTTACATTCTCCCCTCCTTTTAGGATTTCGTCCCCGAAATCTTCAAGTCTGGATGAATGTATATCCTACCATCCAAACGTCCATCTACTCATCCATCATACACAGGCATCCATTGTCCTTAAAAGACTTCTAATGCTTTATGATCATATGCAAGTGTGTGTACATGTCCTTACCTAATGCGAAATCAGGCGGTCTACTGATTCAGTTGACCTCCTTAATGCAAATTATGTAAGTGTCATGAATCCATTATGTATGCAAAAGATCCTAATTGCTTACATACTACTTCTATATGCGTGCACACCCATTCAACCGAATGCAGCATCCATATGATGGTACAACCATTATACATCCATTATACTAAATACATCCATATATATGCAATATGCAATATGAAGTGACTAAGCCGATCTAGTGCCTAAAGTGTGTGTATATATGCATCCACGAGGAACCACTAGCAAACACTTGCATCCATTTTGCATCCATCATACATAACATGTCTCAAACACATGTTTCAACCATAGGATTATCCTAACTAAAGGTCAAAGATACTAATGAGAGGACATACTAAAGATAAGATAAGATAAGCTAAGCGATAAAGGAGAAATTAAAAGACATACCCTAAAAAAGAAAAGGGTACAACGAACGCATCTTCTCTTCTGTCTCCCAAGTTGCGTTGCTCTCATCATCTCCCCATTGCACTTTAACCAGTCTGACCTCTCGATTCCTCAACTTTTTGATCTCCGACCCAAGAATGCATGTAGGAGCTCGTCTAATTGTTGCATCACGCTCTATTTCCACCTCTTTAAGCAAGCTCGGCTCTACCACCTCCGCGGTCTTGTGCAAACACTTCCTCAAATGTGATACATGAAATACGTCGTGTACTCCACTAAGTTTCTCAGGCAACTCCACCCTATATGCCATCTTCCCAATCCTGTCTTTTACAGGAAACGGCCCTACAAACCTTGGTGCTAATTTCCCCACGGACCCAAAGCGAACAACATTCTGTAACGGAGAAACTTTGATAAAAACCATGTCCCCAATGTCAAACTCAAGATCTGTCCTCCTCTTATCAGCATACGATTTCTGCCTATCTTGTGCTGCTTTCATCCTCCTTCGAATCAACTCAATCTTCTCCGACGTTTCCCTAACCATATCGGGCCCAAGTAGGATTTTATCGGTAGATTCCCACCAACATGTAGGCGAACGGCAAGGCCTTCCATAAAGAGCTTCGAAAGGTGCCATGCCAATACTAGACTGAAAGCTATTGTTATATGCGAATTCTACTAATGGAAGGTGCTCTTCCCATGTACCCCCAAAGTCTAGGATACAAAGCCTTAAAAGATCCTCTAGAATGCGATTCACCCTCTCGGTCTGGCCGTCTGTCTGAGGATGATATGCGGTGCTCAAACATAGCTGAGTCCCTACCGCCTCTTGTAAACTCTTCCAAAATTCGCTAGTAAAGATGGGGTCACGGTCGCTTACTATACTAGAAGGAATACCGTGCAAACGAACTATCTCCTTAATGTATACAGAAGCCAACCACGGAGCAGTCCTCTTACTTTTCACGGGAATAAAATGGGCGCTTTTAGTAAGTCTATCTACTATAACCCAAATCCCCGTGTTACCCTTCCTTGATCTTGGTAATCCATCCACAAAATCCATTGAGATGCTTTCCCATTTCCATAGTGGAACTTCTAATGGGTGAAGCAACCCACCGGGTTTCTTTTGTTCTGCTTTAACTCGTTGGCACACCAAGCATCTAGCGACGTACTCGGCCACATCCTTTTTCATACCGGCCCAAAAGAAAACCCGCTTCATATCTTTGTACATCTTATCCCCGCCGGGATGAATGGTCATTTTTGAGCGATGAGCATCATCAAGAATGGCCTTCCTTAAGTCTTCGTCTTGTGGTACACAAAGTCTATTATCCCTTCGTAACCAACCCTTATCGTCTAGGGTATACCTACGAAGATGGCTTGACGACTCCCCCCCCCCTTTGAGCTTTTCTACTATCTCAACCAACTGTGGGTCGTCTCGCTGTGCCTCACCAACCCGTCCTAGAAGTGTAGGTCTAACCTCCAAGGATGCTAACAGACCGGGTACTAAGTCAACGGAGGGTCTAAAGTCAAACATAGAGATGAATTCTAAGCTTTGTCGTTCAACAAACAACGGACTCAAGGACAACCTTTTCCTACTTAAGGCGTCTGCCACCACGTTACCCTTGCCCGGGGTATATGCTATTTCAAAATCGTAGGAGGCTAAGAATTCCATCCACCGTTGCTGCCTTAAATTCAAATCCTTCTGAGAGAATAAGTATTTTAATGATTTGTGGTCAGTGAACAGTTCGAATTTCTCATCAAGAAGATAGTGACGCCAAGACTTAAGCGCGAAAACAATTGCGGCTAGCTCTAAGTCATGCGTGGGGTAATTCTTTTCATGAACCCTCAACTGCCTTCCACCATAGGCTATTACTCTTCCCTCTTGCATGAGGACCGCGCCAAGTCCCGTCCCACAAGCATCAGTATAGATGGTAAACGGTTTATTCCCGTCTGGCAGCACTAAGACTGGGGCTGAAGTTAAGGCTCTCTTTAAACGTTGGAACGCATCATCGCAATCTTTGTCCCACGTAAAAACCAGGTTCTTCTTCGTTAACCGTGTTAATGGAGCTGATATTTTTGCGAAGTCTTTGATAAACTTCCTATAATAGCCAGCCAACCCCAAGAAACTTCTTACTTCGGTTGCATTTTTAGGGACCTTCCAATCTTGGATGGCCACCACCTTTGCGGGATCCACTGCTATCCCTTCTTTGGAAACCACGTGCCCTAAGAACCGTACTTCCTTCCTCCAGAAGTGACACTTAGAAAATTTTGCCTTAAGGTTATGTGCTCGAAGGGTTTCCAACACTTCCCTAAGATGTAGGGAGTGCTCTGCTTTATTCTTAGAAAAGACTAAGATGTCATCCACAAAGACTACCACGAATTTGTTAAGGTATTCCCTAAACACCCTACTCATCAAATCAACAAAATATGCAGGGGCGTTTGTCAAACCAAAGGGCATCACTAGCCATTCATAGAATCCGTCAGGAGTCCTAAAAGCAGTCTTATCTATACTATCCTCAGCCACTCTCAGTTGATGAAAGCCAGTGGCTAAGTCCAACTGCGAAAACACTGAGGCGCCAACTAACTGATCAAAGAGATCGTCAATCCTCGGCAGTGGGTGTCGGTTCTTTTTAGTAAGCTTGTTTAGTTCTTTATAGTCCATACAAAGTCTAAGAGACCCATCCGCCTTTGTGGCAAAAACTACTGGAGCACCCCACTCCGATATACTACGTCTTATGAACCCCTTCTCAAGCAACTCCTTTACTTGCTTATTGAGTTCCCTCCTTTCACGAGGAGCCATGTGGCGCACTGGCAAAGATACGGGTTTAGCATTATCCATAAGATAAATTCGAAAGTCTATCTCTCGCTTTGGAGGTAAGCCCTTCACCTCCTCAAACACATCCGGATATTCCCGGACCACTTCTACCGATCGCAGGTTCTCTACAGACGCGTCAAGCGATTCAAGATAACTTAGCATAACGGAATTTATGGGATTACAAAAGATGTCGAGAGCATTACCAAGGCGAGTCACAAGCCTAACTACTCTCCTTTCACAATCAAGAATGGCCCTATTTCTAGACAACCAATCCATTCCTAAAATTAGCCCATAGCCCGTGAAGCCCAATACATAAGCATCACATCTAAATTCAACGCTAAGTATAGAGATTTTCAAATCCAAACATATCATGGTCAAATGAGCCGAACCCCCAATTGGATTTGAAACGACCAAGGGATCCTCTACTAAACTGGTGTTCAAGTGCAGTGATTCAACTAATGATGCAGAGATAAACGAATGAGATGCGCCAGAATCGAATAAGGTACGGACAGGATGATCAAACAGAAAAACTAAGCTTTCAACAGAAATTGTTCTACCTCTTTCTTGCAGCGGTGGGGCCGCAATAGCCTGAACTTGCCCCCTTGCCTGCCCTGGTGCCATAAGAGCCTGCACCTGTCCTCCCGAGGTAGACCCTGCCCTCTGCCCCTTCTTTGGACAGTCCTTCACTAAATGTCCCGCATCTCCACAATGAAAACAACCAGTCTTCTTTTTCTTTCTACAATCTTTGCTGAGATGGCCAGGCGTCCCACAATTGAAGCATTTCTTCTTCCCTTTGCCATTATTGTTTTTACCACCCTTCTTATTTTGCTGTTGGGGTTTCTTCTGATCCCCTTTCTTTTCAACTGCCTTATCCTCATGCATAAGTGCCATTTCTACTAGCTTTTCAAAGCTGGCTCCCATAGGGATGTGGGTCATAGCCAACCCTTGCAACGGTTCATTCAAGCCTCTAACGAACCTCAAAGCTTTCTTCTCTGGCGTGTTCACCAACTCCAAGCCAAACCTTGCTAACTGATTAAATTTATTGACATATTCCTTTACTGATGAGCTCCCTTGCTTTAGTGCCAGGAATTTTTCCATATTTAAGTTCTCCTCTGCCCTTGAAAGAAACTTTGCCTCAAACCTTCGTCTGAAATCCGCCCATGAATCAACTGGACGTTCCCCGTTAGTGACCTCCCACCAAAACGAGGCCTCTCCCTTCATTAACCAAGCAGCTAAACGGACTTTCCTCCCATCTTCCACTTCAAAGATATCCAACAATTCCTCAGTCTCCTTAAGCCAATCTCTGGCCTCCACAAACGTCTCAGTCCCTTGAAAAGTTTTTCCTCCCATAGCCTTGAATTCCTTGCACGTCTTTGCAAAAGTGTCAACACGAGGAGGAGGAGGAGGAGGAGGAATGGGTGCAACTAGGGGTGGAGGAGTATCCGCTGGGCCTGCAGTGGTGGCCCTAGCCTCCAAGTATCTCCTAAACCACCCTGGAATCGTCACACCTTCTGGGAGATTAAGATCTTCAGCCATGCTGAAACGAAAAAGGAAAGATTCAAAATGGAGAATTCGAAAGATAAAGATAAAGATGTGGCTATTTGGGATTATGTTTTTCATAAAAACTCTCTTTAAATAACATGTTTTTTTTTTTTTTGAAAGCACTTCTTCCAAAAATACTTTAGAAAAAAAAATATTTTTCTAAAAATTTTTTTTTTATCTGTTCTGGTAACCTTATGCTCTGATACCACGTGTAACACCCCACGTCCATTAATGTCACTCACAAAGGGAATGCATTAACTTCCATGGAGGTTTTAAGTGAATATAGAACAGTAAAATTACAACAAGACAGATATAAAATAGTACTTGGAAATTCAAAAAAACTTTATTTCATTGTAGCAGAAGTCAAAACATGTTTGATTACATCATAACACCATATGCAATGTCAAGTACAATATCTATCTTGATAAAACAAGTACATAATCCCATTACATGAATAGCCATTAAAAAGAAAGATAACAAGCTGGACTTTACTTCAACAGTCCAAGCTTTCCAGAAGATAAGCGATCCAACTAGACTCCACTAGAACTTGGCCCAACCTGCGGACCTGAAGGGAGAAAAAGGATGGAAAAGAGGGGGTCAGACATAAAGTCTGGTGAATATGATAATTCTACAATACTATTACCAAAATAACTGGACTAAGGCATAAGCTGGAAAACAAGAAAATGTCTATGAAGAGCAGATTAAGGACATAGACAATCACTAAAGGCAACGTTATAGACGCTCCTAAATACTAAAGGATAAACACTATACTGCACCACACCAGTCACCCTAAAGATTCATCCCACTTAGCTTCACTTAGAAACTTTCCCAATGGCTTTACGTACCCCTAGCTGACTACATAGGTGCCGCCTGCCCCTATCTCCACTAGGTGTACCCTACTTCCCATTATTCGATCGGCTCCCTAACTCGTAGATACCCGTGCTGGCCCCACAGTGGGGTGTATCACTCCCCTAAAGTGGCAACCTGATACAACGGACATGCACGGCTTATACCTACACGATGCAACAACGTCTTACCTACCAGCCCGGGTCCACACACGCATATGAAACCCGTTGGACTTGCGTTGCCACCGCTCCCTGTTTTGGCCTCTTATAGTCAAACCCAGTATGCGTGTCCCGTCCTCGACTTGGGTCGAGCCCACAAAGATACGTTTTGGGATACTGGTTGAAATGGGCCCCCACTATTTACCACAAGCATTCCACCTAAGCTTGTCCCCATTAGTCCATCCCACTTAACCCACTTAGTCATGTTCATTTACATGTGTGTTTGGTTAAGTCTAATCGTATTTCAAATGCCTCTAAAGGCAACCACCAGATTCCTCATGCCACCCAAGGCACCTACTTAACCCCCATGTCCCACCTTACATGATTATCTGGTTAAGTATTTCTTAGTTCATTAAGGCCATAACCTCATAAAGACCTCTCACATTAGACTGGCATTTATGGTAGCTGGATTTGCCGGGCGGGTCCGGGCAGTCTTACACCATAAAAGAGTCTAACTTCGTGTCTTTACAACTGTTATGCTTTAGTTTGGGCCTAGGACCTCTCACATTGGGCCGACATTTGTGACTACTGGATTTGCCGGGCGGGTCCGGGCAGGTTTACATCACAAACGGGTCCAACCTCGTGTCCTAAGCATTGATTATTAATAATAATCCACTTTCCCCCAATTTTAATAATTCCCTACTTGAATTATTAATTACTTCCAATTTTTAACAATGTCCATAATTGACTCAATTATGGACATCCATTCATGGTATGCAAAATCTTACAAAATTGCACCCAATTTATTAATTCCTAATATTACCCCTACCCCACGTTTGAACGTTTATTCGCAAAATATATGTTAGACTCGAATAGCCTAACTCATAGCATAAAAGAGATTATCATAATAACAACATGTATATGTGACCAAATGAATCATAATAAGGGGTGAAACTTGCATATGTCCAACTTGCATAGATTATACATGTCATGGACCTAAAGGTGTCAACTTGTTCAAAATTCACCTAATATAATCTCAATCAATTTTCATAAACTTACATATGAACATGTGTGAATCAACATCATCTAATTTTTTAACAACATGGTTTTATATGGGTACACCTAACTCAATAGGCAAATTCCCATAATCAAGTTTTATTTAATTATAGTTTCAAGTTTATGGGTACACCTAACCTAATAGGCAAATTCCCATAAACAAGACCCATTTAAATTAAGAAAAAAAACATAACTTTAAGCATGATCCAACAACATCATGATTTTTCAACATAATATAGCATGATTTATAACATGGCATAGTATGATAGTATAACATAGCTTGACATGATTCTCAACATAGCACGACATAGCATAAGAGAATTTACAACATAGCAGGACATAGCATATATAATTTACATCATACGACAACATAATAACATAATAAGAGATCCACAATATATAGAATTTACAATTACAAATCACATCACTTTCTTGTGATCCATTCATAACTGAGTCAAATTAGTTTGTAATAGTCTTGTGAGAATCATCATACTCACCAACAAAAGAAAAGAATTAGAGAAAGAGAGATCTTTTGATTTGATTTGTGTAGATTTAGTTGTAGATGATTAGGCTTCCTCTTCTTAGTTTGTGACGGCTATGCTGAACTCCATGGCAGCAGCATGAAGGTAGCTTCTCTAATTTTACAAGTGATTTAGGTCTAGGGTCTACCCACTTATTTATAGATTTTAGAATTCATTTAGGCCATTAGATTTAACCTAGAAATAACCGCAGCCGTTCAGACAAGATGGGGTTTATCTTGTTGACTCAGCAATGAGTCAGAAGTGACTCAGCAAACACTCAGCATATTAATAAACTTCTATTCATGTCATAAATATATATATATTTTCTACAATGTACATATTAGATACATCCCCCTTTACTTATTATTGTTTTTATATACATATTAGATACATCCCCTCTCTCACACACTTATTAATATTTTTATATTCATATTAGATACATCCCCTCTCTTACACAGTTATTAATATTTTTATATTCATATTAGATACATCCCCTCTCTTACACACTTATTAATATTTTTATATTCATATTAGATACATCCCCTCTTCTACACACTTATTAATATTTTTATATTCATATTAGATACATCCCCTCTTCTACACACTTATTAATATTTTTATATTCATATTAGATACATCCCCTCTTCTACACACTTATTATTATTTTAGCAACTTTAGTGTTAATAGAAAATTCGGGGTGTTACAAAATGTGAGCAATATTTATAGTTTTGGTGTATACTATACGTATAGGCAGAATGTTCCTTTTCTTTCTTGCACTTGCAAACTTGGAATGATTTTCATGTTTAGTTTAGTATGACTGCTGCTAATATGATTATGTACCTACGGCCTTTTCAATCTATAGCCTGTTGCAAGGGATTTGATTATGGAGTAGGGGCCTGGAATTTTGACTAGTATTTTTGTATGTGTATTGGATATTTGAGGTTCTCTTTTATATTTAGTGATGCTTCACTGTGACTCCTATATCTGTGATCCATTTTATGACTATTTAAGTTCATTAAAAGTAACTATAGAAAGTAAATTTTTGGCACCATAGGCTAAGGGATTGGGAGTCATGACAGCAAGCATGGCATAGGCAAATGCAAATTTTTTGTTCTTATTCTTGTAGAGTTCCATCTATGCCTAATTAAGAAAAGTATTTTCTTTACATCAATTTGAAGAAAAGATTTTATTCAACATTTCATAAAGGTATACATGCTATTGTGCTTTTTATCCAGGTTTTTCCTTCAAAACTCCTGTCAGTATACATGCTAGATGTTCATATGGCAGTACAAACTAATGTGCTTTTTATCCAGGTTTTTCCTTCAAAACTCCTGTCAGTATGGTATTGTATCTTGTTCTCTTTCTAAAGAACACTTTACTAGATCTAAATTATATTACAATTCAAATAGAACTTTGTCTTGAATGCTACTGAAATTGATTGTTTTGACGGGGTTTTTACCTTATTGTGAAGTTGTTGTTTTTTTTTCCAGGTTTTCTACGTCATATATTTTATAGAAATTTCATGAAGCCAATGTCATGTATATAATTTATAATTGCTAATGAATTTATGAATGGTGTATATGGTTTTGAATTTATATTTTAAGAAAAGAGAGCATCTATTTTTCGTTTTCTTCGTTAGCCAAAAACATGTTTATCTCATTTTATTCACATTCATTAGCATATGTACATCTTAGCCTTAAACATAAATGGTGTTCTAACACATAAAAGTTTATCTGCTTTACTATTTTTTAAATCAGGTATAGCTATACTTCCTGCATTGGAATGCAAATTGGAAAATATGCTATGATCAAATCAAAGAAACAAATCAAATGAGGCGGGTGGTGGCAGAAGGAACAATAATTCTATATTTTTATGTTTACATTGATGCTAGTAGCATTTGTTACACCACGAACGTAAGTCCATATTATCAGTGGTCATGTCAGGTAAATTGTTTGTTTTGCATTTTCAGTATGCAGAATTATGCATTTATCACTTGCTCCTTCATTTTTAGTATGTTAGTCTCTGTTTGTTTCAACATAAAGAAAATTTATTCTAATACCGTTGCTATGTCTGTGCTCCCTTATTTTTTTCTTCCACTGCCATCATTCGAAGCAACCAGTGGCAAACTTATATCCGAAAATGCAATTTTTATCCCGTTTAAAAAGAAACAAGTGACCATTGTTTCAAAGAATTCTTGTGTGATGATTTGATAGATAAAAATAAATGCTGCCATTCGAGCTTGCAGAGAAATTGGTTTATCCTCTTGAAACAAGAAAGCTGCAAGAGGCCTAGGGGCACCACTGCAAGGGCAGGGGAAATACAAGGAGGCAATCAAGTACCATTCCAGAGTTCTGGAAATAGCAAAGCGTGCAGGCGAGGAGTCTGGCACAATAGAAGCCTACGGTGTAATAACTGATTGTTACACAAAGCTCGGAGATCTCGAAAAAGCTGGAAAATTCTATGACAAATACATAGCAAGACTGGAATGACTGGTATGTATCCTATGATCTTTACCGCTTTGTTTTTGGGAGTTGTTAGTTTAAACTTTTACACTAAGTTTCAGTTAGTCTGCTATTGTTTGGTGTTTGCGTATAATATGACTTCTGTATTACCGAGCCTTTCAAAAAAAAATTCTAAAAGATTATCCTATGTAAGAAGTGCTTTAGTGCCACAATAATTTTTTTCCCACTTGCAGAGTTTGGACATGGTAGAAGCTAAGCATTCAAATTGTTTATTATTCTAATAAATCATCCTATGTTTATTATGGCCTACCACAACTACATGTTTGCCCAGAAAAAGAAAGTGAGTAATTTGACACATTTTTACTACTTGATGTACTTAAAGCTGAGTGAGGACTAAATATACAACCTTACAATTTCATGGTTGTGACTTCATGCAATTGCCTTTATGCAATCGTTTATTGCTTCCATTTAAAATTTACTCCGTATGTTTATAATTTGCAACTTGGAGAAGCAGGTTTTTCCCTTCATGTTCATGTCATCCTTTTTTTGTATTTATTAGCACATTTTTTTTCTTTTCAAATTCAGATTTATATTGTTAGCATCATTATGTCGCTATTACATATATGGATGGTATATCAATTGATACAGTGAATTGGCCTCATGCAGTAGTCATTCGATTTGGATGCCACAGAGCTTTCTCATTTTACCACTTGCAGAAGAGCGGAAATTGTGAGGTGCGGTGGTTGAAGTGCAATAGGAGATCGCAGTTGAAGTTCAAGGTGTTATTCGGGTATTGTGAGGTGGTAAATTGTTGAGGTATGTGTGATTAATACAATTTGTCGTGGCTGACCGACCGATTATTGCGATGTCTCATAGGGATAGGGCTTCATTCTATATCTTTAGGTTGCTTGATGTTGAATAGTGAAGTGATAGTTTTGATGTACGCTGTAGTGTGGTTGGAAGTTAGTTTAAGTATGATTGAGGAAGAGACTGATTGTTTAAGTATAGTAAGTGAATGCACAATTCTATTTTATATTTGTAGTCTTATACTAGGAGTTTGTCATGTGTAAGAATTATGTCAATGTAAACTTACCAAAGTTTTTGGAATATGGAAATTTTATGACTCTAGCTTATAGTCTTTTTGGTTGTTTTATGATAATACTTATTACTCGTTAAATTAATTTTTTATTCGTATGGATGTAATGCATGGATGCTGCAGCTATTTTTTTTTATTTGCATTTATGTTACAAGGGTCAGCGTATGTTGTTATAAGACTTTTTTACATAGGTTTAGTATATTACAACGGTCGACAACTGTTGTAATATAGTGTGTTACAACGGGCAAAAGCCGCTTGTAATTTATTAGCTATTACAACGGGTTTATAGCCATTGTCATAGATTCGTTGCACATGACAGAGAAATTTATTACAACGGTCATTTACAACAGTCACTAACCGTTGTAAAATAGTCATGACCTATTACGACAACACATATTAGGACGGGCGTGTGCCCGTTGTTAAAAGCGTATAACAACGGTCTTTGCCCGTTGTAAAAGGGCTGTTTGGTTGTAGTGATTTGAGGAGGAAGAAGAATAGCAGAGTATAGACGTCATCTCAGAAAATATGAGATTTAGGCTAGGCTCTACTAGCCTATTTGTAGGTGTTTAGGATCTTATCGTACACGCAACGCTGAGTCAGCATCGAACTTGGTTAAGAAAACAGTCCAGATTCATCAATGAATCTGCCCGGATTTAGGGTGGGTCAACCCCTAGGTCGACCCCCCCCCCTATGTGTGTGTCGACCCCTCTATGGGTGGGTCGACACCCCTATGGGTCCTGCGAGCTGTTTTGATGCAAAAGTTTTATTTTTGAAATTTTGAATTTCTAGAATTTATTGAAATATTATATTTATAAATAATCTCCTTATATGTATACAAAACTTCCAATGCCTATTTTACGTGCATATATATACGCAGAACTTTTATTTTGATTTCAAAATTCAAAAGGTGTTATGCCATTATTTAATTATTACCATATTTCTTTAGTGGCAATCTTATCTTGAACTTTTCTCTTGTATGTATGTGTATATATGTATCCATATATACATGTATATATATTTGTACATATATATATATATATATTCTCATATACATATATATACATATATTTTTATTTATTTCCTTATATGTATAATTTTCCTTATATGTGCGTTATACATGTTTTCTCTTTAGAACATGTGTTATTCTAGTCGTTTGCCTTAAACAAGATAATGGTGCAGGTGGGGATCGAACCTTGCACCTCTCACTTGAAAGTCACATGTTCTAACCAACTAGACTACTTAGGCTTTTGTTAACAAGGCTTAGAACAATGGTGGTCATTCTTCTTTTCTTATTCCTCCTTTCCATATTTGTTACAATATTTTATTTAACCATTGCATGTAACCTTATCATTTTGCATGCATCTTTTTCTTTCAATTTTCTTTTATTATTAATGTATAATATTTGTAAATCATTGCATGCAACTGATTTCTTCATTCTCTTACCGCATGCATTGCATTATTATTTACGTTAATCATTTTCTTCTTTTTCTTACATGCAATCATATATTATCATTATTTTATTCTTCTTTTAAATATTTATGTCTATGTATATATATATACACACATATGCACTATTTAAATATTTAATTGTTATAAAATGCTGGGTGTTACATTCTCCCACTCTTAGAAAATTTCGTCCTTGAAATTTGTTAAGGGTAAAAATCAAATAACCCCTCGCATAATACACATCCATCATGTGTGCATCCAATTTTTTCAAACATTGTGCACTTGTGCAATGTGTAATACAATGTAATAATACATGTATGCCTAAGCGGTACCTCCTAGATGTATGCAAATCTTCAAAAATCCTTTAAAAACATGATGCGCACATCCTAAATATACTGGTAGTTCTACATGAATGCAATATTTTGAAAATCAAAATGCATTTTCATCCAAATTTTCCTACACTCTTGCATAGAAATAGCGTAGTTCAACCAATTGTTGCATCCAAAATCCTACCAACCAACTTTATTTTTTGAATTTCAATGTAACAAACCGGCGATTTTTGACCCAGAAAATCAACATGATACCCATGTCAATTATTCAGGCATCGAACATTCCAAATCATTAATAGAAATAAGTTAGAGGGTTAGAATAGATAAGACAGAAAATTAGAACAGAAGAAGGAGAAGAATAGAACAACAGAATCAGAGTAAACAAGAATCTCACAGCGGAATGAATAAAATATATTTTATAACATAACTCTGAAATAAAATCAGTATCTGTATACAATACATTTATCGAAGTACAACACCTACACCATAGCGGAAATAAACAATAGCTATATAATCCTGAAGCCTCCTGCTCCAAGCTCTCCAAGTATCTGTAAAATCCCGACTACTTGACTGTCCATACAAAATTGGGCACCCAAGAGTTTAGGAAGAACAAAACAAAATAAACTCTTGATCAGTCATGTGACTGGTGTGAGTAAACTCCAACCATTTGTTTAACTTTAAAAATCCTTTTAAAAGAAATGATAATCATAAGATCGATCCACACATAAACATGGACCGTTTTTACCTTACGATAAATCAAAATATTCTTTAGATCAAACTCTTCTGATATTATAATAATGTCTAAATCAAATAAATAAAAATATAGTGGAACGCTTTCATCTCACGTTCCACCTATATAATATACAATTAAAAACCCACAGGCGTTTATTGGGTAATGAATTTCAACTGGCAAGGTACGGGACCGCCTTCTGACAGTGTATCCCCAGAGAGGAATACACCAGCTTCAACAAGAACATCTTGCAACCCAGGCTAAACATGATTAGTCACTCATTTCACTTGAGTATACCGAATGTATTATCACCAACGGTTGGGATTAGCAACCATTTTCCGGAAGGGACAGCAACGGAATAGGTTAAAGAAGTAAATGAAATTTCTCTCGATCAGGTGACAATACACCCTAATGGGTAGCAACCCACTTCGCCATGTGACCTACCCGATTTTTACCATTTCCTAGTTGTGATGTTTGAAGCCACGCTTATCTCTTACAGATCACATCTTTATTCACTTTGAATGCCACATCGTCATACCCGTCAAATCACAAATTGATTTCCCTAAAAATACCACGGGTATACAACTAAGAGAAACGAATTCCTCTGCCACCAAACGTAAATACATTTGAAGAGATCAACTTATGCGATCTATTAAATATACTTTATCAGACATTCTTCCATACAGGTTGTCCTAAGAATGGACAAATCGAAGGCACTATTCTATAAACCCACCTTATGCAATTCCTACCTAGGATTTGCCAAAACAGCCCTCGCATAAATTCTGTCTTCAACTATCTTCATTAGATTTGATTCGCAACGCCAATAACGATACAGAGTGCTTTTAAGATAATAAATCTGATCCCAGTCTCTCCTTATTGACAACGGAAAAATGGTCAAAACTTTGATAGTTGGTTATTTAACTATCAAAGGAAAACATCCATACACACAATGATCTTATTTCCAAATGGAAATTCTGTCATCAATCATCACTCAACATTTTTCCCTTTTAATTAATTTATCATTGATTTATTCATTTTCCCATTTCCATTTTCCATATATTCATAAATCCATATTCTCTAAATTTAGAAAATATATGTTATCAACTTTGGAAAATGTTTCCATTTCAGATTCACGCATCACTATCTTCCCACATCTATCTGTCTCTAACTGAAACCACTAAGAGAACAACTTCCTGAATATCAACCCCGAAGGCCGAAACCAACATCAGATCGATACTCAGGAAATCGTTCAACTTAACTTATCTCCAGTCAGTTTCAAATTTCCTTAACCCCGTTTCTTAACTCCTTATTCAAATTATTGCTTGTGCAACTCTCGGATTCAGTTTACGAATCCAATTCTTCTATGAAAAACTTTGTTATAACGATAGCTTTATAACCCCCACTTCTGAAATATCTAACTTTAAATAAAACTTTTATACCTTAGTTTAAATAAATAAATAAATAAATGATTTATTAAATAAATAAATCTTGATTTAAAAACCAAAAAGTAAATAGTACTTTCCTACATTTGATACAGTCGAAATCTAATGCATAATTCTCTTTCGAATAATCTCTATTCGATAACTCTCCACCGAATAAATCGTTATTCGATTTACTCTCTCTCTCTCTCTCGTAGCTAATATTCGATTAACTCCCTTTGAATAACTTATATTTGATTAACCCTCTTCGAATAAATTGTATTCGATTAACCTTCTTCGAATAAATTGTATTCGATTAACTCTCTTCGAATAAATTAAATTCAACTAACTCCAATTTAAATTCCAATTTCAAAACCAATTTCCTTTAAAATATTTTCATTTTGCAAAATATTTACTTAAATCCTTCATTCAAATCAAATGTGAAAAATATTTCTTTTATATAATCAATTAGTTTGATTTTTCTTGCAAAAATAATAGCCCATTTCAAAATTCTATTTATACTTCTATTTATATACTATTTGTAAAAATCTTATTTATAACTCCTGTAACGGCGCAATTTTCCATGCCTGGGAAACCGTGTCATTATTGAAAGAATTTAGAAGATGAGATAGAAAAGGTAGAACTTTTAGAATAGAAGAGTAGGAAGTTATCAGAATCTCACAGCGGAATTTCACAAAATACTTATATATTACATCACAAAGTCTAATACATCAGAGTACATAACATATTACATCATCATGGTTCATACAATACCATATTACAATACATAGATACTCCAACTGATAATTAAAAATCATATGCTACTGGGTCTTGAACTGGTTTAGCATCATGTTCCACTTGCCTTACCTGAACCTACTTGTCTACTCATAATAAATATTATGAGTACCCAAGAGTTTTAAGAAACACAAAAATAAACTCTGGGTCAGTCAGGGGACTGGTGTGAGGAAACATAGTTAAATGGTATAAACAGGGAATAGGTGTCAAGATGTTTATATTGAACCCTGTTTTTACTTTAAAAATCATTAGATCCATCCATGTCTAATATCTGGAATTGATCTAATCTCTTTATATCAAAACATTTGATATTATAATAGTTCATAACAGATAATTACAAATCTAGTGAAACGCTTGCATCTCACGTTCACATATATAGTATACAACTTTAAAGGTCGCAGAGCGCGTATTGGAGTTTGGATTCCAACATACAGGGTATGGGAGCACCCACCGATCAGTGTACTCTAGAGAAGGTACACTGGGGTTCAACAAGAACGTCTTGTAACCCGGCCACACATGACCGTCCACTCATTCAGCTTGAGTGTGACGAATAAATTATCACTCCTACGGTTGATCTCAATTTACCGTTTCCGAATACAACAGTAGCGAATTAGATTTAAGAAGTGAAATAAGGAAGTTCTCTAGATGGTGATAATATACCCTGCTTGGGTATGACCCAACTAGCCATGCTGCCTAGCCCAACTTTTATTACTTCCGGGTTGTGAGGTTTTGAGGTCACGTTCACTTTTGACAGATTTTTTTTCTTTACATTCTTTGAATGCCACATCGTCCTATCCGTAAGAAAATACTCGTTCGATTACCCAAACATATTACGGGTAATAAAGCTAAGAGAAACGAATTCCTCCGCTACCAACGTAATATACTTACGTAAAACCGATGTGTAAAATCTGACTGACACACGCTGTCAGACACTCGTCCATTCGGGTATGTTCTGGGTTTGAACAGACCAAAAATCTCTTTTTCAAATAACGCTTGCATCTCGTTGTCTTTAGTACTTTGATATGCGTCGTACACTTCGAATCGAAGTGGAATTGGTTATTCCGGACTCTTCGAACGATGTACGAAAACCTTTTATAGTCGATAATGTTTATCGATTAAATCATGAGTACTGTTTAGTTACAGATCAATTATCAGTTTATGCTGCGTTTGGTTACCTGGATTATGTCAGAATAATTTAATTAAAACAATCAGTTGAAGTTGTAAATGTTTTACACAGATGTTTTATCATTATCTGGTGATGAATATGAAAAGCCCGTGCTCTGCACATGCATTTCCATTTCTTTTATTCTTTTAGTTCGAATGACACTTGAACTCTTTTTCCTTTTGGTTTTATTCTTTTTATGATTATTTACCTCATAATTAATTCAAATAATTTATTTAAATTATTTATTCTTGTCAAATTTATATTTCAACTTGATTGAACTTTCCCCGTCGAACTTGTGGTTCGAAATCTCGGTTTCTACTTCTACACTTGTTGTCTGTTTAATTAAATAAAAATACTTCTTTATTTAATTAATTTATTTATTTACTTTAAATTTAAAACAAATTTTAAATTTAAAAACTCGTGTTCATTTTGAAAAGAACACCGGACTTTGGCATTGCCAGAGTACCGGATTTGGCAAGTGCCAGAACTGGACTTTGGCACTGCCAAAGTACCAGAACTTGGCACTACCAAAGTGCCAGGTCTGGCACTGCCAAAATGCCAAGCACTTGGCAAGTGCCAAGGTACCAGGCCTTGGTACTTTACACCGCTGAAACACAGTGCACGGTGGTGCACGTGCACACCACCACGGCACAGCGAGAGGCCACCGCACCGACTCCGACAAGTCGTACTCCATCCCCAGGTCAACGTCCGCCGACCCCATCACCAAATCTCCAATGCTACAGTGTTTTGGGTGTTCGAGCACTCCAACGTCAGAAAGCATCATCGGGGAAAACGCCTCGTGCTCCAACCTCAGACCGAACGACGCCGAACCCTTTCGACCACAGCACCGCCACCTTCTAACGCCGCCATCCCCCCATACCGCGACTTCAAAACTTCACCGACTATGAGCAATTCCGATCCATACAGTCGTACCCATTTTACTCATTAAAACCCTAAATTTGATTCATTCGCAAAATCCATGCATTAGAAAAATATGTTTGTATTTTTCCCCGACCCCCTGGTTCCCGATGCTCCTTCCCTCACGATCGCCTGACCTCTCGCTTCTCCGATGATCGGAATTTGGTTGAAGACCATTTTCAGTTCATGTCGAAAATTCTCATGATATACATAACTAAAAATCACGAAATTCATCTTAAAAATCATTATTTACATTCGTGATTCAATTCATATCATCCAAACGGGTTTTTATCACTTTTGAATTTCCACTTTGATTTTCTCTTTACAGAGAACTTCCTGTATTTCTGTTTTTAACAAAACTTGATTTTTCTTTGATCTTATATGAAGATGTATGGTATGTTTATACTTAGATTTATACTCTTTCATAACTCAAATGTGAATCAACTTAGTTTGTTTGTCACATACACATGTTCTGTAATTTCCAGAACACTTCTACAAGTTCTAACAGAGGTGTTAGATCATCAATCAAATTGCACGCACACATTTAGGGAGATATGCTATCTAGTTGATCCATCTATAGTGATGAAATCAAAGTGATCTACCATCATGATCTATAGGTTGACAATAATGAACAGAAATCAAATAAACAGGGTAGTTCAACTTAACTAAAACAGTTTTACAGCAGTAATTTAAAACTCAGGAAAATTTAAGTGTTTCACTCACCAAATGCTCTCCAATTTAATCCAGAAAAATGTTTCAGATCTGAGAAGAAGTTCATATTTGTTTGTGTGGAGAATGTGAAGGGAATGAGTGGTATATATAGGTAAACTCATGCATTAAAATATGAATTTCTATGCACACGTTCCAACAGTAAAACTCTTCTAGCCTCACCCCTCTCTCCTTAGTCCCTACGGCCAGAAAATGAGGAGTACATGGATTCAAATTTTGTCTTACTAAGGGTTTGTAGCTAATGACATGCTCCTAGGTAGTGTTTCTAGAAGCTTGAACCATTCTTGCATCAAATGCAAGGACCATCCCTTTGGATTTTAAAACCTTAACTAATGTTCTCATTTGTTTTCTTCTTTGCTGAGATATTTTTCCTATACTATAACATGTACATGCTAACTATACTATAGGATTTTTAGGCAATGGCTAACGAAGATCATGGTTACTATGTCAAGTATGTTTCATTAAATGCTTGTCTCTTCTTGGAAATTGTTTTGTCTTGCTAGAGATTTCCTTTTTGTCTTTTGTTTGGATATTTAAGATGATAAATGGTTCATGTGTTATATAATTCATGTTTTTGGCCGTAATGTTTCATGTTGTAGGCAACATGTTGTGGTGTTTTTGTTTTCCTATCCCTCCTTTATTTTTAAATGAACACATGCTCCTTTATTTTTGTTTATGTTCTATTCCTTTGTTTTCAACTCCTTAGTTTGGCAAAACAATACTATGAAGTATTTTATTTCTATATGAAATTCTTTTTTAAATAATATATACTTGTTTTACATTTTTAAATCAAAGATTTTATCAAGTATATATATAATAATATTATTACATACATATGCTCATTCATATGTATATTTGTTTTCAAGAATCTCCTTAGTATATATTTTTAAATAGAATCCTCATTTTAACTCTTCATTAAAATGATTTAAAAATAGTCAGAAAAGTCAGGACATTACAGTCCACCCCCCTTATAAGAATTTCGTCCTCGAAATTTAAAAGTAAGAAAATAGACAGTTTTTCCAAAAGATGCTACTACATATCATAATCACTTAGTACATCCTAATTATACAATTAGTTCGATACTAGCACTAGTCTAGATAACATACTACACTACTAGTGCTACATCTGACTAATCATAGACATACACACCATACTACATAGATAGGCTATACTTGACTAAATCAAGTTATAGCTACATAATATACACATACATAGTCCACACCCATCAGTCTACTCCACTCTACTCGTCTGAGTCACTATCGATCACGATCCACTCATCATCAGAAATATCTACTACCTCGACCACCTCATCGTCGTCATCTGATGGTACAAAAACATCCATAATCTCCGGGTTAGCCGGTACCACCTCTTCATCATCAGAGATCTCTATAACCTCTCTGGGCGGAATCATGTACACCTGAATCCAAAGATATCCAAAGTCTCCGAAAATCTCGACCCATCCACCTACTTCGTGATACTCTACAAGTGCTTGCTTCAGTTTCTCCCATATCACCACTGCTGGGTCCACAAATTCGGTTGGCTGCTCTCCCATATCAGCAATCGGTGTCTCAGGTACAAACTCTTCTTCCTCCTCGGGTTCTTCTTCATCATCCCCATCCATATCCATATCCTCAGCCTCATCTCCCTCTTGGTCACTGTCATCGTCATCACTATCATCATCTCCACAACCGGTCTCAATCATAAGTACACCATCATCCTCTGAGGGCTCCGTGTTGTCTGGATCTTGCTCCATGGGTTCCTCTCTGCCTACATTCGACTCATCCGAGGTCCTGTGTGTGCCTTCATCATCACTCGGTATCCTTTCTCTAACATCTTCAGAATCACCCACTCTTGCTCGCTTGGCTAGTAATCTCTCGGTTTGGTGTGATGTAAGTCTCTTTCTAGCGGTCCTCTTCATTAGTGGTGCCATCTGAAAGTAAACAAGGAAAAGAACTCGTCAATGACAAAATCATAGCAAGGGAGTTCATAAGTCCTAATAAACCGAATCCACAAATGTACATGCCAATGCTTACAAAAATGAAGAAATCCAAGGTTTCATTTCATCCAAACAACCAAACAGTAAAACATACCTAATTTGTAGATAAATCCGGGTATAATTTCCTGATATGGTTCTCGGTCTCCCACGTGCAATCTTTCGGATTATCGCTCCACTGAATCTTAAGCAGACCTACTGCCTTGTTGCGAAGTTGCTTTTCTTCTCTGTCGATAATACGAAATGGTCGTCGAATTATAGTCAAATCTGGTTCAATCTCTATTTCTTGCTGAACAGATGGTTCCAGAATTAAAGACGGATCGTGCAAATATTTCCTTAAATGAGACACATTGTAACACCCCACCTCCGTTAAGGTCACTCACAAAGGGAATGCCTTAACTTTGGTGGAGCATTTTAGTAAACAGAACAGAAACTTACAAGACAGATAAAACAGTACTTGAAAAATTTTAACTTTATTACAGCGGAAACAGAAATTAATATGGTTACATCCTTTCAATTTCAGAATTCAAGTACAAAATATCAGTCTTGTACAAAAGCCTTCAAAATGCATAGTTTAAAATCATAATCCCCATGGAACGGAAGCTATACAGAGCCAAGCCATACTTTAAGCACTTCAAGCAAAGAGAAATCCGGATCAAGCTAAAGTATTTCCCTCCTTGGATAACCTGGGGGGGAAACGGAAGAAAGGAGGCGAAACAACAAGGGTCAGACAAAAAGTCTGGCAAGTCCAGTGACTTTCAGCATATGAACAGATAATAATAATATGATATGAACATAAAATTGGATGTGAGATAACTATAACAGGTGTAGCAGATATAACAGAAAAACAGAATGATATAAACTATTGTTTTACACTTCTCTGCACTAATACTAGTATAGCAGAATTAGGTGTCTCCCTAATGTCTAAATTGAAGCAGGAACGGGTACAGAATACTTTAACAGAAACAGAATGCTAATAATGGGCCTTTACTACCCGATCAGAAACAGACAGAAGCAAAAACAGATTTATCTCTACGGAAACAGAATGTGGAATTAGGTGTACACTAGTAATGGGCCTTTACCACCCGAACAGACGGTACCACACAGAAACAGACAGGTATTACCACCCAACAGAAACAGACGGTACCAACAGAAACATACAGAACTAAGCGTACCCTAAAACCCTACCCCAAGCGATCGGCTCCCTAATACATAAATATCCAGTGTCGGCCCCACAGTAGGGTGTATCACTCCCTAAAGTGACAACCAATTGGCACAGACCTATTTACAGATGTCACGGCGTCTTACATCCTCAGAGGCAGACCGGGATCCATGCACGCACATGACCCGGTTGGAACGCACCATCAACACCCCTCGCCATTATCAGAATGAACCACTTATAATTAGTTCAGTAAGCGTGCGCGGACCCTACCTACTGTTGGGTCAAAGTTTTGATACCAGAAAGGGTTACTGACTAATATGGGTCCCAAACAACAGATGACACAAGTAATTCCCCTCCTAACCTTGTGTCCCCAGACTAACAGATTTCAGATTTATTTGTTTACAAGTTCAGACATACAGAATTCAGATTTACTAGTTCACAAATTAAGTTAACAAGTTTTCAGACTAACAGATCAGGTGTACAGATTCTTCAGATTTGTCTAACTTTGTATTGGGCCTACAGATTCATGGACGGGTTTACTACACCTATTAATCCAGTTGGTTTAACCCTATTTTCCCCCAATACGTTTTAGACGTCATTCTTATCTTAGATTTGCATTAATTAATTATTAATGCCCAGACCTCTCACATTAGGTCGCTAGCTTGTGGCCGCTGGATGGGCCGGGCGGTTCCGGGCAGACTTCTGCCACAAGCCAGACCTAACCTCGTGTCTTAAGCAGGTTATGACTAACTTCTCACATTAGAACCTATTGTTTGCGGCCACTGGATGTGCCGGGCGGTTCCGGGCAGAATTACGCCGCAAACTCATTCTAACCTCGAGTTAGTCACGTTTATCTTTGCGGCCAATTAATTAATAATTTACCGTTTATGCGCACACCCAATATATATGCCAATTCAGATTATATCAATAACAGGATGATTGTATCAACACAGCAGATAACAGACTTTAGCAGACAACAGATTTTATATGACTTAACGGATTTAACAGATTTAGCAACTTAGCAGATTTTGGCATATAACAGGTTAGGCATTTCAACCGACAAATTTAACAAATTAGGCATTTCAATCTAATTAGCAGTCTAGGCAATATAACAAAACTAGCAGTTTAGGCAACTTGGCAAATTAGCATATTTAGCAAATTTAATATTTCTAAAGGTTTTATTTACATGCCTTGCCTAATCATAAATTGGCCTAAATTCATATGCCTAGATAATTGTCGTGATTCACAATAAGATCATATACTTCCATGTTTGCATACCTTTACATAGCGCAGAATATGGACATGATTTACCCTATAACATATGTTCCAATTTTAGTTAAACTAACCTTATACAGCAGATTCACATATAAATTATACCAAATATGATCATTAATTACAGTGCATGCCATATATGCAAAATTCCCTATTTAGGTGTAATCACAATAGTAGAGATCCTAATTAATGTAAATCTTTTACACCTACGTTTCCATATCCTTCTTCTTATTAAGTCATGAATCATTATGCAAAATATACCCAACAATCTAAATCATATCTTCAAAAAAATCAGATCTTGACTTTTATATGCATTTTGTCCAAAGTCTCAAATCATATGTAATCATACAATGGTTCCTCTTTTCTTCTATCATAGAATATGCATAGATCCAAATCTAGTTTACAACATATGCTCATCTTTTTTTCTAATTAATTACAGATCTAAATTACAACATAACTATGCATACAACATGCATAAATTATATGTTCATAGTCAAATTTATGCATATGTCCAATATATTTTATGCCTCAGACCTAAAGTCATACATTCAATTTAGTCTTGTCAAATTTCGCATCATTCATCCCAAAATTTGCGTTCATATGTTCATCTCTTATGAGATTAGGCACAGGCTCGTGGTAGCCTGGCTATAGAAACAGAAAAGAAGAAAAGGGATACAGAACAGTCACAGAAAAACAGATCTGACAGAAGAGAATATATATACAATCTCAGATTCAGAATTAAAAACATATCAAAATTATAATTAACGTTTATAGCGGAAAATAACTGTACTTGCCTTGATTGGATTAAAGAAAGAACTTTAGTTGTTACAGATTTGTTGCAGAAGCTTTTATCTCAAATTTGAATTTAGGATGATGTTGATTGACTTCTAGTTTTGATTCTAGCAGAGTAGCGACGCCATTTTTATTTTTAATTAGAAGGAGAGAGAGCAATGGAGGCTAGAGAATTGTGTTAGAGACTTAGGTTAGGAAGAGTCTAGGGTCATTTTTATAGAGTTTATGAACTGATTAGGACCATCGATGTTGCTTGGATTGATCGTAGCCATTCATTCGAAAGAGAGACCAATTAGAGCCTGCCACCTAGCCCTAATGACAAAGCATGCTTCTGAAAATCGACCAACATAGACTAGGCCAGCCAGGGTGGACTGGGTTCGACCTGGGTCTGGACCAGGTCGACAGCCCTGTCGATAGCCCTGTCGACCTGGCTAGACCAGGTCGACAGCCCAGTCGACCTGGGTGTCTTAGGCGGGAATTTTCCCGCCCTGGCCAATTGGGCCCGATTTTTAATTTTAAACTTGTTTTTCTGAGCTGTTTTATTCTGTTTGAATTTTAAACTTAATTCAGAAACTTCCGAAGGCCATATCTTCTTCATACGGACTCCGTTTTTCGAAAACTCGGACTCTATTTCGCGTATTTTTCCGAGACGAACGCAATGGCGTATCCCGTTTCCCTTAGTTCTTTGATTTCAAATTAATTATACTTTAATTTGTTAATTCCACAGTTATAGAATACACGGGGTGTTACATTCTCCCCCACTTAAAAGGATTTCGTCCCCGAAATCTTCAAGTTAAGAAGAATGTGTCCTACCATCCAATCACCCATCTACTCAACCATCATCCACAAGCATCCATTGTCCTTAGAAAACTTCTAATGTTGTATGAACATATGCAAAAGTGTGTGTATATGTTCCTTATCTAATGCAAAGATCAGGCGGTCTACTGATTCAGTTGACCTCCTTAATGCGAATTATGTCAGTGCCATGAGTCCAACATGTATGCAATAGAATTCTGATGATATATATTATTTCTATATGAGTGCACAACCATTCACTCAAATGCAACATCCATGTGCTGAATCAACCATTTTGCATCCACAAGAATTGAAAAATGCTCACCCATCCATATGCAGTATGAGAGTATTTTCGAGCCGATCTAGTGCCTAGTGTGTGTATATGCATCCACGGGCAACCACTAGCAACCACTTGCATCCACTTGCAACCATCAAACATAACATGTCTCAAACACATGTTTACACCCATTAGTTTCTACCTAAAGTTCAAATATTCGATCGATAGGATACAGTCGAATGATGGAAGCGAGTACAGATAGAACGAAAATTTGGTTCCCATTAGACATGGGTCCTAAGTATCGGCCCCAAAGACCGAAACCAATATCAAATTGACACCCAGAGGAGTACCTTCTTTAGACAATGTCAAAACTGGAAATCCTATAAAAAGTATTTAGATATTTACAGACTACTGGTACAGATCAGGTTCCCTAATGATTCTTAGGAAGCTAAGCATGATAAAATCATACCCTACGAAAACTCAGAATGTATGCGCCATACTTGACGCCTAACACAGATATCCCTCAAACCCCAATCTCAAACAGATGATCCATAACCCTTATGGGTCTGAGTCTATAGCGGAATTCAGAAATAATACTAGCATTAAAGTGCAGAGTATCGATTACAAAATCAAAATACCAGAATCAGAAAAAGTCACAATCAGATAAAGAAATTAAACCTACTATAGAAATTTTCCTATTTCTATCCTAGCCACTAGCCTCAAGAGTGTTCGCCTGCCCTCCTTGTCCTCGTCTCTTCGGGCAGTCCCTAGTGAAGTGTCCCATCTCCCCACAGTTGAAGCAAGCGCCCTTCCTTTTTCTGCAATCCTTGTTCAGATGAGTTGAGCTCCCACAAGTAAAGCACTTTTTCCCCTTCTTATCTTCAGACTTCTCATCCTTCTTTTGTGTTTCCTTTTTGGGCCCAGCTTTCTTATTCTGTGGTTCTTCCTTCTTTGTCTCTTTCGGGCCCTTGTCTTCCTCGTGCAGTAGTGCCATATCCACCAATTTCTCGTAAGTTGCTCCCATGGGTACATGGGTCATGGCTAGGCTGTGCAGTGGCTCATTCAATCCTTTAACAAAGCGGAGAGCCTTTTTATGCTGAGTGTTGACTAAATCCAATCCGAATCTTGCTAGTTGGTTGAACTGGTTGACGTATTCCTTGACCGTCATACTTCCTTGCTTAAGAGACAAGAACTTTTCCAGTTGTAAACTTCGTTCAGCTTACGAGAGGAATTTTGTCTCAAACCTTGTTCTGAAATCCATCCATGTCTCAACCGGCCTCTCGGCGTTAGTGACTTCCCACCAGTAGGAAGCTTCGTCTTTGAGCAGCCATACTGCCAACTGTACCTTCTGCCTATCGTCCACCTCGAAGATAACGAATAGATCCTCAGTTTCTTTGAGCCAATTCCTTTCTTCTACGAATGATTCAGTTCCTTTGAAATCCTTCCCACCCATGGCCCTAAAATCTCTACAGATCTTTGAGAAAGCAATTGCACGAGGAGGGGGTGGAGGAGGGGGATCATTTGCTGGACCTGCAGCGGCGGTCCTATCCTCAAGATATTGACGAAACCAACCGGGTACATGAACACCCTCTGGTATCTCAGATGCTTCAGACATGCTGGAACGAAAAAGGAAAGGTTCAATACAAAAAGGACTGAAAGAAAGATATATGGCTCTTGGGGATCATGTTTTTCAAAATAAGCTTTATTTTTGAAAATACTTCCTTTCAAAACCTTTTTTTTTATAAAATCTGGTAACCTTCAGCTCTGATACCAAGTGTAACACCCAACCTCCGTTAAGGTCACTCACAAAGGGAATGCCTTAACTTTGGTGGAGCATTTTAGTAAACAGAACAGAAACTTACAAGACAGATAAAACAGTACTTGAAAAATTTTAACTTTATTACAGCGGAAACAGAAATTAATATGGTTACATCCTTTCAATTTCAGAATTCAAGTACAAAATATCAGTCTTGTACAAAAGCCTTCAAAATACATAGTTTAAAATCATAATCCCCATGGAACGGAAGCTATACAGAGCCAAGCCATACTTTAAGCACTTCAAGCAAAGAGAAATCTGGATCAAGCTAAAGTATTTCCCTCCTTGGATAACCTGGGGGGGAAACGGAAGAAAGGAGGCGAAACAACAAGGGTCAGACAAAAAGTCTGGCAAGTCCAGTGACTTTCAGCATATGAACAGATAATAATAATATGATATGAACATAAAACTGGATGTGAGATAACTATAACAGGTGTAGCAGATATAACAGAAAAACAGAATGATATAAACTATTGTTTTACACTTCTCTGCACTAATACTAGTATAGCAGAATTAGGTGTCTCCCTAATGTCTAAATTGAAGCAGGAACGGGTACAGAATACTTTAACAGAAACAGAATGCTAATAATGGGCCTTTACTACGCTATCAGAAACAGACAGAAGCAAAAACAGATTTATCTCTACGGAAACAGAATGTGGAATTAGGTGTACACTAGTAATGGGCCTTTACCACCCGAACAGACGGTACCACACAGAAACAGACAGGTGTTACCACCCAACAGAAACAGACGGTACCAACAGAAACAGACAGAACTAAGCGTACCCTAAAACCCTACCCCAAGCGATCGGCTCCCTAATACATAAATATCCTGTGTCGGCCCCACAGTAGGGTGTATCACTCCCTAAAGTGACAACCAATTGGCACAGACCTATTTACAGATGTAACGGCGTCTTACATCCTCAGAGGCAGACCGGGATCCATGCACGCACATGACCCGGTTGGAACGCACCATCAACACCCCTCGCCATTATCAGAATGAACCACTTATAATTTGTTCAGTAAGCGTGCCCGGACCCTACCTACTGTTGGGTCAAAGTTTTGATACCAGAAAGGGTTACTGACTAATATGGGTCCCAAACAACAGATGACACAAGTAATTCCCCTCCTAACCTTGTGTCCCCAGACTAACAGATTTCAGATTTATTTGTTTACAAGTTCAGACATACAGAATTCAGATTTACTAGTTCACAAATTAAGTTAACAAGTTTTCAGACTAACAGACCAGGTGTACAGATTCTTCAGATTTGTCTAACTTTGTATTGGGCCTACAGATTCATGGACGGGTTTACTACACCTATTAATCCAGTTGGTTTAACCCTATTTTCCCCCAATACGTTTTAGACGTCATTCTTATCTTAGATTTGCATTAATTAATTATTAATGCCCAGACCTCTCACATTAGGTCGCTAGCTTGTGGCCGCTGGATGGGCCGGGCGGTTCCAGGCAGACTTCTGCCACAAGCCAGACCTAACCTCGTGTCTTAAGCAGGTTATGACTAACTTCTCACATTAGAACCTATTGTTTGCGGCCACTGGATGTGCCGGGCGGTTCCGGGCAGAATTACGCCGCAAACTCATTCTAACCTCGAGTTAGTCACGTTTATCTTTGCGGCCAATTAATTAATAATTTACCGTTTATGCGCACGCCCAATATATATGCCAATTCAGATTATATCAATAACAGGATGATTGTATCAACACAGCAGATAACAGACTTTAGCAGACAACAGATTTTATATGACTTAACGGATTTAACAGATTTAGCAACTTAGCAGATTTTGGCATATAACAGGTTAGGCATTTCAACCGACAAATTTAACAAATTAGGCATTTCAATCTAATTAGCAGTCTAGGCAATATAACAAAACTAGCAGTTTAGGCAACTTGGCAAATTAGCATATTTAGCAAATTTAATATTTCTAAAGGTTTTATTTACATGCCTTGCCTAATCATAAATTGGCCTAAATTCATATGCCTAAATAATTGTCGTGATTCACAATAAGATCATATACTTCCATGTTTGCATACCTTTACATAGCGCAGAATATGGACATGATTTACCCTATAACATATGTTCCAATTTTGTTAAACTAACCTTATACAGCAGATTCACATATAAATTATACCAAATATGATCATTAATTACAGTGCATGCCATATATGCAAAATTCCCTATTTAGGTGTAATCACAATAGTAGAGATCCTAATTAATGTAAATCTTTTACACCTACGTTTCCATATCCTTCTTCTTATTAAGTCATGAATCATTATGCAAAATATACCCAACAATCTAAATCATATCTTCAAAAAAATCAGATCTTGACTTTTATATGCATTTTGTCCAAAGTCTCAAATCATATGTAATCATACAATGGTTCCTCTTTTCTTCTATCATAGAATATGCATAGATCCAAATCTAGTTTACAACATATGCTCATCTTTTTTTCTAATTAATTACAGATCTAAATTACAACATAACTATGCATACAACATGCATAAATTATATGTTCATAGTCAAATTTATGCATATGTCCAATATATTTTATGCCTCAGACCTAAAGTCATACATTCAATTTAGTCTTGTCAAATTTCGCATCATTCATCCCAAAATTTGCGTTCATACGTTCATCTCTTATGAGATTAGGCACAGGCTCGTGGTAGCCTGGCTATAGAAGAAGAAAAGAAGAAAAGGGATACAGAACAGTCACAGAAAAACAGATCTGACAGAAGAAAATATATATACAATCTCAGATTCAGAATTAAAAACATATCAAAATTATAATTAACGTTTATAGCGGAAAATAACTGTACTTGCCTTGATTGGATTAAAGAAAGAACTTTAGTTGTTACAGATTTGTTGCAGAAGCTTTTTTCTCAAATTTGAATTTAGGATGATGTTGCAGAGTAGCGACGCCATTTTTATTTTTAATTAGAAGGAGAGAGAGCAATGGAGGCTAGAGAATTGTGTTAGAGACTTAGGTTAGGAAGAGTCTAGGGTCATTTTTATAGAGTTTATGAACTGATTAGGACCATCGATGTTGCTTGGATTGATCGTAGCCATTCATTCGAAAGAGAGACCAATTAGAGCCTGCCACCTAGCCCTAATGACAAAGCATGCTTCTGAAAATCGACCAATATAGACTAGGCCAGCCAGGGTGGACTGGGTTCGACCTGGGTCTGGACCAGGTCGACAGCCCTGTCGACAGCCCTGTCGACCTGGCTAGACCAGGTCGACCGCCCAGTCGACCTGGGTGTCTTAGGCGGGAATTTTCCCGCCCTGGCCAATTGGGCCCGATTTTTAATTTTAAACTTGTTTTTCTGAGCTGTTTTATTCTGTTTGAATTTTAAACTTAATTCAGAAACTTCCGAAGGCCATATCTTCTTCATACGGACTCCGTTTTTCGAAAACTCGGACTCTATTTCGCGTATTTTTCCGAGACGAACGCAATGGCGTATCCCGTTTCCCTTAGTTCTTTGTTTTCAAATTAATTATACTTTAATTTGTTAATTCCACAGTTATAGAATACACGGGGTGTTACACACATGGAATACGTTGTGGATCCCTGCCATATGTTCTGGTAATTCTACTCTGTAGGCTTGAAAACCAATTCTCTCCATAACTCGGAAAGGTCCAACGTTTCGCGGAGTTAACTTTCCAGCTTTTCCAAATCTCACCACTCCTTTCATTGGTGAAATCTTCACAAATACCAGGTCTCCTATCTCAAATACAAGATCTCTTCGTCTTTGATCGGCATAGCTTTTCTGTCGATCCTGGGCTTCTTTCATTCTTAACTTCACCAATTCTACTTTCTCTGTTGCTTCTCGGATCATGTCTGGTCCAAGTATTAATTTGTCTCCGGATTCAATCCAACATGCTGGTGCTTTACAGGGTCTTCCATACAATGCTTCGTATGGTGCCATTTGTATACTCGCCTGATAACTGTTGTTATAAGAAAATTCGACTAGGTATAGATGATCTTCCCACGATCCTCCAAAATCAAGAATACACGCTCTTAACAAATCTTCCAATATCCGGTTCACTCTCTCAGTTTGACCGTCCGTTTGAGGATGGTAAGCTGTACTGAGGTTCAATCTTATTCCCAAAGTTCTTTGTAATGCCCCCCAAAAGTTACTTGTAAAGATGGGATCTCTATCGCTTACAATGCTTGCTGGGACTCCATGTAATCGTACAATCTCCCTCATGAAAATTTCGGCTAAAGACGCAGCTGTACGTGTCGGTTTTACAGGAATAAAATGCGCGCTTTTCGTTAGCCGATCGACAATTACCCAAATTCCTTCAAATCCTCTTCTTGTCCTTGGCAATCCATCGATAAAATCCATCGATATCATTTCCCACTTCCAGTTGGGTATTTCTAATGATCGCAACAATCCAGCAGTTTTTTGATGATCTCCCTTGACTTGCTGACAACACAAACATTCATTCACGAAAGTTGTAACATCCTTCATCATTCCTGGCCACTAGAATACTCTTTTCATATCGTTATTCATTTTATGAATTCCCGGATGGATACTCAATTTTGATGCGTGGCATTCTTTCAAAACCTCCTGCCTCAATCCATCCACATCTGGAACACATAGTCTATTGTTAATTCTTAACACTCCTCGGTTATCCAAATTGAAATCAGACTCCTTTCCATTCGCAACTCCTTGTATGATCTTCTCCAGTTTAGCATCTCTTCTTTGATTGCTCATAATCCTTTCTTGGAGAGTCGGTGTGACTTCCAATAGGGATAGAATCGCATTTTTACTCAAAGCGTCTGCTACTACATTTGCCTTGCCTGGCGTATAGATGATATCCAAATCATACGATGCAAGAAACTCTAACCATCGTTGTTGTCTCAAATTTAAATCCTTCTGGGAAAATAAGTACCTCAATGGTTTATGATCTGTAAACAGTTCGAATTTTCCACCTAGAAGATAATGCCTCCATAACTTCAATGCAAAAACAACGGCCAATAACTCTAAATCGTGCGTTGCATAATTCCTCTCGTGTATCTTTAATTGCCTACTTGCATATGCAATTACACGACGGTTCTGCATCAACACAGCTCCTAATCCAGTTCCACAAGCGTCAGTGTAAACTTCAAATTTGCTCGTTCCATCGGGAACTGCTAATACTGGTGCTTTTGTTAAACGATCTTTTAACTCTTGAAAAGATTCTTCACACTTCGGGGTCCAAGTGAACTTCTGGTTTTTCTTCGTCAATTTCGTTAGATGAGATGATATTTTAGAATAGTCCTTGATAAACCTTCGGTAATATCCCGCCAATCCTAGGAAACTTCGAATGTCAGTTGGTGTACGAGGTTGCCTCCACTGTTGTACTGATTCAACTTTCACCGGATCTACCGATATTCCACCTCCGTTTACGATGTGCCCCAAAAACCTCACTTCAGACTTCCAAAAATGACATTTTGAAAATTTGGCTTTCAGCACATTTTTCCTCAGGGTTTCTAATACTACTCTGAGGTGATAGCGATGCTCCTCTTCAGTTTTTGAGTAAATCAGAATATCGTCAATGAAAATTAGAACAAACTTGTTTAGAATATTTCTAAAGACTCTGTTCATCAAATCCACGAAAAATGCTGGTGCGTTGGTTAGACCGAATAGCATAACCAACCACTCATAAAAGAAATCCGGGCCTCTAAATGATGTTAAAGGAATACTATCCTCAACGATTTTCAATTGATGAAATCCTGCTGCTAAATCCATTTGAGAGAATACGGTCGCTCCATGTAATTGATCGAAAAGGTCATCGATTCGGGGTAAAGGGTATTTGTTTTTGATGGTCACTTTGTTTAACTCTCTATAGTCAACACATAGTCGTAATGACCCATCAGACTTCACTACAAAAACTACCGCCGAGCCCCAACTAGAAAAACTAGGTCGGATTAATCCTTTACTCAGCAAATCCCGAGTCTGTTTCTCCAGTTCCAATACTTCCTTTGGTGCCATACGTCTCTTTGGTTGCACTATTGGTCTCGCTCCTGGGATTAAATCGATTCGGAATTCTATCTCCCGATGAGGAGGTAAACTTCCGACTTCTTCGAAAATATCCTTGAATTCTCTAACCACGTCCAGTGTTTCAAGGTTCTCTTGGGGTGCTTCTAGGGCGTATAGGAAACTACAGGTATGAATACCAGGTTTTCCACAGGGTATTCTAGCTTTACGGTCTAGGCTCGTGATCAAGGTTATGGTTTCTTTATCACATTTTATCTTGGCTTGGAACTCGCTCAGCCAGTCCAATCCGAGAATAAAATTGAAACTTTTGAAATCTAAGGCATAGAAATCAAACCGAAAGGAATGTGAGAGATATAACAGCGCTATATCCTCACAACACATTTTTAACTCCGTTTTACCACCGATAGGATTTGATACACAAATTGGATTTGGGGAAATCATTGGCTTAAGGTTAAATTGGTTTACAGTTTCAGAAGAAATAAAACTGTGTGAAGCGCCAGTGTCAAACAAAACTCGAAGGTAAATTCCTTTAAATTGTAAAGTACCTTCTAGAACTCCCTTCCCTTTCACATTCTGAGAGCCAGATGGTTCATTCTTGATGGCATACACTTTTGCTTGAGGTGCCTTTTTCATCAGTGGACAGTCTTTTACCATATGCCCAGGCTGGTGACAGTTGAAACAGAGGTTCTTCAATACCATCTCATTCCTCTGAACTTGCTGCTGCTGCTGCTGTGGTTGTTGTTGAGGCTTCCTTTGCTGCTGTTGTGGTTGCTGTTGTTGTGGTTTCTTGTTGCTCTTTTGTTTACAGAACCTGGCAATGTGTCCCTTCTACTTGCAGTTGTGACATGTCACATTCTTGAAACGATTCTCAGTTTTTTGTTGAACTGCTTTTCCTTGGTTCTTGTTATCTTTCCAGTCAGGGTTAAATTTCCTTTTCTGGGGATTCCCTCCACTTGCTTCTCCAGTTTGAGCCTTTGCTGCAATTGGGTTTTTAGCGTCCAGAGCTTCATATCTGAGTGCTAAATCTACGAGTTCAACAAATGGATCTTTCAGATGCCCCATCATACGGCCTTGTAGACTATCCTTCAATCCAGCTACGAACATCTCGTTCTTTTTCAGCGAGGTATTTACCAACTCTGGTCCAAAGCTTGACATTGCATTGAACTTGTTTTCGTACTCAGTGACAGTCATGGTTTCTTGCTTCAAATCGATGAAGTCTCGGTACATCCTGGTTTTCCCAGTTGCAGGCAGATACTGAGCTTCAAAAGCTTCTTTGAACATAGCCCAAGTAAAGTTCTCCTCTGGAGTATTTGTAGTCTGGGCATCCCACCAGATAGCTGCAGCTCCTTCCAGATTCCAGGATGCTAACAGTCGTTTGTACTCGTCATCCAGTTTCAGTCCCTTAAAAATCTTTTCACACGATCTAATCCATGCTTGGACGTTAACCAGTGATTCTGTTCCCTTAAAAGTTTTTCCTCCCAGAGTAGTGTAGTTCTTACAAATCATAGCGAAGTTTGGCTGCGTTGGAGCTTGGACTACTTCAGTCGTTTCCACTTGGGTCTGATTAACAGTGTGCCCATTTGTCATAGTTGCCCGACTTGCTCCTCGGCCTCGCCCTGCTTGAGAACTCATTGTCAACTACTGAGTAAATGATTCGAGAGTTAATACTCATTCGGAAACCAGTCTTTAAGGGTAAATTAACCAAATAACTAGGGTTGATAATTAAGGTTAATAACTATGGTTGAGAACTAAGGACGACTCATACTAAAATAGTTTTTACTAAAAATACGCTCTCTCGATGCTCACTCTAAGCCTAGGTGTTCAGAAAACCTAAGCTCTGATACCAACTGTAACGGCGCGATTTTCCATGCCTGGGAAACCGTGTCATTATTGAAAGAATTTAGAAGATGAGATAGAAAAGGTAGAACTTTTAGAATAGAAGAGTAGGAAGTTATCAGAATCTCACAACGGAATTTCACAAAATACTTATATATTACATCACAAAGTCTGATACATCAGAGTACATAACATATTACATCATCATGGTTCATACAATACCATATTACAATACATAGATACTCCAACTGATAATTAAAAATCATATGCTACTGGGTCTTGAACTGGTTCAGCATCATGTTCCACTTGCCTTACCTGAACCTACTTGTCTACTCATAATAAATATTATGAGTACCCAAGAGTTTTAAGAAACACAAAAATAAACTCTGGGTCAGTCAGGGGGGACTGGTGTGAGGAAACATAGTAAAACGGTATAAATAGGGAATAGGTGTCAAGGTGTTTATATTGAACCCTGTTTTTACTTTAAAAATCATTAGATCCATCCATGTCTAATATCTGGAATTGATCTAATCTCTTTATATCAAAACATTTGATATTATAATAGTTCGTAACAGATAATTACAAATCTAGTGAAACGCTTGCATCTCACGTTCACATATATAGTATACAACTTTAAAGGTCGCAGAGCGCGTATTGGAGTTTGGATTCCAACATAAAGGGTATGGGAGCACCCACCGATCAGTGTACTCTAGAGAAGGTACACTGGGGTTCAACAAGAACGTCTTGTAACCCGGCCACACATGACCGTCCACTCATTCAGCTTGAGTGTGACGAATATATTATCACTCCTACGATTGAGCTCAATTTACCGTTTCCGAATACAACAGCAGCGAATTAGATTTAAGAAGTGAAATAAGGAAGTCCTCTAGATGGTGATAATATACCCTGCTTGGGTATGACCCAACTAGCCATGCTGCCTAGCCCAACTTTTGTTACTTCCGGGTTGTGAGGTTTTGAGGTCACGTTCACTTCTGACAGATTTTTTTCTTTAATTCTTTGAATGCCACATCGTCCTATCCGTCAGAAAATACTCGTTCGATTACCCAAACATATTATGGGTAATAAAGCTAAGAGAAACGAATTCCTCCGCTACCAATGTAATATACTTACGTAAAACCGATGTGTAAAATCTGACTGACACACGCTGTCAGACACTCGTCCATTCGGGTATGTTCTGGGTTTGAACAGACCAAAAATCTCTTTTTCAAATAACGCTTGCATCTCGTTGTCTTTAGTAATTTGATATGCGTCGTACACTTCGAATCGAAGTGGAATTGGTTATTTCGGACTCTTCGAACGATGTACGAAAACCTTTTATAGTCGATAATGTTAATCGATTAAATCATGAGCATTGTTTAGTTACAGATCAATTATCAGTTTATACTGCATTTGGTTACCTGGATTATGTCAGAATAATTTAATTAAAACAATCAGTTGAAGTTGTAAATGTTTTACACAGATGTTTTATCATTATCTGGTGATGAATATGAAAAGCCCGTGCTCTGCACACGCGTTTCCATTTCTTTTATTCTTTTAGTTCGAATGACACTTGAACTCTTTTTCCTTTTGGTTTTATTCTTTTTATGATTATTTACCTCATAATTAATTCAAATAATTTATTTAAATTATTTATTCTTGTCAAATTTATATTTCAACTTGATTGAACTTTCCCCGTCGAACTTGTGGTTCGAAATCTCGGTTTCTACTTCTCCACTTGTTGTCTGTTTAATTAAATAAAAATACTTCTTTATTTAATTAATTTATTTATTTACTTTAAATTTAAAACAAATTTTAAATTTAAAAACTCGTGTTCATTTTGAAAAGAACACCGGACTTTGGCATTGCCAGAGTACCGGATTTGGCAAGTGCCAGAACTGGACTTTGGCACTGCCAAAGTACCAGAACTTGGCACTACCAAAGTGCCAGGTCTGGCACTGCCAAAATGCCAAGCACTTGGCAAGTGCCAAGGTACCAGGCCTTGGTACTTTACACCGCTGAAACACAGTGCGCGGTGGTGCACGTGCACACCACCACGGCACAACGAGAGGCCACCGCACCGACTCCGACAAGTGGTACTCCATCCCCAGGTCAACGTCCGCCGACCCCATCACCAAATCTCCGATGCTACAGTGTTTTGGGTGTTCGAGCACTCCAACGTCAGAAAGCATCATCGGGGAAAATGCCTCGTGCTCCAACCTCAGACCGAACGACGCCGAACCCTTTCGACCACAGCACCACCACCTTCTAACGCCGCCATTCCCCCCATACCGCGACTTCAAAACTTCACCGACGATGAGCAATTCCGATCCATACAGTCGAACCCATTTTACTCATTAAAACCCTAAATTTGATTCATTCGCAAAATCCATGCATTAGAAAAATATGATTGTATTTTTCCCCGACCCCCTGGTTCCCGATGCTCCTTCCCTCACGATCGCCTGACCTCTCGCTTCTCCGATGATCGGAATTTGGTCGAAGACCATTTTCAGTTCATGTCGAAAATTCTCATGATATACATAACTAAAAATCACGAAATTCATCTTAAAAATCATTATTTACATTCGTGATTCAATTCATATCATCCAAACGGGTTTTTATCACTTTTGAATTTCCACTTTGATTTTCTCTTTACAGAGAACTTCCTGTATTTCTGTTTTTAACAAAACTTGATTTTTCTTTGATCTTATATGAAGATGTATGGTATGTTTATACTTAGATTTATACTCTTTCATAACTTAAATGTGAATCAACTTAGTTTATTTATCACATACACATGTTCTGTAATTTCCAGAACACTTCTACAGGTTCTAACAGAGGTGTTAAATCATCAATCAAATTACACGCACACATTTAGGGAGGTATGCTATCTAGTTGATCCATCTATAGTGATGAAATCAAAGTGATCTACCATCATGATCTATAGGTTGACAATAATGAACAGAAATCAAATAAACAGGGTAGTTCAACATAACTAAAACTGTTTTACAGCAGTAATTTAAAACTCAGGAAAATTTAAGTGTTTCACTCACCAAATGCTCTCCAATTTAATCCAGAAAAATGCTTCAGATCTGAGAAGAAAGTTCAGATTTGTTTGTGTGGAGAATGTGAAGGGAATGAGTGGTATATATAGGTAAACTCATGCATTAAAATATGAATTTCTGTGCACACGTTCCAACAGTAAAACTCTTCTAGACTCACCCCTCTCTCCTTAGTCCCTACGGCCAGAAAATGAGGAGTACATGGATTCAAATTTTGTCTTACTAAGGGTTTGTAGCTAATGACATGCTCCTAGGTAGTGTTTCTAGAAGCTTGAACCATTCTTGCATTAAATGCAAGGACCATCCCTTTGGATTTTAAAACCTTAACTAATGTTCTCATTTGTTTTCTTCTTTGCTGAGATATTTCTCCTATACTATAACATGTACATGCTAACTATACTATAGGATTTTTAGGCAATGGCTAACGAAGATCATGGTTACTATGTCAAGTATGTTTCATTAAATGCTTGTCTCTTCTTGGAAATTGTTTTGTCTTGCTAGAGATTTCCTTTTTGTCTTTTGTTTGGATATTTAAGATGATAAATGGTTCATGTGTTATATAATTCATGTTTTTGGCCATAATGTTTCATGTTGTAGGCAACATGTTGTGGTGTTTTTGTTTTCCAATCCCTCCTTTATTTTTAAATGAACACATGCTCCTTTATTTTTGTTTATGTTCTAGTCCTTTGTTTTCAACTCCTTAGTTTGGCAAAACAATACTATGAAGTATTTTATTTCTATATGAAATTCTTTTTTAAATAATATATACTTGTTTTACATTTTTAAATCAAAGATTTTATCAAGTATATATATAATAATATTATTACATACATATGCTCATTCATATGTATATTTGTTTTCAAGAATCTCCTTAGTATATATTTTTAAATAGAATCCTCATTTTAACTCTTCATTAAAATGATTTAAAAATAGTCAGAAAAGTCGGGACATTACAACTCCCTTTACACTGCTACGTTCACATTCGATTTCAGATATAGGTGTCGAAACCAATTTTACTTCTCTATGTAATTTCAGACTTATATATTCCATTTATCAAATGATAAATATTTTATTTAATTTATAAAACATTATTTATAAATTAGTCTTCCCAATTTATCTATTAAAACAGATTTCTATTTAAAATCTACTATAAATTAATCTTTTCCATTTATTTGTTAAAAACATATTTCCATTTAATATTTATTTTACACGTATTTCCTTTTATAAAATTCTATTCATTTTCCAAATATTTCCTTTTATAATTCTATTTATTTTCTAAATAAATGTTCCTTTTATAATTCTATTTAATTTATAAATAAATATTCCTTCTATAATTCTATTATTTTCTAAATAAATATTCCCTTTATAAAATCCTTTGATTTTATAAATATTTTCTTTTATAAAATCCTTTGATTTTATAAATATACTATTTTCAATATACACTTTGAAAATTCCCTTTTCACATTCTGGTATTTCTTATGGTATTTAAAATATCAAATAACAATACCAGTGTCATCATAATCAAATCACATATTATATCTCCGTCATATATTACAATATACGGAAAAAACAGTACTATAAGTATTGAGGAATCAAGTTGGATCCCTCCAACTTGTTTTCCTGCATCCACAGATGCTAAACAATATAATTAACATCAATTTCACTCCAATATGAAATATTCTAATAAACAGATTCAACGTTTAATTAACGCTAGCTATATATATATATATAACCAGATCTACAATTTCAACCAATTACTCAGCAGTTCAACCAAACAGTCAGCACATGACAATCAACCAACATTTATCAATTCTAAAAATATGTTATAAAAATATAAACTGATCAGAGTTAGTGAGATTTACTCACATTGGTCGGTTATCGTTAATAACAATAAGCGATCGTCGATTTAGATCAGAAAATTTATTTCGCTATAAATTTTAACAAGCTCCAGTTCACTCCAAATCAGTTCCATTGTGTAGCCGTCGTCCGTACGATCCTAATGGATCATGTTGCGTCTGATTCTTATATCGTATGCTCAAGTTATAATGATTACAAGTTTTGATATGAATTAATTTGCAATTTGATTTTTAATAACTTATTGGGCCTCACCTTTTACTTTGAAATCAGCCCATACCCACTTGAATGTCCACATCCGCTACTGCTGATATTCAGTTTGAATTTACCTTCTATTTAATTCAATTCGAATTCATTTCAAATTGATTTCAATTCAATTTTAGTTCATTTTAAATTTCATTCAAAACGATTTCAATTCGTTTTTAATTCAATATCAATTTAATTCAATTTGAATTCATTTCTATTTAATTCGAATTCAAATTCACTTTCTATTCAATTCGAATCGAATTCATTTTCTATTCGATTCGAATTCATTTCAAATTGATTCAATAAATTTTCAATTTGAATTTTTAATCTAATTTGATTTGAATTTCATTTCAAAATATTAAATTTTGAAATCACTTTTCAATATTCATTATAAAACGAATAAAATCGATATAAATATCGTTCGCGTCAAAATAACACATCTCTAATCAACACGGCTTTATATTTTTCAAAAACTTCTTTATTCTATTCAACAAATGAATATTTATTCTATTCAACACATGAATCTATATTTCTTTCAACACTCGACTAATCTCAACACATGAGTACTGTCAACACATCACTATTTTTATATTCAACACATGAATTTTCTTTTATAATATTCATTATTTTCCCAATTGGAATGTGGCCCAATCAATCACCATATAATGTTAATTATATGGATTCCACACAACACATGTACATAATAGCAATGATAAACAATCAACCATCATCCAAGGTGCACCACACAACTGCACAAGCATCAAATATAAATAATCAATGCTTACATAGTCTGTCGACCAGTCGATCGACATACAATTAAATAATTAGGATTAGTGTATGCCAAATATCATCCCAACACCCGTGTGGGGTTTCGAATCAACAAACACAGATTTTTATTTGTGCAGTTGACCGATGTGTAAAATTTATCATCCCAATCAATATCCGTCAAATCAGTGTATATAAACAAATCGACCGATTTGTTTATAAATATTTATTTACTCACATTCACGTTAAAATTTATATTTTTTTTAATGATTAAATATTTAATTTCAACTATCTACATTTTTTTTCGATTTCACATCATCAACACAAACAAATTTTCACAACATACCAATCAAACAAACAAGCCATCCATGGTCTGTGGATGACGGGTGTCGGGTGCTGCTAAGCACCGTCTGCATCCTAGTATATTATAACTAGAAAAGAAATTGAAAAGTGAGAAATTCTCACCAATAGCTATCCTAACTCCATGGCAATTCATTTATAGAAATCTTCACTGTTCTCGCCTTTTGTCACTTTCGCTGCCCGTAGCCACTACATATGTAAAAATCAAATTTTTACTTTGCTATTCAATATATATAAAAATCGAATTTTTACTTCTGAGATGACCCCATTTCCCGTACTGACGGAGACAAGGGTAATCTTTGGAATATAACACAGAAACAGATAACAGCAGAACATAATTAAATAAATACACCAGATATCGAACAATAGAATATACTGGATAAAAGTAATCATCAGAGTTACACAGTATACAGGATCTTACTTAGTACAAATACAGTTGAGCTATACATAAATGTCTACAGCGGAAAACAAACAAAATATGTACAATAGGAGCTGAACAGCATAAAAAGAGTTAAATGATAGTATCCATCTTCAGCTCCAGCTATCCAGAAAGAACCAGCTAAACCTGAATACAAGGCTGCCTGTGTAGAAAAAGGGGCACCCGAGTTTGAAAGTGAAACAAACTACGAGTCAGTCATGGGACTGGTATGAGAAATCTACTCAACACATTTATAATGTGGCTAATCACAGGACCACGCCACTTTTGTGGAACGGGTTTACTCCATTGGATTGCCAGTGTTTTAAAACAAGTCATTCTTTTAAACATCGCTATGCTTTTTATAAAAATGAAGCCATTATAAGACTCATTTCCCATCACACAATGCAACGCAAACCGGAGGATAGAGTTTTTACCTTATAACGGCCAAAATATGCTTGATACGAATAAAACAAAGGCATTTGATATTATTTCTAGTGTTTATATGTTTGAAAACAATTTCAAATCATAACTATCAATCATAGACGGCATTAATGCCTCATACCACTATGTCGCCATATATAGGTATACAATCAAAACCGCACGATGATGTATTTGGAAATTGGATTTCCGTCCTGAACAAAGGCAAAAGATAGTCCTTACCGAATTCGAGACGCTCTAGCCCGCCCCTCAGGCAAGTACTCAGTCAAGCCTTTAGATCATCAAGGCCGGTCCACTGATGTGGATTAAAATTCCTAAACACTGCGTTTCCCCACCCTTTGGGGTGTAAATGAGCTAACGAATGGCTCCATCGGACCCGGATCGTCCGATCTAACCAAGGCGCCTCGCAACAGCAACAACCATACAGGTGAAAAGTATATAAATGTCAGGGCGGGTAGGTCACTGACACCACCCTAGCTAAAAAGAAACGCATGCCCTCCTTGAGGTCCTTCTCCCGTTTTTGGTTCATACCGGGGTGTGAGGCTCGTGAATTCACATTATACACAAAGCTACGCCACACAGGCGGTTCTTTGATCATCACAACAAGGCTTTGCTTTTAAACAGAAGCCCTGATCATTTGCCACTTAGGCATGTCACACTAGCAATTCATGCCATGTGACTGATGTCCATCGATATACAACCTCTGAGCTCGTACGTTTCAGAGAAGGGCGTTAAGCAAAAGAATAAATTCTCCGCCGCCAAACAGATGTATATTTAATAGAGATCAATTAACACAGAATAAAATCCAATGTCAGACACACAGTCCATTTACAAGTCCGTTCTGGGTCTGAACGAAACCGGAGGCACTAAATACCTCGCAAACCCATCGATCACTACGTACGTTGGGACGATCACCACTCATTATCCATATTTTTGGATGCCTCCCAATCAGGACCTCGGTTACCATCCAAATGAGGTGAAGATCTCCGGTCTTCGACCACCGTCTTCATCTCCGACTTTCAATCGTCGGTCAGTTATTTGAAATGAGAATTAACTCGGGCTTTTCAAATAATTCACGTATATTTAGAATTTCAAATCAATTTATTTCAATGGTTAAATCATTCGACAACACCAATTTTGTTCTTTAATGTAATTTTCACACCAAACACATTCAACCATCAAATACCACATAAATCGAGCAAATTCGGTTTATTTCCATTGCATATCTTTTATGATATTTTATAACGATTTATCGCTATTTTTATTTATTTTAAAATAGCCAATTTATTCAAAACGACGCTTCGGGCCATAACGCGACCGTGGCGCTGTTTTTCTTCAGATTTCTTTTACACATATTTGAAAATCTAACCGTTGGATCTTCACAAAATTTACATCATTAGAAAGATCTTTTCAAAACGAATCCAACGGTTCCAGTTTCGGGAAAATCCGACGGTCGGATCTCCCGGTATCATCGTTTGAAGTTTCGATTTCAAAATACGAACTGCAGCGTCGTTATTCGATTAAATATAATTATATTTATATATATATATATATATATATAAATATAATCGTTTCTAGCACTGTTTTTCTTCAGATTTGAATTAAACATTCCAGACAATCCAACCGTTGGATTTTTACAAAGTTGGTGCCGTTGGAAAGATATTTCCAAGGCGAGCCCAATGGTTGCGGTTTCGGTAAAATCCAATGGTCAGATTTCTCGTACTAATCGTTTGAAATCACGGTTTCAAAACACGAACTACACGGCCACGTTTCATTTTGAAATGTAGATGACGTCCACACGGTCACGATGTTTCCTGTTTCATCGAATTTCGTCAACACAGCAAAAAGATATGATTTTTCAAAGTTTGCAACTCTTTAAAACTGTTGAAATCAGTTTAAATAATATAAACCGTACCTTTCAATTTTCGTTCCAAACTAGGTTTGGATTTTTCGTCGAATCCGTTGCACGATACAACGATCAGCTTGTACCCCATCGAAGACCTCCGTGAGGCACGCCTAGGGGCGGAGTCACGGCCAGTTCGATCATCGGATACAGGCGTGGCGGCGAACTGAAGTTCCAAACTTCGAGGGGCTCGTTCTTCGCGATGGTTGAACGAGGGGAGGCGAGGGTTGTCTTGATTTGAAGAGGGGAGGCGGCGCTTTAGAAAACTCTAAAGGGCGGTGGTGTAATTCGCCGTGGTTTCGCCGGAATCGGCCTGGGAAGGAATGAACGGGTTTTCGCCGTCGATCGCGATGAGGAGAGAGAGAAAGACGGGTTTTCCCTTTTTTTATTTTTTTTTATAAATTTTCTGATTGGCTGGTGGAGTTTTAAAGGGGTTTTCTGACACGACCACCAATCTAAACCCAACGACTATCGTCCCTAGCGTTTTACCCCCATTCCGAACACAATGGGATATGTTTCGAAGGCCCATTCGAATTTTTCAGTCAGTTTTCATTTAGATTAAAACATATAACATTTAATATTCAATTTGAACGAACATTTCAATTTGCCAGGGCCACAAACTGATTCGAAAAATTCCAGAAAAATAAACCTAGCTGTGTTTTGACGATATGGTCCTAAAAAAACTAGTTTCGTCGAATTCTGAGACTGTTTGCAAAAAGGCCCATTTCTGGTCGATCCAATTTAACTGTAATTGACCAAAACACGTTTTCCTTTACCACGCTCACATACTAGCTTCAAAATTTATGAAATTTGAAACCTAGCAATAACTTTACATCCCGGATCCAACAAAAGTGGTTTCGTCGAATTCCGAGGTCGTATGCAAAATGGCCAATTTCACGGGCTATATAAATTCCATAGCGACCTTTCTGAAAATTCATTTGGCCATAACTTTTTCTTTCCACTATGAAAAATAGATTTTTTCAGATTCGTTAGAAAGGTATTCACTAACAGATTTAAATATTTTCGTTTTCACTCAAATCCGTTTTGTTTTGCACCCGGTATAGTCCGACAAAGTTTGAATTCATTTTTTTTTGAAACTGTAGCGCCATTTCAGGCCTTGTTTATAATTATAATAAATTATATTCGTTTTTAATTGTCGATTCAAACTCAGTTTTCATTGCTACTATTTAAAATATTTATTTTAAATATTTAAAATCCATTATTTTAGCCAATTTAAAATTTTTAAATTGGTTCAAATTTTCTGGGTCGTTACAACTTCGCTATTCAATATATAAAAATCGAATTTTTACTTCGCTATTCAATATATAAAAATCGAATTTTTACTTCGCTATTCAATATATAAAAATCGAATTTTTACTTTGCTGTTCAATATATAAAAATCCCATTTTTACACCGCTACTATATAGGTAAAAATTCCATTTTTACACCGCTACTATATAGATAAAAATTCCATTTTTACATCGATGCTATATAGATAAAAATTCCATTTTTACACCGCTACTATATAGATAAAAATTCCATTTTTACACCGCTACTATATAGGTAAAAATTCTATTTTTACATCGATGCTATATAGATAAAAATTCCATTTTTACATCGTTACTATATAGATAAAAATTCTATTTTTACACTGCTTCACACGTAATAAAAATCCTACCTTTATATTTTAAAAAATATAATTTCTTCCTACAGGAAAATCTAATCTTTTTCCTTTAAAAATCTAGACTTTACTTTGTTTAAAATCTAAATTTCATCTTCATAAAAATTTAAACTTTATGTAAATTAAAAGTCCTACCTTTATAAAAATAAAACTGATTTTACACATGAAAACATATTTTATAAATTAGAGTTTACCTTTTGCAATCGGTAGGGCTGTTTTCACGTTCTCGTAGGGGAGGATGTTTCTGAGGGTGCGCTGATAGCCGTTGTGGCGCTGGGTGGGCCACGGTACTCGAGTCGTTGATTGGAAAAGAGGGAGGAAGATTTGGTCGCGTGGTCAGAGGAGGACAGGGGGTCGTTGGTGGTGCGGGGGCGTCACGGGGAGGCACTGGTAAGGGGTTGGGTTCGGTCTTGTGGTGCTCGCGGGTCCAGGGAGTGCTCGATTCTCGAGTTGGGGCGACAGAAATTGAGGAGAGGGAAGGGCACAGATCGGAGGTGGCGCTGAGCGACGCCAGGGGTGGCGGAGTTAGGGCGTCGGCGGCGCCTAGGGCAGAGCGTTCATCGGGTTTTTTTATTTTATTTGCTTTTGAAATGAAGAGAGAGAGGAGGGTAGGAGGTGGAATAATATATATAATATTATTTTATTATTTTAATTTCCCTTTAGAGTTGACTTTCCATTCAAACATGAAATCAAACCCAACGACTGTCGCCCCTAGCTAATTACCCCCATTCTGAACACAATGGGATGTGTATCGTAGGCTGATTCGATGGTTTCGATTAGTTTTCGTCAAAATCAACATATAACTCTATATATTGAATTTGAACACGCATTTCAATTTACCGGGGTCACATACTAACTCGAAAATTTCCAAAAAAATATTTTCTAGCTTCGTATTGACGATATGGTCCTAACAAAACTAATTTCGTCGAATTCTGAGACCGTTGAAAAAATGCCCATTTACCAGTCGATTAAAATCAACTGAAACCGGTCAAACGCGTTTTCCTTTGCCACGCTCACATATTGATTCGAAAAAATATGAAAATTGGAATCTAGAAATAACTTGACATCACGGATCCAACAAAAGTGGTTTCGTCGAAATCCGAGGTCGTTTGCAAAATTCCCATTTTTAAGGGCCTGAATTCCATAGCGACTATTCAGAATTTTCAACTGGACATATCTTTTGATACCCGCTATGAAATCTCAATCTTTCAGATTCGTTGGAAAGATATTCCCAAATAGATCCTATTATTTTTGGTTTCACTAAAATCTGGTTTGTTTTGCACCCGGTACATTCAATTGAAATTTGAAATCGAATTATCGAACTACCGCGCCATTTTCAATTCTATTTACAATTATATATAATTATTTATATTCTAATGACGACTTATATAAATATACGTCGAATTCTATTCAAAATAAATTTCTCGTCGATATTATTTAAAATAATTCATTTTAAATGATCAAAATTCGCTAAAATTGCCAAAATAAAATTTTTAAACTGGCCCAGATTTTCGGGTTGTTACAACCATGCACCATTAACCGAACTTCGCACGCCTTGTTCTTCCTCCCCCTTCACTGAAACCAACCAATACCACCACGGAAGTTCATCTCTTCGAACCCCCATCAACTCCATCACCTTCTTCCCCAACTCGATACTATCTAGTGCATCTTGATTTTCAGGCTGAGACTCATGCACAGTATAAAAGTCGCGACTCCTTTTATCATGCAATCCCCCAACTTGTTATCAAACTTTGCTATTTCATTCACACAATCCAAAAACAATAGCCAATAACTGAATAAATCCTTATTCATGAGGAAATTTCGAGCCCTAGACTTAAAATAAACACGCTGGAAAAATGAGTGCGAACCAGAACTGCATCGAACCCTTTAAAAATTATATGAGAATGAATAGGAACATAGCAGGGATTCAAAAATATATATTTCCTTATTTTAGGAATTTTATTTGGTTTATTTGGGATTTTAAAAGATGGACATTTCACTGAAAAATGAAAAACTGACGGCAGATAAAATTTTGACCAGGGAAATGAAGTGTTAGGTTTAGGGTTTTGGTGGTAGGGTATTTATAGTGTAGGGTAGCTTATTTCAGAAGCTTCACACATTTTGATATTAATTTTTATGCGATCATTAACTCTGTTTATAACTTTAAAAATTCCTATGATCACATACAACATCCAGATCCGACAAAAGTGGACATACAGCTGTATTTTGACATTACGGACCCAACAAAACTTGTTTCATCGAATTCCGACTCTGTTTGCTAACACAGCGCATTTTTAAAGTCAAATTATTGACTGTTTTTCACATAAAAATCCCGTATGGCCACATACTAACTACAAAAAATCACAAAAATTGAAATCTAATAATAATTTAGCATTCCAGATCCAACAAAATTAGTTTCGTCGAAAACGGAGGTCGTTTGCAAAAATGGCTATTTTTAAAGCTCTAAATAAACCCATTTAAATATTAATTTATTTAAAAATAATTAAATTTAATATTAATAAATTAATATTATCATATATATATATATTCACATATAATATCATATAACTCCAAAATAAATATATCGGGATTCTTAACTCGATATTTCAAAATTCCCATTTATATAGATATTCGATTTTTATTTAAATCCCTTTATAATATAAATAAATCGTTATAAATTATAAACGAATTCCATAGCGACTATTTTAAAATTTGATTTAGACATAACTCTCAATCTACACGATGAAATATTGATTTTTCTCTTCCATTAGAAAAATATACTTCACCAGCTCCGAATGTTTCTTTTTTCGCAGAAATTCGACTTAAAACTGATTATGTACATTAGTTTAAAGTTCGAATCGCCATATTACGAACTGTCGCGCTACTTCGAGCTCGATTACAATTAAAAATATAAATTATACATTCAATTGACATTTATAAATAAATTCGTTATTATAATCCAATCCTAAAATGAATTAAATGTTATAAACAGTTCAATTCACATAATATTGTGAATTCCACTATTTCCAACTATTTCGGAAATAAATATATTATTCTGCTATTTATATTAATTAAATATTAAATATTATTTAATTCTGGTCATTTTAAATTACCAAACCATTATTTAAATAATTAAATAAATTATTTATTATCCGTAGAATACGGGACGTTACATTCTTCCCCCTTAAAATAATTTCGTCCTCGAAATTGCTAAGGTAGAAAACAAACCTATTAACTGGGTAAAAAATTATTTGTTTACTTCTTAACTCCAATTTCACTGAACCAATTTATTTTAACTAAATTATTAATTCATTCTGAATAACTAAAATTTTCAAAAATTCTGAAAATTTTCTAACACCTTAAAAGTTCGAAAAATTTCGTCAGCACCTCCATTATATGTGTCAATCGGTACAACTACCATTACAACTCTCTAGGTCTTTTCCAATCCAAAAGAAAATCAAATAGCCAAACGGCTTACCAAATATGCTCATAAAAATCTCATACCATATGAAAATAAACTTGTACCTTTTTGTCCGGCATATCATTATATTCTTTCCATCTGCTACCCATTCAGCATAAATAAATACCATCCCAATCAATATCCAATTGATTTGTCTTCAAACTCAATCATTTGGTTCTATCCCAGCCAAATTTCATTTCAAACTCAAGTACTATTCTCGATTCCAAACTCTTAACTCACTGATTCAACAAAATTCCAAATTCCTTTCTTACTATCCAATTTTATTCTATATCTTATATTTCAATTTGCTTTCACAAATTCTAATTTAATTTGTTTTCAAATCAAACAATCCTTCCTGGGATTTTTAAAACACTTATTTTTTCTAAATCAGTTATTTCTTTTAGAAATTCAAACCAACTTGCTTTTCTCAAAACAATTCAAAAATAGTCTCCTTGGTAGCAATCCATCACTTAAAACTAGAAACTGAACAATGATGATGTGGCCAGCATCATCAGAGTTATTTCCCAACTACTAAAGTGAGTTCAGTACTATATCACTTTTCAAAAACCATTCTTAAATACTTCATTTTGAAATTTATTTCAAAATATCGTTCACAATTCTTGTTAAACAATTTAAAATCTCCTAGGATTTTGAAATTTCCATATATTTGATCCAAATCCATTTACAAACACTTATTCAAATTATAGGAATTTTAATTCCAATTCTGATTTAAATTCAGACTGTATCATCCTGATTTCATATATTACACTTATATGAATTCTTATTGGTTATATGTAATCAATCCGATTATAACTGTAATAACCCGGAAATTTGAGCCAATTAAAAATTTTTATTTTGGCAATTTTAATGAATTTTGATTATTTAAAATGAATTATTTTGAATAATAACGACGAGAAATTTATTTTGAATAGAAATAGAACGTATATATTTATTTCAATCGTCATTAGAATATAAATATTTATTTATAATTATAAAAGGAATTGAAAATGGCACGGTAGTTCGATAATTCGATTTCAAAGTTCAAATGAATGTACAGGATTCAAAATAAACTGGATTTTAGTGAAACCAAAAATATTAGAATCTATTTGGGAATATCTTTCGAACGAATCCGAAAAATTGAAATTTCATAGCGGGGATAAAAAGTTATGTCCAGTTGAAAATTCAGAATAGTCGCTATGGAATTTTCGGCCCTTAAAAATGGAAATTTTGCAAACGACCTTGGTTTTCGACGAAACCACTTTTTTTGGATCCGTGATATCAAGTTATTGCTAGGTTTCAAAATTCGTAATTTTCTGAATCAATATGTGAGTGTGGCAAAGGAAAACGCGTTTGACCAGTTTCAGTTGATTTTAATCTACTGGAAAATGGCCATTTTTCAAACGGTCTCGAAATTCGATGAAATTAGTTTTGTTAGGACCGTATTGTAAATACGAAGCTAGAAATAATTTTTCTAGAATTTTTAGAGTCCGTACGTGGGCCCGGTAAGTTGAAATGCGTGTTCAAATTCAATATATAGAGTTATATTTTGATTTTGGTGAAAACCGATCGAAACAATCGAATCAGCTTACGATACATATCCCATTGTGTTCGGAATGGGGGTAATTAGCTATGGGCGACAGTCGTTGGGTTGGATTTGAAGTCCTTGTTGATTTCAAGATTTAAAACAAGTTAAAGAATAAATAAATAATAATAAAATATTATAAAAACCCCCCTTACGTCTATCTTCCCTTCCCCGTTGACTCAGTCAAATAACGAAATAAGAAATAAAAAAAAGAGAACAATGTCGTGCCGCCCCTAATCACCATGTCCAACCACCACCCCTCCCGTCTCCGGCCATCGCGCCTCCCCGACGATCAGAAACCCCTCCTCCCCGTCGCTGACCCCTTCTTCTTCCATCCCTCTCCTCTAGAGCGAGCTTTACAGCTCGAGCTTCCCCTCTTTTTGGAAATCGACCGCTGCACCCCCTGACCACCGCCACCAGTACTCGGTCCAGCCTCCTTGCCACTTACGAGCTTTAGCACCCCTCCCCCTCCTAGCTCCCGCGCACTAGTTGGTGACGGCTAATTAGTTTCAGGCAACTCCGATTGGCGAGCGAGAATGGAGAACGATGGCGTGCTCTAGTGCGACGATCCAGAAATGAAAACAGTGAGCGTTTCGTATAATTAGCTTATGTAATTTTATGGTTAAGCAGTAAATAGAAATGATTTATTTTCAGATTTTTATACATGAAAAGTTCATATTTTTATTCAGGAAAAGATTAGATTTTTGACCATGAAAAGATTTGATTTTTATATTATAGAAAGAATAAAAATATGATTTTTATATTCGTAGAGTATTAAAAATATGATTTTTAATATATAGAACATCATATAAAAAATGTGATTTTAATATGAACAACGTGGAGAAGACTACGTTGAAAGTACGGGCAAATCCAGACTGTTCTGAATTTCTGAAATTTCTATGTAGGAGTGGAACCCTCGGTGAGAACTCCTCACTTTTATTTTATTTTCTAGTTGAAATATATACTAGGATGCAGACTGTGCTTAACAGCACCCGACACCCATCGTCCGCAGACCATGGACGACTTGTATGCTTGTTTGATGTGTTGTGAATTTTGTTTGTGATGTTGATGTGAAATGGATAATTAAAACATTCATGTGTTGAAATAAATTAATTATCGTTAAAAATATAATTTTTAACGTGAATGTGAATAAATAAATATTCATTTACAAATCGGACGGTTTGTTTATGTACAACTATTTGAGGGATATTGATTGGGACGATAAATTTTACACATCGCCCAACTGCACAAATAAAAATTTGTGTTTGTTGATCTGAAACCCCACACGGGTATTGGGATGATATTTGGCGTACACTAGTCCCAATTATTTAGCTGTATGTCGATCGATTGGTCGACAGACTGTGTAAGCATTAATTATTTATATTTAATGCTTATGCAGTTGTGTGGTGCACTCTGGATGATGGTTGATGATTTATCGTTGCTATTATATACATGTGTTGTAGGGAATCCATATAATAAACATTATATGGTAATTGATTGGGCCTCATTCCAATTTAGAAAATAAACTCATGTGTTGAATAGAAAATAAATTCATGTGTTGAATTGAAAACACTCATGTGGTGAATAAAAGCCATGTTGATTAGATTGACGCCATTTTGACGTGAACGACATTTATATCGATTTTATTCAATTTATAATGAATTTCGAAAGTGATTTCAAAATCTGATGTTTTGAAATGAATTGAAATTCGAATTAAATTGAAATGAATTGAAATTCGAATTAAACTGAATGAATTGAAATTCGAATGAATATCGAAAGTGATTTCAAAATCTGATATTTTGAAATGAATTGAATTGAAATTCGAATTAAATTGAAAAGAATTGAAATTCGAATTAGATTGAAATAGAATGGAAATCGTTTTGAATTGAATTTAAAACGTATTAAAATAGAACTGAAATCGATTTGAATTTAAATCGATTTGGATTGAAATTGATTTGAATTGAAACCGATTTGGATTGAAATGGATTTGTGTGACGATCCCAAAATCCGAGGGGCGGTATTAAGGATAATCATTGGAATATAACACATTAATCATCATAGCAGAGAACAGATAATAGCAGAAACAATAAATAGAATAATTTTACATGGATATGACAGCGGAATCACAACATGTAACAACATCAGAATAGCATAGCGTAGGATATAACTTAGTAAATAAAAAGGGAAGTGATCAGTCATCATCGCCAGAGGCGGAATACATACATGCAGTGAGACATAATAAGGGTATCAGTCTACATCGCCGAAGGCGGTACATATACATACAATAAGAAATACGGAGAGTAAATCAGTCTGCATCGCCCGTGGCGGAATCATAATATAAGTACAGTAATGGCGGAAAATGTCAAAGTCATCTCTGTGAAGTCAGCCTCGCCATGAGCCAAAAATGCACTCTATGCAACAGTGCAGAGCCAAAAACAACCTGTCACCTGTGAACTAGGTTGTCCGTGTGAAAATAAGGGCACCCGCGTTTGCAAAGTGAAACAAACAACGAGTCAGTCATGGGGACTGGTATGAGGAATCTATTTAACAGTTAAACAACAGTAATAGCAAATCATAGGAACACGCCACTTTCGCGGAACGGGTTTATTCCAGTGATTTCTAGTGCATTTAAAACAAAATAAATTCTTTTAAAACAACGCAATGCTTTTAAAAAGAATGAAGCCATTATAAGACTCAGGTCCCATCACACAATGCAACGCAAGCCGGAGGATAGAGATTTACCTTATAAGGGCCAAATATGCTTGATACGTATAAAGCAAAATCATTTGATATTATTACTAGTGCATATATGTTTCAAAAATGAATAGCATCATAAATATCAATCATAGGCGGCATAGCTACCATCTACTATGTCGCCATACTAGTTCTACAATCGAGTTCGTTATTTCGTATTGGAAATTGGATTTTCGTCATGAGTCGAGGCAAGGGGCAAGCTCCTCTCTGCTTCGAGACATTCTAGCAAATGCCTCAGGACTACGCACTCTGGGCAATCCTGGATCTTCAGGGCCGGTCCTCTCTTACATTTGAGGATTAGTATTCCTGAACACACGTTTCCCGGTCCTTACAGACCTATAATCGAGGCGCCTCGCATCCCAACAACCACATAGGTGAAAAATAGATATAAATGTCAGGGCTGGTAAGTCACTGACACCACCATAGCTAGAAAGAAATGTCGTGCTCTCCCTGCAGTCCGTATCCCGTTTTTAACTCATACCGGGGTGTGAGGCTCGCGAATCTACGAAATACACAAAGCTAGGCCACATAGACCGTGCTTTGATCATCATCCACAAGACTTTTCTTTGCAACAGAAGCCTTGATCATAGCATCTTGGCATGCCACATAGGCAGTCCACTCCATACGATTGATTTCCATCGATATATAACCCCTGAGCTCGTATGTCTCAGAGAAGGGCGTTAAGCAAAAGAATAAATTATCCGCCGCCAAACAGATATATATTTAACAAAGATCAATCAGTATAGAACAAAATCCAATGTCAGACACACAGTCCATTTACAAGTCCGTTCTGGGTCTGAACGAAACCGAAGGCGTCAAATTCCTCGTATATCCGTCCAATCAACACATACATTTAGACGGCTACTACTTCCGTCCCTTTCCGGTAGCTACTCCGGTCAGGAACCTCAATAGCGCCCATCCAACCGATACGAAGATCGTCGGTCTTGAATCATCTTTGCATTTTCCAATTCGAATCGCTCGATAAATTATTTGAAATGAGGGTTAGCTCGGCCTTTTCAAATAATTCACGTCATTAGAATTTAAATCAATTCTTTCTATGGTTATATTATTCGACATCCATCTTTCAATTCTTTAGTGTTATTTTTGTGTCAAACACAAACAACCATCAAATATCAAACAATTCAAGCCCAATTGGTTTATTTGCCATCTACGTTGCTTATAATATTTTATAACGATTTTTCGCCATTTTTATTTATTCAAAAATGGCCTTATTTAATTAAACGACGTTTCAGGTCGTGCCGTGGCACTGGCGCTGTTTTTCCCTTAATTTGTTTTACACATATCGGAAAATATAACCGTTGGATTTCTACAAAGTCTATATCAGTGGGAAGATATTTCCAAAGCGAACCCAACGGTTCCAGTTTCGTGAGAATCCGACGGTCGGATCTCCCACACTAGTCGTTTGAAGTTACGGTTTCAAAATTCGAACTGCAGCGTCGTTATTCGATTTAATTTAAATATATTTATATTTATATATAAATATAAACGATTCTGGCGCTGTTTTTCTTCAGATTTAAATTAAACATTCCGGATAATCCAACCGTTGGATTTTTACAAGGTTGGTGCCATTGGGAAGATATTTCCAAGGCGAACCCAGCGGTTGCGGTTTCGGGAAAATCCGATGGTCGGATTTCTCGCACAAATCGTTTCAAATTACGATTCCGAAACACGAACTGCACGGCCTCTATTCCTTTTTATTATATTTATATTTATATATATAAATATAATTCATTCTATAAATTCAACTATAGTTCATTCTATATTTTCAACTTCGTTTTCACTTCAAATATTTCACTAACGCCTTAATATTTCGGAAAATTTCGCCATAACCTCCTTTGTACGGGGAGGGGTTTGGAAATTTATTGGGCCGTGTTAGGTACCCAATAAATCCTAAAAAGCATCCACATATTTATAGTGATATATTCTGGTGTTTACAGGGGAGCATGTATAGATAATCACTCCAGAAAATAAATTCTCGTCACCCCGTTTCCGTGTGGAAATAAATAGTCCATGTGCCGTATCTAATAACTAGAGCGACGTGATTATTGTCAACTCCAGACCCGTGTGGGGTTTTTATTAATCTGGCAATTTATCGTTATAATTTATATAGTCCATATCAGTCATCGGTTCAACCTGTAGTATATAGTCATCGCCATACAAGCCTCTTGCTTGTATGGTAAATCTTCCACCTCGTCACACAAGCTCCAGTTGCTTATGTGGAATATGATGAAGTATGCCTATCGTCAAGAAGTATGCCATGTAGTGTAGTTCAAAATTAATTGTTACTATCCTATGGCGATGTTTATTATTTCACACAGAATAACCAGCACTCCGCATCCAATGGCATTCACAGGAGTTGATATATAAATAAAATTGCGCAGCCAACTCATCAAGGTTTACCTATTTGTCGGGCACGCAAATAATTTCTTTACTCTACAGCTAATCCATTTTTCCTGTTCAACACATGTATATATATCTAGAACAAAGCTAATAATAATATTTCTAGCAAACTATTATTTATTTCAACACGTGTGTATTTTTATCTAAGCATATACATTATAAAAGAAATATTTTTATCATCAAAAATATTTATTCAATACGTGAATGATTTTAACACTTTATATTCACAATAAAAATATAGTTTTTATCGTCGATTCATTTTATTTTAAAATACGATAACATTCAACACATGAATTTCAAATCGGCAAACGAATTGCAACTCAACACATGAATATTCTATATAGTTTGTATATATATAAAAATGTAATTTTTATCGCTAAAGCTATTTGTTTAAATTCAAATAATATTCAACACATGAATTTCAAATCGACGAACGAATTGCAACTCAACACATGAATATTCTATATAGTTTGTATACATATAAAAATGTGATTTTTATTGCTAAAGCTATTTGTTTAAATTCAAATAATATTCAACACATGAATTTCAACTCAACGAATGAATTGCAACTCAACACATGAATATTCTATATAGTTTGTATATATATAAAAATGTGATTTTTATTGCTAAAGCTATTTGTTTAAATTCAAATAATATTCAACACAAGAATTTCAACTCAACGAATGAATTGCAACTCAACACATGAATATTCTATATAGTTTGTATATATATAAAAATGTGATTTTTATTGCTAAAGCTATTTGTTTAAATTCAAATAATATTCAACACATGAATTTCAACTCAACGAATGAATTGCAACTCAACACATGAATATTCTATATAGTTTGTATATATATAAAAATGTGATTTTTATTGCTAAAGCTATTTATTTAAATTCAAATAATATTCAACACATGAATTTCAACTCAACGAATGAATTGAAACTCAACACATGAATATTCGATATAGTTTGTATATTTATTTCAACGAATGAAAATTATTCTAACACATGAATATTTCAGAAAATTTCGGCAGCATAACGACAGGGTACTTAAAACCGAGACCGTCCCTAGTACGGCTCCTCGCTCTACCTTAAAACCTCGCAGTTTTTGACAATAGGGATCATGCATCTAGTTCGCACGCAGGCGGCATGTTTATTTTCAATTCCACAATCCTATTCTAATTTGTTTCAACCACAAGAGGGTATTTTCAACCACAAAGGTATTTTTCAACCCTAATATCAACCACAAACAATTATTTCCAACCATTCGTCATACCATATAATATCACGTCAAACACAAGAAATAAATATCGTCCATGGTCTGTGGATGAGGGGAGTGTATATATATATATATATAATATAATAATTCACTTGCATTTCATCACAATTCAAATCATATATGTTTCATTCAACGCTTGTATAATTTATACATCGCTAATATAACTTATACAACACATGTACATGAGGTATACAATTCGTATATAATTTACACTTCGCTTATATAATTTATACAACGTGATTTCATTCACACAAATAGTTTAGATTCCTCACATTGGTTATTGCAGTGCTAAAAATCGTAGGAAGATCAGAAAAATCCACGGCTTCTTCTAGGATGTAGAGAGCCTCCTTGCGGTCATGGTGTCTCCTGTTTCATCCAATTTCGTTAAAGAACAAAAAAGATATTATTTTTCAAACTTTTGCAACACTTAAAAGTGTTATTTTCCTTTCAGAAATTTATATCAGAAAAGTTTTTAAAGCTTCAAAACTAGGTCTCGGTTTTTAAGCCAAACCGTACCTCGTTGCTTCGATCAGACCACACGGCGTCAGAGAGCTACGAATCACCTTCCAATCGGCGGTGGTGGCGATGGACTCGGTGGCTCCTGCGAATCGCGGCGGCGCTCTAAAGGGCGTGACTTCCTGGTCGAAATTCGACGCGTACAGTTGATGGATGGAGGCGTGGCTTGGTCGGATTGATAGAGGAGGCGAAGGCGGTCAGAAGCTTCAACTGGCGGAGGCGGCGAAATCGACTATGGCGGCGGCAAAATCGGTGGGAAGTCTCGTGCTTCCTGCATCGTCCAAATCGCTGGCGGCTAGGGTTTTCCGCATTTTTTTTTAAAAGAAAAAATCCTATTGGTCTGAGCTATATAGTAAATTTTAAATAGTGTTTTCTCAAACGAACACCTTTTTAAACCAAACGACTGTCGCCCCTAGCTAAATACCCCCATTCCGGACACAAAGGGATATGTTTCGTTGGCCATTTCGACTGTTACAGTCAGTTATTTTTAAAATTAAAATATAAAACATTCGATATTTAATTTAAACGTACATTTCAATTTGCCAGGGCCACAAACTGAATCGAAAAATTCCAGAAAAATAAATCTAGCTTTGTTTTGACGATACAGTTCTAACAAAACCAGTTTCGTCAAATTCTGAGCTCGTTTGAAAAATGGCCATTTTTAGGTCGACCCATTTTAACAGAAATTGACCAATCACATTATCTTTTGCCCCGCTCACATACTAGCTTCAAAAATTATGAAATTTGAAACTTAGCAATAATTTGACTTCCCGGACCCAACAAAAGTGGTTTCGTCGAATTCCGAGGTCGTATGCAAAATATCAATTTTCAAGGGCTATATATGCTATATAGCGACCTTTCTGAAAATTCATTTGGCCATAACTTTTGATTTCCATTATGAAATTTCGATTTTTCTGATTCGTTAGAAAGGTATTCATAAACAGATTTAAATATTTTCAGTTTCGCTAAAATCCGTTATATTTTCCACCAGGTACAGTCAGACAAAGTTTGTATTCAAAATTTCAAACTGCAATACTATACCCAATTCTATATTTTATTGAAATATTCTATTTCAACTATTCAAATTCTTTGGTAATAACCTAATTTAAAATTTTTAAATTGGTTCACATTTTCCGGGTTATGACAATTTGAATTGGAATCGAGTTGAAATGAATTTAAAACGAATTTACATTGGAAAAATTCAATTTTGATTTGAATTTGAGATGGAAGTTGAAATCGTTTTGAAAACAAATTTAAAACGATTTATAAAATACGTTTTAAAAGGAAATCAACGAAATATATATAATAGCCATATATATATATAATGGCCTGAATAGAACGCGCCGCGCTGCGGCAGTTCGCGAATTTTAACCATTGACTTCGAATGGATATTGCAGGAGATCCGACCGTTGGATTCTCCTAAAACCGGAAACGTTGGGTTCGTATCGAAAAGAGCTTTCTAATGAATTTTAAAAATTTGAAATCTAATGGTTGGATTTGGAATTATGTCTAAATCAAATTTGGAAAACGTCGCTGTTAGTGCAGTTCGATGGCCGTTGATGGAAATCGACTCGACGGGCCTTGATAAAATTATTAAAAATAGTAATAATTTGTGTAAAATCATAAGAAATGATTTGGGAAGAATTGGGATGAAAAACTCCATATTTGAAAAGATAAAAGTAGATTTTTATCGAAATGAACTAGTTTTGAACTAGAATAATAATTTATTTATTTTTAAAATAAATGAATTGGATTTGAAATGGTTTTGAAAATAACCAGGATTTCCAATAATTGGATTGGAATGGATTTGAATCAAAATCATCTTCGGAATAGTTTGATGTTGGATTTCGTGATTATATAGATGTTGTTATGGAAATTTGAAAGATAATCGTTATTTCCAATACGATATTTGTTGGTTTCAGAATTTGATATCGAATATAAGCCGATATATTTTCTATTCAGAGCCTTGTGTTTAATATCAAATGGGATTTTGGGTTGTCGTGAACGGTATCTTTAATAATACTGTTCTTAAACCCAAATGGGGTTAAGAAAATTAAGAACTAACTGGGGATCAGTTAAGTTGGATGGTTTCTTGGATATTGTTCTGATGTTGGTTTCGGCCTTCGGGGTTAATATTTTAGGGAACGGTCCTCTTACTAATTTACGGTTAGGGACTGATTGAATGTGATGTGATTTTGGGGTTTATCGTGAACTGTGTTTTAAATGACATTGGTTCTTTAACACAGTTAAAGATTAAAACTAAGTGGAGTTTTAATGAATCTTTAATTAGATTGAAAAGGTCGAGAATGGAGTATCACCAGTTTTGCTCCAAGTGATAGTTAAATCTAATTAGATTGAAAAGGTCAAGAATGGAGTATCACCAGTTTTGCTCCAAGCGATAGTTAAATCTTTAATTATATTTTAACGTGAAATGGTAATTGAATTTACCGATAACACCATGGTGTTAGATATGAAGTATGACCAGTTTTACTTCATGGGATGAGTAGGTTAGGATTGGGAAATAAAATAAATGATTACTTCGGTGTGGTTCGCTAATCCCGACTAGTTGAATTGATATTCAAAAGAAGATTAAAGAATAAATTTAAGGAATTTATTTTTGATAAAATTAATGGGAACCTCTCCCTAAGAATGTGAAATTTAACAACTAACTGAAGATTAGTTAAGATGAATGGTTTCCTATGTATTGATCAGATGTTAGTTTCGGCCTTCGGGGTTAATATTTGGGGAACTGTTCTCTTACTAATTTACGGTTAGTGACTGGTAATTGGAATGAGGCGTATGTTGTGTTTGTTTAACACTTGTTTATTATATACGCGAGTTATTCAGAAAGATCGGGTTTATCCCATTCTGAATAACTATGTAATGACCCGCATTTGCAGACGTATTATAATTAATTTATTTAATTATATAAATAGTGATATAGTGAATTAAATGGTCATTGAATTAAATAATGGTGAATATTTAATTAAAATAATAAATTAAATAATATACTTAATTCTGAAATAATCATAATTGGCTGAAATGGCGATATGGTGTGAACTGGATCATCTGTGATATTTAATTCAGTTTAGAATTGAATTTGAATAACGAATATATTATTTGAACGACAGTTTGAACGTATAATTTTATTTTAATTATAATCGAGCTCGAAATGGCGCGACAGTTCGCTATTTGGCGATTTGAACTTCAACTGAATATACAGGGTTCGTTTTAAATCGGATTTCTGTGAAACAAGAAGTGCATGGAGCTGGTGTAGTATATTTTTCTAATGAAAGAGAAGAATCGGGATTTTGTTGTGTAGATTTTGATTTATGTCCAAATCAAATTTTAGAAAAGTCGCTATGGAATTCCTTTATAATTTATATCGATTTATAAAAGGATTTAAATATAAACTATCGATATAACTCCAATGATGAAGTATCGAGTTGTAAATCCATATATGTTTATTCTGGAGCCGTATGGTATTCTGTTGTGAATATATACGATAATATTTATTTTTAAATATTAAATTTAATTGTTTTAAATATATTTATATATTAAAAGGGTTAATTAGGGCTTTAAAAATAGCTAGTTTTGCAAACGACCTCAGAATTCGACGAAACCAATTTTGTTGGATCCGCAATATTAAATTATTGCTAGGTTTCAGTTTTCGTGATTTTTGAAGTCAGTATGTGGCCGTACGGGATTTTAATGTGAAAAACATTCAGTATTCTGACGGTTAAAAATACGTTGTGTGAGCAAACGGAGTCGGAATTCGATGAAACCAGTTTCGTTGGGACCGTAATGTCGAACTGTAGCTACATGTCCATTTTCGTGATTTTTAGATTTCGTATGTGATCGTACGAATTTTTAGAAGATAGATATGAATAAAATAAAATATCTAACCTAAAAATCTAATTTTTTAAACACTATAAATACCACTTCTTAACCTAATTCATTCTCTAGTCAAACCACTTTCCACCGTCTCATTTCTTCATTCAGGAAAAAAGAAATTATCGTGAGAAGTTCTTACTTTAGAAAATCAAAATCAAATAAAATAAGTTGTTACAAATTCTGAAATTCATATGAATGGAAGCTTTGTGAAAGAGCTTCAAGTTGGTACTCCAGTTTTGAGGTCCGACCAAGTTTTCAGAAGCCGATCCTTTTCAGCAAAACTAGGGTTCGGGTTCGATTGAAATAGAGCGGGTTTTGGCTCGAGGTGGTTATGAATTTGGGTTAGTTGGTGAAAACCGCACCCGTTTGCGAAGACTGGAGGAGTTCGGTTCTAAATCCGTCGAGGTACTGTAGGGGGATTTCCGATGTCGATCTTCTGAGGAGGCACTCGAGTGGGTTACGAAGGGTATGGCTGGAAAGAGGATTCGAAAGGGGAGATAATGGTATTTTCTGTTTGTGAAATCATGACGAACCGGAAGGTTGAAATCGTGCTAATGGCTTCTCAGAACTGATGGTGTCGGGTTCGTTAACGTGGAAGAAGGAAGATAAGGGAAATCGAGCCTGGTATATTAGCGCAGGGTAATGGGCCAAGGGATTTAAGTTAAGGCCCATTTATTTATTTTAAATCCATGTTTTATTTTAAATTAAATGTGTTAACTTGTAAAATCTGCAACTTCGTGATATGATATCAGAATCTGATGAAATAGGATCCGTTAGGATCGTATGGACGGACACTACCCAATGGAACTGACTGGGAGTGGATTGGAGCTCGTATGAATTTATGGCGAAATAAATTGTTTGATTCAGATCAAACAACAGTTTATCGTTCTTTAATGATGAACTGCCAATGGGAGTAAATCTCACTAACTCTGAACAGTTTATAATTTCATGTTGTATTTTTAGAACTGTTAAATATTGGCTGATTGACTGTGTGTTGACTGTTTGATTGAACTGCTAGTCAGTTAGTTGAATTTCTATATTGAATCTGTTTAACAGAATATATCGTATGGAATTGAAAGTAATGTTGATTTTATTGTGTAACATCTGTGAGTGCAGGGAAACAGGTTGGAGGGGTCCAACTGGCCTCCTCAACATTTATTTTACTGTTATTCATATATTGTGATATATGAGGTGATATATAATTTGTTGATGATTATGTGTGTTTAAATGATATCGATCATTGTGATTTGGTATTTAAGATACCATGAGAAACCCCTGGGATGTAAAAAGAAATATTTCAATATATACCGAAATAAAGGAATTTTATAAAATCAACCGATTTTATAAAAGGAAATATTTTGAAAATAAATTATTATATAAAATCAATGGATTTAATATATAAAAGGAAAAGGATTTTATAAAGGAAATAATTATAAAATCAAAAGAGTAGAAAAGGAATATATTTGTAAAACAAATACAAAGAAAGATATTTGCAAAACAAATAGAAAGAGAAATATTTGTAAATCCTTTACAAATAGAGTAGAAAAGGAAATATTTGTAGAACATTTACAAATAGATTTAATGGGATTATTTATTTATTTAGGAGATAAATAGAAATCAAAGGAGATATTTATTTGTTAAGATAAATAGAAATCAAAGGAGATATTTATTTGTTTAAAATAAATAGAGATAAAAGGAGATATTTACTTGTTAGAATAAATAGAGTTAAAAGAGTTAATCAGTTAGAGTTAATCGATAGAGTTAAATCGAACTAGAGTTATTTAAATAGAGTTATCAAATATTAGTTTATTCAAATAGAGTTAAAGGAAAGGAGTTATCGATTATTAGTTAATCGAAGGAGTTATCGATTATAGTTTAATCAATAAGATTTATCGATTAGTTTAATCGAAGTGAGTAATCGAATATAGTTTATTCGAAAGGAATTATCGAATTTGGTTATTCGAAGGAGTTATTGAATTTAGTTTTTCGATGGAGTTAATCGATTAGAGTTAAATAAAAGGAGTTAATCGAATATAGTTTATTCAAATAGAAAGTTAAAGGAGTTAATCGAATATAGTTTATTCGAATAGAATCTATTGAGTTAATCGAATACTAGTGATTTGAATAAACTAAAAGGAGTTAATCGAACATAGTTTATTCGAATAGAATCAATTGAGTTAATCGAATATTAGTGATTTGAATAAAGTAAAACGAGTTAATCGAATATAGTTTATTCGAATAGAGTTAAAGGAGTTATCGAATATAGTTTATTCGAAAGGAGTTAAGTGAGACAAGTAAATCAGTAGCGTTAATCCGATAGAGTTAATCCAATAGCGTTAGTCTGATAGAGTTAATCCAATAGCGTTAGTCCGATAGAGTTAATCTAATAGCGTTAGTCCAATAGAGTTAATCCAATAGCGTTAGTCCGATAGAGTTAATCCAATAGCGTTAGTCCGATAGAGTTAATCCAATAGCGTTAGTCCAATAGAGTTAATTGATAAGGGTTAATCGAATAGAGTAAATTGAATAGAATTATCGAATACACCTTATTCGAAGGAAAGAATTATCGAATAAGAATAATTCAAAGGAGAGTTACGTAAGGAAGTTGTTAAATAATTAAAAGGGTGAACTTTGGCTATTTCAAGGTTAGAAACGTTGTTCAATTAAGGTATGAGGTATAATATTACCCCAACTTGATTGACTCCATTTTTAACTAAGGAATGGTTAAGGTTCGATAGTGAAGGTTGGTTAAAGGAATTTAGTTAATAAGCGTAATGGTTTGAGTTGGCATCGCGATGGTTTGTTTAAACATCTGTCTAAGCCCAATGAAGGAGTTTTGGAAATGCTTTCCAAATAAGAGCCAGAAATGTTTTCTGATAAAGAAAACAAGAAATGGAAATGTTTTCCAAGGGTAATAACTTATATTTTCTAAATTTAGAAAACAAGAAATGTTGAATATAGGGAAACAGGAGATGAAAAATGAACTAAGGAGATAAATGTTAAATGATGTTTGATCGATATAATTTCCATCTGGAAATAATATCGTTGTTTGCATACGTATTTTTCTTTGATGGTTAAATCACAGACTATCGAAGTTTTGACCATTTTAACATTGTTAATATGGAGAGACCGGTTGGATTATTATCCAAAGAACCACTCTGTATTGGCATAAGCATTGTGAATCATATATGCCAAAGATAATTGAAGACGGAGTAAAGTGCAAGGGCTATTGTATAAGTCTTAGACAACAGTGTCTAAGATGGATGTACTGAATAGTGCCTTCGGTTCATCCTGTTCCTGGATGACTTGTATGGATGAATGTCTGACAGAGTATTTCCAGAAAAGTCACGTACATTGATTTTTTCAACCGTACCAAGAGTGGAAGCGGAGAAGGAAACTTCTTTAGCTAACACCTAATGTACTGTTGTAGACGTCAATTAGTGATTTTCGATGGACCTGACAATGTGGCGTTCGAAGTGAATCTGATGTGATGATAAGGCGTAACCTCAAGCCTCATCAACCGGGAAATGACAAAAATCGGGCAGGCAGCATGGCTAAGTCGGTTTCTCCGAAGTAGGGTGTATAATCACCTGATCTAGAGTTTCATTTACTTCTAAAAATCTATTGTTTATGCTGTTCAATTCGGGAAACGGTTGCTGATCCCAACCGTTGGTGATATACATTCGATACACTCAAGCGAAATGAGTGGTCGGTCATGTGTGGCCGGGTTGCAAGATGTTCTTCCTGAACCCAGTGTATTCCTCTATAGTGGTACACTAGCGAATGGTGGTTCCATACCCTTGTAATAGTTGGAAATCTATTACCCAATATGCGCTTGCGGTTTTGATTATACACTTTATATGTAGAACGTGAGATGAAAGTGTTTCTGCTAGATGATTATTATATTGTGGTTGATAGACATTATTATAATATCAAAAGATTTTTGATATAAAGATATTTTGGATTCTCATAAGGGAAAAACCCGTTCCGTTATACGGCGTGGTCTTATGAGATATCGTTTAATGGCTCAAACTGTTTTAAACCGTTTTACTCATACCAGTCCCATGATTGACCGAGAGTTTATTTTGTTTTGTTTTCCCTAAACTCTTGGGTGCCCAATTTTGTATGGGCAGTCAAGTAGTCGGGATTTACAGATATACTGGAAGAGCTTGGAGCAGGAGGCTTCAGGATCATATAGCTATAGTTTACTTCCACTGAGTTGTAAGTGCTGTACTTTGAAAATGATATGTATATTCAAGTACAGATTTATATTTCAAAGATATGTTATCTATTATATGTTATTCGTTCCGCTGTGAGGTTCGTGTTACTCTGATGTTGTGTTCTTCTTCTATTCTAAGTTTCTATCTTATCTATTCTCACCCTCTGTCTTCTTTCTATTAATTTCCTGGTTTCCAGTGCAAGTTTGGGGTTGGACTCGTGTTATTTGGTCAGCTCAAATTGGACCGGATTTTGGGTCATTACAATTGGTATCAGAGCTTAAGTTAAGTGATTTACCTTGGCTCTGTGGCGTGACTCGGTAGAGATGGGGTTAGTAATACCCTAGATTGAGTTGAGTATATATATACGAGTGAGCGTATTTGTTATTGATATAGAAATTGTTTTATATTGTGGTGATTTATTGGTTGAGTTGTTTATGAGTTCTGGTCGATCAGTTTGATCCATTGTATCGGTAGGAGTTACTAAACACTCGAATACGATGGGTCGACACGATATGTTTTGAAACGAGGGTAAATTAAAATAAGTTTACCTAAGGTATATCTTGATATAGAGAAGATATATATATATCAAAATTAGAATATAGTGGATATATTGGTTGTTATTATAGTCGAGTAAGATTCTAAATTAAATGGTTATGTAAATAACCAATCAGAATTCATATAAGTGAAACATGTGAAATCAGATGAGTTAAATCTGAAATTTAAACAAAAAATTGAATTAAAATTCTGGAAAATTAGATAAGTGTTTGTAAATGGATTTGGATAAAAAATAAGGAAAATTTAAGATCCTGGGAGATTTTAAATTGTTTTACAAGTCGTGTGAATTATATTTTGAAATGAATTTCAAAGTGGAAATGTTTAGAAATGGTTTTATAGTGCTGAACTCACTTCGATCACTGGAAAATAGATTCTGATGATGATAGTTGCATCATCAGTATCCATTTTCGAGTTGTAAGTGACGAATTACTACCAGAGATACAGTTTTGAATTTGTTTTGGGAAAGACAAGTTGTGTTGAATTTCAAAAAAGAAAATTTGATTTTTGAAAAGAGTAAACTGTTTAAAAACTATTAGGGAAAGACTGTTTGAATTAAAAACAAATTTAATAGAAATTTGTGAAAGAAAATTTGAATTAAAGTAAAGCCAGTAAAGTGGTAACTGAGATTGAATTAGAATGATATCAAGACAAATTGAATTGCGAGATTCAAATTTGAAGTGTAATGAGATAATCAAGTTAAGAGTTGAAAATCGAGGAGAAACTTGAGTTTGAAATGAAAATTTGGCTCGGATATAAGCGAGATGACCCTTGTATCTGCTGAATTGATAACAGGTGGAAAGGATATAATGATATATTGACAAAAAAAGTACAAGTTTGTATTTTTGTTGGATATAAGATTTATGAGCCGAATTGGCAAGCCGCTTGGCTGTTTGATTTTCTTTTGGGTTGGAGATGGCCCAGAGAGGCGAGTTGGAGTTTGAGCTATTAACCAGTACAAAGGAGGTGATGGCGAAATTTTCCAAAAATTTAAGGTGTTAGAAAATTTTCAGGATTTTTGGAAATTTTCGTTGATAAGAATTAAATAAATATTTTAATTGAAATTAAATTGGTTCAGTTGAAACTGAAGTTAAGAAGTGAACAAATATGTTCTAACCAGTCGATAGGGTCATCCTCTACCTTAGCAATTTCGAGGACAAAATTATTTTAATTGGGGAAGATTGTAATGACCCGCATTTGCTGAGGTATTATAATTAATTTATTTAATTATATAAATAGTGATATAGTGAATTAAATGGTCGTTGAGTTAAATAATGGTGAATATTTAATTAAAATAATACATTAAATAATATACTTAATTCTGAAATAATCAGAATTGGCTGAAATGGCGATATGGTGTGAACTGGATCATCTGTGATATTTAATTCAGTTTAGAATTGAATTTGAATAACGAATATATTATTTGAACGACAGTTTGAACGTATAATTTTATTTTAATTATAATCGAGCTCGAAATGGCATGACAATTCGCTATTTGGAGATTTGAACTTCAACTGAATATACAGGGTTCGTTTTAAATCGGATTTCTGTGAAACAAGAAACGCGTGGAGCTAGTGGAGTATATTTTTCTAATGAAAGAGAAAAATCGGGATTTCATCATGTAGATTTTGATTTATGTCCAAATCATATTTTAGAAAAGTCGCTATGGAATTCCTTTATAATTTATATCGATTTATAAAAGATTTAAATATAAACCGAATATCGATATAACACCGATGATGAAATATCAAGTTGTAAATCCATATATATTTATTCTGGAGCCGTATGGTATTTTGTTGTGAATATATACGATAATATTTATTTTTAAGTATTAAATTTAATTGTTTTAAATATATTTATATATTTAAAAGGGTTAATTAGGGCTTTAAAAATAGTCAGTTTTGCAATCGACCTCAGAATTCGACGAAACCAATTTTGTTGGATCCGGAATATTAAATTATTGCTAGGTTTCAGTTTTGTGATTTTTGAAGTCAGTATATGGCCGTACGGGATTTTAGTGTGAAAACATTCAGTATTCTGACGGTTAAAAATACGCTGTGTGAGCAAACGGAGTCGGAATTCGACGAAACCAGTTTCCTTGGGACCATAATGTCGAACTGTAGCTGCATGTCCATTTTCGTGATTTTTAGGTATCGTATGTGATCGTATGAATTTTTAGAAGATAGATATGAATAAAATAAAATATCTAACCTAAATATCTAAGTTTTTAAACACTATAAATACCACTTCTTAACCTAATTCATTCTCTAGTCAAACCACTTTCCGTCGTCTCATTTCTTCATTCAAGAAAAAAGAAAATATCGTGAGAAGTTCTTACTTGAGAAAATTAAAATCAAATAAAATAAGTTGTTACAAATTCTGAAATTCATATGAATGGAAGCTTTGATGAAAGAGCTTCAAGTTGGTACTCCAGTTTCGAGGTCCGATCAAGTTTTCAGAAGCCGATCCTTTTCAACAAAACTAGGGTTCGGGTTCGATTGAAATAGAGCGGGTTTTGATTCGAGGTGGCTATGAATTTGGGTTAGTTGGTGAAAACTGCACCCATTTGCGAAGACTAGAGGAGTTCGGTTCTAAATCCGTCGAGGTACTGTAGGGGGATTTCCGATGTCGGTCTTCTGAGGAGGGACTCGAGTGGGTTACGAAGGGTATGGCTGGAAAGAGGATTCGAAGGGGGAGACAATGGTATTTTCTATTTGTGAAATCATGACGAACGGGAAGGTTGAAATCGTGCTAATGGCTTCTCAGAACTGATGGTGTCGGGTTCGTTAATGTGGAAGAAGGAAGATAAGGGAAATCGGGCCTGGTATATTAGTGCAGGGTAATGGGCCAAGGGATTTAAGTTAAGGCCCATTTATTTATTTTAAATCCATGTTTTATTTTAAATTAAATGTATTAACTTGTAAAATCCGCAACTTCGTGATACGATATCAAAATCTGACGAAACAAGATCCGTTAGGATCGTATGGACGGACACTACCCAATGGAACTGACTGGGAGTGGATTGGAGCTCGTATGAATTTATGGCGAAATAAATTGTTTGATTCAGATCAAACAACAGTTTATCGTTCTTTAACGATGAACTGCCAATGTGAGTAAATCTCACTAACTCTGAACAGTTTATAATTTCATGTTGTATTTTTAGAACTGTTAAATATTGGCTGATTGACTATGTGTTGACTGTTTGATTGAACTGCTAGTCAGTTAGTTGAATTTCTATATTGATTATGTTTAACAGAATATATCACATGGAATTGAAAGTAATGTTGATTTTATTGTGTAACATCTGTGGATGCAGGGAAACAGGTTGGAGGGGTCCAACTGGACTCCTCAACATTTATTTTACTATTATTCATATATTGTGATATATAATCTGTTGATGATTATGTGTGTTTAAATGATATCGATCATTGTGATTTGGTATTTAAGATACCGTAAAAAACCCAGGGATGTAAAAAGAAATATTTCAATATATACTGAAATAAACGAATTTTATAAAATCAACTGATTTTATAAAAGGAAATATTTTGAAAATAAAATTATATAAATCAATGGATTTTATATATAAAAGGAAAAGGGTTTTATAAAGGAAATAATTATAAAATCAAAAGAGTAGAAAAGGAATATATTTGTAAAACAAATACAAAGTAAGATGTTTGCAAAACAAATAGAAAGAGAAATATTTTGAGACGACCCCAAACCCCGTACTGACAGCGGCAAGGGTAATCTTTGGATTATAACACATAAACAGATAATAGCAGAACAGAATAAAATAAATACACCATATAATGCACAATAGAATATACAGGATAAATGTAATCATCAGAGTTACACAGTATACAGGATCATACTTAGTACAAATACAGTTCAGCTATACATAAATGTCTACAGCGGAAAACAAACATAATGTACAATAGGAGCTGAACAGCATAAAAAGAGGTAAATAATAAAATCCATCTTCATCTCCAGCTATCCCGAAAGAGCCAGCTAAACCAGAATACAAGGCTGCCCGTGTAGAAAAAGGGGCACTCGAGTTTGAAAGTGAAACAAACTACGAGTCAGTCATGGGACTGGTATGAGAAATCTACTCAACACATTTAAAATATGGCCAATCACCGGACCACGCCACTTTCGTGGAACGGGTTTATTCCATCGGATTGCCAGTGCTTCAAAACAACTAAATCTTTTAAACATCGCAACGCTTTTTATAAAAATGAAGCCATTTTAAGACTTAGTTCCCATCACACAATGCAACGCAAACCGGAGGATAGAGTTTTACCTTATAATGGCTAAAATATGCTTGATACGAATAAAACAAAAGCATTTGATATTATTACTAGTGTTTATAGGTTTCGAAAAACAATTTCAATCATAGCTATCAATCATAGACGTCATGGGTACCACATATCATGTCGCCATATGTATATACAATCAAAACCGCACAGTCACGTATTTGGAAATTGGATTTCCGTCATGAACCAAGGCAAAAGATAGTCCTTACCGACTTTGAGACAATCTAGCCCATGTCTCTGGAATAGCCGCAACTGCCCCTTGGAGCGACAGGGCCGGTCCACACGGAGTGGATTATAGTGCCTGAACAATACGTTTCTCCGCCCTTTGGGGCGTAAATGAGCCAACAAATGACTCCATCGGTCCTGGATCGACCGATATATCTGAGGCGCCTTGCAACAGTAACATCCACATAAGTCAAACTCGTCAGGGCGTGTAAAACCACAGACGCCACTTCTAGCTAGAAAGAAACGCATGTCCTCCCTGAGGTCCTCTCCCATTTCTGGTTCATACCGGGGTGTGTGGTTCGCGAATTCACGTTATACACAAAGCTACGCCACACAGGCAGGGCTTTTCAACAGAAGCCCTGATCACTGCAACTTAGCATGCCACACAGACAATTCACGCTATGTAACTGATGGCTGTCAATCACACAGAATGAATTCCAATGTCAGACACACAGTCCATTTGCAAGTCCGTTCTGGGTCTGAACGAAACCGGAGGCATTACATACCTCGCAAACCCATCGATCACCACGTACGTCTAGACGATCACCACTCATTATCCATATTTCGGGATGCCTCCAAATCAGACCTCGGTTACCGTCCAAACGAGGTGAAGATCTCCGGTCTTCGACCATCGTCTTCATCTTCGATTTCTTATCGTCGACTCAGTTATTCAGAATGGGATAAACCCGGTCTTTCTGAGCAACTCGCGTATATAATAAAAAAATGCTACACAAACACTACTACGCATCATTTCAATTCATTAGTCACTAACCGTGAATCAGTAAGAGAACGATTTCCCAAATATTAACCCCGAAGGCCGAAACCAACATCAGATCAACACCCAGGAAACCATTCGACTTAGACAACCTTCAGTTTGTTTCTAAATTTCACATCCATATCATTTATAATATTTTATAACGATTTATCGCTATTTTTATTTATTTTAAAATAGCCAATTTATTCAAAACGACGCTTCGGGCCATAACGCGGCCATGGCGCTGTTTTTCTTCAGATTTGATTTACACATATCTGAAAATCTAACCGTTGGATCTTCATAAAATTTACATCATTAGAAAGATCTTTTCAAAACGAATCCAACGGTTCCAGTTTTGGGAAAATCTGACGGTCGGATCTCCCGGTATAATCGTTTTAAGTTTCGATTTCAAAATACGAACTACAGCATCGTTATTCGATTAAATATAATTATATTTATATATATATATATATAATCGATTTTGGCGCTGTTTTTCTTCAGATTTGAATTAAACATTCCAGACAATCCAAACGTTGGATTTTTACAAAGTTGGTGTCGTTGGAAAGATATTTCCAAAGCGAACCCAACGGTTGCGATATTAGGAAAATCCGATGGTCGGATCTCCCGCACTAATCGTTTGAAATCACGGTTTCAAAATACGAACTGCAGCTTCAATATTCGATATATTTCAATTTTATTTATATATATATATATACATACATATATATATATATATCGATTCTTCAATTTCAAAACTATATGATTTTCATACATTCGATAAAAATGATATTTTTATCTAACTGTCTTCTATTTCAACACTTCACTATTTTTAACAATTCATGTATATAATAAAAATGTGATTTTTATTGTAAAACGATTTATTTCAAAACACGATTATTTTATATAGCTAACATAGGTGAGAAAAATAGGATTTTTATTATAAAAAAAATTATTTCAAAACAAGATTATTTTATATAGTTCATATCGATGATAAAAATTAGATTTTTATTATAAAACAATTTCTTTCAAAACAAGATTATTTTATATAGTTCATATCGATGATAAAAATTGGATTTTTATTATAAAACAATTTCTTTCAAAATATGAATACCATTCGACACATGAATTTCAATTCAACGAATGAATTTCGATTCAACACATGAAGGTTTTCTATAGTTTATATATATAGATAAAAAGGTGATTTTTATATTTAAAACACGAATACCATTCAATACATGAATTTCTATCCAACGAATGAATATCGATTCAACACATGAAGGTTTTCTATAGTTTATATATATAGATAAAAAGGTGATTTTTATAATTAAAACACGAATACCATTCAACACATGAATTTCTAACCAACGAATGAATATCGATTCAACACATGAAGGTTTTCTATAGTTTATATATATAGATAAAAAGGTGATTTTTATATTTAAAACACGAATACCATTCAACACATGAATTTCTATCCAACGAATGAATATCGATTCAACACATGAAGGTTTTCTATAGTTTATATATATATAGAGTAAAAATGTGATTTTTATATTTAAAACACGAATACCATTCAACACATGAATTTCTATCCAACGAATGAATATCGATTCAACACATGAAGGTTTTCTATACAATGAATAAATATAGTTTCAACAAATGAAAATAATTCTAACACATGAATATTATTCAAAATTTAGGCAGCATAATGGCAGGGTAGTTAAAATCGGGACCGTCCCTAGTACGGCTCCACACTCTACCTTAAAGCCTCGCAGCTTTTGACAATGGGGAATCATGCATCTAGTTCGCATGCAGGCAGCATGTATATTTTTTTCATTTCCACAAACTAATCCTATGTGGTTACAACCAAATATTTCTCAACCACAAACGGTTATTTTTCAACCACAATCAATCAACTTCAACCACAAACAATTCTAATCAACCATTCGTAATCAACCAATTTTCACACCAATCACAACCAATAAATATCGTCCAGGGTTTGTGGACGAGGGGCGTATATATATATATATAGCATTTCACTTCTATTTCAACACATATATAATTTTTACAATGCATATATAACTTGTACATCGAACGTACAACTTATACAACGCTTATACAAGAGGTGTACAACACTTATATAACTCATACATCGACTATATAATTTATACATCGTCGTTTTCCATATCGTTTATAATTTAGAAATCTCACATTGGGTTCCACTCCACCAAAAATAGCAGAAGGCTCAGAAAAATATGCGGTCTCTTCTAGAATGTAGAAGACGTCCACACGGTCACGATGTTTCCTATTTCATCAATTTTCGTCAACACATGAGAAAGATGCGGTTTTTCAAAGTTTGCAACGGTTTAAATGTGTTAAAACAGTTGAAAATTAACTCAGCCGTATACCTTATTTGAATCTTCAAAACTAGGTTTCAGATTTTCACTCAAACCATAGCACGATGTCCCGATCAGACGGCACCACCTCGGAGCGCTTGGAGAGGCGCGCTGGCCCCTGAGGTGGGGCCCACTTCGGTGGCTCTAGTCACCCACGACAGCGGTGGGAAGTCTCCAACTTTGGAGAGGTGATTCGCCCACTACACTCAACGATAAGGGGCAAGGTTGGTATGGATTTAAAGCTTGACGGGAGCTCTTCAAAAACCCCAACTGGGTCGAAGGCTATCGATGCGTGTTGGAGGAGAAAACGAGTGGAAAAGGTTGGAACAATTTCCATCGTTCGCGATTTATGATTATCGGGGAGAGAGAATTTAACGTTGACCAATGATTTTTTTATATTTATATATTTTAAAAATCCGAATATACCACTTGTCACACACGAACACCAATTCAAACCCAACGACTGTCGTCCCTAACATTTTACCCCCATTCCGAACATAATGGGATATGTTTCGTAGGCCCATTCGACTGTTTCAGTCAGTTTTCCTTCAAATTAAAATATAGAACATTCAATATTTGATTCGAACGTACATTTCAATTTGTCAGGGCCACAAACTGATTCTAAAAATTCCCGAAAAATAAATCTAGCTATGCTTTGACGATACGGTCCCAACAAAACTAGTTTCGTCGAATTATGAGACCGTTTGCAAAAAGGCCCATTTCTGGTCAATCCAATTTAACTGTAATTGACCAAAACACGTTTTCCTTTGCCACGCTCACATACTAACTTCAAAAATTATGAAATTTGAAACCTAGCAATAACCTCACATCCCGGATCCAACAAAATTGGTTTCGTCGAATTCCGAGGTCGTATGCAAAATGGCCACCTTCACGGGCTATATAATTTCTATAGCGACCTTTCTGAAAATTCATTTGGCCATAACTTTTGCTTTCCGCTATGAAACTTCGATTTTTCAGATTCGTTAGAAAGGTATTCACTAACAGATTTAAATATTTTTGGTTTCACTCAAATACGTTTTGTTTTGCACCCGGTATAGTCAGTCAAAGTTTGAATTCAAATTTTGAAACTGCCGCGCCATTTCAGGCCTTGTTTATAATTAGAATTAATTATATTCGTTTTCAAATGTCGATTCAAACTTACTTTTCATCGTTATTATTTAAAATATTTATTTTAAATATTTAAAATCCACTATTTTAGCCAATTTAAAAAATTTGAAATTGGTTCAGATTTTCCGGGTCGTTACAATCTCCCCTACTTAAAACTTTTCATCCCCGAAAAGGAACAAAGTCGAAAGTGGTTTGATTAATCAACTCTACGTTTGATCTGGCTTCCATTCTCCAACTTTTCAGTTTCTGAGAATTTTCAAATTCTTCAAAATTTTGACTAACACCTGGAATTTTCGAAAAATTTCGCCATAACCTCCTTTGTACGGGGAGGGGTTTGGAAATTTATTGGGCCGTATTAGGTACCCAATAAATCCTATAAAGCATGCACATATTTATAGTGATATATTCTGGTGTTTACAGGGGAGCGTGTATAGATAATAACTACAGAGAATAAATTCTCGTCACCCTGTCAAAGCCTGAGGGAGTGTGTATTTTAATTGCTCCAGAGGATAAATCCTCGTCACCTCGTCCCGTATGGGAAATAAATAGTCCATGTGCCGTAACTAATGACTAGAGAGACGTGATTATTGTCAACTCCAGACCCGTGTGGGGTTTTTATTAATCTGGCAATTTTATCGTTACAATTTAAATAGTCCATATCAGTCATCAGTTCAACCTATAAAATATAGTTATCGCCATACAAGCCTCTCGCTCGTATGGTAAATCTTCCACCTTGTCACACAAGCTCCAAATGCTTATGTGGTATATGATGAAGTATGCCTATCTTCAGAAGTATGCCATGTAGTGTAGTTCAAAATTAATTATTACTATTCTATGGTGACATTAATTTTTTCCACACAGAATAACCAGCACTCCGCATCCAATGGCATTCACAGGAGTTGATATAATAATATTTCGTATCCAACTCATTAAGGTTTACCTATTTGTCGGGCACACGAATAAAATCTTTACTCGACAGCTATCCATTTACCTGTTCAAACATATATAATGCACCTGTATATATTTCTATCAATTTTTAAATCATTTCAATGTGTGAGTTAATCGAATAAATCCTACCATTCATTCTCTTATTAATTAAATTAACTATCGTTTCTATAATTTAATTAATCCAATTTACTATCACACAATGCAAACAACAATCAAATTGTTTTTAACTTTTCAAAAATATACTAATCAATTTCTATATTCTTTTAAAATCATTCAGACTATAGAATTAAATGTGCACATCCATGGAAAGAAAATAACAACAGAGAAGAGAATTAATTGGTAATGCAAAGTATGGTAAATGTACCTTGCACCGGAGTTAATCAGAGATATCTACTCGACACTTAGGATAGGCTTTCTGAATGCTCTCCTCAGTTTCCCAAGTACAATCTCGCGGATCTCCACTCCATTGCACTTTGACTAAGTGAACCTTCTTGTTCCTCAGCTCTTTGGTTTCTTTGCCGATGATCTTTTGCGGCTCTCTTCTCACAGCTAATTCTGGAGTAATTTCAATATCTTGTTGAGCTGCTTCTTCCACGATCAAGTCTGGATCATGAACGTGCTTTCGAAGTTGAGATATGTGAAATACATCATGCACTCCAGGCAACCATTCAGGCAATTTAACCCTATAAGCGAGAGTTCTGATCCGTTCCAGAATAGGAAACGGACCCATGAATTTGGGCGCCAACTTCCCAGTTTTACCGAACCAGATAACTCCTCTCATCGGCGATACTTTCGAATATACATATTCGCCAACAGCAAACGATACATCTCTTCTTCTCCTATAAGCATAGCTCTTTTGTCGGCTTTGAGCGGCAGTAATCGTTTCTTAACGAAATCGATTTGTCGGTAGCTTCTCTGATCATATCTGGCCCTAACACAAGTCTATTACCGGGTTCGACCCAACAAGCAGGAGATCGGCACGGTCTACCATACAATGCTTCGAATGGTGACATTGTCAAGCTCGCCTGGTAGCTGTTGTTATAAGAGAATTCAGCCAAATGCAGATGGTCTTCCCATGATCCACCGAAATCTAGAACACAAGCCCGCAATAGATCTTCTAGTATACGATTCACCCTCTCAGTCTGACCATCTGTCTGAGGATGATAGGCGGTGCTTAGGTTCAGCTTTGTTCCCAGCTCTACTTGAAATGCCTCCCAGAATTTGCTAGTGAATATTGGATCTCTATCGCTCACTATACTGATCGACACTCCATGTAGTCTAACAATTTCCTTGAAGTATATCTGCGCTAGACTCTGAGCAGTTCTGTTTGATCTGACAGGTATGAAATGGGTGGTCTTCGTGAAGCGATCTACGATCACCCAAATACTGTCATTTCCTTTTCTAGTTCTGGGCAGACCATCTATGAAGTCCATGGAAATATGTTCCCACTTCCAACCAGGAACGTCTAGCGGTTGCAATAATCCAGCCAGTTTCTGTTGGTCGCTTTTGACTTGCTGGCAAGTAGGGCATTGGTTAACATATAAAGAAATGTCCCTCTTCATCGACTTCCACCAGAAAGTGCGTTTGATGTCATTATACATTTTTCTTACTCCCGGATGGATACTAAGTTTTGACTTGTGGCATTCATCCAGTACTTCCTTTCAGAGCTCAGGAATGTTAGGAACACAAATTCGACATTTCAGCCTTAGAATCCCCTCATTATCAACTTGGAAACTCGAGGGTTCGCCCTTTTGAATTATCTCCCTGGTCTTCTGAATGAAGTGATCATCCTTCTGAAGAGCAGATATTTTATCTATCAATGAAGTCATGATAATAAAACTGGCGATCATTTCATTCTTTCGGCTTAACGCATCGGCCACGACATTGGCTTTCCCTGGAGTGTATATAATCTCAAAATCGTATGATGCATGGAACTCTAGCCAACGTTGTTGCCTCAGATTCAAGTCTTTCTAGGTGAACAGATACTTTAACGACTAGTGATCTGTAAACAGTTCAATTCTCTCACCCAGAAGATAGTGTCTCCAGATTTTCAAGGCGAATACTATAGCCAATAACTCAAGATCATGAGTTACGTAGTTTTTCTCATGCGGCTTCAGCTGACGGCTAGCATAAGCAATCACTTGACCTCTTTGCATTAACACTGCGCCAAGGCCTTCTCTAGAAGCATCTGTCCAAACTTTCAAATCCTGATTGCCATCGATGATGGTTAACACTGGAGTTGTCGTTAATCTTAACTTTAGCTCCTCAAAAGCCTCTTCACTTTCTGGAGTCCATTTGAATTTAGAGTGCTTCTTTGTAAGCTTCGTTAAGTGACCAGATATCTTCGAAAAGTTTTTAACGAACTTCCGGTAAAAACTAGTCAATCCAAGAAAACTGCGAACCTCTGTAGGAGTACTAGGCTGCTTCCAGTTTTGAATAGCTGTGATTTTACTTGGATCCACAGCAATTCCTTCTTTCGATACGACGTGGCCCAGAAATTTTACTTCATCTTGTCAGAATATACATTTGGATAGTTTGGCTTTTAATACATTCTTCCACAGAATTTCCAGAACTTGCTCCAAATGCTTTTCATGTTCGGCCTTTGATTTAGAGAAGATTAGAATATCGTCAATAAAAACCAGAACAAATTTATTCAGAACCCCTCTGAACACTCTATTCATCAGATCGATGAAGTAAGTTGGAGCATTACATAAGCCGAACGGCATTACTAACCACTCGTAGAATAAGTCTGGACCTCTGAATGCTGTCATTGGAACACACTCTTCAGCAATTCGAAACTGATGGAAGCCTGTAGCTAGGTCCATCCTTGAAAACACTTGTGCTCCATTCAGACGATCCAATAAATCATTGATTCCCGGCAATGGATATTTATTCTTGATTGTCTGCTTGTTCAAATCACGATAATCCACACATAGCCGTAGAGTACCGTCAGATTTTGGGACAAACACCACTACTGCACCCCAATCAGAGAAACTAGGCCTGATCAGACCCTTCCATACTAGCTGTCGTGTTTGATTATCTAATTTCTCTTTCTCTTTCAAGGACATTCTTCGAGTAGCGTGAACTACCGACCTTGCATTCGGAATCAAAGCAATTTTGAAATCAATTTCTCTTTGCGGAGGTAAGCGAACAACTTCTTTAAACACATCCGCATAATTCTTCACGACAGGAATATCTTTTACTAGGTCGGGAATATTCACTGTGACTTTAGGGATATTTTCTATTTGGGCTGGAGAAACATCGAGAGATACCCTGAAGTCTTTTCTATTTGAAATCATACCTCCATAGGGAATGGTTATATAATTCCCTGATTTAACCTTTGCCCTAACAACTCTCTCGGCGCATCTAACCTCAGCTTCATATTTGGTCAGCCAATCTAATCCCAGAGTAAGATCGAATTCAGTAAAATTCATGATGATAGTAGGGAATTTATAGCAGGAAAAAGAGACAGGCACTGCACAAATCCAACTAAGATTGAGAGACCCTCCAACCGGATTTTGGACAGTGATGGGTTCTTTGAGCTTCTTCAATTTCAAATCCAACTTCTTGACCACATTCTTTGCAATAAAGCTTCGTGACGTGCCTGTGTCAAATAGTACTTTGACCGGAATGATATTGACAGTAAGTGTGCCTTCTAAAACATCAGATCTTCCCTGACTAGCTGAGGGTGCTGAGGTTTCTGCCACTTCATTTACCTGAGCCTCCTTGGTTGCCTTTAACAGTCGGCAATCCTGCTTTACATGGCCAAACCAATGGCAAATGCTGCATTCTCTGGTCTCTTGAAACTTGTTCTTTGATTTAGGTTCACTCTTCTTTAGTTTCTTTAAAGATCTGCATTTCCCTTGCAAATGCCCTTTCTTATGGCAGTTATTGCATATGGCGGTCGTTACTGGTTCCTTCTCAGATTTAGCCCTTTTTCTCTTGGCACTGGGCTTCTTGCTGATCTCAGACATCGTACTGGCCTCAGGATTATCAGTTTCAGGCTCACCTTTATTACTAGAACTGACCTCTTCTTCGTAAGGTAACATACCTTTCTTGTCGAGATCCTCATATTGGTAAGCCATGTATATCATTTCAGAAAAAGGAAGCTTCACATTCCTCATTACACTATTCTGATATTTCCTTTACAGGCCATGAATAAATCTCAGATTCTTCCTCTTTGGATCTTGAATCAGATGAGGAGCAAAGTGAGAAAGTTCGTTGAATTTCTTATGATATTCTAGGATGGTCATATCACCTTGTATCATATAAGAAAATTCGTCACATAATCGCTCGGTTGCTTCAGGAGGAGTAAATCTTTCTAAGAAAATCATTTCGAATCTATCCCAGGTGATATCACCTTCTGGATTATCTTTAATAACTGAATCCCACCAAAACAAAGCTTCTTCCTTGAGTGCCCAAGACACCAGTAATCTTTTCTGATCATCTCTCAGCTTTAAACCCTCAAAGATTTTCTCTACAGAACGAATCCAAGCTTGTGTTTCCATGATGGACTCTTTGCCTAAGAATGGCGATCCACCCAGATTTCGAAATCTCTTGAATAGAACTTCTATATCTGATTCTGGCTGGGGGAGCACAACTGGCTCATTAGCTGGTCGAGCCATACGATTATTTCTTCTGTTCCTGTCACTCATTTTCTAGTACGTCTGTAATTAGAAGACAAAGTGTCAGGTCAACAGAAAAGATATTGCAAAACATAGAGACAAATACTTTAATGTAAATGTGTCTATTGGGATGTATTTCATTCTTCTTTACTTATACTAGGATATTACTGATCCTATCTGTATAGAGTTACCCATCCTAGAACATTACTAGTTCTATTTCTGACAAGTCCATTGATATGTTATTTTCCAGAACTAAGCTTAACCAAAGCTATGATACCAAATTGAGACGACCCCAAACGCCGTACTGACGGCGGCAAGGGTAATCTTTGGAGTATAACACATAAACAGATAATAGCAGAACAGAATAAAATAAATACACCATATAATGCAAAATAGAATATACAGGATAAACGTAATCATCAGAGTTACACAGTATACAGGATCATACTTAGTACAAATACAGTTCAGTTATACATAAATGTCTACAGCGGAAAACAAACATAATGTACAATAGGAGCTGAACAGCATAAAAAGAGGTAAATAATAGAATCCATCTTCAGCTCCAGTTATCCCGAAAGAGCTAGCTAAACCTGAATACAATGCTTCCCGTGTAGAAAAAGGGGCACCCAAGTTTGAAAGTGAAACAAACTACGAGTCAGTCATGGGACTGGTATGAGAAATCTACTCAACACATTTAAAATATGGCCAATCATGGGACCATGCCACTTTCGTGGAACGGGTTTACTCCATCGGATTGCCAGTGCTTCAAAACAACTAAATCTTTTAAACATCGCAATGCTTTTTATAAAAATGAAGCCATTATAAGGCTCAGTTCCCATCACACAATGTAACGCAAACCGGAGGATAGAGTTTTACCTTATAATGGCCAAAATATGCTTGATGCGAATAAAACAAAAGCATTTGATATTATTACTAGTGTTTATAGGTTTCGAAAAACAATTTCAATCATAACTATTAATCATAGACGGCATGGGTACCATATATCATGTCGCCATATGTATATACAATCAAAATCGCACAGTCAATTATTTGGAAATTGGATTTCCGTCATGAACCAAGGCAAAAGATAGTCCTTACCGACTTCGAGACAATCTAGCCCATGTCTCTGGAACAGCCGCAACTTCCCCTTGGAGCAACAGGGCCGGTCCACACGGAGTGGATTATAGTGCCTGAACAATACGTTTCTCCGCCCTTTGGGGCGTAAATGAGCCAACAAATGACTCCATTGGTCCCGGATCGACCGATATATCTGAGGCGCCTCGCAACAGTAACAACCAAATAAGTCAAACATGTCAGGGCGTTGTAAACCACTGACGCCACTTCTAGCTAAAATGAAACGCATGTCCTCCCTGAGGTCCTCTCCCGTTTCTGGTTCATACCGGGGTGTGAGGTCCGCGAATTCACATTATACACAAAGCTACGCTACACAGGCGGGGCTTTGATCATCACCACAAGACTTTTCTTTTCAACAGAAGCCCTGATCACTGCATCTTAGCATGCCACACAGACTATTCACGCCATGTAACTGATGGCTATCAATCACACAGAATGAATTCCAATGTCAGACACACAGTCCATTTGCAAGTTCGTTCTGGGTCTAAACGAAACCGAAGGCACTATATACCTCGCAAACCCATCGATCACCACGTACGTCTAGACGATCACCACTCATTATCCACATTTCGGGATGCCTCCCAATCAAGACCTCGGTTACCCTCCAAACGCGGTGAAGATCTCCGATCTTCGACCACCGTCTTCATCTTCGATTTCTTATCGTCGATTCAGTTATTCAGAATGGGATAAACCCGGTCTTTCTAAGCAACTTGCGTATATAATAAACAAGTGCTACACAAACACTACTACGCATCATTTCAATTCATTAGTCACTAACCGTGAATCAGTAAGAGAACGATTTCCCAAATATTAACCCCGAAGGCCGAAACCAACATCAGATCAACACCCAGGAAACCATTCGACTTAGCCAACCTTCATTTAGTTTCTAAATTTCACATCCCAGATCCAACAAAAGTGGTTTCGTCGAATTCCAATAGAATCATGATTATTAAGTTGATGGGAAACTTGTAGAAGGAATAGGAGATAGGCACTCTGCAGTATGAACTGAGAACAGTAGAACCTCCTATCGGGTTTTGAACTTTAATTGATTTTTTAAGATCTCTTACTTTTAACTTCAACTTACTAAAAGTGTTACTAGAAATGAAGCTACGTGATGCACCAGTATCAAAAAGTACAGAAACAGGAATATTTTTAATGGTAAGGGTTCCTCCCAAGACGTCGGGTTTACCTGATCCATCGGTGATAGCTGTCGGCGTCTCCCCGTCATACACATGAGCCACTTGTGCATTCTGCTTCAGAGGACAGTTCCTGCTATAGTGCCCTTTCTTATGGCAGTTGTAGCATTCGGCTGAGTCTGGATCTGCCTTTGGCTTCCTCGGGGCTTTGCACACATCAAAAAAATGTCGTGGCTTCCCGCAGTTGTAGCAATTTCCTTTCGGTGTCTTTCCAGGTTTCTGAGTAGTGGCCGCAGTAATGCTAGACTCGGGCTGATCTGCTGAAGCCTTGCGCTTATTTCCAGCTTGGCTTTTGGCGCGGTCTTGGCTGGTGTGCCTTTCATCCATATCTTCATAATTGCAAGCCATCTCTACCAATTCTGAGAAGGAAAGTTTGATGTTGCTCATGGCTCTGTCATGGTACTTGCGCTTTAGCCCAAATATAAATCTCTTGTTTTTAGCTTTGTCAGTCATAATAAGCTCTGGAGCATAGCGCGGCAACTGAGTGAATTTATTGAGGTAATCCTGGATAGAGAGATCTCCTTGCTGGAGATTAGCAAACTGCTCTCGCATCCTCTCTAAGACCTGTTCAGGTACAAACTTCTCGTTGAACATGGTTTTGAATTGCTCCCAGATCCTAACAGTATCTGCTGCATCCTCTGAGGTGACAGCATCCCACCACAACTCTGCTTCCTCCTGTAGGAGCCAAATACCTAGTCGTGCTTTGTTGTTGGTCCCCAATCCCATGCCTTCAAAGAACTTTTCACAGGTCTTCAACCAAGCAATAGCTTCTATCACTGTACCAGTGCCAGAAAAGGGTTTTCCCCCAAGGTTCCTATACCTCTTCGCTACTCTGTCTAGCTCGAAGTCCTCGGGTGCTGGTGGATGAACAATAGGGCCTCCCTCAACTACGGGGATATTCCCCCGTCGTCCTGCTACTCCTGCTCGGCCTCCACGGCCTCCTCTAGCTGCTGCTGCTCGTGTAGCCATCAGAGAGATTACTTTATAAGCAAGAAAAGAGTCAAGCTCACAGATTTGATAATTTTCATATATGATAAAGCAGGGGAACATAAGGAAAGATAATTATGTACTGATCAAATTGTTTTGCTAATCTGCTTAGCTCATTCTAGGACATTGCTAATCCTATCTCTAATGAGCTACTTGCCTTAGAACACTACTGATTCTATTCTGACGAGGTGTTTAATGTGTTAGATCCCGGAGCTAAGGTTAACCAAAGCTCTGATACCAACTGTGACGATCCCAAAATCCGAGGGGCGGTATTAAGGATAATCATTGGAATATAACACATCAATCATCATAGCAGAGTACAGATAATAGCAAAAACAATAAATAGAATAATTTTACATGGATATGACAGCGGAATCACAACATGTAACAACATCAGAATAGCACAGCGTAGGATATAACTTAGTAAATAAAAAGGGAAGTGATCAGTCATCATCGCCAGAGGCGGAATACATACATGCAGTGAGACATAATAAGGGTATCAGTCTACATCGCCGAAGGCGGTACATATACATACGGTAATAAGTACTGAAAGTAAATCAGTCTGCATCGCCAGTGGCGGAATCATAATATAAGTACAATAATGGCAGAAAATGTCAAAGTCATCTCTGTGGAGTCAGCCTCGCCATGAGCCAAAATGCACTCTATCCAACAGTGCAGAGCCAAAAACAACCTGTCACCTGTGAACTAGGCTGCCCGTGTGGAAATAAGGGCACCCGCGTTTGCAAAGTGAAACAAACAACGAGTCAGTCATGGGGACCGGTATGAGGAATCTATTTAACAGTTTAAACAACAGTAATAAGAAAATCATAGGACCACGCCACTTTCGCGGAATGGGTTTACTCCAGTGATTGCTAGCGCATTTAAAACAAAGTAAATTCTTTAAAACAACGCAATGCTTTTCAAAAGAATGAAGCCATTATAAGACTCAAGTCCCATCATACAATGCAACGCAAGCCGGAGGATAGAGTTTTACCTTATAATGGCCAAATATGATTAATACGTATAAAGCAAAATCATTTGATATTATTACTAGTGCATATATGTTTCAAAAACGAATAGCATCATAAATATCAATCATAGGCGGCATTGCTACCATCTACTATGTCGCCATACTAGTTCTAAAATCGAGTCCGTTATTTCGTATTGGAAATTGGATTTTCGTCATGAGTCGAGGCAAGGGGCAAGCTCCTCTCCGCTTCGAGACATTCTAGCAAATGCCTCAGGACTACACACTCTGGGTAACCCTGGATCCTCCAAGGTCGGTCCTCTCTTACGTTTGAGGATTAATTATTCCTAAACACACGTTTCCCGGTCCTTACAGACCTATAATCGAGGCGCCTCGCATTCCAACAACCACATAGGTGAAAAATATATATAAATGTCAGGGCTAGTAAGTCACTAACACCACCATAGCTAGAAAGAAACGTTATGCACTCCTTGGGTCCTTATCCCGTTTTTGACTCATACCGAGGTGTGAGGCTCGCGAATCCACGTTATACACAAAGCCAGGCCACGTAGACCGTGCTTTGATCATCATCCACAAGACTTTGCTTTGCAACAGAAGCCTTGATCACAGCATCTTGGCATGCCACATAGGCAATCCACTCCATATGATTGATTTCTATCGATATATAACCTCTGAGCTCGTACGTCTCAGAGAAGGGCATTAAGCAAAAGAATAAATTCTCCGCCGCCAAACAGATATATATTTAACAGAGATCAATCAGTATAGAACAAAATCCAATGTCAGACACACAGTCCATTTACAAGTCCGTTCTGGGTCTGAACGAAACCGGAGGCGTCAAATTCCTCGTATATCCGTACAATCAACACATACGTTCAGACGGCTACTACTTCCGTTCCTTCATGGTAGCTACTCCAGTCAGGAACCTCAGCAGCGCCCATCCAACCGATATGAAGATCGTCGGTCTTGAATCGTCTTTGCATTTCCCAATTTGAATCGCTCGATTAATTATTTGAAATGAGGGTTAGCTCAGCCTTTACAAATAATTTACGTAATTAGAATTTAAATCAATTCTTTCTATGGTTACATTATTCGACATCCATATTTCAGTTCTTTAGTGTTATTTTCGTGTCAAACACATACAACCATCAAATATCAAACAATTCAAGCCCAATTGGTTTATTTGCAATCTATGTTGCTTATGATATTTTATAATGATTTTTCGCCATTTTTATTTATTTAAAAATGGCCATATTTAATTAAACGACATTTCAGGTCGTGCCGTGGCACTGGCGCTGTTTTTACCCTAATTTGTTTTACACATATCGGAAAATCTAACCGTTGGATTTCTACGAAGACTATATCAGTGGGAAGGTATTCCCAAAGCGAACCCAACGGTTCCAGTTTCGTGAAAATACGACGGTCGGATCTTCCACCCTAGTCGTTTGAAGTTACGGTTTCAAAATTCGAACTGCAGCATCGTTATTCGATTTAATTTAATTATATTTATATTTATATATAAATATAAACGATTCTGGCGCTGTTTTTCTTCAGATTTGAATTAAACATTCCGGACAATCCAACCGTTGGATTTTTACAAGGTTGGTGCCGTTGGGAAGATATTTCCAAGGCGAACCCAGCGGTTGCGGTTTCGGAAAAATCCGATGGTCGGATTTCTCGTACTAGTCGTTTCAAATTACGATTCCAAAACACGAACTACACGGCTTCGATTCCTTTTAATTATATTTATATTTATATATATAAATATAGTTCATTCTATAATTTCAAATATGTTTCATTCATTACTTTCAACTTCATTTTCACTTCAAATATTTCACTAACGCCTTAATATTTCGAAAATTTTCGCCATAACCTCCTTTGTACGGGGAGGGGTTTGGAAATTTATTGGGCTGTGTTAGGTACTCAATAAATCCTAAAAAGCATCCACATATTTATAGTGATATATTCTGGTGTTTACGAGGGAGCGTGTATAGATAATAACTCCAGAGAATAAATTCTCGTCACCCCGTTTCCGTGTGGAAATAAATAGTCCATGTGCCGTATCTAATAACTAGAGAGACGTGATTATTATCAACTTCAGACCCGTGTGGGGTTTTTTATTAATCTGGCAATTTATCGTTATATTTTATATAGTCCATATCAGTCATCAGTTCAACCTGTAGTATATAATCATTGCCATACAAGCCTCTCACTCGTATGGTAAATCTTCCACCTCGTCACACAAGCTCCAATTGCTTATGTGGAATATGATGAAGTATGCCAATCGTCAAGAAGTATGCCATGTAGTGTAGTTCAAAATTAATTGTTACTATCCTATGGCGATATTTATTATTTCACACAGAATAACCAGCACTCCGCATCCAATGACATTCACAGGAGTTGATATAAAAAATAAAATTGCGCAGCCAACTCATCAAGGCTTACCTATTTGTCGGGCACGCAAATAATTTCTTTACCCTACAGCTAATCCATTTTTCCTGTTCAACACATGTATATATATATGCAGAACAAAGCCAATAATAATATTTTTAGCAAACCATTATTTATTTCAACACATGTGTATTTTTATCAAAGCGTATACATGATAAAAGAAATATTTTTTATCATCAAAAATATTTATTCAACACGTGAATGTTTTTTTTTAACACTTCATATTCACAATAAAAATGTAGTTTTTATTATCTATTCATTTTATTTTAAAATACGATAACATTCAGCACATGAATTTCAACTCGACGAACGAATTTCAATTCAACACATGAATATTCTCTATAGTTTGTATATATATAAAAATGTGATTTTTATCGCTAAAACTATTTGTTTAAATTCAAATAATATTCAACACATGAATTTCAACTCAACGAATGAATTGCAACTCAACACATGAATATTTTCTATAGTTCGTATATGTATGAAAATGTGATTTTTATCGTTAAAGCTATTTGTTTAAATTCAAATAATATTCAACACATGAATTTCAACTCAACGAATGAATTGCAACTCAACACATGAATATTTTCTATAGTTCGTATATATATGAAAATGTGATTTTTATCGCTAAAGCTATTTGTTTAAATTCAAATAATATTCAACACATGAATTTCAACTCAACGAATGAATTGCAACTCAACACAAGAATATTTTCTATAGTTCGTATATATATGAAAAAATTGATTTTTATCGTTAAAGCTATTTGTTTAAATTCAAATAATATTCAACACATGAATTTCAACTCAACGAATGAATTGCAACTCAACATATGAATATTTGTTTCAACATATGTAATTTATTTCAACGAATGAAAATTATTCTAACACGTGTATATTTCAGAAAATTTCGGCAGCATAACGGCAGGGTAGTTAAAACCGGGACCGTCCCTAGTATGGCTCCTCGCTCTACCTTAAAACCTCGCGGTTTTTGACAATGGGGATCATGCATCTAGTTCGCACGCAGGCAGCATGTTTTATTTTCATTTCCACAATCCTATTCTAATTTGTTTCAACCACAAGAGGGTATTTTTCAACCACAAAGGTATTTTTCAACCACAATATCAACCACAAACAATTATTTCCAACCATTCGCTATACCATATAATATCACGTCAATCACAAGCAATAAATATCGTCCATGGTCTGTGGACGCGGGGAGTATATATATATATTATTTCTATAATTCACTTGCATTTCATCACAATTCAAAGCATATATGTTTCATTCAACGCTTGTATAATTTATACATCGCTAATATAACTTATACAACACATGTACATGAGGTATACAATGCGTATATAATTTACACTTCGCTTATATAATTTATACAACGCGATTCCATTCACACAATTTAGTTTAGATTCCTCACATTGGTTTTTGCAGTGCTAAAACTCGTAGGAAGATCAGAAAAATCCGCGGCTTCTTCTATGTGGTAGAGGGCCTCCTTGCGGTCACGGTGTCTCCTGTTTCATCAAATTTCGTTAACGAACGAAAAAGATATTATTTTTCAAAGTTTTGCAACACTTAAAAGTGTTATTTTCATTTCAGAAAAACAAGGCCGTACCTTTATTTGAAGATTCAAAACTAGGTTTGCAAAATTCGTGAAATCCGTAGATCGTTGCTTCGATCAGGTAGTGCTACGCCCTCGGGCTTGGAGAGGCGCGCCTGCGCCTAGGAGTGGGGTCAGTTCGGTGGTCGGAGGAAGGCTGGGTGGCATCGGAAAGATGTCGACATCGTGGGGGTGGTTCAGGCGATACAGGCGATGGTGGAGGGTGGGGTTTGGTCGGATGTGAAGAGGGGAGGAAGGGCCGTCGAACTGGGGTGGTGGCGCGGGCTAACTACGTCGGAGGTGGTCGGAAAATGGAAGGGAAGGACGGAGCAACCTGGGACGTCGATATCGCCTGGGGTGGCTAGGATTTCTGAGATTTTTATTTTTATTTTTTTTAAAGAAAAAAATCCTATTGGTCGAGGCTTTATAGGAAATTTTAAATAGTGTTTTTACAAACGAACTCGAAATCAAACCCAACGACTATCGCCCCAAGCTAAATACCCCCATTCCGGAGACAATGGGATATGTTTCGTTGGCCAATTCGACTGTTACAGTTAGTTATTTTTCAAATTAAAATATAAAACATTCAATATTTAATTTGAACGTACATTTCAATTTGCCAGGGCCACAAACTGAATCGAAAAATTCTAGAAAAATAAATCTAGCTTTGTTTTGATGATACGGTCCTAACAAAACCTGTTTCGTCGAATTCTGAGCTCGTTTGAAAAACGGCCATTTTTAGGTCGACCCATTTTAACAGAAATTGACCAATCACATTTTCTTTTGCCCCGCTCACATACTAGCTTCAAAAATTATGAAATTTGAAACCTTGCAATAGTTTGACATCCCGGACCCAACAAAAGTGGTTTCGTCGAATTCTGAGGTCGTATGCAAAATATCAATTTTCAGGGGCTATATATGCTATATAGCGACCTTTCCGAAAATTCATTCGGCCATAACTTTTGCTTCCCGTTATGAAACTTCGATTTTTCAGATTCGTTAGAAAGGTATTCATAAACAGATTTAAATATTTTCAGTTTTGCTAAAATCCGTTATATTTTCCACTCGGTACAGTCAGACAAAGTTTGTATTCAAAATTTCAAACTGCCTTACTATACCCAAATCTTTATTTTATTGAAATATGCTATTTCAATTATTCAAATTCTTTGGTAATAACCAAATTTAAAATTTTTAAATTGGTTCACATTTTCCGGGTTATTACAATCTCCCCCACTTAAAACTTTTCGTCCTCGAAAAGGAAATAACAGCTAAGTAGGAAATAAAATGTAAATGCAAAGTATTATAAAGGTACCTTGCACTGGAGTTAGTCAGAGATGTCCACTCTGCATTTGGGGTAGGCTTGTTTAATGCTTTCCTCAGTCTCCCAAGTACAGTCTCTAGGATCGCTACTCCACTGCACTTTGACTAAATGAATCTTTTTGCTCCTTAGCTCTCTAGTTTCTTTGCCAACTATCTTTAATGGCTCTCTTCTGAGCGCTAATTCTAGAGTTATGTCTATATCCTGTTGCGCTGCTTCTTCCACAACAAGATCTGGCTCATGAACATGTTTTCTGAGTTGAGACACGTGGAACACATCATGTACACCAGGCAACCAATCAGGTAATGAAACCCTATATGCAAGAGTTCCAATCCGTTCAAGTATAGGAAAGGGACCAACAAATCTCAGTGCCAACTTCCCAGTCTTGCCAAATCTGATTACTCCCCGCATTGGAGAAACTCTTAAATAAACATAGTCGCCAACGGCAAATGATAATCTCTTCTTCTCGCATCAGCATAACTTTTCTGTCGGCTCTGTGCGGTTTTCAATCGCTTCTTAATGAAGTCGACTTTATCCGATGCTTCTTGAATCATATCGGGCCCTAACACAAGTCTGTTGCCAGGTTCTACCCAACATGCGGGAGATCTGCACGGTCTACCGTATAATGCTTCAAATGGGGACATTCCCAGACTTGCTTGATAGCTATTGTTATAAGAGAATTCGGCTAAATGTAAGTGATCTTCCCATGAGCCTCCAAAATCGATAACGCAAGCCCGCAGTAAATCTTCTAGAATTCTATTCACCCGCTCAGTTTGGCCATCTGTCTGCGGGTGATAAGCGGTGCTTAGATTCAATTTGGATCCCAATTCTGTCTGGAATGCTTCCCAGAATTTGCTAGTAAACAGGGGATCTCTATCACTGACTATATTGAGCGGCACTCCATGTAGGTTAACTATTTCTTTGAAGTAAATCTGTGCTAAACTTTGAGCCGTTCTGTTGGATCGGACAGGTATGAAATGGGCAGTCTTCGTGAAGCGATCTACGATTACCCATATACTTTCGTTTCCTTTCTTAGTTCGAGGCAAGCCATCAATGAAGTCCATCGAAATTTGCTCCTACTTCCATCCTGGAATTTCTAGTGGTTGTAATAGTCCAGCCAATTTCTGCTGATCACTCTTAACTAGCTGACAAGTGGAGCATCTGCTAACATATAATGAAATATCTCTTTTCATTGCCTTCCACCAAAAGGTGCGTTTGAGGTCGTTATACATTTTGCTCACACCGGGATGGATACTTAATTTGGACTTGTGGCACTCATCAAGTATTTCTCTTCGAAGCTCTGGAAGATTTGGGATGCAAATTCTGCCCTTTAATCTAAGAACTCCTTTGTCATCGAGTCGGAAACTTGTGGATTCACCTCCCTTCACTCTCTGACTGATTCTTTGAATAAATTCATCGTCTTTCTGTAGAGTCGAGATCCTGTCAATTAATGAAGACGTGATGACAAAACTGGCGATGATTTCATTCTTTCTGCTGAGCGCATCTTCTACAACATTGGCTTTCCCTGGAGTGTATAGAATCTCAAAATCGTATGCTGCAAGGAATTCTAACCAACGTTGTTGTCTCAAGTTTAGATCCTTCTGAGTGAATAGATATTTCAAGGATTGATGATCGGTAAATAGTTCGAACTTCTCACCCAGTAAATAATGCCTCCAGATTCTTAAAGCAAACACGATAGCTAATAACTCAAGATCATGAGTTGCATAGTTTCTTTCATGCGGCTTCAGCTGACGGCTGGCATAAGCGATCACTTGGCCTTTTTGCATTAATACTGCCCCTAGCCCTCTAATAGAAGCGTCTGTCCATACAGTCAAGTCTTGGTTGCCTTCTATAATTGTCAATACTGGAGCAGTTGTCAACTTCAGTTTCAGCTCCTGGAAAGCTTCTTCACATTCGGGAGTCCATTTGAATTTCTCATGCTTCTTTGTAAGCTTTGTCAATACACCAGATATCTTTGAAAAATCCTGAACGAATTTCCGATAGTAACTAGCCAATCCAAGGAAACTTCGAACTTCTGTGGGGGTAGTAGGTTGTTTCCAGTTCTCAACCGCTGTAATTTTGCTTGGATCTACAGCAATCCCTTCCTTTGATACGACGTGGCCAAGGAACTTAACTTCATCCTGCCAGAAGACACACTTAGAAAATTTAGCTTTTAAGACATTTCTCCTTAGAATTTTCAACACTTGTTCTAAATGTTTTGCATGCTCGCCTTCCGACTTGGAGTAGATTAAAATGTCATCGATGAAGACTAGAACAAATTTATTCAACACACCACGGAACACTCTATTCATAAGATCAACGAAGTATGCCGGAGCGTTACACAAGCCGAACGGCATTACTAACCATTCGTAGAATAAATCGGGACCCCTGAAGGCTGTCAAAGGAACACAGTCTTCGGCTATACGTAATTGGTGGAAACCTGTAGCTAGGTCCATTCTGGAGAATACTGTCGCTCCATTTAATTGATCTAACAGATCATCTATACGTGGCAAGGGATATTTGTTCTTCAGTGTCTGTTTGTTGAGATCTCGGTAATCAACACAAAGTCTTAGAGTACCGTCTAATTTCGGGACAAATACCACTGCTGCTCCCCAAGCTGAAAAGCTCGGTCTGATCAGACCTTTCCAAAGCAATTCTCGGGTTTGACTACCTAACTCTTCTTTTTCTTTTGGGGCCATCCTCCTAATTGGATGTACTACTGGTCGGGCGTTAGGAATTAGATCTATTCTAAATTCAATTTCTATTTGTGGTGGTAAGTTTTCTACTTCTTCAAACACATCCGCATAGTTTTTAACGACCGGTATCTTTTCTAACGAAGGGGGAGTAACTTCTAAAGAAGACCAAAATTCTGTTCTATTAATTTCTGAGCCATGGCATGGTATACATATAGGTCCAAGCTTCATTTTGACTTTAATGATTCGTTCGGCACATCTAACTTTAGCCTTATATTTGGTTAACCATTCCAAACCTAGAATAACATCGAATTCCAATAGATTCATGATTATTAAGTTGATGGGAAACTTGTAGAAGGAATAGGAGATAGGCACTCTGCAGTATGAACTGAGAGTAGAACCTCCTATCGGGTTTTGAACTTTAATTGATTTTTTAAGATCTCTTACTTTTAACTTCAACTTACTAACAGTGTTACTAGAAATGAAGCTACGTGATGCACCCGTATCAAAAAGTACAGAAACAGGAATATTTTTAATGGTAAGGGTACCTCCCAAGACGTCGGGTTTACCTGATCCATCGGTGATAGCAGGCGGGGTCTCCCCGTCATACACATGAGCCACTTGTGCATTCTACTTCAGAGGACAGTTCCTGCTATAGTGCCCTTTCTTATGGCAGTTGTAGCATTCGGCTGAGTTTGGATTTGCCTTTGGCTACCTCGGGGCTTTGCACACATTAGAAAAATGTCCTGGCTTCCTGCAGTTGTAGCAATTTCCTTTCGGTATCTTTCCAGGTTTCTGAGTAGCGGCCGCTGTAATGCTAGACTCGGGCTGATCTGCTGAAGCCTTGCGCTTATTTCCAGCTTGGCTTTTGGCGCGGTCTTGGCTGGCGTGCCTTTCATCCATATCTTCATAATTGCAATCCATCTCTACCAATTCTGAGAAGGAAAGTTTGATGTTGCTCATGGCTCTGTCATGGTACTTGCGCTTTAGCCCAAATATAAATCTCTTGTTTTTAGCTTTGTTAGTCATAATAAGCTCTGGAGCATAGCGCGACAACTGAGTGAATTTATTGAGGTAATCCTGGATAGAGAGATCTTCTTGCTGGAGATTAGCAAACTGCTCTCGCATCCTCTATAAGGCCTGTTCAGGTACAAACTTCTCGTTGAACATGGTTTTAAATTGCTCCCAGGTCCTGACAGTACCTGCTGCATCCTCTGAGGTGACGGCATCCCACCACAACTTTGCTTCCTCCTGTAGGAGCCAAATAACTAGTCGTGCTTTGTTGTTGGTCCCCAATCCCATGCCTTCAAAGAACTTTTCACAGGTCTTCAACCAAGCAATAGCTTCTGTCACTGTACCAGTACCAGAAAAGGGTTTTCCCCCAAGGTTCCTATACCTCTTCGCTACTCTGTCTAGCTTGAAGTCCTCGGGTTCTGGTGGATGAACAATAGGGCCTCCCTCAACTACGGGGATATTCCCCCGTCGTCCTGCTACTCCTGCTCGGCCTCCACGGCCTCCTCTAGCTGCTACTGCTCGTGTAGCCATCAGAGAGAGTACTGTATAAGCAAGAAAAGAGTCAAGCTCACAGATTTGATAATTTTCATATATGATAAAGCAGGGGAACATAAGGAAAGATAATGATGTACTGATCAAATTGTTTTGCTAATCTGCTTAGCTCATTCTAGGACATTGCTAATCCTATCTCTAATGAGCTACTCGCCTTAGAACACTACTGATTCTATTCTGACGAGGTGTTTAATGTGTTAGATCCCGGAGCTAAGGTTAACCAAAGCTTTGATACCAACTGTGACGATCCCAAAATCCGAGGGGCGGTATTAAGGATAATCATTGGAATATAACACCTCAATCATCATAGCAGAGTACAGATAATAGCAAAAACAATAAACAGAATAATTTTACATGGATATAACAGCGGAATCACAACATGTAACAACATCAGAATAGCACAGCGCAGGATATAACTTAGTAAATAAAAAGAGAAGTGATCAGTCATCATCGCCAGAGGCGGAATACATACATGCAGTGAGACATAATAAGGGTATCAGTCTACATCGCCGAAGGCGGTACATATACATACGGTAATAAGTACTGAAAGTAAATCAGTTTGCATCGCCAGTGGCGGAGTCATAATATAAGTATAATAATGGCGGAAAATGTCAAAGTCATCTCTGTGGAGTGAGCCTCGCCATGAGCCAAAATTCACTCTATCCAACAGTGCAGAGCCAAAAACAACCTGTCACCTGTGAACAAGGCTGCCCGTGTGGAAATAAGGGCACCCGCGTTTGCAAAGTGAAACAAACAACGAGTCAGACATGGGGACTAGTATGAGGAATCTATTTAACAGTTTAAACAACAGTAATAAGCAAATCATAGGACCACGCCACTTTCGCGGAACTGGTTTACTCCAGTGATTGCTAGTGCATTTAAAACAAAGTAAATTCTTTAAAACAACGCAATGCTTTTCAAAAGAATGAAGCCATTATAAGACTCAAGTCCCATCATACAATGCGACGCAAGCCGGAGGATAGAGTTTTACCTTATAATGGCCAAATATGCTTAATACATATAAAGCAAAATCATCTGATATTATTACTAGTGCATATATGTTTCAAAAACGAATAGCATCATAAATATCAATCATAAGCGGCATAGCTACTATCTACTATGTCGCCATACTAGTTCTACAATCGAGTCCGTTATTTCGTATTGGAAATTGGATTTCCGTCATGAGTCGGGGCAAGGGGCAAGCTCCTCTCCGCTTCGAGACATTCTAGCAAATGCCTTAGGACTACACACTCTGGTTAGCCCTGGATCCTCCAAGGTCGGTCCTCTCTTACGTTTGAGGATTAATTAATCCTAAACACACGTTTCCCGATCCTTACAGACCTATAATTGAGGCGCCTCGCATTCCAACAACCACATAGGTGAAAAATAGATATAAATGTCAGAGCTGGTAAGTCACTGACACCACCATAGCTAGAAAGAAACGTCATGCACTCCTTGGGTCCTTATCCCGTTTTTGACTCATACCGAGGTGTAAGGCTCGCGAATCCACGTTATACACAAAGCTAGGCCACGTAGACCGTGCTTTGATCATCATCCACAAGACTTTGCTTTGCAACAGAAGCCTTGATCACAGCATCTTGGCATGCCACATAGGCAATCCACTCCATACGATTGATTTCTATCGATATATAACCTCTGAGCTCGTACGTCTCAGAGAAGGGCGTTAAGCAAAAGAATAAATTCTCCGCCGCCAAACCGATATATATTTAACAGAGATCAATCAGTATAGAACAAAATCCAATGTCAGACACACAGTCCATTTACAAGTCCGTTCTGGGTCTGAACGAAACCGGAGGCATCAAATTCCTCGTATATCCGTACAATCAACACATACGTTCAGATGGCTACTACTTCCGTTCCTTCATGGTAGCTACTCCAGTCAGGAACCTCAGCAGCGCCCATCCAACCGATATGAAGATCGTCGGTCTTGAATCATCTTTGCATTTCCCAATTCGAATCGCTCGATTAATTATTTGAAATGAGGGTTAGCTCGGCCTTTTCAAATAATTTACGTAATTAGAATTTAAATCAATTCTTTCTATGGTTATATTATTCGACATCCATATTTCAGTTCTTTAGTGTTATTTTCGTGTCAAACACATACAACCATCAAATATCAAACAATTCAAGCCCAATTGGTTTATTTGCAATCTATGTTGCTTATGATATTTTATAATGATTTTTCGCCATTTTTATTTATTTAAAAATGACCATATTTAATTAGACGACGTTTCAGGTCGTGCCGTGGCACTGTTTTTCCCCTAATTTGTTTTACACATATCGGAAAATCTAACCGTTGGATTTCTACGAAGTCTATATCAGTGGGAAGTTATTCCCAAAGCGAACCCAACGGTTCCAGTTTCGTGAAAATCTGACGGTCGGATCTTCCACACTAGTCGTTTGAAGTTACGGTTTCAAAATTCGAACTACAGCGTCGTTATTCGATTTAATTTAATTATATTTATATTTATATATAAATATAAACGATTCTAGCACTGTTTTTCTTTAGATTTGAATTAAACATTCCGGACAATCCAACCGTTGGATTTTTACAAGGTTGGTGTCGTTGGGAAGATATTTCCAAGGCGAACCCAGCGGTTGCGGTTTCGGGAAAATCCGATGGTCGGATTTCTCGTACTAATCATTTCAAATTACGATTCCAAAACACGAACTGCATGGCTTCGATTCCTTTTAATTATATTTATATTTATATATATGAATATAGTTCATTCTATAATTTCAAATATATTTCATTCATTACTTTCAACTTCGTTTTCACTTCAAATATTTCACTAACGCCTTAATATTTCGAAAAATTTCGCCATAACATCCTTTGTACGGGGAGGGGTTTGGAAATTTATTGGGCCGTGTTAGGTACCCAATAAATCCTAAAAAGCATCCACATATTTATAGTGATATATTCTGGTGTTTACGGGGGAGCGTATATAGATAATAACTCCAGAGAATAAATTCTCGTCACCCCGTTTCCGTGTGGAAATAAATAGTCCATGTGCCGTATCTAATAACTAGAGAGACGTGATTATTGTCAACTCCAGACCCGTGTGGGGTTTTTATTAATCTGGCAATTTATCGTTATATTTTATATAGTCCATATCAGTCATCAGTTCAACCTGTAGTATATAATCATCGTCATACAAGCCTCTCGCTCGTATGGTAAATCTTCCACCTCGTCACACAAGCTCCAATTGCTTATGTGGAATATGATGAAGTATGCCAATCGTCAAGAAGTATGCCATGCAGTGTAGTTCAAAATTAATTGTTACTATCCAATGGCGATATTTATTATTTCACACAGAATAACCAGCACTCCGCATCCAATGGCATTCACAGGAGTTGATATAAAAAATAAAATTGCGCAGCCAACTCATCAAGGCTTACCTATTTGTCGGGCACGCAAATAATATCTTTACTCTACAGCTAATCCATTTTTCCTGTTCAACACATGTATATATATGCAGAACAAAGCCAATAATAATATTTCTAGCAAACTATTATTTATTTCAACACGTGTGTATTTTTATCAAAGCGTATACATGATAAAAGAAATATTTTTTATCATCAAAAATATTTATTCAACACATGAATGTTTTTCTTAACACTTCATATCCACAATAAAAATGTATTTTTTATTGCCTGTTCATTTTATTTTAAAATACGATAACATTCAACACATGAATTTCAACTCGACAAACGAGTTTCAATTCAACACATGAATATTCTCTATAGTTTGTATATATATAAAAATGTGATTTTTATCGCTAAAACTATTTGTTTAAATTCAAATAATATTCAACACATGAATTTCAACTCAACGAATGAATTGCAACTCAACACATGAATATTTTCTATAGTTCGTATATATACGAAAATGTGATTTTTATCGCTAAAGCTATTTGTTTAAATTCAAATAATATTCAACACATGAATTTCAACTCAACGAATGAATTGCAACTCAACACATGAATATTTTCTATACTTCGTATATATATGAAAATGTGATTTTTATCGCTAAAGCAATTTGTTTAAATTCAAATAATATTCAACACATGAATTTCAACTCAACGAATGAATTGCAACTCAACACATGAATATTTGTTTCAACATATGTAATTTATTTCAACGAATGAAAATTATTCTAACACATGTATATTTCAGAAAATTTCGGCAGCATAACGGCAGGGTAGTTAAAACCGGGACCGTCCCTAGTACGGCTCCTCGCTCTACCTTAAAATCTCGCGGTTTTTGATAATGGGGATCATGCATCTAGTTCGCACGCAGGCGGCATGTTTTAATTTCAATTCCACAATCCTATTCTAATTTGTTTCAACCACAAGAGGGTATTTTTCAACCACAAAGGTATTTTTCAACCACAATATCAACCACAAACAATTATTTCCAACCATTCGCTATACCATATAATATCACGTCAATCACAAGCAATAAATATCGTTCATGATCTGTGGACGAGGGGAGTGTGTGTGTGTATATATATATATATATTATTTCTATAATTCACTTGCATTTCATCACAATTCAAAGCATATATGTTTCATTCAACGCTTGTATAATTTATACATCGCTAATATAACTTATACAACACATGTACATGAGGTATACAATGCGTATATAATTTACACTTCGCTTATATAATTTATACAACGCGATTCCATTCACACAATTTAGTTTAGATTCCTCACATTGGTTTTTGCAGTGCTAAAAATCGTAGGAAGATCAGAAAAATCCGCGGCTTCTTCTATGTGGTAGAGGGCCTCCTAGCGGTCACGGTGTCTCCTATTTCATCAAATTTCGTTAACGAATGAAAAAGATATTATTTTTCAAAGTTTTGCAACACTTAAAAGTGTTATTTTCATTTCAGAAAAACAAGGTCGTACCTTTATTTGAAGATTCAAAACTAGGTTTGCAAAATTCGTGAAATCCGTAGATCGTTACTTCGATCAGGTAGTGCCACGCCCTCGGGCTTGGAGAGGCGCGCCTGCGCCTAGGAGTCGGGTCAGCTCGTTGGTCGGAGGAAGGCTGGGTGGCGTCGGAAAGATGTCGACTTCGTGGGGGTGGTTCAGGCGATACAGGCGATGGTGGAGGGTGGGGTTTGGTCGAATGTGAAGAGGGGAGGAAGGGCCGTCGAACTGGGGTGGTGGCGCGGGCTAACTACGTCGGAGGTGGTCGGAAAATAGAAGGGAAGGACGGAGCAACCTGGGATGTCGATATCGCCTGGGGCGGCTAGGGTTTCTGAGATTTTTTTTTTTAAGAAAAAAATCCTATTGGTCGAGGCTTAATAGGAAATTTTAAATAGTGTTTTTACAAACGAACTCGAAATCAAACCCAACGACTGTCGCCCCTAGCTAAATACCCCCATTCTGGACACAATGGGATATGATTCGTTGGCCAATTCGACTGTTACAGTCAGTTATTTTTCAAATTAAAATATAAAACATTCAATATTTAATTTGAACGTACATTTCAATTTGCCAGGGCCACAAACTGAATCGAAAAATTCCAGAAAAATAAATCTAGCTTTGTTTTGACGATACGGTCCTAACAAAACCAGTTTCGTCGAATTCTGAGCTCGTTTGAAAAACGGCCATTTTTAGGTCGACCCATTTTAACAAAAATTGACCAATCACATTTTCTTTTGCCCCGCTCACATACTAGCTTCAAAAATTATGAAATTTGAAACCTAGCAATAGTTTGACATCCCGGACCCAACAGAAGTGGTTTCGTCGAATTCCGAGGTCGTATGCAAAATATCAATTTTCAGGGGATATATATGCTATATAGCGACCTTTCTGAAAATTCATTCGGCCATAACTTTTGATTCCCGTTATGAAACTTCGATTTTTCGGATTCGTTAGAAAGGTATTCATAAACAGATTTAAATATTTTCAGTTTCGCTAAACTCCGTTATATTTTCCACCCGGTACAGTCAGACAAAGTTTGTATTCAAAATTTCAAACTGCCTTACTATACCCAATTCTTTATTTTATTGAAATATGCTATTTCAATTATTCAAATTCTTTGGTAATAACCAAATTTAAAAAATTTAAATTAGTTCACATTTTTCGGGTTATTACAGTTATCAAATTTAGTTATTCAAGGGAGTTAATTGATTTGAGTTAAATAAAAGGAGTTAATCGAATATAGTTTATTCAAATAGAAAGTAAAAGGAGTTAATCGAATATAGTTTATTCGAATAGAATCAATTGAGTTAATCGAATATTAGTGATTTGAATAAAGTAAAAGGAGTTAATCGAATATGGTTTATTCGAATATTATCAATTGAGTTAATCGAATATTAGTGATTTGAATAAAGTAAAAGGAGTTAATCGAATATAGTTTATTCGAATAGAGTTAGAGTTATCGAATATAGTTTATTCGAAAGGAGTTATGTGAGACGAGTAAATCAATAGAATTAGTCTGATAGAGTTAATCAAATAGCGTTAGTCCGATAGAGTTAATCCAATAGCGTTAGTCCGATAGAGTTAATCCAATAGCGTTAGTCCGATAGAGTTAATCCAATAGCGTTAGTCCGATAGAGTTAATCCAATAGCGTTAGTCCGATAGAGTTAATCCAATACCGTTAGTCCGATAGAGTTAATTGATAAGGGTTAATCGAATAGAGTAAATTGAATAGAGTTATCGAATATACCTTATTCGAAGGAAAGAATTATCGAATAAGAGATAATTCGAAGGAGAGTTACGTAAGGAAGTTGTTAAAGGATTAAAAGGGTGAACTTTGTCTATTTCAAGGTTAGAAACTTTGGTCAGTTAAGGTCTGAGAGGTAGTATTACCCCCAACTTGATTGACTCCATTTTTAACTAAGGAATGGTTAAGGTTCGATAGTGAAGGTTGGTTAAAGGAATTTAGTTAATAAGCGTAATGGTTTGAGTTGGCATCGTGATGGTTTGTTTAAACATCTGTCTAAGCCCAATGAAGGAGTTTTGGAAATGTTTTCCAAATAAGAACCAGAAATGATTTCTGATACAGAAAACAAGAAATGGAAATGTTTTCCATGGGTAATAACATATATTTTATAAATTTAGAAAATAAGAAATGTTGAATATAGGGAAATAGGAGATGAAAAATGAACTAAGGAGATAAATGTCAAATGATGTTTGATCGATATGATTTCCATCTGGAAATAATATCGTTGTTTGCACATGTATTTTTCTTTGATGGTTAAATCATAGAATATCGAAATTTTGACCATTTTAACGTTGTTAATATGGAGAGACCTGTTGGATTATTATCCAAAGAACCACTCTGTATTGGCATAAGCGTTGCGAATCATATATGCCAAAGATAATTGGAGTAAAGTGCAAGGGCTATTGTATAAGTCTTAGACAACAGTGTCTAAGATGGATGTACTGAATAGTGCCTTCGGTTCATCCTGTTTCTGGATGACTTGTATGGATTAATGTCTGACAGAGTATTTCCAGAAAGGTCACGTACATTGATTTTCTCAACCGTACCAATAGTGGAAGCGGAGAAGGAAACTTCTTTAGCTAACACGTAACGTATTGTTGTAGACGTCAATTAGTGATTTTCGATGGATCTGACAATGTGGCATTCGAAGTGAATCTGATGTGATGATAAGGAGTAACCTCAAGCCTCATCAAGCAGGAAATGACAAAAATCGGGCAGGCAGCATGGCTAAGTCGGTCGCTCCAAAGTAGGGTGTATAATCACCTGATCTAGAGTTTCATTTACTTCTAAAAATCTATTGTTGATGCTGTCCAATTCGGGAAATGGTTGCTGATCCCGACCGTTGGTGATATACATTCGATACACTCAAGCAAAATGAGTGGTCGGTCATGTGTGGCCGAGTTGCAAGATATTCTTGTTGAACCCAGTGTTTTCCTCTCTATAGGTACACTAGCGAAAGTTGGTTCCATACCTTGTCATAGTTGGAAATCCATTACCCAATACGTGCTTGCGGTTTTGATTGTACATTATATATGTAGAACGTGAGATGAAAGCATTTCTGTTAGAAGATTATTAGATTTTGGTTGACAGACATTATTATAATATCAAAAGGTTGTTGTTATAAAGATATTTTGGATTCTCATAAGGGAAAAACCCGTTCCGTTATACGGCGTGGTCTTATGAGATATCGTTTAATGGCTCAAACTATTTTAAACCGTTTTACTCATACCAGTCCCATGACTGACCCAGAGTTTATTTTGTTTTGTTTTCCTTAAACACTTGGGTGCCCAATTTTGTATGGGCAGTCAAGTAGTCGGGATTTACAGATATACTGGAAGAGCATGGAGCAGAAGGCTTCAGGATCATATAGCTATAGTTTATTTCCGCTGAGTTGTAAGTGTTGTACTTTGAAAATGATATGTATATTCAAGTACAGATTTATATTTCAAAGATATGTTATCTATTATATGTTATTCGTTCAGCTGTGAGGTTCGTGTTATTCTAATGTTGTCTTCTTCTTCTTCTTCTTCTATTCTAAGTTTCTATCTTATCTATTCTCACCCTCTGTCTTCTTTCTATTAAATTCCTGGTTTCCAGTGCAAATTTGGGGTTGGACTTGTGTTATTTGGTCAGCTCAAATTGGACCGGATTTTCGGGTCATTACAAACTGATTCGACGTGGCGTCGAGGATGAAGACGGTGGTCGAAGACCGGAGGTCTTCACGTCGTTTGGGTGATTACTAATGATCTTGATTGTGCCATACACCCAAGAGGAGGGAATCAGTTAGTGGTCATCCAGATGTACTTGGAGATCGATGGATATGCGGGGTACTAGTTGCCTCCGGTTTCGTTCAGACCCAGAACGGACTTTTAAATGGACTATGTTTCTGACATTGGATTTTATTCTGTGTGATTGATTTCTATTGAATATATATCTGTTTGGTGGCGGAGAATTTATTCTCTTGCTTAACGCCCTTCTTTGAGACTTACGAGCTCAGAGGTTATATATTTATGGATATCAAACGCATGGAGTGAATTGCCTTTGTGGCATGCCTAAGTGGCAATTGATTGAAGCTTCTGTTGAAAAGCAAAGTCTTGTGGTTGATGATCAAAGCACCGCCTTTATGGCATAGCTTTGTGTAACGTGAATTCGCGAGCCTTACACCCCTGTTGTGAACCAGAAACGGGAGAGGACCTCAGGGAGGACATGCGTTTCCTTCTAGTTAGAAGTGGCATCAGTGGTTTTACACGCACTGACGAGTTTGACTTATGTGGTCGTTGCTGCTGTGAGGCACCTCGAATATATCGATGACTATGTGAAGCCGATGGTGCCATTTGTTGGCACATTTACGCCCCAAAGGGTGGGGAAACGCAGTGTTCAGGCATTTTAATCCACATCGGTGGACCGACCCTGACGATCCAAGGGATTGACTGAGTACTTGTCCTGAGGCTCGGGCTAGAGAGTCTCGAATCGGTAGAGGACTATCTTTTGCCTCGGTTCACAGATGGAAATCCAACTTCCAATACGTGACTTTGCGGTTTTATTTGTAGAGCCTAGTATGGCGACATAGTGGGATGAGGCACTCATGCCGTCTATGATTGATACTTATGATTTGAAGTTGTTTTATACATTATACACTTATAGTAATAGTAAAAGATGAAATTTAGCGTATCAAGCATTATTTGGCTATTATAAGGTAAAAACTCTATCCTCTGGCTTGCGTTGCATTGTGTGATGGGACCTGGGTCTTATAATAGCTTCATTGTTCTTTATTTAGCATTGCGCTATTGTTTTATGCACTGGTATTCTTGGGAGGAAACCCTTCAGTGTTATACGGTGTGGTCCCTTGATTTACCTAACTTTAAAATAAAGATTAATAACTGTTTTAGTTCTCACACTAGTCCCATGACTGACCTGGAGTTTATTGTTTTAACCTAAACTCTGGGTGCCCTTATTTTGACACGGGCAGCTAGTAGTTTTGGTTTTGCATATTTATATTCACAGGAACCTAGTTTACAGCTGGAATGATATCCGGAAAGCTCTGTATCCGTATATCTCCTTCATTTGTGTTTGGTATTATTTTCCGTTGCTATGTAGTGTATTATAATCTCTGATATTTTTCTTATGTATATTATTTGTTTATTGTAACAACCCGCATTTCAATAACATGTTAAAACCATAAATCAAGGCAGAGTTAATTTTTAAAATAAGAATCAAGGGAAATGGGTTACGCCATTGCGTTCATCTCGGAATTTTGCTTGAAATAGAGTCCGGGTTTGCTTAAAATGGATACCGTACGAAGAAGATATGGACGAACGAAGTTAGGCAGAAAAACCAGAAATAGGCCAGAATGCACTGGCGCACTTGGGAAGTGCGCCAGAACAAAATTGCACTGGCGCACTTGGGAAGTGCGCCCATGCAATTTTGCATTGGTGCACTTGGCAGGTACGCCCAGGATGAGCAGAAACCTGCTTGGTCAGGCACTGGCTGGCCTGGTTGGGTTCTGGTCGAATTTCTGAGCTCTGGTGTGTCATTAGGGCTAACTTGTCACTTTCTGATTGGCTTCTCTTGAGATGTATGGCCTTGATTAACTCTAGCTTCATCGACGGCTCTAATTAGTTTGAAACCCTATATAAACAGCCTCCTAGCCTCATTCTCTTTACACCATTCTTCTCTAACCTTATGCTGCTCAAACTCTTGATGATCATGGCTTCTTCTTCTTTCTCTAAATTAATTTAAATTAAAATAAATCGTGAAGATTATTTCTTGAAGACTACGGCTAGGAATTTCTTATTGGGGATTTGCTTCTACAATCAAAGCAAGATTCAGCGATTCAACAATTCAACGACTAATTTCTAGACTTGACTTCGGCATCTAAATTTCTTAGATCACGATCTATAAGTTCCAGCTACTTTTAGATAAAAACTATAAATCTAATATGGACATGTTAAATTGGAATTGATTTGTGTATGATTCATATCTATTCTTGTTTTCTTCTTGGATCTTGACTATTAGGAATATTGTATACGACGTTGAAACTATTGTTAATGGCATAAGACTATGACTACGCATATGACTGTAAACATAAGACTATGACCATGCCTATGACTGTGAACATAACACTACGCCTATGCCTATGACTGAGAACATAATACTATGCCTATGACTGTGAACATAAGACTATGCCTATGCCTATGACGGTGGACATAAGACTATTGCCTTTGACTACGACAAGGACAATGGTGGCTAATCACCTATGACTCTTGACTATGAGAATTATTACCTATGATTATGAGCATAAGGCTATTATCTATGACCATGACTTTGAAACTATCACTGTTAATTGACTATGACTATTTCCCTAGAACTATTTTGGATAATTATCCATGACTATTGTGATTAATCGCTTATGGTTCATAATTATGAGATTTCTGCCTATGACCGTGACTACGACTACTGGGGTTAATTACCTAAGACTATTATAGTTGATTGTTCATGCCCATAGTTGAATCCCATGTTGTACACCGAATTTGTAGTTGTTGGATCTCATACCTAGGGTGTGACTTGCTTAGTTTATTCGCTATTATGTACACCAAAGCCATTGGATCCATTATCCTTGTATTTGGCTTGCTCTTGCATGCCTATTTTTTTATGTCAACTTTTATCATGATTATCGCCTTATCTTGCTAGATTTGAAATCCTATATGCTAGTGATGTTGCAACCAATTATCTCAAGTTATATCATGCTAGTCTTGTAATCCCTTTTATCGCTTTGTGCTCGTCCATTTTGCCTAACATAGTTTTGATGTTATTCCCTTTATTTCGGGATTTGGATTTATTTGTAGTACAGATCGATTCACGTTTACGTGCGATGGGAATATGATTTGGGTAGATTAGGCAAAACATGAATTGGTTATGAACATGAATTATGAACTTGATAATAGGCAAAACTTGAAACATGAACATTGTTATAACTTGAATCTGGATGTGGGCATGAAACTTGACATGAATCTTGAACATGGACATGACACTTAGAATAAACTTGAAAATGGCCAACTCGAGGTTGGGTTGAGTTTGCAGTGTAATTCTGCCCGGAACCGCCCGGCAAATCCAGTTACTGCAAACAATAGGATCCAATGTGGGTAGTTGGTCATATGCACTTGAAAACCTGAGGTCAGACTGAGTTGTGATGTAATTCTGCCCGGAACCGCCCGGCATATCCAGTGACCACAACAACAGGTTTGATGTGGGAGGTTGGGGTGCATTAATGATGCCACATGATAGGGTTAAGTCATGAACATGAAAGACAACACTTAACCAGCTTGAAACATGATCGGTAGGGTTAGGTCATGAACTTGAATGGCAACACCTAACCAACTTGACACGTGAATTGTAGGGCTAAGTCATAAACTTAAATGACCACACTTAGCCAAATTGACATGCTAGACTGATGGGGTTAAGTCTCGAATTTAAATGACAACACTTAACCTGTTGGACGGAAACCCTAGTTATGCAGTCCATTTCAGCAGTAACCCACTAGATATATCATGGTACCCTGGAAATAGGCATGGTGGGGCACGATTACTGGGCTGATTGTAAGCGACCAGAACGACGGCTGTGTTGGTGCGCTAGTGTAGGTTCAGGTGGGCTATGGTTGTGCACGTGGTCCGGAGTTGAAAAAGCAGGCATTGGGCATCAGTAGGTTTATCTGTGCATTCTTGATTCGTGTCGGTGGTTGGCACCATAAGGATTGATACACCCTATGGTGGACCTAGCACAGGTGACTACATTCGTGATAGGGTCGTATGACACAGACACATGACGAGCTAGAACTTGTAGGGAGCCGATCGACTAGTGGATCGTTTCGTTGGACCTAGAAATGGGTCACTTCATGATACTAGGCCAAGGGATTATTTAATGATTTATATAAGATATGGATTTGGGATTCTAGTATAGTTGATGAAGTGAACCTTGAATATGTGATGCTATACTTGATTTATCATGTTATCTTAGTCTGTCTTGCCCATCTTGTCATCAACCGTATGATTACTTTCAGTTTATACATGTCATGTTACCTTTATCTGTTTTTATGCTGAAAGTCACTTGGACTTACCAGTCTTTATGATTGACCCATTTTCTTTTGCTTCTTTTTCTTCTGTCCCCCCCCCCCCCCCCCCCGCAGGTTCTCAGGGAGGAAACTCTAGCACTTAGCTTGGATTTCGCTTGCTTTCGGTTCAGCTCATGTATGGTTTGATCTTGAGCTATGATATGGCTGCATTTCTGCTATCTTTGGGGAATTAAGCTACTTTTGATGTTTTAAGTTTATGCTTCTTTATTTATGTAAGACAGAATTTGTTGTAATGGAAAATAATGATCTTGGCTATTTGATGTAAAAGGTTTTGACTCTTTTTGAAAGTAATGAAATTTATCTTTTGATTCTTCTGCTGTTTTATCTATGTTCTATCTTGTAATATTTATGTGTTTGTTTACCTCGATAACGCTCCTCCAAAACTAGTGCATTCCCTTTGTGAGTGACCCTAGTGGAGGTGGGGTGTTACATTTGGTATCAGAGCAGAAGGTTACGAAACCGGGCAAAAGTTTTTAGAAAACCTTCTGAAATTATTTTCAAAACCATTTACAAAGAAGCATTTTTCAAGAAAAGTCTTGTTTTATTTAAAGGCTATTCCCCAAAAGCATTAGCACTATCCTTTGTTTCCTCGTTTGAATCTCTTTTCCTTTCTTTTCTCCATCTGTAGTCGCAGTAGTTTTTTTACCTGCGGCTAATCTTCTTTCTAGCTTCGTAGAGGGTTTTCCGTACGATGGAGATAGTTTCCGTGAGGCTTGTTAACATGTTACATAGGAAAGGTATGAGTGATAAGTTAAGGCGGATGAGTCTAAGAACGAGAAGAAAGACTTCCAAGAAAGGAGGCAAGAACAACAACAATAAGGATAACAAGACACGTGAATAAAAATGCCACTTCTATGGTATTGAGGGGCATATAGTCCAGGGTTGTAGAAAAAAGAAGATGAAGATGGGAGCATGTTTCCAGTGTGGTGAAACTGGACATATCAGCAAGAACTGCCCTAAGAAGCAAGGGCAAGCCCCGCAAGCAGGACCTTCTGGGGGTACATCTTTAACTTCTTCTCCTAGATGCTTTGTTTTATCTTGCTTATCTTCTCAATCCTATCTTGAGAACCTTAGGTAGAACCATATGGATGTAAACATGTATTTGAAACATGTTATGGTTGATGTTTGCAAATGGTTGCAAGTGGTCGCAAGTGGTTGCTCGTGGTTGCATAACACACATTAGTCACTAGATCAGCTCAGACACATTTTCATATTGCATATGCATGAGTGTTTATACTTATTTGTGGATGAAATTGAATGTGTTATCATGTGAATGTTGCATATGGATGGATGTTCGTTCACACATATAGTGTTTATGTGACTAGGACTATTTTCATACATGTTGGATTCATGACACTAAACATATTTTGCATTAAGAAGATCAATCAGGACTGATCATTTGCATTAGATAAGGAACATATACACACACTTTCTGCATATATTCATATAGCATTAGAAATCTTTTAAGGACAATGGTTACTTGTGTATGATGTTTTGAGTAGATGGATGATTGGATGATAGGATGCATTCTTCTTAACTTGAAGATTTCGGGGACGAAATCCTTTAAGGAGGGGAGAATGTAACAACACGTATTTTAATAACATGTTAAAACCATTAATCAAGGCAGAATTAATTTTTAAAATAAGAATCAAGGGAAATGGGTTATGCCATTGCGTTCATCTCAGAATTCTTCTTGAAATAGAGTCCGAGTTTGCGTAAAACGGATACCATACGAAGAAGATATGGACGAACGAAGTTAGGCAGAAAAACCAGAAACGGCCCAGAATGCACTGGCGCACTTGGGAAGTGCACCAGAACAAAATTGCACGGGCGCACTTGGGAAGTGCGCCCATGCAATTTTGCATTGGCGCACTTGGCAGGTGCGCCCAGGACGAGCAGAAACCTGCTTGGTCAGGCCCTGGCGGGCCTGGTTGGGTTCTGGTCAAATTTATGAGCTCTGGTGTGTCATTAGGGATAACTTGTCACTTTCTGATTGGCTTCTCTTGAGATGGATGGCCTTGGTTAACTCTAGCTTCATTGACGGCTCTAATTAGTTTGAAACCCAATATAAACAGCGTCCTAGCCTCATTCTCTTTACACCATTCTTCTCTAACCTTATGTTGCTCAAACTGTTGATGATCATGGCTTCTTCTTCTTTCTCTAAATTAAATCAAATTAAAATAAATCGTGAAGATTATTTCTTGAAGACTACGGCTAGGAATTTCTTATTGGGGATTTGCTTCTACAATCAAAGCAAGATTCAGCGATTCAACAATTCAACGACTAATCTCTAGACTTGTCTTCTGCATCTAAATTTCTTAAACCACGATCTGTAAGTTCCAGTTACTTTTAGATAAAAACTATAAATCTAATATGGGCATGTTAAATTGGAATTGATTTATGTATGATTCATATCTATTCTTGTTTTCTTCTTGGATCTTGACTATTGGGAATATTGTCTACGACGTTGAAACTATTGTTAATGGCATAAGACTATGACTACACCTATGACTGTGAACATAAGACTATGCCTATGACTATGAACATAAGACTACACCTATGCCTATGACTGAGAACGTAAGACTATGCCTATGACTGTGAACATAAGACTATGCCTATGCTTATGACGGTGGACATAAGACTATTGCCTTTGACTACGACAAGGACAATGGTGGCTAATCACCTATGACTCTTGACTATGAGAATTATTACCTATGATTATGAACATAAGGCTATTATCTATGACCATGACTTTGAAACTATCACTATTAATTGACTATGACTATTTTCCTAGAACTATTTTGGATAATTATCGATGACTATTGTGATTAATCGTTTATGGTTCATAATTATGAGATTTCTGCCTATGACTGTGACTATGACTAGTGGGGTTAATTACCTAAGACTATTATAGTTGATTTTTCATGCCCATAGTTGAATCCCATGTTGCACACCGAATTTGCAGTTGTTGGATCTCATACCTAGGGTGTGACTTGCTTAGTTTATTCGCTATTATGTACACCAAAGCCATTGGATCCATTATCCTTGTATTTGGCTTGCTCTTGCATGCCTATTCTTTTATGTCAACTTTTATCATGATTATCGCCCTTATCTTGCTAGATTTGAAATCCTATATGCTAGTGATGTTGTAACCAATTATCTCAAGTTATATCATGCTAGTCTTGTAATCCCTTTTATCGCTTTATGCTCGTCCCTTTTGCCTAACATAGTTTTGATGTTATTCCCTTTATTTCGGGATTTGGATTTATTTGTAGTATAGATCGATTCACGTTTAAGTGCGATGGGAATACGATTTGGGTAGATTAGGCAAAACATGAATTGCTTATGAACATGAATTATGAACTTGATAATAGGAAAAACTTGAAACATGAACATTGTTATAACTTGAATCTGGATGTGGGAAACTTATCATTGAAACTTGACACGAACTTGACATGAATCTTGAACATGGACATGACACTAGAATGAACTTAAAAATAGCCAACTTGAGGTTGGGTTGAGTTTGCAGTGTAATTCTGCCCAGAACCGCCCGGCAAATCCAGTTACTGAAACAATAGGATCCAATGTGGGTAGTTGGTCATATCGCACTTAAAAACCCGAGGTCAAACTGAGTTATGGTGTAATTCTGCCCGGAACCGCCCGGCATATCCAGTAACCACAACAACAGGTCTGATGTGGGACGTTGGGGTGCATTAATGAATTAATGCCACATGATAGGGTTAAGTTATGAACATGAAAGACAACACTTAACCAACTTGAAACATGATTGGTAGGGTTAGGTCATGAACTTGAATGGCAACACCTAACCAACTTGACACGTGAATTGTAGGGCTAAGTCACAAACTTAAATGACAACACTTAGCCAACTTGACATGCTAGACTGATAGGGTTAAGTCTCGAATTTAAATGACAACACTTAACCTGCTGGACGGAAACGCTAGTTACACGGTCCATTTCAGCAGTAACCAACTAGATGTATCATGGTACGCTGGAACTAGGCATGGTGGGGCACGATTACTGGGCTGATTATAAGCGACCAGAATGACGACTGTGTTGGTGCGCCAGTGTAGGTTCAGGCGGGCTATGGTCGTGCACGTGGTCTGGAGTTGAAAAAGCAGGCATTGGGCATTTGTAGGTTTATCTGTGCATTCTTGATTCGTGTCGGTAGTTGGCACCATAGGGCTTGATGCACCCTATGGTGGACCTAGCACAGGTGACTACATTCGTGATAGGGTCGTATGACATAGACACATGACGAGCTAGAACTTGTAGGGAACCGATCGACTAGTGGATCGTTTCGTTGGACCTAGAAATGTGTCATTTCATGATACTAGGCCAATTGATTATTTCATAATTTATATAAGACATGGGTATGTTATCTTAGTCTGTCTTGCCCATCTTGTCATCATCCGTATGATTACTTTCAGTTTATACATGTCATGTTACCTTTAACTGTTTTTATGCTGAAAGTCACTTGGACTTACCAGTCTTTATGACTGACCCGTTTTCTTTCGCCTCTTTTTCTTCCGTTCCCCCCCCAAGGTTCTCAGGGAGGAAACTCTAGCACTTAGCTTGGATTTGGCTTGCTTTCGATTCAGCTTATGTATGGTTTGATCTTGAGCTATGCTATGACTGTATTTCTGCTATCTTTGTGGAATTAAGCTACTTTTGATGTTTTAAGTTTATGCTTCTTTATTTATGCAAGATAGAATTTGTTGTAATGGACAATAATGATCTTGGATATTTGATGTAAAAGGTTTTGACTCTTTTTGAAAGTAATGAAATTTATCTTTTGATTCTTCCGCTGTTTTATCTATGTTCTGTCTTGTAATATTTCTGTGTTTGTTTACCTCGATAACGCTCCTCCAAAACTAGTGCATTCCCTTTGTGAGTGACCCTAGTGGAGGTGGGGTGTTATATTTATACTCTGTATATTCTTATATTCTAATGAATTGTGTAATTAACAATGAAACGTTCTTCTGTTTGCGTCCCGATGTGGCTTGTCCTCAAAGTATCCGGGCTCTCCTTACCGGGGAAGTTACGGGTTTTCACAATAACCTTATCTGATTATAACAACAACCAACACATCAATACTGTAATATTTCTAATATCTATACTTTTTTATATCAAAATATAATTTGGGCAAAATAATATCATTGACCCTTATTTCAAAACATACTATGTCGGTTCATCGTATTCAAGTGTTTAGAAACTCCTACCGATATAGTGGATCAAACCGATCGACCAGGAATCATAAACAACTCAACCAAAAAATCTCTACAATATAAAATCATTTTATAAAATCTACAAATACACTTTCTCATATATATACACTCAACTCAATCTAGGGTATTACTAGCCCCATCTTTATTGAGTTACACCATAGAGCCAAGGTAATCACTTAACCTTCAGCTCTGATACCACTGTAATGTTCCGGTATTTTCGATTCTTGAATAGTCGACATTGGTATTTGTGTTGACTTTCTAGGTCGAAAATTCGCGTTCCTTACATTCAGAAAAAACTAATTTTCTAAATTTGATTTCTTATGTTATAAAAAGGTGCAAACAGAAAAATTCACATCTTCCGTTTTTCTATTATGTACCTTTTCCATCTGCACTTGGATTTTATGTAACTATTTTTAAAGATTCCCTATTTTCCTGTCCAAGCACAACCCATATAAGAAAATTTTCTTTGTTACAGATTTCCTTTTTCAACTTATCTTGGAAAATTTTACTCTTATTCATCTTTTCTCAGAATTTTCCATTTCTTTAACTGCCATGTTTGTTGCTTTACCGAATTTGTTGTTTCCTTTTTAGTTATGCGATTACTCTTTTCATAGCTTATTTAACTTAATCCTATGATTTTAGTTTAGTTTCAAATAAGCCTTCTAGCCCTTCAACTAAAATAGGAAAATAGACACTCTACACAGCTACTACCAAAGGCTAAGAATATCAGAACTATGTCCCTCTCAGATAGAAAAATTCAAACAACAGGATGTAAAAATTTACTTGCTCTTCACTATCTAGTAGTCACATTAGTCTTAGCTGTGTACCAATAGTCATTTCAAGCAAACCCTAGGCTTTTCAACGCTTAGCATTTTACGGGAACTTACCATTATTCCAAGACAAGATAATTTTTTCTATCTACTTCATAGCCTCGAAACTTTTTCCCGTATTTCCTAGGCACTAATCCTTTGTACTTCTTTTTAAAACCTGAGTAGATAAAGGCAACTATTTCTTAATCATATTTACAATTGCTCTTACATACAATGTCAGTTCAGTTGCTCACTACAAGGTGCAAACATCTACCCTGTTCTTAATTTCTATAACTTATTTTGTCCACCCAACAAAATTTCTTGTTAAAACATTAATAAAAAATGATTGGCAAAAGAGTAGAGATTTCAAAACTTTCTTTACTGAAAATGCCAGCTTTCAACAAAATGCAACATTTTCTAAGTTTTTCTTTTTAATCCTTTCATGCAATACAACAAGAAAACTAGCGAGCTATACATGCCCTATAATGTGTACCTTTTCACAGAGAGAATTTGATTTTAGACAAAATTTTCGCAAGAAATCACTATTTACAAAATATACCCCATTTTACTTCAAAACCCAATATGTATTTCTTTACATATTTTAAAACCATAACTTTTAAGATTAAAACTTGAAAACACCATAAATCATCTTCCAAAAGCTTTTATAATTTCAAGTTCTTTACAAGTTAACAATGAGGTTAGAATCAAAGTGGGTTTCCAGTCTTAACTAGGCTTTTCCTAGACACTCCCACAAGGTCAAGATATATATATATACACACACACACACACACACTCCTAATCCATTCTTCTCTTTTTAACCTTTTCCAATTTATAAGGTTTTACTGCCAAACCCACTAACCTAAAATACTATCATATCATATGGGATTTATCTTTCCTCCATACAAAGTATACTGTACACTTCCTACCTAAATTACCTAAGGGTCTCAGATTTCCATGTTCATTCTTTTAGTGTACAAACAGATATCCCAATTCTTACCATATTATGCTCTTTCTATTTAGTGGGTTCCTCTATGGATTTAGGTATATATATGATATATATTTATATTTTTAAAAATACAAATACGTTCACTCACTATCTATACAGGAATCCTAAACCTAGGCTCTGATACCAGATGTAACAACCCGAATTCTGACAGACCAAACTATTTTTTCAAAATTCTAATCTATCGAAACTTTTGTTGGTTTGCTCTGATATCCTACATAAAAGACAGAGATATAAAATAAATCAGAGCTCAGAAAACATCTTATAGTGGAACGGATAAAATATAATTTAATCAAAATATAGCCTTACCGTAGTAATAATACTGCCCAACCAGTATCCATAGCTATCATATCTCTGCCACAAATCTAACCTGCAATTATGTTATGAGGAGGGGTCAGAACACAAATTTTGGTGATTGGATTTAAACTACACATTTTGGATAATCCTACATATACCGTTCAGTTACATTTTCTTGTTTATTAGGTTACTTGGGTTAACAGCACTCAAAGCTTACACACATGTCGTACCCATCTACTTCCCAGTGGATTAACCTAATACAGTATATATGTAGCTACCTCCACGTTGAGGTACACCCCATGGTACCCTACTCATACGGTCTCCACCATAACACCACAAAAATATACGCAGTCCCTCATCCTATGCCGGAGTGACGTACGGATCTCTATATAACAGCGCTACATTTCGCATATATCTTCCATTGCCATGCTACGTAAGCATACAGACTGCCACCTTCGATCGAATCAGATTCCATCACAGAGTAATGCCTTCGAATCTACGATACACCACCTAGAGCAGACATGCATGTATCTAGAATTTCCCATGTACGTATCGTCAATCGTACTCGATGCATTAACCGCACATAACCTCTACTGTGCACCGAGTCCCGCGGCAGGGATGTACAAAAAACACGAAACTCGGTCGAGAGCTTTTCAGATATCTGTATAAGTAGATGCTAAGGTCTGCATTTTCAGTGGCTATGATCCCACCTGACCCCTCCCTCAATTAGTGAAAGGCGAACAAGATTGAGAACTACTGACCTGGCCATAGAGCAAACAACAAGTCCTAGTTGGCAAGTTCCTTAACCATAGACTTGATAGCAAAAGGTCTACGGTCTTTTGGTTTAGCTCTCCGTCTTTTCGCATCACACATCACGTATCAAGCTGACTGTCGATGATAGGTACCCAACGACTTGCTATCACCTAGGTTATACCTGTTAGTTACTCAAAAGTTATCATAACTTAGCCTAATCACAAGGCTACTCGGACCGTCGAACACCTATGCCACCCTATAGTCTTTTGATTGCCCACTATCGTGGCAATCAAGGCATACTCGCTGGGTAGAAACGCGCAGACCTAACCTCTGTGAGCATAGGAGGAAGTTGTCACAACACAGAGGACTACCAGGAGTACCCTCCACGTCCCAGGAAGCCACTTGCTTCCCCTTCTAGAACTTCGAAGTCAGCAGAATATCAACAAAACAACATGCAAAACAAGCAGGATAATCAGATGGACGTGCGCTCCCCTCGTTTCTCATGACACCACGACGATCTACCCCGTTGGGTTATTCACCTTCAGACGTACGGACTGGTCCAATCGCCTTAGGTTAACATGTTATTAGACCCTATGTCTAATCATTTAATTACATGCTTGCTCTTCACTTTCAGATTTCCATGCAACGTGGTTATTCCCAGTCATATTGACTTCTTATTCAAATTATCAAGTTCCTCTCGCTTATTAATTTCAGTTATTACTTAATCCATTTAAGTTTATTAATAAGTCCATAACATGTTATTCTCTAGATTGTAATCCAAGGTCTGTATTCTACAATCTTTTTATATAATTCATTATCTGATTCCATAGTTACAATAACTTGTTCTACTTAATATGTAATTAAGTATATCTCAATTCACATGGTTTTTGTTTAACATGTCACTTATTGTTTAGGATTAAATATAACTTATTTCATTCCATAAGTTTACCATATCCTTCCTCATTTAATCATAATTTCATCTTATAATGTCACTACAACTTGTTGTTGTTTACTTATTAACTTAGTTCTCTTAACTAAAGTTTACTAATAAGTTTCCTTTTCCATTTATTATAACTTATGTTATAATTTCCACTTGTCCCTAGGAAAAGCCTTTAACATGTTATCCTTATCAGCAGATTTCAAATTCTCAAGTTTACATATTACTTAATTTATATTTAAGTACAACTTATTTAATTACATAAGTTATCTCATTTTCTTTATCGTTTATTATAACCTAAGTTATAATCTCCACTTGTCCCTAGAACAAGTCTACCTATTATATAACATTCTCATTAATGTAATTAATCATAATAGGTTATTATCATTACCCGTTCATTCCAATCCTTTTTACTAGTGTAACTTCCATTTAATTCCATTCATTTCCATTAATTACAATTGTTACCATTTATATCTATCCTTTTATACATATATCCATATATATATATATGTGTGTGTGTGTGTGTATATATGTATGTTTATCCACTAGACCTCTCACATTAAATTAACAACTTGTGGACGCTGGATTTTCTAGGCGATTCTAGGCAGATTTCTACAACAAGTTGAATTCAACCTCGTGTCTTAGCACCGTTACATGTATATTTACGCACTAGACCTATCACATTAAATTAACAACTTACGGATGCTGAATTTGTCAGTCGGTTCCGGGAAGACTTCTACCACAAGTTGAATTTAACCTCATGTCTAAGTGTGGTTACAGTTTTCTATTTACTATAAATTTTCCATATATTTTAGGTATGTCCATTCTTCCAAATTTTTACTGTAATTCTATTTTTACATGTAACACTTAATATCATGTTAATTCCATCTTAACTTATAATCATGTCGCATGTTCTTCCTAACATGTAATTAACTCCATTCTAAAATAATAACATGTAACTATCAATCATGTAATTATTCTAATCTTACAATTTGACATGTAATTATACCAATTTTTACAGTTAAGGATTCAAGTACATAATGTGCCACAAATTAACAAGTAATAATCCAATTTCACTGTAACTTAACGTACAGTATCCAATTAACAAGTTATTAAAACATGCATGTATATAACAGTAATCGTTTCCACATATTTTAATTGGTTTATCTTTTTTAACATATTAACATTCCAACGCATCAAACTAACATTTCAACATATTATATTAACATTATGGCAGATTTATATTGCACATTAATAGGAAATGTCAAATGATAAATATACCATTATCAAAAATGATATAACTTATATCCACTCACCAAATTGCTTTCCAAATCCTGAATCTGGTCCAGATCTAGCATTCCATGGTTCCCCTAACTGGATTTAGAACCTAAACAACCATGGATCCACAATTCTTAACTAAAAGAAGAAGGGAAGTAAGAGGAGTAATTCAAATAGACCGGATCCAAGAAATTACCTTACTTCGAATAGAATTCTAAACACCTTCTTTATTAATTTACATCCTTTTCGTCCAGATCTTGATTCAGAATTTTCCTAAACTAATTATGCTATTTTTCTAAAGAGATTTAAGGAGGAAGAAGAATGGCAGAATATGGACGTCGTCTTAGAAAATATGAGATTTTGGCTAGGCATTGCTAGCCTATTTATAGGTGTTCAGGAACTTTTCGTACACGCAACGTTTAGTTAGCATCGAACTTGGTTAAGAAAACAGTCCAGATTCATAAATGAATCTGCCCAGATCTAGGGTGGGTCGACCCCTATGTCGACCACCCTATAGGTGTGTCAACCCTTGGGTCGACCCCCTTATAGGTGGATCGACCCCTAGGTTGACCCCTCCCCCATAGGTCCCGCGAGCTGTTTTGGTGTAGAAATTTTATTTTTGAACGTTTGAATTTCTAGAATTTATTAAATACTATATCTACATATAATCTCCTTATATGCATACAAAACTTCCAATGCCTATTTTATGCGTATACATATACGCACAACTTTTATTTCGATTTCGAAATTCGAACGGTGTTATGCCGTTATTTAATTTTTACCATATTTCTTTGATAGCAATCTTGTCTTGAACTTTTCTCTTATATATATACACACACGCACACACACACACACATATATATATACATATATATATTCTCATATATATATGTCTTTACTTCCTTATATGTGTGTTTATACATATTTTCTCTTTAGAACATGTATTATTTTAGTCGTTTCCCTTAAAACAAAAATAAGGTACTGGCAGGGATCAAACCTTGCACCTCTCGCTTGAAAGTCACATTTTCTAACCAACTAAACTACTTAGGCTTTTGTTAACAAGGCTTAGAACAATGGTGATCATTGTTCTTTTCTTATTCCTCCTTTTCATATTTGTTACAATATTTTATTTAAACCATTGCATGTAACCTTATCATTTTGCATGCATCTTTTTCTTTCACTTTTCTTTTATTATTAATGTATAATATTTGTAAATCATTGCATGCAACATATTACACTGCATGCAACTGATTTTTTCATTCTTTTAACGCATGCATTGAATTATTATTTACATTAATCATTTTCTTCTTTTTATTACATGCAATCATATATTATCATTATTTTATTCTTCTTTTAAATATTTATGTCTATGCATATATATACATATATGCACTATTTAAATATTTAATTGTTATAAAATGCGGGGTGTTGCAAATATAGTTAACAGGTGTGTCGACCTTAATGGGTTTTGGCACTCAAAGCAGCTTGTCAAATCGAAAGGAACTTCAGTGGCACTATGACATTGCTTCGCTTATATATCGAAGCAAAAGGATAGACGTTATATGCCTTGGTACAAAATAAAGTTGGCTTATATTTAAGATGTGGCTCAACCATGTCGATACTAAATGTTTGCTTTGACCTAACTTGTTTCGCCCTTTGCTTCATGATAAATCAATCTGTACCAACTAGTAGAACCATATGTTTCACCAAGGTGAAGGGAAGCGAAACGAAACGAAAAAAGGTGGTACAGTTCAGTTTGGCTTGGGTGAAATCATAATTAAAGAAAAAGGATTTTATTACCAATAAAAGCACTAACTTTCAACAAATTCTCATGTAAGTCAAAAATTTGTCGGTGGATCTCATAATATAAACACTCTTTTTAGAAATTATGTGAATTGTTTCTCTTATTCAAATGCTAATTATAATGAAAGGATTAATTGATAACCTTAATTAATTAATTTTCCTAAATGTTTTCAAGGATTTTTTTATAATAATTCATTTTAATTGGAAAAATCCCAAAAATAATAGAAATTCCAGAATATCATTCTCTTAATTCTGTAAAAATTTCAAGTTAAAAAATATTATTAAATTATTTTAATTAATTAAAATTTCAAATAAACAATTTTCCTTCTTAGAAAATTCATAAAATGTTTTTTTAGCACAACCAACCGATTTTTAAAGCGACCGCAAACACTTAATATTATAACAAAAAAAAATTACAAATCTTATAGGAGATTGGCAGATTGCCAATCTACTATTATGGGTTTTAGGTGGATCATCCAACGTCATCCTATCTGGATTACAATATAGGGGCTAGAAACTTTTTCTAGGCTACAAATTCATATGAAACTCCAGATAGGGAGTTGAAAACATTTGCATACAAAAAGTAACAAATACCACTTAAAATTACATAAAAGCATTTCAAACAAGGACAAAACCCAACAAAAGTACACAAGCATGACCCTTATCAACGTAAGACCATAAAGCGTCAACAAAGTAACAAAAGGACCATTCCTGTGATGCAATAAAACATTCCATCCAATAATTACAAGATAGGTCGCAACTCTGAGACAAAGGACAACCAGCAGTGTTCCAGGAGGAACATCACAATCACGTGCAAAGAAGCATCGAAATACATTGTAGGCAGCAAAAAACAGTAAAGCAAATTTGAATGTTGAGCGACAACATATGAAAAAAAAACTGGCACCTCTGTTTCCCAGGCAACCGCCTAGGAGGATACAGGGAACTAAGTCGCAAAACTCAAATAATAATGTCAAGAACAAGTTGCCATGCTGACTTATATTTGACATTATATAATATTATCACTTCTGATGATATTTGATGACTTGACCAGATCAATATAAGTCACAATTGCATGATTTTAAAATTATATAATTTCCTTAGTATGCAACTATGGTAATATCATCAGAAGTGATAATATGGTTCTCAAACATTAAGAAGGTATAAATGGGTGTAAACTTTTTCGCAAAGTGTAGAAGAATGTATGTATTCAACCATGTATTTCCTATATTTTTGTTGAATTTATGGATGGTATGATGATCGTGAACATGTTTGTTAGCATAGCTTATCTCATTCTAGCAAGTGTGGATGTGATTTCCACGCATTGTTTGTTGTTAGCCACTAGTTAAACCAATAAATTGTTCCAGTTGTGAAATTGGGTGTTGAGATGTCTTAGTGTAAAGACCCGTAACTTCCCCGTGAAGGAAAGCGTGGATACTTTGAGAACAGCACACAAAAGAACCCAGATAGAAGAACTTTTCATTGTTAATTACAACAATTCCATCAAGATACAAGAATATACAGAGTATAAACAAATAAGATACATCAGAGAAATATCAGAGATTACAATAAATTACATAGCAGCGGAAAACAATACAAAACACAACTAGAAGAGATATACGGATACAAAGCTTTCTGGATATCATTCCAGCTGTAAACCAGGTTCCTGTAAATATAAATCTGCAAAACGAAAACAACTAGCTGCCCGTGTCAAAATAAGGGCACCCAGAGTTTAGGTTAAAACAATAAACTCCAGGACAGTCATGTGACTGGTGTGAGAACTAAAACAGTTATTAATATTGGTTTTTAAAGTTCGGTAAATCAAGGGGCCATGCTGTATAACACGGAACGGCTTTCCTCCCAAGAATACCAGTACATAAAACAAATAGCGCAATGCTAAGTAAAGAAAAATGAAGCTGTTATAAGACCCAGGTCCCATCACACAATGCAGCGCAAGCCGGAGGATAGGGTTTTACCTTATAACATCTAACGAATGCTTGATACATGAAATTTCATCTTTTAATTCTTAATTAGACTCCAACCGTAAATTAGTAAGAGAACGATTCCCTAAGTATTAACCCCGAAGGCCGAAACCGACATCATACTAATACCCAGGAAACCACCCATCTTAGCTCGTTTCCAGTTAGTTTCTGATTTTATATACAATCATAAATATCAATCATAGGCGGCATGAATGCCCCATACCACTATGTCGCCATATATAGGTATACAATCAAAACCGCAATTGTCATATATTGGAAGATGGATTTCCATCTGTGAACCAATGCAAAAGATAGTCCTTACTGATTCGAGAGCCTCTAGTCCGCCCCTTAGGTCAAAGCTTGAGTGACCTTTGGATCGTCAGGGCCGGTCCACCGATGTGGATTAAAATGCCTGAACACTGCGTTTCCCCGCCATTTGGGGCGTAAATGAGCCAACGAATGACTCCATCTGCTTCACATAGTCACCGATATATCCGAGGCGCCTCGCAAACCAACAACCACATAAGTCAAACTCGTCAGGGCATGTCAAACCACTGACGCCGCTTCTAACTAGAAGGAAACGCATGCCCTCCCTGATGTCCTCTCCCGTTTCTGGTTCACAACCGGGGTGTGAGGCTCGCGAATCAATGCTACACAAAGCTATGCCACACAGGCCGTGCTTTGATCATCAACCACAAGACTTTGCTTTTCAACAGAAGCCTTGATCATTTGCATCTTAGCATGCCACACAGGCAAACCACTCCATGCAACCGATATCCATCAATCACACAGAATGATATCCAATGTCAAACACATAGTCCATTTACAAGTCCGTTCTGGGTCTGAACGAAACCGGAGGCACCTTGTACCTCGCATATCCATCGATCTCCAAGTACGTCTGGACGATCACCAACTGATTCCCTCCTCTTGGGTGTACGGCCCAATCAAGATCATCAGTAATTATCCAAACGACGTGAAGACCTCTGGTCTTCAACCACCGTCTTCATCTTCGACTCATCGTCGAATCATTTATTCAGAATGGGATAAACCCGGTCTTTCCGAATAACTCACGTATATAATAAACAAGTGTTACACAAACTCAACATACGCCTCATTCCAATTCATCAGTCACTACCTGTAACTTAGTAAGGGAACAATTCCCCAAATATTAAGCACGAAGGCGGAAACTAACATCAGATCAATACCCAGGAAACCATTCATCTTAACTAATCTTCAGTTAGTTGCTAAATTTCACATTCTTAGGGATAGGTTCCCTTTAATTTTATCAAAGATAAATTCCTTAAATTTATTCTTTAATCTTCTTTTGAATATCAATTCAAACCAAATTATGGTTTAACCAAACTAGCTGGGATTAACGAACCTTACCGAAGTAATCATTTGTTTTAAATTTGCCAATCCCAACCTATTCATCCCATGAAGTAAAACAGGTAATACTTCATATCTAACACCACGGTGTTATCGGTTAATTCAATTACCATTTCACGTTCAAATCTAATTAAAGATTTAACTATCGCTTGGAGCAAAATTGGTGATACTCCATTCTCGATCTTTTCAATTTAATTAAAGATTCATTAAAACTCCACTTAGTTTTAACCTTTAACTGGGTTAAAGAACCGATATCATTTAAAACACGGTTCACGATAAACCCCAAAATCACATCACATTTCAATCAGTCCCTAACCGTAAATTAGTAAGAGGGTAGTTCCCTAAATATTAACCCCGAAGGTCGAAACCAACATCATATCAATATCCAAGAAACCATCCAACTTAACTGATCCCCAGTTAGTTCTAAATTTTCTTAACTCCATTTGGGTTTAAGAACAGTATTATTAAAGATACCGTTCACGAAAACCCAAAATCTCATTCCATTAATTATCGGGTTAAAGAACAAGTGTTATTTAAAACACCGTTCACGATAAACCCAAAAATCAATTCAAATTCAATTCCAATTAAATACCACTTAATTGGTACACTTCGTTAAATCTAAATAAAAGATTTAATCTTTTTCTCAACTGGGTTTAACAACAGTGTTAACGAAGACACCATTCACGACAAACCCAAATCCCATTTGATATTAGATACAAGGCTCTCAATAGAAAATATATCGGCTTATATTCAATATCAAATTCTACGACCAACAAATATTGTATTGGAAATAATGATATAAATATATCTTTCAAATTCCCATAACAATATCTGTATCAACACGAAATCAAACATCGAAATATTCCGAAGACAATTTCGATTCAAATCCATTCCAATTCACTTATTGGAAATTCTGGTTACTTTTAAAACCATTTCAAATCCACTTTATTTACTTTAAAAATAAATAGAATTATAATTCTAGTTCAAAACTAGTTCATTTCGATAAAAATCTATTTTTATCTTTTCAAATATGGAAATTTTCATCCCATTCTTCCCAAATCATTTCTTATGATTTTACACAAATTATTACTATTTTTAATAATTTTATCAAGCCCCGTACAGTCGATTTCCATCAACGGCCATCGAACTGCACTTACAATGACCTTTCCCAAATTTGATTTGGACATAATTCCAAATCCAAGCATTAGATTTCTAATTTCTAATATCCGTTAGAAAGCTCTTTTCGATACGAACCCAACGGTTCCGGTTTTAGGAGAATCCGACGGTCGGAACTCCCGTAATATCCGTTCGAAGTCAATGGTCAAAATTCGCGAACTACCGCGGCGCGGCGCGTTCTATTCAGGCCAATATATTATATATATAATATATACTTCGTCGATTTCCTTTTAAAACGTATTTTATAAATCGTTTTAAATTCGTTTTCAAAACGATTTCAACTTCCTTTTCAAATTCAAATCAAGATTGAATTTTTCAATTCAATTTCAATTTAATTCAAATTTCGATTCATTTCAATTTAATTCGAATTTCAATTCATTTCAATTTAACTTGAATTTCAATTCATTTCAATTTAATTTGAATTTCAATTTAATTCGTATTTCAAATCTATTCAATTTAATTCGAATTTCAAAATCACTTTCAATATTCATTGAAAAATTGAATAAAATCGATATAAATATCGTTCACGTCAAAATGGCGTCAATCTAATCAACACGGCTTTTATTCAACACATGAATATTTTATTTTATTCAACACATGAATTTATATTTCTTATTTTCCAAATTGGAATGAGGCCCAATCAATTAACATATAATGTTAATTATATGGTTTCCTTACAGCACTTGTACATAACAGCAACGATAAATAATCAACCATCATCCAGAGTGCACCACACAACTGCATAAGCAATGAATATAATAATTAACGCTTACACAGTCTGTCAACCCATCGATTGACATACAACTAAACAATCGGGATTAGTGTACGTCAAATATCATCCCAATACCCATGTGAGGTTTCAAATCAACAAACACATATTTTATTTGTGCAGTTGGGCGATGTGTAAAATTTATTGTCCCAATCAATATCAGTCAAATCAGTGTATATAAACAAATCGTCCGATTTGTTTATAAATATTTATTTTATATACACGTTAAAAATCATTTTTTTTAACTATAAAATATTTTATTTCATTCACCATCACACAATCAAATTTCACTACACAATAATCAAACAAACAAGTCATCCATGGTCTGTGGACGACGGGTGTCGGGTGCTACTAAACACCGTCTGCGTCCTAATATATATTTCAACTAGAAAATAAATTAAAGGTTAGGAGTTCTCACAAAATAGCTAAACCAAATGCCACGACTCTTCTTATGTAGAAATCTTCGTCGTGCTCGTCTTTGGTCACTTTCATCGTCCGTAGCCACTACATATATAAAAATCACATTTTTATATTGTTGCTATGCATATAAAAATCACATTTTTTATAATCACTCTATATGGATAAAAATCACATTTTTATACCGCTACTATATAGATAAAAATTCTATTTTTATACGATTAAAAATCGTATCTTTAACACGATGTTTATATTATAAAGATAATATTTTCATTTCGATATTCACACAATAAAAATCATATTTTAATTCTTTCTATAATATAAAAATCAGATTTTTATTCTTTCTATAATATAAAAATCATATTTTTATTCTTTCTATAATATAAAAATCATATTTTTAAAATGCTTTCTTCTATATAAAAATCCGATCATTCCTTTTTCTACATTCATATAAAAATACGATCTTTACTAACTTTTCACTTATATAAAAATTCATCCTCTTTTAATTTATAAAAATCTAATTACAGTTTATTTACTAATTCAAATAACTGATTACATAATAATTAAAACAAAATAAAATAACGTAATAAAAGAAAAAAGGAAGAAGAAACTCACTTCGTTCGCTAAGGAAGGGGGGCGTCTGGTTCGCCGCAGGTGGCGGCGGCTAAGGTGGCGACGACCATCAGGTTTGGGTAAGGCAGGGGGTTTTGGGGGGGGGGTTGCTCTTCGGCGGTATAGGGTTCAGGGGGGTTGTGGCCTTCACGTCGAGGGGGAAGAGGGAGAAGCGAAGGGAAAGGGGGGGAGAAGAGATCTCGCCGGCGGCCTCAGGCGATGTAGAGGGGGGCGCGGTGGCCGCTGCGAGGTGGATGAGGGACAGCGACGGGGGGTCTTTCCCCCTATTGGATCTCAATTTGTAAAATAGAACCGGGGGGGGGGGGGAGGTTGTCTGAGTGAATGGAGATAGGGGGGGTTATTGAAAATACATATTTATATAATTTAATGGATAAATTGACAGGAATAATCCGAAGTTTGACGTGACTTCTCGAATTAATCCGAAGTTTGGATTATTTTTAATTAATCCCAAGTTTGGGGGGTCCCTTCCCGTATTGATCCCGATGACTTATTAACTTGTTGTAGCCGGTTATCAAACTTAAATTCGTTTTCTCCAAACTAGTTTCCCACTCAAGAAAAATCATTTGGGAAAGAAGAATTTATGTTTGATAACCGGTTACAACAAGTTAATAAGTAATCGAAATCAATATGGGAAGGGACCCCCTAAACTTGAGATTATTTAAAAATAATCCAAACTTTGGATTAATATTGGAAGACACGTCAAACTTCGGATTATTCCTATCAATTAATCCTAATTTAATTATATTTTAATTTCTTAAAGTAACTTTTTATTTTCAACTCGAAATCAAACCCACCGACTGTCGTCCATAGCTAATCACCCCCATTCCGAACACAATGGGATATATATCATGAGCTGATTCGATCATTTCGATCAGTTTTCGTCAAAATCAAAATATAACTCTATATATTGAATTTGAACGTACATTTCAATTTACCGAGGTCACATACAGGCTCTAAAAATTCTCGAAAAATATTTTCTAGCTTTGTATTGACAACACGGTCCTAACAAAACCAATTTCGTCAACTTCTGAGAACGTTTGAAAAATGACCATTTTCCAGTCGATTAAAATCAACTGAAATTGGTCAAACGCGTTTTCCTTTTCCACGCTCACATATTAATTCAGAAAATTACGAATTTTGAAACCTAGTTATAACTTGACATCACGGATCCAACAAAAGAGGTTTCGTCGAAAACCGATGTCATTTGCAAAATTTCCATTTTTAAGGGCCGAAATTCCATAGCGACTATTCTGAATTTTCAACTGGATGTAACTTTTGATTCATGCAATGAAATTTCAATTTTTCGGATTCGTTGGAAAGATATTCCCAAATAGATTCAAATATTTTTGGTTTCGCTAAAATCCGGTTTATTTTGCACCCGGTACATTCATTTGAAGTTTGAAATCAAATTTTCGAACTACCGTGCCATTTTCAATTTCTTTTATATTTATAAATCAATATTTATATTCTAGTGACGATTCAGATAAATATATACGTTCTAATTCTATTCAAAATAAATTTCTCGTCGATATTATTTAAAATAATTCATTTTAAATAATCAATATTCGCTAAAATTGCCAAAATAAAATTTTTAAATTGGCTCAGATTTCCGGGTTATTACACTTAGGATTAAGCTCACGTGATGGTTAGGGGGTACCTTGCAAAAATACCCGCAGTATGTATTGCGGGGCCGGTGCATGCTTCTTCAGAGTTTACCATTGAACTTTGATTCTCTGGATCTTCAAACACACATACCCGCACACATATATAATGGCACAAATGCAACTAGCATGTGAAGATTACGGGTTGCTTGTTACGTGTTAGACGTCACCACAATTCTTTGATATTCATTTAACCTAAGTTAAGGGACTTAATACATATACATGAGATTTGGGGTTTAACTATTTCAGATTGAGTACCGTTCATATTTATAGTAAATTTTCCTTTATTTAAAGACAACACTCAATAATATCATATGCATATTTGGAATTGTGTTGTTAGAAACTAGATTAGTACTTTCTATAATCAAAATTGGTTTTAAATGATATAAATACATTTAAGATTTAGAATTTCATAATGATATACTAGAATGAAAACCTAAGGTATGACATGATACAGCTGGATAAAAGTGAGTTTAATATGTTTTTTAAAATTAATAATGACAATAAATGCTTGACGGTTTGTCTAGGTTACAAATTTATGTTAAGATCATGACATTTATAACATAAATTAAACGAATATGCTAATAATTAGAACATCGGTACCATAACAAGAATAATATTAACTTATTTATCAAAATTACACGATGTACTTGCTTTAAAAATTTTGTTTGTATTTATGGAAAGATATAAATAAGCTACGTTAGCAATTGAAGGGATACGATCAAAGGAGAGGATTGCATTGTTAAAGCGGCGAGCGTTCCTAATGAAAGTTACTCGTTTTGTCTTATCATATATGTGTTTGTGTGCAATAATGGAGGGTCATTACAATTCTTTTTTCTTTTTTCGATTATATCAGTTCTCATTATGAGATTACATTTATGCTAAATATATTGTCCATTAACTTTTTTCTTTATATACGACGTCAAAAGCTTTATTATATTTCTGTTTTTATATATTGTTATATTAGCGTCCAAGTACAAGTGCTTGTTAATTGGTAGCTACATTTATTCATCATTATTTTACTTTCCATCCAATTGCTTCACACATCCATGTGCATTAAGTTTATTTAATTTATATAAGATTATTATTAAATTTATCTTTTATTTTCTTCCATTGACAAAATTATATAATTCCTGCTTACTAGTATATTATTATTCAACCTTTTTTTTCTAGATTACCACCATCTAATATCGATTATATAATACAACGTGTTTCAAGCATAAAATATACAATATGATTGAGTTTTCAATTTTATTAAAGTGTGTAATAATAAACATTATAATTTCATTGTAAATTACATATTGATAACGATCACAATGTACATTGCATGAAGAAGTCATGATATCATGAATTGTCATTAAATCACAAAATAATGAATTGATAGGCCAAAATAATATTCACTAATGTGAAAATACATCTTCTAAAAAAGCTAGTGAAATAAACAAATTTGTAAGCAAATCAATAAATCCTTACAATTAAGATCAAGGGTATGGTTAACCATACCTTTTAAATTTTATTAATTAAAATTGTATGCTAATGACCCAAAATAATTTTGTGAAAGATTTCCTAAGTAAACAGGCTTCTTATACCAAAATGTATCATTTTTCAGTCACGCTTTTATACTATATGCAAAAATATAAATGCAAAAAGTGCAATATATAGAAGGACATCCTGTCCACTGGTGGCCAACGACAAAATCAAAGCCCCTCAAAATTCCTATTTCGTCTCTCTGTCTAACTTGAATCCGTTATAAATTTTGAACCCAGCGAGCAAGCTAGAATCAAACGATCAACTCTCTTTTTCTCAGGTACGTTTATCACGAGTCGCAGCGGTAGACGCTCAGTTTCAATAAGTTACATATGAATGTAATTTTGTTCGTCCTTTTTTCCTTTTTGTATATTCTTCATTTTGACAAGAAAGTGTATAATTCACGAACTTGGATTGATCTTGAGCTCTATAGTTACGGATAAAGATCCAATCTTTTTTCCACTTTGTTTTTAATTTTAGTCTTAATTTTTTTGTTGAGCTTGTTTAACCGTGATTCAGTGAAGTTATATTTTTTTGTTATTAACAATCAGTGCATGGTGATTTGGGTTGACTGGTTACTACATCAAATCGCTATGCTTGATTGATGAGGAGCAACTTTCATATTTTATTTATAATCCAGATTTTCTTTTTTGAACACACTTTTTTAGTCCATTTTGTCAATTACTTTTCTAATTAACGTGAGAATCAAATACTAGATGTTTTAGTTTCTAAGTTTTGTTTTGTGAACATGCTTACAAGACCTTACCCGTTGATTCCATCTACTGTACTAATTGCTAAACGTGTAAAGCAAATTGAACTCCTTATATTCAAATTTAATCATTATAAAGTTGTCCAGGCAACATGCTAAATGGATTGGAGCGAAGTTTAGCCTCGTGGATTTGAATTCGACAGAGTGTGTATGAATTATTTGATAGTTCCTTTATATTCAGTATTTGTGCACCAAACTAATTTTCTTTTTTTGAACTGATGGCAGTTTCAATTGGTGACCGTGCATGCTGGAAAATAGATTCATTGATTTCTAGCAACCCAAGGTAAATCTTTTTGTTACAGAGGGTGTTTGGCTGAAATAGTTTAAAGAACACTTTATCTTTGTTTTAAGAGTGGATTGAAAAATGAATTTTTAGAGAATAAGGCTTATTCACACGTGACAACAAATTTGGTATTCAAAGCATGACAAAAGGAGATCCTGATAATTAAGTTAAAAAGAAAATACTTTGGGTAGCTGTAAGCGGGTTGTTTGCATTCTCATGAAATCAACTAAATTTGTCCTTACAAAAGACAAATATGTCTGTGCTAATAGTCGTTCTTTGAAGTTTTTACCATCTGAGTCATAAATCTTAAAACAGCCGTGACAGAGTATGCATTTAAGCTGTTATTTCTTGTTCCTTGTTACTGGTTATTATCTGGTTGATTGCGCAGCTTCTACTGTTGATATGTTAAATGGAGAGTCCATATTTTTTAAGATTGAATTTAAACCTGTTTATGCTGCTGTTCTGTAGTTCGTTGACTTTATTCGCTTACGATTGTCCAATTCATTTGTAATTGAATATCTTATATTCTACTGTGATGTTCACCATGCTGTCGTGAGTTTTCTGGTAAAAAATTCTTTTGTTGCTGTAAAAAGAGAGTTTTATGAGATGTTTTGAAAGCTAGCCTATGAAAGTATATTATTTTATTGCTAATATTTCAAAAAAAAAATCTTGAAAGGTGGATGATGACTGGACTCCATGTATGCTACTTCTTAGAAGTTGCTATTTGTAACATATTTTTTTTTCCTTTTCACAAAGAAACGAGTGAAAATCTGTAAGAGGATCCAATATAAAGTTTATAATTATTCTGGTTTCAGCTTAAGAAATGAATTACCAATATTTTGTATGAATGAATTCATAGTTGATATATGATTCTGCTAGCGATATTATTTAATGAATATACATTACGGATTGTGGATTCAAGTCATGTATTTATAATGAAATTAATAGTACAACTCAAATTTTAAAGTCATTTGATAAGCTTATAAGTTGACAGTGCAGAAAGCAACTTTTATATATCAAGATAATAAATATACATACATTTAATTCATAACAAATTCAAAATTAGATTTAATTTGTTTTTGAGTGCTCTTCTTAAATTAAATTTGTTATCAAAAAACTAGTTTTAATTTGTTTCACATATTTATAATGGATTTTACTCATTCTGTTAAATTGTGATGTTATTTTGAGAATTATGTAAAGCCAATAAATTTACTAGTGTAATACGAATATTATATGCCATGCAGAATATTTGATTTGTGTACAGGCAGACAATATGGAAAACCATTGTTTACCTAGCATTTTGTTTGTTTAAACTTTTGCTCAAGTCAGTTTAGTTCAAAAGTTGGTATGAACCGATGAAGTCAGTTCATACAGATTTTTCATTTGCAAAGTTTAATATCACGCAGGAAAATGAGCAAAATAAGATTCTGCTAGAGAACCGGAACAGTTATGCTGCTTTTAGATTTCTCGAGAATACTGGTTAGAATGGTACTGTGTCATGCCAGCTTTACATGATTTCTTGAATTTTAATGTTGCCTGAAAAGCTAACATAATTTATCAACTTATACAAATCACGGTTCTCGTTGCATCTTAATTTATGTTTTAGTACATCTAGAACATCAAGCTTTTCTCATAACTCTTGGCTGTCTTCAACAAACACCCAACTATTTCGACAAGGTTAACGATTGTTACAAATATAATTTAGCACATAGAATGATAAATTTTTTACTTGTTGTGTATGATGGAAGTATAATTTCATGGCGGTTTGCTTTATCATATGCTGCGTAACTAGAAGTTAAATACGTGTCCTTTAACAATTATTAGTGATGTCTGTTTTGGGATAACATATGCAATTTTTTACGAGTGTGAATATTCACAAATATGTTGTGTTTTCTAATTCGATCTTTCGATTTTTACTTTATTTGTTCTTCTTTTTACTCATTACTGATTTTTAAATTCATTCATACAGACCGCCGAAATCGCATTCTGCATCTGCAGTAACTTTGGAAATCGTACAAGGTTATCAGGAAGTCGCTTCTGAATCAGCATAAAAATTATTTCGGCATGGATCGGAGAATGTCTTGGACTGATTTATTAAATTCTGCAGTATATTCAAATGAAGCTATGTCATCTATTGATCTGGCCAGTGATGATTCCTTTGGTATAAATACTTGGACTTCAGCAGAACCTGCTTCTGGCAGACATGCACTAGAAGAGAATGGTTGGGTATCTACTTTAACAACTAATGATGGTTCACGATTAAGAATGGAAGATTCTCAGTCAAGATCTAATAATGTACCTCATCTGGAAAATCCGAATTGCAATTTAATAAACAATCAGGTTAATGGAAACACTGTACACAATGATTCTTCAAATCATTATGATAGTTCTTCAAGGAGCATGAATGTAACTGAAAACCCATTCAATGTTTGCACTTTATCTCGTAAAAGAAAGGGAATTGATGATAGTAATACAGGCGGGAGCTTAAGTTCTGTTCACCAAGGCCAAAGTAGTTCTATGCATCATCCTTTTTCACCAAATCAAAATGCTAGCACAACTTTAAGAATTGGACCATCAAATGTGGAGCCTTCTCAGTACCCTGTTAACGGAGGTCGTGGAAGGTCAAACAGGAATCGACGAGTTAGAGTTAATCCTTCTAATCGGCAAGACCAAACAAACAATCATTTGCCATCAAATCAAGAAATTGACAGTCGGTTTGGCTCACTAAACATTTCCAGTCTAAGCTCAACCAATTTGGCTCCAAATATGCATTCATTCTCTCGAAATGTGTACCCATTGTCTATAAATACCACACCAAGTTCTAGAATAATGAATTCCACTACTGTGCTAAATAATAACTCAACCATGCATAGGAATATTGGCACTGGAAATTGTTTTCCTTCGTCTGCGCATGTCAATCCTTCAAATCCTGTGGTGCGAGGGCAAACCATAAGAATCTCAAATTCATTTGGTCATCCTCGGATCACACAACAACTTAGTAGTCAAAGCATTTCTCCTCAGTTTGCATCTGGTCAGTATATCAGTATTATTCCCCCACCTGGTTCTTCAAATTCAAATTCATCTGGTTTGAATATTCGAAGAGTTGCGAATCTTGCCGACAGTATTCGAGAATTTTCTTTAAGAGATGGAAATGGTAGCATAACTCCTGAAGCCTCGTCTGGTAGATCCCAAAGGAGAAGAATTTCAGCGGAGGTACGTATTGATTAGTTGGTTAAAAAAATTTCTGTTTGCATTACCTTTTTTTTAATTTACTTTATTTGCTTACTTATATAGTAATACAGCCTCCATGTACTTCAAATTTTAAATTAAATATCTTTTATAAATGTAGTAGCTTGAAAGTTTAAATTAGATCTCTTTTATAGATGTGGTCTTACTGAATGTGTGATTAGCTAAATGTTTATTGGTTGCCATCGAAATTTGCATAGATATATTCTAAATTTTTTGATAATGCCAAACCATGAGGATTTTTTTTTTTTTAATTTTTATATAATTGGTTTGGAAGTGCAATCTTTTAATTCGACCGTGAACTTTCCAAAATACCATTCGCTCATATGTTTATTATTAATAAAGAAAGTTCCATAAACTAATTTAGTTGGGCCATTTTTTGAAATACCAAAATTACCCTTCATAGTTGTTTAAATTTATATTGTCATTTGGCACTTGGTTGGGTTGCAGCTGTAGGAGCTGATAACGAGCGATTGTCAACAGTCTGAAGTTTGACACATCTGACCCCACGCTTGCCTATATTACCAACCTTCTCAACTCAATCCTCAACATCACTACATCTTATGCAAAATGTGTAGCTCGTAATAATATAATCAAACTACCGTTTTAGTTTATCCTACATTGCATTAATAACATATTACTATTCAGTCCATTTTCCTAAATTTTTGCCTTAGTATTTTTCTTTCGTACTAATGGACCGTGGTAGTTACAACATTTGCAATTACATCGAGTTCATGTATTTTACAACATTCTTTAGCTGCACTTTTCTGCTTGCTTAGCTTACGTCTATTTCTTGGCAAGAAAGTCCAACTACATTGCAACTTTAAAAAAGAAAAGAGTTGATCATAATAAGCCATACAATTCACTTACTATGTTTTTTTGGTATTCCTACAGCATTCTCAAAGTGAACCGACACGTGGGGAGAGACGTGTAAACCTTGAGGTTAGCATTCTATTTATAGAGCAACTAATTTTACTAAAATATAGATTTATAATCAATATTAATCAGTAGTATTATCACTGTTGATGTTATTGCTCACAATAACAAAAAGTCCATGAGACCCTCTTGGTCCATGTTTGATATTGAATTATGTGCGAGTTTCTTTTTTTGGACTCATTATACTTCTCGTCTTTTGAATAGGACTTGCTTTTTCTTAATCGTGTTGTATTACGAAGACCTGTTGAATCACGTGATAGACACAGAGATATGAGACTTGATGTGGATAATATGTCTTACGAGGTAATTAAGATCAAAATAGTACTACCCTTAAAAATGCATATGATTCACTTTGTAAGCCATTATTGATCCTTGAATATATAGGAACTGCTAGAATTGGAAGAGAGGATAGGTGATGTAAACACAGGACTCGATGAGGGAAAAATCATGAAATGCTTGAAACGAAGGGTATACATATCACTTGAGAAAAATCCTATTGATGCAGAACCTTGCTGCATATGCCAGGTAAAAGTGATTCTAGTGTCTTGTAACTTTTCTATGACAATTGAAGTGGATTTCAGAATGTTTACAATAGATAACTGAAAATGAATACCACGACAGGGAAATCACTATAAATTAAGCTGCACACGCAATTGCAAACTAAACCTTTTTTTAATTTTTATGCTAGACAGCTTAAATCCACTGATTATGCATAAATCTCTTGTTCTCTGTTTACTGGTGCTTGATTTTGTTAGTTTGAAATTATCGTCCGCAACATAGAAACTGAAGGGTATTTTTTTATAATTCTAGAATATAAAACTGAAGTTGAGTTACAATATGTTCAAAAGTCATGTTTCATTTTGTTGCAAGTCTGTATGGTCATCTTGTTCATCGTTGTGACATAGTGAATCCAATTGAGATAGCTGGATGTCTTGGAGGTCTTATAGATGTTTTATCCAAAAATAATAATAGTAATAAATAAAATAAGCATTATCCAACCAATTTTTTTTTTATGTTTATCTGTTAGTAATTGGACTACTTTATTTCTTTTTATTAATAACCATAACGATGTTTTGAAGTTCAATTTTACGTTTAAACATCATAATACTGTAAATATTGTTGCAGTTATGTGTTAAAAATTGTAATGTTACCCGCATTAGTTACCATTAATTAGTTTAACTTAGTGGAGTATAAAGAGCTATTTTGTTGTAAAGAGTCAAGATATCTTCTAGTCATTTTATCTGCTTTAATTTTTTATGTTACATGGTAATACATTAGTGTAAGAATGTTTTGGAAGTTCAAATTTAAAATTTAAATTTATAACACCAAGAATTTTGGTAATTATATGTTAAAAATTGTCATGTTACTATCTTTAGTTACATTAATCAACTCCACGGAGATACCTGATATGTATATGTAAAGAGCTAAGTCGGTACACTTCAAAACCTAGCATTTCATTTGCTACTAATGATACACTTACAGATTTTCAATAATTATATTTTTGCTGATGAAATATTGTCATTGTCATCGTTATCATTGAACATCACTTAAATGATACTTAGGATTAAACTGGGATTAGATGACATGTCTACACACATTTTTCTGCCAATTATCTCGGTAATAAAGTTTACGCGGCATATTTAAAGGTTTTGCTTTCAGATTCCTTTAGTACGTCTAAATATTCATTTCTTATGTCTTATGCGTGCATTTGTATTTTATTTAGGCGCACAACATACACATTAACAGAAATGATATGCCATGTCACAGGAAATGTTTGTGGAAGAAGAAGATGTTGGTAGACTAAAGTGCGGGCATGATTTTCACACTGCTTGCATCAAGGAATGGCTAATGAGGAAGAACTTGTGTCCAATTTGTAAAATGCCAGGATTAGCACAATAAGCAAAGTGAATAGAGGCTATGTTTCTGTTATATCCATACACAGACAGGAGGGAAGAAAAACATAAAAACAATGAGTGAAAAGCAATATCCATCTATGATGGATTATAGAGAAACAAAAACTTCGGTGGACATTACATTATTATTTTCATTGGGATAGTTTCATTTTATATCATGTTGTAAACTTGTTTTGTCATCCTTAAAAGGATGAAACTCCGTCTTTTTTTTGCATTAAGAAAGACATATTATGGAGATTTTGACCAATCATCTTATAGCATGATGTTTGTTTGTGAATAATCTGTTCCTTATATGCTGCTTGAGTTTGTTTCTGACATAGCAGACTGTGAACGTTGCAATGTTATCATCTATTGTTATTGTTGAGACCTTTTGGCAGCTTAGTCGTTCCTGTCCACTTCATTGCTGAAGTTGGTCCTTTTTAAAAAATGCTAAGTTTACCATTCTACAGCTTGATTGCTTCCACTTCTTTAGTAAATTGGTTCCTTTTCTGTTTTTTTTTAACACCTCAATAATAAATTATTTAAGTTTACCTTTGATGCAAATGATTTAGTTGCTTTTTCACTTTGCTGTGCCTGATATGCTTGTGAATGATTTGGTTGTGCGCGCGTGGTCTTTCGGTTTTCTTTGTGATTTAGTTCTCACATGAAGGTCAAATGGTTCAAAGAGGATGACATAATAAAAGTGACTACAATGGATTAGACGTTAAAAAAAAATAAAAAAAAAAATAAAAAAAAAATATTTCAGACTGGCTATAATAAGTTTAAAAAACAGGCTAATTTAGTGATTAATTTTCGAAAAAAAAAGAGAGAGAAGAAGTAGTAGTGACTACAATGGTTACAACGGAAGAATCTATACAAAGCTTCAAGGTATGAAACCTATTTTTGCATCTTTAAAAGTGCATTTCTCTGTCATAGTAAAATGTGTATATGTTGTTGTATCATGGTAAATGTGCGTAAATTAGTTCTTTTTTTTTTTCCTCCACTGCAGGACTAGATAACCGTGGCTAGAGAAGCCAGCACTTAAATTTATATATACACCTATTTTAGTAGAGGTTAGATAAAATACTCAGTTGATTTTTGTACCTCAATTTTTCAAAAGATAAAGTAACAAAAACCTCGCGTATTTATATATGAGTTTGTGACATAGATTCAGTTGAGTTTGTGACATAGAACATACTTCAAAGCTTCAAGGAAGAAGAGATGAAATAAATTAAGAATGACCACACTAAAGTACTTTTTAAACTGAGAGCCAAGAAGAAAAACAAAAATTGTAGGTCAAACATAAAGTTTGTTTTGAATAGCATAAACAATAACTTCGGTAAAATCGATACTGTTAATCGGCATTTTGATCGGGTTCCCAAAAGCAATTTAAGCCCACGAATCGGGCCATCACGTGGATCAACGGTACAGGAGTATTGTCGAAACATTCAGGGCCCAAGCCCAGATGGAGTCGTGCAAGAATAGTCGTCTCGTCTCAACCATTGAACCGACACTTTGGGATCGGTGCCGAGCCTAAACTTCAACCCGAATCCTGACTTAACAACTCCTCAAAATCCCCTAAACTTTCGAGATTCGTATCCATAGGATGCAAATCCCTCATTTCGTATGCTTGGATTATATCTCCCGGATTTCGTATCCGCTCCCATGTCTCAAATTTTATATTGCCTTACATGCTTCGTATCCATCCTATTTTGTATCCCATGAGTGCGACTCCTCCAGGATATAAATTTGTATACTGCTGTGTAGTTTGCCTCGTTATTGCCCAGCTATATCCTATAGCAGATTTTTGTCGCTACGATATTTATAGATAGCCTCCAAAATAGCCTTTCCGCTTTAAACCCCGCTATATTCCGATATTTCTGATGTATACCATTATTTCAGCTATATTCCGCTATTCCCGCTATATATTTATAAAAGAAATGAATTAAAAAGTGACACTTACACATTACAATAATTATAAAATTAGTTTTTTAATCAAATTTTTTAAATATGCCTTTAAGAATAAAAAATACTATACTATTCTACTAAGTTTAATTAAGCTAAATAATAGTTTATCTTTTTTACATATATATACGTAGGTTTTTATCTAAATTTAAGAATGTATCTATTGTTATTAAATTTAATGTTAAAATTTCATTCATCTATCATCGATATATTTGTAAAAGCTTCAAGTATGAGTTTTCTATTTTATTTTAGAGTCATTTACTATATCCCACTATTTCCTCGCTTTATCCACGCCACAACATTTTGCACCTCAACCGCATTGAGTCCGCTGAGCTCTTTAGCTGCACAGCCACCTCTCCATCTTTTCATATCCCTACATCACAATACTGTATCCCATAGAGGATACGAAACCACAAAGAATCCTAGGATACAAAGTGGATGAATTATAGGATATGAAGGGAAGAAAATTCACATAATTAAGGGATACAAAATGAAGCGTTTGTGGGATGCGAAGATGAGAAAGAGTAACTTTGATGAAAGAAGATGACCAAATTAAACTAACTCCCCGGGAGTCGTACCGATCCCGAGGGGATACAAAATATGGTGTGGACCCCGCAACCTCACTTACTCCACCTGCCTCCCTTCTCCTGTAAATACCCCTCACTTTCCAATGTGAAAAGGGTCGGCTCCTTATTTTCATGGCTTCCTATGGAAAAGATAACTCTTCTACAACCTCCCAAGCACCTTCCATTACTCTAGGAAGAAAAAGAACAATCTTCTTAGACACTTGGACTATTTTAGACTGCCTTGGCATTTCGGGAAGAAGGATCAAAATCTATTATCGGACCTACTTACCGCCCTGATCATGGTAGTCTCATGAGAACATGCTAGCTTCTCCATTCCCACTTGACTTGACTTGGTTTCATGGACTTGTGAAGGCTTCTCCTTCCACTTTCAAGCATTTGGATCACGAAGCATAGCCTACCACCATCCTCTACAAGCATAACACCTGGGATCGCTAACTTTAATAGTTGGAGTTACCATAGTTCTTGTACATTCCAAAGTATACCAATTGCATATTGTAAATTGTCAAAATGAAGTAATATAATACTAAACTTCCAAAGTGGACACAGGCTCCGACGAGCCGAACCATTATAAATACTGCGTGACTGTTTATTCGTGTTTCACCCTGCATACATCGATTATCACATAATTTCCATTCGAGCATTTATTTTCATTGTCGTGGAAATATCGAGTGTTGGCGACCACTTTTGGACGTTAACATTTTGGCATGCCAGGAAGGGGGAAAGTGTACCTACGGCCAATACCTTCGTTCGGATTTAAGAAAGTTACCACCTTTTCCAATCGTTCTTCGACCACAAGTTTATAGTGCTACTCAGATTCATTTAGATCTATCTAGCTAACTTGTTAATAACGGTGAATAAGTGAAAACTCATCATTAACAGACCATCTAATGATAATTAAGAAATTCCGGTCCATTAGCAACCGCTTTCCAACATCCTAGCTGTTGACGGCAAAAAATGTCATAACACCCAAAGATTCTCTGTTACTTAGAGAATTACTTTTCGCATGGAAATATAAATGCAAAAATTAGTAAATAACATAGTAGATTTATAGTGGTTCGGTCCCGTTTGGGGCATACGTCCACTTTGGAAGAGTCGCTGATATTTTATTGACAATAATGAGTTACAAGCTTAGGACTATCTCACGATATCCTTTTACAAACATTTCTAAGTATTTTGATGTCATAATTATTATATATGTATATTAGGAAAAATGTCACTTTGTCTTTCTTCTTCCTCAAAGGAAGGATGCCATTAAAGAGGCCACTTGGAGCTGTCAAGAGGTGTCAAATTAGCAAATTTCCAACCCCTTTGAAGTGCAAGCTTGGGGGTACTTATAATGGAGTGGTTAGGTGGGAGTAGGTAGAATTTTGGGACCACAATAGTACATTTTGTATTCTTGAGTGTAGGCCTCCATAATTTCAAATCCCTCATATAATGCCCAGAAGAAACTCGTATCCCCCCTTTGTGATATGAATTTCATAACCCTTAGGGTACGAAATTCGTACCTCGTGTGATACAACTAGTTCGTACCCTAGCAAGGGGTACGAGAAGTTTGTATCCCCAGTAGGAGCACGTTGAGCACGCTACGTTGCAGGGTCCAAAGATAGGAAGCTAGGGATTCAGGACTCGAGTACCTCGGGTACGAAGTTGAGGGGTCGAGGCATGTCGGGTACCAATGTGAAGGGCATGAGGATTGGTTGAAGCCGAGGTACTTGAAGAGGAGAGACTCGAGGTGCGGGGATTCGAGCGTTATTGCGAGTGGGTGTTCGAACCCAAGGGGTTCAAACTGTTTGGACTCGAGGCAGAGGGACCCAAAATATTCAGGTACGAACTTGTGTGAATTTAGGGGGTCTGACGTGAGAGTTTCAAGCCTAGGAGTTAGAAATAGAGGGATGCGAAAATATGGTTTAGGCATGGTTTTGTGGAGTTGTGAGGTTCCTGCGTGCATGACTTCTCCTGGGCTCGTATCCTTCACTTTTTGGCGACATTTAGAACTTTAACGTTACGCGACGTGTTGAGTCGAGTGTGTTTTGGGTACTTTTGGGAATCGGACCAAAAGGTCGGTTAACAGTTCCCTCCCAAGGTACATCTTATCTCGACATGATGTTCTTTGAGTTGGAAGAGAAATATTCGTTGAATCGTATGATTCATGTTAACTCATGGAAGTAAACGTTAGTTGTTGACTCTTGTTTACATTGTAATGTAAACGAGTTGTTGTCGATGTGACGTCGTGTATATTCTTACACATTTTTTGCATAATTTGGCGCGATCTCATGGGAAGTAAGAAATGAAAAGTAACACATGCAGGAGTGAATGGGATCGCACGCAAATTCATGTTTGTGAGTGTTCAGAGTTAGCACATACATTGTTCACATTTAAATATTCGCACACATAACCTTTCATTGTGCATTGCGTACATTATACATGCACGTTTATATTATTCACACATATATGTGAATATATATATATATATATGTGTGTGTGTGTGTGTGTGTGTGTGTGTGTGTGTGTGTGGGTATACATACTCGTATCCCATGTTTGGGATACAAAACGTCATATCCCACGGTAGGATACAAAAATTTTGTATCCCCCTGGGGTACAAAAATTCTTATCCCCGTGTGGGATATGAACCGTTCATTTGGGTTAAAGCCCATGCTCTCCCTCCCCTATAAATTCGAGCTCCCTCCCTCATTTCTTCTTCTTCTACTACTTTTCCTGACTCCACGAAAAAAGGGAATCAGACCCGAAAAGCTTAAACACTTTTGACTTTGAATAATAAGTGGGGCCATAGCCATTGATCTCGACCATGGAGGAGGAGTCGAGCCTCAATTCGAGCTCGGCCATGGTGCTCAGACGAATCTAGAGGCGGATCTCGAAGAGATCGATCGTGCCCCGTACTCCATATCGGAGTTTGTGGAGATTGAGGCCCGGATTCAGATCGGAATCGAGACTAACCTTTAGAGAGTCGATCTGGTTTATAGGCGCGTTCGAACTCGAGATCGGTGAGGGAAGAAAATTGGGAGAGAAGGAGTTGGGAGAAGAAGGAGAGGAGGGATTCGTAAGCTTGCCTTGATGAGGGGTGTAAAATCATGGCCGGGGGGTCGAAGTTTGGGGTCCGGTGAAGAAGATTTCATTTCCCATGTCAGGTACTCAAAAAAGCGTACTGCATTATGGGTACGAAAATTTCATATCCCCTAGTGGGTTATGAATTTTTTTACCCTTAATGGGGTATGAAATTTCGTACCCTTGGCAGATACGAAATCTCATCCCCAATAGGGTACGAAATTTTGCATCTTATTTTAGGATACGAAGTTTCTAAATAGGCCTACGGACTTCAAGCCCCACTCACTCTAGTTACTCTCGTCACTCCTTTTCCAAGATTCTGGGTTTTCGACTCCCTATTTTGGGATTCGCATTGTTTCTATCACGTTGTACGATTGAACCGAGACTTATGTCAGTCAGAACTTAATTGACAATTCAGTCCTACACACATAGGATTACAGCATATATTGGACCACAACCGAACTGTTGGACTTGTTTTATCGATTCTAATCGTAACGTAGTCGAGCCTCGATGTGAATCCAATAATATTCGTTGACTACGACGATGGCTACGGTCTTGGGAACTTGTGATCGTCGTTGTTTCCCAAGTTTCTAAATTATAATAGGTATTAGCATGGCACTGCACAACAGTGCATGCACATGTTAGTTTGCACCAACACGAGGGGTATAAGTTATGCAACTGCGATGTTTAACGCTAGTATATTGAAAGTATAACTAGCAATGAAGACAAGGTCTACGACACAGTAGGCTTGGAAAGAGGAGGCTTCGCAGCATTCGCCACCTACACCTGATTCAACCAGTGATGCTAGCTTGGAGTACAGCGAGCTTGAGACTTACAGAGAGTCCACCCCTTCTCAGGCAATAAGTTCGCCGGAAGCGTCTGATTGCAGGGTGCAACCCGAGAGAACACTCGCCGGTCGAGCATAAGGAGGTAGAGCACATAGACATTGTTGAGTGGTGCCGGACATGTTGGGGGCGTGATTATACTCGAGAACCCGACGGATTCAATGTCGTCGTATATGGACAAAACGACGGTAAGACGCATGGCATTGCGGTTCAGCATTCCCCCGGAAGATGTTCATGCGCCTTGGAAGGGTGATAGGGGTCTGTAACACCCCGTGTATTCTATAACAGTGAAATTCACAAATTAAAGTATAATTAATTTCAAGTCAAAGAATTAAGGGAAACGGGATACGCCATTGCGTTCGTCTTGGAATTCTGCTTGAGATAGAGTCCGAGTTTGCGTAAAACGGACTTCGTATGAGGGAGATATGGCCTCCGGAAGTTTCAGAAATCAGTTTAAAATTCAAACAGACGGAAACAGCTCAGAAACAAATTCAAATTTCAAAAAAAGTCGGACCCAAATTGGGCTGGGCGGGAATTTTCCCGCCCAAGGCACCCAGGTCGACTGGGTAGTCAACTTGGGCCACCCAGATCGACTGGGTAGTCGACCTGGGGCACCCAGGTCGACTATGTAATCGACCTGGGGGTCGACTGGGGAGTCGACCTGGCCCCTGAGCCAGGTCGAACCCAGCCCTCCTAGCTGGCTGGTCTGTGCTTGGCCGAATTTCTGAGTCTTGCCTTGTCACTAGGGCTAGGTGTTAGCTCCTGATTGGTCTCTCTTTCAAACGAACGGCTAATATTAATCTAAGCTCCATCGACGGTCCTAATCAATTCACAAACTCTATAAAAAGGACCTAAGACTCCACCTAATTCATACAAATAAAAATGAGAATGAGACCGTCATGCTGCTGAAGAAAGACTAGGAGTAGCCGTCAAAATTGAAAGACGATTAGGAGGCAATTCGAAAGCTTAAAGCAACGACAACTAAATCAAAACAACGCCTACAACAAAGGATAGCATCTCCAAATTCAGAATTCAGAAACCTGTATTGAAGATTCGTCGTACGTTGTAAGTACAGTGCTATTCCGATGTGAATGAATAATTGTGTTTTGGTTTGTGTAAAATGAGAAATGGAATTGTACTTAATTTGTGGTGATGATAATTCATAATCGTATGTTGTTATGACTCTAATTGTGAATAGATTTGGGATGTTGTGATATAATGATGTTAGACCTATTGGATATTTGCAAATATATGATTCACGTTGAAAGTTAACGACTATATTTTCGTGGTAGTTTATCACAACACCTATTGGATATTTGCAAGTATATGATTCATGTTGAAAGTTAACAACTATATGTTTGTGGTAGTTTAGTACAACAAAGTTGAGATTCACGCAAGTATGTGATTCATTATTAGGCCAACATGATGTATATTTTTATGGTCATCTTTAGTGTAGTTGGATCCATTTGAGTATTATGATTCATATGAATTTATGTTGGAATTGGCATCATGATTCAAGTGTAAAACCATACTTTTGTGTTAGTGACAAAAGTAAGCACCCTTGTGAACTTGTGTTGACTTTATGAACATGGCTAGTTTATGTTTGACTTTATGCCCAAACAAAATATGTTTTAGGCCTATGCTGTTATCAAAATCATATGATAATATATGAGACACATAATTAAGTTAGATTTACATTTCAATTGCAAGTTTACATGAATAGATTAAAAACCATGATTCATGTTTAGGTATGTTTTATGTCATGATTATATGCTATTACAATGCAAGTTCACAAGTGCCTAATTTATGTTAATTAGATCGTTATGTTGAAAGTTCATGCGTTCACACTCCCCTTTTGATGTTACTTAGAATATATAAACACCATGTTCTAAGCCTCCCCTTTTTCATGTGGCTAAGTTGGGTTTTAATGTTAAACCCAACATATGTTATGTTATAGCGAACGTAGAAAACGGGGGTATTGACGTTGGGGTAAAAATATAAAACATATGTGTTGGCATGTCTGTCGCATGCCAACGACCTTGAGAACATTTAAGTGGTATAAATTAATTTTACCCAATAAAGATGAGTTTGAATAACGGGCTGCAAATATTTACATATAAAAAGAAAAGAGACAAAATATGTAAACTTAGAAAATACGATGTGTTTAACCCGAGGTTGGATTGAGTTGTGACGTAAACCTGTCCGGAAGCGCCCGGCTATCCAGTAGTCGCAACAATACCTATCCAATGTGGGTGGTTAAACATTGAGCCCAATAAAGACCCGAGGTTAGATTGAGTTGTGGCATAAGACTGCCCGAACCCAACCGGCAACAGGCAGCCACAACAATACCTGTCTAATGTGAGTGGTCGAGGCTTTAATAAGACAATTAAGGCTGAGTCAGGATTGATAGGATTAAGTAAATTGAATTAATACTTAATCAAATTGAACATGCTAAACTATACAGACTGATTGGGGGTTAGGTTTACAGAACACTTAACCAACTTAGCATGTTGGCTAGAAATAGAAAACCTAGTAGCGGGGGGCCCTTTTCAGCAGTAACCCTACAAGGTGTATCAGGATACACTGAACTAGGCAGGGTGGGGCACGATTACTAGGCTGACTGTAAGAGGTCAAATCGACGGCGGTGGTGCAGCAGTGTAGGTTCTAACGGGGTGCGGGAGTGCACACACTCCGGCGTAGAAAAATTAGGCACTGGGCACCAGTAGTATACCTGTGCATTCTAGAATTGTGTCGAGCCGCCACCATGGGACTTGATACACCCCATGGTGGGACCAGCATAGGTAACTACAACATCGGGGGCCGTAAGACACATGTAGCTATGGAGTAGGAGCCGATCATTAGAAATGGATCACTTCACCCTGATTATTGGTTGCCTGTTGGGAACTAGTTTATAGGGGTGCAGAGATTAATATGGGGTACGATAGTACATTCGACCCTAGACAACTTAACTTAGCTTATAATGCTTTCCCATTTCCAGTTTGTACTTATCATGCTCATTTCTTTATTCATAGACTGAATAGTCCTAGACTTACTCAGGCTTTATGTCTGACTCTACTTTTCTTTCGTTTCCCCCCAGGTCCACAGGGAGGGAATACCGCAGCTTGACCAGTTTTCGCATCCATCTTGAAGAGAAAGAATGTATTGCTTGGATCTCTTTCATTTTGGACTGTGGATTTGGATAGCAATTATGGGGACTTATGCAGTTTACTTATGTTTTTATGCTTCTTTAAGTTATGAAATCAAGTCAGTTATGGAAATGTAATTTTTTTTGGAATAATTGTAAGACAATTATGGTATGGTTTGTGTAACACGTATTTTGATGAAATAAAAGTTGCTGTTATTTTTCGCTGTTAAAAAATATGTGTATTTATATCTGTCTTGTGTATCTGTGACTTATACTCATAAACCTCCACCAAAATTAGGGCATTCCCTTTGAGAGTGACCCTAACGGAGGTGGGGTATTTCACTTGGTATCAGAGCATAGGTTTACCAGATAAGATAAAAAGTTTTGAAAACTTATTTTCAAAGGAAAATTTAAAGAAGCATTTTTAAAGATAAAGTGTTATTTTATTTTAAAAAGGCATAGTCTCCCAAAGCCATAGGCACTATCTTTTATCCTTCGTTTTTAATCTATCGTTTTTGTTCAGCATGTCCGGAGAACTTAACTTGCCAGAGGGTGTACCAATACCTGGTTGGTTCAGATGATTCTTAGAAGCAAGGGCCAATCAGCCAGGTCCCACTATTCCTCCTCCCCCAGCTGCAGGAAATCATCCAACTGCAGCAGCACCTCTTCCTCCACCTCCTCCGCGTGGTAATACTTTTGCTAAGATATGTAAAGATTTTAAAGCTATGGGAGGAAAGGACTTTCATGGAACCGAGTCCTTCGTGGAAGCCAGGAATTGGCTGAAGGAAACCGAGGACTTATTCGTCATATTTGAGGTAGAAGATAGGCAGAAGGTACAACTGGCAGTATGGCTACTTAAAGGCGAGGCTTCCTACTGGTGGGAAGTTACCAATGCAGAAAGACCAGTGGAAACATGGGAGGACTTTAGGGCAAGGTTTGAGGCTAAATTTCACTTAGAAGCTGAAAGGAGTCTTCAGTTGGAAAAATTCTTATTTCTTAAGCAAGGGAATATGACAGTCAAAGAGTACGTTAATCAGTTCTATCAGCTGGCTAGGTTCGGACTGGACCTAGTCAACACTCCGCACAAGAAGGCTCTCTGCTTTGTCAAAGGATTGAATGAGCCATTACACAGCTTGGCCATGACCCATATACCCATGGGAGCTACGTATGAAAGGTTGGTGCAGATGGCATTGCTGAACGAAGAGGATAAGGGCAAGAAGGAGACCAAGGCAGAAGGCTCTCAAGGGAAGAAAGAGGGTTTACAACCTAAGAAGACAGACTATAAGAAGGGCGGGAAAGACAACAAAGAGAAGAGGAAGTGTAATTTCTGTGGCAAAGTGGGGCACTTAGTGAAAGATTGCCGGAAAAAGAAGGCCAAGTTGAATGGTGGGTGCTTTTCTTGCGGTGAGACAGGCCACATGGCTAAGGATTGCCCAAAGAAGCGAGGGCAGAGGCAGAGGGCTGGATCCACCTCAGGGGCACAGGTTCATGTGCTAGAAGCGCCACCTCTGCAATAGCGAGGTATAAATACTTCTGTAGAAAGTGTAGTTTATCTTTATGATCACCCAGTTCGCACTTTATTTGATTCTGGCGCATCACACTCCTTTATTTCATCTGCTTTAGTATAATCTCTGCACCTAGAAACTAGTATGGTAGGGGACCCCTTAATTGTTTCAAATCCAATCGGGGGCCCAGCTCATTTATCTATGATCTATGTGGGATTGAAAATTTCTATTCTAACCGTAGAATTTAGATGTAGTGCCTTTGTTTTGGGCTTCTCGGGATATGGTTTGATTTTGGGCATGAATTGGCTATCCAGTAATGGTGCCATCCTTGATTGTGAGAAAAGGGTGGTTAGGCTTTTGACCCAACTCAGTAACACTCTGGAAACTACTTGTAATCCCTCGTATGCGGTTATGCTTAGTTACCTTGAATCGCTAGATGCTTTTGTTGAGAGTTTGCAATCGGTTAAAGTAGTCCGTGAATATCCGGATGTCTTCGAAGAGGTGAAGGGCATACCTTCGAAGCGGGAGATAGACTTCCGCATATATCTTGTAGATAATGCAAATCCCATTGCGTTGCCCGTTAGACACATGGCTCCACGGGAAAGGAAGGAGCTCAGTAAATAGGTTAAAGAGCTTCTAGAGAAGGGGTTCATTAGAAGGAGCATTTCAAAATGGGGCGCTCCAGTGGTGTTCGCTACAAAGGCGGATGGTTCACTCCGTCTATGTGTTGACTATAGGGAGCTCAACAAGCTAACGAAAAAGAATAGGCACCCTCTCCCCAGAATTGACGATCTGTTTGATCAACTTGTAGGAGCGTCTGTTTTCTCCCAACTTGATTTGGCGATCGGATTTCATCAGCTAAGGGTGGCTGAAGATAGTATCGATAAGACAGCATTCAGAACCCCAGATGGCTCCTTTGAATGGCTTGTCATGCCTTTCGGTTTGACAAACGAACCCGCTTACTTAGGGTGTTCAGAGAATCCCTCAACAAGTTCGTAGTGGTCTTCGTAGACGATATCTTGATCTTCTCAAAGAGTGAAGAAGAACATGATCAGCACTTAAGGGCAATCATGGAAACTCTTCGAGTCCATCAGATAAAAGCCAAATTCTCCAAATGCCACTTTTGGAGAGAGGAAGTAAGGTTTCTTGGGCACATAGTATCCAAAGAAGGGTTAGCTGTGGACCCGGCTAAGGTAGTAGCGGTACAGGATTGGAAGACACTAAGGAATGCAACTGAGGTTCGAAGTTTTCTAGGACTAGCAGGTTTCTACCGAAAATTCATAAGGGATTTTGCGAAAATCTCATCTACACTCACAAGGCTGACAAAGAAGAATCTAGTGTTCAATTGGGACTTGAATTACGAGTTTGCTTTCCAATGACTAAAAAGGACTCTTACAACAACCCCAGTTCTGACCTTGCCGGATGGAAGCAAAATGTTTACAGTATACACGGATGCATGCGGGACAGGACTAGGCGTTGTCTTAATACAAGAAGGAAGGGTAGTAGCTTATGGTGGGAGACAGTTGAAAGTTCATGAAAAGAACTACCTGACCCACGATCTTGAGTTAGCTGCCATCGTCTTTGCACTTAAGTCTTGGCGCCACTATCTCCTAGGCGAGAAATTCGAACTGTATACTGACCATAAATCTTTGAAGTATCTCTTCTCGTAGAAGGACCTTAACTTGAGGCAACAGAGATGGATGGAGTTTCTTGCCTCGTACGATTTCGAGATTTCCTACACTCCGGGCAAAGGCAACGTAGTGGCAGACGCGTTGAGCCGAAAGAAACTGACCCTAAGCCCGCTATTTGTGGAAAGGCAAAGCCTAGAGTTTATAGCCAGCTTTAACTTTAGGCCCTCCTCCGATTTTGTACTGGGCTTACTAGCATCTCTCGAAGTACGCTTGACTTTAGTGGACTCAATAGGGACAGCACAACGCGAAGACCCTCAGCTTGTGGAGACGATTGATAGGCTAATTAGGGTTGAGACTTCAAGTCACCTCAACAGATACTCCATCGACTATAAGGGTTGGTTAAGGCGAGACGGAAGACTGTGCGTCCCACGGACAAGAGATTTGGTAAAGACGGTTCTCGAGGAAGCACATCACCCCAAGATGACGATACATCCAGGCGGGGATAAAATGTACAAGGACATAAAGAGAACTTTCTTTTGGAGCGGCATGAAGAAGGACATGGCAGATTTCGTTTCCAAGTGTATGGTGTGCTAACAGGTTAAGGCGGAACGAAAAAAGCCTGGCGGTCTACTCCATCCTCTAGAGGTCCCGCAGTGGAAGTGGGATAGCATCTCAATGGACTTCATTGATGGGCTGCCTAGGTCTAGAAGAGGCAACACTAGCATTTGGGTAATAGTGGATAGGCTTATTAAAAGCGCCCACTTCTTACCTGTCAAGAGTAAAAGGACTGCATCATCCCTAGCTTCTCTTTATCTCAAGGAAATTGTTCGACTCCATGGAATACCCACAAGCATTGTTAGTGACCGAGACCCTATCTTCACAAGTGATTTTTGGCGGAGTCTGCAAGAAGCGGTAGGCACACAGTTATGCTTGAGTACAACCTGTCACCCCCAAACCGATAGCCAGACAGAAAGAGTGAACAGAGTTTTGGAAGACCTTTTAAGACTGTGCGTCCTTGACTTTGGAGGGACGTGGGAAGACCATCTTCCTTTGGTGGAATTTGCCTACAACAACAGCTACCAAGCCACCATCGGAATGGCGCCCTTCGAAGCTTTATATGGAAGACCGTGCTGATCACCCACTTGTTGGTGGGAGTCTTCTGACAAACTCATACTTGGACCAGATATGATCCGAGAGACTTCGGAGAAAGTAGACTTGATACGAAGAAGGATGAAGACGGCCCAAGATAGGCAGAAATCCTACGCAGACAATAGGAGGACCGACCTTGAATTTGAGGTTGGAGATAGGGTTTTTCTTAAGGTATCTCCTCTAAGGAACGTTGTTCGTTTTGGAACCACAGGGAAGCTAGCAACAAGGTTCGTAGGGCCGTTTCCTATCATCGAGAAGGTTGGGAAGATGGCCTATAGATTAGAGCTACCCGAAAAGCTGGTCGGAGTTCACAACGTCTTTCATGTTTCTCACCTCCGGAAGTGTTTACACGAATCTGCTGAAATAGTAGAACCTAGCATTCTAGAAGAAGCTGAAGTGGAATGCGAAGCAACCGTGAGGAAAGCTCCAACACGCATCTTAGGAACTGGAGTGAAAAAGCTACGCAACCGCGAAGTCAAGCTCGTCAAAGTTCAGTGGAGTGACGCCGAGGAAGACGCGACTTGGGAAACTGAGGCTAGAATACGCGCAGCCTACCCTTTTCTTTTTGAGGGTACATCTTTGATCTTTCTTTTTCCTTAAGTTGCACTTTTATCTATCTTTTTAGGGTATATCTCCTCGACCTTATCTTTTAGGTAGAAACCCTTTGGATGAAAACATGTAATTGAAACATGTTATGGATGATGGTTGCAAGTGGTTGCAAGTGATTGCTAGTGGTTGCTCGTGTTGCATATACACACAATCTAGGTATTAGGTCGGCTCAGTCACTTCATATTGCATATGCATATATATGTTTGCATTTGTATATGGTTGAAGTTTAATGTGTTGTCATATGGATGTTGCATTTGTATGAATGATTGTGCACTCATGTAGAATCATGAATAGGAAAATTTGCATACATAATGGATTCATGACACTTACATAATTTGCATTAAGAAGGTCAACTGAATCAGTAGACTGACTGATTTTGCATTAGATAAGAACATGTACACACAATTCGCATATGATCATGAAGCATTAGAAGTCTTTTAAGGACAATGGATGCTCGTGTTTGATGGATGAGTAGATGGATGTTTGGATGTTAGGATATACATTCTTCCTAAACTTGAAGATTTCGGGGACGAAATCCTTTTAAGTGGGGGAGAATGTAACACCCCGTGTATTCTATAACAGTGAAATAGACAAATTAAAGTATAATTAATTTCAAATCAAAGAATTAAGGGAAACAGGATACGCCATTGCGTTCGTCTCGGAATTCTACTTGAGATAGAGTCTGAGTTTGCGTAAAAAGGACTCCGTATGAGGGAGATATGGCCTCCGGAAGTTTCAGAATTCAGTTTAAAATTCAAACAGACGGAAACAGCTCAGAAACAAATTCAAATTTCAAAAAAATCGGACCCAGATTGGGCTGGGTGGGAATTTTCCCGCCCAAGGCACCCAGGTCGACTGGGTAGTCGACCTGGGGCACCCAGGTCGACTATGTAGTCAACCTGGGGGTCGACTAGGTAGTCAACCTGGCCCTTGAGCCAGGTCGAAACCCGCCCTCCTGGCTGACCTGGTCTGTGCTTGGCCAAATTTCTGAGTCTTACCTTGTCACTAGGGCTAGGTGTCAGCTCCTGATTGGTCTCTCTTTCAAACGAACGACTAATATTAGTCTAAGCTCCATCGACGGTCCTAATCAATTCACAAACTCTATAAAAAGGACCTAAGACTCTACCTAATTCATACAAATAAAAATGAGAATGAGACCATCATGCTGCTGAAGAAAGACTAGGAGTAGCCGTCAAAATTGAAAGATGATTAGGAGGCAATTCGAAAGCTTAAAGAAACGACAACTAAATCAAAACAACGCCTACAACAAAGGATAGCATCTCCAAATTCAGAATTCAGAAACCTGAATTGAAGATTCGTCATACGTTGTAAGTAGAGTGTTATTCCGATGTGAATGAATAATTGTGTTTTGGTTTGTGTAAAATGAGAAATGGAATTGTACTTAATTTGTGGTGATGATAATTCATAATCGTATGTTGCTATGACTCTAATTGTGAATAGATTTGGGATGTTGTGGTATAATGATGTTAGACGTATTGGATATTTGCAAATATATGATTCATGTTGAAAGTTAACGACTATATTTTCGTGGTAGTTTATCACAACACCTATTGGATATTTGCAAGTATATGATTTATGTTGAAAGTTAACAACTATATGTTTGTGGTAGTTTAGTACAACAAAGTTGAGATTCACGCAAGTATGTGATTCACTATTAGGCCAACATGATGTATATTTTTATGGTCATCTTTAGTGTAGTTGGATCCATTTGAGTATTATGATTCATATGAATTTATGTTGGAATTGGCATCATGATTCAAGTGTAAAACCATACTTTTGTGTTAGTGACAAAAGTAAGCACCCTTGTGAACTTGTGTTGACTTTATGAACATGGCTAGTTTATGTTTGACTTTATGCCCAAACAAAATATGTTTTAGGCCTATGCTGTTATCCAAATCATATGATAATATATGCGACACATAATTAAGTTAGATTAACATTTCAATTGCAAGTTTACATGAATAGATTAAAAACCATGATTCATGTTTAGGTATGTTTTATGTCATGATTATATGCTATTACAATGCAAGTTCACAAGTGCCTAATTTATGTTAATTAGATCGTTATGTTGCAAGTTCATGCGTTCACACTCCCCTTTTGATGTTACTTAGAATATATAAACACCATGTTCTAAGCCTCCACGTTTTCATGTGGCTAAGTTGGGTTTTAATGTTAAACCCAACATATGTTATGTTATAGCGAACGTAGAAAACATGGGTATTGACGTTGGGGTAAAAATATAAAACATATATGTTGGCATGTCTGTCGCATGCCAACGACCTTGAGAACATTTAAGTGGTATAAATTAATTTTACCCAATAAAGATGAATTTGAATAATGGGCTACAAATATTTACATATAAAAAGAAAAGAGACAAAAAATGTAAACTTAGAAAATACGATGTGTTTAACCCGAGGTTGGATTGAGTTGTGACGTAAACCTGCCCGGAATCGCCCTGCTGTCCAGTAGTCACAACAATACCTATCCAATGTGGGTGGTTAAACATTGAGCCCAATAAAGACCCGAGGTTAGACTGAGTTGTGGTGTAAGACTGCCCGGACCCAACCGGCAATAGACAGCCACAACAATACCTGTTTAATGTGAGTGGTCGAGGCTTTAATAAGACAATTAAGGCTGAGTCAGGATTGATAGGATTAAGTAAATTCAATTAATACTTAATCAAATTGAACATGCTAAACTATACAGACTGATTGGGGGTTAGGTTTATAGAACACTTAACCAACTTAGCATGTTGGCTAGAAATAGAAAACCTAGTAGCGAGGGACCCTTTTCAGCAGTAACCCTACAAGGTGTACCAGGATACCCAGAACTAGGCATGGTGGGGCACGATTACTAGCCTGACTGTAAGAGGTCAAATCGACGGCGGTGGTGCAGCAGTGTAGGTTCTAACGGGGTGCGGGCGTGCACACACTCCAGCGTAGAAAAATTAGGCACTGGGCACCAGTAGTACACCTATGCATTCTAGAATTGTGTCGGGCCGCCACCATGGGACTTGATACACCCCATGGTGGGACCAGCATAGGTAACTACAACATCGGGGGCCGTAAGACACATGTAGCTATGCGAGTAGGAGCCGATCATTAGAAACGGATCACTTCACCCTGATTATGGGGTGCCTGTTGGGAACTAGTTTATAGGGGTGCAGAGATTAATATGGCGTACGATAGTACATTCGACCCTAGACAACTTAACTTAGCTTATAGTGCTTTCCCATTTCCAGTTTGTACTTATCATGCTCATTTCTTTATTCATAGACTGAATAGTCCTAGACTTACTCAGGCTTTATGTCTGACTCTACTTTTCTTTCATCTTCTTTTCTTTCGTTTCCCCCCCAGGTCCACAAGGAGGGAATACCGCAGCTTGACTAGTTTCACATCCAGCTTGAAGAGAAAGAATGTATTGCTTGGATCTCTTTCATTTTGGTCTATGGCTTTGGATAGCAATTATGGGGACTTATGCAGTTTACTTATGTTTTTATGCTTCTTTAAGTTATGAAATCAAGACAGTTATGGAAATGTAATGTTTTTGGAATAATTGTAAGACAATTATGGTATGGTTTGTGTAACACGTATTTTGATGAAATAAAAGTTGCTGTTATTTTCCGCTGTTCAAAAATATGTGTATTTATATCTGTCTTGTGTATCTGTGACTTATACTTATAAATCTCCACCAAAATTAGGGCATTCCCTTTGAGAGTGACCCTAACGGAGGTGGGGTGTTTCAGGGTCACACACCATTGGAAGGGTACACTACTTGGAACAGGCAGACATGCATTTCTAGGTGCATACCCCTTACTAACAACTTTATTTGGGTGCATTACTTTCGCCTTGCGCCATCGCAGCTTCATCCGAATGTGTGCACTTCCCTTTTGGGTACCTATATTTTCTAAGGGAGTACTTGCAGTTAAAAGCCACTAGAGAGGACATCTGGTACTTGTTTCAGTTGAAGAGGAGAGCCAACATTTTGTCATTTTAATATTTCTTGGAAGCTTTGCCTAGCACTAAGTTCTTCAACGGAAAATGGCCTAAGTTGATCGTGTTCACGCACAATTGGTTCTTTGCGCGTTGTCCTCTCGGGTTTGCGAGAAGATGGTTGGAAGTAAGTAAGCATTCACCTTTACTTTTAGCTTGAAACTCATGGGTATGGTAGCATAAGTTTAACTTCATTTTCGTACGATAGGAAATCCTGAGGCGTCTAAAGACATTGTGTATCAACAACGTCTCGAGCTTCTATTGGTCATCCCGGTTGAGTCATGTTCCACTAAGAGTGTTCTAAATCAGGACCAGCTTCATCATGCAGGTTTATTTCCTGACGATCGGGCGATAATTAGACCAGTCGTCGCCGGAGGTGGGAAAAAAGTGGAGATTGGGAAAGAGGCGGGCTCCCCGAGCCGAAAGAGGAAGGCATCTCCTGTCAGATCTAAGCCGCGCAAAGCATCGAAGATTCAGGAATGAACTGGTGGAGGCAAGATTGGTGATGAGGAGGCAATTGCCAGGGATGAGGGCCCATCGATCGCTCCTGTTATGCCTATGACAGATGAGCCAAAGGTATAAACATCGAGTAGGTCGCAATCTCCAGTGACTCCCTCTGAGACCGCCATCCCGCTCGAGAAGAGGGTTAATTTGACGAGCTTAACAAGCTTCCAATAGAAGTGTTTCCCTGGCCTATCACTACGAGTGTGGAAGAACTAGCTTTAGTTGAGGGGGACGTCACTCCTTCGTGCAGACCACTATCTGGTACTTTGAGAGAACACTTAGCATACACATGCATAAACACTACATGACATAACATTTTTTGTGTACACAGGGTGCTTGAGTTTAAACATGGATCTGTTTCCTTTGCAGGTGACATGACTCGAGGAAGGGGAGGCCGAGGCTATGGGTATGGGAGTCGCCGGCCATCTGGGGGAGGCTTCCTTTCGGACTTTATGAGGAATGACAATTTAGTTGATGAGCCCCCCATCTCCCCATGATCGCAGCAGCGGATACCATCACAGAGAATGATCTTGGTGGTCTCCAACTCCTCTACCTCCCATTCGAACATCTGGGACATGCTCCATGTTTGACGTAGCAGGCATCAAAGTCTAGTCGTCAAAGGAAGAAGGAGTTGGCGAAGAAGAAAAGGCAGGATCTGGCTATTCATGAGCCCCGAGAGCTTACTATCGAGGAGAAAAAGGCCCTGTTAAAGCAAAATTTTCCTGATCACTACTTTGACGAATTAATATTCTTTCTCGATATCAACATGATCCCCATTGAAGATAATGACGAGGTGTGGATGAAGGTGATGGCTGCATGTTTCCAAGTTAGGGAGTTTAAAAAGTACTTTGCAATCTTTCGGGCCTGATTAGGAAGAAGAATGTGGAGATCCAGAGCCAGGGGTTAACTACTGATGTCGAGCAGACCACCGTCCGTAATGTAGAGAAAAATATAGGTAAGGCAGATTTATGTGGCGTGACTGTTTCTTTGCTTATAGTATTTACTTGAATGCTAACCACTAGTTGTTGAAACAACGGAGCTGATGGAGAAATATGGTAAGCTGGTGAGGGATTCAGAGCGAGCTGCTTCCTCTTTTAAGGATATTGTGGCATCGGTGTCGACAGAGAATGCACAACTAAAGAAGGAAAAGGTGGAGCTGGAGGAGGTGAACATCCATTTAACTACAGAAAATAATAAAGTGCATTAGCTTTGAGGCTCCAATATTGGAGAATGAGAGGTTGAACACCGAAAATGAGGGGGTGCAGAGGTTGTTGAGGGAGAATGAGGAGTAGATGAGGCAAGCCAAAAAGGGCAAAGAAGAGGTCGAAGCCTGCATAAAGATCTGCTAAGCTCGTAAGATGGGCTTAAGGCCGAGCACCAAAGAGAGGCGGGTGAACTTTGGGGAGAGATTGAGGACACCGAGGCTAGGGTAGAGGCATCGCTATAGAAGTCCATCCGAGGCGTTTATGTTTAGGTATTAAAGTATCGTGGTGTAACACCTCGTAAAATTCGTAAGTACTAATAATAAATTAATAATAAAAAATAAGCAATTAAATAATAAGGCTAGAAAATGAGATTTTGTAGCTTTAAGAATTTGGCTACGAAATTCTTTTATTTGGATTCTTGGCAAAATTCTGTATCGTTTTCATATATAATATGCTGAAAACGATCAATTTATGAAGAAGTTATGAACAATGAATTTGGACAGTAAACGCAGAATATATATATATATATATATATATATATTATTAAATGGATAATATATATGTGTCCAAAATATATTCAAAAAATAGAGGGAGATTTGAAATTTGGAAAGAAGATAAGATCATGGGGACAAAGGATATTTTATATAAGGAATAAGATTGAGGAAATAAAGGAATGAATTAATTAAATATAACACCTCAGCAACGCACGTTTATTGAGCGTTCCACCCCCTAGGGTGTCGATCGGCGGTCGACCGCCTGGCGGCTGGACAGCCCAATAAATCTATGTGGTTAGATTTTTTCTAGGAGGGATATTATATAAATAAATGGCCTAGATTTAATCAAAGTAATCCGACGGTCAACGTTCACATGAGAAACTATATATAACCCCTCATATCGCACATTAGAACCCAAGCTATTTTTTCCATGCCTCCATGCTACCTCTCTGCCATTACTAACTTCTAGAAAATAAAAGGTTAGTAAATTCTTCTATTCCTCCAACCTTTATCTTATCTCTTCTCTATTCTAATTCTTATAGGTTTAATATTCTGGAATTTGCTGTATATATATATATAAGATTCTAATGCATGTTTCTTACGTATATATATATACACACACACAAATATATAAGGCGGATTATTGGAGCACGTTTGACGTAAAGAATTAGCACAGATCTATATCTACTACAGAAATCCTATCTATTCTGCCTGGATCTGTGAGTGGAATATCGTTTAGTTAGGCACATTTATATCTTTATTAGATTATCATGTTGATAGATATGCATAGGAGGATTTGGAAATCGATAACATCAATACCAAAAAAAACCCAAGTTCTCTATTTTATGTTTGCATCTGAATTGTCGTGATTATTTGGGTTTTGTGGACTTTTGATTTTAATATTAGGTTAAAGATGAAAATGGGTGTTACACCTGTTGTTTCAGTTTTGTGTAATTCACTATATTAAACAATTGAATGTAACCTAAAATGGTTTTTAATTTGGGTATTTCACGATTTGATTGGGTTTGGGTTCTTTTTGAATCCAAATGTGTTCATACTTGAATATGTCAAACATAAACGTTTTTATGTGCATAACACCAAAAAAAGGCAAATTAGATAAAATGGAATTTATAAATATACATGTATAAGTGTATGTAATACTCTATTTGTAATCCAGTATTGAAATCATTCCAACAAGATTAGGATGCAAGTTGAAATTTATATGTATGTATATTTTCCATTTACTACTATCTTTCATTTTATAGTTATTGCATCATGCCTAAATTGTGGCGGTAAAGATATGGAAAAATTAACTTGTATACCTTGATTTGGACAAATTGACAATTGCCATCTAGTTAGAACGTTTCCTCGTTCATACGAATATTTAAAGTTGTTACACGATTATTAATATATTATTAATATAGCGTAATCAATGTAATTAATGTAATATTAACGTAGTAAATGCGATTAGGACAAGGTTCGAATTTGAAATGACCCCATATATAAATATATATTGATTGTTTGTGTGTGCGTATATAGAATGACTTTATATATATTGTTAGTGATACATAGACACAAGGTTAGTTGCCATTTGTGGTAGAAGTCTACCCGAAACCGATTGAAAAATCTAGCAACCACAAGTAGGCCCAACAAATGTGAGATGTCTCGGTGCCATGGGCCATTCAAAAACTTAGTACACTAGGCAGGAGGTTAAACCAACTTGTAGTAGAAGCCTGCCCAGAACCGTCCTGCATATCCGACATCTATAGGTATACGGTTTAATGTGAGAGTTTTAGTGTACATATAACTAGATATATATAAGTCTATTATGCGTGAAAATAGGAAATTTTACTACACCTTGAGAAGGTCTTAAGTGGTCGACTCTCTTTTTATATAGTTTGGGTCTTAAGTGGTTAAGACTAGGATCCCTCCAAAGATTTATTACTTGGAGAGGAACCAAATTCATGGGACTCACCCTTATTAGATTTAACGTAAGCCTATGGGTCCTCCTCTAAAAATGGTTAGGCATAAACAGTAACAGAGTAGGGTAGCTCATGGGGATGTCCACTTCCTTTAGAAGTTTCTAAGGGCATAACTCGGGACATGATTAGTATATGAAATATATGCGGCCATTGCATGCTCACCAACTGCCTAAGGGAATTCTTGAGTGATGTAGGTGTCCAACCGTAATATCAGTTAAGTAGCAACGTTCACAATACTATTTCTCATATTACAATTGATAATATAGACTTAAGAACGTTAATGTATTAGGACGCGGTCTTAAGGGACTAGGGTTATAAGAGATCATAAGAATCCACATTTAATAGGGCCATAAGTGACTGTCAATGTCCACCTCGTTGGGTCCTTACCCTAAAAATAATAATGAGTGATTGACTTGGATATCCACCACATTGGTTAGATACTTGGTGTCTGTATAAATATTGTGTACTACGCAGACATACCTTGACATATGTAACTTGCTAAAAATAAGGGCATGGACATTAAGTAACACCATATTTCAGTTACACAGAATTTTATGTTCTGACTCCTCTCCTTAACATATCCAACAGAACAGTAGATGGGGTAAACTCATGGATGATGTTATTATGGGAGCTGAAGTCGAAGACAAAATTATTATACTATTATTAGTATTTATTGTTTACTTCTTCTGAAACTTGTGAGACTGAATTATTTGATGTACCCATTGAATAGATGTAACTTTGACTGTTGTATTTCTGTGGTTTTTAAATAAGTGGTACGTCTTATTTCACTATTATATTCTCTCTTTCTTTTGTGCGAGATTTCCATCAAAGTATCTGTTTATATATTATCTGTGCAAATGTAATCCTTACAGGAACCAACAACCCGTTTAGAATGGTTCTAAGTTTCGATGGGCCTTTCCTGGGTCGAAATTTAGGCCCATTCCGGGAGGGTTATTACACTTGGCATCAGAGCATAGGTTACCCGATTATAAGGTAATTATACATATGAGAGGCATATTTGTAATTTGAAAAAGATTATTATAACTATATATATAATATTTACCCCCAATAAGCAACGCATTTATACTAAGCATCTTTATCATTTTCTTCCGTTTTGAGCTTAAGTACTATCTCAGGAGTATCCATTAAAGGATTCTTCCTTTTCTTTTCAGATAGTAGAATGGATGAAAATCCTAATAAGCAGGGTAATCAGGAAAGACCTCGATACTTGCCAGAGTGGTTCCCCCAGTATCTCCGTACTATAGGACAGGTCCCTATCGCTAATCCTGCCCTCAAGCAAGGAAGCTTAAGCTTGCAAGAGTATGTATTCAAATTTACCGAATTATCTAAGTTTGGAAGAGGATTGTTAGACACCCCATGAACAAAGTCCTGAGATTTGTTAAAGAACTGAACTCTCCGTTGAAAGATACCTTATTAGCCCAAGCAACGTTTAGGGAAACTTTTGAGACCCAAGTTGAGACAACAATCTTATGCACGGCTTAAGGCTCTAAGGAGGATAGAGAAGGTGAGAAAGGAGGAAGCTCCAACAAAGATAAGAAAAAATGGTGGAAAAACAAGAAGGGAAACAAAACGGATGCAAAGACATATACGAGGTGCAACCGCAAGGGCCATGAAGCCGAAGATTGTAGAACCTATTTAGCGAAGAAGGAGTTCAAAGGAAAATGTTTCAACTTCCAAGAAGAAGCACACATGTCCAAAGATTGCCTAAAGTCCAAAGTTGTCAAGAGTGGCCAGAACTATTGAAACACCCCACATTCATTAATGTCACTCACTAAGGGAATGCACTAACTTGAGTGGAGCGCTATAGTTAAAAGATGCAGATAAATTACAAGACAGACAAATAAAGCAGCGGAAAATAAATAAAACTTTACTTCATTGATAAAACAACAGCTTTTCGAACACAAAACACCAATACCCAGTACAACAAAATATCTGTCTTTTTTAACAAAATAAAGAAGCATAAAATGACAATGATATTCCCCAATAAAGCATGAGCCAGCCATAGGAGTGGAAAAGAGAGTCTAAAGAAATACATCGACTGTCTTCAAGCTTGGAAAGAGAAATGGTCCAAACTAAGCTGAGCTATTACCTCCCTGACTACCTTGGGGGGGGGGGGGGGGAATGAAAGAAAAGAGGCAAAACAAACTAGGTCAAACATAAGTCTGGTAAGTCCAGTGATTATTTAGCATGTAAACAGGAAAAATGATCATGACATGAATAAACTGAACCTAGGACAATACCCTAGAAATAAGATAACAATAAATAAGGCAAGATAAAATGAATATACTATCGCACTCATTTCTATTTCTCTGCACCTACTATCAAGTGTTTCAACTAGCACCATGTGTTCATGATAAAATGATCCTCTTTATCGATCGGCTTCTACTCGCATGCATTTATAACTTATGTCGTTCGGCCCCGCTTGATTGTAGATACATGTGATGGTCGCACCATGGGGTGTATCAATTCCTATGGTGGCAAAACGACACAAATTCAAGATGCACACCGTATACCACTAATGCCCAATGACTGATTTGTCCATCCCGAAGTACGTGCACGCCCATACCCCGTCGAAACCTACCTGCTGCACCACCCGCCGTTATTTTGACCGCTTATAATCATCCCAATAATCGTGCCCCACCCTGCCTAGTTCCGGGTACCATGATACAACTATGTGGATTACTGCTGAAATGGGTCCCCGTTACTAGGGTTTCCTAATCAACATGTTAAAATAGTTAAGTGTTCTCAAATTAACCTAACCCTCACCCATCAGTTTAGTTAATATGGTGTATTGGTTAAGTGTTGCCTTAATTTACTTAATCGTACCATTCTTAGCCTGCCTGTTTCTTAGCTTTTATTCATTCATTAAAGCACCAACCTCTCACATTAGATCTATATTGTTGCGGTTGCTGGATGTGCCGGGCGGTTCTGGGCAGACTTACGCAACAACTCAATCTAACCTCGGGTTTTTGGGCTTAATGCGTTGACCTCTCACACTAGATCTGTATTGTTACGGTTGTTGGATGTGCCGGGCGGTTCCGGGTAGTCTTACATCGTAACTTAATCTAACCTCGGGTTAGGTATATTCATCTTTTTAATTAATTTCCATATTTACCATTTATGTTTATATGTAAATTGTCCACCAATGTTGTCAACTCAAGTCATGTCCCATTTACCCTTCTAAATTTATATAATTCTTAGGTATACAAATTATACCTTTTCATGCCATTAATCATTTACATGATTATGAGCCAACCTATGCCAATAGCATGTAATTTAATATTTTTTCCAATGTATCCCCCGTTACTCATTCGCATAAACTACATAGAACGTTGGACTCGCAAATTAGACTAACTCATACATAAAAGGAAAAGAAAAGGGACATGTAACATTCCTACGGCATAAAATAGTATAGATCAAGCATGTGTGATATAAATTTGGCATAGTACTACACAAATCTAATTAAGCATGTAAATGTGAATTTGCATTTGAGTTGGATCAAATTAACATATATATAAATATATAAGCATGTAGATCTAGTCATATAAGCATATATGAACATGACTTAGCTTATGAACTTGCATATAACAAATCCTTAAAGAATCACCAAATTTATATACAACATGATAGGTTCATCACCAAATTAATATGCAACATGATAGGTTCATCACCAAACTGATATACAACATGATAGGTTCATCGCCAAATTAATATACAACATGATAGGTTCATCGCCAAATTAATATACAACATGATAGGTTCATCGACAAATTAATATACAACATGATAGGTTCATCACCAAATCAATATACAACACAATAAGTTGTATCAATCACAATAATCACGTAGGCATAGGTAATTTCATAATTGCTACATGAATCAGAATACGATTATATTACAGCTAGGCACAGTTCTAGTTTCGCTTCATTAAAAGTCATGACTTTTATTTGTTCAAATCTAAAGAATAACTGAACTTACAAACAAAAGAACAAATCTTGTTTTCTGTGATGTGATTTCTAAAACTGAAAAGCTATCCTTTGATGTACACTATTGATTCTGTAGTTTGGACTTGATTAGGGGCTTTCTAACTTGATTTCTAGAAAAATGGAGGCTACGCTAGTTTGGTCATGGACAGCATGACGGCTTCAGAGATAAGGTTATGTGGGTTTAGGGTTAAGGGTTGGGGTTGTTTATATTGAAGTTTGGATTAATGAGAGCCGTTAGATCAACCTAGGAGTAATTAGAGCCATCCAGACCAAACAGAGCCAACCGGAAGTCGCTACATATGCCCTAATGACTCAGAAAATGTCACTGGACAAAACAGTCTGGATCTGGCCGAGGGGGTCGACACCCCTCTTGGGGGGTCGACACCTATGTCGACCCCCTTGGGGGGAGTCGACCCCTATAGGCGGGAATTTTCCCGCCCAGCTGATTCTCAAAATTTTAAAATTCGAACTACTTTTTGATTTAATTATTATTTATATTTAATTTCTGTTTAAACTTGAAATCTTCTAAACTCCATAACTTCTTTATACGGATTCCGATTCACGCAAACTCGGGCTCTATCTCAAGCATAATTCCAAGATGAACTGTAACACCCCACCTCCGTTAAGGTCACTCACAAAGGGAATGCCTTAACTTTGGTGGAGCATTTTAGTAAACAGAACAGAAACTTACAAGACAGATAAAACAGTACTTGAAAAATTTATAACTTTATTTCAACAGAAACCGAAATAAGCTTGGTTACATCCTTTCAAATCACAATATCAGAATTCAAGTACAAAATATCAGTCTTGTACAAAAGCCTTCAGAATGCATAGTTTAAAATCATAATCCCCACAGAAGAAGACAAGCCATACTTTAAGCACTTCAAGCAGAAGAAATCTGGATCAAGCTAGAGTACTCCCTTCTACAAAACCTGGGGGGGGGATGGAAGAAAGGAGGCGAAACAACAAGGGTCAGACAAAAAGTCTGGCAAGTCCAGTGATTTTCAGTTATGAACAAATAATAATAACATGACATGAAAATAAAACTGGATGAGAGATAACCATAACAGATATAACAGAAGAATAGAATGATATAAGCTATTGCTTTACACTTCTCTGCACTAATACTAGTATAACAGAATTAGGTGTCACCCTAATGTCTAAACTGAAACAGAAACGGGTACAGAGTAATTTCCACAGAAGAGAATGCTAGTAATGGGCCTTTACCACCCCAACAGAAACAGACAGAAGCAGAATGCTGATAATGGGCCTTTACCACCCGAACAGAAACAGACAGAAACAGAATATTAATAATAGGCCTTTACCACCTGAACAGAAACAGACAGATTAATCCCTACGGAAACAGAATGTAGAATTAGGTGTACACTAGTAATTGGGCCTTTACCACCCGAACAGACGGTACCATGCAGAAACAGACGGGTGTTGCTACCCAATAGAAACAGACGGTACCAATAAAAACAGACAGAACTTAGAGTACCCTAAAACCCTACCCCAAGCGATCGGCTCCCTAATACATAAATATCCTGTGTCGGCCCCACAGTAGGGTGTATCACTCCCTAAAGTGACAACCAATTGGCACAGACCTATTTACGGATGCCACGGCGTCTTACATCCTTAGAGGCAGACCGAGACCCATGCATGCACATGACTCGGTTGGAACGCACCATCAACACCCCTCGTCATTATCAGAATGAACCGCTTATAATTAGTTCAGTAAGCGTGCCCGGACCCTACCTACTGTTGGGTCAAAGTTTTGATACCAGAAAGGGTTACTGACTAATATGGGTCCCAAACAACAGATGACACAAGTAATTCCCTTCCTATCCTTGTGTCCCCAGACTAACAGATTTCAGATTAACTTGTTTACAAGTCCAGACATACGGAATTCAGATCAACTAGTTCACAGATCCGACAAGTTTTCTGACTAACGGATCAGATATATGGATTTAACAGACGTACCGATTAACCAGTTACAGATTAACAGACTTACAGATTTGTCTAACTTTGTAATTGGACCTACAGATTCACGGAACAGATTTATTAAATTCATCAGTCTAGTGGGTTTAACCCTATCCGTCCATCACGTTTTAGACATCATATTTATCTCAGATTTTCATTAATTAAATATTAATGCCCAGACCTCTCATATTAGACTGACAGTTTGCGACTACTGGTTAGGCCGGTTGGTTCCGGGCAGGTTTCTGCCACAAACTGAGTCTAACCTCGGGTTTCAAGCACGTTATGACTAATTTCTCACATTAGAACCTATTGTTTGCGGCCACTGGATGTGCCGGGCGGTTCCGGGAAGAATTACGCCGCAAACTCATACTAACCTCGAATTAGCCATGTTCATCTTTGCGGCCAATTAATTAATAATTTACCATTTATGCCCACGCCTAATATACATGTCAATTATTCATAACTATAGCCAATTCAGATTATGTCAATAACAGACTAATTATATCAACTCAACAGATATAGCAGATAATAGATTTTGCACATTAGGCGACTTAACGGATTTAGCAGATTAAGCAACCTAGCAGATTTAGCAGATAACAGATTAGGCATCTCAACAGATTTAGCAGTTTAGGCATCTCAACAGATTTAGTAGTTTAGGCATCTTAACAGATTTAGTATAGCAGATTTGGCAGATGAACAGATCTAGCAGACTAGGCAGTAGAGCAGAACTAGCAGATTAAGCAATATAACAGAACTAGCAGATTAGGCAATATAACAGAACTAGCAGATTAGGCAATATAACAGAACTAGCAGATTAGGAAAATATAGCAGAACTAGCAAATTATGCAAATATAACAGATTTAATCATTCCTTAAAGTTTCACAAACATATCTTGCCTAATTATAAATTTGGCCTAAGTTTGCATGCCTAAATAGTTGTCATGATTCACACTATGATCATATACCCCACGTTTGCATTGAATTTACATGTCACAGATTATGGTCATAATTTACATGTCCCAATTTAGTTCAACTTGCCTAGTACAAAAGATTCACTTATAAATTATACCAAATATAGCCATCGATTTCAATGCATGTCATATATTCAAAAATCTCCTACTTAGGTGTTATTCACCTTTGATAGTTATCAAATCTTAATATAGTTCCTCACACCTAAGTCATATTCTCTTTCAAATCATGAATTGTTATATAAACAATATGCCCAACAATCTAGTTATAACAGATCTTAATTCAAAATATGCGTTATGTCCAATGTCTCAAGTCACATGTTAACATACCATGGTTCCTCTTCTTCCAATTCACAGAATATGCATAGACCTAAATCTAGTTTACAACCTATATCCTTTTTCTTAAATCAGTCACAGATTAGCCATGTCCAATTATGCCACATTCATTATTTGTCCCAAACATTTTAGCGTTCGTGCGTTAATCTTTTAGGAGATTGGCGCAGGCTCGTAGTAGCCTGGATATAGAACAGAAAGAAGAAGAGATACAGAATAAAATAGATCAAAACAGAACATACACAATCTCAAATTCAGATTTACAATCATGTCACAATTATGATTAAAGTTTATATCGGAAAATAACAGCACTTGCCTTGGTTGGATTAAAGAAAGAACTTTAATTGTTGTAGAATCGTTGCAGAAGCTTTAATTTCTAGTTTGAATTGAGTTGCTTAGGTTGATGTTGATTAGCTTCTAGTTTTGATTCCAGCAAGGTAGCGATGCCATTTTTATTTTTATTTAGAACAGAGGCAGAATAAAAGCAGAATAGAATTGTGTGTAGAGAAGGCTAGATTTGGGGCTGTTTAAATAGGGTTAGGTAGACGAATCTAGGCAGAAAACGAGACCAGATACATAAGAATGCACCCAGGCCCAAAACTAGGTTCGGGGACCAGGTCGACACCCAGGTCGACTGCCCAGTCGACCTGGGTCTGGGCGGGAAATTTCCTGCCCAGTCTGTTCTGCGTTTGAAATTCGAATTTTGAATTCGAATTCGAGCTGTTTTGAAATCTGAATATTTCTGAAACTTCGGAGGGTCATATCTCCCTCGTACGGACTCCGATTCTTGCAAACTCGGACTCGTTTCCAAGTAGAATTCCGAGACAAACGCAATGGCACAACCCGTTTCCCTTGATTCTTATATTAAAAATTAATTATCCTCTGATTTGTTACTTACATGTTCACAGAAAATACGGGGTGTTACATGAACGCAATGGCGATGCCCGTTTACCCTAATTTCCACTTTTGAAATTAAGTATTCTTTAATTCGTTACTTTAGAGTTCACAGAAAATACGGGGTGCTACATTCTCCCCTCCTTAAAGGATTTCATTCTTCAAGTCAAGAAGAATGTATATCCTACAATCCAATCGTCCATCTACTCAATCATCAAACACAAGCATCCATTGCCCTTAAACATATTTCTAATGCTTTCATGACTATATGCATAGTGTGTGTATATGTCCTTATCTAATGCAAAATCAGGCAGTCTACTGATTCAGTTGATCCCCTTAATGCAAATCATGATAGTGCCATAAGTCCATTATGTTTGCAATTATTCCTAGTCATACTTTATAACTTCTACATGAGTGCACAATCATTCATACAAGTGCAACATAAATATGACAACACATCAAGTTTCAATCCATATACAAATACTTATATGCATATGCAATATGAAAGTGACTGAGTCGATCTAGTACCTAGTGTGTGTGTGTGTGTGTATGCATCCACGAGCAACCACTTGCAACCATCAATCATAACATGCTTCAAATACATGTTTTCATCCATTGATTTCTACCTAAAGATCAAGGATAGGACCGAGGAGATATATAAGAGATAGATACAAGTATGCATAAACTTATGGAAAAAGAGATCAAGGATGTACCCTCAAAAAGAAAAGGGTAGGCTGCGCGTATCTTGTCCTTAATCTCCCAAGCCGTGTCTTTCTCAGTGTCACTCCATTGAACTTTAACTAGCTTGACTTCACGGTTGCATAGCTTCTTAATTTCTGTTTCCAAAATTCACTAGAGGGTATTCCATGTGGAAGAACTATCTCTTGAAAATAAATAGATGCTAACCATGTTACCAAGTGTATTTATTAAGGTGATTAGAGTTCTCTTCTCTACTTAATTTATCCATTGCGTCAGCTATTCGAGAGTCTTTTCTTTGTGAAGTCCCTATTTAATTCAAAAGTATAGATCTTACTCCTAGTGATGCCAACTACTAACTTAACCGAAGGTTTTAAAATCAAAGTTTGATATGTATTCTGAAATTTTCCTTTTCACATAAAGAGGACTTGAAGTCATCCTTTTTTTCTTCTTAAGGCATCCGCTATGACCTTACCCTTCCTTCTTACATCAAAATGGCACCTAATCCCGTGCCGCATGCATCCATATATACCGTAAACCTTTTACTACCATAAGGTAAAAGTCAAAACGGGGCCGTTGTAAGAGCCCTCTTCGATTGTTGGAAAGCGATATCACAACCAATATCCCAAGAAAAGGTTAGATTCTTCTTCGTCAATCTTGTAAGTGGGGCTAATACCTTTGCAAAGTCCTTAATGAACTTCCTATATTTGCCCGCTAGTCCAAGAAAGCTTCTTGCTTCTGTTGCATTCCTTCGGATCTTCCAGTCTTGCACCGAAACTACTTTTGCGGGATCTACTGCTATCACTTCTTTGGACACCACATGTCCAAGAAACCTTATTTCTTCTCTCCAAAAATGGCATTTTTGGAGAACTTCACATTAAGTTGATGCGCATGGAGGGTACCCGAGACTTCCCTTAGATGCAAAGCATTTTCTTCCTCACTCTTAGATTTTTGTATTCTTTCCTCCTTTGTGAACCAAGTCCATATCCACGAGTTTCTCATCCTTGGGTTGTGCTCCTTAGTCAAACTACCTCATTCTCATCTTTTCCATCCTTGTGTGGCTTGTTGACAAGTCTCTTGAAAGCTGCCTCCATCGCATGGAAAATCCTACAAAGCTTGAAAGAAAATTAGCCACAGGTGAAACTACTGTGGCTATATGGAAGTTGGGCACTTCTTCGCCCTTTGACAGGTGTCTTAGTCCCATCAAGCCTATAGAACCATGCTGCGATGAGATTACCTCCCAAAAAGCCAGGAGCCCCGGAGGCCCAGTAAAGAAGGAAAACAAGGATTCAAACAGAGGATCAAAAGATAGTGCATATGGCTTTGGGGAATATGGCTTTAAAACAAAAACTTTTCTTTAGAATATGCTTCTTTTAAAACCGTCTTGAAAATAATTTTTCAAATCTTTTATCTGATCCGGTAACCTTCAGCTCTGATACCAAGTGAAACACCCCACGTTCATTAATTTCACTCACAAAGGGAATGCATTAACTTCAGTAGAGCGTTATAGGTAAAAGATGCAGATAAATTACAAGACAGACAAACCAAGCAGCGGAAAATAAATAAAACTTTACTTCATTGATAAAACAACGGCTTTTCCAACACCAATACCCAGTACAATAAAATATCTGCCTTGTTTAACAAAATAAAGAAGCATAAAATGACAATGATATTCCCCAATAAAGCACGAGCCAGCCATAGCAGTGGAAAAGAGTGTCCAAAGCAATACGTCGACTGTCTTCGAGCTTGGAAAGAGAAACGATCCAAACTAAGCTGAGTTATTCCCTCCCTGACTACCTGAGGAGGGAACGGAAGAAAAGAGGCGAAACAAACTAGGTTAGACATAAGTCTGTTAAGTCCAGTGATTATTTAGCATGTAAACAGGAAAAAGGATCGTGACATGAATAGACTGAACCTAGGACAATACCCTAGAAATAAGATAACAATAAATAAGGCAAGATAACCCAAATATACTATCGCACTCATTTCTATTTCTCTGCACCTACTAGCAAGTGTTTCAACTACCACCATGTGTTTATGATAAAATGATCCCCTTTATCGATCGGCTTTTACACGCATGCACTTATAACTTGTGTCATTCGTCCCCACTTGATTGTACATACCTGTGCTGGTCCCACCAAAGGGTGTATCATTTCCTATGGTGGAAATCCGACACAAATTCAAGATGCACAATGTATACTACTGATGCCCAGTGCCTGATTTTTACATGCCGGATTACTGCACGCCCATCCTCCGTCGGAACCTACACTGTTGCCCCACCCGCCGTTATTTTGACCGCTTATATCAGCCCAGTAATCGTGCCCCACCCTGCCTAGTTCAGGGTACCATGATACATCTATGTGGGTTACTGCTGAAATGGGTCCCCGTTACTAGGGTTTCCTAATCAACATGTTAAAATGGTTAAGTGTTCTCAAATTAACCTAACCCTCACCCATCAGTTCAGTTAACATTGTGTATTGGTTAAGTGTTGCCTTAATTTACTTAACCCTACCATTCTTAGCCTGCCTGTTTCTTAGCTTTAACTCATTCATTAAAGCACCAACCTCTCACATTGGATCTATATTATTGCGGTCGCTGGATGTGCCGGGCGGTTCCAGGCAGTCTTACACCGCAACTCAATCTAACCTTAGGTTTTTGGGCTTAATGCGCTAACCTCTGACATTAGATCTGCATTGTTACAGTTGCTGGATGTGTCGGGCGGTTCTGGGCAGTCTTACACGGTAACTCAATCTAACCTCAGATTAGGCATATTCATCTTTTTAATTAATTTACATATTTACCATTTATGTTTATATGTAAATTATCCACCAATGTTGTCAACTCAAGTCATGTCCCATTTACCCTTCTAAATTTTGTCTATAATTCTTAGGTATACAAATTATACCATTTCATGCCATTAATCATTTACGTGATTATGAGCCAACCTATGCCAATAGCATGTAATTTAATATTTTTCCCAAAGTATCCCCCGATACTCATTCGCATAAATTACATAGAATGTTAGGCTCAAAAATTAGCCTAACTCATACATGAAAGGAAAAAGGAAAAGGACATATCACTGCAACAAATTGACCATATTGCAACGGTGGAAAACAGTTGTAAACGACTTTTTACAACGGTGGAGCCACCGTCGTCTATTAAGAAGTTGTAATAGACTAACATCTTTTACAACTATTTTACGCCATTGCGACACCGTTGTAAAATGTATATTTGACAACTGTTTTCCACCGTTTAATAAACTTTATTACAACTGTTTATAACTGTTGTAATATATTTTTATTAAAAGTATTATTTAAAGTTGTAATATATGAACAAATTATATAAATATTATTAATAAAAGAATTCGTTTCAGAACATATTATTTCAAAACTGAAGATATCAAACAAACTTAAAACATGAACCAAAACAATATATTAAAATTTTCAAACTCTCATCATTTTTTTATAAATCATACATGTATCTCAAGTATATATAGAAACTACAAACAAAGTCCATTAAGCCTCGAATCATTTTCCTTATTTCCTCGACCGAGACAAGTATCTTCTTCCATCTCATGCCTAAAAGTTGAGCCTTCATCTTCTATATCATTGTATTTCAAAGGAATATTAGCACTTCCAGTCTTCATTCTATTATTGGTATATTCATCTTCCTGTGCAGACTTATCCATTCTAAATCTTTTACCTTGCGAGGTTTTCATTTTACTATCGAGCAATGTCTCATTGAGCCTAACCGATGTGAATTCTTGTCACAGTGCATCTAATTTTCTTTGAGTTGCTTTGATTCATCTGTTCCTCGATTTATTTTTCTCTTTCATCAACTCTACATTCACAAAAAAGTGCCTATTTTCATTTAGCAATGTCATACCAAGTTGACAATATGCATTATTTCAAAAAAAAAAAAAACCCATTTTCCATGTGCAAATACCACCATCATACCTCCTCATGCTTATTACTATTTCACAATAATCTGATCCCCATCACTATCAATTTCTACTGGATATCAATTTGATCCCTTTCACGTCCACTTAATGACCTGCAACCCTTCATAGGCTGGAACAAAAAAAACAGATTAAATGGTTTTAGACAAAATATTCAATAAAAAAATTTAATAGGAATCGACTTAAACTGTACCTTTCAATCAAACAACTAGAAATAGCTAAAAGGTAATATGATATTTTGAGCGATAATGAGAACCATATAATATCTCTAAAAATAGTTCCAAAATAAACTAACATCTTTTACAAATAAGGAAGCAGATGAATATTTATGTTATTCTGTTACATCTATATCTAAAGATTATGTTAGAACACTCAAACTAACAGAAGAGACTTGAATGACAGAACTACCAATGCTAAGCCTAAAACATAAAATATAACAAGTTACCACTGTTTTATAGTCAGTAGGACATCCTCATCACCACAAAACTGCACCAAACAAGAACATTGACATTGTCTTTAACCTCAAAATTACATTGGCAAAGCATGAAGATGCCAAAAGCAATTATACAACAGACATAGACTATAACATACACAGAACCATGACACGACCATAGGTATGAAGGATTATAAACAGAAACAACCCCACAACTCTCCGTCAAAGACCACCATGGAAAAATCCATCGCTGTGGTGAAAGTCGAGCATGGTGGAGCAACCCAAGAATAAACTACAAACCTACAACAAAAATCCCTAATCCAGAAAATTGAACCCACAAAATTACTAAAATATTCCTCACCAATCAATGGTGCAACCGATACAAAATACACCAGGACGACCTCGACGTCCACCCAATCACTAGAATGACATTCGAACAACGCTAAGTCAGCTGAAATCGATCTCGATAGGCGATTAAGGAGGATGAGAAGTTCGGCAAGACGACGATAAGGGAGACGCGGATGAAATTGCAGAGCGAACCGAATCAAAGCGTGGATAGCTAGGAGGAAGGAGAAAAGCATGATAAGGAGGAGGAAGTGAGCAGAGGACGTATAAGATTGGAAAAGAGATGGCGGCGCTGAAACCCTCGTTCCCATTAAAACGTATTTTTTGAGGGTGAGTTATGACTTTGGCAGCGGGACCATACTAGTTCACTAATTCTAGGGCTAATTTTTCAAGATCCCGCTTAAATGAAATCTTTCCCGCTACTTCTCGTTTTTGGTGGGTTGGGGCTAAATATTTGTGTCGTGGCCAAAGTTCACCGAAAATTTTGAAGGACAACGGTTAGAAATTAGATTTAACAAATAAAATTAAAGTAATTATAATATGAATTCCATTAAATTTTCAAATATTAGTAATTACTATGGAATTATTGAATATAAATATTACTAAGTTTATTATTAATTCCTAAGTTTATTACTAATTATTAGTTATTGGCTATTAACTATAATATAAATAAATACTATTGATTCATAAGATTATTATTAATTATTAGTTATTATTAAATATTAATATCATTAGTTATTAAATATATATATTATAAGCATGAAGTTTGTAACGGGCATCTATTACAACTAACAAAATGAAAAGTTGTAAAAATATGTTTATTACAACTTTAAGGAATTGACTGTTGTAAAAAACATTTATTACAGCTATGCTTTTCCCACAGTTGTAACATTAAAGTTGTAATATAGTGTTTTTGTTGTAGTGCATGTAACATTCCAACGGCATAAAACAGTATAAATCAAGCATGTGTGATACAAATTTGGCATAGTACTACACAAATTTAATTAAGCATGTAAAGGTGAACTTGCATTTGAGTTGGATCAAATTAACATAGATCTAAACATATAAGCATGTAGATCTAGTCATATAAGCATATATGAACATGACTTAGCTTATGAATTTGCATATAACATATCATAAAAGAATCACCAAATTTATATACAACATGATAGGTTCATCACCAAATTAATATTCAACATGATAGGTTCATTACCAAATTGATATACAACATGATAGGTTCATCGCCAAATTAATATACAACATGATAGGTTCATCGGTAAATTAATATACAACATGATAGGTTCATCGCCAAATTAATATACAACATGATAGGTTCATCACCAAATCAATATACAACACAATAAGTTGTATCAATCACAATAATCACGTAGGCACAGGTAATTTCAGAATTGCTACATGAATCAGAATACGATTATCTTACAACTAGGCACAGTTCTAGTTTCGCTTCATTAAAAGTCATGACTTTTATTTGTTCAAATCTAAAGAATAACTGAACTTACAAACAAAAGAACAAATCTTGTTTTCTGGGATCTGATTTCTAAAACCGAAAAGCTATCCTTTGATGTACACTATTGATTCTCTAGTTTGGACTTGATTAGGGGCTTTCTAACTTGATTTTTAGAAAAATGGAGGCTACTCTAGTTTGGCCATGGACAGCATGACGGATTCAGAGAGCAAGGTTATGTGGGTTTAGGGTTGGGGTTGTTTATATTGAAGTTTGGATTAATGAGACATGTTAGATCAACCTAGGAGTAATTAGAGCCATCCAGACCAAACAGAGCCAACCGGAAGTCGCCACATATGTCCTAATGACTCAGAAAATGTCCCTGGACAAAATAGTCCGGATCTGTCCGAGGTGTTCGACCACTTTGGGGGTGGGGGGGTCGACACCCCTCTTGGGGGGTCGAACCTATGTCGACCCCCCCGTGAGGGAGTCGACCCCTATGGGTTGGAATTTTCCCACCCAGCTGATTCTCGGAATTTTATAATTCAAACTGCTTTTTGATTTAATTATTATTTATATTTAATTTCCGTTTAAACATGAAATCTTCTAAACTCCGTAACTTCTTCATACGTAGTCCGATTCACGCAAACTCAGACTCTATCTCAAGTAGAATTCCTAGACGAACGCAATGGCGAAACCCGTTTCCTCTAATATCCACTTTTAAAATTAAGTATTTTTTAATTCGTTACTTTAGTGTTCACAGAAAATACAGGGTGTTACAACTATGTAATAGAGGCAACACCAATTCAAAGACGACCCCCAAAAGGCCAATGGCAACCCGCACTTGTATGTATAACCTTTGTTTTTGGAAATCTGTATATACCTTGTTCAATTCTGGGGCGACCCATTCTTTTGTCTCCACGCTATTAGTAAATCTATTAAGCCTTCCCATATTTATTTCGGATAGTCCGATGGAGGTGGCTAACCCTATAGGAGGATATAAGTATCTTAAGCTATTGTGTAAAGACCTAATAATAGAGGTCGACAATGTCGAGTTCCTTTGCGAAGCATATGTGTTGGACTTTATGGGGTATGATCTTATCCTAGTTATGATGAAACGACCCAGACATCCCGATCCCCGAAGAGACGGAGGAGCCCGGATTGCTTTGAGAACATGACGCATCTGAACACGAACAATAGAACATTTCATTGCTATTACAACAACTTGCATCAGAGTAAAAGATATCAGCGTATGAATAAATATTACACAGCAGAAATAAAATAATATCAGAGATTAAAATACAAAACAACGGAAAATATATACATAAATATAATGTACAGCGGAAAACATCTACAAACACAACTGAAAGAGATATATGGATACAAAACTTTCTGAATATAGCTCCAGCTGTAATCTAGGATCCTGTGAAAAGAAAATCTACGAAAACCAAAACTACAGACTGTCCGTGTGGAAAATATGGGAACCCAGAGAGACAATAAACTCCGAGTCAATCATGGGACTGGTGTGAGAACTAAAACAGTAATTATTTACTTTAAAAGTTGGTAAATCATGGGGCCATGCAGTATAACACGGAATGGGTTTACTCCAAATGAATCTCTTTTTAAAATAAAACAACGCAATGCTTTTCGAAAAATGAAGCTATTATAAGACTCAGGTCCTATCACACAATGCAGCGCAAGCCGGAGGATAGAGTTTTCCCTTATAATAGCCAAACATGCTTGGTACATTTAAAACAAATCATGCAGATATAACTATAAGTGTATAATGTCAAAACAACTTCAAATATAAATGTATCAATCATAGACGGTATAGTACCTATTTACGAACAAATTAACAACTGTAAATAATTGTTTAATTCGTTCGGATTTCCTAAACAACAAGGGTTGTTGTAAAGGGTGTCGAACTCTAGGACCAAAAATATTTTACTAATAAATCCAATCAAGTTATTCCAAAGGTTTGATTGGTTGAAAATAATAGAAAATATATGAAAAAGCGATTTTTTAATAATAAAAGGAAGCAATTAGGGAGCAATGACATAAACTAGATTAATATGATTCAATAGCCAAACAAATTATTCTAGATCTAACTCATATTTCTATCACAAACATGAATCAACAACAATTAGGTTTTCAGAAACCAACCTGTAAATAACGACAAGTATAGCCTATGCAAGAGCTAAACACTTAAACAACCATAGGCTATCAGGATAAATTCACTTCTTTAATTATAAAACCCTAAATATTATATCTAAATCTGGTAAGCATTAGATCAAACTCAAATATACCCTATGAAGGAGCATAGCTTTTAAACGACACAGAGTATGAAGGTTCAGATCTAACCCTTGGTTCAGATCTTGATCTATACACATGAAGTTCTAATCTTTTTGGCTATGTGATTCATATTGAATCTAATCTAAGCTTCATCACCTCCTAATTAAAGGAGATTAGCTAGACATAGCTAAAAAAGAAGAGAAAAATAAAATAAACAACATAAATAAATTACAATAAAAAGTAAAGAGAAAGGGAGAAGAATGATTTTATTCCAAAAGAAAGTTTACAAAATAAAACCTAGTGTGCTCCTAAATGAACAAGATACAAGTGTATTTATAGCTAATATGACAGAGACTAATTGGCTAATTACACAATGTGGGACTAAAGATTTAGCCCAAATAACACATAAGCCAGTGTGAACGCAACTGTAGAGTGAGAGGCCTTGCAAATGAGCCAATGTGAACACAGCATGAGTCTTTAGTGAGCCAAATCTACCTAACTGAACTCTATTTGCAACCGTTCTTCAAGCTTTACACTCTTCAAGTTTTAATAATTTCAAACTTTAAGTGAAAAGATAGCAACGCGCGATGTGAAAAGATGGCGGGAAGCTACGCGCGAAGTGAAAAGAAAAACTTTACGTCTAAATAATTTTAAACTAGGTTAGTCCCACGGCTGAAAAAATAAAAATATATACTTTAAATTAACACTTTTAGAAATATACATATAAATAATATATTATTTTTAAAATAATTATTTTTAACAATGATTTAAATTAATTTATTGTACATTTAATTTATGTTACACGTACAATTCAAAGGTAAATCGACAATAACTATTTGAATGCATGAAGATTACATAGATATTCTTGGTGTTAAAGGTAACACAGTATATTAAAATAAAAAGGCTAAGATATAATAATATTAACTTGAGAATATTTTCAAAGGATAAAGTAGTAAATGGTTCTAATACTAGTATAGTCTCGTGCGGTTGCACGACTACCTTTAATGAAACATCCAACAAATACTACACCAAATAAATTGAATGTCAAATATTGCTTCGGTTTAGGTTAAACCAACCAAGTTAACTATTACGCTAAAAAAATTCAATTATTACTGTTTTCCTACTACTTCTTTCCGTGCAGCTGCACGGCTGCCTTGAATTGAACAGTCATGCAATACCATATCAAATAAATTGTGAATATAGTAAAATATTAATTTAGTAATATTAAGTTAGTGCCCATGCAAATGCATGGTTGTAAAAAAATATAATTTTGTATTACTTCTTTTAGAAATATATATATAGATATACGCTCAACAACAATTCGATAGGCTACCTGACAGATTCGATAAATCAACTCAGAAACTAAGATTAACTCTAAAATTCTCTTATCTTGAAATCAGCAGCAAAACCAAGTAGGGAAGAATAACCATAGACAAAGAGAAACACACATACAAAGGAGGGGGCAATAAGCTGAATAGTATACAACTCTAAGCACAAGCTAAACAAAGTACAAATAAAAACTTCACAATGTTTTAATGACATTATCATAGTTGTAAAAATAATAATAAAAAAATCAAATAAATAAGTTAAACTGTAAATTGAAGCATGTAGCACCAGGAGATATTTTTGGACCATTTCACAATGGCCAAAACTCTCATATATGCTCGTCTTTGTCATAAATTGAAACATTCATCTTAAATTGAAAATCTTGCATTATTCTCATTGGAGGGAATTTTTTATTTATCTAGTGCCATTTTGAAGAAAGGGTCAATTTTGAAGGGAAAAGTGTTATGAATGTAATTTCAGCTGAAGGTAAGCGGTGTATGATGGTTTGAATAAAGATAAAAATGTTGTGTTGTTTTTCGGCACTTAATACTTCCAATAAAAAACATATGTACCATATACCCTTGACGTGAACGTCAAAAACAATATTGATAATTACTCATAAATTTTGAAGGGCTATTTTGTATCAATACCCAAAAAAAATCATAAAATAGTTGTTGATAATTACTTATTAACGCACTATTTGAAGCTTTAGCAAGATAGCAAGCTATTAAAGTTTTGGTGATGCACGGCTGCGTTCAATCGAACATCTATGCAGTATTGAACACTTAATTTGGTGGCAGTAGCTAAACGTGGTTGTTATTGTGTCCTTGCTATGATTTATTGTTATATTTATATTACTTAAATTTAAAATTCCTTGACTCGACACATTAAAAAAAAATTCAACTTCTCCATTCAGCACCTTTTTTTTTATTTTAACTTCAGTTTGGAAATTCTAACTAAACATTGTTATAATTTCAAATCAGTCCCACTAAACGTTGTTTTTGGCTAGCATAATGATTTGTGCCACTCAGATTACATCAACACGAATTCGGCTCACAAATAAAATAAAGGGTGTATTATTTAAACACATAATAGTAGTGTTAAATTAGTGACATATAACACTCAAAATAACTTTTGTCTGAAATATACAGAGTATATCAATTTTTAATGAACTGAATATAAAATCAACACTACTCATTATATTGAAGGTTCTCAAAGGTACAATAAAATGCTGAATAAGGCATTGACAATTGAAAAGTAGTACTAACTCTCTATTTTCATCATCGCGGAAAGTTTGTTTACAAAAAGAAAATTGAATTATCCACATTCCATTGTATACTTTTTTTTCCTTCTGTATACTTTTTTTGCCTTCAAATCTTCCTGCAACTAATCATATTGTCTCCGTTACAGTACTATTTTAAGAACATTCCAAAAGTCAGCAGTGATTGCATAGATATATCATTATAAAGGGATAGATGTTTCTTGCCAAGGTTAAATTTTCGGTTTTGTGTATGATTCATAGCAAAAATACGAAGTACATAAAATAAACTAATGTTGAAATGAAATCCTTTGTTCTATGTAATACTTTAGCAATGGATGGTTAAAACATATCAGAACATAGTTCACAAAGGCAATCAGATGGAAAGAAGATTTAAAAAAATTGTCACTTTATTTATGTTGGGCATCATGTAAGTACATATAGCATATCGACAATTAAAGTGTAAGCATTCATCAATACTCAACAATGAACCATGTTAAAGCTGCTAATGAATTAATTATCTTTATCCGTGGTATTAGGAAGCATTTTCCTGAGTACTTATACGTTTTATAACCCTTAATTGGTAAACCAATGGTGAACTGACATCTTAAGCAGCTCAGCTTGTTATGCAAACTAAACTTGAACCACCTACATACAAATGATTATAAAATATTATTCCTACAAAATGATCATAAAAAATAATGATATAAGCATATCAAAAAAAGTTAAATTTTATTTGAAGTTCTAATATTTATGCACACGGATTCAATTTTATGCATTTCAAAAATAAATTTTGTTGAATACCATCCGCAACACTTTGGATATTAAGTTATATAATTGTTTGAAACGCATAATTAGGTTTCATGCATATTTCATTTAGTAGAAAATACAATGACATACAATACCCTTATCAAAAATTTATCACATTATTTATACAATATGGTTCACTCAAAAAAAGAATTTTAAGTAATCATATCCGGCTGATATACTTCATTAATATATGAATTCATCCTGTTCGGTCACTTATGTTGTAACACCCCACTTCCGTTAAGGTCACCCGCAAAGGGAATGCCTTAACTTCGGTGGAACGTAATAAGTAAACAGAATAGAAATTTACAAGATAGATAAAGTAGTACTTGAAAAATTTATAACTTTATTATAGCAGAAACAGAAATAAGTTTGGTTACATCTTTCAAAACCATAATATCGGAATTCAAGTACATAAATTTCGGTCTTGTACAAAAACCTTTAGAATGCATAGTTTTTAAAGCCATAATGCCCAACATAAACTGCCATGGTAAGATAGAGTCAAAGACAAGCAATACTTCAAACACTTCAAGCAAAGAGAGTCTGAATCAAGCTCCTATGTTTTCAACTTAAGCACCTAGGGGGGAAATGGAAAGAAATGGGGAGAAACAAACTAGGTGCAGACATAAGTCTGGTGAGTCCAGTGACTTCCAGCATATAAAAAAATAATAGTACCATGACATGTAAATAAAACTGGATGAGAGATAACCGTAACAGGAATAGTAGGTTGACAGAAGAAACAAAATGATATAGGCTAAGCTAAGCTTCTTACTTAATTTTCACTTCTCTGCACTAATACTAGTATAACAGAATTAGGTGTTGTCCTAATGTCTTAACAGAAAATAGAACGATCTCTTTAGAAACATGATGCTAGTAATGGGCCTTTACTACCCAAACAGAGATAGATGGTACAGAAACAGAATGCTAATAATGGGCCGTTACCACCCAAACTAATGGGCCTTTACCACCCCAACAGAGACAGACGTACAGAAACAGAAGCAGGAATTGAATCAGAGACGGAAACAGAATAATCCCTACGGAAACAGAATATTAGAATTAGGTGTACACTAATAATGGGCCTTTACCACCCTAATAAACGGTACCACAAAGAAACAGACAGGTGTTACCACTCCAACAAAAACAGACGGTACCCCAACAGAAACAGACAGAACTAAGTGTACCCTAAATTCTACCCCCAAGCGATCGGCTCCCTAATATATAAATACCCTGTGTCAGCCCCACAGAAGGGTGTATCACTCCCTAAAGTGGCAACCTATAGACACAGACCTATTTACAGATGTCACGGTGTCTTACATTCTCAGAACAGACCGGATCCATGCACGCGCATGACCCCGTTGGAATGCGCCAGCAACACCCCTCGCCATTATGAGAGTGAACCTCTTACAATTAGTTCAGTAAGCGTGCCCGGACCCCTCTTAGTGTTGGGTCATAGTTTTGATACCAAAAAGGGTTATTGACTAATATAGGTCCCAAACAACAGACGACACAAGTAATTACCCTCCTAACCTTGCTTCCCCAGACTAGTAGATCTCAGATTAACTTGCTTACAAATTTCAGATTAACCAAGTTCAGATTAACTAGTTCTTAGATCTGACATACAGGTTAACAAGCTTTCAGACTAACGGATCAGATATACAGATTAACAAGTTTTCAGACTAATAGATCAGATATACAGATTAACAGACTTACAGATTGTTTCACCTAAACATGTATTGGGCCTACAGATTTACGAAACAGGTTTATTAGATTCATCAGTCCAGTTGTTTTAACCATATTCACCCAACACGTTTTAGGTATCACATTTATCATAGATTTGCATTAATTAAATATTAATGCACAGACCTCTCATATTAGGTTGGTAGCTTGTGGCCGCTGGATGTGCCGGGCGGTTCCGGGCAGACTTCTGCCACAAGCCAGACCTAAGCTCGTGTCTAAGCATCTTTATGCCTATGACCTCTCACATTAGACTGACAATTGGTGGTTGCTGATTAAGCCGGTTGGTTCCAGGCAGGCTTCTACCGCAAACGGAGTCTAACCTCATGTTTCAGCATTCTTATTTTAGCCAATGTATTCCATTACAGATTATGCCAATATCAGACTAATTATGCCAATTCAACAAATTAACTTCGTTATAAGTTACAGCAGATTATTCAAAGTTCTATTAACATGTTTTACCCAATTTTAGATCGAGCCTACAGGTTTCATACCTAAATTACCATATTCAATTTTCAATAGATTTAGCAGATTAGGCAATTTAACAGATTTAACCATCCCTTAAAATTCCATTGACATACCTCGCCCGATTATACAATTATGCCTAATTTTACATGCCTAAATTACGGTCATAATTCAATATATAACATATGTCCCAAATTTTAGTTAAATTTGCACCATACAGAATATTCTCTAAAAACCCCAAATCATAATACACAATATAAATTATGCCAAATTATAACCGTTGATTACCGCATATGTCAAATATCCAAAAATCCGAATTAGGCATACTCATATTAATAGTTATCCCTATTTTAATATTGGTTTTTCAATCCTTTTTCTTCCAAGTCATAATTCGTCATATAAAATATACCCCAAATCTAGATCTTAAGTTACAACATGTATTATGACCTCAAAATCAGATCTTGAATTATAACATGCATTATGTCCCCCAAATTACAAATCATATGTTGTCATACAATAATTCTCCTTCTTCCAAATCATAAACCGTCATATATAGTATGCCTAGATCTAGATCTTAAATTACAACTTATGTTGTGTTCTCAATTTAGTCACAAATCAGTTATGTCCGATTATGTATCATTCAATATTTTCCCCAAATTTCGCGTTTGCGTGTCAATCTCTCATGAGATTTGGCTCAGGCTCGTGGTAGCTTGGCTATAGAATAGGAAGAAGGAAGAGATACATAATATTTACAATAAGATAGATCTACACAAAATACAACAGATATGATAAACATGAATAAGATAAATCTACAAAGAATAAAACATATCTGATAAACAGGAATATGCATAGTCTCTAATTCAGATTTATAACCTTGTCAAAATCATAATTAAATTTCATATCTGAAAATAACTGTACTCACAAATCGTGGTATAAGAAAGGGAAGAACGATTCTGGGATCTGATTTCTGGAGTTGATTAGCTTTCCGTTGATGTAGGCATTGATTTGTTATCTTTATCTTCTCGCTTAAATTGATTGATTAGGTCGGAGGCTATGTCACTTTAGGTTTTAGGAGCACGGAGGCACCATTCCTCTTTGTTAATGAATTAGGGTTTAGGTTTAGCTATGTACATATAGATGTCTAGGTTCGATTAGAGCTCTTAGATTAACCAAGAAACCATCAGGACCACTGAGATGCCACATCAGCCCTTATGGCGAATCGGGCCACGGGTTGACAGTCAAACACCCTGGATCGACCCCTAGTCGACCCAACATGGCTCGGGCGACTCCAAAAATGGTACGGTTCGGTTATTCCCCCTCCCGATCTGCTATTTTGAACTTTTTTGAATATTTTTTTTTATTTTTATATATATATATATATATTTCTCTCATATGCATACAAACTTCAAGGCTTAATAACATCTTCACAAGGTATCCGTTTTGTGTAAACCAAATGTCTATCTTGACCCAAAATTTTGAGATGAATATAATAACGCAACCTATTTCACTTAATTATTCTTCTAAAAATTAAGTATACTTTAATTTGTGAATTTTAATGTTATAAAATTACAGGGTGTTACATTCTCCCTTCCTTAAAGGATTTCGTCCCCGAAATCTCCAAGTTAAGAAGAACGTATCCTACCATCCAATCATCCATCTACTCAACCATCATCCATAATCATCCATTTTCCTTAAAAGGTTTCTAATATCGTATGAACATATGCAGAGTGTGTGTATATGTTTCTTATCTAATGCAAAATCAGGCAGTCTACTAATCCAGTTAACATCCTTAATGCGAATTATGTTAGTGCCATGAGTCCAATTATGTATGCAAGAAATCCTATTTGATACACATCATTTCTATATGAGTGCATAACCATTCATCCAAATGCAACATCCATGTGATGAGTCAATCATTTTTCATCCACAAAAATTGAAAAATGCACACACATCCATATGCAGTATGAGAGTGCTTTTGAGCCGATCTAGTGCCTAGTGTGTGTATATGTATCCACGAGCAACCACTTGCAACCATCAAACATAACATGTCTCAAACACGTGTTTACTCCCATTAATTTCTACCTAAAGGTCGAAGACTCGATCAATAGGATATAGCCGAGTGATAGAAGCAAGTACAATTAAAACAAAAGCTTTGTTCCCATTAGACATCTGTGTAAGAGAACAATTCCCTAAGTGTCAATCCCGAAGACTGAGATCAACATCAGATTGACACTCAGAGAATTACTCCCATTAAACAAATGTCAAACTGGAAATCTACTTCACGCTTTGAGTAAAAAACCCTAACCTTATCAGAAATATTCAAATACATACAGACTACTGGTATAGATTAGATTATCAAATGATTCTTAGGAAACTAAGCATGATCAAACCCCATCATATCCCACAAAAACCAGAATGTATGTGTCACAGTCAACTTAACGCTTAACACAGATACCTTCAAACCCCAACTTATCACAAACAGATGGGTTGTAACCCTCATGGGGTTCGAGACTATAGCGGGATCAGAAACAAGACTAGTATTAAAGTGTAGAGTCTCAATTACAGAATCAAGATGCCAGAATCAAAGAGAGTTTTAACTCAATAATCAGATAAGGAAATTAATCCTTCTACAGAAATTTTCCAATCTCTATCCTATCCATAGTCACGAGAGCATTCTCCCGCCCTCCAGAAGTAGGTTCTTCCCTCTGCCCTTGCCCACGTTTCTTCGGGCAGTCCCTAGTGAAGTGTCCCATTTCTCCATAGTTGAAGCAAGCGCCCTTCCTCTTTCTGCAATCCCTGTTCACATGAGTCAAACTTCCACAAGTAAAGCACCTTTTCTCCTTCTTATCTTTAGACTTTTCATCCTTCTTTTGTGTTTCCTTTTTGGGCCATACTTTCTTGTTCTGGGATCCTTCGATCTTTTCTTCTTTCTTCTCGCTTTTGGCTTCCTCTTAATGCATTAACGCCATGTCAACTAATTTCTCGAAGGTAGCCCCATGGGAATGTGGGTCATAGCCAACCCGTGTAGCGGCTCATTCAAACCTTTAACGAATCTCAGGGCCTTCTTTTCAGGTGTGTTCACCAAGTCTAAGCCAAATCTCGCCACCTGGTTGAGCTTGTTGATGTATTCCTTTATCGATAAATTCCCTTGCTTCAATGCTAATAACCTCTCCATGTATAAATTCTCTTCTGTTCGTGAGAGAAATTTCATCTCGAACCTATTCCTGAAATCCTTCCATGTCTCCACTGTACGCTCTCCATTCGTGACCACCCACCAAAATGAGGCTTCGTCCTTCATTAACCAAGCAGCTAGTTGGACCTTCCTTCTGTCTTCTATCTCGAAGATACCAAATAAATCTTCCACCTCCTAAAGCCAATTTCAAGCTTCAACAAACGTCTCTGACCCATGAAAAGGTTTCCCGCCCATCGCCTGAAAGTCGTTGCATATCTTCGAAAAAGTATCAATGCAGGGAGGGGGAGGAGAAGGAGGAGGAACGTCTGCTGTGCCTACGGCGGTGGCCCAAGCCTCCAGATACTGTAACACCCCATGTTTTCTGTTAACATTAAACTAATGAATTAAGGAATAATTAATTTTAAATGTGAGAATCAAGGGAAATGGGTTACGTCATTGTGTTCGTCTCGGAATTCTGGTTGAGATAGAGTCTGAGTTTGCGTAAATTGGACTTCACATGAAGAATTTATGGCTGTTAGAAGTTTCCAGAAAATTCAAATAAATTCAAACAGCTCGAAACCTAATTCAAAATTCAATACAGAAGTCAGAATCGGGCTGGGCGGGAAAATTCTCACCCAGGACCCAGGTCGACTAGGGTGTTGACCCAAGTGTCCACCTCCCCCCTACAGGTCGACCTGGGGGTCGACCAGCCCCTCCCCGCGGCCAGATCTGAATTTTGATGACTTAGGACTTGTTGCTGAGTCACTAGGGTTTCTGGATAGTTCTGATCTGGTCTGAATGGTTGTGATTAACTCTAGGTTCATCCGACGGCTCTAATTAAATTGAAATTCTATATAAACACATGTAGACTCAAACCCTAAAACCTAATCAAAATTAGAACCATGGCCGTCATGCTATCACCTTGCAACCTGGAGTAGCCGCCACCAACTAGAGGAAAAGTAAAGCTAATCAACTCAAGTCTCTAACAACAACAACGAATTTGTCTACTTCAAAGGCGAGCTAAATCAATTTCAGAACACAGATCCCAGAACTCAAGACCTTCTTTGAGTTGTGAATTCAATTTCTTTAATAAGATAATTAACAAGTTAATTGGGTCGAGTTATAAATTGGGTTATATGGCTATGTTTGTGAAATATTGGAAAATGAGATATTTTGTAAATATAAGCTATTTGTTCATAATGATAGTTTTTGTTGTAGGTTCCTTTGTATATGCCCAATCACCTATGTTCAACTTGATTCATGTTTGACATCATTTTATAAGCAAGTTGGGCGTAGATTATATGCTAGTTTCTATGTGAATTATACACAAGTTTACATGAGAACCAAGTAAAATGGCTATATGCAAGTTTAGGTAGAAATTGGATTCACATATATGCAAGTTTACACCTTTAGATTATGATCTATGACGTACATAGTTCTATGCAAGTTTGTGACTATGGCCTATGCAAGTTTTGGATGAAAACTATATTCGTATATGAAAGTTTTGGGTGGAAACTATATTCATATATGCAAGTTCACACCTTTAGGCCTACGTTTAGATTCATGACAATACCAAGTTTATGCTAGATATGTTGTAATCCTTATTTGTAAGTTAGATCCAATTTGTGTGTTATGCAAATTTGCGGCGTTTCTTCTCTTATATGTGTTAGACTAATTGCTAGTATAATATACATATATATGTCATGATAAGCGAACGAACAACATGGGGACAATGAGGGTAATATTGAATATACACATATTGAGAAATGGCATAAATGACCTTAAAAAGGCATATAATTAATTTAAGATATTAATTGGAAAAATTGGTATTTATGGACATAATTTTAAGAGACAATTATGGACATAAATAAATTGGGAATTTATTTTACAAATTTGAATAGGGATATTAATCCAATTTGGGGTTAAATGAAGATGTGTAATAATAAACCACCTAAGACACGAGGTTAGACTCTTTTGTGGTGTAAGACTGCCCGGACCCGCCCGACAAATCCAGCAGCCACAAATGCCAGTCTAATGTGAGAGGTCAAAGGCATGAATTAAATGCGTAACAGTTGTAAAAGCACGAGGTTAGGCTCGTTGGTGGTGTAAGACTGCCCGGACCCGCCCGGCAAATCCAGCAGCCACAAATGCCAGTCTATTGTGGGAGGTCTTTACAAGTTTACGGTTTTAATAAATTAAGAAACACTTAACCAGATAAATATGTGGTGGGACATGAGGGGTTAAGTGGGTGCCTTGGGTGGAATGTGAAATTAAGAGGGTGCCTTGGGTGGCATGTGAAATACGATTAGATGCACTTAACCAAGAATGAAACATGTAAGAAGACATGAATAAGAATGGGGTTAAGTGGGAAAAACCTTAGAGGGGACCAAGCATAGGTGGAAAGCTTGTGTCATGCATGGGGGCCCTTTTCAAACCAGTAACCCATTAAGTATCTTTGTGGGCTCGACCCTAGTCGAGGACGGGACACACGTACTGGGTTTGATTGTAGGAGGTCAAAACGGGTTAGCAATGGCAACGCAAGTCCAACGGGGTCATGTATGTGTGTGGGCCCGGGCTGGTAGGTAAGACGTTGTTGCATCGTGTAGTATAAGCCGTGAATCTTTGGTGGTATCAGGTTGCCACTTTAGGGAGTGATACACCCCACTGTGGGGCCAGCACGGGTATCTACGAGTTAGGGAGCCGATTGAATGGGGGTAGTGGGTACACCTAATGGAGATAGGGGTAGACGACACCTATGAAGGCAGCTAGGTACACGAAACTACCATTATCATTATTAAGTTCTGTAGGCGGGATCAACTTTTAGGGTGTTTGGTGTGGTGAAATTTAGTAATTATCTTATAGTGATTAGGTGCGCCTTTAACGTTATCTTTGTTCATCTTGTTTCCTTTGTCTGATCTGTCATGCCCATTTGTTCACAGTCATTTCCTTATCTTCCAGCTTATGCCTTATCCTAGTAACTTAATGATTATATTGTTAAAGTTATTGCACTCGCTAGACTTTATGTCTGACCCCTTTTGTTTCCACCTCTTTCCTTCCTCCCCCCCAAGGTGCTCAGGGTGGGACTAGTACTAGTGGAGCTTGATTTGGACAACTTTATCTCTTTCTTTTGGAAGTTGCTTGGATTGCTGAAGTAAAGTTCAGCCTATCTTATTTATGGCTATTTTATGTTGGGGTTATGTCATTTATTTTATGTACTCAGAACTTATTTGTTCAGATGGATAATAAGTGTATTTGGTTTCGTAGTTGGTTTTTGATGTGATGTAACCATTCTATTTCTCCACTGTAATAAAAGTGGTTTTTTATTTTCCAAGTACCAATGTATTTATCTGTCTTGTTTACTTTTCTGTTCTATACACAATAAACGCTCTACCAAAATTAAGGCATTCCTTTGTGAGTGACCTTAATGGAGATGGGGTGTCACTTGGTATCAGAGCTGAAGGTTACCAGACCAGATATGGATTTTGAAAAAACTATTTTTCAAAAAGCATTTTATAAAGAAATACTTTCCAAAGTATGTTTTAAGGGAAGTATTTTTAAGAGAAAAGTTTATTTTAAAAACATAGCCCCCAAGAGCCATATATCTTTCTTTCGAATTCTTCGTTTTGAATCTCTTCATTTTCTTCTCAGCATGTCTGGAATTCCCGAGATACCCGAGGGGTTACCGATACCAGGATGGTTTAGAAGGTATCCGGAAGCTAGGACCAATATATCTGGCCCAGCAAATGTTCCTCCTCCTCCTCCCCAAGTTGATACTTTCGCAAAGATATGCAAGGACTTTCGGGTAATGGGCGGAAAACCTTTTCACGGGTCGGAGACGTTTGTTGAAGCTCGAAATTGGCTAAAGGAGGTGGAAGAATTGTTTGGAATCTTTAAGGTAGAAGATGGAAGAAAGGTCTAATTAGCTGCCTGGTTAACAAAGGATGAGGCCTCGTTTTGGTGGGAGGTCACTAATGGAGAACGTCTGGTTGATACATGGTCGGATTTCAGGCGTAGGTTTGAGGCAAAGTTTCTCTCACGGGCCGAAGAGAATCTATACATAGAAAGTTTTTTGGCATTGAGGCAAGGAAATCTATCAGTGAAAGAGTACGTCAACAAGTTCAATCAGTTGGCGAGACTTGGCTTGGACTTGGCGAATACACCCGAAAAGAAGGCCTTGAGATTTGTTAAGGGTTTGATCGAGCCGCTACATGGGTTAGCTATGACCCACATACCTATGGGAGCCACCTTTGAGAGACTAGTTGACATGGCGCTTATGCATGAAGAGGAGAAGGCGCCAATGCTAATAAGGCACCTGAGAAGGAAGGGGATCAAAAGTAACCACAACAGAAGAACAAGAAGGGTGGTAAAGACGACAATGGCAAGGGAAAGAAAAGATGCTTTAACTGTGGGACACCAGGCCATCTAAGCAAAGACTGTAGGAAGAAGAAGACTGGTTGTTTCCACTGTGGCGAGGCAGGACATCTGATTAAGGACTGCCCAAAGAAAGGGCAGAGGGCAGGGCCTACCTCTGGAGGGTAGATTCAGCCTCTCATGGCACCATGGCAGGCAAGGGGGCAGGTCCAGGCTTTCTTGGTCCCACCGCTGCAAGAACGAGGTAGAGCGATTCTGTTGAAAGTTTAGTTTATCTTTTTGATCATCCTGTTCGCACACTCTTTGATTCTGGTGCATCACACTTTTTTATGTCTACTGCTTTTGTTGAGTCACTACACCTAAACACCAGTATAATAGAGGATCCCTTAGTTGTTTCAAATCCAATTGGGGGCTCAGCTTATTTGTTGATGATTTGTTTGGATTTGGAAATTTCTATACTTAGCGTTGGGTTTAGATGTGATGCTTATGTTTTGGGCTTCATGGGCTATGGGTTAACTGTGGACATGGATTGGTTATCCAATAATGGAGCCGTCCTAGATTGTGAAAAGAAAGAGGTTAGGCTTATGACTCGCTTGGGCAACACTCTCAAAATCTCCTGTAATCCCATGAATTCTGTTATGCTAAGTTATCTAGAATCACTTGACGCGTCTGTTGAGAATTTGCAGTCTGTTAGAGTGGTCCGTGAATACTCGGATGTCTTTGAGGAAGTAGAGGGCTTGCCTCCGAAGCGGGAGATAGACTTCCACATATACCTAGTTGATAACGCAAAACCCGTTGCTTTACCCGTTAGACACATGGCTCCAAGGGAGAGAATTAGGAAGCAAGTTAAGGAGCTGCTAGAAAAAGGGTTTATAAGGCGGAGTATTTCTGAATGGGGTGCTCCAGTGGTGTTCGCAACCAAAGCGGATGGTTCACTTCGCCTATGCGTTGATTATAGGGAGCTAAACAAGTTGACCAAGAAAAATAGGCACCCATTGCCAAGAATAGACGGTTTGTTCGATCAGCTTATAGGTGCAACAGTTTTCTCCCAATTAGATCTGGCTACCGGATTTCATCACCTAAGAGTGGCTGAAGATAGCATTGATAAGACCGCATTCAGAACCCTGGACGGTTTCTTTGAATGGCTCGTCATGCCTTTTGGCTTGACAAACACACCTGCTTATTTCGTCGGTTTGATGAATAGAGTGTTCCGGGAATTTCTCAATAAATTTGTGGTGGTCTTTGTAGATGATATTCTGATTTTCTTGAATAATGAGGAAGAACATGCTTTGCATTTAAGGGAAGTCATGGAGACTCTCCATGCAGATCGGTTAAAAGCAAAATTCTCCAAATGCCACTTCTGGAGAGAAGAAGTAAGATTTCTTAGGCATGTGTTGTCCAAAGAAGGACCCCGCAAAAGTAGTTGTGGCCCAGGATTGGAAGGTTCCAAAGAATGCAACCAAAGTCAGAAGTTTTCTTGGACTAGCAGGTTTTTATCGCACGTTCATTAAAGACTTTGCGAAAATTTTAGCTCCACTTACAAGGTTAACGAAGAAAAACCTGATTTTCACTTGGGATTTGGATTGCGAAGTCGCTTTCCAATGATTGAAGAGGGCTCTGACAACAGCCCCAGTTTTGACATTACCAGATGGGAGCAAGATGTTTACGGTATACAAAGATGCATGCAGTACGGGAGTAGGCGTTGTTTTGATGAAAGAGGGGAAGGTAGTAGCTTATGGTAGAAGGCAGTTGAAAGTGCATGAGAAAAACTACCCAACCCACGATCTAGAATTAGCAGCCATCATTTTTGCGCTTAAGTCTTGGCGCCACTATCTCTTAGGTGATAAATTTGAGTTGTATACTGACCATAAATCGTTTAAGTACCTTTTCTCGTAGAAAGACCTCAATCTAAGGCAACAAAGGTGGATGGAGTTTCTCGCCTCATACGACTTTGAGATCTCCTATACTCTTTGGCAAGGGCAATGTAGTAGCAGATGCCTTAAGTAGAAAGAAGCTGACCTTAAGTCCTCTCTTTGTAGAAAGGCAAAGTTTGGAGTACGTAACAAATTTTGATTTTAGACCCTCTGTTGATTATGTGACTGTCTTGATGGCAATGCTAGAGGTGCAACCTACTTTGTTGGACTCAATAGGAACCACGCAACGTGAAGACCCTTAGCTAGTTGATGTGATAGATAAGTTGATTAGGGGAGAGACTTCTAGTCACCTCAATAGATACTCCATCGATGATAAGGGTTGGTTGAGACGGTATGGAAGACTATGCGTTCCGCAAGCAAGAGAATTGGTGAAGATGGTTCTGGAAGAAGCACGCCATTCCAAGATGACCATACACCCCAGTGGGGACAAGATGTATAAAGATATCAAAAGAGTTTTCTTTTGGAATGGTATGAAGAGGGATGTAGCTGAATTTATTTCGAAATGCATGATATGCCAGCAAGTCAAGGCGGTGCAGAAGAAGCCTAGCGGTTTGCTTCATCCTCTAGAAGTTCCGCAATGGAAATGGGGAAGCATCTTGATGGACTTTGTTGATGGGTTGCCTAGGTCAAGAAGGGGCAATACCGGTATTTGGGTAATAGAGGATAGGCTCACGAAAAACGCTCATTTTATACCTGTCAAAAGTAGAAGGACCGCCTCGTCTTTAGCCTCCATTTATATTAAGGAGATAGTTTGACTCCATGGGATACCCTCCAGCATAGTGAGTGATCGAGACCTTATCTTTACAAGCGAGTTCTGGAGGAGTTTGCAAGAGGCCATAGGCACACAGCTATGTTTAAGCACAGCCTATCACCCTTAAACCAACGGTCAGACGGAAAGGGTGAACAAAGTACTAGAAGATCTTTTGATACTGTGCATTCTTGACTTTGGAGGATCTTGGGAAGATCATCTCCCTTTGGTGGAATTCGCTTATAACAATAGCTACCAAGCCACTATAGGCATGGCACCCTTCGAAGCTTTATATGAAAGGACATGCCGATCACCAACTTGTTGGTGGGAGTCCACAGATAAACTTATACTTGGTCCGGACATGATTAGAGAGACTTCAAAGAAAGTGGGCTTGATACGAAGGAGAATGAAGACTGCCCAAGATAGGCAGAAATCCTACGCAGACAAGAGAAGGACCGACCTTGAGTTTTAGGTTGGGGATAAGGTGTTCCTTAAAGTATCTCCTTTGAGGAATGTCATCCACTTTGGGTCCGTAGGAAAGTTGGCACCACGATTTGAAGGACCATTTCCTATCATCGAAAAGATTGGGAGGATGGTCTACAGAGTAGAGCTGCCTGAAAAACTAGCTAGAGTTCATAATGTTTTTAATGTCTGTTAGCTACGAAAGTGCTTACATGAGTCGGCAGAAGTTGTGGAGCCAAGTATACTAGAGGAAGTCGAAGTGGAACGAGAAGCGACTGTGAGGAGAATTCCAACTTGTATCTTGGGAATGGAAGTCAAAAAGCTACGCAATCGTGAAGTTAAGCTGGTCAAAGTTCAATGGAGCGACACCGAGGAAGACGCGACTTGGGAGGCTGAGGCCAAAATACGTGCAGCCTACCCTTTTCTTTTTGAGGGTACATCTTTGATCTCTTTTTCCTTAAGTTTATTCAAGCTTGTATCTACCTTTTAGTGTATCTCCTCGGTCATATTCTTTATCCTTAGGTAGAGAACAATGGATGAAAACATGTATTTGAAACATGTTATGATTGATGGATGCTAGTGGATGCAAGTGTTTGCTAGTAGTTGCTCGTGGATGCATATACACACACATTAGGCACTAGATCGGCTCAATCACTTTCATACTACATAAAAATGTGTGCTTATTTAGATTAATGGATGTATAATGGTTGTGTTATCATGTGAATGCTGCATTTTTATGAATGGTTGTGCACACAAGTAGAAATAATATGTATCGATAGGATTCTTTCGCATACATAATGGACGCATGGCACTATCATGATTCGCATTAAGGAGGTCAACTGAATCAGTAGACTGCCTGATTTTGCATTAGATAAGGAACATATACACACTCTTTGCATATGTTCATACAACATTAGAAATCTTATAAGGACAATGGATGCTTGTGTCTGATAGTTGAGTAGATGGATGATTGGATGTTAGGATACACATTCTCCTTAACTTGGAGATTTCGGGGTCGAAATCCTTTAAGGAGGGGAGAATGTAACCCCCCGTGTTTTCTGTTAACATTAAACTAACAAATTGAGGAATAATTAATTTTAAATGTGAGAATCAAGGGAAATGGGTTACGCCAATTGTTCATCTCGAAATTCTGGTTAAGATAGAGTCCGAGTTTGCGTAAATTGGACTTCGTATGAATAAGTTATGGTAGTCGGAAGTTTCCAAAAAATTCAAACAGCTCTAAACCAGATTCAAAATTCAAAATAGAAGCAAGAAGTGGGTTGGGCTGGAAAATTCCCGCCCAGGACCCAGGTCGACCAGGGGGTCGACCCTAGTGTCGACCTCCCCTCTACAGGTCGACCTGGGGGTCGACTTACCCCCCCCGGCCAGATCTGAATTTTGACGACTTATGACTTGTTGCTGAGTCACTAGGGTTTCTGGATAGTTCTGATCTGGTCTGAATGGCTGTGGTTAACTCTAGGTTCATCCGACGGCTCTAATTGAATTGAAATTCTATATAAACACATGTAGACTCAAACCCTAAAACGTAATCAAAATTAGAACCATGGCCATCATGCTATCACCCTGCAACCTGGAGTAGCCGCCACCAACTAGAGGAAAAGTAAAGCTAATCAACTCAATTCAACTCAAGTCTATAACAACAACAACAATGAATTTGTCTACTTTAAAGGCGAGCTAAATCAATTTCAGAACATAGATCCCAGAAATCAAGACCTTCTTTGAGTTGTGAGTTAAATTTCTTAAATAAGATAATTAACAAATTAATTGGGTTGAGTTATAAATTGGGTTATATGGCTATGTTTGTGAAACATTGGAAAATGAGATATTTTGTGAATATATGCAAGTTGTTCATAATGACAGTTTTTGTTGTAGATTCCTTTGTATATGCCCAATCACCTATGTTCAACTTGAGTCATGTTTGACATCATTTTATATGCAAGTTGGGTGTAGATTATATGCTAGTTTCTATGTGAATTGTACACAAGTTTACATGAGAACCAAGTAAAATGACCATATGCAAGTTTAGGTAGAAATTGGATTCACATATATGCAAGTTTACACATTTAGATTTAGATCTACGATGTAAATAGTTTTATGCAAGTTTGTGACTATGGCCTATGCAAGTTTTGGATGAAAACTATATTCATATATGCAAGTTTTGGGTGGAAACTATATTCATATATGCAAGTTCACACCTTTAGGTCTATGTTTAGATTCAAGACAAGACCAAGTTTATGCTAGATATGTTGTAATCCTTATTTGTAAGTTAGATCCAATTTGTGTGTTATCCAAATTTGCGGCGTTTCTTCTCTTTTATGTGTTAGACTAATTGCTAGTCTAATATACATATATATGTCATGATAAGCGAACGAACAACGTGGGGACGATGGGGGTAATATTGAATATACACATATTGAGAATTGGCATAAATGGCCTTAAAAAGGCATATAATTAATTTAAGACATTAATTGGAAAATTTGGTATTTATGGACATAATTTTAAGAGACAATTATGGACATAAATAAATTGGGAATTTATTTTACAAATTTGAATAGGAATATTAATCCAATTTGGGGTTAAATGAAGATGTGTAAAAATAAACCGCTTAAGACACGAGGTTAGACTCTTTTATGGTGTAAGACTGCCCGGACCCGCCCGGCAAATCCAGCAGCCAAAAAATGCCAGTATAATGTGAGAGTTCAAAGGCATGAATTAAATGCGTAACAGTTGTAAAGACACGAGGTTAGGCTCGTTTGTGGTGTAAGACTGCCCGGACCCACCCGGCAAATCCAGCAGCCACAAATGTCAGTCTAATGTTGGAGGTCTTTACAAGTTTACAGTTTCAATAGATTAAGAAACACTTAACCAGATAAACATGTGGTGGGACATGGGGGGTCAAGCGGGTGCCTTGGGTGGAATGTGAAATTAAGAGGGTGCCTTGGGTGGCATGTGAAATACGATTAGATGCACTTAACCAAGATTGAAACATGTAAGAAGACATGAATAAGAATGGGGTTAAGTGGGAAAAACCTTAGAGGGGACCAAGCATAGGTGGAAAGCTTGTGTCATGCATGGGGGCCCTTTTCAAACCAGTAACCCATTAAGTATCCTTGTGGGCTCGACCCAAGTCGAGGACGGGACACGCGTGTTGGGTTTGGTTGTAAGAGGTCAAAACGGGTTAGCGGTGGCAACGCAAGTCCAACGGGGTCATGTGTGTTTGTGGGCCCGGGCTGGTAGGTAAGACGTTGTTGCATCGTGTAGATATAAGCCGTTCATCTTTGGTGGTATCGGGTTGCCACTTTGGGGAGTGATACACCCCACTATGGGGCCAGCACGGGTATCTACGAGTTAGGGAGCCGATCGAATGGGGGTAGTGGGTACACCTAGTGGAGTTATGGGCAGACGACACCTATGAAGGCAGCTAGGGGTACACGAAACTACCATTATCATTATTAAGTTCTGTAGGAGGGATCAAATTTTAGGGTGTTTGGTGTGGTGCAATGTAGTAATTATCTTATAGTAGTTAGGTGTGTCTTTAACGTTATCTTTGTTCATCTTGTTTCCTTTGTCTGATTTGTCATGCCCATTTGTTCAAAACCATTTCCTTATTTTCCAGCTTATGCCTTATCCTAGTTACTTAATGATTATATTGTTAAAGTTATTACACTCGCTAGACTTTATGTCTGACCCCTTTTGTTTCCACCTCTTTTCTTCCTTCCCTCCCCCAGGTGCTTAGGGTGGGACTAGTACTAGTGGAGCTTGATTAGGATAGCTTTATCTCTTTCTTTCGTAAGTTGCTTGGATTGTTGAAGTAAAGTTCAGCCTATATTATTTATGGCTATTTTATGTTGAGGTTATATCTTTTATTTTATGTACTCAGAACTTATTTGTCAAGATGGATAATAAGTGTATTTGGTTTTGTAGTTGGTTTTTGATGTGATGTAACCAAACTATTTCTCCGCAGCAATAAAAGTGGTTTTTATTTTCCAAGTACCAATATATTTAACTATCTTATTTATTTTCTGTTCTATATGCAATAAACGCTCTACTAAAATTAAGGCATTCCCTTTGTGAGTGACCTTAATGGAGATGGGGTGTCACAGATACCTTACGAACCAAGTTGGTATATATATGCCCTCAGGTATCTTGGGTGACCCAGACATGCTGAAAAGAAAAAGGAAGAGATTCAAAGCGGAGAATTGAAAGAAAGATACATGGCTCTTGGGGATTATGTTTTTTTAAATAAACTCTACTTTTGAAAGTACTTCCTTTTTAAAACCTTTTTGAAAATAGTTTTCAAAAACTTTTTATCAAATCTGGTAACCTTCAGCTCTGATACCAAGTGTAACACCCCACTTCCGTTAAGGTCACTCGCAAAGGGAATGCCTTAACTTTGGTGGAACATTATAAGCAAACAGAATAGAAATTTACATGACAGATAAAGTAGTACTTGAAAATTTTATAACTTTATTACAACAGAAATAAGTTTGGTTACATCTTTCAAAACCATAATATCGGAATTCAAGTACATAAATTTCGGTCTTGTACAAAAACCTTTAGAATGCATAGTTTCTAAAGCCATAATCCCCAACATAAACTATCATGGAAAGATAGAGTCAAAGCAAAGCAATACTTCAAACACTTCAAGTAGAGAGAGTTTGAATCAAGCTCCTATGTTTCCACCCTGAGCACCTAGGGGGAAACGGAAAGAAAAGGGGCAAAACAAACTAGGTCAGACATAAGTCTGGTGAGTCCAGTGGCTTCCAGCATATAAACAGATAATAGTACCATGGCATGTAAATAAAACTGGATGAGAGATTACCGTAACAGGAATAGCAGGTTAACAGAATAAACAAAATGATATAGGCTAAGCTAAGCATCTTACTTAGTTTTCAATTCTCTGCACTAAAACTAGTATAATAGAATTAGGTGTTATCCTAATGTCTAAACAGAAAACAGAACGATCTCTTCAGAAACATGATGCTAGTAATGGGCCTTTACCACCCAAACATATATAGACGATACAGAAACAGAATGATAATAATGGGACTTTACCATCCCAACTAATGGGCCTTTACCACCTCAACAGAGGCAGACGTACAGAAACAGAAGCAAGAACGGAATCAGAGACGGAAACAGAATAATCCCTACGAAAACAGAATATTAGAATTAGGTGTACACTAGTAATGGGTCTTTACCACCGCAACAGATGGTACTACACAGAAACAGACAGGTGTTACCACCCCCAACAGAAACAGACAGTACCCCAACAGAAACAGACAGAACTAAGTTGTAATAACCCGAAAATCCGAGCCAGTTTAAAATTTTTATTTTGGCTATTCTAGCGAATTTTGATTATTTAAAATGGATTATTTTAAATAATATCGACCGGGAAATTTATTTTGAATATAATTCGATCGTATATATTATATACGTCGTCGTTAGAATATAAATAATTATATATAATTATAAATAGAATTGAAAATGGCGCGGTAGTTCGATAATTCGATTTCAAACTTCAATTGAATGTACCGGGTGCAAAACAATCCGGATTTTAGTGAAACCAAAAATAATGGAATCTAATAGTGAATATCTTTCCAACGAATCCGAAAAATCAAGATTTCATATCGGGAATCAAAAGATAAGTCCAGTTGAAAATTCTGAATAGTCGCTATGGAATTCAGGCCCTTAAAAATGGACATTTTGCAAACGACCTCGGATTTCGACGAAACCACTTTTGTTGGGTCCGCAGTGTCAAGTTATTGCTAGGTTTCAAATTTCATAATTTTTCGAATCAATATGTGAGCGTGGCAAAGGAAAACGCGTTTGACCAGTTTTAGTTGATTTTAATCGACTGGAAAATGGCCATTTTTCTAACGGTCTCAGAATTCGACGAAACTAGTTTTGTTAGGACCGTATCGTCAATACGAAGCTAGAAAATATTTTTCTAGAATTTTTCGAGTTAGTATGTGACCCCGGTAATTTGAAATGTACGTTTAAAATTCAATATAGTGATTTAAATGTAAATTCAACGAAAACTGATTCAAACTATCGAATCAGCTTGCGAGGCATATCCCATTGTGTTCGGAATGGGGGTGAAACGCTATGGACGACAGGCGGTGGACCTCGTTTCGAGGTCGTATGTGAAAGTCAACTTTTTGCCAAATTAAATAATAATAATAAAAAAAATATCTCACCCCTTTTATGATTCTGGCCCCCCCTATAAACCTAATCGAGATCAGAAGAGAAAGAAAAAAAAAAAAAACCCCGCTCAAAACACCCCGTCGCCCCCAATCGTGGAACGCGCTGCCACGCCAGGAGCACCCCACCGCCGCTCGACCTCCACTTCCCATCCCTCACCTCCTCCTTCCCTTCCGCTTCCTTCTCCCCCTCTTCTGAAAAACCCGTCACCCCCCTCGTTAAAACCGCGCCGCCGCTGAGACCCAGAGCCGCCACCCCAGACCCCGCTCCCTCCGACGAAGTCGATGTCCCCCCCCCTAGAAGCTGCCGCCGACGCAATGCCCCCTTTTTTCTTCGAATCCAGTAAGTTTCTTTTTTTTTCTTCTTTATTTTTTTTATTTTTATTTCTGATTTCGATTTTAGATAAAAAAAAAAACTGTGTTTTTAAAAGAAATATAAACTGAATTTTTAAAAGAATTTTAAAACTGTTTTTTTAAAAGAAATGTAAACTGAATTTTTAAATATTTAAAAACTGATTTGATAAGAATTTTATAAACTGAATTTTTAAATATTTAAAAACTGATTTGATAAGAATTTTAAAAACTGATTTGATAAGAATTTTATAAACTGAATTTTTAAATATTTAAAAACTGATTTGATAAGAATTTTATAAACTGAATTTTTAAATATTTAAAAACTGATTTGATAAGAATTTTATAAACTGAATTTTTAAATATTTAAAAACTGATTTGATAAGAGTTTAAAAACTGATTTGATAAGAGTTTAAAAACTGATTTGATAAGATTTTAAAACTGATTTTAAAATAAAAGTAAAACTGATTTTTAGAAAAAGGTTTGAACTTCAAAGACTAGATTTTTTATAAGGCGAAGACTAGATTTTTATATATTGAACTTCGATAGAAAAATATGATTTTTATATATTGAACTTCGAAAAAAATATGATTTTTATCTATAGAACTTCGAAGTAAAAATTCGATTTTTATATATTGAATAGTCGAAGTAAAAATTCGATTTTTATATATTGAATAGTCGAAGTAAAAATTCGATTTTTATATGTTGAATAACGAAGTAAAAATTCGATTTTTATATATGTAGTGAATACGGGCAACGAAGATGACGAAGAGGCGAGAACGACGAAGTTTCTGCAAAAGAAGAGCCGTGGAGCTAGGATAGCTATATGTGAGAATTTCTCACCTTTCAAATTTATTTTCTAGTTATATATATATACTAGGATGCAGACGGTGTTTAGTAGCACCCGACACAATCGTCCACAGACCATGGACTTGTTTGTTTGGCTGTTTGGTTATTGATTGTGATATTGGTTTGAATGTGGTTTGTGGTGTGAAAGATCGAATCGATAAATTGGTTAGGATTAGACGTGCGCCGTTATAAGGCGAAGGAGTAAGGCTAGGTTAGACTCTTACTCCAAATTTTGTGGTTTGCATAATAAAATTGATATGATTGATGTGTGAATGGCGTGGGCCTTCACTAGACCGGGGATTAGGCTAGGCCTTGTCCCGTTTCTAGTATCGTGCCGTTATGCCGCCGAAATTTTCTAAAATATGTTAGAAAAATAAAAATATCATTTTTATTGAATAAATGAATTGAATAGAAATTCATATGTTGGAATAAAATGTTTTATCGTTAAAAATATAATTTTTAACGTGAATGTGAATAAATAAATATTCATTTACAAACCAGACGGTTTGTTTATGTACACCTATTTGAATGACATTGATTGGGACGATAAATTTTACACATCGCCCAACTGCACAAATAAAATATGCGTTTGATTGTTTGAAACCCCACACGGGTGTTGGGATGAAATTTGAAGTTCACTCATCCTGATTGATTAAATGTGTCGATCGATTGATTGACAGGCTGTTATAAGCGTTGAATATCTACATTTGATGCTTATACAGTGTAGTGCACTTTGGTTGATGGTTGATTATTTTTCAATGTAATTATATACATGTGTTGTATGAAAATCCATATAATTAACTTTATATGGTAATTGATTGGGCCTCATTCCAATTTGGAAAATAAAGAATATATATAAAATAAAAGTTCATGTGTTGACAGTACTCATTCATTGAGATTGGTCATGTGTTGAACGAAATATTTTGATAATAACAACTATTTTGAAAAAGAAATATTTGAAATAGAATATTTGAAAATAGAAATTTATGAAGCCGTGTTGATTAGATTGACGCCATTTTGACGTGAACGATATTTATATCGATTTTATTCATCTTAAAAATGAATATTGAAAAGCGATTTCGAAATGAATTGAATTGAAAACGATTTCGAAATGAATTGAATTGAAAATGATTTCGAAATGAATTGAATTGAAAACGATTTCGAAATGAATTGAATTGAAAACGATTTCGAAATGAAATGAATTGAAAACGAATTCAAATTGAATTGAAAACGATTTCGAAATGAAATGAATTGAAAACGAATTCGAATTGAATTGAAAACGAATTCAAATTGAATTGAAAACGATTTCGAAATGAAATGAATTGAAAACGAATTCGAATTGAATTGAAAACGAATTCGAATTGAATTGAAAACGATTTCGAAATGAATTGAATTGAAAACGATTTCGAAATGAAATGAATTGAAAACGAATTCAAATTGAATTGAAAACGATTTCGAAATGAAATGAATTGAAAACGAATTCGAATTGAATTGAAAACGAATTCGAATTGAATTGAAAACGATTTCGAAATGAATTGAATTGAAAACGATTTCGAAATGAGATGAATTGAAAACGAATTCGAATTGAATTGAAAACGATTTCGAAATGAATTGAATTGAAAACGATTTCGAAATGAATTGAATTGAAAACGATTTCGAAATGAATTGAATTGAAAACGATTTCGAAATGAATTGAATTGAAAACGAATTGAAATGAATTCAAATTGAATTGAAATTTGAATTGAATAGAAATGAATTTTGAAACGAATTTATAAAGAAGAATTCAATTTTGATTTGAATTGAAAAGGAAGTTGAAATTGCTTTTGAAACGAATTTAAAACTATTTATATAATTCGTTTTAAATAGAAATCGACGAAGTATATATTATATATATTATATATATAATATAATGGCCTGAATAGAACGCGCCGCGCCGCGGCAGTTCGTGAATTTCGACCATTTATTTCAAACGGACATTGCGGGAGATCCGACCGTCGGATTCTCCTAAAACCGGAACCGTTGGGTTCGTATCGAAAAGAGCTTTCTAATGAATGTTAGAAATTTGAAATCTAACGGTTGGATTTGGAGATACGTCCAAATCAAATTCGAAAAAGGTCGCTGTAAGTGCAGTTCGATGGCCGTTAATGGAAATCGACTGTACGGGCCTTGATAAAATTATTAAAAATAGTAATAATTTGTGTAAAATCATAAGAAATGATTTGTGAAAGTTTGGGATGAAAAACTCCATATTTGAAAAGATAAAAATAGATTTTTATCGAAATGAACTAGTTTTGAACTAGAATTATAATTCTATTTATTTTTAAATAAATAAATTGAATTTGAAATGGTTTTGAAAATAACCAAAATTTCCAATGATTGCATTGGAGTGGATTTGAATCGAATTTGTCTTCGGAATATTTCGATGTTGGAATTCGTGATATTACAGGTGTTGTTATTGAAATTTGAAAGATATATATTTGTATCGTTATTTCCAATACGACATTTGTTAGTCGTAGAATTCGATATTGAATATAAGCCGATATATTTTCTATTCAGAGCCTTGTATTGAATATCGAATGTGATTTGGGTTTGTCGTGAATGGTGTCTTCACTAACACTGTTCTTGAACCCAGTTGAGAAAAGATTAAATCTTTTTATTTAGATTTAATGAAGTGTACCAATTAAATGATATTTAATTGGAATTGAATTGGTATTGATTTTTGGGTTTATCGTGAACAGTGTTTTAAATAACACTTGTTCTTTAACCCGATAAATAATGGAATGTGATTTTGGGTTTATCGTGAATCGTGTTTTAAATGACACTGATTCTTTAACCCAGATAATGATTAAAACTAAGTGGAGTTTTAATGAATCTTTAATTAGATTGAAAAGATCGAGAATGGAGTATCACCAGTTTTGCTCCAGGCGATAGTTAAATCTTTAATTAGATTTGAACGTGAAATTTAGAAACTAACTGTCGGTTAGCCAAGCAGAATGGTTTTCTGGATATTGATCTGATGTTGGTTTCGGCCTTCGGGGTTAATATTTGGGGAATTATTCTCTTGATTAATTTACGGTTAGTGACTAATGAATTGGAATGAGGCGTATGTTGTGTTTGTGTAACACTTATTTAAAATATACGCGAGTTATTCGGAAAGACCGGGTTCATCCCATTCTGAATAACTGATACGACGATAAGTCGAAGATGAAGACGATGGTCGAAGACCGGAGGTCTTCACGTCGTTTGGGTGATAACTGATGATCTTGATTGGGCTGTACACCCAAGAAGATGGAAACAGTTGGTGATCGTCCAGACGTACTTGGAGATCGATGGATATGCGGGGTACTAGGTGCCTCCGGTTTCGTTCAGCCCCAGAACGGACTTGTAAATGGACTGTGTGTCTGACATCGGATTTCATTCTGTGTGACTGATATCGGTTGCATAGGATGGTTTGCCTGTGTGGCATGCTAAGATGCAAATGATCGAGGCTTCTGTTGAAAAGCAAAGTCTTGTGGTGATGATCAAAGCACGGCCTTTGTGGCGTAGCTTTGTGTGACGTTTACTTCGCGTGTTTCACACCCGGTATGAACCAAAAACGGGAGACGGACCTCAGGGAGGACTTGCGTTTCTTCCTAGTTAGAAGTGGCGTCAGTGGTTTTACACGCCCTGACGAGTTTGACTTATGTGGTTGTTGCTGTTGCGAGGCGCCTCGGATTGATCGGTCGTTCTCGAACCGATGGAGTCATTTAGTTGGCTCATTTACGCCCCAAAGGGCGGGGAAACGTAGTGTTCAGGCATAATAATCCACATCGGTGGACCGGCCCTGTCGCTCCATGGGGCAGTTGCGGCTGTTCCTGAGGCTCGGACTAGGCAGTCTCGAATCGGTTGAGGACTATCTTTTGCCTCGGTTCATAGACGGAAATCCAATTTCCAAATACGACATTGCGGTTTTGATTGTAAACCTATATGTGGCGACATAGTGGCATGGGACGCTCATGTCGCCTATGATTGATACTTATGATTTGAAGTTGTTTTATACACTATGCACTTATAATAGTATCAAATGATTTGTTTTAAACGTATCAAGCATTCTTTGGCTGTTATAAGGGAAAACCCTATCCCCCGGCTTGCGTTGCATTGTGTGATAGGACCTGGGTCTTATAACAGCTTCATTTTTCTTTATTTAGCATTGCGCTGTTTGTTTTATGCACTGGTATTCTTGGGAGGAAACCCGTTCCGTGTTATACGGCGTGGTCCCTTGATTTACCAAACTTTGAAAATAAAGATAAATAACTGTTTTAGTTCTCACACCAGTCACATGACTGACCTGGAGTTTATTGTTTTAACCTAAACTCTGGGTGCCCCTATTTTCGACACGGGCAGCTAGTAGTTTTGGTTTTGCAGATTTATATTCACAGGATCCTGGTTTACAGCTGGAATGATATCCGGAAAGCTTTGTATCCGTATATCTCTTCTAGTTGTGTATTGTATTATTTTCCGCTGCTATGTATTTAAATGTAATTTAAATCTCTGATATTTCTGTGTAATATTCATTTATACTCTGTATATTCTTGTAATCTGATGCATTGTTGTAATATACAATGAAATGTTCTTCTGTATGCGTTCTGTTGTGGCTTGTTCTCGAACTATCCGGCGCTTTCCTTTACGGGGAAGTTGCGGGTCTTTACACGTGGTATCAGAGCTTTGGTTTACAAAGCAGAGAACAAGGCACATTAGAAACATACGAAAGAATTCATCAGATATTGGATTAGTAATATCCAATTAGAATGACTCGTTAGAGATAGGATCAGTAGTATCCTAGAACGAGTGTGAAGAGTATATTTTTCAAATGAAAACAAATTTTGTTTTGAAAATTTAATTCAATTATTCGTAGTTGATTATTTATTTATATTGATTTGGACAATTCAGTATATAAAGAATTTGCATATACGCCTTGCAAACGTATATTCAAAGTTTTAATATATTGAATAGATATAGAATCACACTCTAGTCGCCCGGAGATGATGTTGATAATGACCATGGCATCATCGATATTTATGTTCGTGCTCCGAAGGTGTGATTTCTATATATTTCCTATTGACTGGTGTGAGAACCAAAGCTATATAGGATTTATTGTTGTGATTTGGCATCAAGAATCTGATTTTTGTATATGTATCAAAATTACGAATTTGAAACTCTAATTCACTAATTGATTGATGTTTGGGTTGTTTGTTTATTTGTTTGCTAATTTTTAGCCATTTAGCCTAATAGAACCGAATATTGAATTGTATTGAAAATTGGTCGCATCTGCTTGCATATATGTGTGTATATTATTGAACAGGTCATAGCAAGGAGGCTAGAGCAGAGAATAAAATTTGTTTGCCCGACAAATAGGTACATGTTTACTACATAATTTCCTGTTTTGTTTGGGTGATGATGATTTTGTGAGCCTATTGGCTAGCCGCTTGGCTTTTTCTTTTTCTTTTTGAGATCTGAAGGACCGGGGAAGCTATTTGAAATTCCCCGATGCTCCCGGTGCAGGGGAGGTTATGGCGAAATTTTTCGAAAATTTAGGGTGTTAGCCAAATTTTTGAAATTTTGAAAATTCTCAGAAACTGAAAAGTTGGAGAATGGAAGCCAGATCGAGCGTAGTATTGATTAATCAAACCACTTTCGACTTTGTTCCTTTTCGGGGACGAAAAGTTTTAAGTGGGGGAGATTGTAATAACCCGAAAATCCGAGCCAGTTTAAAATTTTTATTTTGGCTATTCTAGCGAATTTTGATTATTTAAAATGGATTATTTTAAATAATATCGACCGGGAAATTTATTTTGAATATAATTCGATCGTATATATTATATACGTCGTCGTTAGAATATAAATAATTATATATAATTATAAATAGAATTGAAAATGGCGCGGTAGTTCGATAATTCGATTTCAAACTTCAATTGAATGTACTGGGTGCAAAACAATCCGAATTTTAGTGAAACCAAAAATAATGGAATCTAATAGTGAATATCTTTCCAACGAATCCGAAAAATCAAGATTTCATATCGGGAATCAAAAGATAAGTCCAGTTGAAAATTCTGAATAGTCGCTATGGAATTCAGGCCCTTAAAAATGGACATTTTGCAAACGACCTCGGATTTCGACGAAACCACTTTTGTTGGGTCCGCAGTGTCAAGTTATTGCTAGGTTTCAAATTTCATAATTTTTCGAATCAATATGTGAGCGTGGCAAAGGAAAACGCGTTTGACCAGTTTTAGTTGATTTTAATCGACTGGAAAATGGCCATTTTTCTAACGGTCTCAGAATTCGACGAAACTAGTTTTGTTAGGACCGTATCGTCAATACGAAGCTAGAAAATATTTTTCTAGAATTTTTCGAGTTAGTATGTGACCCCGGTAATTTGAAATGTACGTTTAAAATTCAATATAGTGATTTAAATGTAAATTCAACGAAAACTGATTCAAACTATCGAATCAGCTTGCGAGGCATATCCCATTGTGTTCGGAATGGGGGTGAAACGCTATGGATGACAGGCGGTGGACCTCGTTTCGAGGTCGTATGTGAAAGTCAACTTTTTGCCAAATTAAATAATAAAAAAAAAATATCTCACCCCTTTTATGATTCTGGCCCCCCCTATAAACCTAATCGAGATCAGAAGAGAAAGAAAAAAAAAAAACCCGCTCAAAACACCCCGTCGCCCCCAATCGTGGAACGCGCCGCCACGCCAGGAGCACCCCACCGCCGCTCGACCTCCACTTCCCATCCCTCACCTCCTCCTTCCCTTCCGCTTCCTTCTCCCCCTCTTCTGAAAAACCCGTCACCCCCCTCGTTAAAACCGCGCCGCCGCTGAGACCCAGAGCCGCCACCCCAGACCCCGCTCCCTCCGACAAAGTCGATGTCCCCCCCTAGAAGCTGCCGCCGACGCAATGCCCCCTTTTTTCTTCGAATCCAGTAAGTTTCTTTTTTTTTCTTCTTTATTTTATTTTTTTTTATTTCTGATTTCGATTTTAGATAAAAAAAAAACTGTGTTTTTAAAAGAAATATAAACTGAATTTTTAAAAGAATTTTAAAACGGTTTTTTTTAAAAGAAATGTAAACTGAATTTTTAAATATTTAAAAACTGATTTGATAAGAATTTTATAAACTGAATTTTTAAATATTTTAAAACTGATTTGATAAGAATTTTATAAACTGAATTTTTAAATATTTAAAAACTGATTTGATAAGAATTTTATAAACTGAATTTTTAAATATTTAAAAACTGATTTGATAAGAGTTTAAAAACTGATTTGATAAGAGTTTAAAAACTGATTTGATAAGAGTTTAAAAACTGATTTGATAAGATTTTAAAACTGATTTTAAAATAAAAGTAAAAACTGATTTTTAGAAAAAGGTTTGAACTTCAAAGACTAGATTTTTTATAAGGCGAAGACTAGATTTTTATATATTGAACTTCGATAGAAAAATATGATTTTTATATATTGAACTTCGAAAAAAATATGATTTTTATCTATAGAACTTCGAAGTAAAAATTCGATTTTTATATATTGAATAGTCGAAGTAAAAATTCGATTTTTATATATTGAATAGTCGAAGTAAAAATTCGATTTTTATATGTTGAATAACGAAGTAAAAATTCGATTTTTATATATGTAGTGAATACGGGCAACGAAGATGACGAAGAGGCGAGAACGACGAAGTTTCTGCAAAAGAAGAGCCGTGGAGCTAGGATAGCTATATGTGAGAATTTCTCACCTTTCAAATTTATTTTCTAGTTATATATATATACTAGGATGCAGACGGTGTTTAGTAGCACCCGACACAATCGTCCACAGACCATGGACTTGTTTGTTTGGCTGTTTGGTTATTGATTGTGATATTGGTTTGAATGTGGTTTGTGGTGTGAAAGATCGAATCGATAAATTGGTTAGGATTAGACGTGCGCCGTTATAAGGCGAAGGAGTAAGGCTAGGTTAGACTCTTACTCCAAATTTTGTGGTTTGCATAATAAAATTGATATGATTGATGTGTGAATGGCGTGGGCCTTCACTAGACCGGGGATTAGGCTAGGCCTTGTCCCGTTTCTAGTATCGTGCCGTTATGCCGCCGAAATTTTCTAAAATATGTTAGAAAAATAAAAATATCATTTTTATTGAATAAATGAATTGAATAGAAATTCATATGTTGGAATAAAATGTTTTATCGTTAAAAATATAATTTTTAACGTGAATGTGAATAAATAAATATTCATTTACAAACCAGACGGTTTGTTTATGTACACCTATTTGAATGACATTGATTGGGACGATAAATTTTACACATCACCCAACTGCACAAATAAAATATGCGTTTGATTGTTTGAAACCCCACACGGGTGTTGGGATGAAATTTGAAGTTCACTCATCCTGATTGATTAAATGTGTCGATCGATTGATTGACAGGCTGTTATAAGCGTTGAATATCTACATTTGATGCTTATACAGTGTAGTGCACTTTGGTTGATGGTTGATTATTTTTCAATGTAATTATATACATGTATTGTATGAAAATCCATATAATTAACTTTATATGGTAATTGATTGGGCCTCATTCCAATTTGAAAAATAAAGAATATATATAAAATAAAAGTTCATGTGTTGACAGTACTCATTCATTGAGATTGGTCATGTGTTGAACGAAATATTTTGATAATAACAACTATTTTGAAAAAGAAATATTTGAAATAGAATATTTGAAAATAGAAATTTATGAAGCCGTGTTGATTAGATTGACGCCATTTTGACGTGAACGATATTTATATCGATTTTATTCATCTTAAAAATGAATATTGAAAAGCGATTTCGAAATGAATTGAATTGAAAACGATTTCGAAATGAATTGAATTGAAAACGATTTCGAAATGAATTGAATTGAAAACGATTTCGAAATGAATTGAATTGAAAACGATTTCGAAATGAAATGAATTGAAAACAAATTCAAATTGAATTGAAAACGATTTCGAAATGAAATGAATTGAAAACGAATTCGAATTGAATTGAAAACGAATTCAAATTGAATTGAAAACGATTTCGAAATGAAATGAATTGAAAACGAATTCGAATTGAATTGAAAACGAATTCGAATTGAAAACGATTTCGAAATGAATTGAATTGAAAACGATTTCGAAATGAAATGAATTGAAAACGAATTCAAATTGAATTGAAAACGATTTCGAAATGAAATGAATTGAAAACGAATTCGAATTGAATTGAAAACGAATTCGAATTGAATTGAAAACGATTTCGAAATGAATTGAATTGAAAACGATTTCGAAATGAGATGAATTGAAAACGAATTCGAATTGAATTGAAAACGATTTCGAAATGAATTGAATTGAAAACGATTTCAAAATGAATTGAATTGAAAACGATTTCGAAATGAATTGAATTGAAAACGATTTCGAAATGAATTGAATTGAAAACGAATTGAAATGAATTCAAATTGAATTGAAATTTGAATTGAATAGAAATGAATTTTGAAACGAATTTATAAAGAAGAATTCAATTTTGATTTGAATTGAAAAGGAAGTTGAAATTGCTTTTGAAACGAATTTAAAACTATTTATATAATTCGTTTTAAATAGAAATCGACGAAGTATATATTATATATATTATATATATAATATAATGGCCTGAATAGAACGCGCCGCGCCGCGGCAGTTCGTGAATTTCGACCATTTATTTCAAACGGACATTGCGGGAGATCCGACCGTCGGATTCTCCTAAAACCGGAACCGTTGGGTTCGTATCGAAAAGAGCTTTCTAATGAATGTTAGAAATTTGAAATCTAACGGTTGGATTTGGAGATACGTCCAAATCAAATTCGAAAAAGGTCGCTGTAAGTGCAGTTCGATGGCCGTTAATGGAAATCGACTGTACGGGCCTTGATAAAATTATTAAAAATAGTAATAATTTGTGTAAAATCATAAGAAATGATTTGTGAAAGTTTGGGATGAAAAACTCCATATTTGGAAAGATAAAAATAGATTTTTATCGAAATGAACTAGTTTTGAACTAGAATTATAATTCTATTTATTTTTAAAAAAATAAATTGAATTTGAAATGGTTTTGAAAATAACCAAAATTTCCAATGATTGCATTGGAGTGGATTTGAATCGAAATTGTCTTCGGAATATTTCGATGTTGGAATTCGTGATATTACAGGTGTTGTTATGGAAATTTGAAAGATATATATTTGTATCGTTATTTCCAATACGACATTTGTTAGTCGTAGAATTCGATATTGAATATAAGCCGATATATTTTCTATTCAGAGCCTTGTATTGAATATCGAATGTGATTTGGGTTTGTCGTGAATGGTGTCTTCACTAACACTGTTCTTGAACCCAGTTGAGAAAAGATTAAATCTTTTTATTTAGATTTAATGAAGTGTACCAATTAAATGATATTTAATTGGAATTGAATTGGTATTGATTTTTGGGTTTATCGTGAACAGTGTTTTAAATAACACTTGTTCTTTAACCCGATAATTAATGGAATGTGATTTTGGGTTTATCGTGAATCGTGTTTTAAATGACACTGATTCTTTAACCCAGATAATGATTAAAACTAAGTGGAGTTTTAATGAATCTTTAATTAGATTGAAAAGATCGAGAATGGAGTATCACCAGTTTTGCTCTAGGCGATAGTTAAATCTTTAATTAGATTTGAACGTGAAATTTAGAAACTAACTGTCGGTTAGCCAAGCAGAATGGTTTTCTGGATATTGATCTGATGTTGGTTTCGGCCTTCGGGGTTAATATTTGGGGAATTATTCTCTTGATTAATTTACGGTTAGTGACTAATGAATTGGAATGAGGCGTATGTTGTGTTTGTGTAACACTTATTTAAAATATACGCGAGTTATTCGGAAAGACCGGGTTCATCCCATTCTGAATAACTGATACGACGATAAGTCGAAGATGAAGACGATGGTCGAAGACCGGAGGTCTTCACGTCGTTTGGGTGATAACTGATGATCTTGATTGGGCTGTACACCCAAGAAGATGGAAACAGTTGGTGATCGTCCAGACGTACTTGGAGATCGATGGATATGCGGGGTACTAGGTGCCTCCGGTTTCGTTCAGCCCCAGAACGGACTTGTAAATGGACTGTGTGTCTGACATCGGATTTCATTCTGTGTGACTGATATCGGTTGCATAGGATGGTTTGCCTGTGTGGCATGCTAAGATGCAAATGATCGAGGCTTCTGTTGAAAAGCAAAGTCTTGTGGTGATGATCAAAGCACGGCCTTTGTGGCGTAGCTTTGTGTGACGTTTACTTCGCGTGTTTCACACCCGGTATGAACCAAAAACGGGAGACGGACCTCAGGGAGGACTTGCGTTTCTTCCTAGTTAGAAGTGGCGTCAGTGGTTTTACACGCCCTGACGAGTTTGACTTATGTGGTTGTTGCTGTTGCGAGGCGCCTCGGATTGATCGGTCGTTCTCGAACCGATGGAGTCATTTAGTTGGCTCATTTACGCCCCAAAGGGCGGGGAAACGTAGTGTTCAGGCATAATAATCCACATCGGTGGACCGTCCCTGTCGCTCCATGGGGCAGTTGCGGCTGTTCCTGAGGCTCGGACTAGGCAGTCTCGAATCGGTTGAGGACTATCTTTTGCCTCGGTTCATAGACGGAAATCCAATTTCCAAATACGACATTGCGGTTTTGATTGTAAACCTATATGTGGCGACATAGTGGCATGGGACGCTCATGTCGCCTATGATTGATACTTATGATTTGAAGTTGTTTTATACACTATGCACTTATAATAGTATCAAATGATTTGTTTTAAACGTATCAAGCATTCTTTGGCTGTTATAAGGGAAAACCCTATCCCCCGGCTTGCGTTGCATTGTGTGATAGGACCTGGGTCTTATAACAGCTTCATTTTTCTTTATTTAGCATTGCGCTGTTTGTTTTATGCACTGGTATTCTTGGGAGGAAACCCGTTCCGTGTTATACGGCGTGGTCCCTTGATTTACCAAACTTTGAAAATAAAGATAAATAACTATTTTAGTTCTCACACCAGTCACATGACTGACCTGGAGTTTATTGTTTTAACCTAAACTCTGGGTGCCCCTATTTTCGACACGGGCAGCTAGTAGTTTTGGTTTTGCAGATTTATATTCACAGGATCCTGGTTTACAGCTGGAATGATATCCGGAAAGCTTTGTATCCGTATATCTCTTCTAGTTGTGTATTGTATTATTTTCCGCTGCTATGTATTTAAATGTAATTTAAATCTCTGATATTTCTGTGTAATATTCATTTATACTCTGTATATTCTTGTAATCTGATGCATTGTTGTAATATACAATGAAATGTTCTTCTGTATGCGTTCTGTTGTGGCTTGTTCTCGAACTATCCGGCGCTTTCCTTTACGGGGAAGTTGCGGGTCTTTACATAAGTGTACCCTAAATTCTATCCCAAACAATCGGCTCCCTAATACATAAATACCCTATGCCGGCCCCATAGAAGGGTGTATCACTTCCTAAAGTGGCAACCTATAGACACAGAACTATTTACAGATGTCATGGTGTCTTACATCCTTAGAGCAGACCAGATCCATGCACGCACATGACCCAGTTGGAATGCGCCATCAACACCCTCGCCATTATCAGATTGGACCTCTTACAATTAGTTCAGTAAGCATGCTCGGACCCCTCTTAGTGTTGGGTCATAGTTTTGATACCAAAAAGGGTTACTGACTAATATGGGTCCCAAACAACAGATGGCATGAGTAATTACCCTCCTAATCTTGTGTCCCCAGATTAACAGATTTCAGATTAACTTGCTTACAGATTACATATGTACAAAGTTCAGATTAACTAGTTCTTAGATCAGACATACAGGTAAACATGCTTTCAGACTAACAGATCAGATATGCAGATTAACAAGTTTTCAGACTAATAGATCAGATACAGATTAACAGACTTACAGATTGTTTCACCCAACCTTGTATTGGGCCTACAAATTTATGAAACGGGTTTATTAGATTCATCAGTCCAGTTGTTTTAACCCTATTCACCCAACATGTTTTAGGTACCACATTTATCTTAGATTTGCATTAATTAAATATTAATGTACATACCTCTCACATTAGGTCGGTAGCTTGTGGCCGCTGGATGTGCCGAGCGGTTCCGGGTAGACTTCTGCCACAAGCCAGACCTAACCTCGTGTCTAAGCATCTTTATGCTTACGACCTCTCACATTAGACTGATAGTTTGCGGTTGCTAGTTAAGCCGGTTGGTTCCGGGCAGGCTTCTACCGCAAACGGAGTCTAACCTCGTGTCTCAACATTCTTATTTTAGCCAATGTATTCCATTACAGATTATGCCAATATCAGACTAATCATGCCAATTCAACAAATTAACTTCATTACAAGTTATAATAGATTATTCAAAGTTCTATTAACATGTTTTGCCCAATTTTAGATCGAGCCTACAGATTTCATACCCAAATTACCGTATTTAGTTTTCAACAGATTTAGCAGATTAGGCAATTTAACAGATTTAATCATCCCTTAAAATCCCATTGACATACCTCGCCCGATAAAACAATTATGCCTAATTTTACATGCCCAAATTATGGTCATAATTCAATATATATAACATACGTCCCAAATTTTAGTTAAATTTGCACCGTACAGAATATTCTCTAAAAACCCCAAATCATAATGCACAATATAAATTATGCCAAATTATAACCGTTGATTACCGCGTTTGTCAAATATCCAAAAATCAGAATTAGGCATGTTCATATTAATAGTTATCCCTATTTTAATATAGGTTTTTCAATCCTTTTTCTTCGAAGTCATAATTCGTCATATAAAATATACCCTAAATCTAGATCTTAAGTTACAACATGTATTATGACCTCTGTGACGACCCCAAAACCCCGTACTTACGGTGTCAAGGGTAATCTTTGGAATATAACACATAAACAGATAACAACATAATAGAATTAAATAAATACACCAGATAATGTACAAATAATACACTGGATAAACATAATCATCAGAGTTATGCAGTATACAGGATCATACTTAGTACAAATACAGTTCAACCACACATAAATGTCTACAGCGGAAAACAAACATAATATGTACAATAGGAGCTGAACAGCATAAAAAGAGATAAATGATAGAATCCATCTTCAGCTCCAGCTATCCAGAAAGAGCCTGCTAACCTGAACACAAGGCTGCCCGTGTAGAAAAAGGGGCACCCGAGTTTGGAAGTGAAACAAACTACGAGTCAGTCATGGGACCGGTATGAGAAATCTATTTAACACATTATATAATTTGGCTAATCACAGGACCATGCCACTTTCGCGGAACGGGTTTTCTCCATTGGATTGCCAGTGCTTTAAAACAAGTCAATCTTTTAAACATCGCAATGCTTTTTATAAAAATGAAGCCACTATAAGACTCAGTTCCCATCACACAATGCAACGCAAACCGGAGGATAGAGTTTTACCTTATAATAGCCAAAATATGCTTGATACGAATAAAACAAAGGAATACTTAATCAGACTCCAATTATAAAATAATAAGAGAACGATTCCCTAGGCATTAACCCCGAAGGCCGAAACCAACATCAGACCAATACCCAGGAAACCACCCATCTTAGCTCGTTTCTAGTTAATTTCTAATTTTATAAAACAATCATAAATACCAATCATAGACGACATGAGCGTCCCATGCAACTATGTCGCCAAATATAGGTTTACAATCAAAACCGCACGATGTCGTATTTGGAAATTGGATTTCCATCATGAACCAAGGCTAAAGATAGTCCTTACCGACTTCGAGACGCTCTAGCCCGCCCCTCAGGACCCAGACTCAGGTGGGCCCTTGGATCGTCAGGGCCGGTCCACACGGAGTGGATTAAAATGCCTGAACAATGCGTTCCCCCGCCCTTTGGGGCGTAGATGAGCCAACGAATGACTCCATCGGTCCCGGATCGATCGATATAACCGAGGCGCCTCACAATAGCAACAACCACATAGGTGAAAAATAGTATAAATGTCAGCCAGTTTAAGCACTGACACCACCTCTAGCTAGAAAGGAACGCATATCCTCCCTGAGGTCCTCTCCCGTTTTTTGGTTCATACCGGGGGGTGAGGCTCGCGAATTCACATTATACAAAAAGCTACGCCATACAGGTCGTGCTTTGATCATCGACCACAAGACTTTGCTTTTCAACAGAAGCCTTGATCACTGCATCTTAGCATGTCACACAGGCAATTCACACCATGCAACTGATGGCTATCAGTCACACAGAATGAATTCCAATGTCAGACACACAGTCCATTTGCAAGTCCGTTCTGGGTCTAAACGAAACCGGAGGCACTATATACCTTGCATACCCATCGTTCTCCACGTACGTATGGACGATCACCACTCATTATCCATATTTCGGGATGCCTCCCAATCAGGACATCAGTTATCATCCAACCGAGGTGAAGATCTCCGATCTTCAATCACCGTCTTCATCTTCGACTTCTTATCATCGATTCAGTTATTCAGAATGGGATGAACCCGGTCTTTCTGAGCAACTCGCGTATATAATAAACAAGTGTTACACAAGCACAACGTACGCCTCATTCCAATTCATTAGTCACTAAACATAAATTAGTAAGAGAACAATTTCCCAAATATTAACCCCGAAGGCCAAAACCAACATCAGATCAAAACACAGGAAACCATCCGACTTAGCTAACCTTCGATTAGTTACAAATTTCACATTCCATATCGTTTATAATATTTTATAACGATTTATCGCTATTTTTATTCATTTATTTATAGCCAATTCATTCAAACGACGCTACGAGCCATAACGCGGCCGTAGCGCTGTTTTTCTTCAGATTTGATTTACATATATATGAAAATATAACCATTGGGTCTTCACAAATTTTATATCATTAGAAAGATCTTTTCAAAACGAATCCAAGGTTTCAGTTTTGGGAAAATCCGACGGCCGGATCTCTCGATACACTCGTTTGAAATTTCTCTTTCAAAATACGAACTACAACATCGTTATTCGATTTAATTTAATTATATTTATATATATAAATATAATCGTCTCTGGCGCTGTTTTTCTTCAGATTTGAATTAAACGTTCCAGACAATCCAACCATTGGATCTTCACAAAGTTGGTGTCGTTTGAAAGATATTTCCAAAGCGAACCCAACGGTTTCGGTTTCGGGAAAATCCGATGGTCGGATCTCCCGCACTAATCGTTTGAAATGATGGTTTCAAAACATGAACTGCAGCTTCGTTATTCGATTTATTTTAATTATATATATATATAATCTATTCTTTGATTTCAAAACTATTTTCTTTTCATACATTTGATAAAAATGATAATTTTATCCAATAGACATTTATTTCGACACTTCACTATTTTTAACAATTCACGTATATAATAAAAATGTGATTTTTATTGTAAAACAATCTATTTCAAAACACGACTATTTTATATAGTTCATATAGGTGATAAAAATAAGATTTTTGTTATAAAACAATTTATTTCGAACACGAATACCATTCAACACATGAATTTCTTTTCAACGAATGAATTTCTATTCAACACATGAATGTTTTCTATAGTTCGTATATATAAAATAAAAATGTGATTTTTATTGTTAAAACAATTTATTTAAAACACGGATACCATTCAACACATGAATTTCCATTCAACGAATGAATTTCTATTCAACACATGAATGTTTTCTATTCAACACACGAATATAGTTTCTACACATGAAAATAATTCTAACACATGAATATTATTCAAAATTTTGGCAGCATAACGACAGGGTAGTTAAAACCGGGGCCATCCCTAGTACGGCTACTCGCTCTACCTTAAAGCCTCGTAGCTTTTGACAATGGGGATTTCATGCATCTAGTTCGCACGCAGGCGGCATGTATATTTTTTTCTTTTCCACAAACTAATCCTATGTGGTTTCAACCAAATAATTCTCAACCACAAACGGGTATTTTTCAACCACGATCAATCAATTTCAACCACAAACAATTCCAATCAACCATTCGCTATCAACCAATTTTCACAACAATTACAACCAATAAATATCGTCCATGGTTTGTGGACGAGGAGCGTATATACATATATATTTATATTTCACTTCTATTCAACACATATATAATTTTTACAACGCATATATAACTTATACATCAAACGTACAACTTATACAATGCTTATACATGAGGTGTACAATGCTTATACAACTCATACATCGACTGTATAATTTATACATCATCGTTTTCCATATCGTTTATAATTTAGAAATCTCACATTGGGTTCCACTCCACCAGAAATAACAGAAGGCTCAGAAAAATATCCGGTCTCTTCTAGAATGTAGAAGACGTCCACACGAGTCCACTATCTCTTGTTTCACTGAATTTTATCAAGAAATGGAAAAGATACGATTTTTATAGTGAAATCAAAAACCGTAGCACTTTAAAGTGCTATAATATAGTTTAATTTAAAATCCGTCGTTACCTTTCACAGTTGTTCAAAACTAGGTATTGATTTTTCGTGAAATCCGTGAAGGGGTTGGACGATCGGGCTACGCAACGTCGAAGGGCTTGCTGTCGCCACCAGAGTTGACCAGCTCGACGGCGGTGGTGAGGCTGGGCGGCGGCTCGAAGTCCGAGAATTCCTGGCGCCGATTCTCCCTGTATCCTCGACGAAAAAATCCGATTCTTGTCTTGATTTAAAGACCTCTTGACGCTCTACAAAAACTCCAAAGGAGGGGTGGGTTCCGTTGAATGTGGGAGGAGAAAACGAAGGGAGAAGTTTTGAAGAGCTTCCGTCGTTCATCAGGGGGTCGAGGGAGAAATAGCGGGGAGAGAGAAGTGAGATGATTGGCTAATATTTTTTATTTATTTATATATTTTTAAAATCTCAAAAATACCCCTTCTTACATACTAACTCCAATCCAAACCAAACGACTGTCATCCCCCGCCGAATACCCCCATTCCGAACACAATGGGATATGTTTCATAGGCCCATTCTACTCTTTCAGTCAGTTTTCCTTCAAATTAAAATATAAAACATTCAATATTTAATTTGAACGTACATTTCAATTTGCCAGGTCCACATACTGATTCTAAAAATTCCCGAAAAATAAATCTAGCTATGTTTTGACGATACGGTCCCAACAAAACTAGCTTCGTCGAATTCTGAGACCGTTGAAAAATGGCCCTTTTCTGGTTGATCCAACTTAATAGAAATCGACCAAACACATTTTCCTTTGCCACGCTCACATACTAGCTTCAAAAATTATGAAATTTGAAACCTAGCAATAATTTGACATCCTGGATCCAACAAAAGTGGTTTCGTCGAATTCTGAGGTCGTTTGCAAAATGGCCATTTTCACGGGCTATATAAGCTCTATAGCGACCTTTCTGAAAATTCATTTAGCCATTACTTTTGCTTCCCGCTATGAAACTTCGATTTTTCAGATTCGTTAGAAAGATATTCACAAACAGATTTAAATATTTTTGGTTCCACTAAAATCCGTTTTGTTTTGCACCCCGTGCAGTCAGTCAAAGTTTGAATTCAAAATTTGAAACTACCGCGCCATTTCAGGCCTTGTTTATAATTAAAATTAATTATATTTATTTTCAAACGTCGATTCAAACTTACTTTTCATTGTTATTATTTAAAATATTTATTTTAAATATTTAAAATCCACTAAAATAGCCAAATTAAAATTTTCAAACTGGTTCAGATTTTCCGGGTTGTTACAATCTCCCCCACTTAAAACTTTTCGTCCCCGAAAAGGAACAAAGTCGAAAGTGGTTTGATTAATCAACTCTACTTTCAATCTGGCTTCCATTCTCCAACTTTTCAGTTTTTGAGAATTTTCCAATTCTTCAAAAATTTGGCTAACTCCCTTAATTTTCAAAAAAAATCGCCATAACCTCCTTTGTACGGGGAGGGGTTTGGAAATTTATTGGGTCGTATTAGGTACCCAATAAATCCTAATAAGCATGCACATATTTATAGTGATATATTCCGGTGTCCACATGGGAGTGTGTATAGATCATAACTCCAGAGAATAAATTCTCGTCACCCTATAAATGGTTTTTGTGCCTTAATGACTAGAGAGACATGTTTATTGTCATCTTCAGACCCATGTAGGGTTTTTATTAATCTGGCAATTTACCATTACATTTTATATGGTCCATATCAGTCATCAGTTCAACCTGTAATATATAGTCATCGCCATACAAGCCTCTCGCTCGTATGGTAAATCTTCAACGTCGTCACACAAGCTCCAAATGCTTATGTGGTATATGTTGGAGTATGCCTATCTTCAAGAAGTATGCCATGTAGCGTAGTTCAAAATTAATTGTTACAATCCTATGGCGACATTTATTATTACACAAAGAACAACCAGCACTCTGCGTCCAATGGCATTCACAGGAGTTGATATAATAATAAAATGGCGCATCCAACTCATTGAGGTTTATCTATTTGTCGAGCACGCAAATAAATTCTTTACTCAACAACTAATCCATTTACCTATTGAAACATATATAATGCACATGTATATATTTCTATCTATTTTTAAATTGGTTCAATGTGCGATTTAATTAACTATCAGTCTAATAATTTAATTAATCAAATCTACTATCACACAGCACAAACAACAATCAATTTGTTTTTACCTTTTCAAAAATATACTAATCGATTCATATACTCTTTTTAAATTAATCAAACTATAGAATTAAAAGTTCACATCCATGAAAAGAAAATAACAACAAAGTAGAGAACAAAATGGTAATGCAAAGTATGGTAAATGTACCTTGCACCGGAGTTAATCAGAGATATCCACCCTGCACTTAGGATAGGCTTTCTTAACGCTTTCCTCTGTTTCCCAAGTACAATCTCGTTTATCTCCACTCCATTGCACTTTGACTAAGTGAACCTTCTTGTTCCTCAGTTCTTTGGTTTCTTTGTCAATAATCTTTAGCGGCTCTCTTCTCACAACCAATTCTGGAGTAATTTCAATATCATGTTGCGCTGCTTCTTCCATGATCAAGTCTGGATCATGAACGTGCTTTCGAAGTTGAGATACGTGAAATACATCATGTACTCCAGGCAACCAATCAGACAATTGAACTCTATAAGCGAGGGTTCCAATCCGTTCAAGTATAGGGAATGGACCAATAAATCTGGGTGACAACTTCACAGTTTTGCCAAATCGAATCACTCCTCTCATCGGAGAAACCCTTAGATACACATAATCACCAATAGAAAAAGCCAAATCCCTTCTTATCTAATCAGCATAGCTCTTCTGTCGTCTTTGAGCGGCAAGTAATCGTTTCTTAACGAAATCGACTTTGTCTGCGGCTTCGCGGATCATATCAGGTCCCAATACGAGTCTATTACCAGGTTCGACCCAATAAGCAGGAGATCGGCACGGTCTACCATACAACGCTTCGAATGGTGACATTGTCAGGTTTGCTTGGTAGCTATTGTTGTATGAGAACTCAGCCAAATGTAAATGGTTTTCCTATGATCCACCGAAATCAAGTACACAAGCCCGCAATAGATCTTCTAGTATACGATTCACCCTCTCAGTTTGACCATCTGTCTGAGGATGATAAGCAGTGCTCAAGTTCAGCTTCGTTCCCAGTTCTACTTGAAATGCCTCCTATAATTTGCTAGTAAATATTGGATCTCTATCACTAACTATACTGAGGGGCACTCCAAGTAGCACAACAATTTCCTTGAAATATATCTGCGCCAGACTCTGAGCAGTTTTGTTCGATCTGACAGGTATGAAATGGGCGTTCTTCGTGAAGCGATCTACGATCACCCAAATACTGTCATTTCTTTTTCTGGTTCTGGGCAAACCATCTATAAAGTCCATGGAAATATGTTCCCACTTCCAACCTGGAATGTCCAGCGGTTGCAATAATCCATCCAGTTTCTGTTGGTCGCTTTTGAATAGTTGGCAAGTAAGGCACCTTCTAACATATATAGAGATGTCTCTTTTCAACGATTTCCACCAGAATGTGCGTTTGATGTCATTATACATTTTTCTCACACCTGGATGGATACTGAGCTTAGATTTGTGGCATTCATCAACCACATCTCTTCTGAGTTCAAGAATTTCTGGAGCACAAATTCGTCCTTGTAACCTCAGAATCCCTTCGCTATCGAGCTGGAAATCCAAAGCATTGCCTTCACGAATCCGCTGGCTTATTCCTTTGATAAATTTGTCTTCTTTTTGGAGAGCAGATATCTTGTCAATCAAAGAAGTCACGATAATAAAACTGGCGATCATTTCATTCTTTCTACTTAACGCATCGGCCACGACATTGGCTTTCCCTGGAGTGTATAGAATCTCAAAGTCGTATGCTGCAAGAAATTCTAGCCAATGTTGCTGCCTCATATTCAAGTCTTTCTGGGTGAATAGATACTTAGCGACTGATGATCTGTAAATAGTTCGAATTTCTCACCCAAAAGATAATGTCTCCAGATTTTCAAAGCAAATACGATAGCCAATAACTCAAGATCATGAGTGACTTAGTTCTTTTCATGTGGCTTCAGCTGGCGGCTAGCATAAGCAATCACTTGACCTCTTTGCATTAATACTGCTCCAAGGCCTTCTCTAGAGGCATCTGTCCAGACTTTCAAGTCCTGATTGCCATCGATTATCGTTAACGCTGGAGCCGTTGTTAATCTTAACTTTAGCTCCTCAAAAGCCTCCTCACATTCTGGAGTCCACTTGAATTTTGAGTGCTTCTTTGTAAGCTTTGTTAAGTGACTAGATATCTTCGAAAAATCTTTAACGAACTTCCGGTAATAACTAGCCAATCCAAGAAAACATCGGACTTCTGTGGTAGTACTAGGCTGTTTCCAATTTTGAATAGCAGTGATTTTACTTGGATCCACAGCAACTCCCTCTTTTGATACGACGTGGCCAAGAAACTTTAATTCATCTTGCCAGAATATACATTTGGAAAGTTTAGCTTTCAATACATTGCTTCTCAGAATTTCTAGAACTTTCTCCAAATGTTTTTCATGTTCGACCTTTGACTTAGAGAAGATTAGAATATCGTCAATTAAAACCAGAACAAACTTATTCAAGACTCCTCTGAATACTCTGTTCATTAAATCGACGAAGTAAGCTGGAGCGTTACATAAGCCGAACGACATTACTAACCACTCATAGAATAAGTCTGGACCTCTGAATGCTGTCATAGGAACACACTCTTTGACAATACGAAGCTGATGGAAGCCTGTAGCTAAGTCCATCCTTGAAAATACTTATTCTCCATTCAGACAATCCAATAAATCATCGATTCACGACAATGGATATTTATTCTTTATTGTCTGCTTATTTAAGTCACGATAATCCACACATAGTCGAAGAGTACCGTCTGGCTTTGGGACAAACACCACTACTACTCCCCAATCAGAGAAACTAGGCCTGATCAAACCCTTCCATACAAGCTGTCGATTTGATTGTCTAGTTCTTCTTTCTCCTTTAGATTCATTCTCCGAATAGCATGCACCACTGGCCTTGCATTCGGAATTAAAGAGATCTTGAAACCAATTTCTCTCTACGGAGGTAAGCTAACAACTTCTTCGAACACATCTGCATAATTCTTGATGACAGGAATATCTTTTATGAAGTTGGGAATATTCTCTGTGACTACCAGGATATTTTCTATTTAAGCATGAGAAACATCCAACGCTGCCCAGAAGTCTTTTCTATCAGAATTCTGACCTTCATAGGGAATGGTTATATAATCTCCTGATTTAATCTTGGCCCTAACAACTCTGTCGGCGCACTTAACCTCTGCTTCATACATGGTTAACCAATCCAATCCCAAAATAAGATCGAATATAGTAAAATTCATGATGATAGAGATGGTAGGGAACTTATAACAGGAAAAAGGGACAGGCACCGCACAAATTCAGCTAAGATCGAAAGAGCCCCCAACCGGATTATGGACCGTGATGGGTTCTTTGAGCTTTCTCAATTTCAAATCCAACTTCTTAACTGCATTCTTGGCAATAAAGCTTCTTGACGCGCCTGTATCAAACAGTACTTTAACTGGAATGTTTTTGACAGTAATCGTGCCTTCCAAAACATCAGCCCTTCCCTGGCTAGCTGAGGGTGTTGCGGTTTTTGCCACTTCATTCACATGCACTTTGGTCCTTTTTAACAGCCAGCAGTCTTGCTTTACGTGCCCAGCCTGATGACAAAGATTACACTCTCGGGTCAATTGAAACTTGTTCTTGGATTAAGATTCATCCTTCTTTCGTTTGTTCCAAGATTTACAACTTATCGCCAAATGTATGTGCCTATTGCAGCTTGAGCATGTGGTAGTCATTACCAGTTCTTTCCCAGATCTGGCCCTTTTTCGATTGACTTTGGGCTTCTTACTGATATCTGACATCGTACTGGCCTCGGGACTATCAGTTTCAGACTCCTTCTTGTTACTAGAACTGACTTCCTCTTCGAAGCGCAACATACCTTTCTTTTCGAGATCCTCATACTGGTAAGCCATTTATATCATTTCTAAAAAGGGAAGTTTCACATGCCCCATAACACTATTCTGGTATTTTCTTTGCAGGCCTTGAATAAACCTCAGATTCTTCCTCTTTGGATCTTGAATCAGATGTGGGGAAAAGTGAGAAAGTTCATTGAATTTCTTATGGTATTCTGGGATATTCATATCTCCTTGTATCAGATAAGAGAATTCATCACATAACCGCTCAGTTGCTTCAGGAGGAGTAAATCTTTCTAGGAAAATCTCTTTGAACCTATCCCAAGTGATATCACCTTCTGGATTATCTTTGATGACCATTTCCTACCAGATTAAAGCTTCTTCTTTGAGTGCCCAAGATGCCACTAATCTTTTCTGATCATCTCTCAACTGGATACGTTCAAAAATTCTTTCAACCGAACTCATCCAAGCTTGAGTTTGAATTATAGATTCATTGCTCGAGAATTGTGCTCCGCCCAGATTTCGATATCTCTTTAATAGAGGACCTGGTTATGCATTTCTCCTGTTTCTGACACTCATTTTCTAGTACTTCTGCAAATAGCAGATCAAGTGTCAAGTCAACAGAAACGGTATTTTAAAACATAGAAACATATACTTGAATGTAAATGTGTCTATCGGGCGTATTTCATTCTGCTTTACTCATACTAGGATATTATTGATCCTATCTGTAATGAGTTATTCGTCCTAGAATACTACTGGTTCTACTTTTGACGAGTTCATTAATATGTTATATTCCAGCACTAAGCTTAACCAAAGCTCCGATACCACGTTGTGACGACCCCAAAACCCCCTACTGACAGTGTCAAATGTAATCTTTGGAATATAACACATAAACAGATAATAGCAGAACAGAATTAAATAAATACACCAAATAATGTACAAATAATACACTGGGTAAACATAATCATCAGAGTTACGCAGTATACAGGATCATACTTAGTACAAATACAGTTCAGCAATACATAAATGTCTACAGCGGAAAACAAACATAATATGTACAATAGGAGCTGAACAACATAAAAAGAGATAAATGATAGAATCCATCTTCAGCTCCAGCTATCCAGAAAGAGCTTGCTAACCTGAACACAAGGTTGTCCGTGTAGAAAAAGGGGCACCCGAGTTTGCAAGTGAAACAAACTACGGGCCAGTCATGGGACTGGTATGAGAAATCTACTTAACACATTATATAATTTGGCTAATCACAGGACCATGCCACTTTCGCGGAACGGGTTTTCTCCATTGGATTGCTAGTGCTTTAAAACAAGTCAATCTTTTAAACATCGCAATGCTTTTTATAAAAATGAAGCCATTATAAGACTTAGTTCCCATCACACAATGCAACGCAAACCGGAGGATAGAGTTTTACCTTATAATGGCCAAAATATGCTTGATACAAATAAAACAAAAGAATTCTTAGTCAGACTCCAACTGTAAAATAGTTAGAGAACGATTCCCTAGGTATTAACCACGAAGACCGAAACCAACATCAGACCAATACCCGGGAAACCACCCATCTTAGCTCGTTTCCATTTAGTTTCTAATTTTATAAAACAATCATAAATATCAATCATAGACGACATGAGCGTCCCATGCCACTATGTCGCCAAATATAGGTTTACAATCAAAACTGCACGATGTCATATTTGGAAATTGGATTTCCGTCATGAACCAAGGCAAAAGATAGTCCTTACCGACTTCAAGATGCTGTAGCCCGCCCCTCAGGACCCAGACTCAGGTGGGCCCTTGGATCGTCAAGGCTGGTCCACACGGAGTGGTTAAAATGCCTGAACAATGTGTTCCCCCGCCCTTTTGGGCGTTGATGAGCCAACGAATGACTCCATCGGTCCCGGATCGACCGATATAACCGAGGCGCCTCACAACAGCAATAACTACATAGGTGAAAAATAGTATAAATGTTAGCTAGTTTGAGCACTAACACCACCTCTAGCGAGAAAGGACCGCATGTCCTCCCTGAGGTCCTCTCCCGTTTCTGGTTCATACTGGGATGTGAGGCTCGCGAATTCACGTTATACACAAAGCTACGCCGCACAGGTGGTGCTTTGATCATGGACCACAAGACTTTGCTTTTCAACAGATGCCTTGATCACTGTATCTTAGCATGCCACACAGGCAATTCACACCATGCAACTGATGGCTATCAATCACATAAAATGAATTCTAATGTCAGACAAACGGTCCATTTACAAGTCCGTTTTGGGTCTGAACGAAACCGGAGGCACTATATACCTCGCATACCCATCGATCTCCATGTACGTATGGACGATCACCACTCATTATCCATATTTCGGGATGCCTCCCAATCAGGACATCAGTTATCATCCAACCGAGGTGAAGATCTCCGATCTTCAACCACCGTCTTCATCTTCGACTTCTTATCGTCAATTCAGTTATTCAGAATGGGATAAACCCGGTCTTTCTGAGCAACTCACATATATAATAAACAAGTGTTACCCAAACACAACATACGCCTTGTTCCAATTCATTAGTCACTAACCGTAAATAAGTAAGAGAACGATTTCCCAAATATTAACCCCGAAGGCCGAAACCAACATCAGATCAAAATCCAGGAAACCATCCGACTTAGCTAACCTTCAGTTAGTTTCTAAATTTCACATTCCATATCGTTTATAATATTTTATAACGATTTATCGCTATTTTTATTCATTTATTTATAGCCAATCCATTCAAATGACGCTTCGGGCCATAACGCGGCCATGGCGCTGTTTTTCTTCAGATTTGATTTACACATATCTGAAAATCTAACCGTTAGATCTTCAAAAAATTTATATCATTAGAAAGATCTTTTCAAAACGAATCAAGGTTTCAATTTTGGGAAAATCCGACGGTCGGATCTCCCGGTACACTCATTTGAAATTTCGATTTCAAAATATGAACTACAGCATCGTTATTCGATTTAATTTAATTATATATATATATATATAATCGATCCTGGCGCTGCTTTTCTTCAGATTTGAATTAAACATTCCAGACAATCCAACAGTTGGATCTTCAAAAAGTTGGTGTCCTTGGAAAGATATTTCCAAAGCGAACCCAACGGTTTCGGTTTCGGGAAAATCCGATGGTCGGATCTCCCGCACTAATCGTTTGAAACCACGGTTTCAAAACACGAGCTGCAGCTTCGTTATTCGATTTATTTTAATTATATTTATATATATACATAATCTATTCTTCGATATCAAAACTATTTTCTTTTCATACATTTGATAAAAATGATATTTTTATCTAACAGACATTTATTTTGACACTTCACTATTTTTAACAATTCACGTATATAATAAAAATGTGATTTTTATTGTAAAACAATCTATTTCAAAAAACGACTATTTTATATAGTTCATATAGGAGATAAAAATATGATTTTTATTATAAAACAATTTATTTCGAACACGAATACCATTCAACACATGAATTTCTGTTCAAAGAATGAATTTCTATTCAACACATGAATGTTTTCTATAGCTCATATATATAAAATAAAAATGTGATTTTTATTGTTAAAACAATTTATTTAAAACATGAATACCTTTCAACACATGAATTTCTACTCAACGGATGAATTTCTATTCAACACATGAATGTTTTCTATAGTTCGTATATATAAAATAAAAATGTGATTTTTATTGTTAAAACAATTTATTTAAAACACAGATACCATTCAACACATGAATTTCTATTCAACGAATGAATTTCTATTCAACACATGAATGTTTTCTATTCAACACACGAATATAGTTTCTACACATGAAAATAATTCTAATACATGAATATTATTCAAAATTTCGGCAGCATAACGCCAGGGTAGTTAAAACCCGGGCCGTCCCTAGTACGGCTCCTCGCTTTAGCTTAAAACCTCGCAGCTTTTGACAATGGGGACTTCATGCATCTAGTTCGCACGCAAGCGGCATGTATATTTTTTTCTTTTCCACAAATAATCCTATATGGTTTCAACCAAATAATTCTCAACCACAAACAGTTATTTTTCAACCACGATCAATCAATTTCAACCACAAACAATTCCAATCAACCATTCGCTATCAACCAATTTTCACAACAATTACAACCAATAAATATCGTCCATGGTTTGTGGACGAGGGGCATATATATATATATATTTATATATATATTTATATTTCACTTCTATTCAACACATATATAATTTTTACAACGCATATATAACTTATACATCAAACGTACAACTTATACAACGCTTATACATGAGGTGTACAACGCTTATATAACTCATACATCGGCTATATAATTTATACATCGTCGTTTTCCATATCGTTTATAATTTAGAAATCTCACATTGGGTTCCACTCCACCAGAAATAGCAGAAGGCTCAGAAAAATATCCAGTCTCTTCTAGAATGTAGAAGACGTCCACACAAGTCCACTTTCTCTTGTTTCACTGAATTTCATCAAGAAACAAAAATGATATGATTTTTATAGTGAAATCAAAAACCGTAGCACTTTAAATAGCTATAATATAGTTTAATTTAAAATCACCCGTTACCTTTCACAGTTGTTCAAAACTAGGTATTGATTTTTCGTGAAATCCGTGAAGGGGTTGGATGATCGGGCTACGCAGCGTCGAAGGGCTTGGAATGGCTTGCCGGCGACGCCAGAGTTGACCAGCTCGACGACGGTGGTGAGGCTGGGCGGAGGCTCGAAGTCAGAGACTTCCTGGCATCGATTCTCCCTATATCCTCAACGAAAGAAATCCGATTCTTGTCTTGATTTAAAGCCCTCTTGACGCTCTACAAAAAACTCCAAAGGAGGGGTGGGTTTCGTAGAGTGTGGGAGGAGAAAACGAAGGGAGAAGTTTTGAAGAGCTTCCGTCATTCATCAGGGGGTCGAGGAAGAAATAGCGGGGAGAGAGAAGTGAGATGATTGGCTGATATTTTTTTTATTTATATATTTTTGAAATCTCAAAAATACCCCTCCTCACATACTAACTCCAATCCAAACCCAACGACTGTCATCCCTAGCCAAATACCCCCATTCCGAACACAATGGGATATGTTTCCTAGGCCCATTTGACTGTTTCAGTCAGTTTTCCTTTAAATTAAAATATAAAACATTCAATATTTAATTTAAACGTACATTTCAATTTGCCGGGACCACATACTGATTCTAAAAATTCCCGAAAAATAAATCTAGCTATGTTTTGATGATACAGTCCCAACAAAACTAGTTTCATCGAATTCTGAGACCGTTTAAAAAATAACCCTTTTCTGGTCGATCCAACTTAATAGAAATCGACCAAACACATTTTCCTTTTCCACGCTCACATACTGGCTTCAAAAATTATGAAATTTGAAACCTAACAATAATTTTACATCCCAGATCCAACAAAAGTGGTTTCGTCGAATTCTGAGGTCGTTTGCAAAATGGCTATTTTCACGGGCTGTATAAACTCTATAGCGACCTTTCTGAAAATTCATTTAGCCATAACTTTTGCTTCCCGCTATGAAACTTCGATTTTTCAGATTCGTTAGAAAGATATTCACTAACAGATTTAAATATTTTTGGTTCCACTAAAATCCATTTTGTTTTGCACCCGGTACAGTCAGTCAAGGTTTGAATTCAAAATTTGAAACTACCACGCCATTTCAGGCCTTATTTATAATTATAATTAATTATATTTATTTTCAAACGTCGATTCAAACTTACTTTTCGTCGTTATTATTTAAAATATTTATTTAGAATATTTAAAATCCACTAAAATAGCCAAATTAAAATTTTCAAACTGGTTCAGATTTTTCGGGTTGTTACAACCTCAAAATCAGATCTTGAATTATAACATGCATTATGTCCCCCAAATTACAAGTCATATGTTGTCATACAATAATTCTCCTTTTTCCAAATCATAAATCGTCATATATAGTATGCCTAGATCTAAATCTTAAATTACAACTTATGTTGTGTTCTCAATTTAGTCACAAATCAGTTATGTCCGATTATGCATCATTCAATATTTTCCTCAAATTTAGCGTTTGCGTGTCAATCTCTTATGAGATTTGGCTCAGGCTCGTGGTAATCTGGCTATAGACCAGAAAGAAGGAAGAGATACAAAATATTTACAATAAGATAGATCTACACAAAATACTACAGATATGATAAACAAGAATAAGATATATCTACACAGAATAAAACAGATCTGATAAACAGGAATATGCATAATCTCCAATTCAAATTTATAATCATGTCAAGATCATAATTAAATTTCATATCTGAAAATAACTATGCTCACAAATCGTGGTTTAAGAAAGAGAAGAACGATTCTGGGATCTGATTTCTGGAGTTGATTAGCTTTCCATTCTTGTAGGCATTGATTTGTTATCTTTATCTTATCTCTTGAATGGATTGATTAGGGTGGAGGCTAGGTCACTTTTGGTTTTAGAAGCATGGAGGTACCATTCCTCTTTGTTAATGAATTAGGGTTTAGGTTTAGCTATGTATATGTATATATACATATATGTCTAGGATCGATTAGAGCTCTTAGATTAACCCAGAAACCATCAGGACCACTCAGATGCCACATCAGCCCTTAGGGCGAATCGGGCCACGGGTTGACAGTCAAACACCCTAGATCGACCCCTAGTCGACCCAGCAGGGCTCGGGTCGACTCCAAAAATGGTACGGTTCGGCTATTCCCTCTCCCGATTCGCTATTTTGAACTTTTTTGAATATTTATTTATTTATTTAATTATATATATATATATATATATATACATTTCTCTCGTATGCATACAAACTTCTAGGCTAAATAACATCTTCATAAGGTATCCATTTTGTGCAAACCAAATGTCTATCTTGACCTAAAATTTTGTGACAAACATAATAGCGCAAACCATTTCACTTAATTCTTCTTCTAAAAATTAAGTATACTTTAATTTGTGAAGTTTAATGTTATAAAATTACGAGGTGTTACATATGTTGGGATCTTTTTTATATAAAATTGTCGAATATGAATATTAACCTGTAGTATTTAAGTAATTATTCCTTGTGCTAGTACATAAGTGTAAGTTTCTTGAATGAAAACTACTTTTAGAAGTAATTTCTGTAATAGTTGGATTAAAGATGAAATGATATCATGTAAAAGGAGTATCTGAAAAAAGGATATATTTAAGAACCTTGCAATGGTTGAGTCAATCAATTAATATCCATGAATACTTTTAAGGTAGTCAACTTATTTTGAAGATAGTCAAATTATTATGTCAAAATATGCAATATTAATATGTAGAAATCATACATACATTTCAGTAAACTATAATGGTTTGATTTGGGTAAACGATCAGTATTCAAATTCAGCCTCATGCATTTTACGCACAGTGCTCTTTTCATATGGTATAGTTATAGTTTCCTACACTTACAATAAAAATGAAGCAATATTATTTCAATTTCGTTTTAAATACATGCATGACGTAAATACAAACATGAAAAACATTAAACACCGTCAGCATTTATAATCGTATGAAATTGAAAATGCATAACATTGATAACATATGCTAACAAACGTAAACCGCTACACACTGCACAATAAATGCTCGATGAAAAAGATTTTCCAAGCGAACCATCAATTTGTACCTACCATTTTCAAGCTGAAGAAGATATATTGACTAAATTTATTCATTTTTATGCAGCAGTGGTTGCTTCGGGAAATTTAATCCCTACAAATTACATTTGGAAAATATGTTCCAGTAACATATTTCAACAAAATGAAGAGATTGTAAAACTGAAAAGAATATATGTTTAATCTTTGTTTAACTCTGCAACACACTTTGAATCAAACAAAAACGAAAGTGAAAATTAAAATGCAACTTTAGCACGAAGGAAGAGAATATGTGAAATAATAAATTTTTATCAATTGTTATATTAATGAAATCGTAATAATTATGTGAAATAATAAATATTTATCAATTGTTATATTAATGAAATTGTAACAGACATATAAAACCGTAACTATAGGGATATATTGCAATATGAAGCCATAAATTAGCATGTTCATAAAATAAACTTCAGATAGAAATAAAAAACAGATAAGGTTATATATTAATCAACATGAAATATTCAGATGACAAAATTTGGTATATTATTATGGGCACTTTGGTAAACACCCTTCATAATTTTAAGAATTGAATTTTGCTTCTTCTCAATTAAAAGACCACACAAAACTCTCATAAATTTAAAAAAAAATGCAGTTTATGCTTCAAATATATGTTGTAAATATTTGTAGCATAGCATTTGTTTTGAAAATAACTACATGCATGTTTTGTGAACCTATCTGCAAGAAATGTGTGAACCCTGATTTCTAATTTTATTAATTATAAAACAAATATTCTACAAACTAACCCATGTATGATTAAAAGTGAACTTAATAGCTATCACCTGGTATAATGCTAGAGATTGAATTATGCTACAAACTGATCATTAGAATCCTTTTTTGTTTATCCAACTTCATACATTCATTTTCATTAAGCTTAATAGCTCTGGAACAGCAGAGCATCTATAATTTAATTTAATTTTGTTGGAGCAGCTAAATTAAATTAAATTTTGTTGATTTCTCTTAAAAGAAAAAAATATATTTATTATACCATGTTAAATTAATAAATGGTTTTGTAGTGAATTAATTGAAGGAAACTCAACTACAGCCACTATTATTTTAGTATTCAAGTTCTCTGAAATGAAGAACATTGTAACCAATTAAAGAGGAGTTATTTATAAATTACAAATGTAATGTGTTCACAATCCTTGGCAGTACTACTCGAAACATTGCTATGAATAAAGGAATGCAAAGAAGATTGGAAATCATCAAAAGTCGGAACAGTTTTACCTTTAAATGTTAGCCTCGCATTTCTGAATAAACGATCAAAGTGTGTTACATCTTTTCGACATTAGTAGACAGTCGTCAAGCTATAAATCGCATTACCCCGTATTAGAAAAAGAACCTTATGGAGATATAAATTTTGAAAAGTAAAATATGTCTTCTACATTGGTCTGTCAATATTTCAAAAGCTTGATTAATTATTGTAGGTATTTTCAGTCTTCTTTGCTAGACAATTAGTTATAAATTATGACAACCATTAGCTGCAAGACAAAATAAAATATTTGCTTATACAATTATAATAAATCTAAATGTATTAAGGTGCAAAGTGTAATAATTATGGGGAATTATTTTGTTAATCTTCCCATGGTTGTTTATAGCCTAACATGGAAATGATTTTCTAAGTTTCAAGTTGTTACTTTGTCCTAAAAAAATAAATGAGCTATTTTTGGTGCAAAGATTTAAAGTTTTAGTTCAATTCAGCCATGTCACCAATTTATTTATTCATGTCAATAACCGTACGGAACCACAAAATATGATGAAGAAAAAAACAAAAGTTATATATGACCGGATGGGTCAGCTTTCATAAAATGGAAGACTCATAACATAAATTCATAGTAAATTACCAATTTAGTTCCTTTTTTCCATGTTGCTTGAATACCAAATTCCCGCTATTTGGACAGTGATTGAATTAAACTTAGATTTGGGTAAAAGGGCAAAGAGGTTAGGGCTGATTGCTTTCATGGTTGTGAAACCTGAAAGAAAGACATATATATCAATGAATTATGTAGTTTTTTGGACACTTATTATTAGATAATGAGAACAAAGACAGAAATTAATGATTTTTTTTATGGTAGACTTGCTTGATGAAGGGAGGAAAATATTTTAATATATCCTGAAGTGCATCTTTCAACTTGTTATACACCGAGGGAATATATCAAAAGATCACAAATTTTCAACGTTTACAAAAAAAAATTAAGACAGTGTTCCTTAATGAAACATGTGTAAATACTATAGAGACCATGGAGAATGTAGATAGCATGAGACAGTAGACTAATCTAGTCAAATCACCCTAGTATTGCAAGAATCAAAGGTCCAAGACAGAAAAAGAAAAGGAAAGTCTATTGACTAATGTATCGGGGTTTTTTATTTTAGAACTATAATAGTACTCTAAGAACAATAAACTACTGATTAAAGATCGCTGACTGCAAGTAATTCTAAATCAGTTGAACAACGCTAAATTCAGATAAATCCGTATATACCACCATATTTAGTTGCATGTGTAAAAACATATGCTGTAACTGTATCAATCAAAAAAAGTAATAATGCCTGAGCGTAACATTGAGCAATTTCAGACATAAAAATTGTGAGAACAGTAGAAATGGCTTTTAATATACCAACAAAGGCCTTAGCGCAACATTAAGCAAGCGATCTTTTTGTTGATGAAGTCGCAATGATAATTGATTTTGTTAATTGTGGCTCTCCAATTTCCATTGTATACAGTTTCCTGCAAATTTAGATATTGTTGTTGCAATTAATTTATCACAAAATTTACAGATTGTTGCATCTAAATCGTACCTGACTACTTTCCATTGGCATGGTTCAGTGCGATAGGTCTTGAAATACAACTATAAACCAAGAAAAAAAAGCAATTCAAGAAAATGTTTTTTTTCCAATGCTTTAAAAACAAAATCAGCCTCTAATAAAAAAAAATTACAAATTTTTTTTATGAAATAAGAAAATATTGGCAAACTATTTCTTATTCTTGGAGAGATATAAAATAAATTTCCTGATCTTCTCCAGTCAGCTTTTGAAAAAGAACTTCAGACCTACCACAACCTGCAAAACTGTGTTCGGTGACCTTCATACTTTATAATTTAGTAAAACAACTGAACTTGCAGCAAGGGAATTCACCTCGAAACCAAGTACGAATTTTTATGTTTTGAAGCAATTAACAACTTAAAACTGTGTTGAACTTTTCAAGCAAATCGTCGGCATCGTACTCCGCCTCATCAATATGTGGGTCCATCTCCAGCTCATCCTCTTCATCAAATCAATAATCATCTGGAACCTCAGGTTCCTCGTCATCAAGCATATCGTCGGCATCGTAGTCAGCCTCATCAACCGTTACACTTTCAACATAGATCCGCTTTCCCTCCCAGCCGTTTTCTAACCCTTGCTTTCTTCCTTTTTGGCTTCACTTCTTTTCCACATCTCTCTTCCCCACCATTTCCGGATCTAGCTTTCTCTACACCTGAAATTTCGCAGCAGTCCAAAACTCAGTCCTGCTTCATTGAACCTCAGTTTCACTCTGATTATTGACCTGTCCACCTTGTTGTTCTATTCTGATGATCCTCATTTTCCTTTTCGAAGAGTAAGCATATGTGAATTGAACTGGCTATAAAATATTTCAGAACAATAGAAAAACTTTGTTAAGTAATAGGAAAAATTAAATTTCTAACATTAATAAACAAATAGGAAATGCTGAAATTCCCAATCGAGAAAAAAATTTGATTATGCAAATTTGAATTACCTTGATATGCCTTATCTCTTACTCATAGATACAGATGCTTTCTTCTATACAGTAAGAACTGCCTAAACCAATTAAAGCTTCCAACCCATGAAAATAGAAGTAATATGCGATTAATATAAAATCTAAAACAAACTAGAGAATACTAAACAGAGGACTACCCTTGCACGAATTGGTACATACACACGGACCTTGGCGAAAATCCTAAGATGCCATAGTTGGGGGGAGAAAGAGTTAACTGGAAACAAAATCACCATGGCGAATTGAAATTAGGGTTGGAGGAAGAAAAGCTGAATTTAGAAGTATTATATGAAGGAAAGAGAAGCGAAGAGATGGATCACGAGAAGACGGGATACATAGGGTTTTTCGGCTTCCTCGAGAATGCGTGAGGTTCTTGGAAATTGGACTGAGTAATAATAACAGATGTTTTTTTATTATTATTAATTTAAAAATAAATGGTTGTGTCCTTGGAAACATAACCCAGTATAATTATTATTGGTGTTTTTGATTAGTTTTTTAATTAGTAAAAGGTTTTGGCGGGAAATGAGTTAACATAGTGCTGCCACGTGTCATCAACAAGCCACTAAAGATCTACACATGTGTGATGAGGAGGGAATTAGAGGGAATTTTTTATTTATTTAGTGACATTATGGAGGGAAAAGGGTCATTTTTGGAGAAAAAACTGGCCTTGCTTTAGTATATAGTTAGATTGTTTTGTGTAGTGCAAATAAATATAGTTGCATCGATTGTATTTACAACTTGTGCAATAACGGCTATTTGCATCTGTGCATTTTCTTTCGTTGTTGTAGAAAACTGATGCAAAACGTAATTTTGTATCATCTATTGCTTTCTTTGTGTACCAATTGTACTGGGTTTTCAGATGGAACTGATGCAAATATTAGTGTTTGCATCTATTGTTGTCACAACTGATGCAAATAAGGCGAAGCAACAAGCATATTTTGTGCTAGTGTCGTGAGGGTTTTCAGTGGATACAACCCACAAAATCCAAAGCGTCTTATGTACGTAGATTAATCAAACAATATATTTAAGGTCTTTCACATTCCAAGGACTTTATCTAACTTCAATAATAACGGTTTAGTCTCAAATTGTCCATCCCATTAGTGGTGCAAAAATGAATAAAAAATTTCAAGTTGAATCGTATTTCTTTGATAACACTGTAATTGTCTTGAAGGTTAAGAGCATGGTGTCAACCAAAGTTTTACACATCGACAATGTGCACTCAGTCATTTGTTCAATTTTTTTTGAATAATTTTGCACCAGTGTAACCGTATTGTACTGGATGTGAGTTGTGCATAGATGAAGGAAAATTTTGTAAGTTCTAAAAAATATTATGGATAAGAGGGCAAGTATATTAGTTGAACTTCAAGCTACAAAAGATAAAGTAATACAAAGGCACATATGAACATTTTTGTTTCCTTTCATCTCCTCAACTTCCATCCTTGCTTCTAAGTACAGTATTGTAGTGAACTGAGGATTTCGACACTCGAATCCAGACATTTATACATTCCTTGTCCAACTCAAGTATCAAAAAACCATGAAAGCTAGGAGAAAGAAATAAGAGGGTGAGATAAGAAAGAAAGAAATATTAGAAATGAAGAATAAGATGAAGAACCAACACATAATCTCACATCGCAGCAGAACAAAATATAATATAGAAATACTTTTTTTGAGAGTTTGAAATAATACTTACAACATCAGAGTACATCAATCCATTTAGACAGTTATAATAGTTTGTCCTCCTATATATCACACAACAGAATAATAACGGTAACATCATACGTCTGAACTCCTTCAGCTCGTCTTTGGACTTCACGCATCCGATAACCTAAACCTGCACAACTCGGCCTAACCCGAGCGTTACAAACACTAGGTCAGTCTGGTGAACCAGAGTGAGCAAAACACATTAAGTCTAAAGGGGTCATCCAACTTGATTTTAAAGTTAAAATACTTTTTTTAAAAGAAAAGGATAATCGTAAGACTAAATCCACACATAAATACCGACGGTTTTTACCTTATGATAACCCAAAACATTTTGAAATCAATATCTTCTTTTGATATTATAATAGTGTCTAAATACAAATAAATAACAATCTAGCAGAACGCTTGCATCTCACGCTCCACATATATAGTATACAAGCAAAATCGCGGGTGCTTATTGGAGATTGGATTCCGACCATGACAAGGTATGGAACTACCCGCCGATAGTGTATCTCTAGAGGGGAACACACTGGTTTCAACAAGAATGTCTTGCAACCCAGCCCACAGAGGACCGACCACTCATTTCGCTTGAGTGTATCGAATGTATATCACCAACAGTTGGGCTCAGACCACCGGTTCCCATAAGGGACAACATTGAAATAGATTAAAGAAGGAAAAGGAATTTCTTTATATAGGTGATTATACACCCTAATGGAAGCGACCCACATAGCCATGTTGCCTGCCCGATTTTTGTCATTTTTCGGTTGATGAGGCTTGAGGTCATAAAATTAACCTTTAGAATATCTGGGCACCATTCATTTTGAATGCCATATCGTCAGATCCTCCAGAAAATTACTAATTGACGCCCACAAAAACACTCTAGTTGTTAAGCTAAGAGAACGGTCATTCTTTGCTACAACTATAATACGTTGGAAGAAATCAACTTACGTAACTCTTTTGGAAATATTCTGTCAAACACCCGTCCACACAAGTTTTCGTGGGACTGGCCAAACTGAAAGCACCCTCCTACCACATACTAGGAATCACACTAGATCAGTAGTGAGTAGTCCTTGCAATACGTAGATTTGAATCATGACAGAATCATTGTAAACTCTAGGGATCAGCAAAAGGTATTTAACAATGGTTCTTCCACTCACGAAGATTTAGGTCTACAATTGCTCCATCTTCAATCAACTTCTTTCGCGTATTTGCAGGTTCGGAATGGTTTTCGGATATAAATTCGATCCAAGTCTTTCCGTACCAACAGCGCGTTGGGCATGATTTTGATAGTCAGTTATTTAACTATCAAAATAAACAATCATAAAAATAAAATAGATTCATTAGCTGAGTACACTGCGTCATATATCAGTTTTATTATATTAATAATCTCAAATCATTTTATTTTGATACTTAGAAAAATATCTTAAAATCAATATCCCATTTCCCGTTAGCAACCATCTCAAAACATTTATTACAATGTTACTTATTATTTAAAATTTGGAAAACAACCAATCCAATTTATCATTTCGAACAATCGTTACGACATCTCCTTTGTTTCGTTATTTGGACATCATAATCGTCACCTTCCCTTTTAGAATAAACTCATCCCTAATCCCAACTCCTTATTTTGAAAATATCGTTATATTTTCACCAATCTCCTTTTTATATTATTATTACTAAATTTATTGATTTAGTAAATGATAAATAAAACATCAACTTTTAAACTCTAATTCCATTAAATTATTTGTTTCATTATCTAGATTTTTATTACAAATCTCATTACTCGATCTGTTACCAGATTCAATTACAAGAATCGTGTTTCTAAACCTCTCATTCATTTCCCATAGGAAATCTTATTTCAAAACTCATTCATCTCACTTAAGGTCATCACTAAATAACATTTATTTAAAATTATTGATTTAGCATCCCATCTCCTTTTATAAACTCATTTATACAACTTTGGTTTAATATCAAACTCTTTTCCATCTCGATTTCCTTTACTTAATTCAAATATTAAGTAACATTTGTTTAAGCTTATCGTATTTACTTAAAATAATTTTGTTACTTCATTTACAAAACTCGGTTTAAATATAAACCCCTCCACAAACTCACTTTGAAAATTTAATTATATTTCATTTCTAACTTTGATTACTTGCTTAAAGGAACTTCACTTAAGAAGAAATTTCTTCGAATTATTATTAATTTACTTTATCATTAATTAGGATAAATATCCAGTTTCCTTTTTAATTCTTATTAAGTTAAACACTATTCGCTAAATTATTTCATTAGATTGATCGACTCAAATTCATTTAATAATGAATTTCTGTTAAAACAGCTGGCTTGGCCAATTTTAAAACATGATTAACCCGGTGATCAACTCTAACTCGTGTTTTCATTTAAATTAATATATAATACTATTTATTCAAATAAACTCATTTACTTCGATTATTATTTAATAAACAATAATTTATTTCTAAATAATCCCATTTTAATTGTTTCTTGGAAATATTTTATCTCAGTTGTAAATCGTTACATTAATCCTTGTTTGCTTGCTTATCCATCTTAGTAATAAAAGAATCATGTTTATAGATCATTTAATAATTAAGACGAAGCACGTGCTTTGCACACGGGTTGATTTCTAGTATAAAAATGGTGACTGGTGGTTAAAACGATCAACATATATGTGGTTGGTTAATTTCCTTTTTATAAACGTTATTTAAAATAATATATTTAAAAATCTATATTTAGTTATAAAATAATTTCATAAATTCGTTTCTATCGATTCACCTGACGGTAAATCAACCTTTATAAGACAGTTTATATTTCGGTCATCTGTTATAAATTCCTCGACCAATATCACACATTGGTTAAGAACAACGAACGTTGAATTCATATTCAATGATCAATAATCAAATCTATAATCCAGTCATACTGGCTAAATAGTTTATGTGATGATCATATGTAAATAATAAAATCAAGTCAGCTAGTAGCAGTCAACCAAAAATAATAATTCAAGCATCCAATTTAATTTAAATACGTTAATATTGTTATAAACGTAACCAACAGGGTAAGTTACCTTGTTTGGAAATCTTCATTAAAAATAACAATGTGATTTCATTTAAATTAAACAACCGTTTAATTTAAATAATGAGTATAACATTATTTAACAACATCCAAACAATCATCAGACCAACCAACAATTAGCAAACATGGCATATAAATAATAATCCCGACTCATAATAATTGTAAGCGGGAGAACTAACTGATTTTAACTCACCTTTATTTGTTTCGTTGTTAGAATGATTCATTTTGATAAAACTAAACAAGCGTTTAATTTTATTAAAAATGCTGGTAGTTTCCAGTGCTGACCAAACCAATTCTACCTCATATACTCTAACTCCATGATTTCAGCACTTTTCATTCGGTCCGCTTCTGTGCACAAATGCAATGTATATACACGATATAAGTTTACAAGATTTAATTAAAGTAATTAATAAAAAATTTAAAACAATCTAATTACTATATTTTTAGTTAAAATTTATAACTGGTTAACTACTTTACTTACCTCAGATTTTAACAGGTTAACGCCACTCCATGTTTTCCCCCACCTGATATAATAAATCATTCCAACTTCTTCTGTGAATAAGGATAAAAGGGCCGAACCCCTTGTAATTGAATTAACCCCTGTACACATGGTAACTCTCTCCTTTATTCTTCATAGATCCTATACGTAACCCTTGTTTCGGAAAGAATAAAACAACCCGTCCCTGTTAAATTGTAACTGCATGAATACTATTATTCTCGCCCACCACGTCAGATGTCCATCCGCCCATACCCATTTCTATTTCCTTTTTCCCCCTTTTTTATCTTTTTTTTTTTAAAAAGGGCTGAAGCCCAAACATTTATAATGGCTCCTTCCCCCTTATTTCTTCTATTACCACAATCGTTGCATGTACATACTTCTTCCCCATATTATCTCCTGAAACCATGATAAACTACTGACCCCCTTCATCACGTATTTCCAACATCACTCCACTTTTTCCCCAACCCTAACCGCTATTAAACTCCACTTTCATCAAAATCTCTGCTCAGGGAGACAGAACCCTGCTTCCTACCATGCCCTTGTTTTTCCTTCCTTGAAGTACGAACAGCCCCAGCAACTCTTCACTGACGCATCCTTGTCAACACTACTGCAACATACCAGTCACCGCACCTAGATCCGCCACCAACTACTCTGACCAACGCAACACTCATCGATCCTCCATCTTCATTTCGCTTCCTCAAACTGCAACTTTAAGCCTTCCCATTTCCAAATCAAAACAGTCTCCCCACATCACCACTCAAATAGATTTCCTCCCTTGCCTATATTATAACGCAACTTCCCAATACTAACCAACTCACGCACCGATCTAGATCATCTGGTTCCACTGTGAATGACCCCGATCTACACACTATCCACCATTCATCTCTCGACAATTTCATCACCTAAAAACCATCCTCCAGCTTCCGCTCCAAAACCCTCCACTGTTCACGTCGACTGCTCCACCATAACATCGTTCAACTCCACTTGCCATCTAATTCTGCCACAAAGTCAAGCTGGCCATATTCATCATTTTATTTTGTTTGATAGGAGGTGTGGTTTTATATAATGGGATGGAGCTTTCATTCCTAACTCATACTCCCTGGAACGAAATGAGAGAGTGGCATCTTTATTTATGGACAAACGGGGAGTTGGAGATAAGCTCCATGTTGCTTCATGTTGTATTGTTTAGGAGTATAGCATAGCTGTGTTGATTGATCGAAACTTAAGGATAGGAACGAGATACAAGGTGCGCATGCAGTTGTGTTATCAAATGGAAGATGGAAAAGATGTAATATGCATTTAGCGGTTGATGTTCCTCTTCATAGCTGATGGTAGCTGGAGCTTGTGAGATTTAGATCATAGGCATGTGTGTGTGGCCATGGAGTTGTTTGATTCGATTAGCATGTGCATTGCAGTGTAGATGGATAGGATGTTTCAGCACATAAAAATATCACCGTAGGCACGAATAGAGGAAGAATACTATGTAGGGTAGCTGGGATCTATGGCTTGTGTTTTCATTTTGACGGGGGACGTTGATTTAGAGTGGGTAGGCTAAAGAATATATTATATGTAGGCATCTATTACTTAAATGGAGCTGAAGATGTCTTTATTTTGCAAGGTTCTTTTGTCCTAGAAAAATAAGAAGGTACAAAATTTACCATTGTATCGAATTCTACCTTTCAGTACATATAGTGTGGCATTTTTGCTTCTGTCCTTTTGGTTAGTTATACAAGCAACATGCATTTTTATTTGAATTTATATGCCATACATATTTAGATAGTGTTCTAGAGCTGAAATTTTACGTGTTATTATGCTTGTCAATAGTCTTAAAATAACCTTGATGGAAGAGGAATATACTCAACTTTAAAAAAAATGTTATAAAATTCCAAAAAATCAATTTAAAAATAAATTATTGTCCTATATATCCAAACGGTATATATATAGCTTCAAAACCAACCAATATAAAATTATAACTCATCGTTAATGTTTTTGGGTTAACCGATACCCAAAATATAGAGAAATTCCCTTTACACAAATTAAATAAACGTTAAAATCATAAACAATTTCCATAGCGACTATTTCAAAATTTCATTTGGGCATATCTTACAATCTATATGATGAAATCTCGATTTTTCTCTTTTATTAGAAAATTAATATTCGATAGATTTAAACGTTTCTTGTTTCACAGAATTTCGACTTATAACGGATTTTGTATATCCAATTAAAGTTCAGAACTCAATATTATGAACTACTGCGTCGTTTCGAGTTCGTTTTATATGAAATATATGTATAAACATTCAATCATCGTTTCATAACGAATTCGATATTAATAATCCATTAATATTTCAAATATAATATTTAAAACCAATTTAAATATTTTAATTCAAATTAAATCGAAAAATCTGGGTCGTTACATTCTTCCTCCCCTAAATAAATTTCGTCCTCGAAATTGCTAAATAAAGAAGAATGTTTGAACTCAATTATTTTCCAAAATAATTAATATAACATAAAATCAAACTAATTTCTAAGTTTAAAAAATAATATCAAAAAATATTCTAAGTTTTTTAGAATTTTTTTCACAAATTTAGCCAGCACCTTCTCTATATGGCTCGATCTGAACAAATACAACTGCCACTTCGGGCCTCACATTGATCAAACGAAAACAAAGCCAATTGGCAACCCAACTCAGGGGTATAAAATCAATCATCCAAATAAATATAATTAAGGTTTACCTATCTGTCGGGCAATCAATACTCAAATCACAAAGTAAAGTACTAACAACTCTCCTTTCTTCAGCCTACACTAACTCAATTTATAATGCAAATAACTAATACAGGGTTAAACCATTCAGTTTCCTTTCATATTGATTCTACTCAAATTCATTGAATTTAATCTCTTAGTTTTCAACTCATATTTAATTATTGATTAACGTATATTCAACCAATCTACTATTCAATAAACAATCAATCACAATCAATATAACACAATCATCTGTATTAACTTATTTTTAAGTTAACTTCTCACTCATTTTAATTCATATATTAATATTTTTAACCATAAATTCCATAATTTAAATTCCCTCCTAGTTCTAATAAATATTCAAATTTACAATCCAATTTGAATTCATTCAAATCTATCAAACACACCAATATTTTAACAATTTGATAAAATTATTTCATTTCTAAACAAAAATATATTTTGCACAATATTATTTCATTTACCCACTTTACAAAACAATATTGTATCAATTTCCAGTTCAACTTGAACCGATCAAACAACACAATACAAAATCCCTTTTATATAAATTTACAAATACGCTCACTCATATACATATACATGTACATATATATACACACACACAATCAACTCAATCTAGGGTATTACTAACCGCATCTCTATCGGGTTTATACTACAGAGCCAAGGTTATTCCTAAACCATTGCCCTGGTAACAAGTGTAGTGACCCGGGGATTTCGACACTCGAATCCAGACATTTATACATTCCTTGTCCAACTCAAATATCAAAAACCCCGAAAGCTAGGAAAAAGAAATAAGAGGGTGAGATAAGAAAGAAAGAAATATTAGAATAGAAGAATAAGATGAAGAACCAACACATAATCTCACATCACAGCGGAACAAATATATACAGAAATAAATTTTTTGAGAGTTTGAAATAATACTTACAACATCATAGTACATCAATACATCTGGATAGTTATAATAGCTAGTCCTCCTATATATCACATAGCAGAATAATAATGGTGTAACATCATACGTCTGAACTCCTTCAGCTCGTCTTTGGACTTCACACATCCGATAACCTGAACCTGTACAACCCGGCCTAACCCGACATAACCCGACAATTACAAACACTGGGTCAGTCTGGTGAACTAGAGTGAGTAAAACACACTAAGTCTAAAGGGGTCATCCAACTTGACTTTAACGTTAAAATAATTTTTTGAAAGAAAAGGATAATCGTAAGAACAAATCCGCACATAAATACGGACAGTTTTTACCTTATGATAACCTAAAACATTTTGAAATCAATATCTTCTTCTGATATTATTATAGTGTCTAAATACAATAAATAACAATCTACCAGAATGCTTGCATCTCACGTTCCACGTATATAATATACAATCAAAACCGTAGGTGCTTATTGGAGATTGGATTCCGACTATGACAAGGTATGGATCTAATCCTCCACGAAAACTCAAAAAATCCGCGTATTTTGACCAATTCAAGGTGAAAAAAGGGGTTGCTCCCTCGGCAAAACTGGGAAAAAGTCTTTCTCCGAGGAAGAAGCGAAACATAATCAACTTGAATTCGGGACAGCTATTCGAAATCTTAGGGAATGACGAAGAAGTTCCGGGAGTTACGAAGGAAGCTTCGGACTCATGGGTTGAGAGCGGGAGTTGAACTCTATGAGGTCGAATCTCCCGTTGTTCCTCGGGTGATCTTTTGTACCCGCTTCAAGATATGATAATTGGTCAAAGAATCTTAACGTTGGGGTAAACAGTTTATACTGCTTATGTTTCCCTACTGATAGTGTATCTCTAGAGCGGAATACACTGGGTTCAACAAGTTTGTCTTGCAACCCGGCCCACACATGACCGACCACTCATTTCGCTTGAGTATATCGAATGTATATCACCAACGGCTGGGCTCAAACCACCGTTTCCCGAAAGGGACAGTATTGAAATAGATTAAAGAAGGAAAAGGAATTTCTCTATATAGGTGATTATACACTTTAATGGGAGCGACCCACATAGCTATGTTGCCTGTCGGATTTTTGTCATTTTTCGGTTGATGAGGCTTGAGGTTATAAAATTACCCTTTAGAATATCTAGCCACCATTCACTTTGAATTCCACATCGTCAGATCCTCCAAAAAATTACTAATTGATGCCCACAAAAAATACTCTAGTTGTTAAGCTAAGAGAACGACCATTTTTGCTGCAACTATAATACGTTTGAAGAAATCAACGTACATAACTCTTTTGGAAATACTCTGTCAGACATCCGTCCATACAAGTTGTCCTGGGACTGGACAAACCGAAGGCACCCACCTACCACATCCTAAGAATCACCCTATAGATCAGTAGCGAGTAGTCCTTGCAATCTGTATATTTCAATCATGATAGAAGCATTATTAACTCTATGCCAGAGGTATTTAACAATGGTTCTTGCGCTTATGAAGATTTACAGTATTCAATTGCTCCATCTCAATCAACTTCTTTCACGTATTTGCTGGTTCGGAATGGTTTTCGAATATAAATACGATCCCGGTATTTCCGTACCAACAGCGCATTGGGAATGATTTTGATAGTCGGTTATTTAACTATCAAAATAAACAATCATAAAAATAAAAAGATTCATTACTTGAGTACACAGCGTCAGTTGGCCATTAAATATATATATATATATATATATCAGTTTTAATATATTAATATTCTCAAATCATTTTATTTTGATATTTAGAAAAATATCTGAAAATCAATATCCCATTTCCTGTTAGCAACCATTTCAAACCATTTATTACAACGTTACTTATTATTTAAAATTTGGAAAAAAAACCAATCCAATTTATCATTTCGAACAATCGTTATGATATCTCCTTTGTTTCGCTATTTGGACATCATAATCGTCACCTTCCCTTTTTGAATAAACTCATCCCCAATCTCATCTCCTTATTTTGGAAATATCATTATATTTTCACCAATCCCATTTTTATATTATTATTACTAAATTTATTGATTTAGTAAATGATAAATAAAACATCAACTTTTAAACTCTAATGCCATTAAATTATTTGTTTCATTATCTGGATTTTTATTACAAATCCCATTACTCGATCTGTTACCAGATTCAATTACAAGAATCCTTTTTCTAAACCTCTCGTTCTTTTTCCCTTCATGTCACTTAATGTCATCACTAAATAACATTTATTTAAAATTATTGATTTAGCATCCCATCTCCTTTTATAAACTCATTTATACAATTTTGGTTTAAAATCAAACCCTTTTCCATCTCGATTTCCTTTACTCAATTCAAATATTAAGTAACATTTGTTTAAGCTTATTGTATTCACTTAAAATCACTTTGTAACTTTATTTACCAAACTCAGTTTAAATATAAACTCCTCCAAAAACTCACTTTGAAAATTCAATTATATTTCATTTCTAACTTCGATTACTTGCTTAAAGGAACTTCACTTAAGAAGAAATTTCTTTGAATTATTATTAATTTAATTTATCATTAACTAGGATACATATCCAATTTACTTTTTAATTCTTATTTAGTTAAACAATATTCGCTAAATTATTTCATTAGATTAATCGGCACAAATTCATTTAATAATAAATTTCCATTAAAACAATTGGCTTAGCCAATTTTAAAACATGATTAACCCGTTGATCAACTCTAACTCATCTTTTCATTTAAATTAATAAATAATATTATTAATTCAAATAATCTCATTTACTTCGATTATTATTTAATAAATGATAATTTATTTCTAAATAATCTCATTTTAATTGTTTCCTAGAAATAATTAATCTCAGTTATAAATCATTACATTAATCCTTGCTCGCTTGCTTATCCATCTTATTAATAAAAGAATCATCTTTATAGATCATTTAATAATTAAAATGAAGCACTTGCTTTGCACACGGTTTGATTTCTAGTACAAAAATGGTGACTGGTGGTTAAAACGATCAATATATATGTGGTTGGTTTATTTCCTTTTTATAAACTTTATTTAAAATAATATATTTAAAAATCTATATTTAGTTATGAAATAAACTCCATAAATTCATTTCTATAGATTCGCCTGACGGTAAATCAACCTTTATAAAACAGTTTATATTTCAGTCATCTGCTATAAATTCTTCAACCAATATCACACATTGGTTAATAACAATGAATGTTGAATTCATATTCAACGATCAATAATCAAATCTATAATCAAGTGATATTGGTTGAACAGTTCATGTGATGATCATATGAAAATAAAAAAATCAAGTCAACTAGTAGCAGTCAACCAAAAATAATAACTCAAGCATCCAATTTAATTTGAATATGTTTATATTGTTATAAATGTAACCAACAAGGAAAGTTACCTTGTTTGGAAATCATCGTTAAAAATAATGATTTCATTTCGTTTAAATTAAACAACCGTTTAATTTAAATAATTGATATAACAATATTTAACAACATCTAAACAACCATCAAATCAACCAACAATTAGCATACATGGCATATAAATAATAAACCTAACTTATAATAATTATAAGTGGGAAAACAGAGTGAGTTTAACTCATGTTGATTTGTTTCTTCGTTAAAACAGTTCGTTTTGATAAAATTAAACAAATTTTTAATTTTATTAAAGATACCGGTAGCTCCCAGTGCTGACCAAACCAATTCTATCTCATAGCCTCTATCTCCATGATTTCAACACTTTTTATTTGGTCCGCTTCTGCGCACAAATGCAATGTATATACGTGATATAAGTTTACAAGATTTAATTAAAATAATTAATAATAAAATTTAAAACAATCTAATTAACTATATTTTTAGTTAAAATTTTAAGCTGGTTAACTACTCTACTTACCTCAGATTTTAACAGATTAACGCCACTCCATGTTTTCCCTCACCTGATATAATAAATCATTCCAACTCCTTCTGTGAAAAAGGATAAAAGGGCCGAACCTCTTGTAATTGAATTAACCCATGTACACGTGGTAACTTCCCCATTTATTCTTCACCGACCCTACATGTAATCCTTGTTTCGGAGAGAATAAAACAACCCATCCCTGCAAAATTGCAATTGCATGAATACTATTATTCTCCCCCAACACGTCAGATGCATATCCACCCATACTGACTTTTGTTTCCCTTTTTTCTATTTTTTTTGTTTTTTTAGAAAAAAAGGGCCGAAGCCCATACATTTATAATGGGTCCCTTCCCCCTTATTTCTTCTATTACCAAAATCACTACATGTACATAATTCTTCCCCATACTATCTCCTGAACCGCTATTAAACTCCACTTTCATTAAAATCTCGGCTCAGGGAAGAGAACCCTGCTTCCTACCACACCCTTGTTTTTCCTTCATTGAAGTACGAATAGCCTCAGCAGCACTTCACCGACCCATCCCCATCACCACCACCGCGACATACCTGTCACCGTACCTGGATCCGCCGCCAACTACTTTGACCAGCACAACACTCATCGATCCTCCATCTTCATGCTTTCGCTTCCTCAAACCGCAACTTTAAGCCTTCCCATTTCCACGTCAAAATAGCCTCCCCACATCACCACTCAAACAGATTTCCTCCCGTGCCCATATTATAACACAACTTCCTATTACTAACCAACTCACACACCACTCTAGATCATATGCTGCCACTGTGAATGACCCCGATCTACACACCATCCACCATTCATCTCTCGACAATTTCATCACCCAAAAACCATCCTCCAGCTTCAGCTCCAAAACCCGCCACTATTCATGTCGACTGCTCCACCATAACATCGTTCAAATCCACTTGCCATCTAATTCCGCCACCAAGTCAAACTGTCTATATTCATCATTTTTATGTTGTTTGATTGGAGGTGTGGTTTTATATAATGGGATGGAGCTTTCATTCCCAACTCATACTCCCTGGAATGAAATGAGAGAGTGGCATCTTTATTTATAGACAAACGGGGAGTTGGAGATAAGCTCCATGTCACTTCATATCGTATTGTATAGGAGTATAGCATAGCTATGTTGATTGATCAAAACTCAAGGATAGGAACGAGATACAAGGTGGGCATGTAATTGTATTATCAAATGGAAGATGGACAAGATGTAGTATTTTAGCTGTTGATGTTCCTCTTCATAGATGATGGTAGCTGGAGCCTGTGAGATTTAGATCATAGGCCTCTGTGTGTGCATTGCAGTGCAGATGGATAGGATGTTTCAGCATATAAAAATATCACCGTAGGCACGAATAGAGGAAAAATACTGTGTAGGTTAGTTGGAATCTAAGGCTCTTGTTTTCATTTTGACGGGAAATATTGATTTAGAGTGGGTAGGCTAAAGAATATAATATATGTAGGAAGCTATTACTTAAATTGGGCTGAAGATGTCTTTATTTTCTAAGGTTCTTTTGTCCTAAAAAAATAAGAAGTTACAAAATTTACCCTTGTATCGAATTCAACATTTCAGTACATGTGGTGTGGCATTTTTTCTTCTGTCCTTTTGGTTAGTTATCCAAGCAACATGCATTTTTATCTGAATTTATATGCCATACATATTTAGATAGTGTTCTGGAGCTGAAATTTTACGTGTTATTACGCTTGTCAATAGTCTTTAAATAACCTTGATGGAAGAGGAATATACTCAACTTTTAAAAAAATGTTATAAATTCCTAAAACAATCAATTTAAAAACAAATTATTGTCCTATATATCCAAACGGCACATAAATAGCTTCAAAATCAACCAATATGAAATTATAACTTATCATTAATGTTTTCGGGTTAATCGATACCCAAAATATATAGAAATTCCCTTTACACAAATTAAATAGACGTTGAAATCATAAACAATATCCATAGCGACTATTTCAAAATTTGATTTGTTCATATCTTACAATCTATACGATGAAATCTCAATTTTTCTCTTTTATTTGAAAATTATTATTCGACAGATTCAAGCGTTTCATGTTTCAAGAATTCCGATTTATGACATATTCTGGATATTCAATTAAAGTTCAGAACTTAATATTATGAACTACCGCGTCGTTTCGAGTTCGTTTTATATTAAATATACATATAAATGTTCAATCATCGTTGAATAACGAATTCGATATGAATAATCCATTAATATTTCAAATATAATATTTAAAACCCATTTAAATATTCTAATTCAAATTAAATCGAAAAATCCGGGTCGTTACAGGAATGGTGGATGTGGATGGGATTGAAATGAATGCATTATAGTCAAGAATGATGGGTGACTATTTTATTCTGAGAGATTTTCTCTTCATTACATTTTTTTCTTCTTTTTTCTTTTTTTTTCTTTTTCTTTTTGCATGATGAATGATGAGTGGAGAAGGAATGGAATGATACCATATTATTTCATTTGATTCCTCCTCTACTAAACGAATCATGACCAACACTTCATGAAAGGAAAGTTTTGCGCCCTAGTTACTTTACTTCTATAACCCTAATTCAACACACAAGTCTAGATTGATGTTATATTAAAATCTGAAAGGAAAGATAAGCAAAATTTCGTAAGATAGATAACCTATATAAATTAAGATGTGTTATATGATTATCCTACCTTAAAACAAGTACGGAGTGGGTAGTGTAATATTGGTATAAAAGTGATGTTTTTGAACCTTTGAAAATAAATCAGTAAAAGGTTCTTAAGTATACCAATATAAGATTAACTTGTCGAAACATGGATGTAATTTGACTATAACTTGGGTTTGAATAATGTGGGGTTTCGAAGAAGAACGCTACAATGAGTCATTTCTCCTTAATTGGGCTAAGTGGATTTTAAAACTTACGATTTTGAAAATTTGAGTGAGAACAAATATTATGCATGGAAACGAACTCAGAAAATCCAACAAATGTAGGTGCAAAATCATTATTATTTTATTTTTTTATATTATTTTTGCTTGCACATTCTAACATGTATAACAAGGGTTGACACACTTACTCCAGAACATGATTAACGTCTGCACGGTCTCAAGCTAGCATCTTAAAAAGACACATTATGACTCAACGAATAAATAATGTTACTTATCAATAAAGAACCAAGGTGTTATTTATGAATTTAAGTTAATCCTTGTTCAACAAATGACCTAGTTCTTAAAATTTGATTGTTGATGTAATGTAAATTCTCCCACACTTGAGTGTGACTTGTCCCCACGGTCGTTAATCATACATATCTTAGTGAAAGGGAAAGAAAATAAGAGGGTCAGCAAGACTTATCGGGTATACATGCAGAAAATACGTAGTCATCGAATAAATGAACCGGTCCACAATGGACCAATGGGTCAGCCTCATTAAGATTAAGAGACACAGTTGAAGCATAGAAAACCAAACCATAAAGGATTTTATATTACGTGTCAGATTTGGAAAAACAAATATTGTTTTTTCAAAAGTTTGAGTTGCTAACTTTAAAATTTTGAGCTTATAATTGATCCCAAAATCAAATTGATTTTCTGTAGCAACTAAAGATAGGTCATCGAGCCGGGGTTCAGTAAAAGTTTCAAAAACAAAGCTTGATTTGTTAACATGATGTATAAATTGAGAGACGTGTGCATCATTCTCACCCCCACACTTATTTTGAGAATTATTGTTCAGTTTTGCTTTTATATTTGAATGTTGTTGACTAAAGGTTCATTCATAAACCTAAAGTTAAAACCAAAAAAATGAATTTTCAGTAAATTTCGAAATTGTGTTCTCTCAAAAACAATGTTATTTCAAAAAGAGCTCATATACTGCAGAAATTTACCATTGAAAAACAAGTGATCAAAGTGAGGTTTAGTTGAAATGATCAAGTCGCAAGGAGTTTCAACAGTTTAAAAAAAATTGTCATTGTGTTTAAGACCATCTTCAGTAGTTTCATTGCTTTCAACCTCAAGAATTTTAAAATTTTCAAATGTTTTATTTTCAATTTCATACCTAACAATATTATCGTCGATCAGTTCAAGAAATTTTCGCTCATCAAAGTCGTCCCCACCTAAACAGTTGTTACCAACTTCATCATTTCTTTCAAGTTGACAATCTAAAGTTGCTAAATTTTCAAAAAATTTAGAATCTAAGAGAGGAAGATCAAATTGAAGATTGACGCCTTTGTTTTTAAGAGAATTTAAATTCAAATCAATTACAGAGATTTCAACAACTTCATTAAGATTTTCATCAATTTCAAAAGTTGTTAGTTGAAAATTTTCAATTTTAGTAAGAGTTGAATTTACAGTAAAAGCATCAGTTTGAGCTTGAATTTCAGTTTCACAGAAATCAGTGTTTTTCACAAGAGATTTTCCAAATTTTTGTCAATGATCATATCGTTATAATCATCAATAATCGTTATGTACTGTTGTGACGAAGTTAATGGCCAATTCTTTGTTTCAAAAGAAGTGTTGGCATAAACTTTTTTGTTACTAGATTGGGATTTATAGTTGTTGAACAACTTTGTAACTTCAGTTTGAAGAAAAGAAATTTGATAAATAATTCTATGAGATACACCTAGTTTGCTATCGTCTATTCTTTGAGCCAGTTCTTTAATGTAAGTCAAGCTAAGTTTCATGGAACCCGCAAAGTCACCAACGTCATCAATTCCCTTATGTAATAACTTTTCTAGATGTAGCCAAAATTCAATAGTGTATTGAGGCAGTTGTTCAATGATACACATGTTTTTGATATCTTTATTTTCAGAAGCTTGTTTTTCATCTAAAGATCACGCCCATTCCTTGATGTTCTCATGACAATTACAAATGTCATGCATTAATTGATCAATTTCACTCAGGCTTTCTTCAAACGAATTGGTAGACACACAAGACTTCGAAATGTTGTTTTTCAGATTCGTCGTTTATATGTGTTCCTCACTGGTTAACCTTAAAAATTAATCTACCTCATCTCTCAGAAGTCGTTCATTATTTAATTTCCACCACCAACATCGCCAAAAAATTAGCTTGTTCGCAACACATTTTTCATATTCGATAACCATCGTATTATGAAAATCATTTTGGTTTTCAAAATTTTTATTGAAACCCGTGTTGAAATTGTTTTGAAATAGTAGTATCCCATATTTTTTGTAGCCAAATATATAATTTAATTTACTATTTTAAATATTATATTTGGAATATTAATGGATTTTAATATTGAATTTGCTTATTTAAAACAATGTTGAACATTAAATTTATATATATTATAAATCTAGCTTGAGATGGCGCTGTAGTTCATAATATTGAATTTTTAACTTTAACTGAATATAGAAGATCCGATATAAGTCAGATTTCTGTGAAACAAGAAACGTTGAAATCTAGTTGATTATAATTTTCATATGGAAGAGAAAAATTCAGATTTCATGTTATAGATTGTTACTTGTGTCCAAAACAAATTTTAAAATAGTCGCTATGGAAATTGTTATTTATTTATAGCGTTTATTTAATATATTTAAAGGGGTTTTAATATAATTTGGACATCGTTTAACTCGAAATTGATGATACTGAGTTATATAATTTATATTTGAAGGTACATGATATTTCCAGTTGGGTATTTACAATAATAATATTTTATTATTAATTTTATTTGATTATTTTGGAATTTATAATATTTTATTAATATTATTATAGGCCTTTAAAATAGCGATTTTGCAAACGGGCTCAGTTTTCGATGAAATTAATTTCATTGGAACCGTAATGTTAAATTATTGTATGGTATTAAAATTCGTGGCAAACCAATGTCGTATGTGACCATCGCAGTCGTAAATACCCAGTCATTCTATATAGCGCAAAAATAAATAAATTTAATTTAATAAAGAGATACTTGAGTGTAAGTTGAGCAGATGATTGAATTAAGCTACGAAACCAGTTCCATTAAATTCGTATTGATGTTTAGAGTCAGGATAGACATATAGTTTGTTATTTTTGGAAATGGTGAAATTTGGTGTCCAAAACAGCAATGTGGTGCGTATAAAAATAGCGTACCGGGGAACAATCCCGGAATGTGACGAAACTGGTGTTGTTGGATTCGTATTAATTAATTATTGTAAGAAAAACATATTTCATGGTAAACAGATGCTTTATGTGACAGTGGTAGCCAAAATTGCCTTTGTTTTTATTTAATCGTTTAGACAATTTAAACAGGGGTAACATTAAACGAATTGGCCAAACGAACTCCAAATTTAACGAAACAAGATTCATTGGATCCATTTGGAAAAGATCTAGTAGAATGTCAAGGTTTCATATTTTTAAGATTTTTTTTTAAATTATAGGAAAATTAAACGCTTGATTTTTCATCGATAATTAGAACTGACTTTTCACAAATGACCTTGGAATTCGACGAAACCTATCCCACCGGGTCCAGAATATATTTTTTTATGCTAGGATTAGCTTGTTTTGTCTCGATGAATTTGTTTTAACATAATAATTCAACACGAAGTTTCTTTACAATTTAATATTATTATTTTATCCCACCGTTCTATATATACCATACCTTCAGCCTTTCCTTAAACCTAATTTTTGATCAAAAGTTTATCTGCTTGATCAACTCGAGTTTCCGCCGCCCCAATCAAAAATGAATGATCACGATTCTTCAAACTTTCCTCCACCCAAAATGCTTCATCCATCATTCTAATTGAAAATCTTTGAACTAGAATACTGTTCAGCTCACCGACGTCGACCTTATCAACGGCCGCGTGCTGATACAGCTCCACGAGGTAGCTGGAATCGCTTCAAAAGGGAAGTGCGTTCGAAGGCTTTTATCTGGAGATTTTCTTAGGTTGATGGTTCGTGATTTGGGGTGCGGGAAAGTGGGGTGTAGGCGCTCAGTTAGGCAGCCTTGGATCGTCAGCCGGTGGTTGCTAGAGGGAGTGACTGTGACACCCCACGTCCGTTAATGTCACTCATTAAGGGAATGCATTAAGTTTCGTGAAGCATTATAGGTAAACAGACAGAGAATAATTACAAGACAAATATAAATAAAATAGCAACGGAAATTTTTAAATTTTTATTTCAAACATAAATCATAATGTCGTGGTCCATAATACCATAAGTCACAAAAATCATTACAATAAAACAACTTATGTCTTGCATCATCAGAGTACATAAGAATACGTAAAACATAATTCCCCAATTAAAAGAGTTAAGCCATAGTAGAGACAAGAACTTGAGCCATACTTCAGAAGTAGTTCCTAGCATGAGTCCTGAATAAGCCCGAGTGTTTCCTCCATGAGAACCTGGGGGGGGGGGAAGGGGGGGACAGAAGAAAGAAGGAGAAACAAAAGGGTCAGATATGAAGTCTGGCGAGTCTAGTTACTTTTAGCCAGTAAATAAATAAAAGTCACATGATAATTAAGAATATAAAGTGGATAAGAGAGAGATCACTACATAAATGGTAGGTGTGACAAGGTAAGCAAGATAAGGTGTATATGCTTCTAATGATTACTCTGCATTGTTACTGGTATATCCAGAAAGAGACGATCCCTTCAACTATAAGGTGGTAGACTTAGGTATATATTGTAATGTATCCAAACTACTGCCCTGATCGATTGACTCCCTAACCCTCATAGATACCTTGTGCTGGCCCCACAGTAGGAGGTATCACTTTCTAAGGTGGCAACCCCTCGTCGTAATAATGTGCACAACCATTTCAACAGGTGTCATGGTCATCTTATCCCCTTCTGCCCGGCTCATGCACGCACATGGCTCAGTCGGTTTGCGCTGCCCACACCGTCCTCCACGTTTGGATCTCTTACAATCAGTCAGTAAGTGTGTCCCTTCTCCGCCTAGTACGGAGTACTTTGTCTGATACCTACTCCGGGTTACTAATTGAAATGGGTCCCACACAATATGATACAAGCTCTCCCCTTGTCTTGTATCCCCCCACTAGGTTTGCACTGACTATGTATACCACTAGGTGTCTTTAATTACATAGCTTTATTTATTTCTACCAGTTATGCTTACCCTAAAGGGTGTCTTTAATTACATAAATCCAATCTTTCTACTGGTTATGCTTACCTACAGGTGTCTTTGATACATAACCCCCAATCTTCCAATCGATTATGCCTACCTATAGGTGTCTTCAATATATAACCCTAACATTTCTACAAGTTATGTTTGCCCTAAGAAGTGTCTTTAATTACATAACTTTATTATTTCCTCCGGTTATGTATACCCCTAGGTGTCTTTAATTACATAACCTTATCAGGTTAAGTTTATGGGCCTATATATACTAATATTACCCACCTACCCAAGATTTACTTAACACTCCCACTGATCCAAGCATGTTTGTTTAATGGTTAAGTTTGTGGGCCTATATATACTAATATTACCCACCTACCCAAGATTTACTTAACCCTCCCATTGATCCACGCATGTTTATTTAACAATTAAGTTTGTGGGCCTATATATACTAATATTACCCACCTACCCAAAATTTACTTAACCATCCTATTGATCCAAGCATGTTTATTTAACATTTAAGTTTGTGGGCCGGTACATATTAATATTACCCACCTACCCAAGATTTACTTAACCCTCCCACTGATCCAATCAATTTTACTTAATCCTAACTTCAGTTCTTATTCATACAATCCCTTATGGATTAGTTTAGGTTAAGTAGTCCAATTTATTACCATGTCCATTTATGGTTTATATTGGGCTAGATCTCCCACATTAGGCCTACAGCGTGTGGATGCTGGATATGTCGGTCGAGTCGGGTAGTCCTATTCCACAGTTGGGCCTAACCTCGTGTGTTATCCCGAATCGTATTTGCGTACTTAGACCTCCCACATTAAGTTCAACATTAGTGGCTGCTGGATATGCCGATCGGGTCCGGGCAGACTTCCACCACTAATGCAACCTAACCTTGTGTCATAAGTACAATTACAACTCCTAATTTTAATTACTAAACATTCCATTTTAATTAATTAACCAATTATTTAATTCTTTCCTTTTTTATAGGTGTCAATACCCATTTTACCCAATAATTTGAATTATATGTCCAAAAATGTTCATATTCAAATTATGCCAATATTAACCCTTTTTCCCCATTCTTTAACTAGCGCCCACACAAAATTGGCAGTATTCCTAGGCTAGACAACAACCTAGTCATAAATGGTAATATGGAAAAACAATAGAAATGTAACAAAAGTGATCATCTTGGCATAAACATAAACTTAGCATGATAATGTGAACATACATACTGCATGGACATGTAATTATCATCATAAAAATATGAATATAAAACTAGTGAGCTTAACATGATGTCTCAATAAGCATAGTAAGATCTAAATCAGCAGTTTAGATGCCAAATTTGTTTAGATCTAACATGACAACACATGGTGATAGATTAGATCACATGATTCAGATCTAAAGGTTAAAATAGATCCAACATGATAACACAAGATGATAAGTTAGATCACATAATTCAGATCTAGAGTTTGAAATAGATCTAATATGATAACACAAGGTGATAAGTTAGATCACATAATTCAGATCTAGAGGTTAAAATAGATCTAATAGTTTCAATGTCCACATAAATTAGATCTACTGATTTAGAAACAGATCTACACAAATCCACATCATAGCAAGTCATAGAAGTTATAATTAAGATAAAGATTTAGATTCAATCCTAACCAATTCAAGGTGACATATGTTCATGATTTACATAAATGAATAGATCTATCCAATGATATAACTGTCCAAATTAATAGATTTATATTAACCATAATATAGTTACAAACTAAGATTGCAACAACCCGGAAAATCAGAACCAATTTAAAATTTTTATTTTGGCAATTTTGATGAATTTTCAATATTTAAAATGATTTATTTTAAATAATAATGACGAGAAATTTATTTTTAATAGAATTAGAACGTAAATATTTCTTTGAATCGACGTTAGAATATAAATATTTATTTTAATTATAAAACGAGCCAGAAATAGCGCGGTAGTTTGAAAATTCGATTTCAAATTTCAAATGAATGTACATGATTCAAAACAAACCGGATTTTAGCGAATTAGGATCTATTTGAGAATATCATTTCAATGAATCCGAAAAATTGAAAATTCATAGTGGGAATTAAAAGTTGTGCCCAGTTGAAAATTCAGAATAATCGCTATGGAAAATATCGCCCTTAAAAATGAAAATTTTGCAAACTACCTCCGTTTTAGACGAAACCACTTTTGTTGGATCCGGGATGTCAAGTTATTGCTTGATTCCAATTTTCATAATTTTTGGGATCAATATGTGAGCATGGTAAAAGAAAACGTGTTTTGACCATTTCAGTCAATTTGGATCGACGAGAAAATGGCCATTTTTCAAATGGTCTCCAAATTTGATGAAATTAGTTGTTCTAGGACCGTATCATCAATACAAAGCTAGAAATAATTTTTCTGGAATTTTTGGGGTCCGTATGTGGCCCCAGTATATTGAAACGTACGTTTAAAATTCAATATAATGATTTAAATGTTAATTCAAATGAAAACTGATCGAAACGATGGGATTGGCTTACGGGACATATCCCATTGTGTTCGGAATGGGGGTATTACGCTATAGATGACAGTCGTTGGGATTCGTTAAAAGTACGAATTGAAAACGAGTATTTTTGGAAATTTAAATAAAATAAAATATTTAAATGGGCCAAGCCCTTATCCTCCAATACCCAAATCACGCCCCTATTTTCCACGATAGATTTTAGATTTCAAAAAAAAAGGGCGATGAAGCTTTCCATCGTGCAAGCCGCGACGCCAACGCACGCCTTTGGCCGGCCTCCCAGCGACGAACCCCACCACTACTGACCCCCCTCTTTCGACGCCACAGCCTCTCCTCCTTCCCCTCCAACGCGAGCGAAACCCTAAACCCCAAAGGCCAGAAAACCGATGCCCCCGCCACCCCATGGCCCACCATCGCATGTTGCGGCCTCTCACCACCATCGGCGATCACATGCGCGCCCCTCAGCACCCCCTCTCTCATGTCCGACGCCAACTCCTCCAATCAAGGAAAATCTGAAAAACAGTGAGTTTTTATTATTTTCTTTTCTTTTTCTGTAACTAGGTTAGTAATTAAATAGTGTTTTATAAAGATACTTTTTTTATATGGAAATCTGATTTTTTTTTTATTTATGTAAAGTTAAGATTTTTATTTATATAAAGTTATAATTTTTAATTACATAAAGTTACAATTTTTAGTCATATAAAAATATAATTTTTATTCGGTTGACCATGTGATTTTTATGTAAGATAAAGTTTTGATTTTGAATAATATAAAGTTTTGATTTTTAATTTATATAAAGAAGTATAAAAATATGATTTTTATATTATAGAGATTGTAAAAATATGATTTTTATATTATAGAGTGAATAAAAATATGATTTTTATTGTATGAACATCGAAATAAAAATATTACCTTTATAATTTAAACATCGTGTTAAAGATGCAATTTTTACACGTATGGTTTCGAAGTAAAAATATAATTTTTAGAAAGATAAAAATAAATTTTTTAGCCTATGTATGTTATTTATAAAATAATCATACAAAGAAATAATTATTGATTGGTTAAAAATATAATTTTTAACATAGGTATAATACATAGATCGACAATCAAAGCATGACGGAGTGGAACCCAAAGGTGAGAACTTCTCACTTTAATTTTATTTTCTAGTCAAAATATATACTTGGATGCAGACGGTGCTTAGCAGCACCCGACAACTCTTGTCCACAGACCATGGACGACTTATTTGTTTATTTGATAGTGTTATGAAAATTGATTGTGTGATGTGGAATGGAATAAATATTTTATAGTTAAAAATATAATTTTTAACGAATATATGAATAAAATAAATATTCATAAACAAATCGGACGATTTTTTTATGTACACACATTTGACTGATATTGATTGGTACGATAAATTTACACCTCGCCCAACTGCACAAATAAAATTCATCATTTGTTGGTTGAAACCCTACATGGGTGTTGGGATGATATTGGACACGAACTAATCCCAATATTTAGTTGTATGTCAATGATTGGTAGACAAGCTGTGTAAGCGTCGAATATTTATATTTGATGCTTATGCAGTGTCGAATGCACTTTGGATGATGGTTGACTATGTTTGATTGTTGTGGTGTACATGTGTGTATGAAATCCATATAAATCACATTATATGGTAATTGACTGTGTCTGATTCCAGTTCAGAAAGAATGAATATTTTAAAATAATGAATATTTTAAAATAATGAATATTTTACAATAATATTCAGTAATAGATCAAAATATGAGTTTGATGTCCGATTTGGGATGGACACGAAAATATTTAAATATATATAGCCGTGTTGATTAGATTGATGCCATTTTGACGTGAACAATATTTATATCGATTTTATTCATTTCTATAATGAATATCAAAAAGGAATTTGATTTCAAAATTTAATGTTTTGAAAATACTATCATTTATATATCGATGATATGGAATATTCAATTTTGATTTGAAATTGAATATGAAGTTGAAATCATTTTGAAAACGAATTTAAAGCGATTTATATAATACATTTTAAATGGAAATCAACGAAATATATATAATATTATATATATATATATAATGGCCTGAATAGAACGCACCGCGCCGCGGCAGTTCGCGAATTTCGACCATTGACTTCGAACGGACATTACGGGAGATCCGACCGTCGGATTCTCCTAAAACCGGAACCGTTGGGTTCATATCGAAAAGAGCTTTCTAATGAATATGAGTGATTTGAAATCTAATGAATGGATTTGGAATTATGTCCAAATCAAATTTGGAAAAGGTCACTGTAAGTGCAGTTCGATGACCGTTTATGGAAATCAACTGTACGGGCCTTGATAAAATTATTAAAAATATCAACAATTTGTGTAAAATCATAATAACTGATTTGGAAAGAATTAGGATGAAAAATTCAATATTTGAAAGGATAGAAATATACTTTTATCGAAATGAACTAGTTATGAACTAGAATTATAAATCCAATATTTTTAAAATATATAAATTGGATTTGAAATGGTTTTAAAAATAACCGGAAATTACAATATATGAATTGGAATGGATTTGAATCGAAATTATCTTCGTAATATTTCGATATTAGATTCCGTGATTATACGGATATTGTGGAGGAATTTGGAAGATATATATATCATTATTCCAATACGATATTTGTTGATTTCAGAATTTGATATTAAATATAAGCCGATATCTTTTCTATTCAGAGCCTTGTATTTAATATCAAATTGGATTTTAGGTTTGCCATGAATTGTGTTTTAAATGACACTGTTCTTAAACCTAGTTGAGAAAAGATTACATCTTTTTATAGAGATTTAATGAAGTTACCAATTAATTAATATTTAATTGGAATTGAATTGAATTTTTTTTGGGTTTATCATGAACTATGTTTTAAATAACACTTGTTCTTTAACCCGATTAACAATAGAATGTGATTTTGGGTTTGTCGTGAATGGTGTCTTAAATAACACTGTTCTTGAACCCTGTTTGAATAGAATAAATCATTTAATCAAGATTTGAAGAAGAATTACCAATTAATTTACATTCAATTGGAACTGAAAATGGAATGTGAATTGGATTTATTGTGAACTGTGTTTTTAACGACATTCGTTCTTTAACCCGATTTACACTGAAATGTGATTTGAAATTTATAATTTTTTTTATTAATATTTAATGGGAATTTTCCAAAGTAAAGTTTTCCAATTTAATATATTAAATTGGAATTGAATGGAATTCAATTTATAATAATCGAAGTGAACTTCTGTGGAGGAAGACTATTAACACATATGGAATTTAAAAGGATTTGTCGTTATTCCATTTATATTATTGGTCAGATACAGAAATTGATATCAATTATATAGTGATTTGCTTTTCCGTGAAGATTCCATAATTAATGGAATGTGATTTCGGTTTACCGTGAATTATGTTTTAAATGACATTAGTTCTTTAACCCAGTTAAAGACAGGTTTATATGTCGGTCATTGTATTTCGAACTGTATGGTTGATCTCTGATAAATATATATCAGTTTGGTGGCAGAGAATTTATTCTCTTGCTTAACACCCTTCTCTGAGACATACGAGCTTAGAGGTTATATATCGAGCTTAGAGGATCCAACAAAAGTGGGGGAGACTGTAACAACCCGGAAAATCAGAACCAATTTAAAATTTTGTTTTGGCAATTTTGATGAATTTTGAATATTTAAAATGATTTATTTTAAATAATAACGACAAGAAAATTATTTTGAATAGAATTAGAACATACAAATTTATTTGAATCGACGTTAGAATATAAATATTTATTTTAATTATAAAACGAGCCTGAAATGGCGCGGTAGTTTGAAAATTCAATTTCAAATTTCAAATGGATGTACAGGATTCAAAACAAGCCAGATTTTAGCGAAACCAAAAATATTAGGATGTATTTGAGAATATCTTCTCAATGAATCCAAAAAATTGAAATTTCATAGAAGGAATAAAAAGTTATGCCCTATTGAAAATTCAGAGTAATCACTATGGAAAATATCACCCTTAGAATGAAAATTTTGCAAACGACCTCCGTTTTCGACGAAACCACTTTTGTTGGATCCGGAATGTCAATTTATTTCTTGATTCCAATTTTCATAATTTTTGGGATCAATATGTGAGTGTGACAAAAGAAAACATGTTTAGACCATTTTAGTCAATTTGGATCGACCAGAAAATGACCATTTTTCAAACGGTCTCCAAATTCGACAAAATTCATTTTTCTAGGACCGTATTGTTAGTATGAAGCTAGAAATAATTTTTTAGGGATTTTTGGGTCCGTATGTGGCCCCAATAAATTGAAATGTACGTTTAAAATTCAATATAAAGATTTAAATGTTAATTCAAATGAAAACTGATTGAAACGATGGGATTGGCTTACGGGACATATCCCATTGTGTTCGGAATGGGGGTGTTACGCTATAGACGACAGTTGTTGGGATTCGATTGGAGTACGAATTGAAAACGAGTATTTTTTGAAATTTAAATAAAATATTTAAATGGGCCAAGCCCTTATCCTCCAATACCCAAGTCACCCCTCTCATTTTCCACGATAGATTTCAGATTTCAAAAAAAAAAGGGTGATGGAGCTTTCCATCACGCAAGCCGCGACGCCAGCGCCGTGCGCCTCTGGCAGACCTCCCCATGACGAACCCCACCATTGTTGACCCCCCTTTTAACCACGCACCTCTCCTCCTTCCCCTCCGACACGAGCGAAACCCTAAACCCCAAATGACAGAAAACCGATACCCCCGCCACCCCATGGCCCACCACCGCTTGTTGCGGCTTCCCACCACCATCGGCGACCACTTGTGCACCCCTCAGCACCCCCTCTCTCTCATGTCCTATGCCAACTCCTCCAATCACCGAAAATCTGAAAAACAGTGAGTTTTTATTATTTTCTTTTCTTTTTCTGTAACTAGGTTAGTAATTAAACAATGTTTTATAAAGATACGGTTTTTTTTTTTTGTTCATATAGAAATCTGATTTTTTTATTTATTTATATAAAGTTAAGATTTTTATTTTTAAAAGTTATAATTTTTAATTACATGAAGTTAAGATTTTTAGTCATATAAAAATCTAATTTTTATTCGGTTAACCATATGATTTTTATATAAGACAAAGTTTTGATTTTTAATTTATATAAAGAAGCATAAAAATATGATTTTTTATATTATAGAGATTATAAAAATATGATTTTTATATTATAGAATGAATAAAAATATGATTTTTATATTATAGAGAGTATAAAAATATGATTTTTATATTATAGAGTGAATAAAAATATGATTTTTATTGTATGAACGTCGAAACAAAAATATTATCTATATAATGTAAGCATCGTGTTAAAGATGTGATTTTTACATGTATGGTTTCGATGTAAAAATATAATTTTTAGAAAGATAAAAATATAATTTTTAGCCTATGTATGTTATTTATAAAATAATCATACAAAGAAATAATTATTGATTGGTTAAAAATATATTTTTTAATGTAGGTATACTACATAGATCGACAATCAAAGCACGGTGGAGTGGAACCCAAAGGTTAGAACTTCTCACTTTAGTTTTATTTTCAAGTTAAAATATACACTAGGATGCAGACGGTGCTTAGCAGCACCCGACACCCGTAGAAAACAGACCATGGACGACTTGTTTGTTTGTTTGATTGCGTTATGAAAATTGATTGTGTGATGTGGAATGGAATAAATATTTTATAGTTAAAAATATAATTTTTAACGTGTATATGAATAAAATAAATAGTCATAAACAAATCGGGTGATTTGTTTATGTACACACATTTGACTGGTGTTGATTGGAACGATAAATTTTACACATCGCCTAACTGCACAAATAAAATTCATTATTTGTCAGTTGAAACCCCACACGGGTATTGGGATGATATTGGACATACACTAATCCCAGTATTTAGTTGTATGTCAATCGATTGGTTGACAAGCTGTGTAAGTGTCGAATATTTATATTTGATGCTTATGCATTGTAGAATGCACTTTCGATGATGGTTGACTATGTTTGATTGTTGTGGTGTACACGTGTGTATGAAATCCATATAAATCACAATATACGTTAATTGACTATGTCTAATTCCAGTTCAGAAAGAATGAATATTTTAAAATAACGAATATTTTAAAATAATGAATATTTTAAAATAATATTTAGTAATGGTTCAAAATATGATTTTGATGTCCGATTTGGGATGGACACGAAAATATTTAAATATATATATATATATATATATATATATATATATATATATAGCCGTGTTGATTAGATTGACGCCATTTTGACGTGAACGATTTATATTGATTTTATTCATTTCTATAATGAATATCGAAAAGGAATTTGATTTCAAAATCTAATGTTTCGAAAATATTATCATTTATATATCGATGATATGCAATATTCAATTTTGATTTGAAATTGAATGTGAAGTTGAAATCGTTTTGAAAACAAATTTAAAACGATTTATAAAATACGTTTTAAATGGAAATCGACGAAATATATATAATATATATATAATGTCATGAATAGAACGCGCCGCGCCGCGCTAGTTTGCGAATTTCAACTATTGACTTCAAACGGACATTACGGGAGATCCGACCATCGGATTCTCCTAAAATTGAACCGTTGGGTTCGTATCGAAAAGAGCTTTCTAACGAATATGAGAAATTTTAAATCTAACGGTTGGATTTGGAATTATGTCCAAATCAAATTTGGAAAAGGTCATTGTAAGTGCAGTTCGATGACCGTTTATGGAAATCGACAGTACGGGCCTTGATAAAATTATTAAAAATATCAATAATTTGTGTAGAATCATAATAAATGATTTGGAAAGAATTGGGATGAAAAATCCATATTTGAAAGGATAAAAAATTATTTTTATCGAAATGAACTAGTTATAAACTAGAATTATAAATCCAATATTTTTAAAATAAATAAATTGGATTTGAAATAGTTTTAAAAATAACCGGAATTTCCAATATATGAATTGGAATGGATTTGAATCAAAATTTTCTTCGGAATATTTCGATATTAGATTCCGTGATTATATGGATATTATGGAGGAATTTGGAAGATATATATATCATTATTCTAATACGATATTTTTTGATTTTAGAATTTGATATTGAATATAAGCCGATATATTTTCTATTCAGAGCCTTGTATTTAATATCAAATTGGATTTTGGGTTTGTCGTGAACTATGTTTTAAATGACACTGTTCTTAAACCTAGTCGAGAAAAGATTAAATCTTTTTATAGAGATTTAATGAAGTTACCAAGTAATTAATATTTAATAGGAACAGAATTGAATTTTTTTTTTTTTGGGTTTATCATGAACGGTGTTCTAAATAACACTTGTTCTTTAATCCGATTAACAATGGAATGTGATTTTGGGTTTATCGTCAATGGTGTCTTAAATAACACTGTTCTTGAACCCCGTTTGAATAGAATAAATCTTTTAATCAATATTTGATGAAGAATTACCAATTAATTAACATTTAATTGGAACTGAAAATGGAATGTGAATTGGGTTTATTGTGAACTGTGTTTTTAACGACATTCGTTCTTTAACCCGATTTACAGTGAAATGTGATTTGGAATTTATAAATCTTTTTATTAAGATTTAACGGGAATTTTCCAAAGTAAAGTTTTCTAATTTAATATAATAAACTGGAATTGAATGGAATTCGATTGATAATAATCGAAGTGAACTTCTGTGGAGGAAGACTATTAATACATATGGAATTTAAAAGGCTTTGCCGTTATTCCATTTATATTATTTGTCAGATACGGAAATTGATATCGATTATATATTGATTTGTTTTTCCGTGAAGATTCCATAATTAATGGAATGTGATTTGGGTTTATCGTGAACTGTGTTTTAAATGACATTAGTTCTTTAGACTAGTTAAAGACAGGATTACATGTCGGTCAATGTATTTCGAACTGTATGGTTGATCTCTGCAAAAAATATATCTGTTTGGTGGTAGAGAATTTATTCTCTTGGTTAACACCCTTCTCTGAAACATATGAGCTTAGAGGTTATACATCGGCAGAAATTAAAAGTATGGTGTAGATTGTCGATGCGACATGTTTGTGTTTCCAAAGTTAAATAATCATTAGTATTGATTTTGGGAAGATCAAAACAAAGTGGTGTTTTAATGAATCTTTAATTAGATTGAAATGAGAATTTATAATTTAAATTATCAAATTTGGGAAATGATCGAGAGTGGAGTATCACTAGTTTTTCTCCAAGCGATAGTTAAATCTTTAATTAGATTTGAACGGGAAATGGTAATTATATTTAACGATAACACCGTGGTGTTAGATATGGAGTATTACCAATTTTGCTCTATAGGATAAATAGGTTGGGATTGGGAAATAAAATAAATAATTACTTCGGTGTGGTTCGCTAATCCCGACTAGTTTGGAAAACTATAATATGGTTTGAATTGAAATCCAAAGGAAGATTAAAGAATAAATTTAAAGAATTTATCTTTGATAAAATTAATGGGAACCTTTCCCTAAGAATGTTAATATTTGAATAAAAGAATATTCAGAATTGGAATGAGGCGTATGTTGTGTTTTTATAGCACTTGTTTATTATATATGCGAGTTATTCAGAAAGACTGGGTTTGTACCCATTCTGAATAACTGGTTCGACGATAAGTCAACGATGAAGACAGTGGTTGAAGAACGGAGGTATTCACATCGTTTGGATGATTACTGATGTCTTGATTGGGCTGTACACCCAAGATAAGGTAATAAGCAGTGATCGTCCAAACATACCTAGAGATCGCCCGGATATGTGAGGACCTCTTTCCTGTATTGGACATACGGGACGAGGAATAAGGTGCCTCCGGTTTCGTTCAGACCCAGAACAAACTTGTAAATGGATGTATGTTAGACATTTGATTTTATTATGTGTTGATTGATTTCTATTAAATATATATTTGTTTGTCGGTGGAGAATTTATTCTCTTGCTTAACGCCCTTCTCTGAGACGTACGAGCTCAAAGGTTATATATCAATAGATACCAGTCGCATGGCATGGATTGCCTGCGTGGCATGCGGAGATGCAAATGATCAAGGCTTCTATTGAAAAGCATAGCCTTGTGGTGGATGATCAAAGCACAACTTTGATATAGCATAGCTTTGTGTATAGTGTTAATTCGCGAGCCTCACACCTCGGTATGAGTCAAAAACGGGATAAGGGAACCAAAGGAGAACATGACGTTTCTTTCTAGCTATGGGCGGTGTCAGCGTTTTACTAGCCCTGACATCATTGTTATATTTTTACCTATGTGGTTGTTGGAATGCGAGGCGCCTCGGATATATCGGTCTCTTCGAATCTAATGGATATAGGCCCTATAAGGCCGGGAAACGTGTGTTCAGGAAATGCATATTCACTAACGTAAGTGTGGACCGGTCTTGGAGGATCCAGAGGTTGCCCAAAGAGCGTAGTCCCGAGGCATTTGCTAGAGTGTCTCGAAGCGGTTACGAGTATATCCCTTGCCTAGACTCTTGACGGAAATCCAATTTCCAATACGTGACATTTCGGTTTTGATTGTAGAGCCTAGTATTTGTGACATGATAGATGGTACCCATGCCGCCTATGATCGATACATTTATATTTGAAGTTGTTTTATACACTTTACACTATAATAGTATAAAAATGATTTGTTTTAAATGTATCAAGCATTATTTGGCTATTATAAGGGAAAACCCTATCCTTCGGCTTGTGTTGCATTGTGTGATGGGACCTGGGTCTTATAATAGCTTCATTTTCCCAAAAAACATTGCGTTATTTGTTTTATGCACTGGTATTCATGTGTGGAAACCCGTTCCATGTTATACGACGTGGTCTTTTGAATTACTTTACTTTAAAGTCAAAATAATAACTGTTTTAGTTCTCACACCAGTCACATGACTGATCTGGAGTTTATTGTTTTAACCTAAACTCTGGGTGCCCCTATTTTCCACATGGGCAGCTAGTAGTTTTGGTTTTGCAGATTTATATTCACACGATCCTGGTTCATGGCTAGAACGATATTCGGAAAGCTTTGTATCAGTTGTGTTTTGTATTATTTTCCGCTACAGTAATGTATTGTAATCTATGATATTTTATGAGGTGTAATATTTATTCATACTCTGTTATATTCTTGTATTCTGATGGACTTGTTGTAATAAGCAATGAAATGTTCTTCTGTTTATGTTCTGATTCGTCTTTCCTCAAAGCAATCCGGGCTTTCCTTCACGCGGAAGTTTGGGTCGTTACAAAGATCAACAATTATAACATAATAAAATAATAACAATACGAATGGGATCTAGAGAAATAGATTTATCATGACATAGCATAAAATATGATAATAGCATAGGTTCATGGTTTACACATATCCAAATCACAGTCTTTCATAATTTACTTTTATTTATCTAAACCTAAAAACAACTAAAACTCACTGTGTTAGCATTAAAGAATTGAGAAAGAATGGATCTTGAATTTCTGAATTTGATTTGCAAAGTACGTTGTTGTAGAAAACGGTTCCGTCTCAGTTCGTATCCCCACAACATATGGCCTCCATGATTTCCAATGCAGAAAATGGGAGAATAGGATGCATATACATAGCTTCCAGACCCCCTGAAACCAAGTGCCATATCATCCCTAGGGGTGTCGACACCGCTATAGGTAGGTCGACCCCTAGGTCGACAACCCTCTAGGGGGGTCGACCCCCTAGAGTGGGAATTTTGCCGCTCTAACAAGTTTTTCGAATTTGAATCGTTCTGGATAAAATTTTCACTCATCTTTGACTCATGCGTATATATATAATTTTTCTATGCATATAAAAACTTAAAACCCTCATAGATTCTTCAAAAGTTGTCCGTTTTACGCAAACCAAAAGTCTATCTTGACCAGAATTTCGAGACGGACGCAACGGAGTAGTTAGTTTCCCTTAATTCTGAATGTTAAATTAATTATTATTTAATTTATTCAATTTAATGTCGTTATAAATTCGGGGTGTTACAGCGACAGTGGTATGTTTGTTTTGTGTTGAGTCGAGCTGTACACGAAGTAGGAGGTAGGAAATGAGGACGTGGGACCAGCCTTCGATGGTGGGAAATAGTTGCAACAATAGGCTTTTGACTTGTATGTGGGTTCAACACGAAGGAGGAATGGGTGGAGTTTGATCGGAGGAAGAGGCAGAATAGAATTATACAGTAAAATGTAAAACACAAATTAGTATTATGATTAAATTAAAAACGTATAGATTAATATGTTATTTCATTTCAGGTGACAAAAGTTGCAAGTTCAGCAAACGAAAGGGGGTATTGCGTGAAAGAGAAACAATTTTGGGTCCACCATAACCCTTGGTTTGAAGCATTAATGTAATTAATTTATATAATAATCAGTTAATTAAAAGTTAATTAGTTTCTAATCGAAACCTATAACTATAATATTTTCAGTTTGTGCAGTTTGAACAGGATGGCAAGGTGTTGTGTTGAATACAATTTGAATGAAGAAAGAACAGTAATCGGGTCTACTGTGTAAAATAAATATAAGTAAATAAAACTAATCTAATTTGAGTTAAGAAGCTAATTATTTTTATTTTATTTATGCAAACTTATAATGTAGACAACTTTTATTCGTCTTATCAGAACCGAACCAAATAAATTGCACTGGAATCATAGTGACGAACCTTACATGCTGGAACTATTTTGAACAGAGACGAAGATAGCTGGAATTTACGGTTAAGTTAAATGACCGTTTAATTTAATGGTAACTGAACCGTTCAATGAATGTAATCAAGGTGAGTTAAATTCACTCTGTTCTCCCCACTTATATTTTATATAATTCGGGTTTTATAATTGTGTGCTATGGTTGCTAATGGTTGACTGTTTGTTTGTTTGTTAATAATATATATATTTTTATATATATTGATTGAACCGATGAAATTAAATGGTTGTTTAATTTCAGTGAAAAACCAAATCATTATTTTGACGATTGGACCCAATTAAGGTAACTTACCTTGTTGGTCACGTTTATAAAATAAACGTGCTGAATTGTTTGGTTTTAAATAGTCGTTATTTATTGTTGTAGAAATTATCAGTTAAATTGAATTGAATGGAATTATGTGAAATAATCTATTTTAATGTAGGGAATAATAGATTAGAGGGATCCAAAGGGGTTCCTCAAATATATTCAATGTTATTTATCTTCATATTATCATTATATGAACAGTTCTGATTGGATGATTGATTTGATCATTGACCATTGAACTTAAATTCAACAGTTTATTTTGTTTAAACCAATGAGTAGTATTGGTTAAGTAATTGGCAGTATATGACCTATAAATCAATCATTTTTCAAATATAAATTTACCACCAAGTGAATTAACAGAAATGAAGTTATAAAATTTACTTTATAACTAAAAATAGTTTTTTAAATCTATTATTTTGAATTAAAGTTTATTAAAAGAAAATTAATATTTATTTAAATTTAAATTTATAAGTAATTATAAATTGATTTGTATCAAGCAAATTCTAATGCTAATCAGTTTTATAAGCGCAGGAGCAGAAATTAACATAACGGTTGTTATTTGGAAAATTGTTTTTAAAAAACAATTAAATTGAGTTTTTCTAATTTATTTTATTATTAATTAATTTAAAGGAGGAACTAATTGAAATTAGTTAACGATATAACTATATTTTGGGTTGACTAAGTCAACTGTGTGAACTGAGATGGATTATCAAATTAGTTGTTTTGAACTAATTTAACGAAATGGATTAACGAATATTTGTTTTATTTTAATAAGATTTTCAATAAAAATTTATGATCTATTTAGTAAATAAAGAAGTTAACTAATTATACGGTAGTTAACGGTGAAGTAAATTATTATTTTAATTAATAATAATTTGAGAGATTACTTTTTAATTGAAATTCATTTAAAAGGTGATTATAGTGAAATGCATCTAATTGAAATATAAAAGGATTTCATGGACGGGTTTTATATAAAAACTGATTTTTTATAACGAAGTTGTAAAAAGAATTTTAAGCGAATATGATAGCTTAAATCAAATATTTACTAAATATTTGAAGTTAGAAAAAGGGAATTTAGAAATTGGGAAATGGTATGAAATAATGAAGTGGGATTTGTTCTGTGGTTCGGAATGTGATATTCTGAAGTTCGGAATGTTAAGCAGAGTTGAGATTATAAGCTGAGTAAAAGATTTCGGAAATGGCAACAAACATAAGTGTCATAAATAATTTACAATGGAGTTTGTAATTGAAGTAAGAGATTTGGAAAATGAATTTTGTAACAATTGTTACAAATAATTAATTGCACTATTTGATTTATAAATTGAAGATCGTTAAAAAGATCGCTATGAAATTTTAGACAACGCATAAGTTGTCGGAATGAGTTGGAAAGTTATAATATAAGGAATTAGGAAGTTTTGAAATGAAATTTGTAATGTTTATTGCAGATGATAAATGAATTGTTTTGATAAAAAGAATTTCTATGAGGTGTCAATTATAAGGATTGTAAAAGATATTATTGTAAGATTTATAAAGGTATTTATATAAGATTTGTAAAGATATTTATATTAGATTTGATAAAGAGAGTTATATATGATTAAAAATAAATATACCACTGCAAACAAGTTTTGAAGAAAATTATAAAGGATTCTATTTTTAATAGAATCAAAGCTCGAGTAATATTATAAAGGATTATTAAAGATTTATAAAGAAATATAATTATAGTTTACTTAATAATTAATTAAGTAAATGTTATTGAGATTTAAATAAGTTTTTTAAAGGAAACTGTGTGGTTAATAAACTTCAATCCATTCTGAAGATATAAATGTTGTTGGTCAAGGTCTGAGAGGTAAATAAAATACCCCAACTTGAGCGACTTCACGATTATCCAAGAATGGTGTTAGTTTATAAATGAGAGCAAATGAGGGAAACATAAGTTATGATTTCCGTAAACATTGTAAACTATATTTGAAAAGTTTATAAGAGAATGCAATGATTTTTAAGAATATTCTTATTTATAATAAGATGTAAAATATAAACTCCAAATATCAGAAGGCTAAAAGAATAAAATTTACAGATGTTAATTAACGAGGCTAAGTAATGCCGAGGACTGAATTAGTAAATTCATCTTATTCACATGATTATATATTTAATAGTTAAATAATTGATTATCAAATCTAGCCAATACGATTGTTGGTACCGAAAGACCGAGATTAAATTTATATTCGAAAACTATTCTGAACCAGCAAATATGTGAATATGCAAATTGAATATGGAGCATTGAAGACCGTGGATCTTCGTAAGTGGAAGAACTACTTGTAGAATTTTTTTGGTTAGCTCCCAGAGATATTTCGTCAGTGATTCTGTTGTGGTTGAAATCTTCGGATTGCAAGGACTACTCGCTACTGATCCTTAGGGTGATACTTATATAGGATGTGGTAGGAGAGTACCTTCGGTTCATCCTGTTCCTAGATGAACTGTATGGACGAATGTCTGACAGAGTATTTCTTAAGAATCACGTACATTAATTTTTACAAACATAATTCTGTTAGCTACAGAGTATTTTAATGGATGTCAATCAGTGATTTGATGGATTTGAGGATGTGGCATTCAAAGTGGATGGAGATGCGTTGTTCTAAAGGATAAGCTTAACCTCTAGCCTCATCAACCAGGAAATGGCATAAAATCGGGTAGGTCGCATGGATATGTAGGTCGCACCCATCAAAAGGGTATATCATTACCTGATCTGGTGAAATCAATTGCCTTTGGTTGTCCCTTTATTTTTATATGTATGCTATTGGTTCGGTTGGCTGGCCCCCAATCGTGATAGTGATATATTCGGTACTCTTAAGAGAAAGTGAGGGACCAGTCATGTTTAGCCGGTGTTGCAAGATGTTCTTGCTGAATCCCCAATGTATTCATCTCCATAGGTACATTGTCGGAAGGTGGTCCCATACCTTGCCAGGAAATCCATTCTCCAACAAAAACCCGCGGTTTTTATTGTATACTATATATGTAGAGCGTGAGTTGCAAGCGTTCTGCTAGATTAATATTTATTTTTATTTAGACACTATTATAATATCAGAGAAGATATTGATTTCAAAAATGTTTTAGGTCATCGTAAGGTAAAAACCATCCAAATTTATATGTGGATTTTTCTTACGATTTTTCTTTTCTTTCAAAAAGATTTTGACTTTAAAATCAACTTGTGTGATACCCATAAACTTAATGTGTTTTTCTTACTCTGGTTCACCAAAATGACCCGTCGTTTGTAGTGCTCAGGTTAGACCGGGTTGTGCAGGTTTAGATTATCAGGTGTTGTGAAGAGACGAGTTAGATGGGTTCAGATGTATGATTTATTATATGGTTTTATTCTGCTCTGTGTTGTATATGAGGACATGAAATTATAACTGTCCAGATAAGTTGATGTACTCTGGTGATGGTAGATTTTTATTTAAAGCTCTCAGTAAAGATCTATTTTTATATTATATTTTGTTCTGCTGCGATGTCAGACTCTGATGTTGTATTCTTCTTCTATTCTAACATTTCTTTCTTTCTTATCTCACCCTCTAATTTCTCTCTAATAACCTTCCTGTGTTTTTGATGCTTGAATGTTCGACATGGTGTTTTGTGTCGATTTTCAGGGTTGAAAACTCGTGTTCATTACAGTGGAATCAGAGCAATGGTTTAGTAATTAACTTGGCTCTGTGATGTAACTCATTAGAGATGGGGTTAGTAATACCCTATATTGAGTTGAGTATATATATATATGAGAGCGTATTTGTAGATTCTATATACAAATATTTTATATTGTGTTGTTTGATCGGTTCAAGTGTTGAAAAGCATTTGAATAAGCAATATACATAGTATTGTTTGTAATGTGGGTAAATGAAATAATTTTACCTGAAATATATTTTCATATAGAAAAAATAATAATTTTATTAAATTATTGGGATGTTGGTGTGTTTGATTGATTTCGATGATATTCAAATTTTGAATTAAATTTTGAATTGGAACTTAACTTGGTTAAGTGAAATGAAATTAATAAGGATATTGAAATTAAATAAAATAGATTTGCAATTGCAAAATTTAATGAATTATAATTAATTAGAAATCAATCGAATATAAATCAATTGATGTTCAAATACGTTAAACCAAAATAAATATTAATATTGAATGTTAATTCAATGGATTTGGTTATGTATTCGTTGTTGATTGTGAATTATTTGTTATTAGATGGTAGATTGTTTGAATAGGAATATTAAACAGTTTAATGGAGCTGAATGAATTTTAAACTAAAATAAAACTGCATATAAATTGAAATGAATGATTTAACTCTGTATTAGCACATGAATGATGCTTTCTGTTTGATTTTAGAAATCTGCATAGTTATACTTGTTAATCAATGAAATGTTATTTAGAATTTCATGTAATTGCTACTACATGATAATCTGAGTTAAGTATACGTGACAGAAGTGTATGAGGTTGATTTTGGTTGCGTAGATTGCACATAAATTGAGTAGTAAGCTCAATACCGCTCGTAAAAGGTATATCTACACGAAAATACAAATTTTTGGGTTTCGAATTTTGTTTTCAAACCGTGTGGTCGATGTATATATATTATTTGTTCCTACGATATCGTAGATGTCAGTCCGTACAGGGGAGACTCTACCGAATTTTTTCGGGAATTGAAGGAGTTAATTTTTTTCTGTGTTTTTGAAAATTTATATTGATTGTAGTCGACTGGTTTTTGATTTAAAATAAAATGGATTTTTTTTAAGATAATGAATTTGTAACACTTTTCTAACCTTAGTAATTTTGGGGATGAAATTCTTTTAAGGGGGGAAGAATGTAATGTCCCGTATTTTTGGTAGCCAAATATTTAATTTAATTTATTATTTTAAATATTATATTTGGAATATTAATGGATTTTAATATTGAATTCGCTTATTTAAAACGAAGTTTGAACATTAAATTTATATTTATTATAAATCGAGCTCGAAATGGCGCTGTAGTTCATAATATTGAATTTTGAACTTTAATTGAATATACAGGATCCGATGTAAGTCGAACTTCTGTGAAACAAGAAACTTTGAAATCTAGTTGATTTTAAATTTCATATGGAAGAGAAAAATTCAGATGTCATGTTATAGATTGTTAGTTATGTCCAAATCAAATTATAAAATAGTCGCTATGGAAATCGTTATTTAATTATAACATTTATTTATTATATCTAAAGGGGTTTTAATATAATTTGGACATCGTTTAACTCTAAATTGATGATACTGAGTTGTATAATTTTTATTTGAAGGTACATGATATTTCCAGTTGGTTATTTACGATAATAATAATTTATTATTACTTTATTTGATTATTTTGGAATTTAATAATATTTTATTAATATTATAATAGGCCTTTAAAATAGCGATTTTGCAAACGGGATCAGTTTTCGATGAAACTAGTTTCATTGGAACCGTAATGTTAAATTATTGTACAGTATTAAAATTCATAGCAAACCACTGTCGTATCTGACCCCAACAGTCATAAACGCCCTGTAATGACCCGTATTCTACACATCGAAGGATCGTAGAATATTTGTTTCTTTCACATACGAAGTCGTATGGTCATGTAACTTTGGGAGACGACCATCGGGGTCATTTCCCATGTTCATGATTTTTCCCGATTTTTAAATGACCGTTTTGCCCCTAGCTGATCTTGTTTTGGACATAACTTTTGATTGGAAAGGAGTTTTGACCTGAAACCACTTCCATTGGCTTCGGATGATGGTTTACCTTTCCGTAGAGTGGTCACAGTGGAAAACGGACTTACCGTTTGGGAGATATGGGTGAAATAAGGTTTGGAAGGTGAAAAACTGCTTAACCGGGCCAAATAGGGTGATTAGTGAATGGGCCCATAACTCATTTCGGGATTAGGTTTATCGGGAGGCTGAAATGAGTTAGGTTTTCATTCTATTTCAGTTTTCTAGCTGCCACTTGCCTCTTAGAACCCTAACAATAGCCTCCAACCTCTAAAACAACTCCAAATCACTTTCTAATCAAGGATTAAGCTTAGCAACATCAAATCAAGGCGGATTAGCACAAGAATCGAGGTAGAGATGCAGCGTTGCATTGGTATTCACGGCCGAACGGTAGAGTTTCAGTTCTAAAGGTTTTATTTGCGGCCAAGATGAGTGATTTGCATAGTTCCTCACTAATTACGGTTAGTTAAGGGTAATTAGTCTTAATTAGCGAATTGAAACATGATTAAATTCAGGAAAAATATTTATAAATTCTTAAATATTGTTTTAGACCTCTGTTAGAAAATTTGGCTAATTTGGTTAAGTCTTGTTAATCCTGTCATTAGTTTTGCTTAAGCACGCTTAAGGGAAAATTTGGGGTTTTGGCTATATTTGATCTATTTTAACCTACGGAGTTATTGTTTTGATGTTTGTGGTTGATGTTATAAGTTCCTATGACTATTTGGTATGAATTGTGATTGTTTAGAATAGTTTGATTGGTTGAAAACGCCGTCGAATGGCGTAAACAGTCGTTGGAATGAAGTGCAGGAATTTGGCCGATCCAGATCGGATCGAAGGAAGGAGCCCGAACCGAACTGACCAGGAGACCCCTCCGCAAACTGAACTGCCCCTCCAAGCTGTTCTATCCACGAGACGATTTGTACTCGAATCTACGACCCAATCCACCTCTCGTGTGCCACTCTGACCCGAACCGATGCACCATGGAGAAGCTTGAGAGACCCGACCCGATCCGGAGTGCTTGGGAAGAAGAACTGAACTAGAGGAGTTTTCCATGAAGCTAGGAGGTGTGGACCCCGATCCGAACAGTTGGGGGAAGGTCACTACGATCTGAACCGATCTGGAGTGGGTACTATGAACCGATATAACCCTAGCCTAGATGGTGATCACGAACTGAATGAAGAACGATCCGGAGATGATGACCAAAACCCGAGATGCAAAGGTAGTCCAAATGAGTAGTTTTGACTCAGGATCCAGATGGAAACCAACGAGTGAACTTCATGATTGGGCTTTGCTGCGTGCTAAGGGGTTGTCGATGTTTATAACCTTGGATCACTATGTGTAGGGGGTAAGTGAACGGATTCAGGGCCATAGTGGCCTAGTTACGAATAAAGAGCTATAGACCAATGAAGTGGGGTCATTTGTAAATATTTGGTCATGACTTCATGTGGTGAGCTTGGTAGTAGCAGTAGTTGTATAAGTCGAACTCCGTCACTACCTCGATGGGTCTAGTGATCGAAGCAGTAGATATAGTATGCTTTACGCACTGAGTGAGAGATGTGAGCATGGTTGCTATGTTTGATTTGTTTGCCATCATTATGACATGCACACCACCACCCCCTTATCTTTACACCATCTGTTCAGTGGCACCTTAGAGTATTGTACGGTATGTAGTGCTAACTCTTTGGTTGCAGGTCCAGGTTCATGTATGGTTTAGTATACCTGTTATTGTTCTGTTTAGCTGCTTATCGCTCATACTAGACTTTTTGTCTGACCCAGAGTTTTATGTCTCTTCTTATTACTCTGGGTGCTCTCTCGAGCAGACTAAAGACAGGTTAGGTGGTATGCACGAGTAGCTGTACTGGAGACGAGCAGGAGGCTTCCACATATGATATATATATATATATAGACATTCTCCCTGTGTTGCCGCGGTCACTACTTTGGGCATTAGTGGTGTACCTTTCTTTCTTTTTTTTAGAGACAGTAATTTGGATAGTTGTAATAAGCTGTATTTGGATTTCCGCTACTCTGATGATGATGTTGATGTTGGTTTTAGTTATCAGCTTATGCACTATCTCACCTGTTTTATGTCAAGTACATTATTATTATATTTTGTTCCATGCGCAGTGAGACATTCTACATGGTTTCCGATTAGTTCATTCTCTTCTTTTCTTTCTTTGGCAACTGTTCCGTGCTAGTCGGGCATGTGTACAACGCACTTTCGGAGGAAATGTCGGTTGGTGAGGGGCGGGCTGTCACACTTGGTATCATAGCCAGGTTGCGTAGTTAAACTAGGGAAGTCATCAGGGAGAAATAGTATACGTATATGAGAGCGCGTATTTGTGATTATTTTGGTTTTCAAAAGCTATATATATGTACTACTAGTATAGTTGAGGATTAAGTCACACTGCCCTAGCACCACTATGGAGATGGTTAATCGTTTTCTCTTTACAGTTTGAACGATGAGCCGATACGCAAGAGGTGCCGTAGAGGAGCTAATAGTGGGAATGCTGCTGATATGAGGATGATGTTTACTGACCTCATGAGAGTGATGCTTAGGGATGTGCTGAGGGCAGCTCCCAATAATGGTAATGGTGGTTGTCCAAACGTGCAGGCGCCTAGGGCCGATTTCGCCAAGCTGAATAAGGATTATACGAGTCTTGGTGGGAAGCCGTTCCACGGAACGGAGTCGGCTACGGATGTTCAAGATTGGTTGCATAGCTGCGAGCGTATATTCGAAGATTTGGGTATCGAGGACGCGATGAAGAGAAGGCTAGCATCCCGTCAGCTGCAAGGACGGGCAATGAATTGGTGGAATGCTATAAAGGCAGCTACTTCCGAGGATCAAATTATTTGGGAGCAGTCTAAGGCTTGCTTTAGCGATAAGCTCATTCCAGCTGCTCAGAAGTCAGCGCTGTTTAAGAAATTCTTGGAACTCAAGCAGAATGGTAGAGCTGTCTCGGAATATATTGCCAAAGTCGACACCTTGTCGAAATTTGGGTTATCTCTTATTGATACTCCCGAGAAGAAGAATGAGAAGTTCATAACAAGCTTGGATCAGTATTTGGGGGATAGGCTTATTAACCGCATCGATGAGACGTTTGAATCGATTGTGGGGAAAGCATTGAGGTCAGAGAGTCTTTACCCTAAGCCGAAGACTGAAGTTGCATCCGCAGAGGAGCCAAAGCCACAAGCAAGTGGTGGAGGCAAGAGTGGTTCTTAGAATAAGAGGAAGCAAAACCAGAATAAGGATGGCCAGAAAAAGAATAAGAAAGATGTTGAGTGCTTCAGCTGTGGTAAAAAGGGCCATTATGCTAGTAATTGTCGGGCCAAGCCAGCGGATAGGTAGTGCTTCAACTGTGGCCAAGTGGGACATCACAAGGACAAGTTTCTGCAACCCCCTAAAGAAAAGCAGATGGTGAAATCATATGCCCTTAATGCTGTTCCTTCTTCGTCGAATGCCCCAACTGCGGCGGAGAAAGGAAAGAATGTTGTTATTCAAGGTATGCTTTCTGTTTATGATGTTCCTGTTAGAGTTTTGTTTGATACCGAGGCTTCCAGTTCTTTCATATCTAGTGACTTGGTAGATAGGTTGGGATTGGAGCCCGAGATTGTTGATAGACCTTTAGTAGTGACGAACCCGATTGGTGGTTCGACTAACCTTAGCATGATTTGTCGTAATGTGTTCTTATCGAGTCATGGATGCATGTTTGAGATTTCTTTGTTTTGGGCTTTACTGGGTTTGGCATTATTTTGGGAGTCGATTGGCTCCAAAGATACGGGGTGGTGGTAGATTGTGAGGGGTCTTTAGTGACAGCTAGAGCGGATGATGGGCGGAGGGTAGTGTTTGTTGGTCTACCCGGTGACGGGGTAATGGCTAGTTTTCTAAATTCCCTCGACATCCTGTATAGTGAGTTGTCAGGTTTGCCCGTGGTTGGCCAGTATCCGGACGTCTTCGAATAAGTGACCGGGCGTCCACTACACTGAGAGATTGAGTTCCGTATTGATTTAGTGAAAGATGCCAGACCTAAAGTGATGCCACTTCGTCGTATGACACCAAAGGAGCAGCGAGAGCTCAGGGTGCAAGTCAGCGATCTTTTGAAGAAGGGATTTATCAGAAGGAGTGTTTCTGAATGGGGAGTACCAGTTGTGTTTGCTACCAAGGCGGATGGTTCCCTTCGTTTGTGTGTAGATTACTGCGAGTTGAATAAAGTCACAAGGAAGAATAAGTATCCTCTACCGTAGATAGATGATTTGTTTGATCAGTTGAGTGGCGCGAGAGTATTCTCTCAGTTGGATCTCGCGACAGGTTTTCATCAACTTAGAGTGGAAGTTAAGAGTATAGCTAAAACGTCCCTTCGGACGCCGTCTAGGTTTAATGAGTGGTTGGTCATGCCATTCGGGCTGACCAATGCCCCAACATATTTTGTGGATCTTATGAATAGGCTATTCGGAGATCAGTTGAATACGTTTGTCCTTGTATTTGTGGATGATATTTTGGTCTACTCGAGGACAGAGGAAGAACACAAGGAACATTAAAGAATAGTGATGGAGGTGTTGAGAAAACACCAATTGAAGGCAAAGTTTTCTAAGTGTCACTTCTGGAGGAGGGAAGTGAGATTCTTGGGCCATGTTGTTTCAGAGAATGGTATTGCCATGGATCCTGCGAAGGTGGCTACGGTACAAGATTGGTCTATGCCCAAGAATGCAACGGACATAAGAAGTTTCTTGGGGTTAGCTGGATATTATCGTAAGTTTATCCAAGACTTCTCCAAGATAGAAACACCATTGACTTAGTTGACCAAGAATAATCAAGCTTTCCTCTGGGACAAAAAGTGCGAGAATGCATTCAAGAGCCTAAAGGAAAAGTTGACATGTGCACCAGTGTTTCTCATTCCTACGGGAAATGAAGAAATGACGGTATATACGGATGCATGTGGTACCGGACTAGGTGCAGTATTGATGCAAGGAGGTAGGATTACAGCTTATGCAAATCGGAAACTGAAACCGCATGAGAAAAGATACCCTACCCATGATTTGGAATTGGCAGCGATTGTGTTTTCACTGAAGATGTGGAGACATTATCTCTTGGGAGAAAGATTCGAGTTGTTTACCGATCATAAATCGTTAAAGTATCTCTTCTCTCAAAAGGATCTAAATCTCCGACAGCAAAGATGGTTAGAATTCTTAGCTTCCTATGATTTCGACATCGCATATACACCAGGAAAGGTCAATGCGGTGGCTGATGCATTGAGTAGGAGACATGCCAGTTTAGGGGCTATGTTTCTTGAATGGAAGCAAATGGAGTACATCACTGGGTATGATTTCAGACCAAAGTGCGAGTTGGATCCAGAAATGTTAGCAAGTTTGACGATCAGACCCACTTTGATTGAGCGGATTGGTTCCAGTCAGAGGGACGATCCTATCCTATCGGAAATCATCTCAAAGTTAGAGATGGGAATCGACGAAGAGATGAATAAGTATGGGCTTGATCGAGATGGATGGCTTAGAAAGAATGGAAGATTAGTTGTACCTAATGTCAATGGATTGAGAGATGAAGTTCTTAGAGAATGTCATCACTCAAAACTGACTATACATCCCGGTGGTAACATGATGTACCGAGACATGAAGCTGACCTACTACAGGGAAGGGATGAAAAGAGACGTTGGGAAATTTATATCCAAATGCATGAATCGCCGGCTAGTTAAAGCTGAGCAAAAGAAGCCTAGTGGTTTACTACAACCATTAGAAATTCCAGAATGGAAATGGGAGCAAGTATCAATGGATTTCATTGATGGGTTACCAAGGACTAGATCGGGCCATGATAGCTTTTGGTTGATTGTGGACCGATTGACCAAAAGTGCAAGATTTATACCCGTCAAGTCAAACAGGACGGCAGCTAAATTAGCGGAACTGTATATAAAGTGGGTAGTGAGATTTCATGGAATACCCAAAGGCGTGACCGAGATCCGTTGTTCACTAGTGGATTTTGGAAGATTTTACAAGAGGCGTTAGGATCAGAATTACATCTTAGTACCGTGTATCATCCTCAAACTGACAGACAAACAGAGTGGGTGAATCGAGTGTTAAAAGACCTCTTGAGAGCTTGTGTATTGGATTTTGGTGGATCATGGGATGACCATTTGCATCCAGTTGAGTTTGCATATAATAATAGCTATCAATCCAGTATCGGTATGGCTCCATTTGAAGCTTTGTACGGAAGACCGTGCAACTCACCGTCATGTTGGGTAGAAGCTGGTGAGAAGTTTGTACTTAGACCCGACGTGATAAGAGAAACTTCAACTAAGATTAAGATTACCCAACAGCGAATGAAGGCTGCCCAAGATAGGCAGAAGAGTTATGCTGATAAGAGCAGAAGAGAATTAAAGTTCACCATTGGCGACTTGGTGTTTGTCAAGATCTCTCCGTTGAAGAGCGTGGTACGATTTGGCAGGAGAGGCAAGTTAGCACCAAGATTTGTTGCTCCATTCCCAGTTCTTGAGCAAATTGGGAATTTGACATACAAAGTTGAATTACCAAAGAAGATGACAGGAGTTCACAACGTGTTTCATGTTTCCCAGTTAAGAAAGTTCGTACACGACCCAAATGTGACTATTTCACCTGATCAGTTGGATGATATCGAAGTTGAACCCGAGGCGGTTGGGAACCGCAGGCCTATGCGTATTGTTGGGAAGGTTACGAAGCAGCTTTGAAGGAAGGCGGTGAAATTAGTCAAAGTTAAGTGGGGTGAGAATGAGAATGACTATACTTAGAAGACAGAGGAGAGCATTAGGAAGACGTATCCAGAACTCGTCGCCTGATAAGATTTCAGTTTCGATTTAGTCTTTACGCATGCTAGGATAGGTTGTTTTGTTTGTTTTGCATGTTTGGTTGTTATATATGATTGGTAGGCGTGCGGGATCCTTGGTATGTTTTGGGTTAAGGAATTTCGAGGACGGAATTTCTTAAGGGAGGGGGGAGAGTATAACGACCCGCATTCTAGGCATCGAAGGATCGTAGAATATTTATTTCTTTAACATACGAAGTTGTATGGTCATGTAACTTTGGGAGACGACTATTGGGGTCATTTCCCATGTTCATGATTTTTCCTGATTTTTACATGATCGTTTTGCCCCTAAATGATCTTGTTTTGGCCATAACTTTTGATTGGAAAGGAGTTTTGACTTGAAACAACTTCCATTGGCTTCGGATGATGGTTTACCTTTCCGTAAAGTGGTCACATGTGGAAAACGGACTTACCGTTTGGGAGATATGGCTGAAATAATGTTTGGAAGGTGAAAAACTTCTTAACCGGACCAAATAGGGTGATTAGTGAATGAGCCCATAACCCATTTCGGGATTAGGGTTATGGGGAGGCTGAAATGAGTTAGGTTTTCATTCTATTTCAGTTTTCTAGCGGCCACTTACCTCTTGGAAACCCTAACAATGGCCTCCAACCTCTAAAACAACTCCAAATCACTTTCTAATCAAGGATTAGGCTTAGCAACATCAAATCAAGGCGGATTAGCACAAGAATCGAGGTAGAGCTGCTGTGTTGCATTGGTATTTGTGGTCGAACAGTAGAGTTTCGGTTCTAAAGGTTTTATTTGTAACCATGGTGAGTGATTTGCATAGTTCCTCACTAATTACGGTTAATTAAGGGTAATTATGTTAATTAGCGAATTTAAACATGATTAAATTCTGGAAAAATATTTATAAATTCTTATATATTGTTTTAGACCTCTGTTAGAAAATTTGGCTAATTTGGTTAAGTTTTGTTAATCCTGTCATTGGTTTTGCTTATGCACGCTTAAGGGAAAATATGGGGTTTTGGCTATGTTTGATCTATTTTAACCTATCAAGTTATTGTTTTGATGTTTGTGGTTGATATTATATGTTCCTATGACTGTTTGGTATGAATTGTGATTGTTTAGAATAGTTTGATTGGTCGAAAACGCCGTCTAATGGCGTAAATAGTTGCCGGAAAGAAGTGTAGGAATTTGGCCGATCCGGATCGGATCGGAGGAAGGAGCCCGAAGCGAACCGACCAGGAGACCTCTCCGCAAACCGAACCACCCCTCCAAGCTGTTGTATTTACAAGACGATCTAGAACCGAACCCACGACCCGATCCGCCTCTCGTGTGCCACTCCGATCCGAACCGATGCACCCTGGTGAAGCTTGAGAGACCCGACCCGCCAGTGCATGGGAAGAAGGACCGAACCAGAGGAGTTTTCCACGAAACTAGGAGGTGTGGACCCCGATCCGAACCGCTGGGGGAAGGTCACTACGATCCGAACCGATCTGGAGAGGGTACTACGAACCGATATGAACCCGAGCCTAGATGATGATCACGAACTGAATGAAGACCGATCCGGAGATGATGACCAAACCCAAGATGCAAAGGTAGTCCAAATGAGTAGTTTTGGCTCAGGATCGAGATGGGAACCAACGAGTGAACTTCATGATTGGGCTTTGTTGCGGGACGTGTGCTAAGGGTTGTCGATGTCTATAACTTTGGATCGCTATGTGTAGGGGGTACGTGAACGGATTCACGGCCATAGTGGCCTAGGTACGACTAATGAGCTATAGACCAATGAAGTGGGGTCATTTGTAAATATTTGGTCATGACTCCATGTGGTGAGCTTGGTAGTAGCAGTAGTTGTACAAGTCGAACTCCGTCACTACCTCGATGGGTCTAGTGATCGATGCAGTAGATATCGTATGCTTTACGCACTGAGTGAGAGATGTGAGGATGGTTGCTATGTTTGATTTGTTTGCCATCATTATGACATGCACACCCCCACCCCCGTTATCTTTACACCATCTGTTCAGTGGCACCTTAGAGTATTGTATGGTATGTAGTGCTAACTCTTTGGTTGTAGGTCCAGGTTCAGGTATGGTTTAGTATACCTGTTATTGTTCTGTTTAGCTGCTTATCGCTCATACTAGAATTTTTGTCTGACCCAGAGTTTTATGTCTCTTCTTATTACTCTGGGTGCTCTCTCGAGCAGACTAGAGACAGGTTAGGTGGTATTGACGAGTAGCTGTACCGGAGACGAGCAGGAGGCTTCCACGTACGACATATATATATATATATAGACATTCTCCCTGTGTTGCTGCGGTCACTACTTTGGGCATTAGTGTTCTTTTGTTTAGAGACAGTAATTTGGAAAGTTATAATAAGCTGTATTTGGATTTCCGCTACTCTGATGATGATGTTGATGTTGGTATTAGTTATCAGCTTATGCACTATCTCACCTGTTTTATGTCAAGTACATTATTATTATATTTTGTTCCATGCGCTGTGAGACATTCTACAAGGTTTCCGATTAGTTCATTCTCTTCTTTCCTTTGTTTGGCGACCGTTCCGTGCTAGTTGGGCATGTGTACAGCGCACTTTCGGAGGAAATGCCGGCTGGTGCGGGGCGGGCCGTCACACTTGGTATCAGAGCCAGGTTGCGTAGTTAACCTAGGGAAGTCATCAGGGAGAAATAGTATACATATATGGGAGCGCGTATTTGTGATTATTTTTGTTTTCAAAAGCCATATATATATATATGTTATTAGTATAGTTAAGGGTGAAGTCGCACTGCCCTAGCACCACTATGGAGATGGTTAATCGTTTTCTCTTTACAGATTGAACGATGAGCCGATACGCAAGAGGTGCCGGTAGAGGAGCCAATTGTGGGAATGCTGTTGACATGAGGATGATGTTTACTGATCTCATGAGAGAGGTGCTTAGGGATTTGCAGAGGGCAGCTCCTAATAATGGTAATGGTGGTGGTCCAATAGTGCTGGCACCTAGGGCCGATTTCGCCAAGCTGAATAAGGATTAAATGAGTCTTGGTGGGAACTCGTTCCACGGAACGGAGTCGGCTACGGATGTTCAGGATTGGTTGAATAGCTTCGAGCATATATTCGAAGATTTGGGTATCGAGAACGCAATGAAGAGAAGGCTAGCATCTCGTCAGCTGCAAGGACGGGCAATGAATTGGTAAAATGCTATAAAGGCAGCTACTCCCAAGGATCAGATTACTTGGGAGCAGTCTAAGGCTCGCTTTAGCGATAAGTTCATTCCAGCGACTCAGAAGTCAGTGCTGTTTAAGAAATTCTTGGAACTCAAGCGGGATGGTAGAGCTGTCTCGGAGTATATTGCCGAATTCGACACCTTGTCGAAATATTGGTTATCTCTTATTGATACTCCCAAGAAGAAGAATGAGAAGTTTATAACTGGCTTGGATCATTATTTGGGGAAAGGCTTATTAACCACATCGATGAGACGTTTGAATCGATTGTGGGGAAAGCATTGAGTTCAGAGAGTCTTTACCCTAAGCCGAAGACTGAAGTTGCATCCGCAGGGGAGCCAAAGCCACAAGCAAGTGGTGGAGGCAAGAGTGGTTCTCAGAATAAGAGGAAGCAGAACTAGAATAAGGATGGCCAGAAAAAGAATAAGAAAGATGTTGAGTGCTTCAGCTATGGTAAAAAGGGCCATTATGCTAGTAATTGTCGGGCCAAGCCAGCGGATAGGAAGTGCTTCAACTGTGGCCAAGTGGGACATCAGAAGGACAAGTGTCCGCAACCCCCTAAAGAAAAGCAGATGATGAAATCATATGCCCTTAATGTTGTTCCTTCTTCGTCGAATGCCTCAACTGCGGCGGAGAAAGGAAATAATGTTGTTATTCAAGGTATGTTTTCTATTTGTGATGTTCCTGTTAGAGTTTTCTTTGATAACGGGGCTTCCAGTTCTTTCATATCTAGTGACTTGGTAGATAGGTTGGGATTGGAGCCCGAGATTGTTGATAGACCTTTAGTAGTGACGAACTCGATTGGTGGTTCGACTAACCTTAGCATGATTTGTCGTAATGTGGTCTTAACGAGTCATGGATGCATGTTTGTTTGTGATTGCTTTGTTTTAGGCTTTACTGGGTTTGGCATTATTTTGGGAGTCGATTGGCTCCAAAGATACAGGGTGGTGGTAGACTGTGAGGGCTCTTTGGTGACAGCTAGAGCAGATGATGGGCGGAGGGTAGTGTTTGGTGGTCTACCTGGTGATGGGGTAATGGCTAGTTTTCTAAATTCCCTCGACATCCCACATAGTGAGTTGTCAGGTTTGCCCATGGTTGGCCAGTATCCGGACGTCTTCGAAGAAGTGTCCGGGCTTCCACCACGCCGAGAGATTGAGTTCCGTATTGATTTAGTGAAAGATGCCAGATCTATAGTGATGCCACTTCGTCGTATGGCACCAAGGGAGCAGCGAGAGCTCGGGGTGCAAGTCAGCGATCTTTTGAAGAAGGGATTTATCAGAAGGAGTGTTTTTGAATGGGGAGCACCAGTTGTGTTTGCTACCAAGGCGGAAGGTTCCCTTCGTTTGTATGTAGATTACCGCGAGTTGAATAAAGTGAAGAGGAAGAATAAGTATCTTCTACCATGGATAAATGATTTGTTTGATCAGTTGAGTGGCGCGAGAGTATTCTCTCGGTTAGATCTCGCGACAGGTTTTCATCAGCTTAGAGTGGAAGCTGAGAGTATAGCTAAAACGGCATTTCGGATGCCGTCTGGGTTTTATGAGTGGTTGGTCATGCCATTCGGGCTGACCAATGCCCAGCATATTTTGTGGTTCTTATGAATTGGGTATTCAGAGAATAGTTGAATAAGTTTATCATTGTGTTCGTGGATGATATTTTGGTCTACTCGAGGACAGAGGAAGAACACAAGGAACATTTTAGAATAGTGATAGAGGTGTTGAGAAAACACCAGTCTAGGGCAAAGTTTTCTAAGTGTCACTTCTGGAGGAGGGAAGTGAGATTCTTGGGCTATATTGTTTCAGAGAATGGTATTGTCGTGGATCCTGCGAACGTGGCTACGGTACAAGATTGGTCTACGCCCATGAATGCAACGGACATAAGAAGTTTCTTGGGGTTAGCTGGATATTATCATAAGTTTATCCAAGACTTCTCCAAGACAGGAGCACCGTTGACTCAGTTGACCAAGAAGAATCATGCTTTCGTCTGGGACAAAAAGTGCGAGAATGCATTCAAGAGCCTAAAGGAAAATTTGACATGTGCACCAGTGTTGGTCATTCCTAAGGGGAATGAAGAAATGACGGTACATACTGATGCATGTGGTACCGGACTAGGTGTTGTGTTGATGCAAAGAGGTAGGGTTGTAGCTTATGCAAGTCGGCAACTGAAACCGCATGAGAAAAGATACCATACCCATGATTTGGAATTGGCAGCGATCGTGTTTGCACTGAAGATGTGGAGACATTATCTCTTGGGAGAAAGATTCGAGTTGTTTACCGATCATAAATCATTAAAGAATGTCTTCTCTCAAAAGGATCTAAATCTCCGACAGCAAAGATGGTTAGAATTCTTAGCTTCTTATGATTTCAACATCGCATATACACCAGGAAGGGGCAATGCGGTGGCTGATGCATTGAGTAGGAGACATGCCAGTTTAGGGGCTATGTTTCTTGAATGGAAGCAACTGGAGTACATCGCTGGGTATGATTTTAGACCAAAGTGCGAGTTGGATCCAGAAATGTTAGCAAGTTTGACGATTAGACCCACTTTGATTGAGCAGATTGGTTCTAGTCAGAAGGACGATCCTAACCTATCGGAATTCATCTCAAAGTTAGAGATGGGAATCGACGAAGAGATGAATAAGTATGGGCTTGATCGAGATGGATGGCTTAGAAAGAATGGAAGACTAGTTGTACCCAATGTCAATGGATTAAGGGATGAAGTTCTTAGAGAATGTCATCACTCAAAACTGACTATACATCCGGGTGGTAACAAGATGTACCGAGACATGAAGCAGACCTACTAATGGGAAGGGATGAAAAGAGACGTTGGGAAATTTATATCCAAATGCATGAATTGCCAGCTATTTAAAGCCGAGCAAAAGAAGCCTAGTGGTTTATTGCAACCATTAGAAATTCCAGAATGGAAATGGGAGCAAGTTTCAATGGATTTCATTGATGGGTTACCAAGGACTAGATCGGGCCATGATAGCATTTGGGTGATTGTGGACCGATATACCAAAAGTGCAAGATTTATACCCGTCAAGTCAAACAGGACGGCACCTAAATTAGCGGAACTGTATATAAAGTGGGTAGTGAGATTTCATGGAATACCCAAAGGCATTGTGAGTGACCGAGATCCGATGTTCACTAGTGGATTTTGGAAGATTTTACAAGAGGCGTTAGGATTAGAATTACATCTCAGTACCGCGTATCATCCTCAAACTGACAGACAGACAGAGAGGGTGAATCGAGTGTTAGAAGACCTCTTGAGAGCTTGTGTATTGGATTTTGGTGGATCATGGGATGACCATTTGCATCTAGTAGTGTTTTCATATAATAACAGCTATCAATCCAGTATCGGTATGGCTCCATTTGAAGCTTTGTACAGAAGACCATGCGACTCACCGTCATGATGGGTAGAAGCTAGAGAGAAGTTTGTACTTGGACCCGACGTGATAAGAGAAACTTCAACTAAGATTAAGATTATCCAACAGCGAATGAAGGCTGCCCAAGATAGGCAGAAGAGTTATGCTGATAAGAGGAGAAGAGAATTAAAGTTCTTCATTGGCAACTTGGTGTTTGTCAAGATCTCTCCGTTGAAGAGTGTGATACGATTTGGCAGGAGAGGCAAGTTAGCACCAAGATTTGTTGGTCCATTCCCAGTTCCTGAGCAAATTAGGAATTTGGCATACAAAGTTGAATTAGCAGAGAAGATGGCAGGAGTTCACAACGTATTTCATGTTTCCCAGTTAAGTAAGTTCGTACACGACCCAAATGTGACTATTTCACCTGATCAGTTGGATGATATCGAAGTTGAACCCGAGGCGGTTGGGAACCGCAGGCCTATGCATATTGTTGGGAACGATACGAAGCAGCTTCGAAGGAAGGTTGTGAAATTAGTCAAAGTTCAGTGGGGCGAGAATGAGAATGACTGTACTTAGGAGACAGAGGAGAGCATTAGGAAGATGTATCCAGAACTCTTCGCCCGGTAAGATTTCAGTTTCGATTTAGTCTTTCTGCATGCTAGGATAGGTTGTTTTGTTTTTTTTGCATGTTTGGTTGTTATATATGATTGGTAGGCATGCGGGATCCTTGGTATGTTTTGGGTTAAGGAATTTCGGGGACGAAATTTCTTAAGGGGGGAGAGTGTAACGACCCGCATTCTACGCATCAAAGGATCGTAGAATATTTATTTCTTTCACATACGAAGTCCTATGGTCATGTAACTTTGGGAGACGACTATTGGGGTCATTTCCCACGTTCATGATTTTTCCCGATTTTTAAATGACCGTTTTGCCCCTAGTTGATCTTGTTTTGGCTATAACTTTTGATTGGAAAGGTGTTTTGACCTGAAACCACTTCCATTGGTTCAGATGATGGTTTACCTTTCGTAGAGTGGTCACATGTGGAAAACGGACTTTCAGTTTGCGAGATATGGCTAAAATAAGGTTTGGAAGGTGAAAAACTGCTTAACCGGGTCAAATAGGGTGATTAGTGAATGGGCCCATAACCCATTTCGGGATTAGGGTTATGGGGAGGCTGAAATGAGTTAATTTTTCATTCTATTTCAGCTTTCTGGCTGCCACTTACCTCTTAGAAACCCTAACAATGGCCTCCAACCTCTAAAACACCTCCAAATCACTTTCTAATCAAGGATTAGGCTTAGCAACATCAAATCAAGGCGGATTAGCACAAGAATCGAGGTAGAGCTGCTGTGTTGCATTGGTATTCGCGCCCAAATAGTAGAGTTTCAGTTCTAAAGGTTTTATTTGTGGCCAAGGTGAGTGATTTGCATAGTTCCTCACAAATTACGGTTAATTAAGGGTAATTAGTGCTAATTAGCGAATTTAAACATGATTAAATTCTGCAAAAATATTTATAAATTCTTAAATATTGTTTTACACCACTGTTAGAAAATTTGGCTAGTTTGGTTAAGTTTTGTTAATCCTGTCATTAGTTTTGCTTAAGCACGGGCTTTGGCTATGTTTGATCAATTTTAACCTATCAAGTTAATGTTTTGATGTTTGTGGTTGATGTTATATGTTCCTATGACTGTTTGGTATGAATTGTGATTGTTTAGAATAGTTAGATTGGTCAAAAACGCCGTCGAATGGCGTAAACAGTCGCTGGAAAGAAGTGTAGAAATTTGGCCGATCCGGATTGGATCGGAGGAAGGAGCCCAAACCGAACCGACCAGGAGACCTCTCCGCAAACCGAACCGCCCCTCCAAGCTATTGTATCCACGAGACGATCTAGACCCGAACCCACGACCCGATCCACCTCTCGTATGCCACTCCGACCCGAACCGATGCACTATGGAGAAGCTTAAGAGACCCGACCCGATCCGGAGTGCTTGGGAAGAAAGACCGAACAGGAGGAGTTTTCCACGAAGCTAGGAGGTGTGGACATCGATCTGAACCGCTGGGGGAAGCTCACTACGATCTGAACCAATCTGGAGAGTGTACTATGAACCGATATGAACCCAAGCCTAGATGATGATCACGAACTGAATGAAGACCGATCCGGGATGATGACCAAAACCCGAGATGCAAAGGTAGTCCAAATGAGTAGTTTTGACTCAGTATCCAAATGGGAACCAACGAGTGAACTTCATGATTAGGCTTTGATGCGGGACGTGTGCTAAGGGGTTGTCGATGTCTATAACTTTGGATCACTATGTGTAGGGGGTACGTGAACGGATTCAGGGCCATAGTGGCCTAGGTATGACTAAAGAGCTATAGACTAATGAAGTGGGGTCATTTGTAAATATTCGGTCATGACTCCATGTGGTGAGCTTGGTAGTAGCAGTAGTTGTACAAGTCGAACTTCGTCACTACCTCGATGGGTCTAGTGATCGAAGCAGTAGATATCGTATGCTTTACGCACTGAGTGAGAGATGTGAGGATGGTTGCTATGTTTGATTTGTTTGCCATCATTATGACAAGCACACCCCCACCCCCGTTATCTTTACACCATCTGTTCAGTGGCACCTTAGAGTATTGTATGGTATGTAGTGCTAACTCTTTGGTTGCAGGTCCAGGTCCAGGTATGGTTTAGTATACCTGTTATTGTTCTGTTTAGCTGCTTATCACTCATACCAGACTTTTTGTCTGACCCAGAGTTTTATGTCTCTTCTTATTACTCTGGGTGCTCTCTCAAGCAGACTAGAGACAGGTTAGGTGGTATGCACGAGTAACTGTATCGAAGACAAGCAGGAGGCTTCCACGTATGACATATATATAGACATTCTCCCTGTGTTGCTGCGGTCACTACTTTGGGCATTAGTGGTGTACCTTTCTTTCTTTTGTTTAGAGACAGTAATTTGGAAAGTTGTAGTAAGTTGTATTTGGATTTCCGCTACTCTGATGATGATGTTGATGTTGGTTTTAGTTATCAGCTTATGCACTGTCTCAGCTGTTTTATGTCAAGTACATTATTATTATATTTTGTTCCATGTGCTGTGAGATATTCTACAGGGTTTCTGATTAGTTCATTCTCTTCTTTCCTTTCTTTGGCGACATTCGTGCTAGTCGGGCATGTGTACAACGCACTTTCGGAGGAAATGCCGGCTGATGCGGGGCGGGCCATCACACTCCCAGTCATTCTATATAGCGCGAAAATAAATTAATTTAATTTAACAAAGAGATATTTGAGTGTAAGTTGAGCAGATGATCGAATTAAGCTACAGTTCCATTGAATTCGTGTCGACGTTTAAAGCTAGGATAGATATTTAGTTTGTTATTTTTGGAAACTGTAAAATTTGGTGTCCAAAATAGCAATGTGGTGCGTAAAAAAATAGTGTACCGGTAAACAGTCTCAGAATGCGACGAAACTGGTGTCGTGACGAAACTGGTGTCGTTGGATTCGTATTAATTAATTATTGTAAGAAAATTAAATTTCATGGTAAACGGATATCGTATGTGACAATGGTAGCCAAAAATGCCTTTGTTTTTATTTAATCATTTAAATAATTTAGACAGGGGTAACTTTAGACGAATATACGACTGGCTAAACGAATTACAAATTTAACGAAACAAGATTCATTAGATCCGTTAGGAAAAGAGATTTTTTTGAAATTATAGGATAATTAGACGCTTGATTTTTCATCGATAATTAAAATGACTTTTAACTAACGACCTTGGAATTCAACGAAACATGTCCCATCGGGTCCGGAATATTTTTTATTCTAGGATTAGCTCGTTTTGTCTCGAATGGACGTCGTATGTATTTGTTTTAACATAATACTTCACCGCGAAGTTTCTTTGCAATTTAATATTATTATTTTATCCCACCGTTCTATATATACCATATGTTCAGCCTTTCCTTAAACCTAATTATTGGTCAAAAGTTTATTTGCGTGGTCAACTCGAGTTTCCGCCGCCCCAAACAAAATTGAACGATCACGATTGTTCAAACTTTCCTCCATCCAAAACGCTTCATCCATCATTCTAATTGAAAATCTTCCAACTGGAAAACTATTCATCTCACCGACGTCGACCTTATCAACGGTCACGATCTGATATAGCTCCACAAGGCAGATGGAATCGCTTCAAAAGGGTAGTGCGTTCGAAGGTTTTTATCTGGAGATTTGCTCAGGTGGATGGTTCGTGTAACAACACGGATTTCGCTCGGACCTAATCGATCGCTAAACCTACCAAGACCGTTCGAATCCCGTATATGCTAACTCTGGGCATACAACACATCAGAACAAATAATAGAATACTTTTATAAACATCATAATAATGTTACATCAGAGTACAGAATATATCAGAGTATATCGAAATAATACGCAGCGGTTAATAAATTTACAATAAATGTAATACAATGCACCGTGGAAATAGATAAATAACACAGCGGAAGACGATAAATGCACTGGACACAAATTTAAGCTTCAATCCAGAATCCTGCTCAAAATAAGTATCCGCAAAACAAACTACTCGACTGCCCGTGTGGAAAATAGGGGCACCGAGTTTGCAAGGCAAAAGCAAACTACACTTCAGTCATGGGACTGGTGTGAGAAACTCTAAACAGTTATAATTGACATATTTAATAATATGAAATATCACGGGACTACGCCGCTAACGCGGAAAGGGTTTACCCCCATGAATGCCAGTGTATAAACAACAATCAATATAGATATATGGATCTACTATGCATCAATCAACATGCAATATCCCAATCTACCTATTTAGATTAATCACCACACGTAGATTTTCTAAATCCAATTCAATTTACAGAAATTATTCCTTTGGACTTTGTTTCCCGATATCTATTTCAAATCATTTTAAATACATATCTAACTTCCTATAACAAAGTATATTTCACTTCGGGATCTCAAATCAAATCGTTTGGAAATGTGAATTCCAAAACATAACAATGCATACAAACAAGTATGCAACCAAATATCGGGCTCCCCATCGACAAGGCAAAGGGTACGCACCTAGCAACTCGATATATAAATGTGCACCTACCCCACACAGGAGCAGGCTACAGCGACGATGCACCTCCCACACATGGAAGCATACACCTCCCATCTCACCCATACTTTTATTCGTCCGGGTTACCCGAATCTCTAGCCACATACCAAATCATTTCATATCACGATGTAGGGAAAATCATTTCACAACATAATAATCACAAGTACTTTCAAAATATAGTACTTCACATCAGTAATTCACACATATGATTAGTCACTATTAATCACATAACCTCTGAGCTCGTATGTCTTAAAGAAGGGTGTTAAGAAAGAGAATAAATTCTCCGCCACCAAACAGATACATTATTAATAGCAACTAATCGAATATGTGATGCACTACAATGTAAAACCATAATATATTTCCAAATCATTTCGAAATCATCGTGTTTTAGCCCTCCAAATCCTTTAGTTTTTTATAAAACATTTTTATAAAACATTCCCTGTCCAAAATCGGGAATGCATTCTTTTTTCCACTTAAGAAAAATATCATTTCACAATCATTCATTAAATTTGAAATGAACACAATTCGCTAAACACCTTGTCGTCAAATCATGAAGTGTTTCAAAAGATATTGACACATAGATATTCCTACCTAACCCAATGCTAACTGTAAAAGCTTATTTTGCTCATAAACCGGTCGAGCACAATCCAAACAATCAATCAGTCCAATTTGACATTAAATATAAGGTTTTGAACAGAGATACTATCGACTTATATTCAACATCAAATCCTGAAACCAACAGATATCATATCGGGAATAATGATATCGATATCTTCAAAATTCCCATCACAATATCCGTATAATCAAGGAATCCAATATCGAAATATTCCGAATATTATTTCCATTCCAAACCATTTCAATTCATACATTGAAATATCTTGGTTATATTAAAACCATTTTTCAATCCAATTTATTTATTCAAAAATATTGGATTAATTTTTCTAGTTCAAAACTAGTTCATTTCGATAAAAATCTATTTTTATCTTTTCAAATATGGAATTTTTCGTCCCAATTCTTTCCAAATCATTTCTTATGATTTTACACTAATTATTGATATTTTTAATAATTTTATCAAGGCCCGTACAGTCGGTTTCCAATAACGGCCACCGAACTACACTTACAGCGACCTTTTCCAAATTTGATTTGGACATAATTCCAAATCCAACCATTAGATTTCAAATCTCTAATATTCGTTAGAAAGCGCTTTTTGATATGAACCCAACAGTTCCAATTTTAGGAGAATCCGACAGTCGGATCTTCCGTAATGTCCGTTCGAAGTCAATGATCGAAATTCGCGAACTGCCGCAGCGCGGCGCGTTCTATTCAGGCCATTATATATATAATATATATTACATATATTTCGTTGATTTCCTTTTAAAACGAATTTTATAAATCGTTTTAAATTCATTTTCAAAACGATTTCAATTTCATATTCAAATTTAAAACAAAATTGATTATTCTATTACATGACAATTTTATACATCTCATGTTTATGCTAAAAATAATATTTTTAACCAATCGATATTTATTTCATTCACACTTCATATATATATTATTCATATTTCATATATATATATATAATATTTTCATTTCATATATATAATATTTTCTCTTTTGATATATATAATATTTACACTTTCATATATATAATGTTTTCACTTTTATATATATATAATCTTTTCACTTTCATATATATAATATTTTCACTTTCATATATATAATATTTTCACTTTCATATATATAATATTTTCACTTTTCATATATACAATATATTTTTAACCTTTCATATATATATTTCAATTTTCACATCATATTTATATATATATATATTTCACCTCTCATATATATATATATATATATATATATCAATTTTCACATCATATATATATTTTTCACCTCTCATATATATTAATTTTCCACATCGCTACATATATTCTTTTCACATCTCGATCAATTTTCACATAGAATACAATCAAACAAGTCGTTCAAAGTCTGTGGACGACGGGGAGCAGTTCATATATGCAATTACAAAATAAATGAATGTACAGAAAATTTATAGTGAGAGAACTCTCACATTGGGATCCACTCCATCTGTTTTATTTGAATTTCTGTTCAATTTAGATTTGAATTTACTCGAAATTCTAACATGCTCCACATTGGACCCGGTTAGTCTTGTTGTGAAGCTCTCGTCCCTAAGATCGCAACGGATCCTGTTTCATGCGATTTCGTCATCGTATGAAAAAGTTATTAGTATTTATACGTTAATGATCTTATTAGAGTAATTAATAAATAAATAAATAAAAATATATTCAACTTCTTCACCAATTCCTTCTGGCCAACGTTTGTTTCACTGCTCAATGGGTAGGGTTTGATTTTGCGTGTGATAAGAGGGGCTTGGCATAGATCCACCGCTACCACGTGTACCGCCCTCGAGAGAGCTACCTGCGCCTCTGACCCCGGCGAACTCGGCGTCGGAAATTGACCAGAAAACACGTCGCATCGGCGAGACTTTGGGCGACGATAACTAGATGAACTCAACTCCAGATCCGACCAAGTAGGTATGGATTTGTAGAGCAGAGAGAGGACTTCGATTTTCCCTTCAGAAGCTCCTGATTTCATAGCGTAGATTGGACGAAAATCGAGCTCAAAGATTAGAGTTGTTTCCGCCGTCGTTCAGCAGGAGGGGCGCGATTTTCTTTGGCCAATGAAAAATTAGTAAACTAGGGTTTTGAAATATATATATTAAATTATTTTATTCATAAAATATCTCTTTTTTGATATGAACTCAAAATCAAACCCAACGACTATCGCCCCCAGCTAATTACCCCATTCCAAACACAATGGGATACGTCCCGTAAGCCAATTCGGCTGTTACGATAGGTTTTCCAAAATTAAACTATAAATCTATATATATATATTCAATTTGAACGTACATTTTAATTTATCGGGACACATACTAACTCTAAAAATTCCCGAAAAATATTTTCCAGCTTCGTATTGACGATACGGTCTTGAAAGAACTAATTTCATCGAATTTGAAGATCTTTTGAAAAATGGCCATTTTCTAGTCGATCGAAATTGACTAGAACTGTCAAAACATGTTTTACTTCGCCACGCTCACATATTGATCCAGAAAATTATGAATTTTGGAAACTATCAATAACTCGACATCCCGAATCCAACAATAGTGGTTTCATCGAAAATAGTGGTCGTTTGCAAAACTTCCATTTTTGAGGCCTTTATATATATTAAAATATATATAAATTCCACAGCGACTTGTCTGAATTTTAAACTGGACGTATCTTTCATCTTCTAATGTGAAATCTCAGTTTCTTACATCCGTTAGAAAGATATGATCAAACAGATTCAAATATTTCTTGTTTCGTTGAAATCCGATTTATATTGAATTCTGTATATTCAATTGAAATTTCAAACTACCGCGCCATTTTCAATTTCTTTTATATTTAAAATAAATATTTATACTCTAACGATGATTCGAATAAATATATACGTTCTATTTCTATTCAAAATAAATTTCTCATCTCTATTATTTAAAATAATTAATTTTAAATATTCAAACTTCATTAAAATTTCCAAAATAAAAATTATAAATTGGCTCAGAATTTCCGGGTTGTTACAGTTCGTGATTTGGGGCACGGGCAAGTGGGATGTAGGCGCTTAGTTGTGTAGCCTTGGATCGTCAACCAGTGGTTGCTGGAGTGAGCGACAGTGGTATGTTTGTTTGGTGTTGAGTCGAGCTGTACACAAAGTAGGAGGCAAGAAATAAGGACGTGGGCTCAGCCTTCGATGGTGGAAAAAAGCTGCAACAATGGGCTTTTGACTTGTGCATGGGTTCAATACGAAGGAGGAACAAGTGGAGTTTGATAGCAGGAAGAGGCAGAACAACATTATACAGTAAAATGTAAACCACATATTAGTATAATAATTAAATTAAAAAACATACAAATTAATATTTTATTTCATTTCAGGTGACAACAGTTGCAAGTCCAACAAATATAAGGAGGTATTGCGTGAACGAGAAACAATTTTGGGTCCGCCGTAACCCTTGGTTCGAAGCATTAATGTAATTAATTTATATAATAATTAGTTAATTAGTTTCTAATCAAAACCTATAACTATAATATTTTCAATTTGTGCAGTTTGAACAGGACGGCAAGGTGCTATATTGAGTACAAGTTGAATGAAGAAAGAACAATAATCGGGTCTACTGTGTAAAGTAAATATAAGTAAATAAAACTAATCTAATTTGGGTTAAGAAACTAATTATTTTAATTTTAATTATGCAAACTTATAATGTAGACAACTTTTATTCGTCTTATCTGAACCAAACCAAATAAATTGCACCGGAATCATAGTGACGAACCTTACATGCTGGAACTGTTTTGAACAGAGACGGAGATAGCTGGAATTTATGGTTAAATTAAACGACCGTTTAATTTAAAGGTAACTGAACCATTCGATGAATGTAATCATAGTGAGTTAAACTCACCCAGCTCTCCCCATTTATATTTTATATAAGTCGGGTTTTATAATTGCGTGCTATGGTTACTAGTGGTTGACTGTTTGTTTGTTTGTAAATAATATATATTTTTATATATATTGATTGAACCGATGAAATTAAATGGTTGTTTAATTTCAGTGAAAAAACAAATTGTTATTTTAAAGATTGGACCCAATTAAGGTAACTTACCTTGTTGGTCACGTTTATAAAAAAACGTGTTGAATTGTTTATTAATTGGTTGGTGTTAAATATCTGTTATTTACTATTATAGAAATTATCAGTTTAGTTGAATTGAATGGAATTATGTGAGATACTCTATTCAAATACAGGGAAGAACAGTTTGGAGGGATCCAACGGGATTCTTCCAATATATTTAGTGTTATTTATTTTCATATTATCGTTATATGAACTATTCTGATTGGACGATTGATTTGATTATTGACCATTGAACTGAAATTCAACAATTTATTTTGTTTAAACCAATGAGTAGTATTGGCTGAGTAATTAGCAGTATATGGCCTATAAATCAAATTTTTTTCAAATATGAATTTTTCGTCAAGTGAATTGACGGAATGAACTTATAAAATTTATTTTATAACTTAAAATAGAATTTTAAATCTATTATTTTGAATTAAAGTTTATTAATATTTAAATTTAAATTTATAAATAATTATAAATTGATTTATATCAAGCAAATTCTAATGTTAACCAGTTTTATAAGCGAAGGAGCAGAAATGAACATAACGGTTATTATTTGGAAAAAAAATTAAGAAAAAATTAAATTGAATTTTTTTTTAATTTATTTTTTTATTAATTAATTTAAAGGAGGAACTAATTGAAATTAGTTAACGATATAACTATATTTTGGGTTGATTAAGTCAACCGTGTGAACTGAGATGGATTATTAAATTAGTTGTTTTGAACTAATTTAACAAAATTGATTAACGAACATTTGTTTTATTTTAATAAGATTTTCGATAGAAATTTATAATTTATTTAGTAAATAAAGAATTTAACTAATTATACGGTAGTTAACGGTGAAGTAAATTATTATTTTAATTAATAATAATTTAAGAGATTACTTTTTAATTGAAATTCATTTAAAAAATGATTAAAGTGAAATACATCTAATCGAAATATGAAAGGATTTTATGAATGGGTTTTATAAAAAAACCGAGTTTTTACAACGAAGTTGTAAAAAGTATTTTAAGCGTATCTGTTAGCTTAAATCAAATATTTATTGAATATTTGAAGTTAGAAAAAGGAATTTAGAAACTGGGAAATGGTGTGAAATAACAAAGTGGGATTTGTCCTGAGGTTCAGAGTGTGATATTCCGAAGCTCGGAATGTTAAGCAGAGTTGAGAGTATAAGCTGAGTAAAAAAATTTAGAAATGGCAACGAATATAAGTGTCATAAATAATTTACAATAGGGTTTGTAAATGAAGTAATAGTTTTGGAAAATGAATTTGGTAAAAATTGTTACAAATAATAAATTGCACTATTTGATTTATAAATGAAGATCGTTAAAAAGATCGCTATGAAATTTTAGACAATGCATAAGTTGTTGGAATGATTTGGAAAATTATTATATAAGAAATTAGGAAGTTTTGAAATGAAATCTTTAACGTTTGTTGTAGATGATAAATGAATTATTTTGATAAAAAGGATTTGTGTGAGGTGCCAATTATAAGGATCGTAAAAGATATTATTTTAAGATTTATAAAGGTATTTATATATGATTTGCAAAGATATTTATATTAGATTTGATAAAGAGAGTTATATATGATTTAAACCAAAAATAGTATTGCAAACAAGTTTTGAAAAAATTTATAAAGGATTCTATTTTTAATAGAGTCAAAGCTCGAGTAATATTATAAAGGATTATTAAATATTTATAGAGAAGTATAGTTACAGTTTACTCAATAATTAATTAAGTAAACGATGTTTAGATTTTAATAAGGTTTTCAAAGGAAACGTATGGTTAATGAACTTCTATCCATTTTGAAGATATGAATGTTGTTTGGTCAAGGTCTGAGAGGTAAATAAAATACCACAACTTGAGCGACTTTGTAACACCCCACCTCCGCTAGGGTCACTCACAAAGGGAATGCCCTAGTTTTGGAGGGGTATTATCTAGTAAACAGGCACAGAGATAACACAAGACAGAACATAGATAAAACAGAGTATATAAAGCAGCGGATATAAACTTTAAAACCAAATCTCATTACTGAAAAATAGAGTCAAAACCTCTTACATCAAAATGCCAAGTCATTATTTCATTACATCAAGTTCTAAAGAAGCAAAGTACTTAGAACAACATATGTAAAGTATTATTCCCCAAAAAGTGCATGAGTGCAGCCATAGCATAGCTCAAGTGTAGTAACCCGCATTTTTAGCTGCCGAATAATTAAATTATTTAATTATTTAAATATCGTTTTGGCGATATCGACGACCTAAATTAAATAAAAATGATTATTTAATTAATTTAAATAATAGGATAAAATATATTTATTTCTGAATTAGTCAGAAATAGTGGAATTGACAATATTGTGTAAACTGGACAGTTGAAAATATATAATTCAGTTATATTGAATTATATTGACGAATATATTTATATAAGCCAATTGAATTTATAATTTATAATATAATTAAAATAGAGCTCGAAATGGCGCTGCAGTTCGCTATTTGGCGATTTGAACTTCAACTGAATGTTTATGATTCGTTTTAAGCCGGATTTCTGTGAAACAAGAAACGTGTGGAGCAGGTGGAGTATATCTTTCTAGTGAGAGAGAAAAATCGGGATTTCGTCGTGTAGATTTTGAGTTACGTCCAAATCAAATTCTGGAAAAGTCGCTGTGGAATTCCTTTATAATTTGCGACGCTTTATATACGTTATAAATGGATTTTCAGTATAAACTGAATATCGATAAATCTGAAATCTGAAATATCAAGCTGTAAATTCTGATATGATATTCTGAAGCTGTATAATATCATATGTGAAGATATACGAAAATATTAATTATTTAATATTTAATTTAATTATATTTAAATATATTTATATATTTAAATAGGCTATTTAGAGCGTTAAAAATAGCCGGTTTTGCAAACGACCTCAGAATTCAACGAAACCAGTTTCGTAGGGACCATAATGTCGAACTCTAGCAGTAGGTCCAGTTTCGTGATTTTTGGGTATTGTATGTGACCATGAGAATTTTTAAAGACAGATATAAACAGCGTTGGACTAAAATTGAATATAAAATTCAATATGAAAATAATATAAAACTTCCTATATAATACCCTTAAAAACCTAAAACCTAATTCCCATTCACTTTCTGGTCAAACATTTCATTTTTTCCGCCGTTGTCTCCTTGCAGCGAAATGGAAAAAAATGGCAACAAAAGAAAATCAAAAGCAATTCAAATAAAAACTTATAAATCCCATGACATATGTATTCGAGATCCACGGATGATTGTCTTCGATTTGGGGTATGCATTGTGTAGTTCGACTGCAAATATGGGTCGCTCTTTTTAGAGCAGCGCCACCTAGGGCTGAGTTTTTGGTGGGCTACGGTCACCGTTTGACGCTATGGAAGGTACCATTGTGTTTATGGCATGGAGGAGTTTCGAGTGTGAGGTTTTGGTGGGTATCGACACCCAAAAGCGTCGCGTCCTGTAGCAGCAGCTACAGGGATTCAGTCGAGCGAGTTCTTGGAAAGAATGATCGGGTGGATCCTGGTTGAGGTAAGGTGGTGGAGTTCGGCTAGACGAGGGTGTTGGTGAATTTTGTTTGAAGTATCATGAAGTAACGGTAGAGATAATGGTGTAAAAAGTTTGAAAATGGCTTGTGTTTTGGGTTCGGCAGCAGCATCCAGTTTGGGGAAGAAGAGTAAGGACGGGTCGGGTCTTTAGTTGGTAAATGGGCCGTTGTTATAAAGGGGTGAGGCCCGTTTAATTAAAAGTTGAGTTTTAATTTAAATTATAATAATCGTATAACTTCTATAACGTGTAACTTCCACATACGATATCAGATTCAGGAACCGTAAGTTGCGTTGGGACCGTATGGACGAGAGCTTCACAATGAAGCTGACTGGAAGTCCATCGGAGCTCGTCACAATTTATGGTGAAATAAATTGTCCGTCTAAATCAAAGACCGTTAATCGTTTTTAACGATAACAGTCCAATGTGAGTAAATCTCATTAACTCTGAATAGTTTACAAATTTCATGTTGTATTGTTAGAACTGTTAAAATTGTCTGTTTGACTACGTATTGATTGTTTGATTGAACTGCTAGTCAGTTAGTTAAAATTTCTACATTGATTCTGTTTAACAGAATATATCATATGGAACTGAAAATGATGTTATCTATATTGTCTAACATCTGTGATGCAGGGAAACAGGTTGGAGGAATCCGACTGGATTCCTCAACAGTTATTTTATTGTTTTCCATATATTTTGATATATGATGTGAAGTACAACCTGTTGTTGATTATGTGTGTATGGACTATATTGAACATCGTGAATTGATATGATTGAATACCATAACATGCCGAAATGTTGAAAAAGGGAATATTTTCAAAGTGATATTGAAAATAGAATCTTTATAAATTGGGATATTTATAAATATGAGATATTTGAAAAGGAAATAAATTCAAAACATTTCTTTTTGAATGGAAAGGCCTGTGTGGCGAGTTTGGGGATTTTCCCGATGCTCCCGATACAAAGGAGGTTATGGCGAATTTTCCCGGGAATTTAAGGAGTTAGAATATTTCAAGAATAAATTTGAAAAGGGAATATTTGTAAACCATTTACAAATAAAATTGAAAAGGAAACGTTATAAAAGGGAAATCATTTTTAAAGTGTAGAACCGTTATGTAGAAGTAAATCTTTTCAAATGAATAAAACGTTGTTAAAAAAAGGAAATCTTTATAAAGTAAATCGAATATGGTATTCGAAGTTAGTTAATCGAATATAGACATTCGAAAGGAGTTAATCGAATATGGCATTCGAAGTTAGTTAATCGAATGTAGACATTCGAAAGGAGTTGATCGAATATGGTATTCGAAGTTAGTTGATCGAATATGGTATTCGAAGTTAGTTAATCGAATATGGTATTCAAAGTTAGTTAATCGAATATGTTATTCGAAAGGGGTTAGTCGAGTTGAGTTAATCAGTTAGAATTAATCGGTTAGAGTAATCAGTTAGAGTTAACCAATTAGAGTAATTAGTTAGAGTTAAGTAAATTAGTGATTCTGATGGATCTGAAAATGTGGCATTCGAAGTGAATCTGATGTAATGATAAAGCGTAGCTTCTAGCCTCATCAACCGGTAAATGACAGAAATCGGGCAGGCAGCATGGCTAAGTCGGTCGCACCGAAGTAGGGTGTATAATCACCTATCTAGTGAATACTCATTTGTCTCTTAAATCTATCAATGCTGTCCCATATATATACGGGAACGGTTGCTGATCCCAACCGTTGGTGATGTACATTCGATACACTCAAGCGAAATGAGTGGTCGGTCATGTGTGGCTGAGTTGCAAGATGTTCTTGTTGAACTCCAGTGTATCGTTCCTAGAGTACACTGATCGGAAGGTGGTTCCATACCTTGTCATAGTTGGAAATCCAATCATCCAATACGTGCTTGCGATTTTGATTGTATACTATATATGTAGTAACGTGAGATGCAAGCGTTTCTGCTAGATTGATATTTATTTGTACTTAGACATTATTATAATATCAGAATGATATTGCTTTGAAAAGTTATTTGGATTCTCATAAGGGAAAAACCCGTTCCGTATTCACGGCGTGGTCTTATGAGATATCATATACCTGTTTTAAATGATTTGAGTTTACTCATACCAGTCCCATGACTGACCCGGAGTTTATTTTGTTGTTTTCCCTAAACTCTTGGGTGCCTAAATTTGTACGGGCAGTCAAGTAGTCGGGATTTTACAGATATACTGGAAGAGCGTGGAGCAGGAGGCTTCAAGATCATATAACTATAGTTATTTCCGCTGTGTTGTAAGTGCTGTACTCTGATAAGTGCTATTGTATACATAACTGTTATATTTCAAAGTTATGTTATATATTATATGTTATTCGTTCCGCTGTGAGGTTCGTGTTACTCTGATGTTGTGTTCTTCTTCTTCTTCTATTCTAAGTTTCTATCTTATCTATCCTCACCCTCTAATTTCTTTCATTAGTTACCGGGATTTTTCGATGGTTTGGTTATCGACGTCGTGCTTACGTCGATAACCAAAGCCGCTCAAAATCCAGGTTACTACAGTTGGTATCAGAGCATTGGTTTAGTTATTACCTTGGCTCTGTGGCGTGATTCAGTAGAGATGGGATTAGTAATATCCTAGACTGAGTTTGAGTGTATATATACGAGTGAACGTATTTGTTAGTTAATATAAAATGATTTTATATTGTGGAGTTTTATTGGTTGAGTTGTTTGTGAATTCTGGTCGATCGGTTTGGTCCACTGTATCGATAGGGGTTACTAAACACTCGAATACGATGAACCGTCATGGTATGTTTTGAAAGAGGGTAAATGGAATAATTTTACCCAAATATATTTGATATAGTATATTGGTTGTGTTGGTTGTTATTATAATCGAGTAAGATTATAAAAAGGTAAAATGATTATGAATGACTAATCAGAATTCATATAAGTAAAGTATATGAAATAAAATGAAGAAAAATCTGAATTTAAATCAGATTGGAATTAAAATAAGGAAATTTTAAGTTCCTGGGAGATTTTTAAAATGTTTTTCAATCTGAAAGTAATGTAGTATTGAACTCACGTTGATAGCTGGAAAATAGATTCTGATGATGAATCGCGACATTATCAGTGTTCATTTTTGAGCTGCTAAGTGACGGATTACTACTAAAGGTTTTGTTTTTGAATTGTTTTGAGAAAACAAGTTGTTTAGAAATTCAAAGGTTTTGAATTGGCATTGTAATTTCAAATTGATTTGAAATAGACCCAGGAAATTAAGTTTCGGAATTTAATTTTAACTTATGAAGTTAAATAGAATAAGATAGTAGAAATAAATTGTAAATTTAACTTGAACTAAGTTAAATAAGACAGATTTGATTGGAAAATAATCTGGAATGGAATTTCATTGATGAGTTAAGAATTTGAAATTGATATTGGAGTTTGAATGGAATTTGGTTTAATATAACCGAATGATGGGATTTGAGAATAAATCGATTTGAGTTGATTGGAATGGCATCGGTATATGTTGAAGTGATAACAGATTAAAGGGATATAATGATATGCCCGACAAAAAGGTACCAGTTTATATTATATATGGATATGAGATTTATGAGCCAAATTGGCAAGCCGCTTGGCTGTTTGATTTTCTTTGGGGTTAAAGAAGGCCCAGAGAGGCGAGTTGGAGTTTGAGATATTGACCAGTATAAAGGAGGTGCTGGCAAAAATTTTCGAAAAGTTAAGGTGTTAGAAAATTTTCAGAATTTTTGAAAATTTAGTTAGTCGGAATAAATTAATATTTTAGTCAATATTAATTGGTTCAGTTGAAACCGGAGACAAGAGGTAAACAGATAAATTTTTACCCAGAAGATAGGGTCATCCCCTAGCTTAGCAATTTCGAGGACGAAATTTTATTAAGGGGGGAAGATTGTAGTAACCCGCATTTTTAGCTGCCGAATAATTAAATTATTTAATTATTTAAATATCGTTTTGGCGATATCGACGACCTAAATTAAATAAAAATGATTATTTAATTAATTTAAATAATAGGATAAAATATATTTATTTCTGAATTAGTCAGAAATAGTGGAATTGACAATATTGTGTAAACTGGACAGTTGAAAATATATAATTCAGTTATATTGAATTATATTGACGAATATATTTATATAAGCCAATTGAATTTATAATTTATAATATAATTAAAATAGAGCTCGAAATGGCGCTGCAGTTCGCTATTTGGCGATTTGAACTTCAACTGAATGTTCATGATTCGTTTTAAGCCGGATTTCTGTGAAACAAGAAACGTGTGGAGCAGGTGGAGTATATCTTTCTAGTGAGAGAGAAAAATCGGGATTTCGTCGTGTAGATTTTGAGTTACGTCCAAATCAAATTCTGGAAAAGTCGCTGTGGAATTCCTTTATAATTTGCGACGCTTTATATACGTTATAAATGGATTTTCAGTATAAACTGAATATCGATAAATCTGAAATCTGAAATATCAAGCTGTAAATTCTGATATGATATTCTGAAGCTGTATAATATCATATGTGAAGATATACGAAAATATTAATTATTTAATATTTAATTTAATTATATTTAAATATATTTATATATTTAAATAGGCTATTTAGAGCGTTAAAAATAGCCGGTTTTGCAAACGACCTCAGAATTCAACGAAACCAGTTTCGTAGGGACCATAATGTCGAACTCTAGCAGTAGGTCCAGTTTCGTGATTTTTGGGTATTGTATGTGACCATGAGAATTTTTAAAGACAGATATAAACAGCGTTGGACTAAAATTGAATATAAAATTCAATATGAAAATAATATAAAACTTCCTATATAATACCCTTAAAAACCTAAAACCTAATTCCCATTCACTTTCTGGTCAAACATTTCATTTTTTCCGCCGTTGTCTCCTTGCAGCGAAATGGAAAAAAATGGCAACAAAAGAAAATCAAAAGCAATTCAAATAAAAACTTATAAATCCCATGACATATGTATTCGAGATCCACGGATGATTGTCTTCGATTTGGGGTATGCATTGTGTAGTTCGACTGCAAATATGGGTCGCTCTTTTTAGAGCAGCGCCACCTAGGGCTGAGTTTTTGGTGGGCTACGGTCACCGTTTGACGCTATGGAAGGTACCATTGTGTTTATGGCATGGAGGAGTTTCGAGTGTGAGGTTTTGGTGGGTATCGACACCCAAAAGCGTCGCGTCCTGTAGCAGCAGCTACAGGGATTCAGTCGAGCGAGTTCTTGGAAAGAATGATCGGGTGGATCCTGGTTGAGGTAAGGTGGTGGAGTTCGGCTAGACGAGGGTGTTGGTGAATTTTGTTTGAAGTATCATGAAGTAACGGTAGAGATAATGGTGTAAAAAGTTTGAAAATGGCTTGTGTTTTGGGTTCGGCAGCAGCATCCAGTTTGGGGAAGAAGAGTAAGGACGGGTCGGGTCTTTAGTTGGTAAATGGGCCGTTGTTATAAAGGGGTGAGGCCCGTTTAATTAAAAGTTGAGTTTTAATTTAAATTATAATAATCATATAACTTCTATAACGTGTAACTTCCACATACGATATCAGATTCAGGAACCGTAAGTTGCGTTGGGACCGTATGGACGAGAGCTTCACAATGAAGCTGACTGGAAGTCCATCGGAGCTCGTCACAATTTATGGTGAAATAAATTGTCCGTCTAAATCAAAGACCGTTAATCGTTTTTAACGATAACAGTCCAATGTGAGTAAATCTCACTAACTCTGAATAGTTTACAAATTTCATGTTGTATTGTTAGAACTGTTAAAATTGTCTGTTTGACTATGTATTGATTGTTTGATTGAACTGCTAGTCAGTTAGTTAAAATTTCTACATTGATTCTGTTTAACAGAATATATCATATGGAACTGAAAATGATGTTATCTATATTGTCTAACATCTGTGATGCAGGGAAACAGGTTGGAGGAATCCGACTGGATTCCTCAACAGTTATTTTATTGTTTTCCATATATTTTGATATATGATGTGAAGTACAACCTGTTGTTGATTATGTGTGTATGGACTATATTGAACATCGTGAATTGATATGATTGAATACCATAACATGCCGAAATGTTGAAAAAGGGAATATTTTCAAAGTGATATTGAAAATAGAATCTTTATAAATTGGGATATTTATAAATATGAGATATTTGAAAAGGAAATAAATTCAAAACATTTCTTTTTGAATGGAAAGGCCTGTGTGGCGAGTTTGGGGATTTTCCCGATGCTCCCGATACAAAGGAGGTTATGGCGAATTTTCCCGGGAATTTAAGGAGTTAGAATATTTCAAGAATAAATTTGAAAAGGGAATATTTGTAAACCATTTACAAATAAAATTGAAAAGGAAACGTTATAAAAGGGAAATCATTTTTAAAGTGTAGAACCGTTATGTAGAAGTAAATCTTTTCAAATGAATAAAACGTTGTTAAAAAAAGGAAATCTTTATAAAGTAAATCGAATATGGTATTCGAAGTTAGTTAATCGAATATAGACATTCGAAAGGAGTTAATCGAATATGGCATTCGAAGTTAGTTAATCGAATGTAGACATTCGAAAGGAGTTGATCGAATATGGTATTCGAAGTTAGTTGATCGAATATGGTATTCGAAGTTAGTTAATCGAATATGGTATTCAAAGTTAGTTAATCGAATATGTTATTCGAAAGGGTTTAGTCGAGTTGAGTTAATCAGTTAGAATTAATCGGTTAGAGTAATCAGTTAGAGTTAACCAATTAGAGTAATTAGTTAGAGTTAAGTAAATTAGTGATTCTGATGGATCTGAAAATGTGGCATTCGAAGTGAATCTGATGTAATGATAAAGCGTAGCTTCTAGCCTCATCAACCGGTAAATGACAGAAATCGGGCAGGCAGCATGGCTAAGTCGGTCGCACCGAAGTAGGGTGTATAATCACATATCTAGTGAATACTCATTTGTCTCTTAAATCTATCAATGCTGTCCCATATATATACGGGAACGGTTGCTGATCCCAACCGTTGGTGATGTACATTCGATACACTCAAGCGAAATGAGTGGTCGGTCATGTGTGGCTGAGTTGCAAGATGTTCTTGTTGAACTCCAGTGTATCGTTCCTAGAGTACACTGATCGGAAGGTGGTTCCATACCTTGTCATAGTTGGAAATCCAATCATCCAATACGTGCTTGCGATTTTGATTGTATACTATATATGTAGTAACGTGAGATGCAAGCGTTTCTGCTAGATTGATATTTATTTGTACTTAGACATTATTATAATATCAGAATGATATTGCTTTGAAAAGTTATTTGGATTCTCATAAGGGAAAAACCCGTTCCGTATTCACGGCGTGGTCTTATGAGATATCATATACCTGTTTTAAATGATTTGAGTTTACTCATACCAGTCCCATGACTGACCCGGAGTTTATTTTGTTGTTTTCCCTAAACTCTTGGGTGCCTAAATTTGTACGGGCAGTCAAGTAGTCGGGATTTTACAGATATACTGGAAGAGCGTGGAGCAGGAGGCTTCAAGATCATATAACTATAGTTATTTCCGCTGTGTTGTAAGTGCTGTACTCTGATAAGTGCTATTGTATACATAACTGTTATATTTCAAAGTTATGTTATATATTATATGTTATTCGTTCCGCTGTGAGGTTCGTGTTACTCTGATGTTGTGTTCTTCTTCTTCTTCTATTCTAAGTTTCTATCTTATCTATCCTCACCCTCTAATTTCTTTCATTAGTTACCGGGATTTTTCGATGGTTTGGTTATCGACGTCGTGCTTACGTCGATAACCAAAGCCGCTCAAAATCCGGGTTACTACATCAAGACCAAACCGTACATGAGCTGTCAGAAAGCAAGCAAAGTCCAAGCTAAGAGCTAGAGTTTCCTCCCTGAGAACCTGGGGGGAACGAAAGACAAAGAGGCGAAAGAAAATGGTTCAGTCAAAAAGACTGGTAAGCCCTAGTGACTATCAGCATAGAAACTAGTAAAGTTAACAAGACATGAATAAACTGGAATTAAACATAGGAATGATGATAAGTATGACATGATAACTAAGCTAACAAGATAACTCAAGTCTAACATTTCGTATTCAAGGTTCGCCATACCAACTATACTAGTATACTAATCCCGTGTCAACTATAAATAAAGAAATAATCCCTTGGCCCAATATCGTGAAGTGATCCAATTCGGGGTCCAACAGTATGATCTAATCGATCGACTCCCTACAAGTCTAGCTCGTCGTGTGTTTGTGTCATACGGCCCTATCACGAATATATTCACCTGTGCTAGGTCCACCATAGGGTGTATCAAGCCCTAGGGTGCCAACCACCGACACGAATCAAGAATGCACAGATAATCCTACTGATGCCCAATGCCCGCATTTTCAACTCCGGACTAAGTGCACGACCCTAGTCCGCCTGAACCTACAATGGCGCACCAACTCAGCCGTCGTTCTGGTCACTTACAATCAGCCCAATAATCGTGCCCCATCCTGCCTAGTCCCAGGGTACCATGATACATCTAGTGGGTTACTGCTGAAAAGGACCGCGTAACTAGGGTTTCGTTCAGCAGGTTAAGTTGTCATTTAAAATCGAGACTTAACCCCATCTACGTGTCATGTCAAATTGACTAAGTGTGTCGTTCTAGTTCAAGACTTAGTCCTACGAATCATGTGTCATATTGGTTAAGTGTGTTCAAGCGGTTCATGACTTAACCCTATCCAGTGGCATTAATTTACTTAATGCACCCCTAACCTCTCACATTAGACTTGGTTATGGTTACTGGATGTGCCAGGCGGGTCCGAGCAGTTTTACACCATAACCTAGTCTAACCTCGGGTTTCGAGTGCGATATGACCAACTACTCACATTGGGTCCTATTGTTTGCAGTTACTGGATTCGTCGGGCGGTTCCGGGCAGATTTATACTGCAAATTCAACCCAACCTCGAGTTGGCCACGTTCAAGTTATCTAAGTGTCATGTCCCAAATTCATATTTTCAAGTATAATTTCATGTCAAGTTCATGTTCCTATCCAAGCTCAAGTTATAACGATATTCATGTTTTCAAGTTCATACTAAATTCAGGTTTTCCTAAACTACCCAAATCGCATCCCCAACGCTCGTGAATTCGAATCAAGGCAATAGATGTAACTAGGGAATAACATAACAAGGATGGGTATAAAGTGGCAAAGGTGATTTCAAGGCAAGCATGGTGTAACTTGAGATATGATCATAACATCACTGGCATATGAAATAGGGTGATAAACATAGCAATAAATGACATAAGATGATAATCCTAAACTTGTGACTAGCAATAGTTTCAACATCACAACATCACAGGCATGTTAAAATAATGATAGGGTTTAGGTTATGACATGAACAGGCCCCTAAATCAAGTTCTTATCAGTATTCCACAAATCAAGGTTCAATATGAACGGTACTAGGTTCAAGGTGAATAGATCTAGGGTGAACAAGAGTAGATCTAAAATAATAGATCAAAAAGGAATAGTCATAGATCAAAGATATACAAGAGTAGGTCTCAAGTAGTTATCATGTTTATGTTCAACTTCAAATTACACATATCCATATTAAGTTTAGAGTTTAGATCTAAGAGTAACTGGGGCTTACAGATCGTGGTTTTTGAGAACTAAGAACAGAAATTATCGTACGATCGTTGTTGAGATGTTGATATATTCCCTTGAATTGTTGTAGAAACGTTGGCCTTCGATTTGGATCTAGTTTGAATGTTTAAGCTTCAAGTTGGAGGCGGCGGCCATAGTTCAAGAGGAGACTTAGCAGCATAATGGTGTTAGAAAGATTTGTTGTGGATTAGCCTAGGTCTTAGGTGTTTTTATAGTTGCAACAACTAGTTTAGGCCATAGGATAAACCCTAGAATCGATCTGAACCGCCAAAAATCGTCATAGGCCCTCAAACAAGCCAACAGGGTCAAGCAGGAGCAACCAGGCCCAAACCAGGTTCGGGGACCAGGTCGACACCCAAGTCGACTGCGCAGTCGACCTGGTCCTGGGGGTGTCGACTGCCCAATCGATTCCCCAGTCGACCAGGGGTGCTGGGCGGGAAATTTCCCGCCCAGTCTGTCTGGGTTTTGAAATTCGAATTTGAACTCGAATTCGAACTGTTTTGAACTCTGAAATTTTCTGAAACTTTGGGGAGCCATAACTTGGTCATACGGACTCCGATTTTCGAAAACTCGGACACGATTTCATGCAGAATTCTGAGACGAACGCAATGGCGCAACCCCTTTCCCTTGGTTCTTATTTTAAAATTTAATTCTTCCTAGATTTATGGTTATAACACGTTATCAAAATACGGGTTGTTACATTCTCCCCTCCTTAAAGGATTTCGTCCCCGAAATCTCTAAGTTAGGAAGAACGTATCCTACCATCCATCATCCATCTACTCAAAACATCATCCACAATTAAACATTGTCCTTAAGAGATTTCTAATGCTGTATGAACATATGCAGAAAGTGTGTGTATATGTTCCTTATCTAATGCAAATGATCAGGCCTGATTGATCTTTCAAATGCAAAATATGTTTAGTGTCATGAATCCAACATGTATGCAAATAATCTTAGTCACGTAAGCACTATATGTGTGCACAAAAATTCATCCATATGCAACATTCATATGATAACACATTCAATTTCATCCATAAATAAGTATAAACACTCATGCATATGCAATATGAAAATGTGTCTGAGCCGATCTAGTGCCTAATGTGTGTTATGCAACCACGAGCAATCACTTGCAACCATTCGCAAACATCAAGCATAACATGTTTCAAATACATGTTTACATTCATAGGATTCTACCTAAGGTTCTCAAGACAGGATCGAAAGGATATACAAGATAAAACAGAGTATCTAGGGAAAAGAAGTTAAAGATGTACCCCTAGAAGGTCCTTCTTGCGGGGCTTGCCCTTGCTTCTTAGGGCAGTTCTTGCTGATGTGTCCAGTTTCACCGCATTGAAAACATGCTCCTATCTTCATCTTCTTCTTCCTACAGTCCTGGACTATATGCCCGTCAATACCACAGAAGTTGCATTTTCTTTTCTCACGTGACTTGTCATTCTTGTTGTTACTGTTCTTTCCTCCTTTCTCGGAGTCCACCTTCTTGTCTTGAGACTCATTCCCCTTGACCTTCTTCTTGCCATTCTCGTCTTCTTCATGAAGTAGGGCCATATTCACCAAGCTTTCAAAGGTCGTCCCCATGGGTACATGAGTCATGGCCATAGTGTGGAGTGGCTCGCTCAATCCTCGAGCAAAGCGTAGAGCCTTCTTCTCAGTCGTGTTGACTAAGTCCAAACCAAATCGAGCAAGCTGATTAAACTTATTCACGTGTTGACTAAGGTGCTAGGTTATGCAGGAGAGAGATGCGTATATGGTTTATGGAGTGGATTTTGGGATTTGTTAAGGATGATGGCACTGAGAAGGGATGTTGTTAAGGATTTGTTAAGGATTTGTTAATGGCACTTATATTTGGAAATTTTCCACTAAATCTTAATAAAAATATTTATAAATTCCAAATCATATTTTTACTGCTAATTTGGGTTAAAGAATGAACGTATTTAAAATCCGATTCATAATAAACCCCAAAATCAACTTTCATTTCAAAACCAATTTAATTAATTAATTAATTGGTAAATTTCTCTAAATCTTAATTAAAAGATTTTTTCCTTTCTCAGCGGGGTTTAAGAATGGTGTTATTAAAGACACCATTCATGACAAACCCCAAAATCCAATTTGATATTAAATACAAGACTCTAAATAGAAATTATATCGGCTTATATTCAATATCAAATTCTGAAACTAACGGATATGGTATTGGGAATAACGATATTTTTATCTTCCAAATTCCTCAATAATATCCGTATAATCACGGAATCCAATAATGAAATATTCCGAAGAATATTTCCACTTAAATCCAATCCAATTCATATATTGGAAAATTCTGGTTATATTAAAACTCTTTTCAATCCAATTTATTTATTCCTAAAAACCATTGGATTTCTATTCTAGTTAATAACTAGTTCATTTTGACAAAAGTATATTTTTATCTTTTCAAATATGAATTTTTTTATCCAAAATCTTTCTAAATCATTTATTATGATTTTACACAGTTTTTCCATATTTTTAATAATTTTACTAAGGCCATTACAGTCGATTTCCAATAACAGCCATCGAATGCATCCATAGCGTCCATTTCCAAAATTGATTTGGACATAATTTAAAATCCAATTGTTTAAATTTAATTCCCTTACATTCATTGGAAAGATCCTTTCGATACGAACCCAATGGTTCAGGTTTTAGGAGAATCCGACGGTCGGATCTCCCATTATGCTAATTTAAAATTAATGGTCGAAATTCGCGAACGGTCGCTGCGTGGCGCATTCTATTCAAGCCATTTAAATATATATAATATATTTCACTGATTCCCATTTAAAACATATTTTATAAATTCGTTTAAAAAAAATTACAATTTCCATTTCAATTTTCAAAATCAAAATTGAATATTTTGTATCATTATTTTTTTAAAATGATAATATTTTCAAAATATCACGTTTTGAAATCCATTTCTTTTTCGTATTCATTATAAAATGAATAAAATCGATTTATAAACCCGTTCGAGCAAAAAAAGCATTTAACTACTTAACACGACTTCACATTTCAATATTTTTGTGTCCATCCAAAATCGGACATCAAAATCACAATTTAATTCTTCATTGAATATTATTTTAAAATATTCGTTATTTTAAAGTATTTGTTATTTTAAATTATTCAATATCTCTGAATCGAATGTGACTCAATCAATTACCATATAATTTCAGTTATATGGATTTCATACATCGCACATATTCAACAATAACGATAAATAATCATTCAACAATCTAACATCATCAAGAGGGCATTTTGCAATTGTATAAGCATTAAAATAAATAAATAACGCTCATCACAGTCTGTCAACCAATCGATTGACATACAACTAAATATTGGGATTAGTGTATGTCAAATATCATCTCAATACCTGTGTGGGGTTTTCAAACAACAATCGTCGATATAAAATAATCATTGGTTAATGAATTTAACCAATTATAATTCGGTTTGAATTATTTTTCTAATTAATCAATTTTCACTGTTTACATTATAAATAGATATTTATAATTTAATTTCAACTATCATAATAATATTAACATTATTTTAGTATGTTAAACATTACAATCACAATACACAAATCTCCAAATCATCCATATAAATAAATACTCAACTACCCAATGTTATTTTCCGCGCCACAAGTGGCCATCTGTGGACTATGAAATGCGAGTGTCGCTAATATCCATACATCGCTTCTATTCATGAAATTTGTGTGAGTTCGAGTGTTGAACTCCAAAAATAACTGCATTATATTGAGTGAGAAGGAGTTCTCACTTTGGTTTCCACTCCGTCATTCTTTAATTGATGATTTTTATTTTTGAACTAAATTAAACGAGCATTTAATTTAGCCCAAAATAAACTTGCTCCATTTCCGTCCTAGTCAGTTCCATGTTGTAGTGTTCACTTCCACGATCATAACTGAAATCATCGAATTCTGGCCTCGTATGAGAAAGTTGTGTTAATTTATATGTTAATGACATTTTTAAGACAATTAATATATTAATTAATTAATTAAATTACCTTCTCCTTCCTCAAATTCACTCAGACATCGTCAAAACCTATAGTCGATCCCTGGGTTGGATTTTTCGCCCCCCACAGTCACCATGACGATGATCAGAGGCTACCACCTCATATGCCGCTGAGACTTCTTCCTCCACCTAGTCGTGGGGCCTGCTCGCATATCCGATGGTGCCAGAAAATGCCTCGAACCGGCGCTACTTTGGGCAAGTGAATCAAGAGAAATACTCAACTTCAAATGATCAAACCCATATGGATTTGTTGAACACGAGATCCTATACAATATTGCCTCAAAAAATTTCATGATTCATAGCATGGATTGGAAGATTTTGAAGAAGAAAAGTTCAGATGGTTTTCTGCATTGAACGAGAGTGGTGGTGTTTTTTCTGGGAAAATGAAATTAGGTTTTAAAAAAATCCGTTAGGCCCTTTTTTTATATTTTAATTATTTAATTCCAAAAATGTTAGATTCTACATCCGAACTCCAAATCAAACCCAACGACTGTCGCCCCTAACCAAATACCCCCATTCCAGACACAATGGAATATGTTTTGTAAGCCAATTCGACAGTTTTGATTAGTTTTATCAAAATTAAAATATATATTGAATTTAAACTACATTTTAATTTACCGAGGCCACATACTGACTCCAAAAATTACAGAAAAATAAATCTAGCTAGGTTTTGACGATACAGTTCTAACAAAACTAATTTCGTCGAATTTGGAGGCCGTTTGAAAAATGGCACTTTTTCTGGTCGATTAAATTTAAGTGAAAATAAGGCTCAGGTCCCTAAAACTTATTGAAATACACGGCACATCCCTGTGATGTTTCATTTTCAATCCCACCCCTTATTTTCAGTCGCACCTCCTTCTTTCCAGGGACTTCCGCCTTCCAACTTTAATAAGTTCCACCTTCTTTAATTTGTGCAAAAAAAAAGCATCACTAATCAAAAAAAAAATCTAAAATCTGGAAATAATCGCAGAAGTGCATGCAAAAAAAAAGTTGCATTTATGTATGCAACTATTTGAATACACATGCACATATGTACGCACGCCTGTTGAATAACTGCATACATGTATGCAGTTTTTCTGTATAACTGCATATATGTGAAAATATATGCAAAATTGATAAAGATGCACGTATGAATAATGTTTTCAAATAAATACATGGGAAGATGCATGTATTTACAATATGTGCATACATGTATGCATTTGTGCTGCAGTTTTGACGCAGAATTTAAACAAATGCATACATGTATGCAACCAATCGAATTATGTGCATCTTTTAATGCATTTCACTGCATTTCGTTGTTTTTGTGTAATTTTTGATTTTGATGTTGTTTTTGATGTTTTTTATCTGATTTTTTCCACGATTAATTATTTTAATTAATAATGAATTTACGTGATTTTTTTATGTTTTATTTTTATTTCTTTTGTGGACTTTTGAAAAATAGGGAATAAATTTACAATAAGTTTATGATCGGATTTGAGCCTAATTTAAAATGTTAATAGGGACCTGTAAAAAACGCACCCTTAATTTAAACTGAAAGTACCAAACACATTTAAATTCACCATGCTCACATATTAGTTCTAAAAATTATGAAATTTGAAACCTAACAATAATTTGATATTCCGGATCCAACGAAAGTGGTTTCATCGAAAACGGAGGTCGTTTGCAAAATGGCTATTTTTTAGGGCTATATATTATATTAAAATATATATAAATTCCATAGCGACTATTTTAAATTTTAAACTGGACATAACTTTCAATTTATATTATGAAATATGAATTTTTTGCATTCATTAGAAAAATATAATTAAACAGATTCAAATATTTCTGGTTTTACTGAAATCCGATTTATTTTAAATTTCGATATATTCAATTGAAGTTTAAAATCGGATTTTCAAACTACCACGCCATTTCAGGCTCGTTTTATAATTAAAAAAAAATTATACGTTCTATCTTTGATTTAAATAAATTTTTAGTCTTTATTATTTAAAATAAGCTATTTTAAATATTTAAAATCCATTAAAATAGCTAAAATAAAAATTTTAAATTGGTTCAGAAATTCCGGATTGTTACAATCTCCCCCACTTAAAATATTTTCGTCCTCGAAAAGGAACGGAGCTAAAAGTTGTTTAACTAACCAACTCAACTTTCATTCTTCAACTTTTCAGCTTTTCAGAACTATCAAATTTCTCAAAAATTTGGCTAACACCCTTAATTTTTGAAAAATTTCGCCGTAACCTCCTTAGTAGGGGGAGGTTTTGAAAATTTTATTGGGCCGTATTAGGCACCCAGTAAATCAATAAAAAGCATACATAATTTTTATGACCTATCTGTGCCCAAGGGAGAACGTGTAAAAAGTCAAAATCTATGAACTTGCCCTAGTGTTGGAAAAATAAAATAATCAATGTGTCGTATCTAAAATCAAGAGAGACGTGAATTATTGTCTTCTCCAGACCTATGTGGGGTTTTTATTAAATCCTTCCCCGAGCATCGTTACACGTATTCCTTAATTAAGTCCATAATCAGTCTTCTGTTCAACCTTTAATTCAGTTATCGCCATACAAGTGTCTCGCTCGTATGGTAATCCAAACATCGTCATATAAGCTCCAAATGCTTATATGGAATATGATATGATATGTTGTCTTCATGTAGTATGCCATGTGGTGTATCAAAATTTATTTGTTACTGTCCTATGGCATGGTTTATAATCTCACACAGAACAACCATCACAACGCATCCAATTTCACTCACAGTAGTTTATATAATAAATAAAATTGGGCAACCAACTCATTAAGGTGCACCTGTTTGTCGGGCATGCAATTTATTTCTTTAATCAACGCTAAGCCCATAACCTGCTCAATATATATATATATATATATACATACATACATACATGTATATATATGAAATTCCAATCAATTTTCAATTTGATTCAATATTTGATTCGACTTGGCTTTATTTATCATTCATTCTTATGTTGGTTTTATCAATCCAATTTTTTTATTAATCAAACTAATAATCACACATCACAACCAATAATCATTTAATTGATTAGCTTTTCAAATGTAAATCTCTTATATACTCAAAAATCATATTTTCAGTGTCAAACCACAAACAATAAATTCTAACTAAGTTAGGTTCTCACACCAGTCAATTGGAAATATACAGACATCCCACTTTCGAAACTCGAACATAAATACTGATGATGCGATCGATATCATCAAAACCATCTCCGGGCAACCAGAGTGTGATTCTATATCTACCCAGTATATTTGGGGCTTGGAATACACGTTAATTACACGTATATTCAAAATCTACCTATTATAGTCCAAATTCAATATAAAATAAAATACTCAAATACGAATAATATATATAAAATTTCAAAATTATGTTTGTTTTTATAAATAATACTCTCCAAACTCATTCTAGGGTATTACAAACCCTATCTCTAACGAGTCATTCTTATAGGATGTTTCTTATCCTATCTCTGATGAATTATTTCATTTGCTTTTAATGTTCCTTGTTCTCGAGCTCTATAAACCAAAGCTCTGATACCAAACTGAAATGACTCAGACTTCCCAATCCCCGAAGAGACGGAGGAGCCCAAATTGCTTTGAGAACACGACACATCAGAACACGAAAAATAGAACATTTCATTGCTATTAAAACAATTTGCATCAGAGTACAAGATATTAGAGTATGAATAAATATTAAACAGTAGAAATAAAATAATATCAGAGATTAAAATACAAAACAACGGAAAATATATACATAAATATAATATACAGCGTAAAACATCTACAACCAAAACTGAAAGAGATATACAGATACAAAGCTTTCCGAATATAGCTCCAACTGTAATCCAGGATCATGTGAAAAGAAATATCTGCGAAAACCAAAACTACAGACTGCTCTTGTGGAAAATATGGGCACACAGAGTTTAGGTAGAAACAATAAACTCTGAGTCAGTCATGGGACTAGTGTGAGAACTAAAACAGTAATTAAATATTCACTTTAAAAGTTGGTAAATCATGGGACTACGCCGTATAACGCGAAACGTGTTTAGTCCACATGAATCTTTTTTCAAAGTAAAACAACGCAATGCTTTTCAAAAAATGAAGTTATTATAAGAACCAGGTCCCACCACCCAATGCAACGCAAGCCGAAGGATAGAGTTTTCTCTTATAATAGCCAAACATGCTTGGTACATTTAAAACAAATCCTTTTGATATTACTATAAGTGTATAATGTCAAAACAACTTCAAATATAAATGTATCAATCATAGACGGCATAGTACCTCATCCTAGTATGTCACCATATAGGTTTACAACTAAAATCAAAAAGTGTCGTATTGGAAATTGGATTCCATCTATGAGTCGAGACAAGGGATGGCTCCTCTCCGATTCGAGACACTCTAGCAAATGTCTCAGGATCACACCTATGAGAAACCCTTGGATCTTCAGGGTCGGTCCACACTTACTTTAGTGGATTAATTATTCATGAACAATACGTTTTCCGGTCCTATTGGACCTACTAATAGGTCAGTACGTCGACCCTATGAGCATATAGCCCTATATTCGAGGTGCCTCGCAATCCATCGTCCACATAAGTAAAAATGTCTGGGCTCCATACCATGATACCACTTCTAGCTAGAAAGAAATGCAAGCGCTCCCGCAGTCACTATCCCATTTTTGACTCATACTGCGTGTGAGGATCGCGAATTAACGACATACACAAAGCAAACTAAAGCTGTGCTTTGATCATAAACCACAAGACTTTGCTTTTCAACAAAAGCCTTGATCATTTTCATCTTAGCATGTCACACTGACAATTCATGCCATGCAACTGATGTCTATCAGTATATAACCTCTAAGCTCGTACGTCTCAGAGAAGGGAGTTAAGAAAGAGAATAAATTCTCTGCCACTAAACAGCTATATATTTAATAGAAATCAATCATCACAGGATGAAATCCAATGTCAGACACACATCCATTTACAAGTCCATTCTGGGTTTGAACAAAATGGGAGGCACCTTATTCCTCATCCCATATGTCCAATACAGGAGAGAGGTCCTCGCATATCCGGTCGATCTCCAAGTACGTCTGGACGATCACCACTTATTACCTCATCTTGGGTGTACAGCCCAATCAAGACATCAGTAATAATCCAAATGATGTGAAAATCTCCCGTCTTCAACCACCATTTTCATCGTCGGCTTTTAGTCGTCGTATCAGTTATTCAGAATGGGATAAACCCGGTCTTTGCGAATAATTCGCATATTTTATAATCTATAATCAAGTGCTATAAAAACACATCATACGCCTCATTCCAATTTAGAATATTCTTTTATTCACATATTAACATCTTTAGGGAAAGGTTCCCATTAATTTTATCAAAGATAAATTCTTTTAAACTTATTCTTTAATCTTCCTTTGGATATCAATTTCAAATGATTTTATTTTATTCTTTAACAATTCTAAACCAAATTAAGGTTTATAAAACTAGTCGGGATTATGGAGCCTTACCGGAGTAATCACTTGTTTTATTTTTCCAATCTCAACCTATTCATTCCATGGAGAAAAAAAGATAGTACTCCAAATCTAACACCCACAGTGTTATTGGTAAATTTAATTACCATTTCCTGTTTCAAATCTAATTAGAGATTTATTTATCACACGGAGTAAAACTAGCAGTACTCCATTCTCGATCATTTCATGAATTTGATAAATTTAATTATCCCATTTTCATTCCAATATAATTAAAGATTCATTTAAAACTCCACCTTGGTTTTAATCTCAAAAATCATTACTTTATGATTGTTCTATTATTAGGAAAATTAATACTGTCATTAACTGGGTTAAAGAGCCATTGTCATTTAAAACATAGTTCACAATAAACCCCAAATCATCTTCCATTAACTATGGAATCATCACGGAAAACAGATCAATATCTAATCGATATAAATTTACTTATCAGACTAATAATATAAATGGAATGACGGCAAAGCCTTTCAAATTCCATAAATAGTAACAGACTTCCTATATATAAGCTCATCTAGATTATTACAAAATCGAGTTCCATTCAATTCCAATCTAATATATTAAGCTCAAAAACTTATATCTGGAAATTTTCAATTATATCTTGATAAAAAGATTTTTAAATTCCAAATCATATCTTTACTGCTAATTTGGGTTAAAGAACGAACGTTATTTAAAACACAGTTCACAATAAACCCTAAAATCAACTTTCATTTCAATTCAAATTAAATTAATTAATTAATTGGTAAATTTCTCAATCTTAATTAAAAGATTTTTTCCTTTCTCAATGGGGTGACGAACCCCAAAATCCAACTTGATATTAAATACAAGACTCTAAATAGAAATTGTATCGGCTTATATTCAATATCAGATTCTGAAACTAGCGGATATCGTATTGGGAATAAGGATAAATGTATCTTCCAAATTCCTCAACAATATCCATATAATTACGGAATCCAATAACAAAATATTCCGAAGATTATTTCCACTCAAATCCATTCCAATTCATATATTGGAAAATTCTCATTATATTAAACCCCTTTTCAATCCAATTTATTTATTTTTAAAAATCATTGGATTTCTATTCTAGTTAATAACTAGTTCATTTTGATAAAAATATATTTTTATCTTTTCAAATATGAAATTTTTCATCCAAAATCTTTCCAAATCATTAATTATGATTTTACATTATTTTTTCGTATTTTTAATAATTTTACTAAGGCCATTACAGTCGGTTTCCAATAGCGGCCACCGAACTGCATCCATAGCGACCTTTTCCAAAATTGATTTGGACATAATTTAAAATCCAACCATTCAAATTTAAATCCCTTATATTCATTGGAAAGATCTTTTCGATGTGAACCCAACGATTCTGGTTTCAGGAGAATCCGACAGTCGGATTTCCCATTATGCCAATTCGAAGTGAACTGTCAAAATTCGCGAACGGTCGTTGCGCGGTGCGTTCTATTCAAGCCATTTAAATATATATATATATATAATACATATTACATTGATTTCCATTTAAAATGTATTTTACAAATTCGTTTTAAAAACGATTCCAACTTCCATATCAATTTTTAAATCAAAATTGAATATTCTATATGATTATATTATTAAAATGATAATATTTTCAAAATATCATGTTGTGAAATCCATTTCTTTTTCGTATTCATTATAAAATGAATAAAATCTATTTATAAACTCGTTCGAGTGAAAATGGCATTTAGCTACTTAACTCGGCTTCACATTTCAATATTTTTATGTCCATCCAAAATCGGACATCAAAATCATAATATAATTCTTTATTGAATATTATTTTAAAATATTCATTATTTTAAAATATTTGTTATATTAAAATATTCATTATCTCTGAATCGGAGTGCGACTCAATCAATTACCATATAATTTCAGTTATATGGATTTCATACATCGCATGTATTCAACAATAACGATAAATAATCATTCAATAATCTAACATCATCAAGAGTGCATTTTACAACTGTATAAGCGTTAAAATAAATAAATAACACTCATCACAGTCTGTCAACCAATCGATTGACATATAACTAAATATTCGGATTAATTTTTGCCAAATATGATCCTAATGCCCGTGTGGTGTTTTCTAACAACAACCGTCGATTTAAATTAATCATTGGTTAATGAATTTAACCAATTCTAATTCGATTTGAATTATTTTTCTAATTAATCAGTTTCATTGTTTACATAATAAATAGATATTTATAATTTAATTTCAACTATCACAATAATATTAACAATATTTTAATATGTTAAACATTACAATCACAATACACAAATCACCAAATCATCCATGTAAATAAATACTCAACTACCCAATGCCATTTACAGTGCCACAATTGGCCATCTGTGGAGTATGAAATGCGAGTGTCGCTAATATCTATACATCGCTTCTATTCATGTGATTTGTGTGAATTCGAATGTTGAACTCCAAAAATAACTACATGATAAAATATTGAGTGGGAAGGAGTTCTCACTTTGGTTTCCACTACGTCAATCTTTAATTAATGATTTTTATTTTTGAACAAAATTAAACGAGCGTTTAATTTAGCCTAAAAATAAACTTGATCCATTTCCGTCCTAGTCAATTCCATGTTGTAGTGTTCACTTCCATGATCGCAACAACTGAAATCATCGAATTCCGACCTCTTACGAGAGAGTTGTGTTAATTTATTTGTTAATGACATTTTTAAGATAATTAATATATTAATTAATTAATTAAATTACCGTCCCCATCCCCAAATTCACTCAAGCACCATCGAAACCTATAGCCAATCCCTAGGGCTGGATTTTTCGCCCTCCATAGTCACCGTGACGATGATCAGAGGCTACTACCTTGTACGACGCCGAGAGTTCTTCCTCCGCCTGGTCATGGGGCCCGCTCGCACCTCCGATGGTGCCAGAGAACGCCTCGAACCAGTGCTATTTTGGGCGAGTGAATCGAGAGAAATACTCAACTTCAGATAATCAAACCCATATTGATTTGTAGAACATGAGATCCTCTACAATGCTGCCTCAAGAATTTTCGTGATTCATTGCATAGATTGGAAGATTTTGAAGGAGAAAGGTTCGGACGGTTTTTCGCGTTGAATGAGAGCGGCGGCGGTTTTTTCTGGGAAAATGAAATTAGGTTTTAAAAAAAATCTAATTGGCCCTTATATTATATTTTAATTATTTAATTCCAAAAATGTTAGATTTTACATACGAACTCTAAATCAAACCCAACGACTATTACCCCTGTAGCACCCCGCCTCTATACCCACTATCGTCTAGTTCATTTCAGAGAAATGTCGTAGACCATAATGGAGAATGAGGTTTGTGAAGAGCGACCGATTGTATGATTACTCCATGTGAGGAATGCACATCGAATTTTGATATCGATTAAAATTTCGACATGACCATTCAGCACACAGGGCAACTACACAATGGTTATATGTAATCCGGAAAGCAATATAAAATAGACAACAACAACAACAATATATATCACAGCCAGACATATAATAATCATATCACAAAGGGGGAATATATATGAATAAACCAAGAATGTGTACAACATGCTAGTGGTCAACAAAGATCCCCTAATCCCAACAGAATAGATGCATGCATCATGATCTAAATAAAAGAATATGTACACAACGATAGATACTGTCATAGGTATAAAGTACATGAAGTTGCAGAGACAGAGTAGCAAGAAGGAAGCGGAAGATCAATCCTGCGAGAAGTCCCAGAGGAGTACCTAAAATGACTCGGTCTGACCCGAGTATTGTTTATAGCAATAAATAATAAACGAGTCCGTCTAGCTGTACTTATCAAATAATCTGAGATAATAAGAAATATAACACAGGATGACATGATTCTAGTAATAATATCTAATCATAAATAAATATGAAACATGGCATGTCAACACAATCATGAAATGACAATGGAATGTCACCACACAAATATCTCTAAATAATTTCCTAGCTAATGTAGGATGCAACATTCAAATAATAGCACCCAACAGGAAATGACAGAGGAATGCCAAACATAAATCAAATTGACGAGCATCGCATCAAAGTAAACATAAATCAAATTGAAGCGCATCGCATCAAAGTAATCAAGAATCAGAAATCAATTATCAAATTGATGCGCATCGCATCAAAGTAATCAAGAATCCAGAAATCATGCAAGATATCCAAAAAACATCATAAAGAGGCCTGTCCCTGATGAGATACGATCTCTAGATAGCGAACTCATATGTTTGAGCCGAAGCTCCCATGAAGCCGGGTCATGAACTCGGTAGAGGGAAAACGCATAAGTCGTGAAATCTCTAGAAAACAGAAAACAACATAAAAAGGCCTGTCCTAGATAAGATACGATCTCTAGGTAGCGAACCCATATGTTCGAGCCGAAGCTCCCCACGAATCTGGGTCATGACCCCAGTAGAGAGAAAACACATAAATCATGAAGGTTTGACCGAAGTCCTATAGGTGAAATCCAAGAATCGTAAATCCCACTCGGGCGATCGAGGACCTCAAAACACAAGTCAAAAAGGATCACATCGATCAGGGTGAGTATAAATTACTCCGGGATAGTGAATATAAGAAAATAGTTAAATGTCCCATAACCACTCGCTATTCTCAAATATTTATGAACCCGTAGTTGATTCATACTCACAACAACAAAAAACGTCACATCGTACTCGAACGCACTAGTTCAAGAGTTGTTCGCCGAAGTAAACATATAAGGGGTCATAGTCCTTAGTTTTACTAAGGTAAATAAACTAAATTTCTCGCCCGGTCGAGTAAAGAGGTAAGTCCGATGTGACAATGTACACGAGCACGATTTCCGAAACGAGTCGATCAAGGGAATTCACGTTGCAATAACGTAAATTCAATTCATAAATCATCAAATATAAATTCGATAAATCAAATAAATATATATCTCATTAGTGGATTCTATAACGTTAGGAAACAATTAGAAAGCACGTTGGAGCGACAAAAAAACAAGGACACAAAACAATGACAATTTGTCACAAAAATAGGGTGCCACAGATCAAAGTTCAATCACCAAGGTGATCGACAATGCATAATTCACATTACAACATCATACAGGAAATCAAAGGGATAACAGTTGTAATTTCGATTAACGAACGAATCGAAATCCCAAACTAGCACCCAAAGGTTATAAACTATATCAGAATAGACTCGAAGGATTTCGAGTCGATAATTCACGTTTTAGAGTCTTGAATCATATTAACAAGAATACCGAATAAATTTGATTTACAAAATAGAGCGCACGGGCTTTAGAATGATCACTATTTCAATTCACATCTTAAACAATGTGAATAGGCTAAAAGAATCTACATTGGAAGAATAAAATGAGAATCAAAGACGATGAATTGAGCTGCTGGAGTCTGTGAATTCGTAAAGCTGAAGTTCATAAACGAAGTCCGAATGGCCCGACCCCAGCCGGGAAAGAGCCTGAATGGGGGTAGACTGCGGACCGAGGTCCCTCTGGTCCACTGCAGAAAACCAGTCGACTGGTCAAAAAAGGGCGGTCGACTGTTTTTCAACAGAAGCAAAACCGGTCGACTGCCCCATTTTGGGACAGTCGACCGGGTCTCGCTTGGGCTGTTGCCCAGGCCGAACCTAGGGGGAATTTGTCCCCCGTGAGCTTCCGGCGTCGATCATCAAGGCTCGTGACTTCTTCGAAACATCAACGAGACCTCTCCGATCCACCGTATCGACTCGCAAAGCTCGAAAGCATTGGTTTTGATCGTTGGTTCTAAAACGAACAAAATTCCAAACCAAAACAAATAAACATGATGTAAGCAGATTGTGAAGTCTTAGAACTTGCCGGATGTGGCAATGGTACTTCACAACACCATATTCACATGCATAAACATATATACATAAGATTGCAATGATTCGGTTTATAAATTCAAGTATGAACTAAATTCCAAACCAAAGCACACCAGTGCGATTCAAGCGACTTGTGAAGACTTAGAAATTTGCCGAGGGGCAACGGAGCTTCACAACATCACAAATCAACTCCTAGCATATGCATTAGATCGTATAAACAATCCTTATCATAAATTTCAACTCAGTGAAACATAAAAACATGAAATCGACTAAGTTACCCTAACATAACCAATTCACTAGTATATACAAACTCATATGAACACTAAATTACGCTTGTACAAGCTAATGGCTTGTGACACAGATGTGAGTTCAAAAAGAACTCACATTTGGCTCTTGAATATCAAGAACAAGATCCAACAAGGAAGAACAAGCACCCAAACGAGAAAAAACTCCTCTCTTTCATCAATTTCACCCTGAAATCACCTCATACATTCACATCTAAACAAATATATGTTAGAGTTGTGAGAAAAATCCGAAATTGAGAGGAGTATAAGGTAGAGAGGGAGAGTAGAGAGCTTACCCATGTCTTAGAATTGGATTTACACTAGACTTGAGCTCTAGATTGAAGGCCCTAACTTAGGGAATTTCTATTTCCCATTCCCTTCCCCATTTTCTATTTTCTTTGAAGTGAGAATGAATGAAGGAGGAGAAAGCTAGGTGGAGCTCTTAAGTGAATGAGCAAGGTTGGCTAACCATGCCCTAGCCAAGGTGCCAAATTTACGAAGCTCGGAATATATCGAAGTTAATACTTTTCGAACTCCTAAACGACATTTTGAACTCAATGGAAGTGGTTTCGAGTCAAAATTCACCCATATATAAAAAGTGATATTTTGGTCATACATCAAATGAAAATGACCAAATTCGCTCAGCTCAAAAGGTATTGATGCTTATAGTCAAAAAGGTTGTAAACGATGATCCGGACCCAATGGAAGTGGTCCCGAATCCTAATTTTATCATTTGTGAAAAATGACATTTTGAGTGACATATAAGATACGACGATATATTTAGATAAAATATTTAAATCTAAAATCGTCGAATGAGCGGGTTGTTACAAACTTCCCCTCTTAAAAGAATTGCGTCCCCGCAATTCCTTAAGAATGATGTGATAGGTAACAACCAAAAATTATACCATGGAGTGGTACCACAAGAACCGATACGAAATGAAAGGGTCACACCAACGGCTAGGTAAGATCCCAATTTCGTACCACAAGATCATAAAAACTAGAGTTAAATCTCGAACTCCATTACCTATGAAGGAAGTCATCCCAAACGGGTAAAATAATTCCAGAAAAATTCATAAGTGCTATGAATTTAAATAGACTCGCCTGTCTTAATATGATTCTCAAGGGAATGAGACTCGATAGAATGCACAAAAACCATGCGAATCTAATTTGGAATATCAAGAAGCAACTGGACTGCGTCCTACAGAGGAGAGATATCAATAGTAGATATTTCTCTTAGGATATGAAATAGGAGTTTACAATGGTTGACTAATCCATCCCCAAACTCAATCACGACGATGTAGCGAACATCGAATCCGAGCACTTTATTCCTGCGACAAGGTAGCTGGCACCAACAAAAGAACAAAACAGAGATTCTAACGAATTTAGCTAAAGAAAGCAATTTTCAAAGGAATAATCAATTTTTAATATCAATGATTCAAGGTTGATAACGGAATACGAACCAGCTCGAAATTGATAAACAAATATTGGAAACGGAATACCAATGAACTATAAGTCGATAATCAAATATTGGTAACAGAATACCAATGAACTAGAAATCGATAACAAATATTGGTAATGAAATACCAATGAACTACTCGGGGAAATTGATTTCTGACCAGGTACTAAATCTCATTTAGTAACAGTAAAGACGAATCATTAGGAATTATACGAAATTCCCAATATTCATAAACTCGAGTATCGATTTTAGAAAATCGGAAACATCGAGAAGATGATGGATAAGTAGTGCACAACTTACCACTTCGGGACAACAGGATTTAAGATAATTTTCCACCAAATTTCTCAAATCGCTAAAACATCAGCAATTAATCAAAGAAGCAATAGACAATTTCTATAACAAGATAAGAATAAATGAAAGAGGTCGTAATCCCAAAAAAAAATTGATTCACAAGGGTTAACAAACGTGCAGAGACAATTGTCAACCCAAATGATTCAAACAAACAAGGAACGAATATCAAAAGAGCTCATCCTCTCAAGATTCATCACTAAAGATACATGGGCCTAAGTCCACACATCAGTTGACTATAGCACTTCCGGATGATCGACTAGATCATAGATTCAAAGTAAGAAATTTTTGAGTTTGTTGTGGATCGCAAAACCCAAATCTCCCCTTCCCCACGGGATTCCCATTCTCTCGAGTGATCGTTCACTAGAGATAACAAGGAGACCCATGGAATTTCAAGAATACTAAATTATCTTTAGCAAATCGAAACAAGGATTACGAATTAGACAAGATTCCTAATCATTAAGAATTCTCAAAAATAAAAAATCTGAAATCCAGAAACAAGAGACATAAATAAATAACTCCAGGAACAAGAGACATCGGTTATTTATTTACTCAAAGAAAAGATTCAAGATAATTTCTAATTACAAATCTTGAACCACTCAAATTCTTGGAATTGCTCCAAGGAAATCTAGAAATAAGTTATCTAGGAAAATAACAAACGATTATGAAAAAATCACAAAAATCCAAAATATTATTATTTTTATTAACTTATTAGGAGAATTTTAATTTTAGGAATCATTTCGAATGTCGGATTGTCACATAATGGTGTTTAGGAATTCCGAACTACAACTGGCATCCTATATCTTTTTCGAGATCCTTAACGCACCCGATGGACAAGTTAACACAAGAAAGTCCTCCCAATTTCTAACATTTACGCCAATCTTGCGAAAATACAAAAATTCAATAAATCATTTGGGATGGCATAATGGAAATAAAATTCCTTTATCAACTTACGAATAAAACACAAATGATATCTTTTGATAATGAAGAACACAATCGACGTATATCAAAAGAACATAAATAAAATAAACTCTGAACAAGGTAAATTACATTAAGGAATTAATGACACATGTACCTTGACTCAAGAAGAGGGATTACAAGAAGCGGGATGCTTTCCCTCGTTCTTGATATTGAGTTTGGAATGAAACGATACATTTATTGAGTTAATTTAGCACAGATGCTTGGTGACTCACACCTGCACAACGAGGTAACAAATGAGTTGTTTTAGCCCGAAGGCTTGGTGATCTCACACCGAACTAGAACTATATAGCTGACAACAAGGGAGTAGATTTAGTCACAAAGACATGGTATCTCCATACCGACCAACGAGTGATCAACAGAGCATGCTAGGTACGTAAGAACGTACGAAACAGTCTTAACTAGAAATCAAGAACTATCAGGATCAAGGACGCTTATGATGTGCATAACGATGCACGGGCAAGATATCCAATGATCAATCAACTACAAGGATCATAAATGATCAACAAGATGAGTGTGATACATAATGGGCCACTTGAGACATAATCACCCCTCCCGTAGGAGGTACACTGTGTGACCCGGCACTTGCATGGCTAAGACCAACTATTTCGCTTCTTTAAGGAAAAAGGAGGAAAAGGTTAGTCTCAAGTTGAGTTCAAACGACGTGAATTCAGTTAAAATGGAATCGCATATGAAGATAAGCTATGACGGGTCGTAAGACTCTAACTGAAACCCTAAATCACGATTCCCAAGAGAGGCTTAAGACAATACCATCGTCATACTATCTTACACTGTTCCGGAAAGAGGTTCTGATACCAACTGTAGCACCCCGCCTCTATACCCACTATCGTCCCATTTATTTTAGAGAAATGTCGAAGACCATAATGGAGAATGAGGTTTGTGAAGAGCAACCGATTGTATGGTTATACCATGTGAGGAATGCACATCGAATTCTGATACCGATTAAAATTTCGACATGACCATTCGGCATACTGGGCAACTACACAACGACTATATGTAATCCGAAAAGCAGTATAAACTAGACAACAACAACAATTTATATCACAGCCAGACACAGAACAATCATATCACAAAGGCGAAATAGATATGAATAAATCAAGAATGTGTACAACAAGCTAGTGGTCAACAAAGATCCACTAATCCCAACAGAATAGATGCATGTACCATGATCTAAATAAAAGAATATGTACATAATGATAGATAATGTCATTGTACAAAAGTACATAAAGCTGCAAAGACAGAGTAGCAAGCAGAAAGCGGAAGATCAATCCTGCGAGAAGTCCCAGAGGAGTACCTAAAATGACTCGGTCTGGCCCGAGTACTATCTATAGGAATGAATAATAAACGAGTCAATCTAGCTGTACTTATCAAATAAACTGAAATAATAAGATATATAACACATGATGATATGATTCTGGTAATAATATCTAATCATAAATAAATATGAAACATGGCATGTCAACACAATTAGGAAATGACAATGGAATGTCAGGACACAAATATCTCTAAATAATCTCCTAGCTAATGTAGGATGCAACATTCAAATTATAGCACCCAACAGGAAATGATAGAGGAATGTCAAACATAAATCAAATTGACGCACATCGCATCAAAGTAAACATAAATCAAATTGACGTACATCACATCAAAGTAATTAAGAATCAGAAATCATTTATCAAATTGACGCGCATTAGATCAAAGTAATCAAGAATCCAGAAATCATGGAAGATATCCAGAAAACATCATAAAGAGGCCTGTCCCTAATGAGATACGATCTAGAGGTAGCGAACCTATATGTTTGAGCCGAAGGTCTCCACGAAGCTGGGTCGTGACCCCGGTAGAGAGAAAACACATAAGTCATAAAATCTCTAGAAAACATCATAAAAAGGTCTGTCCTAGATGAGATACAATCTCTAGGTAGCCAACCTATATGTTTGAGCCAAAGCTCCCCACGAATCTGGGTCGTGACCCCGATATAGAGAAAACACATAAATCATGAAGGTTGGACCGAAGTCCCATAGGTGAAATCCAAGAATCGTAAATCCCACTCGGGCGATCGAGGACCTCAAAACACAAGTCATAAAGGATCACAACGATCTAGGTGAGTATAAATTACTCCGGGATATTGAATATAAGAAAATAGTTAAATGTCCCATAACAACTCGCTATTCTCGAATATTTACGAACCCGTAGTTGGTTCATACTCAAAACAACAAAAGTCGTCACATCATGCTCGAACGCACGAGTCCAAGAGTTATTCGCCGAAATAAACATATTAGGGGTCATAGTCCTTAGTTTTACTAAGGTAAATAAACTAAATTTCTCGCCTGATTGAGTAAAGAGGTATGTCCGACATGACAATGTGCACGAGCACGATTGCCGAAGCGAATCGATCAAGGGAATTCACGTTGCAATAATGTAAATTCAATTCATAAATCATCAAATATAAATTCGATAAATCAAATAAATATATAGCTCGTTAGTGGATTCTACAACGTTAGGAAACGTTTAGAAACCACGTTGGAGTAACAGAAAACAAGGACACAAAACAATGACAATTTGTCACAAAAATAGGGTGCCACAGATCAAAGTACAATCACCAAGGTGATCGACAATGCATAATTCTCATTACAACAACGTACAGGAAATCAAAGGGATAACAGTTGTAATTTCGATCAACGAACGAATTGAAATCCTCAAACTAGCACCCAAAGGTTTTAAACTATATCAGAATAGACTCGAAGGATATCGAGTCGATAATTCACGTTTTAGAGTCGTGAATCATATTAACAAGAGTATCGAATAAACTCAATATACAAAATAGAGCGCACGGGCTTTAGAATGATCATTTATTCAATTCACATCTTAAACAATGTGAATAGGCCAAAAGAATCAACACTGGAAGAATCAAATGAGAACAAAGATGATGAATCAAGTTGCTGGAATCTGTGAATTCGTAAAGCAGAAGTTCATAAACGAAGTCCGAACGGCCCGAGCTCCGGCCGAGAAAGAGCCTGGATGGGGTAGACTACGAACCGAGGTCCCTCCGGTCCACAAAAAAAACGGTCGACCGGTCAAAAAGGGGCGGTCGACCGTTTTTCAACAGAAGCAAAACCGGTCGATCGCCCCATTTTGGGCCAGTCGATCGGTTCTGGCTTGGGCTGTTGCCCAGGCCGAACCTAGAGGGAATTCGTCCTCGCGAGCTTCCGGCGTTGATCATCAAGGCTTATGACTTCTTCGGAACATCAACGAGACCTCTTCGATCCACCGTGTCGACTTGCAAAGCTCGAAAGCATTTGTTTTGATCGTTGGTTCTAAAACGAACAAAATTCAAAACCAAAACGAATAAATGTGATATAAGCAGATTGTGAAGTCTTAGAACTTGTCGGATGTGGCAGTGGTACTTCATAACACCATATTCACATGCACAAATATATATATACATAAGATTGCAATGATTTGGTTTATAAATTCAAGTATGAACTAAATTCCAAAGCACACCAATGAGATTCAAGCGACTTGTGATGTAACGTCCTGCATTCTACGCATCGAAGAATATTTCTTTCTTTCTCATACGAAGTCGTATGGTCATGCAACCTTGGGGAACGACTATTGGGGTCATTCCCCATGCTCATGATTTTTGCCAATTTTTATATGACTATTTTTCCCCTAGTTGATCTTGATTCGGCCATAACTTTTGATTGATAAGGAATCTTGTCTTGAAACCACTTCCATTAGATCCAAATGATGGTTTACCTTTTCGTAGATGGTCACATTAGCCAAACGGACTTACCGTTTGGGAGATATGGCTGAAAAAAGGTTTATAAGGTGAAAAACAGCTTAACCGGGCCTGATTAGGGTGATTAGCAAGAGGGCCGTTTCAGGATTAGGTTTATGTGGAGGCCGAGAAGAGTTAGGAAACGAATTTTATTTCATTTTTGAGCCACCTAAAACATTTCTCTAACCCTAGCCATGGCCTCCACCTTCTAATTTCATCCCAAATCGCTTCTAATCGCTTTCTAATCGAAGATTAAGCCAAGCTACGTCAAATCAAGGGGAAACAACACCAAATCAGAGTTGGAGCTGCTGTGTTGCATTAGAATTCGAACCAAAACAGAGAATATTTTAGATCCATAGTTTGTTTTATGCCAAGGTGAGTGATTTCCATTGTTTTTCACTAATTACGGCTAATTAGGGTGATTATTGATAATTAGCGAAATTATAACTTGGAAAAATTTGTAAAATTCTAAAATATTATTTTAGGGCTCTAATAGAAATTTGGGCTAATTTGGTTATGTTTTGCTAATCCTATCATTAGATTTGCTTAAACTCGCTTAAGGGAAAAATATGGGTTTTTGGTATGTTTGATCCGTTTTGACATATCAAATTGTTGTTTTTGTGTTTGTAATCAATTCTATATGTTGCTATGACTGTATGGTATGCTTTGTGATTGATTAGAACAGTCGAAAACACCATCGTATGGCGTAAAAACAGTCATTGAAAGAGTTGCAGGAAAATTGTGCAGGAAACCGGACCGGATCGGATCGCCCGACCCGATCGTGACACCCCTCTGCGAACCGACCTGCTCGTGATGATGGAAACCGACCCGAACCGCCTGCATGAAGTCCTCGAGCGCCATCACGACTCCGAACTGAATGAAGTACCACGAGCCTGAACTGGAGCTTCATCACGAACCGAACCGCCAGGGGATGTGGACTACGACCTGGAGCTTGACCTCGAGCGGAAGAAGACCGAACGGAACCGGGGAACGGCATGACTCACGAACCGATCCGAAGCAAGGTGAAGAGGAAATACTGAACCGATCTAGAGGTGACCAAAACCCGAGATGCAAAGGTAGTCCAAATGGGAAGTTGTGACTCAGGATCCAGACGGGAGAGTTAACTTAATGAGTTGGGCTTTGCTGCGGGACGTGTGCTAAGGGGTTTCGACGTCCATAACTTTGATTCACCACCAAGATGGATGTTAGGCTACAGATCAGTGCAGTGGGGTAGTTACTACTCCATGGGGCAGAGTGATCGTAGCATGGCTATGAGCCAGTGCAGTGGAGTCGTCATGACTTCATGGGGCAGAGTGGACATAACAAGTACTAGTGGCTATGGATTAGTGTAGTGGTGTCATCATGACTCCATGGGGCAGAGTGATCATAGCAAGGAACGGGTGGTCAAAGCAGTGGATATCGTATGCTTTATGCACTGAGTGAGAGATGTGAGGATGGTGGCTATGCTTGATTGTTTGACATCATCATGACACGCACACCCCTCCCCCGTATCTTTACACCATATGTTAGTGTCACCTTAGAGTATTGTGCATCCTGTTGTGCTAACTCTTTGGTTGCAGGTTCAGGTATGGTTTAGTAAACATGTTATTGTTTTGTTTTGCTGCTTATCGCTCATACCAGACTTTTGTCTGACCCAGAGTTTTATGTCTCTTCTTATTACTCTAGGTGCTCTTAAAAGGGAAGACTAGAGACCGGTTAGGTGGTATGCACGAGTAGCTGTACCGGAGACGAGCAGGAGGCTTCCACGTATGATGCATACATATATTCTTCCTGTGTTGCTGCTGGTCACTACCTTGGGCATTAGTAGTGTACCTTTCTTATTTTGCTTTAGAGACAATTTTAAAAGTTGTAATAATGATGATGTGGAACATAAGCTGTATTTTGGATTTTCTGCTGCTATGATGGTGTAGTTTCAGCTTATGCATTGTCTCACCTATTTATGTCAAAGTTATGTTATTAGTATATTTTATTCCATGCGCTGTGAGACATTCTACAGGTTCCTTGTTAGTTCAAATTCCTTACTTTCCTTTCTTTGACGACTATCTCGTGCTAGTTGGACATCGGCACAACGCACTTTCATGGGAAATGTCGGCTGGCGCAGGGCGGGCCATCACATGTGAAGACTTAGAAATTTGATGGGGGGCAACGGAGCTTCACAACATCACCAAATCAACTCCTAGTATAAGCATTAGATCGTATGAACAATTCTTATTATAATTTTCAACTCAATGAAACATAAAAATATGAAATCGGCTAAGTTACCCTAACATAACCAATTCACTAGCATATCCAAACTCATATGAACACTAAATTACACTTGTACAAGCCAATGGCTTGTGGCATAGATGTAAGTTCAAAAAGAACTAACCTCTTGCTCTTGAATATCAAGAAAAAGCTCCAACAAGGAAGAACAAGCACCCAAACGAGCAAAGCTCCTCTCTTTCATCAATTGCACCTCTGAAATCACCTCATACATTCACATACAAACATATATGTGTTAGGGTTGTGATAAAAATTCGAAATTGAGAGGAGTATAAGGTAGAGAGAGAGAGTAGATTGCTTTCCCATGTCTTAGAATTAGATTTTCACAAGAATTGAGCTTTAGATTGAAGGCCCTAGCTTAGGGAATTCTATTTCGCATTCCCTTCCCCATTTTCTATTTTCTTTGAAGTGAGAATGAATGAAGGAGAATAGAGCTAGGTGGAGCTCTTAAGTGAATGAGCTAGGTTGGCTAACCAAGCCCTAGCCAACGTGGCTAAATTCCGAAGCTCGGAATATATCGAAGTTAATAATTTTCGAACTCCTAAACGACATTTTGATCTCAATGGAAGTGGTTTCGAGCCAAAATTCGTCCATATACAAAAAGTGATATTTTGGTCATACATCAAATGAAAATGACCAAATTCGCCCAACTCAAAAGGTATCGATGCTTATAGTCAAGAAGGTTGTAAGCGATGATCAGGACCCAATGGAAGTGGTCCCGAATCCAAATTTTATTGTTTGTGAAAAATGAAATTTTGAGTGACACATAAGATACGATGATATATTTAGGTAAAATATTTAAATCTAAAATCGTCAAATGAGTAGGTTGTTACAACCCCTAACTAAATACCCCTATTCCGAGAACAATGGAACCTGTTTTGTAAGTCCATTCGATTGTTTTGATCAGTTTTTGTCAAAATTAAAATATAAATCAATATATATTGAATTTAAACGTACATTTTAATTTACCGGGGCCACATACTAACTCCAAAAATTACAGAAAAATAAACCTAGCTATGTTTTGATGATACGGTTCTATCAAAATTAATTTCATTGAATTTGGACACCGTTTGAAAAATGGCATTTTTCTGGTCGATTAAATTTAAACTGAAAGTACCAAACACATTTAAATTCACCATGCTCACATATTATTTCTAAAAATTATGAAATTTGAAATCTAGTAATAATTTGGCATTATGGATCCAATAAAAGTGGTTTCGTCAAAAACGAAGGTCGTTTGCAAAATGGCAATTTTTAAGGGTTATATATTATATTAAAGTATATATATATATTCCATAGGGACTATTTTAAATTTTAAACTGGACATAACTTTCAATTTATATTATGAAATCTGAATTTTTTGCATTCATTAGAAAAATATAATTAAACAGATTCAAATGTTTCTGGTTTTGCTAAAATTCAATTTATTTTGAATTTCTGTATATTCGTTTAAAATTAAAAATCGAAATTTCAAACTACCACGCCATTTCAGGCTTGTTTTATAATAAAATAAATTTATTTGTTCTAACTTTGATTTAAATAAATTTTCAGTCATTATTATTTAAAATAACCGATTTTAAATATTCAAAATCCATTAAAATATCTAAAATAAAAATTTTAGATTGGTTTAGAAATTCCGGGTTGTTACATATGGATTGGCAATCATTATATGGGGCCGTCCTAGATTGTGATAAGAGAATCGTTCGTCTTAGAAGCTGAGGAGGACATAGTTTGAATATTTAATGTAATGTTAGGAACAAGGATAAAGCCTTATTATATTCCTTATGTCCTAGTTCTGAAGGACCATTTTTGGTCCCTATACTTTGTGAGTTCTTGGATGTTTTCGAGGAAGTCACGAGACGTCCATCCCACAGAGAAATCTCTTTCCGTATTGACCTAGATAAGAATGCTGGACCTATAGCACTACCCTTGAGGCATATGGCGCCCAAGGGAAAGAGGGAGTTAGATAAGGAGATTTCACAATTATTATTAAAAGGTTTTATTCGTCGAAGTACCTCAAAATGGGGTGTACTTGTTGTTTGCCACCAAAGTAGATGGATCTTCAAGACTTTGCGTGGACTATAGGAACTTAATAAATTATCCAAGAAGAATAAGTACCCTTTACCGAGAATTGATGTCCTTTTTGACCACTTGGGAGGAGCCCGGGTATTTTTCTAACTAGACCTTATTACCGAATTTCATCAGTTAAGAATTGCAAAGGACGGCAAGGACAAAACAACGTTTAGGGCGTCAGACGGATTATTCCAATCGGAAGTTATGCCCTTCGGACTAACAAATGCACCTGCCATTTTTGTTGACCTCATGAGTAGAGTGTTTAGGGGCATCCTAAATAAAATTGTGGTAGTCTTCATAGATGATATCTTTATAGTTTCAAAAGATCATGGAGATCATGAAAATCACTTAAGACAAGTGTTTGGGATATTAAGAAAGAACCAGTTGAAAGAAAAATTCACGAAGTGCCATTTCTGGAGGGAAAAATTAAGATTTTTAGGATATATTGTATCAAGGGAAGGCATGGCCGTAGATCCCGCAAAGATCGAGGCAATCAAGGAATGGAGAATACCTCGAAATGCTACGGAAGTAAGAAGCTTCCTTAGATTGGCCGAATATTATAGGAAATTCATTAAATACTTCACAAAGATTGCTACTTCATTAACCCAATTGACGAAGAAGAATTTGGTGTTTTCTTGGAGTGATAAAAGTGATATAGCCTTTAAGTAATTAAATGAAATATTAACTAGCACGCCAGTCTTAATTATACCCAATAGTTCAAAATAGTTTACCGTATACACCGATGCGTGTGGGACCTGTTTAGGAGCGGTCCTTATGCAAGAAGGAAGAGTAGTTGTGTACGCTAGTAGACAACTAAAGGATCCATAAAAGAGATACCCAGTACATGACCTTGAGTTAGCTGCAATGGTATTCGCCCTCAACAAGCGACATTAAACGCGATGACAGAATGGAAGCAATTAGAGTTCCTCTCTAATTTTAATTTACAACCCTCACCAACCACTTCGAATGGTTTTCTTGGGGCTATGATAATTAGACCTAACCTAAGAGAGAGGATCCAAAGTGCGCAAGACCTTGACAAGGAATGAAGAAGCATAAAGGAAAAAGTGGGAAAGAAGGAAACCTTTCCCCATTTGGCTAGATATTCGATCGGCAATGATGGAAGTTTACTTTGGGACAGACAACTTCACGTCCCTAATATGAAGGGTTGAGGAAAAAAAAATCTAGAGGAGTGCCATATGTCAAAATTGACCATACATCCTGGTGGGGATAAAATGTATAAAGATACTAAGGGGAATCTCCATTGGGAAGGAACGGAGAGAGACGTAGCTGAGTTCATGGCCAAATGTTTGATGTGCCAAAAAATCAAAGCGGAGCAAGGAAAGCCTGGAGGATTGTTGTTTACCTTTAGAGATCCCCACATGGAAGTGGGAACATATTTCCATGAATTTTGTAGATGGACTACCTAAAATCCAAAAGGGTAATGATTCCATTTGTGTTTTGATAGATCGTTTAACCAAAAACACCCATTTTATACCAGTCAAGAAGACAAGGGTTGCAACCTCGTTAGCCAAATTATACATCAAAGAAATAGTCAGACTACATGTATCCCATCGAGTATTGTGAGTGATAGAGACCCCTTGTTCATAAGCGAATTTTGGAGAAGCCTACAAGCAGCATTTGGAATGACCCTTAACTTAAGCACAGCCTATCATTCGCAGAGTGACGGACATGCAAAAAGAGTAAACAGAATCTTGGAAGAATTTCTCAGAGCTTGCATCATCGACTTTGGAGGAGTTTGGGAGCAGCACTTACCACTCGCGGAATTCACCTATAATAATAGTTTTCAAACGACGATTGATATGGCCCCTTTTAAAGCGCTATACGGGGGCCATGCAAATTGTAATGACCCAAGGATTTATGACCCAAAAATTGACATAAATACATTACCGTATCTCATGCCGATCTTCCAAACACCAAAAAACACCAGAACGTTTATAGAAAGAAATTAGAGGGTGAGATAAGAGAGAAAGAAACATAAGAACAGAAGAAGAAGTAGAATCAACACAACATAGAATCAGAGTCTCACGTCGCAATGAAACAAAATAGGAATAAATCTTTATTGAGAGCTTTAAATAAAACTTACAGTCATCAAAGTACATCAACACATCTGGATAGTTATAATAACCTATACTCATATGCAGTCACACAGCAGAATAAATACTAGATATCATACGTCTGAACACCTCCAGCTCGTCTCTGGATTTCCCAGCGCCCGATAACCTGGACCTGTACAACCTAGTCTAACCCAAGTATTACAAACACCGGGTCAGTCTGATGAACCAGAGTGAGAAAAACTCGAAAAGTTTAAGGGGAATCATCCAACTTGATTTTAAAGTTCAAAAACTTTTTGAAAGAAAAGGATAATCATAAGACCAAATCCACACATAAATACGACAGTTTTTACCTTACGATAACCTAAAACATTTTGGAAATCAATATCTTTTCTGATATTATAATTGTGTCTAAATACAAATAAATATCAATCCAGCAGAACGCTTGCATCTCATGCTCTACATATGTAGTATACAATCAAAACCGCGGGTGCTTATTGGAGATTGGATTCCGATTATGACAAAGTATGAAACAACCTACCGATAGTGTATCTCTAGAGGCGAATACACTGGGTTCAACAGAACGTCTTGCAACCCGACCCACACACGACCGACCCCTCATTTTGCTTGAGTGTATCGAATGTGCATCACCAACGGCTGGGATCATCAACCGTTTCCCAAAAAAGGGACAACATCGAAATAGATTAAAGAAGGAAATGAATTTTTTTTCTAGATAGGTGATTATACACTCTAATGGGATCGACTCACCAAGATTATATAAAATATAAGTGGGGAGAATTGAGTGAGTTTAACTCACCAAGATTTGATTTTGTTGCCAACGGCTCATTTTAATTAAATTAAACAGTCGTTTAATTTAATTAAAAATTCTGGCTAATTTCAATTCCGTCCATATTGATTCCATGATGTAGTTGTTGTCAAGGCGATTTCGATGCCAACTAGTTTATCAATTTCGGATAAGACAATCACAAGTTATAATTATTAAAAGTTTGCACTAATTATATAATAATTAATTAATTTTCCTAAGTATGGTTTAATTAAATTAATTACAATGATTAGTAAATAAACCAGGACCGTCTATTTCTGCTCTTCTGAACTTTGCTTTCTGTCCAACTTTACTCGGTCTCCCATTTGTTTTGTTCTACATGAGACAATAGGGAATATAGTTTTTGATGTTACCTTATTTTTAAGTATAATAATAATAATTCTTAAATTAATAGCATAATTTTAATAACTTACACAAGAAACTTGGCTGATATATCTTACCCCAAACCACTATTATTCTTCGTCCCTTTTAAGTTTCCGCTTGACATCATTTCTGTCCTTCGTATAATGTATTGAACAAAACAGGCTTGCCCCTTGAAATTTTGGAACAAACAGCTTCTCTCGTTTCCTGCTTCGTCAGTCATCTCTTGCCAAACTTTTATTATTTACTTCGCATTATTTATTTTCTTTTTTGGCCCAAAGCCCACACACATCAGCACACGTTTCTTTTGTTCTACACCCGATCCTTCCCTGCACCTTCTTCTCCAATTAATACTCCGCCTGCTCCTTCAAACTCCCTTCTCCTGATGCCTTCAACTCCCCTACACGTTGCCTCCCTGCATGTGTTTTTCTTCCCATTTCTTCATACTCCCTGTTGCTTCAAAACATCCCCTCCTTCCCACTATCATGCACTCCCTCCATATCTGTTTTGTTTTCACATTCTCTCCATACTTTCTCTCCTCCACACACACATCTTTCTTCCTTCATTCACGACATTCCTCCCCCATTCAAATTTACGGCTCATCTTTCAACCATCACGCCCCCACTCCTGCGGCCTTCACTTCAACGGCACCACCACTCGCTATTCAAGACACCTATCCTTCAGTAGCTCCATTTGCCCAAATTCTTTCTTTTTCTTCTCACGTAAAAATCCTTACTACTATACACAAAAGAATTCTCCCCCCTTCTTCTCACCTAACTACCATGCTGACACCATCAGAGCACCAACTCGGCCGCCATAGCTCCTACCAATTTTCTCCTTCGTGCGGTTACAGCACATTAAACCACGAACCTAACTTCTTCTCATAAAAGAAAGTTGGCATTTAACTCCTACTAAAACTCTTCGCATCTCCATTCCTGTAAATAACCCCATGCGTTTCACCCTCTTACCCTCCACGTAGTACCACTCGCCACCTTAACTCCTTTTGCATCATTCGAATAGTAGTTTCCCCCACCTGATTCTTATGCTTATGAACTCACGAACGTCGCTCCGTTCTTCCCTTCCATTACGACACTCTCCTGTCAACTCACCCGAGCTTTGACCACCACCAACATCCCGGCGATCACATCTCCCCTTGAATTATACGCCATGCAGAGGGAGAGAGAGGAAACGAAGTGTTTGCGGCGTGATGTACTTTAAGTTAATATACTGGACACACCGTGTGTTTAGTTTATGGACTGAGAGTTTATGTGGAGATGGATCTGTTGAGGCGGTTTGGTTTCATTCTTGCAGAACGATATTTGAGAGATGAGGAGTTAAGTTATTCTCTACTCTTGTTGGAGACAAATATGGAGGACGCTGCTGCATTTATAGGAAGGAAGTAAAAGAAAAGATGAGAACAATGTCACATCCGCATGGGTATGCAAAAATGTTAGGTTGGACGAAAGATATGCTTGTCTGTACGTGGTTAGGCATGTGTACGTATTCATTTATCCAGACGTGCTGTGTTTTCAATCCATCAGTCTGTTTGCTGTTTTCACTTAGCTATGAAGAGAGGCGCCTGAGGCTACCAAATGCGACAAGACTGGGCAGAAAGTTAAGCCTGGGTAGCATGTACGAATGATACCAAGGATGAACAGAAATTTTAATGGCCATGTGATGAACGGAGACACTAAAGTTTTTTTTATTGGTTACACTTGCTATGTGAAATCAGAAGAAAACAACTAATTTTTTTGTTGAAAACGACTTGAGATAAGAAGTGTTGAAAACGGCTGAACATATATTTTTCTTCCATACTTATACTTATTGGTTTCAGAAAAAGCTTGCTCTAGATAAACTTATAGGGATGCAGTATTGTAGCTTTAGTATTGTAGCTCCACATGGTAGGGAAGCTCCAGCTACATGGGGTTGGAGATTTTTCTTAGCATGTGGTGTTACCAAATGAAATAGGTGTTTTGATTTTCCATGGCATGGGCAGGTCAAAAGTTGAGGCTTGGGTAAGCTAAATTTAGCTTTCAGTTAGGCATGTGATATGATTAATGTGACTGGAAAGATCATATTAGGTCTACATTGATTTGAGTCCATAGGTAGCTGGTACGAATTTATGGTATACGATTTGATTTGTATGTGGGTCTATATTTAAATTCCTTAGGACATAAAGCTTTCAATTTATTTTATTTTAAAGCGGTTAATTTATGTTGTCGCTACGTGTTGTTAACAGTATATATATTTATACCGCCATATGCAACGGAAATAAGTATATTGTTACGTCTTGATGTGGTGGTCCCGATAAAATAAATTTCATTGAAATTGGATTCTTTTTTGCACAACAGTGCTATTTTAATTTATCGGTTCCCCTTTAAATTGTACACACCGATAAAATAACTCTAATTGGCTCCAAACTGGAAATCTAGCAATAATTAGCTATACGTTTTCCAATAAAACTTGTTTTGTCAGAAACGGAGGTCATCTGAAAAGAAAACATTTTTTAAGGCCTATATATTATATCGAACAATTTCCCGTGTGCGAAGCACGGGCCTCATCATAAGGTAAGTAACACATCGATTTGAACATTCTACTTCGTATGATTATTTAATTTCACCATCAATTTTCATTGGGCTTTTTATATTCGAACCGATACATATGAATTTCAAATCGTAAATTACGAAATACTGCGATGTTTACGAGTCCGAATTATAATTATATACAAATTATACATTCAAACGTCCTTTATTAAACGAATTATATATTATAAATCCATTTCCAATACCAAATCGATATTTAAATAATAATCTAATTTAAATATCTAACTAGAAAAATATGGGACATTACATTCCTTTCCCATTAAAAGAATTTCGTCCCCGAAATTATCAAGGCAAGAGAAATGTTATGAACCCGTTTACTTGCGAAATCCAATTTACTTTAAATCGAAAACTAATTCATTATTATAAATAAAACCTTCCAAAAATATCGAAAATTTTCTAACACTTCAAAATTCCCGGAAAAATTTGGTAGAATCTCCCCTGTCCGGAGGGACATCTGTGATATCGTAGGAACAAATAATATATATACATCGACCCACTCACTTGGAAAAACAAAAATCAAAACCCAAAATTTATATTTTTGTGTAGGCGTACCTTTTACAAGTGCTATTGAGCATGCCTGCTCCATTTGCGTGCAATCTATGCAATCAAAATCGATTCTCATAGCCTTTTGACACCTGTACTTAACTCGTTCCAACATATAAGTAACTGATATTTAAAAAAAATTAAATAACATTTCATTAACCAATAAGTATAACAACACTAATTCACAAATCCAAACATAAGCACCAATTTATTTGCCTATACAGGTTCATATCCTTAATTTCAATTCGCATGCATTTTTATTATGCTGGAATCCATTTTTAATTCATTTAACTCTTATTTAAACCAATGATGAATTTTATTTAATTAATCTAACAAATAATCAACAAGCAGTTTACAACCAACTCAATCAAATCAACTGGATTTTCTTTAAATATTAATATTTACATTGGTTTCACTATTTGAACATCAATCGATTTATCTCTGATTGATTTTTATTTAATTATTTTCTATTTAATTTCCAAATTTACTTTAATATATTCCAATATCATCTTTATTTAATTTCACTTAACCCAGTTAAGTTTCAATTCAAATTCTTAACCCAATTTGAATTTATTCAAATCAACTAACACACAATATCTCAATAATTTCATTAAATTATTTCTTTTATATAAAAAAAATATATTGGGTAAAATTATTTCATTTACCCTCTTTATAAAACAATATTATGTCAACTGCCAGTTCAATACTTCTCAATACTTGAACCAATCAGCCAACACAATAAAAAAACATTTGTATATAAAATTTACAAATACGCTCTCTCATACATATACATATACACTCAAACTCAATCTAGGGTATTACTAGCCCCATCTCTATCGAGTTACGCTACAGAGCCAAGATTATCACAAAACCAATAGCTCTGATACCACTATAACAACCCAAGGATTTTCGGCCCAAAAATCGACATAAATACATTAACGTATCTCATGCCGATCTTCCAAACACTGAAAAACACCGGAACGTTTATAGAAAGAAATTAGAGGGTGAGATAAGAGAGAAAGAAATATAAGAACAGAAGAATAAGAATCAACACAACACAGAATTAGAGCTTTCAATTTATTTTATTTTAAAGTGGTTAATTTATGCTATCGCTACTTGTTGTTAACGGTATATATATTTGTACTGCCATATGCAACGGAAATAAATATATTGTTACGGCTTGATGTGGCGGTCCCGATAAAATAAATTTCGTTGAAATTGGACTCTTTTTTGCACAATAGTGATATTTTAATTTATCGGTTCCCCTTTAAATTGTACGCACCGATCAAATAACTTTGATTGGCTCCAAACTGGAAATCTAACAATAATTAGCTATACTTTTTCCAATAAAATTCGTTTCGTCGGAAACGAAGGTCGTCTGAAAAGAAATCATTTTTAAGGCCTATATAATATATCGAACAATTTCCCGTGTGCGAAGCACGGGCCTCATCGTAAGGTAAGCAACAAATCAATTTGAACGTTCTATTTCGTATGATTATTTAATTTCATCGTCAATTTTCATTGAGCATTTTATATTCGTACTGATACATATGAATTTCAAATCGTAAATTACGAAATACTGCGACGTTTACGAGTTCGAATTATAATTATATAAAAATTATACGTTCAAACGTCCTTTAGTAAACGAATTATATATTATAAATCCATTTCCAATACCGAATCGATATCTAAAATAATAATAAAATAATTTAAATATCTAACAAAAAAAATACGGGACATTACACAAATCGCCAACTTGTTGGTGGGAAACTACCGACAAGGTTTTACTCGGACCAGACTTCGTCCGTGATTCCACGGAGAAGATATCTTTGATTAAGAAAAGGATGAAAGCAGCCCAAAACCATTAGAAATGGTATGACGATTAGCGAAGGAAGGAATATGAGTTTAATGTTGGAGACTTAGTATTCATAAACATATCCCCTCTTAAGAAGACAATTCAGATTGGGAAGACTAGGAAGTTGGCTCCTAGATTTATTGGGCCTTTTCGTGTCATCGAGAAGATAGGATCTTTGGCTGATCGAGTGGATCTCCCAAAACGTCTATCGGAAATCCATAATGTTTTTCGGGTATCTAATCTAAGGAAATTGCCATCATGATTCTTCTATCAGACTCGAGCTTGACGAAATTGGAGATATAGAAAAACTCGGGTTGGAGTCCAGTGTGCCCCGTGCCACTGCAAGGATTGTAGAGCATGGAATTAAGGGACTCCACAACAAAACCGTTCGCCTAGTCTGAGTACAATGGGGAAATGATCCTGTAGAAAGCACATAGGGGACCGAGGACAAGATGAGATAGACTCACCAGAGCTTTCCACAGGTAATTTTTTCTCAAAATAACGTTTATGGATGCATCATGATTGCTAGATTGGATGTTAGGAAATGAATGCAACACCATTGCACAGGCGCACTCATATAGAAATTTATGCATAATTATGTTGTTTGCATATATATTTCATTACATATTACACCTACAAGCTACGGTAGAGTTCACTTTAGTGGATCTGCAGTTCGTAATCACTACGAGTCATGAGTGTCTTTGGATGAACTAAAAATAACATGGGTGTACAGCATGGATGTTTCGAGTGAATTGTATTTTTTGCCCCTTAAAAAGATTTTGGGACGAAATCTTTTTTAAGGGTAGGAGCCATAAAATTCAGAAGTATTAATAACAATTAAATAATTAAAAATAAGCAATTAAATAATAAGGCTAGAAAACGAGATTTTGCAGGTTTAGGAATTTGGCTACGAAATTCTTTTATTTGGATTCATCACGAAATTCTGTATCGTTTTCATATATAATATGCTGAAAATGGTCAATGTATGAAGAAGTTATGAACAAATCAATTTGGACAGTAAATGCAGATAATATATATGTGTGTCCAAAATATATTCAAAATAAAGAGGGAGATTTAAAATTTGAAAAGAAGATAAGATCATGGGGACAAAGGATATTTTATATAGGGAATAAGATTGAAGAAATAAAGGAACGAATCAATTAAATCTAACACCTTAGCAACACACGTTTATTGGGCATTCCAGCCCCTAGTGATTGACCGCCCCCTAGGAGGGGTGCCGACCGCCCAGACCGACCACCTGACGGCTGGCAACCCAATAAATCTATGTGGTTAGGGTTTTTTTATGATGGATATATATAAATTAAAGGCCTGGATTTAATCAAAGTAATCTGATGGTCTACACTCACACGAGCAACTACATATAACCCCTCATATCACACATTAGAACCCGAGCTATTTTCTTATCCCTGCCTCCATGCTGCCCCTCTACCATTACTAATTTCCAAAAAATTGAAGGTTAGGAAATTCTTCTATTCCTCCAACCTCTATCTTATCTCTTCTCTATTCTAATTCTTATAGGTTTAATACTCAAAGATTTGGTATAAATATCTATCTATATATAAGATTCTAATACATGTCTTACACACACACACACACACACACACATATATATATATATATATATATATATATTAAGAGGATTGTTGGAGCAAGTTTGCGCAAAGAATTAGCACAGATCTAGATCTACTACAGAAATCCTATCTATTCTGCCTGGATCTGTGAGTGGAATATCGTTTACTTAGGCATTCTCATATTTTTATTAGATGATCATGTTGATAGAAATGCCTAGAAGGATTTTGAAATTAATAACATTAATACCAAAAAAAAAAACCAAATCCTCTATTTTATATTTGCATATGTATTATCATGATTATTTGGGTTTTGTGAACTTTTAATTTTAATATTGGTTTAAAGATGAAAATGGGTGTTGCTATTATTGTTTCTATTTTGTGTAATTCACCATATTAAACAATTGATTGTAACCTAAAAGAGTTTAAATTTGGGTATTTCATGTTTTGATTGGGTTTCGGTTCTTTTTTGAATCCAGACATGTTCATACTTGAATACGTCAAACATAAATGTTTTTTTGTGTATAACACCAAAATGAGGTGAATTAGATAAAATGGAAATTATATACAACCATGTATAAGTGTATGTAATACATTGTTTGTAATCTAGTATTGAAACCATTCTAGCAAGGTTAGGATGCAAGTTGAAATTTGTATGTTTGTATATTTTCCATTCACTTCTATCTATCATTCCATAATTATGTCATCATGCCTAAAATGCAGCGGTAAAGATATGGAAAAGTTAATTTGTGTACCTTGATTTGGACAAATTGACAATTGCCACCTAGTTAGAACGTTTCCTCCTTCATACGAATATTTAATGTTGTTATGCGATTATTATTATATTATTAATATAGCGTAATCAACATAATTAACATAATATTAACGTAATAAATGCGATTAGGTTAAGTTTCGAATTTGAAATGTCCCCATATATAAATATATATTGATTGTTTGTGTGTGCGTATATAAAATGGCTTTTGTGGATATATAAAGTGACACATAGACACGAGGTTAGTTGCCATTTGTGGTAGAAGACTTCCCGAAACCGACCGGCAAATCCAGCAACCACAAGTAGGCCCAACTAATGTGAGATGTCTAGGTGCCATGGGCCATTCAAAAACTTAATACGCTAGACACGAGGTTAAACCAACCTTTAGAAGCCTGTCGGGAACCGACCGACATATCCAGCATCTATAGGTATACGGTTTAATGTGAGAGGTCTATTGTGTGTGTATATATATATAAATGTAACTATAACAATATATAATTCTATCGTATGTGAAAATAGGCAGGTTTACTACATCATGAAATGGTCTTAAGTGGATGACTCTCTTTTTATCCAGTTTGGGTCTTAAGTAGTTAGGACTAGGACCCTCCAAAGGTTTATTCCTTGGAGAGGAATGAAAGTCATGGGACCCACGCTTATTAGATATAAATAAGTCTTTGGGTCCTCCTCTAAAAGTGGTTAGGCATAAAGGGTAACAGAGTACCATAGTTCACGGGAATGTACACTTCCTCTAGAAGCTTGTAAGGGCATAATTAGGGACAGGATTGGTATACGAAAGGTATGTGGCCATTGCATGCTCACCAATTGTCTAATGGAAGTCTTAAGCGACGTAGGTGTCATACTCTAATATCAGTTAAATAGTAATGTTCGTCATACTACTTCTCATATTACAATTTAGAGTATAGAGTTAAGAACGATAACGTATTCGGACGGGGTCTTAAGGGACTAGGGTCCGCCTTAGGGTTATAAGTGATCAAAACAATCCACCTTTAATAGGGCCATAAGTGACCGAGAATGTCCACCTCGTTGGGTCCTTACCCTAAAAATACTAATGAACGATTGACTTGGATATCCACCTCATTGGATAGATACTTGGTGTTTTTTTAAATCTTGTGTGCTAAGTAGACATACCTTGACATATGTAACCTGCAAAAAATATAGGGTATGGACATTAAGTAACACCATATTTCAGTCACACGAAACTTTATGTTCTGACCCCGTCGTTAACATATCCAATAGGTTAGTAGATAAGGTAAAGTTATGGACGAAGATATGATGGGAGCTGAAGATGAAGACGAAGTCATTATGCTATTATTAGTAGTTATTGCTTTACTTCTTTTGGAAACTTGTGAGAATGAATTATCTGATGTACCTATTGAACAGATGTAACTTTGACTGTTGTATTTCTGTGGTTTTTAAATAATTAGTACATCTTATTTCAGTACTATATTTTCTCTTTCCGTTTTTTGAGATTTCCATTCAAGGTATCTGTGCAAATGTAGTCCTTAACGGAACCAACAATCCGTTTAGAATGGTTCTAAGTTTCGGTGGGCCTTTCCTGGGTCAAAAATTTAGGCCCATTCTGGGCGAGTTGTTACATGCGGAATCTCGTGGGTCAGCGATTATCCGTGAGAGACGGCTCGGACATAGGAGAGTTTGTGTCGTTTGAGGTTCGGTTGCGACAAGTGGCTACAGTAGACGAGAATAAACTCATGATGGAGCTCTTGACAGAGAAGAGCGTAAAAAGCTGGAGGAAGGGAGGAGATTGTTATGGGAGGATGTAGAGAGAGAGAGAGAGAGATTGGCAAAGAGTGCCACTTAAATGGGAAAGTTTGTGCCTACTGAGGGCATGCTTGTTGCTCCTGAGTTTGTAGAGGGAAGTTCTTACCAGCCGTTAGTTCCACTATCTGTCACGATGAGCAGTCCCATAGTCCCGGTTCATGTCTCAGCTCAATAAGATCCGAACATCCAGGATTAGGAGTGACGAGATCCACTTTTACCATGACAATGAGCACCCTTCCTTCCATACCCCCGCTCCATCTTTCTGGAGGTAAATTTCCGTTACCGCGAATACCTAAAGATGACGTGATCACCGAATTCACATGAACTAAATAGTTGTGTTACTTACTGTGTAGCCCCTCCTGGAGCAAAGATAACAATAGGCGTTGTCTCCTTGCTTCCCAAACGTCTGAGTCTGGATTGGGCTTACAGGGAATTCAGTTTGGAGTAGTGGGAGAGTATGTGGATACGTTCTCGGATGTTGGTTTAGGGTCCAATCTTCATAAGGATCTTTTGGAGGAAGGAGATGTTGTAGATGGCCAAAGTGCCCAAGTGATAGGGGCAGTTGATGCGAGCGTGCACACAATGCATGATATGGTGGAGGCCCAAAAAGCCAAGATGGTGGCGAAGTCTAAGGAGTAGGAAGAAAAGAGGATGCAGGATGAGGCTGCTATACTGGAGGCAGAGGCCAAAGCTAGACAAGATGGCGAGAAAAAAGTTGTTGCTGTAGCGGCGAAGAAGAAAGCCGATGCCGTGGCAGAGAAAGAAAGGGTTGCCGAAAAGGCCAGGAAGAAGAAGGCGGCTGACGAGGCTGAGAAGGAAAGAGCCACCGAGGAGGCTAGGAAGAAGAAAGTTGACGATGACGCCAAACAGAGAGCCGTAGAGACTTGTGAGAAGCTTAAGGTGGATGATATCATGAAACCCAAATCCATGAAGCTAGCGGATCGGAAGGTAGCCAAAGATGTTAGGAAGAAGGCGGAGGCCAAGAAAGCTCTGGGAGAGGGTGACATTGTGTTGGCCCTTGCTTCTGATATTGCCCTTAAACCACCGCAACATATTTCCCTCAAGGATGTCACGGAGATTACAAGCGGCGAGGATGATGGTTAGAGGCGCACCTTGGTATCTTACGAGTCCATCACTCCCATGAGGGGTAGAGGGGGGAAAAGCGGAAGTGGCTCTGGAAGGAAGAGGTCCATTACTGGTGACCCGCCTAATGCCGAATCTGTATAGAAAAAAAGAATGAGTAGTATCAATAGTAGTCATAGATATTATAGATATTATGGTTATGTAGGCCGATAGTAAATGCGAGTACAGCCTTTGCTTTTGGTCTTCGAAGTCATGGTGTGGTTCTCGGAAGCTAAGTAAATGAACTATGAAAAAAAATGGTTTGGAATATTTCCAACTCGTTGAATGAAAAGATGACTTAAATAAGAAAGCGAAAGACAAAATTTTGAATTTTCTATATGGATTGGATTAGGTTATTTGAGTCAAACTATATATTAGTAAAAAGTAAATTTCCTTCTTATTACTTGGTTTTCACAAAACTACTTATAACAAATTTAACTTAAGTTATTTTAACCATTTAGAACCTTACAACTATTTTATAACTATCTTACAATTATTTTATAATTAATTATATATAAGAATACATTCTATTTTTCAAATTTAACTATTTTAAGTATATTTTATAAATTTGGATAAATGTCCAATCCGTGCTAGTAAATTCAAAAGGTATTAAAAATGAAGATTTCAAGTAAAAATGATATTTTCTGAAATGAAATCATAACTTGAGTGATTTGACAAGGGATAATCGTAAATGTCAGATTTGAAATCTTAAATTGAATCGAGGATGAATTATTTGAGTAAGTGGTTTTAAATCAATATTTGAATTTAACCGTTTTTAGTGATACCCGAAATATGATTTCAAATCTAATGGTCACGGTGTGAAAAATGTAAACATTTGGTTGTTAGAGAGACCGGAGTCAATATTGTCATATTCTCTACCAATACCGATACCACTTTAACAACTGTGTACGTGGTGGAGAATCCAGAACGAAGTAGGATGGATTGGAGGCGATTACTGGATTTGAAAAAAGAGAACGGTGATGGATAGCCTTGACCTTCGGGTCATAATTAAAATGACTAAAACATGAGCTATACCGTGATTAAGTGAGAACGCATCTCTGATCAGATACGCTTCTTCGATACCATCTATATTAATTTGTGATCGATTTGGGCTCCCTTTGATATGGGAGTGTGTTCTGAGGTAGCGGTAGTTGCTACCATGCGTTACTCCTATCCCGCCAACGAGCGTTGAGGCTGGGGCAGGAGTGTCGGCGAGGCCGGTCTCTCCAATAACCACCACTAATAATGCCACGTCGTTGGAGAAAGCAGGTTAGTTAAAGAGTTGGATGATGTTCCAATCGATATTCCTCCATCTTGGCCTAGTGCCACAGGCTCCAGAAGCTTAACTTTACCTGCTGGGGAGATAACTCCTCCAAGCGAGTATCAATTTGGTCTGTGAAGAGCACACTTAGGGCACACACTCATAAACACCACATAACTCAACATTTTCTTATGTGCGTGAAGTGCTTTGCCCTAATCCTTGAATCTTCTTTGTGCAGGTGAATTGGTTTTCGCAGAAGTGGCGATGGTAGGTATCGAGGCCATGGATCGAAGGGTCGACGACCGCAAAAGAGATCAGTTTTGACTAGCTTCAAGAAAGGGGCCATACTAGCCTAGTCCTCCCGCTCTCGCAGTCGCGGTGGCGATCACCGACATCCAAGACATTCAGAGTTCCCACCACCTCTTCGATCGTCGGAGGGCAGATTCAGGGTTTGAGACCGCGGGCACCAGACCGAAAGTCTCAACGTTTTCCCTTCCTACCCCTCTAGTGGAGCCCCTTCATAGATCTACTAGTCATGTTGTACAGTCAGTAGACCGCAGGCCACCGAAGACAGGTATGTCGAGTGGAGGGCCGAAAGTTGTGCAATTAACCAACGAGGAGAAGATGGCCCTCTTGAAAGAACAGTTCCTAAATAATTACTTTGAAGAGTTGATGTGGGTGCCGGACCTTAGTCTGATTCCTCGTGACGACCCCACTCTCATATGGAAGAAAGTTTACCATCCCTACCACCAAGCTGCAGAATTCAATAGGTATGCTGGGCACCTCTCTGACCTGATCTGGAACAAGAACTTGCATCTACAAAACTGTGAGTTGGCTCTTAAGGCTGAACAGGACAGCGTCTGGAATTGAGACGTGTTATTGGGTAAGTCACCTCTCTAGGTTGTCGTTGTTCTTGCTTGTACTAGCTGCGCGATCGAGTGCTAACTCTTTCATTATTGACACATGTGAGATGATAGAGAAATACGAGAGGACTGAGAGAGAGGCAAAGTGTAACACCCCACCTCCGCTAGGGTCACTCACAAAGGGAATGCCCTAGTTTTGGAGAGGTATTATCGAGATAACATCACAGAATTATCACAAGACAGAACATAAATAAATAATTAAGTAAACAGCGGAAGAAATTCTGAGCAAAATAGAACTTCATTTCATTTCAAAATAAACCATGTCTTTTACAAAGATTTCAAGTGACTTCATTACGACTGTCTTGTAATAATAGCCAAAGAAGCAATAACTTAAAAAAAACTGTAAAACAACTTATTCCCCAAGTGCAGTAAAAAGAAGCAGCCATAGCGAACCGTACATGCTGAGCCAAAGCAAGTGATATCCAAGCTAAGAGCTAGTTATTCCTCCCTGAGAACCTGGGGGGAGAAACGAAAGAAAAAGAGGCGAAAGGAAAAAGGGTCAGTCATAAAGACTGAGTAAGTTCTAGTGACTTTCAGTGTAAAAACGGTTAAAACAACCTGTCATGTATGAACTGGAACTAAACTTAAGAATAGTTTCAAGGTAGACAAGATAGACTAAGGTGATCAGGATAAGTCAAGACAAGTCAAGTAAAGCATCACAAGTTCGAGATTCGTTGCATCTACTGTACTAGTATACTAGGCCCATGTCACAAGTTAATCACGAAATAAATCCCGTGGCCCAATGAAATGACCCTGGAACGGGGTCTGACCCAAGTACGGGGTCCTACGGAGCGATTATCTAGTCGATCGGCTCCCTACAAGTTCTAGCTCGTCATGTGTCCGTGTCATACGGCTAATCACGAATGTAGTCACCTGTGCTGGGTCCACCCTAGGGTGTATCAGCCCTATGGTGTCAACCCCTGACACGATTCAAGATGCACAGATAAATCTACAGATACCCAGTGTCTGCCCCGGATACGTGCACGATCGTAGTCCGCCGAACCTACACTGGCGTACCCCACTGCCGTCGTTCACCTCTTACAATCAGCCCAGTAATCGTGCCCCCACCCGGCCTAGCCCCAGGGTACCTTGATACATCTAGAGGGTTACTGCTGAAAGGGGTCGTGTCTAGGGTTTCGCCTAATAGATTAGGTCATGTAATTCGTGACCTAACCCGCCTTACTGATCAAGTCATGTAATTCGTGACTTAACCCTTTTCTAGTCTAGTCATGTCAAGGTGGTTAAGTATGTCATTTCAGTTCGCGACTTAACCCGCCTACGTGTCATGTCAAGTTGGCTAAGTGTTGTCGTTTTCCAGTTCATGACTTAGCCCTACAAATCATGTTCAAGTTGGTTAAGTTGTCTTTCTCATGTTCATGACTTAACCTTAATTGGCATTGATTGATTCGTTAATGCACCGAACCACTCACATTGGATCCTGTTGTTCGTAGCCACTGGATTTGCCGGGCGGTTCCGGGCAGGTTTACGCTACGAACTCAACCCAACCTCGGGTTTCAAGCGCGATGTGACCAACTACCCACATTGGATCCTATTGTTTGTAGCAACTGGATTTGCCGGGCGGTTCCGGGCAGATTTACACTACAAACTCAACCCAACCTCGAGTTGGCCACTTTCTTGTTCTCTAAAGTCATGCCCATGTTCTTATCAATTTTGATATCATGTTCATGTGTCACCTTCGTGCCCAACTAAGGCATGTTTAAAGTCAAGTTATGGCATGTTCAAGTCAAGTTTTCGTGCCATAATTCATGTTCTACTTATGCCAAATTTCACAGTTTATTCCTATAATTAATTCAAGTTTTGCCTATTCTACCCAATCGTATCCCCAACGTATATAAACGCACTTCGTTCATAAGCATAAACAATTCAAGAGATAAAGGGGAATAACACCAAACATGTGATAGGCATATGTGACAATTCCAACATTACTTGCATAATAAACAGACTATAGCATATCACATAGTTGCAACAATGATAACTTGGCATAGTAATGATTCCAACTTAATCTAACATGATGATTTAAACTTTGCATCATAGGCATAATAATCATTGCGGCATCATAATAATTTTTATCATGAACATTAAGCATTAAAGGCGTAGTAATCCTAATAGGCATAGTGAATTCCAATTTAACATTTTAACCTAATAATTCTCATAGACATAATGATTCCAATTTAGTGATTCTAAATCAACATGATAGACATAATGATTCCAATTTGTCGTTTTTATCATAATTAGCATGATTGACAATTTAGCTTAATTAACATGATAGATAATTTAGCATCTTTAACATGATTAACATGATAGACAATTTAGCGTTTTTAACATAATTAACCTAGCAATACCCAATTTTCATTAATCATGATGGGTATAATAACATTATAGGCATAATTCCATCATAGCCATAGTTTAATTAGCACCATAGGCATGGTTTCATCAACATAAAGATTTCATAGCGAATTTATGGACATGAATTAGTCCAACTTGCCAAACAATCAAGCCCAAAATGATTCATAACAACGTAAAAATCATGACAGGTTTAACCTGTAATGTTGCCATAGCAATATCCCCAAATTATAATTCAACGATAAATAATATAAACAATGAATAGGCAATAATACATAAATTCAATTTCAATTCATCGCATGTCCATATTGTTTTAGCGTTTTTGCCTAAAAAGTAACATAGAACTTACAATATGAAGCAAATAACCCAATTAAGAATCCCAAATCAAATAGTCTCCAAATTCGTTGCCTAAAGGGTCGTAGTTGTTGTAGCTTCTAGTTGTAGCCTTCAAGAATCATCCTCCTTCTTCTATAATCTTTCTCTTTGTATTTTTAATTTAGAGCTCTAGGTTTAATGGCGGCGGCCTAAGGCTAGAATGAAATGGTATGATGTTAGGCTAGGTCTTAGGTCCTTTTTATAATGTTTGCAAGATGTTTTAGACCGTCGATGGAGCTTGATTCAATCATAGACGTTCGTTTGAAGGGGAAGCCAATCCGGTGTCGCCACCTAGCCCTAGTGACAAAGCAGACCACAGAAAATCGGCCAAACACAGACCTGGCCAGCCAGGTTGGACTGGGTTCGACCTGGCTCTGGACCAGGTCGACACCCCTGTCGACAGGGCTGTCGACAGCCCTGTCGACATGGCTAGCCCAGGTCGACAGCCCTGTCGACCTGGGTGGCTTAGGCGGGAATTTTCCCGCCCTGGCCCACTGGGCCCGATTTTAATTTTTTATTTGTTTTCTGAGCTGTTCGAATTTTAAATTTATTTTAAAAACTTCCGAAGGCCATATCTTCTTCATACGGACTCCGTTTTTCGAAAACTCGGACTCTATTTCGCGTATTTTTCCGAGACGAACACAATGGCGTATCCCGTTTCCCTTAGTTCTTTGATTTGAAATTAAGTATACTTTAATTTACGAATTTCACTGTTATAGAATACACGGGGTGTTACATTCTCCCCCACTTAAAAGGATTTCGTCCCGAAATCTTCAAGTTAGGAGGAATGTATATCCTAACATCCAAACATCCATCTACTCATCCATCAAACACGAGTATCCATTGTCCTTAAAAGACTTCTAATGCTTTATGATCATATGCGAAGTGTGTGTATATGTTCCTTAGCTAATGCTAATGATCAGGCCTGATTGATCTTCTAAATGCAAAATATGTCTAGTGAAATGAATCCAATATGTATGCAAATTTTCCTACTATAATTCATAATTTCTACATGAGTGCTCAAACATTCAATCATATGCAACAACCAAATGATAGCACAACCAAGTTTCAAAATAAACACTCATGCATATGCAACATGAAAATGTGTCTGAGCCGATCTAGTGCCTAATGTGTATTCATGCATCCACGAGCAACCACTTGCGACCACTTGCAACCATTTCGCAATCATAACATGTTTCAACTACATGTTTACATCCAAAAAGATTCTACCTATGGTTCTCAAGATAGGATCAAAGAGATAACAAAACACACATGGATAGCAAGAGAAATGTGTGTAAACCTATTGGAAAATAGATCTAGAATGAGTTAACGATGTACCGCCAGAAGGTCCGGTCTGCTTCTCAGGGCAGTCTTTGCTGATGTGTCCAGTCTTCCCACAATGAAAACATTCACCTTGCTTTCTCTTCCTCTTCCTACAATCCTTGGCAATGTGCCCTTCCGTACCACAGTAATTGCATTTCCTTTTATCGCGTGAGTTGTTGTTCTTGCCTCCCTTCTCGGAGTCTACCTTCTTATTCTTAGAATCGTTAGGCTTGTCCTCTTTCTTCCCTTGAGAGTTTTCTGCCTCTGTCTCCTTCTTGCCCTTATCTTCCTCGTTTAGCAATGCCATCTGCACCAACCTTTCTTAAGTAGCTCCCATGGGTATATGGGTCATGGCCAAACTGTGTAATGGCTCATTCAACCCTTTGACAAAGCGGAGGGCCTTTTTGTGCGGGGTGTTGACTAGGTCTAGTCCGAACCTAGCTAGCTCATCGAACTGATTCACATACTCTCTGACAGTCTTGTCTCCTTGCTTAAGAAATAAGAATTTTTCCAACTGCAAACTTCTTTCCGCATCTGCGAGAAATTTAGTTTCAAACCTCGCCCTAAAGTCCTCCCATGTTTCCACTGGTCTTTCTGCATTAGTGACTTCCCACCAGTAGGAAGCCTCGCCCTTTAGTAGCCACACTGCCAGTTGTACTTTCTGCCTATCTTCTACTTCAAAGATGACGAATAAGTCCTCGGTTTCCTTTAACCAATTCCTAGCTGCCACGAAGGACTCAGTTCCATGGAAGTCCTTTCCTCCCATAGCCTTAAAATCTTTACATATCTTAGCAAAAGTGTTTCCCCATGGAGGAAGAGGTGCAACTGCAGCTGGATGATTTCCTGCAGCTGGGGGAGGGGGAACGGTAAGACCTGGCTGGGTGGCCCTTGCTTCTAAGAATCGTCTAAACCAACCAGGTATTGGCACACCCTCCGGCAAGTTAAGTTCTTCGGACATGATGCTGAAACAAGAAGGATAGATTCAAAACGAAGGACAAGAGATTCAAACAAGGAATCAAAGGATAGTGCTAATGGCTTTTGGGGAATAGCCTTTAAAAACTTTTTCTTGGAAAATGCTTCTTTGTAAATGGTTTTGAAAAAAATTTAATTCAAAATGTTTTCAAAACCCTTGCCCAGTCTTGGTAAACCTTCTGCTCTGATACCACGTGTAACACCCCACCTCCGCTAGGGTCACTCACAAAGGGAATGCCCTAGTTTTGGAGAGGTATTATCGAGATAACATCACAGAATTATCACAAGACAGAACATAAATAAATAATTAAGTAAACAGCGGAAGAAATTCTGAGCAAAATAGAACTTCATTTCATTTCAAAATAAACCATGTCTTTTACAAAGATTTCAAGTGACTTCATTACGACTGTCTTGTAATAATAGCCAAAGAAGCAATAACTTAAAAAAAACTGTAAAACAACTTATTCCCCAAGTGCAGTAAAAAGAAGCAGCCATAGCGAACCGTACATGCTGAGCCAAAGCAAGTGATATCCAAGCTAAGAGCTAGTTATTCCTCCCTGAGAACCTGGGGGGAGAAACGAAAGAAAAAGAGGCGAAAGGAAAAAGGGTCAGTCATAAAGACTGAGTAAGTTCTAGTGACTTTCAGTGTAAAAACGGTTAAAACAACCTGTCATGTATGAACTGGAACTAAACTTAAGAATAGTTTCAAGGTAGACAAGATAGACTAAGGTGATCAGGATAAGTCAAGACAAGTCAAGTAAAGCATCACAAGTTCGAGATTCGTTGCATCTACTGTACTAGTATACTAGGCCCATGTCACAAGTTAATCACGAAATAAATCCCGTGGCCCAATGAAATGACCCTGGAACGGGGTCTGACCCAAGTACGGGGTCCTACGGAGCGATTATCTAGTCGATCGGCTCCCTACAAGTTCTAGCTCGTCATGTGTCCGTGTCATACGGCTAATCACGAATGTAGTCACCTGTGCTGGGTCCACCCTAGGGTGTATCAGCCCTATGGTGTCAACCCCTGACACGATTCAAGATGCACAGATAAATCTACAGATACCCAGTGTCTGCCCCGGATACGTGCACGATCGTAGTCCGCCGAACCTACACTGGCGTACCCCACTGCCGTCGTTCACCTCTTACAATCAGCCCAGTAATCGTGCCCCCACCCGGCCTAGCCCCAGGGTACCTTGATACATCTAGAGGGTTACTGCTGAAAGGGGTCGTGTCTAGGGTTTCGCCTAATAGATTAGGTCATGTAATTCGTGACCTAACCCGCCTTACTGATCAAGTCATGTAATTCGTGACTTAACCCTTTTCTAGTCTAGTCATGTCAAGGTGGTTAAGTATGTCATTTCAGTTCGCGACTTAACCCGCCTACGTGTCATGTCAAGTTGGCTAAGTGTTGTCGTTTTCCAGTTCATGACTTAGCCCTACAAATCATGTTCAAGTTGGTTAAGTTGTCTTTCTCATGTTCATGACTTAACCTTAATTGGCATTGATTGATTCGTTAATGCACCGAACCACTCACATTGGATCCTGTTGTTCGTAGCCACTGGATTTGCCGGGCGGTTCCGGGCAGGTTTACGCTACGAACTCAACCCAACCTCGGGTTTCAAGCGCGATGTGACCAACTACCCACATTGGATCCTATTGTTTGTAGCAACTGGATTTGCCGGGCGGTTCCGGGCAGATTTACACTACAAACTCAACCCAACCTCGAGTTGGCCACTTTCTTGTTCTCTAAAGTCATGCCCATGTTCTTATCAATTTTGATATCATGTTCATGTGTCACCTTCGTGCCCAACTAAGGCATGTTTAAAGTCAAGTTATGGCATGTTCAAGTCAAGTTTTCGTGCCATAATTCATGTTCTACTTATGCCAAATTTCACAGTTTATTCCTATAATTAATTCAAGTTTTGCCTATTCTACCCAATCGTATCCCCAACGTATATAAACGCACTTCGTTCATAAGCATAAACAATTCAAGAGATAAAGGGGAATAACATCAAACATGTGATAGGCATATGTGACAATTCCAACATTACTTGCATAATAAACAGACTATAGCATATCACATAGTTGCAACAATGATAACTTGGCATAGTAATGATTCCAACTTAATCTAACATGATGATTTAAACTTTGCATCATAGGCATAATAATCATTGCGGCATCATAATAATTTTTATCATGAACATGAAGCATTAAAGGCGTAGTAATCCTAATAGGCATAGTGAATTCCAATTTAACATTTTAACCTAATAATTCTCATAGACATAATGATTCCAATTTAGTGATTCTAAATCAACATGATAGACATAATGATTCCAATTTGTCGTTTTTATCATAATTAGCATGATTGACAATTTAGCTTAATTAACATGATAGATAATTTAGCATCTTTAACATGATTAACATGATAGACAATTTAGCGTTTTTAACATAATTAACCTAGCAATACCCAATTTTCATTAATCATGATGGGTATAATAACATTATAGGCATAATTCCATCATAGCCATAGTTTAATTAGCACCATAGGCATGGTTTCATCAACATAAAGATTTCATAGCGAATTTATGGACATGAATTAGTCCAACTTGCCAAACAATCAAGCCCAAAATGATTCATAACAACGTAAAAATCATGACAGGTTTAACCTGTAATGTTGCCATAGCAATATCCCCAAATTATAATTCAACGATAAATAATATAAACAATGAATAGGCAATAATACATAAATTCAATTTCAATTCATCGCATGTCCATATTGTTTTAGCGTTTTTGCCTAAAAAGTAACATAGAACTTACAATATGAAGCAAATAACCCAATTAAGAATCCCAAATCAAATAGTCTCCAAATTCGTTGCCTAAAGCGTCGTAGTTGTTGTAGCTTCTAGTTGTAGCCTTCAAGAATCATCCTCCTTCTTCTATAATCTTTCTCTTTGTATTTTTAATTTAGAGCTCTAGGTTTAATGGCGGCGGCCTAAGGCTAGAATGAAATGGTATGATGTTAGGCTAGGTCTTAGGTCCTTTTTATAATGTTTGCAAGATGTTTTAGACCGTCGATGGAGCTTGATTCAATCATAGACGTTCGTTTGAAGGGGAAGCCAATCCGGTGTCGCCACCTAGCCCTAGTGACAAAGCAGACCACAGAAAATCGGCCAAACACAGACCTGGCCAGCCAGGTTGGACTGGGTTCGACCTGGCTCTGGACCAGGTCGACACCCCTGTCGACAGGGCTGTCGACAGCCCTGTCGACATGGCTAGCCCAGGTCGACAGCCCTGTCGACCTGGGTGGCTTAGGCGGGAATTTTCCCGCCCTGGCCCACTGGGCCCGATTTTAATTTTTTATTTGTTTTCTGAGCTGTTCGAATTTTAAATTTATTTTAAAAACTTCCGAAGGCCATATCTTCTTCATACGGACTCCGTTTTTCGAAAACTCGGACTCTATTTCGCGTATTTTTCCGAGACGAACACAATGGCGTATCCCGTTTCCCTTAGTTCTTTGATTTGAAATTAAGTATACTTTAATTTACGAATTTCACTGTTATAGAATACACGGGGTGTTACACAAAGCATGCTAGTGACAAATTTAAGGACACCGCAGCGTCGTTAACGACAGAGAATACGCAGCTTAAGAAAGACTACTCTGAGCTTGTAGAGGAAATTACTCGCTTGATGAAGGTCAATGACAAGGTGTTCCAGTTGAGAAAGATAACGAAGCCCTGTTGAAGGAAAATGAGAGTTTGAGGGCCGAGAATGCGGAGACTTAGAGGCTAATGCAGGAGAATGTCGAACTGAAGAGACAACTTGAGGAGGCAAAAATAGATAAGGAAAAGACCGAGGACATAGCTCGGGATGCGCTAAGCCAGCTCAGGATGCGCTAAGCCCTGAAGCCGCATTTGCAGGTGCTGGAAGTGCGGACGTTAAAGGCCCATGCTGCTTTGAGAGGAGCAGGATCCTAAACGTATTGTTCCAAGCGTTTCTCAATCGCATCCTTAAGGCGGCGACAGTCGTTAGTGTTGTGTCCATTCATGTTGTGGAGTGTGCAGTATTTGCCGGAATTTCTCTCGCGGTCGGTGGATTCCCTCATGTTGGGCTTCTTATACTGAAGAGTATACAGTTTTCTAAGTAGATAGTTTCAATATCTTGATTCAATGGAGTGTAGGTCCTGTAACTCTTGTAGCGGTCGTGCTTCTTGGGATCCACAAGAGCCTAGTTATTGTTGCGACCGCCTTTTTTCCGCTGTTCGGCTTGAGCTTGTAGGGGGCTGCTCCTTTGCCCTTGATAGGGGATTTTCTGACCCGCTTTCCTTCAACGTTGTCGTTGATGTTGCCAGTCTGTGAATTATTGTAGTGGTTATCCCGAGAAGCTCGGTTACGTCTTGCTTCTTCCTGGCATAAGAACTATCCAGCCTTTTCATAGAAAGCTTCTAGAGTCTTAGGCTGCTTTCTATCGATCCAGGCTCTGAATTCGGAGGTAGGAAGGACACCTTTTGCAAGTTAGAAGAGCACGGTGTGAGGCTTCGGGTCGTCGACCTCGGCGAGGGCGGTATTGAAGTGCGTAAGATAGCTTTTGCTAGATTCTGCAGGCCCTTGGTAATGATTGGATAGGGTGAGGGTGTTCTTCGGAGTCGGAACATGCATTATGAACTACTTAACCAATTCTGTAGCCAGTTAGCCAAAGTTGTAGACAGATCGAAGTGGAAGGCGAGAGAACTAAAGAAGAGTTATCCCTGACAAAAAGACTGAGAAGCACTTGCATTTGACGGCATCGGTGTCCCCGTTGGAGTCTATCTTCCACTTATAATGGTTCAGAAAGACACATGGATTAGTCGTGCCATCGTAGAATGCGATCTGTGGCATGTTGAAGTGTTAGGGAAACTCGTTTTTCTGTATGATTCTAGTGAAAGGGTTATGCCTCAAGTGGGCTTCCCACAAGTTGTTGGCGTTTCCCCATATATCTTTCATGATCCTTCGGACTATGTCTTGGAGATATGCTAGGTAGGGATCTTCCTGTGGAATCCATTGGTTTTGGCAAAATTCAGGAGTTCAACTCCATGGACGCCTTCTGTGATGCTCATTGGGCCCATCATCTTCCATATCATCGACATCGATTGCTTGATTCTCATGTGCCTAGGGAGGGTAAGAAGGTTGGTGTGCGTCATGTTCTAGTGGGAATTGGGCCGACTGGGTTGTCAGAACTCAGAAGCATGGGCCCTAAGTTCTTAGCGGCAACAGCTGGGTTCTGTCGAGGAGGGGGTCGGTTACTCGGATCCGGTTCGTCGTTGGTAACCAACCGGATGCGATCACGGTACTGCTTTCCCCCGTTGTATGTGACGGTGGTTCTACCACTGTTTCCATTTTCATTGTCGTCGTGGCAATTAGTATAGGCATTGGAATGGACAACGTCGTTGCTGCTAAGACTGTACCTCCTTTGTTGAGGGCCACGAAATTCAAAAGAAGTTTCTGAGACATTACGCCGCGATCAGGCAATGTTCTGAGCAAGCTGAAGTCGTGCGACGATGCGTTGACTGTCTTGAAGTTGACGCATAAGGTCGATGTTATTTTTCATTGCTTGGTTGAGTTCGAGAGCCGTATTCTCATATTTCTTATTAATCGCGTAGATTTGCACTTGAGTTGCGGGGGATTCGGGGTCCGTAGGAGGAAATAATTTCATTTCTGTAGGTTCTTCCGCCACTTGGCGTAGCTGAGAAGTATTGGCTTCGGTTGCCCCGGAATAGCCGAGCATCTGATTCTTTGTTCGCTTAACCATCGTAAGCGGACTTAGCGGTAGGTTACATAAGAGACCTAAAGCGCGTCGAAGTTGAGATGGAAATGTACGACAAAGAGGCGAGTCTAAGTTATCAGTGAAAGCACCAGAATGTTGATGGTAAAAAATGTTGTAACACCCGATCCTTTGTTACTTAGAGAATTATGTTTTGCGTAGGAAAGTAAGTGAAGAAAGCAGTAAATGACAAAATAGATTTATAGTAGTTCGGTCCTATGAGGGGCATGCATCCACTTTGAAGGAGTTCGCTGATATTTTATTGACAAGAATAAGTTACAAACTTAGAGCTATGTTATGACATCAATTTACAAACATTTCCAAGTACTTTTGTGCCATAGTTGTCATATGTGAATACCAAGGACAAGCAACTTCTCTACTTCTTCTTCCTCAATGCAAGGATGCCATTAAAGAGGTCACTTGGAGCTCTCAAGATGTAACACCCAGCATTTATTATTAAATAATAAAATAAAAATTTAAAAGCGTTCAGAGTTTGGTCAAGGAATTAGCATCATTGCATCCATGGCGATTTTCTAATCAATTTGGACCTATTGATCACAGAAAATGAATTTAAGATGAAAGAGATACCTTTAAATAAAATATTACAACAAACATAAAAAAAGATATAAGAAAAGAACAATGACTACCATTGCTTTTAGTATTGTTAACAAAAGCCCATGTATCTCAATTTGTAAAGATATGTGACTTCGAAGTGAGTGATGCAAGTTCGAATCCCACTGGCATTATACTTCTATTTTAGAGGAACGACTAAATTCACTACTACAAAACAAGTTAGTTGCATCAATTGTTTACCCCTTATTGCATTAGTTCGGCAACCATAGCAAATACAGAAGACACAATAGATCTGAACCTATTGCTTCGGTTGTACAGCCGAACCAAAAAGGCTTTTTTTGCTTTGGTTGTTCATTAAAACGGAAGTAAAAAAGGGACTCGTTACTTACAAAAATTAGCTTTTGCATCAGCTGTTATCAAACTGAAGGAATAGATACCAATTATTCAAATAAATAAATATATATATATATATATATATATATAGCTCTAAACCTGATGGCCTGATGGCCCAGCATCCATTTAATCCAATTTACTAATGCACAGCTTAAATTAACAATAACGATAAGGGCAAGTATCAAACACATGAAAAATGATAATCATGGAAAATGATAATCATTTTTCATAAGGGCAAGTATCAAACACATGAAAAATGATAATCATGGAAAATGATAATCAAATTACTTGATTTTTTTTAAAAATATCAATATCCATATATATAGACACACACACACACACACACACACACACACACACACACATATATATATATATATATATAGGCAAGCGTTCGGTTGCGCCCCAAAAATGGAGCACCTCAAATGACCCTTGATTTCCACCACCCGTTTATATTAAAGAATGTGAGTGAGAAGTGAAAGAGTGAGTGGAATGAGAGAGAAGGGGAAATAATTGATGGAGATTGAAGAGCATTTGGGGTGCTGCACTGTTTGGGACGCTCTCAAATAATGCATATGGCGAACGTTTAATGGCACCCCAAATAATGCAGCACCCCTAAATGCCCCCCGGTTTCAACCACACATTTCGTTTCTCTCCCTCCGCTACTCTCTCCTTCCACTAGTATAATTTATAATAAATGAGAAGTGGAGAGAGGAGGGCAAATAGGGTACTCACTACTTGAGGTGCCATTGAACGCTCCTTATACACACACATACACATACATACGGACAAAGTCTGAACAACGTAATTCTAACTAAATTCCCTACAAACATAACCCGCAAACACAAAAATTCTTATTCAAGACCCATGACCAAGGCAAAGAAACTTTACAACAACAAAAAATAATAAAAACATAGTTAAAACAGGCCCCTTCCCATCTGATAGCATGGCATCAACCCTACCTAGGACTTAGGCTGCCTCTAACTTCTTTCAGCAGGGCATGGACTTCAGTACTCTGCAATGTGCAGACCAGCAAGAAAGATGGTCCAGCATACTCATCAGCACAACAAAAAAGATGGTCCAGCATTACGCATCAGCACAGCATCAAAAAACAGTCCGACATTCTACAAAAGAAAATTGTAAATTTCATAGTTAACAAACGATACAAACTGAAGCTGTATTTGTAATATAACCAAACACCATAGTCAATGTAAGCTGTTAATTTTGTATGTCAAATTTGGAGAAACTATAATTACTCATCGGTCGAATTGTAGTTGTAGATTTAAACTAAAATGGGAATGACTAAACTGTCATTTAGGTTATTTAACAAACGATACATGGATTGCGAATTTCCATGCACTCCTATCAACTACCAGCTCTTCCGATAAACTCCAGTTACTTAAATCTCTCTTTATTATCTCCTCTCATGTCATTTTAGGTCGACCTCTACCTCTCTTTGGGCCTTAGGCGCGGCCTAGAATTCCAGCGCATACAGGTGCATCGTATGGTCTACGTTGGATATGTCCAAACCATCTCAAGCGGTATTGGACTAACTTCTCTTCAATAGGTGCAACTCCAAGTTTTTCCCGAATATTCTCATTTCTAATCCGATCTCGTCTGGTATGCCCACGGCTCCAACGCAGCATTCGCATCTCTGCTATACTTATCTTCTGAACGTGTTGCCTCTTAGTAGGCCAACATTCTGCACCATATAACATTGCAGGCCTGATTGCTGTCCTATAGAACTTTCCTTTAAGCTTCTGAGGAATATTCCGATCACAGAGAATGCTAGATGCTAGTCGCCATTTCATCCATCCTGCTTGAATTCTAAAACTAACATCCTTATCAATCTCTCCATCAAACTGCAACATAGATCCTAAGTATCGAAACGATTCCTTCTTGGGTACTACTCTACCGGCCAAGGTAACATCTCCATTATCTGACCTGACACTGCTAAACTCACACTTCATATACTCTGTTTTAGTACTGCTAAGCCTGAAACCCTTTGATTCCAAGGTCTCTCTCCACAACTCCAGTTGTCAATAAACCCCTATTCCACTTTCACCAATCAGCACAACATCATCGGCAAAGAGCATACAACAGGGAATCTCCCTTTGTATATCTTTTGTGATTTCATCCATCACTAATGCAAAAATATAGGGGCTCAAAGCCAAACCTTGATGTAACCCTATGTTAATTGGAAAGTCTCTGGTCTCACCATCGCATGCCCTAACACTAGTCACAACCCCCTCGTACATATCCTTAATAAGGGTAATATACTTTGATGGCACTCTCTTCCTTTCTAGCGCCCACCACATAACCCTCCTCGGTACTCTGTCATAAGCTTTCTCCAGGTCAATAAAAACCATGTGGCGATCTTTCTTTTGCTCCCTGTATCTCTCCATAAGTTGCCTAACCAAGAAAATCGCCTCAGTGGTTGACCTTCCAAGCATAAAACCAAATTGATTCCTAGAGACACTAGTCAACCTCCTCAAACGCTACTCGCAAACTCTCTCCCAAAGCTTCATTGTATGACTCATAAGCTTAATTCCTCTATAGTTTGTGCAACTTTGAATATCTCCTTTATTCTTGAAGATTGGAACTAAAATGCTTCTCCACTCATCTGGCATTTTATTTGATTTGAAAATATTGTTGAACAACTTAGTTAGCCATTTTATCCCTGCATCTCCACACCTCAATAAGAATATCGTTTAGTAGAATAAAATCAAAGAACTTAGTCTGAATGAAACGTATAAATATTCATAAATCATGAACAAAACATAAATATTAGTTGAATATTATGATTAAATGATTATTGATAGTTTTGAAAATTTTAAGGAAATTTGTAATTAGATTGTTACTAGAGCAAAGAAGTTTGATGTTAACATAGAACATAGCGCTCTTCACCCGCTAATGGATCATGATTTGTCACCTTCCTTACATCTTAAAGGTGCTCTTTTATCATATCAAACATGTGGATATGTGTAACGCCCGGCCCCTAGACCCATGCTAACCAAGAGCAACACTAAGTGTTACTGTCGAAAAGCACGGAGAATGGGACTCGATAGGGCTAAAAATTGTTCTCATTCCTTTGAACGAACACTGGCACGAGAATTTAAAACTTCTTAACTTACCATTTGTGCTCAGTATAAGTTCAAAGAAATGGTACAAGAAAATTCTTCCAGGTACACGGTGCAAAATATAATAGAATCAAGCACAGCACAATAACAACAGCAGAATACATAATACATATCATAATAGAGATGTCCAGAATACATGGTCCATCATACATAATATCACTTCCCAAAATACATAACAGTATACATACCATAATACTACACGCTACTGATAGTTTGAAGCTGCATAGTCCGAAACCCCAAAACGTGGAAAAAGATAAGAATGACGCTGCAATCCACGCAACCTAACCTGCATACAATCCTCAACCTGACCCGAGGATTGTAAAAAATAAACAAATCACACGGGTCAGACTATTGCTAGTGTGAGTGAAGTAAGTATCTATGGACATTAAGTAATTTAACAAATAAGGGTGCCACATGTATAAGTCAACATGGGGCGTATGAATGTTACAAAAATGTGAACAATTTAGCATGATCATCACATTAATATGCCATAATCGCAGGCATCGGTATTGTATATAACTCAATACAATACCAAACCAATTATCATATGTAAAGCAATATGATAATATAAAAAGTAAAGTTAAAGGGGCACAGGTATTGTATATAAAGCAATACAATACCAAAACATTTATCATATGTAAAGCAATATGATAATGTAATAATTACGATTAAGAAGGCATAGGTATTGTATGTAAGCAATTCAATACCGAAACAATTATCATATGTAAAGCAATATGATAATATAATCAAACGTTGGTTAAAATACTGGGTTTCCAAATTATCTTGGGTAATATCCCATTATTATTCAAACAAATTAGAAGTTAATAAAGAATTATGGGAACTACGGGATAAATATAATATGACCCATAACAGACCAAATAAACAGACGCTAGTATTGTAAAATCACAGTGGTAGAGCTCTTGCGCGCGCGGAGACATCAGCACCGTAACCTACTCATAACGCCATAACGACACCTGGCGATCAACCCAGGATAATCAAGACGGTCTAAGGCGAATGCCGTATGCTACCCGTTCACGGCACTACACGTGGCACACCCACGCCTCCATCTGATGTAGTCCGTGACCCGCCGATCGGGAATCCTGATCAAACAACAAAATTGCCCAATGTAGCAGACCGTTTGACCTTTGGTGGTAGATGGGCGAAATTTAAAACCACCGCAATTCAGGTAGCGAACCTGAATCAGGTCGACCAAGATGGAGTTTTGGCTCATTGGTACAACAGAGTCCAATCTATCCCAATCCCAAAATTAGAGTATTTTGAAATATTAATTTGTAAATTCATGCTTTGAAAACTCATAGTGTTTATAATGTCAAAACACTATAAAAACTCATCATGGCAACTTTCATAAAAGTAAGTTTTATAAACCCAGTATACTTTACAAAAGGATAACATCACATGTCCATAGATGGTTACACTTCCGTTTCGCTCTAATACACAAGTACTCCATAATACTTATGTATTATAACGAAACAAAGACATTGTTTAACATATTAAACTTAAGTGAAATTAATAAAATTATTCAACTATTTAATTTGAACATAATACTATTATTCGCTTGTAGAAAGAATTCACTTTCAAAATTTTAAGGAAAACATTAAATTATTATTATTATTATTTTAATCTAAACATTTAATTATTTTAAAGAAAGTTTGAAAAAAATTTCTTCTTCAAAATTTTTTTTTTCCCGCTGGACTGCCTGGGGCAGCCCAGTACCTGGCCTGGGCTGCTCAGGGCAGCCCAGAGGTGGGCTGTGTATGCAGCCCAGTTGGGCTGCACGCGCAGCCTGCCTAGGCTGCAGCGCAGCCCACTTGGGTTGCGACTGCAGCCCGGTTGGGCTGCAGCGCGGCCCTTCTGGGCTGCAGCGCGGCCCTTCTGGGCTGCAGCGCGGCCCTTCTGGGCTGCAGGCGGCCCTTCTGGGCTGCAGGCGGCCCTTCTGGGCTGCAGCGCGGCCCGCTTGGGCTGCGCCTGCAGCCCGGCTGGGCTGCCTGCAGCCCGCGTGGCTGCAGTGCAGCCTGCCTGGGCTGCAGTGCACCCAGTTGCACCGTGGTGCAGCCACCTGCACTGTGGCTACAGCTCTTAGAGCTGCAGCTGCTTCTTCCCTACAAAACCTGAATTTTTCAGTGTTCCCTTTCTTTTTTTTTCAGCAAAGACAAGAATTTATGCGTTTTTTTTCTTTTCTAACAAATGAATTAATCCACTTTGCCTTGAAGGCATTTCAACATACATGAAGCGTGCATGTTAATTGCATTAATGATACCAATTCCTCCTCTTGCTACAACATAATATCATTTCCAACACAATGGATATTGCAATTTTCATACAAATTCAAGTTATCAAGACCCCAAACAGTGAAGTAAGGCATGGGGAAGAAGCTTTACAATAAACATACACATAAATTTCATGTTTTGATAACATGCAAACCCAAAATATTAAAAAGGGCAAAACTTCACTCACCTATTACGCCAAAAAGCAAACTTTCACCTCTGAAATCGACTAATTTGTTGGTTGGAGCCCTCTACAATAGGAATTGAAGAGGAAAACAATCCTAAGTTTTCAATTTACAAGAATTGAAAGAACTCTAGAAGGTTGAATAGGTTTAGGGAATACTTACTTGAAGAATTGGGAATCTCACTTCAATCTTAGGTTGCAAACTTTTGATTTTTGATTTTAATTTGGATGAGAAGATTTGATTTTTTTTTTTCCTCTCTTTTTCTTACGGTGGTTTCTGGTTTCTCAATGAGGAAGAAAGAAAAATACGTAGTGTTTTTAGTCGGTGAATGAGGAATGAGGAATGAGGAATGGGAGACTAATGAGAAGGAATTTTATGTTTAGCCCCTTCTCTAGATTCTTCTACCAAGTCCCCCCTTTATTTTATTATTTCACTCTTTTTCCTAAAGAAACAAAATGATTAAAGTTTGTCTTATTATGAGATATTTTTGTTTTCCCCCTTTTTTTTATTTGTTTCTAGAGATTTCCTACATGATATAAAATAGGATTTGTTATTAATTTTTTTTTCCTTTTTATAATCTTTTCTTTTTATTTTCTTTTAATGGAAAATGGACATAAAATTCTCTTTTCACCTTACTTTACACACAATTTCAACATTATGTAAACTTTTTTTTTTCCAATGCATACATGAAAACAACAAGAAAACACCATTTTATATATTATTTACAATAACACACATAACAATAACACATTTTATGAAATCAATCAAATTTTTCTACTAAAATTTGCACTTTTCATTGCATTGAAATTTGTCCTTTTTATTTCATGCGAAAAAAAACTTGTACACAATGTTCACTAACTTATAATTACATTTTTTTTTTCTTCTTTCTAAAAAAAATACATTTTTTTTTCAAAGTTCGTTTGCTAAAATAAATTACATTATGCAACAAAACTGGTGAAATTCCTCAAATTAACCATGCACAACGCATTTATTGATCGTCATCAATTTTTCCTCTCATCCATTTTAATATTTTAATGTCATTTACCTAATTTTCAAACAATATTTAATATAATTATTACCAATTTATTATTGGATTCCCAATCCAGTATCCCTAAAATAAAGGGGTTGTTACAATATGTTACAGCATCTAGTGGAACTATGGCTAGAAATCCCCTAAACACTTTCCAGTTTTGCATTATATACCTTTTACTACCTTGTTTGGGTCCAAGAAGCCTTTTATTATTGCACGGCTTTGTTGTTGAATCATTTCCATTGATGTAAAGCTTACATGTAAAACGATACGTACAAAATCAGCTATCTCGCAATGAGGTTTTATTTTACTCATGTAATTATAAAAATGACTGAGTCAAAAATATTAGTTCAAAATCACATATATATATATATGTGTGTGCGTGTGTGTGTGTGTGTAAAATAATGGAATCAGATCACCTATTGTGAGTGTATTCATCAAATATAATGGTTATATGCTCAAAGTGCATCTATTCTGTAATTTTCCTGTATAGAAGATATCCTACAATTGTACCTTTTGTACAAAATTTCCCAATGATCATATATAGTTCTATCAGTTTAAAGTAAATTTTAAAGGACTAGAAATAAAAATTTATAAGAGTTATATTTCAAACAACTACTATTTAATGTGAATTTGAATAAATCATGTCAGCTTCCCTTGTATCAGTTGTCAAATTAGGAACTATGAAATATTAATGAGATTTGATAGATGATTATGAATTAGTTTTCTAGAGAAGGATTGGAAGCTAACTGGTTTTTACGCCTAGTCAAGGCAGCAAATTGTTTTAGCTTGTTCAGTTGAATTAAAATATTAATGTTCAATTATAACAAATGTTCAATGTGCAGAAGATCTCATTTAACAATTAATATGTATTTGAGTATAGCAAATGTTTGCATGAGTTTATGCAGTCATATATGTGATTTTGTGATGAAGAACATTTTTGAAGAACCGCAAGATTGAAATACAAAATGAGATTTGCGCATTCAATTAATAATAAAAATTTCTTTCTTGTATATCATAGTATGTTACGATGAAATTAATCGATCTGAACTGATAATGTATGGTTCTATCGTACCAAAACCATTCTTACATTTAAAAACATGTATTATTATTATAATTATATATATATATATGAGATAAGATCAAGAGCACCCCAATTAGTGTAGCACCCCAAATATGACATATTCAACCAATATCGTCGAATATATATCACTAGTAAAAGAAATCAAAAACTTGTAAAACTACCAACTCAGGAATCATGGCCAAAGTCAAAGATAACAAGTGAAAACTTTAGCCAAAATGTGATTTCAACAAGCCAAAATGAAATATGCATCTAAAGCAAATGAAAGAGAAAAATAAAAACAGAGAACGAAATCTTGTCCGCTGACACACTCAAGCCAACATCTTAACTGACATAAGGTTTGAGGCATGACATATATTTATGCCAACCACATAAGCAACATGACACATGCATAGACACAACACGAAACATAAGCATGACACTCAGGTATGAATTATGATGCTCACATGGGCATGACACACATGTAGAATTGCGAACATGCACCAGTTCATTAGCTGCCTACCATAAAGATATGACACATACTGGTATAACAACTTAGTTTTCCTAAGATAACCTTGCGTTTGTAGGTGGGATCAACTGCAGATGTCAAATGGGTCAACATATTTGTTTATAATTAGAACAACATAATGCTCAACTTATTGATTAAGGATCTATGTTTGATCCATGCAAGAAAATACATCAATTCAACATGGATGTCTCATGTTTTTTTTTTAGCATATACTTCGATGCAACAGGCATGTCTCGGTTTTTTTTTTTAAACACACATCAACTTATGCTGTGTTTTTTTTTTCCAAAACCACTGGATGTACATCTGATTATATTAAAATTCAGCGTTCAGAACTTGTGGAGCCGTTTGATAAGAATTAATCGTTCAGAAAAACTAGTTCAATTCAGCTTTTTTATTTCAACGAAAAATTATCGTTGATATGTAGCTGCTGAATAGCTCACGCACTGATTTGTAGATTCAGATCTGAAGAAATATCCCTAAATAACAGCTACAACGAACCCTTTTTTTATTCCGCTCTCTGTCTGCTAAACAATTCTTGGTAGTAGCTGTCACAGCTGGAATCAGTTCATTAAGGTACAAATTTCTCTTTACGATACACGCTGATTTGAAGCTGCTATAATTTGTTGTACAAAATTCTTGGTAGCTGCTATATTTTATGTATCCACCATGAAGCAACCGTATATCACTGATACTATCTTATATGAGAAAGCACTGCTTATGAATTCGTATCAAATATGTTATAAAATGACCCATAATTGAATGTTCACCGTAGACATGCATATTGAATGAATTACTGCAAAAGTACTGACGTGATAATAGATGAGTGTGTTGTATGTACCTGTCTTGTGAGATGGTACTATTTAATATAACACAGAAGTGCTGGTATACTATATTTAAAATGTTGTACCATGTATGGCGAGATGTATCTACATGTAGCCATTTTTTAATGTTTGCTGCTGTACAATATGATATAGGTAACCGTAACCTATTATTTAAATCAAGTGTATCCCTTTTGTAGCTTCTACTTGACTGTAGCTAGTTAAAAAATTGACCGTAGCTATTTTAAAAACCAGTACGAAGTTGAAATAGAGTGCATCTTAGACGTTAGCACATGTTGGAATAGAGTGCTAGTTCATACAACAGTTGTCTGCTGCGTGTATATTTGTAGGGGGTGACTGACTTATGTTTACTGCTGCATGTTTGCCTTAGCTGTTGCAATTTGTCTTGTTTTTTGAATGTCTGTATATACATAATTTTGTATATTTGTGTACTGAAAATGATAGTAGTTACCAACAGTTAACTTTATATAACAAAAATATGAGTTTTAGTTAGCGACTATGGCACCAAGAAGAAAAGCTATGAACAACGAAGACACTGAGAATTGTGAAGACTGGGCTGCTTTCACAAAGGACTCTGAAATGGAAAAAGACTTTTTAGAGATGTGTTTTAGGGAAGTTCAACGGCATGGTTATAAAGGAATGTCTCTCACCAAAGATTCTTGGACAAAATTAGAGGCTGAATTCAACGAAAAATGGAATGTAAATTTTGCTCACAAAACATACAAAAATCGGTATGATTATTTGCGAAAAGATTATGAGGCGTTAGTAAAGATCACTGGACTTTCTGGCCATGGATATTGTGTTGTCACCAACTCTATACACTTACCATCTGAAAAATGGGAGGAAGTTATTAAGGCAAGTTAATTATATGTTAATAACTTACATTAGTGCAAAATCATATATTACGACGACATAGTTAATATGTAAATATTTAACATTTGCAGCAAAATCCAAGAGCGGCGAAATTCCGAAATAATTCTCTCAAATACCCTGATCTGATGAAAGGCGTTTTTGAAAAAAAACGCTTGCAAAAGGCTCATATGCTTGGTCGTTTTCGTCATCAGTTCCACGTCCTATTAGTGAAAATGAAGACAAGAATGACCATGTAACAACTGAAGATAATGTTCACTTGAACAATAGTATGAATGATGACTACATTAAGGGTACAATTGTTACTGAAGAAACAGGTAATGCCCGATGTGAGGAGAGCAACTGCAGTCGACCGACGAAAGCAATGCCTCGTCGATCAACTAAAAAACAACAAAAAATATCAGGTGGCAAAACATTAGATGGTCAAATAGAGGGATTGTTGGGCATCTTAAATCAGCAGATTGATGAAGAGAAGGCTAGCAAAGGACCTTCGTACGCCGATATTACTGCTTCCCTAAGAGAGCTGAGAAGTTTGGGTATAATAACGCATGACGAATATAAACAATCAAAAATATTTTTCTGTAAAAGGTCTGAACTAATGATTGCTTTCATGGATAAAGATATTGTTGATGAAAAAGTAGACTTTCTGAATTATGTTCTATATGAGTAGTGGTTTAGTGTATGTTTTCAATAATGCAATGTATGCTAAGTGAATAATTTATTGTACTGCTCATCATAATAATTAGAAAGTTTCTGTTTGCATTTCTAATTACATTTATTACATTATGCTGGTATAATATTGATATATTGTTATACTTATTACAGATGACATCGAAGCTTTGGTTATTTGTTGGATGGCTCTTACTCTTAATCTTACTTAAAATTGGAAACCAAAGAGTACATCGACAAAAAGTAATGACTTCATCTCTTTCTAGGAAAAGTTACATGAAGGAATTGTTGGACGGCCCCTCGATTGTCGTATATGATGATTTCCGAATGGATAAACAATCCTTTAAAAACCTATGCCGTTACTTTCGACAGAAGAATTGGCTGCCCAACAGCAAACACATAGACGTTGAAGAAAAAATGGCAATGTTTTTATCAATTGCAAGTCATAATAACCGAAATCGTATAATAAGATACAGATTTTCAACACTCTGGACAAACGGTTAGTAAATACTTTCATGAGGTGTTGAATGTGATGCTGAATTTTGCTCAAGAAATGATTGTTCCTCCAGATTTTTCCAAACCTGTCGAAAACATTCGATCTCATATTGGCTTAAGAGAAGGGGCTTTCATAGGTGCAGTCGGAGCATTAGACAGGACATTAATAGATACAAATATTCCAATAGATGAGCAAGTACCTTTTAAAGGACGAGGACAAGGAAACTGTTATCAAAATATAATGGCGGTGTGCGATTTTGACATAAAATTTATATATGTGATGGCAAGATGGGAAGGAATAGTGCATGACTCAAGCTCCTAAGTGAGACATTGCGTGATCCTACAAATAATTTTCCTTTACCTCCTCCAAGTAAGTACTTTATAATTTATTTCACATTGTGATGAGAATTATTGTTAAAGTCCCAATTTTTCGATGCAGGTATGTATTACCTTTGTGATGCAGCATATATTAACACTAGAGGATTTTTATCTCCATACCGCAACACCCGATATTGGTTGAGGGCCTACAGATGCGATAATGCTACAAACAGAAAGGAAAATTTTAACCATGCTCATGCAAAGCTAAGAAATGTTATTGAGAGGAGCTTCGGTGTGCAAAAAAAGAGGTTTCCTATTTTAAATAAAATACCTCCATATAAATTTTCGGTACAGAGAGATATAGTTATTGCTTGTATGGCAATACATAATTTTTTACGTCGTGTTTCTCTTCATGATGAGTTGTTTGAGCAAGCCGAACAAAACGAGGAAGACGAGAATGACAGTACTGAAATAGCCAACACTATCGATGATACAGATCCATCGCATTTTCCACCAAGTCACGGTGATATATTTTCAACTCAATCTCAAGTATTCATGAATAACTTGCGTGATCAGATTGTCAATTGCCTGTAATTGGTAGTACGAAAATAATGTAATAACTGACAGTTTATTTTTATTTTCTGTTTTATATAACTTTAGTTTATTATGTCTTGAATTTGAGTCGAAAGGCTTCTGTTCATTTGATCTTACTAAAAATATTCAGACAAAACAAAAAACAAACAACATTTTCAGCATTCAGCGGTTATTATTAAGCATTCAGATTCCAGCATTTAGCACTCAGATAAAAAAACAAACGTAGCCTTAGACCATATCCATTACCTACACACATTCAACACTTATCAATCTACTATACAACACCACCAGCCAACACATCATCACTGTAATGGAGAAAACAATACAATCCTCTAAATCTCCATAACAGCACTACAGTGATTATGGAATTTGTAACCTAAATTTAAATGATATCACAATATTAATGTAATTTATTTTTTACCTTTTGATGTGTGCTTGCTTCTTCGCAATTTTCTTTGATATGTCAAACCAATAATATTGCAACAATATGTGTAACCTTTTATATTAGTTTTATCAAATACCAATGTTTACCACTGTTTCAAATCTCGCAAATATCGCTCGAGATCTCCTCCGAGATCTCGTTTTGGACTCCTTCTGAAAAACAACAAATATCACTCTAAATCTCCTTTCGAATATATCCCTCGAGATATTGCAACATTGAACAATATATCGACCGAGACGAAATAATGGAATATCGTTCGAGATCTTAGTTTTTTGGGTTAAAATTTAAATCTGTTCTTGAACTAGAATAATTAAAAAAAACTCAAATCTGACCATGATAATCTTTTTTTATTTTACATTTAGCATGTTAAATGACCATATTGTATGTTCATATATGTTCTACGATGCTTATGATTTTCATATTCATCTTTTTTACACACATGTTACCTATGAAATTATGTTTTTATGGTCTATTTATGTTGAATTGTTTAATGTTTTGAATCATTTTAATGTTTAATGCATGGTTTGAAAACTCGGTTTCGGTTTCGGTCATTTGAAAATTTACTAGTTTCGATCAATTTCGGTGGTTTCGACGGTTTCGGTCCAAAAATCAAATTTTTATATTTTTTATGGAAATGTTAGTGATAAATGTTGCAAATACACATAGAAGTATAATCTACAAAAAATTCAGTCACTGTTCGGTAATAATAAATGGAAATATACATTATGGACATCTATATTTATTAGTTTCAAGATATAAATTCAAAGTCAAAGCCCATAACAATTTTACGCCCATTAGAAGAATAAACTGAATACGTTCCAATTCTTAGCAGTGCAAAACCCACGGCCCATACAAATATTTAATACAACTTTCATGCAGCCACAAAACATATTCAAAGAAAAATCGAAAACTCGAAGTCGGAAAGGAATAAAAGAACCAAAAAAAAAAAAAAAAACTTGCGAACTGCTTCTCTTGAAGTTGAAGACGTAGATCGGCATCCAAGATTGAAGCTTGCTATATCGAGCTAGGGTTTTCTCTGTGCTTGAATCTGCTATGCTCGAATAAGGGTTTTTTTTTTTTTCTAATCAATCGATGTTTGTGTTTTTGTTTACGAACCGAAACGAGAATTTCCAATGTTTCCGTCCCGTGACTTCTGAAACCGAAACGAGAAGGACGAGATCTCGTGCTCTCGAACGAGATTTCAAACTATGGTTTATTGTCTAACAATATTTCTGTTTTAAGCATATTATGATTTTGAGTATGAACGATCTTTCGCAAAAAAAAGAATAAGGAAGTTATTTTGCAATTCAAGTTTAAGTTACTTTGTTTTTAATAGCATTCAGAAAAATCATTTTGAAAAAATATCATTTTATAACATATCATGTACCCCGAGATTGTTCCGATATGAACTTTCAGACCCGAGATTGAAATCCGAGACGAACTCCCGAGTTAGACTCATCTCATCCGAGATCTCCTCCAATACGAGATCAAGTCTATAAAATCCCCGAAACGAAACATGACTTATACCCAAGATTTAAAATCTTGTCAAATACCCAATATCAAAGCGACATATAGTTTACTCTAGGAAAATTTAGCATACACCAATGCTTTTGCAAATATGGGCTCACACTTACAATCAGTAGGTGACAGAAAATAGGCAACATGCAAATGTCTAAAATAAAGTGGATGGAAGCTTGTAAATTTTCAGAGCATCAAGAAAATAGGGACGCATGTACTCAACATGCGTGCTTCTAGCCTACGGAGAACAATAATAAAATGATATGCCAATTTCATGCAATAGCTCATGCACAGATATAAATCAAGCAACGTTTGGCATCAAAGCGTAAATGTACAATAAAGCAACATCCAATATTTTGTTTTAAGCCACAGGGAGATGCTAGGAAAATAACTACAATAGCATATGGACATATGGTTCATTTTTAGCTACGGGACAAGACAATACAAGTTTTTATTCCATGACATAGTTGCATGAGACAGGCATGCAAGTTGCTAATTTAGAGGATAGATATGCATATGTAGCCATTATAAGGCAATAGGGTATAATGAACTAAAATAAATAGTGCATCAGGCTTCTCTGTGACAAATTGGGAGGGGCAAACGAAAAGCAAGTCAGCTGATGTTAAAACAATGGACAAACGAAATTACAACAGGGAAAAAAGCAAAAGAGCATGTGACAGGACAGTGAAACAAATAAATAAGAATCCAAAACAAAAGATATTTGCATCAAGCTTTTGAGCATGCAACAAAAGTAACATTAGTTTACCAATAATCACCCATTTATACACAGCCATTAACGATTCCCATAGGTTATAATTCTACTTTTATTTGAGTAAAACTGAAGTAACTCAAATAATTCGATGGTTTTTTTGCGACAACAATTTGTAAAAGCCAACACATTCTTATTTAACATAACAGCCCATATTTACAGGTGAGTGTATAAGACAAAAATGGACAAAATATCACTCACACACATTTTGTTGCTGTCGCAAAAGAAATGCCGTGGCAAAATCCTTCATTTGTTTATTTTTGAGTTTCAGTACTAAGGCTGGCAACACCCAATAACCAACAAAAAGTGGCAGAGCATAGTGGCTTGCTCATTATAAAAAAGGGAGAGCGAAATTAAAAAAAAAATTAAAAAAAAAATTCGATTCTACTCACAATTAATCTAATGCAACAGTATTAATAATACTGACCTCAGGTGGCAGCATCCACTGCAGGCACCAAGCACATCCAAGTAAGGAGTAGTTGTAGTGGCTCGATCTAGATTCTTCATTTACAGTCTGGACCACTTCCCAGTGTTGTCTTTTAGAATTGCAGGAAAAAGAAAAGAGGTTAATACTTCCATCTTCATAATTAGATAAATTTGTTTCGGTTCAATTGAATCTAAAAGCCATGGCATCTCTCTTCTAGGGGTGTCCAAACAGGTCGAGTCCGGCCGGAACACGTCTTAGTTCTATCATATAAAAAATTTAGATAGATACACACCGAACAAGCATTAAGCTCGAACATAAATCGTACGCATCATTCGATACTAAGACAAACTAACTTAGACGGGCTAGATTTATTTATTTATTTGGTCGAAACGAGGTTATAAACTTATAACACTATTAGGTGAGAAAAGCTTGTACGAAGGAGTAGGCAGACGACGCTTTTTCTCACTACACCAGATCATTGTTTCGTGTTCTTCGATCAAAAGCAACCATGGGGAAAACTAGAGGTATGGGAGCTGGGCGCAAGCTGAAGACACACAGAAAAAAATCAGAGATGGGCAAATGAGTCTTACAAGAAGAGCCATCTTGGTAATGAGTGGAAGAAGCCAATTTGCTGGTTCCTCTCAAGTTAAGGGCATTGTCTTGAAAAAAATAGTTATTGAAGCAAAACGGCCGAACTCTGCCATTCGTAAGTGTGCGAGAGTACAACTGATCAAAAAAGGGAAGAAGATTGCGGCTTTTGTGCCAAACGATGGTTGCTTAAACTACATCAAAGAGAACGATGAAGTGTTGATCGCAGTGTTTGGTCGTAAGGGACACATTGTTGGTGATATTCCTGGTGTTCTTTTCGGTGTCTCTCTTCTTGTTCTTTTCAAGGAAAAGGAGAAGCCCAGATCTCAAACTCTACTTTTTTCTATTTATTAGGTGAAATCTTTCAATCATTTTGTATGTCTTTCAGCAAATACTATTTTTCTACCGTTGTGCTGTTGTAGCCTGGAGTGTTATCGAGTAAACTCAGGTAATGGATTTTCTATTGAAAAAGAAGAAGAGCTTGCATGAAGCATTTAGAGGATGGTTGGAAATTTAGTTACAAAAGTAAATATTAAGTTAACTTCTACAATTTGAACTATTTGGCAACACCTTAATTTTTTTATTCCAAAGAATTAAATAAATAGGCAGTTGTAAGCAACAAATACATTTATTTCAAATTTCATGATTAATATAACCACAATTTTAACTTTACCTATCCAAATATTTTTTACATTTTGCTAGTCACTATTCAAAACTCCTTGTAAGAAGATTTGAAATAAGTTCTCAAGTGGACTCTAATTTTTAAATGGGATGGTAACAATATTCAAAACCTGTTTTTTTAGAAAAGACCCTCATCGAAGTAGCCGAAAGGCAAAATGTTCCTTCATCAACAAATAATGAGCTATTATACTGGTAAATTAAAACATATATCATCTTATACTTTTCAAAAGAATAAACTTAAAAGTTAAAACAATTTGATTTAAAAAACGACAAGGGATACTGCATTTTTCATCTTTTTTTTATTTGATTGTCTTTTGATGAAGAATCCACAACTTCTGAAAGATAAGCGACTTAAGTAAAAGCTTAAGAAACACCCACAACCTTTTGAAAGTAGACAGCCAAGCATTAACCCTGATTCATTTATCTGTGCACGCAAGTATTTTTGTTACACCTTGATATTGTTATAATATATCACTATTTCCATAGGTTATATGCAAAGGACTTTTAAGAACCCCTTAAATAAGGCTACTGAGCAAGACTCATATTCTTAGAGGTACCAACCTTTCCTTCACGATTTTAGATTTGGCATTGATGTACATTCTAGTTCGACTTGTAACTTATTTAAAAAACAATAAAAATAAAAATCATTCAGAAATATTTTGTAGAATACGACTCATAAGCTCGGGAAATTTTCACTTTTTTTAGAACATTTTTACAAAAGAAGTAATGGTGCCCAGCAAAATAATCCATCCATAACACTAGTAGCCAGTGTTATTAATGGCGCACGGCGCAAAAAGGCGCAAACCCTCTCTGGAGCCTTGGCGCACGGCGTGGCAAACCCTCACTGGAGCCTTGGCGCACGGCGTGGCAAATGGCACACGACTTTTTAATTTAATTTACTGCGCATGTTTAATTTTTTTAATATAATTAATATTTTAACAAAAGATTTAAAAGAAATTCATTTTTAGCTAAAATATACGCAACAAATTTTTTTATGTATTCTACAAAAAAAACATAAAGCATAAAATTTAAAGCACAATGGTTTTCAAATCAAAAATAATAATACACATTTAAGATGAGCTAAAAAACTGAATCTCTCCAATCTTGCTGCTCTAGCAGCAACACACCAAGTCAGGTCATCCTCATCATCGAACACAAGCTCATCTTCAATATCGGTCATATATTCAGTTAACCGTCAATTACAATCATCAATATCATTCAAAGACACTGGACCAACAGTGTCACAAATATTATACATTCTTTTTAATGCTCGATTGTATTTAACAAATACCAAATCATGAAATATTTTTATGTTACAGATAAACCGTACAAAGACATGGGACATATTTGTGTGTATGCAAAAATAAAATAAAATCCAAGAGTACGTTTCAGAGCAGTTGAATGCATGCTTATCTTATGAGAGTATTTTTTTTCTACCTCCAAAATTGCTTCTCTTGATATATCGTTCACGGCTTCAGAGTTTCATTCATTTGCTTTTGCATCAATGCTAGACAATATTTTATGATATTTTATACATCAAATTACATATTAAAAGGAATCTAAACTAAGTTGGATAATTAAACATATGTCAATTCTAAATATCGACATGCTAAGATCAACCAATTACATAATTGTAAGGTTATTAACTCGTTGATGATAATCGTATAGGAAATAACGATGATGTAATTATGTTTTCATAAAACTAAAAAAAAAGATATTAACAAATATTTTTCATATTTCATATCATTATGATAATAATAGTAATAGTAGTTGTGATGGTGGTTGTAGTGATGGTAAAAGTATTTGTAGTAGTAACTATAGCAGTTTGAAATGCGAAAAAAAACAAAAAAACCATAAAATAAAGAAAAGGCGCGCCATTTTGCGCCGTGCGCCATTTATGCGCCGCACGCCATTTGGTGCGCCTTTTCTTATGCGCCACGCTATAAACAAAAATGGCGCAAACGCCGCGCCGTGAGCCATGACACGCGCCGCGCCGCGCCGCTCCTTTCATAACTATGCTAGTAGCTAAAACAAAAATAAGCACTTCATTTAGAAGAGGATATATTACAAGAACTTCAAAGACCCAAAATAAAATGAAGTCTTTAAAAGACTGATTGAAATTTCACCCAGTGCTTACATTCTTCATATTTCCCCGAATAACAATCAATAGTTGTTGGATGAATGACAAAATTTCAGGTACAAATATTTCAATTATGAACTTGAAACAATGTTTTAAGAAATCTTAAAACCCCTTTTTAGTTGTTCCTATTTCCAATCTGGTTCTCAAATTTAACTCACCTCAGATGCAGTTGAGAAGAACAACATTTAATTCTTGCTGAAATAATAAGTATCAAATTACCCTTCGTACCAACAATAAAAGTATAATCTTTTGCATGTGTATCATTTGATCGGTCATCAACGTGCATACATATATATAGGGTTTAAATCTTTTGCATGCATGTCAATAAACACGCATGTGCGCATAGACACAGCATATGTATACCCTCCCCCCTCCTTTCAATGTTAGAATATGAACAAATCAGAACCAACAGTTCACAATTTAGATCCATTTTAGATTTGAAAACTGAACTTTATGGTTCGAATCTGATTTCGAAAACATTACTGGACTACTGCTTGGAACAAGCATATTTGAGAGACGTGATAGATCGGATGTAATTTTTTTCGCCCTATGGCTGAATATTTTAACATTTGTCTACAGATGGTAACAAACATAGGAGGCCATTTCTTGATTGAATTGCCAGTGTTTTTGTGTCAAATTTTAAGTCACTAACTTGAATTAGGTTATTTTGTAAGAATAGTTTAAGCCCTTTACCTGTAACATCTCAACTAGAAGTATTATGTGTTCTGCAAGTTTGCGGCAAGCAAGAAAACCTTGTATGTATAACACCTGAAGCAAACAAAACAATTTTCAGTTTATTTTACAGAAATGCTACTAAAAAACACAAGGAAATAATATGGCTAACGTACATTGAAATAATCAAAGAATTCGCTCAGGTTTCCTTCTGCATCAGAATCCATTACCTAGCACAACAAACAAACAGAGAGGTCTATAAACACATTCCAAATATAGAAGTTAGCCTTTTATAAATAAAGATACATGCTGAAGAAAGCACATCCAACCTCAAGGAATTCCCTTGTTAACTTGAAAGGTGCACTTTCAATTACACCGCCTAGTGAATTTGAGATCATGAAACCAAAATCCATGTGTATAATATGTCCTTCATCCATTAAAAGGTTTCCATTATGTCGATCCTTCACCTAATCGATCGGATAAAACATAAATCATTACCCATATACAAACAGTATAACATGCAGATGTCATGCTGTGAATTAAACTAAAGAATGGGATCGATCATAAATGAATTAAGTCATTGTTGTCCAAAATCTTAAAATCTTACGATTTGAATACCAATCCAAGTTGAATCCCACCCTTTACGATTCGACTTTTGCATTACAATTCAAACTTGGTTAAACTGCAATAAAAAACACATTCAACTCATACTAACATATATAATATACTTATTTACATTCACAATTCCCTTGATAATGCTTTGAAAAGTAAATAAAAATGAAATTGCAGGAAATTTTTTTTGAGTTTTAAGCTTAATTGTAAAAGTTCAAACATCCAAATCAAATTCGAAGTGCATATGAAACCCTTAAATAACGATATTTTGAATCTAAGACTTACGATTAAAACCCGTTTCGATTTAAAATATAAAACTTTACGATTTACAATTCGAATCCCATTTTGAAAACCTTGGATTAAGTTATTGACTCCATAACACCTGCAGATTTTAGAGGCAGCGTATCAATGTCATGCACATAAAGAAATATAAAAATAGAAAAGTATGATAATAACTTATGGTATCTATATTTGGCTCGCATGTGATATGATCGTAATCAGTAATTTTCTCCACCGATTGTGTTTTATTTATCTGAATACTTAAATCCATGGTTATTTGCCTAAAAAACTGTACATATGCTTCTCACTTTATTGAGTTCATTTCAGCCCTTACCCACTTACTGTGCCCTTTTTCTTGCAACAATATGGAACTAGGAGACCATGAACTGGTCCGGACAAAAGATACCTAACGAAAAGAAGCTTAACGGGTGATGTGGAACGTGTGCAATTAAAGCGCTCGACGGTTCCATAGAGGTGGAGGCAGGGCCGGCCCAAGCAATTGTGGTGCCCATGACAAGTGAGAACAAACATGAAAATTTTTTGAAAAATATTGCCCTGTAAAAAACATGGCAGTTGAGGAAGGTTTCAAACCTTGGACCTAATAGTTTACAAGCATGCACATTAACACTTTGCTACCGCCGTTTTCTAAAATTATCCTACAACACCTTTGTAAAATTAACTGTGATTCTCCTTCCCCCTTAGTTCCCCCTCCCAGGAGATTGCCCTAGACGGCCACCTAGCAGGCCTACCATTAGGGCCTGGCCGGATCTTACAAACCAGATAAAGAGTGGACAACGTTTAGAAATCAAGTTGTTAATTGAAAACAAAGACGCTAGATGATAATACTAACACCATAATCCAGAAACATACTCCCTTACCCGATCAGAAAAATGTGAACATAATTTATTTCAAAATTATAACCTTATATGTCGGTTGAAGCAAGAAATGGATTATACGGTTGTAAATGCTTAATAAGATCTTTCTTTTCTAAATTGGACTCCACATACAAATCCAAAACAGTAAAAATCAATGAACAAATGGTTTTACAACCATAGATTATTGGATCTACAATTCCATAAACAACTCATAACTTAAGGGTATTCAGTGACCAAAATGTTCCACTGGCTAAAAAGGACACTGAAGTAAAAAGTCCAACTCAGAAGCAATTGAAGCAACAAACAGGTTGTTTCAGGCATTAAAATAAAATAAAAAAGAAGAAGAATGAAGTAGCCAGTTATGAAACTCCATCCTATGCAATCAGGCAATAGCCAATATGGACAAACGTATACTCTGATGTTCAAGATAACACATATCCTCAAATAAATTATCAAATAAATGTAATGTTAAATAGTATGGTAATACAAGAATTTTTAATTTATTAATAAAACATGGTTTAAACAGAAATTGTTCTATATTTAGAAACTTTAAACAAAAATGAATTAAAAAACATTGCTCAGTGTATATTTTTTGACAAAGTATGGAATTTCAACACAACAAATAAATACAGCGAAGAGGAAATCACTTGTCAAGTGGGTGGAGAAACTTACAGTAGCTAAGAATTTTTTATTTAACACTGTCACTACACCAAAAAGCTAGCTGAAGGTAAAATCGTGCAACCCCAATTTGGGATGAGGACAACTGCGGTGACGAGCCCTAGGTGAGAACTGCGATCGAACTTCTGTAATGAAACCAGACGGAATGCTGTAATGTATTTCGATTGCCGAATTAGTTTGGGGAATTTTTTTCCCGATGAAGATAACTCGGGAATTATTTTTTTAGTGGTGGGATTTTGACGAAATGGAGGGAAATGAAATGCTTTAGCGCCCTAATTACTGATAGCGTGTAATTTAATGTGTTCTATTATTTTGGGTTAAACTAAAAACTACTACAGCACGCCAATGTAAAACGCCGTACGTTTATGCTAAGAAAGTAATGTTTTCTTGTAATGATATATTCAAGTAGATAAAATAATCACTAAAGTAATTAATTGTTTAATAACCACCAAATTTATTATTTCCTCTCTTTTTCTTTATTGCATTGTTTTCTCTGTTCATTTTTTATCTGTAGAACTGTTCAGAATCAGCAAATACCGATTTCAGGTAGCATCTCCAAAATAACTACTGAAAAACATAAATAGATAAAGCGTTGGATTTATAATTATACTGAGAATTTGATTGTATCTTAATAATCCATTAACTATAAACTAATTAGATCCCTAATGCTTTTTGCTAGAAATAAAAAAAAAATATTACGACGGGTACCAAAAAAAATACACTAGGGGTACCAAAAAAAAAACAATCAACCCATAGTTATTGTTAACTGTTGACTGATATAAAACATATACACTAAGCCTATTCTTGTGAGCAAAAGAAACAAACCTCTAAAGCAAACACCAAATACTTACTGTAAAATCAAGTTAATTCAAAAATATCAGGAAAACTTCTCTAAATTGCTAGAAATATTCAATGCACAGCAAAAACCAAAAGTCCATAAATCGTAGAAAGAAGGATGAAATCGTCACTATCTATGTTCACAATGCAACAATAAACAAATAGGGGGGTTAAAAACATCAGAAATATCCAAGAGAAACTACCACAAGATCACTACTGAAGACACACAGAAGTTTTCAGACTAGACAGTATCTAATAGCTACTGTAAACTTAGATCTAGAAATAGAATTTTGAACAACCAACCTCTACATAATAGTCGCTTGTAGAAAAGAGCTCTCGAATTACTCTATTTTCTTGTCTTTGAAGCTTGTTCGGTTTTCGACACCTACACGACGCAAATTTAAGAGAAGGAAATACTGATTTAGAGGGTACAGGTTGCTTCTCGAACTCGGTATAGGAGAGAGACGAAGATAGCAATGAGAACGTAGACAGCAGAAGAAAAGAGGAAAAAAGGATTCGAGAAAAACATTATAAGCCGCCATGATTTTTCTTTCTTTTGGGTTGGGTTCTGGGAATTAGAACGAAGGAACGTATTGCGGCTATGGGATCCGAGGGTTTTGCTTTGCATGGTTATCGGGTCGGATCCCCTTTTTTATGGCCTAGCTAATGTGTCCATTTGTTGTTTCACACGTTAAAAAATACGGTTTGCAAATTGAAACAACCCTAATAATGGCAATTAACAAAAAAAAGAATTAAGAAAAAAAGATATGTAACAGTTTTGCAAAGATGGACTAACAAACATTATTATAAATTATTAAGTATATATATTATAAATTAACATTATTAATCTAGATTAGTATATTGTATTTGTTAATAATTAATTATAATAAATTATCAACTATAATTTATAAACTACTTGTTGATAATGTTTAAATAATAATTATTATTAATTTTTGTTCACAAATTTTTAAGACTAATCTACTTTAGGAAGTTTCCTTTTTCCTTTCTAAGTTTTTTTAAATTTTCGTATGATTGGTAAGAACGAACATTAATGATTTCAGTTTAATTTAGATAAGTTAAAAAATTAACTTAAATTTTATAATTTTAAATATCATTTTTCAATTATTAATATTCTTTTATTAGTTATAGACAATTATATATTTTCCAAAATTATTAATAATTATTTAGCTATTAAATTTTTTAATAGACATTTTTTTGTTAAAATATAATGGAAATTAATGATTAAATGCCAAATGACACTTCATAAGTATAAAATTTTATTAATATATAATATTACTCTTAATTATCATGTAATTATTAATAACTGTAATTATTAATTAATAACTATTAGACATCATATACTTATAAATTAATATTAAATATGGATATTTAATTTGTAATTACTAATAAGTAACTAAAATAAATCATTGAATATAAAAAATAATTACTGATTATTTACAATAGTTTGCAAATATGAATTATTTACTAATCAACATTAATTATAATAAATTATAAATAATGATTTATTTTTTAAGCTTTTCTTTTTTCTATAGTATTAGGTCAGATAATTTTTTTAGTAATATAATTTCCAAACAATAGATGTTCTTTTTTGATATAGGAGACAACAATTAGCTTGTGTAATACATCCAAATTGCGTCATAATAGCAAAAGGGATTATCATTGGCATATGTAACAAATAATTATTTCCAAATTAATAATCAATAATTATACATTATTATTTATTAATAATTTAATATAATAAATTTTTAAATATGAAACATTAAGTATACATTATTATTTATAAATTGTTATTATTAGTAACAATAATTTACTAAAAAAAATAGGTAATAAATATTGTATATAATTAATACATGTAATTTAAAGTTTTAAAAGTTAAATATTACTTTTCAATTATTAATTTTTTATTAATTATTAATTACTAAATATTCTTCTTACTTATTGAATATGGGTTGTTACTAATTTTAACAGTCGTTATCAATTACCGATTATTTAAAATCACTTGTTAAATATTAAATATCACATCATAAGTATCAAATTTTATTATTAATTACTGAATGTTAAATATTAGTCTTGATTATTGTATAATTATCAATAATTAACAATTTAATAGTAGATATTAATTAGTAATTATTGCATCTAATTATTACTACTAATTATTAAATACTTCTTATTAAATATATGTAACGACCCGCCTTTTTGTCCGATTCTCGTCGCTAATTAAACCAACTTAAATCGTTCATATAGACGGATGGTTATGGGTACTAACATATTTGAGCACAAAGAACATCACTTTTTATTTCATTACGAAATGTTTACATCAGAGTTATAATAAAATCAGAGTATACCGTAAGCTCAGCGGAAACAGAATTCTCTCTGCAGAAGAAGTAAACCAAAATAGAACTCTAGCTCCAAACTGAATCCAGCGCTGAAATTAAACCTGCAAACTAAACTACTAGCTACCCATGAAAAATATGGGCACCCAGAATTTAGATAAGGGAACAATAAACTCCAAGTCAGTCGTGGGACTGGTGTGAGAACTCAAAACCGTTATTATTCAGGTTTATTTTTAAGGTTGGGAAAGTTCACCGGACCACGCCGCTAACAAGGAACGAGTTTACTCCATGTGAATTCATGTGCCCAAAAATCCGTAATGACTTTGGAAAATGAAGCTATCATAAACTCGTCCCATATCACACAATGCAAACGCACACCAAATGGGTGAGATTTGTCTTATGATAACCAAAAATGCTTTTATACGGGAAAATTCTCTTTTAATACTACCATTAGTGCATAGTGTCGAAAACCATTTCGCAAATAAATATATTAATCTTAGCAAGCATAGCGACTATACCCACATATATAGTTCACAAACAAATCGAACGGCTCGTATTGGTTATTGGGTTTTCCACCGTGATGGTTCCTGGCACGAAAAATCATTAAAGGACATGAAGCTAAGTATCCCGGTTAACATCCAAACAACGGATACCAAATACATAGCACGAAAGTATATATCCTGGATAACATCTAGACATCGGACACCGTATATACTTTATTCCCTCAGGTTTCGAGGTAGGTCTACCGCCGTAGCTTTCGATTTTCACTAGAGATTATGTATACAACCTAACTACCAGTTTACCATCAATTCGGAGTGTGAGGTACGTCGATGTCACGATATACACAAAGCTACGCTTCGATAAGCCATGCTTTGATCATCACTAGCTCGTTTCATAACTCGAGTATGCCACATTGACAATTCACAACGTGTCATTGATTTCTATCAATACATACCTTCTAAGTTAGTATGTCTTAGAGACGAGAATAATATATTGCCACGAGTCCGATATACGTTAACAGAAATCGGTGCTACGCAGTTAATTTCAATGTCAGACACACAATCCATACAAGTCCGTTTTGGGTCTGAACGGAACAACAATCCAAAAATCTACAAATATATTCAGATCTCATGCCACTTATAACCTCGTATTGGGTGATCGGCCCAAACGAGACATCAGCAGTCAATCCAAATAATTCGTTGATTTTTTGTCTTTATTTATCGATTTCCAAATCTTCAATTTCTTTATAACGTCGTATTATTGCTTAGAATGGTTTTCGAACAGATATTCGATCCCGGTCTTTCCAAGTAATAAACACATTTCAAAAACAAAAGTTATGCATCATATCGAATTTCCGATTTCAAATCTCCTTCTAAATTGTTATCAATTTATCGACAATCAAAGTTGGATTCATTCAAATTCCTAAATCATTATAATTCTTCTTTTGAAATCCAATATTCAATTTTTCAACCTTATTATTTCAGAACATAATTCTTTTAATCGTCATTATACTTTCCATAGGTTTTCATAATTAGCAAACCTTAATTTGGTTTTAAATTCCATTTACGATAATCCAAACAATTTATTTTTCAGTGGAGTTAAATTGACTTGTTATTCGATATCAATTCATAATCCAAGCCAATATTGGAGTGCCATAACAAATTATATTTTCTTCTCACATCAAATTTTCGAATTCTAACCAAACTCATTTCCTTTAGATTTTCAACCTTCCAGTATCTTTCTTAAATCGGTACATTTAAGTAAATTTCACATGGAATGATTTTAAACTCTTCCAAACCTTTCAAATTATTTAACAACTCGTTCCATAATTTAAACAATAATACACGGCTTATAATCTTTAAAACCCGATCATTTTTAAGAATAGATTAAAACAACGTTAAAAGTGTTACTAAAAGTGCTGAAAGGGCTATTTAAATCAAAGAGATTCCCATTTTTCAAAATTGAAGATATTTCAATTCACATCATTTATAATAATAAAATATGATTTATCATAATTTTCTCAAAATTTTGATCATTTATACAAGTCCGTTTTATTCGATTTTCCTTTACGGTCATCGAACAACACGTATAATAACCTTTTCAAATTTTTATTTAAACCTAACTTGAAAACTATACGTTAGAGTTTGAAAATTCCCTTTTCATTCAAAAATTATCGTCAATAGGATTCCGACGTTTCTCGTTTCATGTCAATCCAATTTAAAACGCTCAAGGTATGATCATTTGAAAATTATAACTGATATTAACGAACTATCCCTACGCGACGCGTCCAATTTAAACCATATAGCGATTTAATATAAATCATCTAAATCCTTCCTAAAATAAGATTAAATTTATATAACTTAAAATTTAAAATCATATTTCAAATAATAATTTAAATTTACATTTGAGTTACAAAATCACTATATTCTAAAATCATCATTTCAAATTTAATTGAAACTTAAGATAATATATATTTATTAAACTCACTCAAACATTTCAAAACTTATGTCTAGTCGTTATAAAAATGATAAAACCAATCGCTTATATAAAACCCATGATTGAATATATAACTCAACCATTTTTGAATTAAATTTCAAGATTCAATCTAAACTTTTATACTTTACAAGTTGTTGAAAATATTACCAAAGTTGTTTTCGTCTTTACAAATATCATTTACAAATCGTCAAAATTCAAATTCAAAACTAAATTTTCCAATTATTAACTTAATATTTAAAATAATAAAATCATCATAGAAAGGATATTTAAACCGAATATTTGTATAACTCCACAACTGCGGTGTGAGTGACACAACCATAACAAATCAATAATCAACCATACAAGCACGATGTCATTCATTGTAAACACAACAAATTTAACCAACCAAATTTCATTGTGCGCAGAGCATTATGGTTAATAAGACTCAGTGTCTGGTGTATTCTAACTAGATGAACATCAATCCAAGCATCACATGTAACCACAAATATTCGTAACAACCCATCATTAACTCATTAAAATTATAAATTTATTTTATAACTAATTACTTTACCTAAAATTTAAAGTAAATAAATGGGAGTTCTCACCTTTCCGCGGAAACGAAGAGACCAACTGCGACCGAGAATACGAATATAAACACAAATTCGGACACCAATCAACATGGCTCCCATGAGCAAGAAAACTGGGATAACGGCGATGCGGCTATGACCAAAACTTAATGTTCATCAAATGGCGAACTCAGAAGGCAAGATGAAAGAACTCCAAATCCAAGAGGAAGTGTTATAATTTCTTTAATCATCTTTTTGTACGCAGACATCCACGCAAGCCTCTCACCACATTTTCTCTTGCCTGGCCCTACAAATATCTCCCCATGTATGTATTCACTTCCCTTTACAAAATATAACTCTCAGCCAACCATATCATAATCCATAACCAATTCTTCCCGCAATATATATAAAATTTATATACTCACTCTTAGGCTAATCAATTTTAGGAGCAGAGATTGGAAATGGGGAAATACCAATGACAATCGGGTTCGGATCGTATCATAGTTGGTGGCTGGTGGCACATGCATGCAAGTTGTCAGGTCGTCAGATGCGTTTGATCAAACAGGTAGTGGGTTAGGTTGAATGAGGCTAATGTGAAAACCCGTAACTTCCCCGTAAAGGAAAGTGTCGGATAGTTCGAGAACAAACCACAACAGAACGCATACAGAAGAACATTTCATTGTATATTACAACAATGCATCAGATTACAAGAATATACAGAGTATGAATGAATATTATACAGAAATATCAGAGATTTAAATTACATTTAAATACATAGCAGCGGAAAATAATAAAATACACAACTAGAAGAGATATACGGATACAAAGCTTTCCGGACATCGTTCCAGCTGTAAACCAGGATCCTGTGAATATAAATCTGCAAAACCGAAACTACTAGCTGCCCGTGTCAAAATAAGGGCACCCAGAGTTTAGGTTAAAACAATAAACTCTGGGTCAGTCATGTGACTGGTGTGAGAACTAAAAACAGTTATCTTTATTTTTAAAGTTAGGTAAATCAAGGGACCACGCCGTATAACACGGAACGGGTTTCCTCCCAAGAATACCAGTGCATAAAACAAACAGCGCAATGCTAAATAAAGAAAAATGAAGCTGTTATAAGACCCAGGTCCCATCACACAATGCAACGCAGCCGAGGATAGGGTTTTCCCTTATAACAGCCAAAGAATGCTTGATACGGTTAAAACAAATCGTTTGATACTATTATAAGCGCATAGTGTATAAAACAACTTCAAATCATAAGTATCAATCATAGGCGGCATGAATGCCCCATAACACTATGTCGCCATATATAAGTTTACAATCAAAGCCGCAATGTCGTATTGGAGGTTGGGTTATCATTTATGGTATGAACCGAGGCTAGGGGAAAGATCCTCATCGATTCGAGACGCTCTAGTCCGCCCCTTAGGCAAGTACTCTGTCAAGCCATTGGATCGTCAGGGCCGGTCCACCGATGTGGATTAAAATGCCTGAACACTGCGTTTCCCCGCCCTTTGGGGCGTAAGCCTGGCCCGTCAGCCGACCAGAAGCATCGGCCGAAACCGATATCACGAGGCGCCTCGCTTTTCAGCAAGTAATAATAAGCAACATCCACATGAGTCAAACTCGTCAGCCAGTTCAAGCACTGACGCCACTCCTAACTAGAAAGAAACGCATGTCCTCCCTGATGTCCATCTCCCGTTTTTGATTCATACCGGGTGTGATACTCGCGAATCAACGTTACACAAAGCTACGCCACAAAGGCCGTGCTTCGATCATCAACCACAAGACTTTGCTTTTCAACAGAAGCCTTGATCATTTGCATCTTAGCATGCCACACAGGCAATTCACTCCATGCGATTGATATCCATCAATATATAACCCCTGAGCTCGTACGTCTCAGAGAAGGGCGTTAAGCAAGAGAATAAATTCTCCGCCGCCAAACAGATATATATTTAATAGAGATCAATCACACGGACTAAAATCCAATGTCAGACACACAGTCCATTTACAAGTCCGTTCTGGGTCTGAACGAAACCGGAGGCACCTAGTACCCCGCATATCCATCGATGTCCAAGTACGTCTGGACGATCACTAACTGTTTCCATCTTCTTGGGTGTACAGCCCAATCAAGATCATCAGTAATCACCCAAACGGCGTGAAGACCTCCGGTCTTCGACCATCGTCTTCATCTTCGACTTATCGTCGTATCAGTTATTCAGAATGGGATAAACCCGGTCTTTCGGAATAACTCGCGTATATTTTAAATAAGTGTTACACAAGTACAACATACGCCTCATTCCAATTCATCAGTCACTAACCGTAAATTAATTAAGAGAATAATTCCCCAAATATTAACCCCGAAGGCCGAAACCAACATCAGATCAATATCCAGAAAACCATTCTGCTTGGCTAACCGACAGTTAGTTTCTAAATTTCACATTCATAGGGAAGGGTTCCCATTAATTTTATCCAAGATAAATTTCTTGAATTTATTATTTAATCTATTTTTGAATATCAATTCAAACTAGTCGGGATTAGCGAACCTTACCGAAGTAATTATTTATTTTAATTTCCCCATCCCAACCTATTCATCCCATGAAGTAAAACTGGTAATACTTCATATCTGACACCACAGTGTTATCGGTAAATTCAATTACCATTTCACGTTCAAATCTAATTAAAGATTTAACTATCGCCTGGAGCAAAACTGGTGATACTCCATTTTCGATCATTTCAATCTAATTAAAGATTCATTAAAACTCCACTTAGTTTTAATCTTCGACTGGGTTAAAGAATCAGTGTCATTTAAAAACACGGTTCACGATAAACCCAAAATCACATTCCATTAATTATCGGGTTAAAGAACAAGTGTTATTTAAAGCACTGTTCACGATAAACCCAAAATCAATATCAATTCAATTCCAATTAAATATTATTGAATTGGTACACTTCATTAAATCTAAATAAAAAGATTTAATCTTTTCTCAACTGGGTTCAAGAACAGTGTTAGTGAAGACACCATTCACGACAAACCCAAATCACATTTGATATTCAATACAAGGCACTGAATAGAAAATATATCGGTTTATATTCAATATCAAATTCTACGATTAACAAATGTCGTATTGGAAATAACGATATAAATATATATCTTTCAAATTTCCATAACAACATCTGTATAATCACGAATTCCAACATCGAAATATTCCGAAGACAATTTCGATTCAAATCCACTCCAATGCAATCATTGGATATTCTGGTTATTTTTAAAACCCTTTTTAAATTCAATTTATTTATTTAAAAATAAATAGAATTATAATTCTAGTTCAAAACTAGTTCATTTCGATAAAAATCTATTTTTATCTTTTCAAATATGGAGTTTTTCACCCCAATACTTTCTAAATCATTTCTTATGATTTTACACAAATTATTACTATTTTTAATAATTTTATCAAGGCCCGTACAGTCGATTTCCATCAACGGCCATCGAACTGCACTTACAGCGACCTTTTTCAAATTTGATTTGGACGTAACTCCAAATCCAACCGTTAGATTTCTAATTTCTAATATTCGTTAGAAAGCTCTTTTTGATACGAACCCAACGGTTCCGGTTTTAGGAGAATCCGACGGTCGGATCTCCCGCAATGTCCGTTTGAAATAAATGGTCGAAATTCACGAACTGCCGCGGCGCGGCGCGTTCTATTCAGGCCATTATATTATATATATATATAATATATATAATATATATTTCATCGATTTCTATTTAAAACGAATTATATAAATAGTTTTAAAATTCGTTTCAAAAGCAATTTCAACTTCCATTTCAATTCAAATCAAAATTGAATTCTTCTTTATAAATTCGTTTTAAAATTCCTTTCTATTCAATTCAAATTTCAATTCAATTTGAATTCATTTCAATTCGCTTTCAATTCAATTTGAATTCGTTTTCAATTCATTTCGAAATCGTTTTCAATTCAATTCATTTCCGTTTACTATTTGAATCAAATTCATTATATATTCAATGGAAATCAAATTCGTTTTATAATCAATTCGAATTCAATTCGTTATATATTCAATTCGAATTCGTTTTCTATTCAATTTGATTCAAATTTCATTTCAAAATATGCGTTTTCGAAATCACTTTTCAATATTCATTTTAAAATGAATAAAATCGATATAGATATCGTTCACGTCAAAATGGCGTCAATCTAATCAACACGGCTTCATATATTTCTATTTTCAAATATTCTATTTCAAATATTTCTTTTTCAAAATAGTTGTTATTATCAAAATATTTCGTTCAACACATGACCAATCTCAATAGATGAGTACTGTCAACACATGAAACTTTATTTTATATTGATAAAGATGTAAATTTTATTACTAAAATATTTCGTTCAACACATGACCAATCTCAATGGATGAGTACTGTCAACACATGAACCTTTATTTTATATTGATAAAGATGTAAATTTTATTACTAAAATATTTCGTTCAACACATGACCAATCTCAATGGATGAGTACTGTCAACACATGAACCTTTATTTTATATTATTCTTTATTTTCTAAATTGGAATGAGGCCCAATCAATTTCCATATAAAGTTAATTATATGGATTTTCATACAACACATGTATAATAGCATTGAAAAATAATCAACCATCAACTAAAGTGCACTACACTGTATAAGCATCAAATATAGATATCTAACGCTTATAACAGCCTGTCAATCGATCGATCGACATATTTAATCAATCAGGATGAGTGAACTTCAAATTTCATCCTAACACCCGTGTGGGGTTTCAAACAATCAAGCACATATTTTATTTGTGCAGTTGGGCGATGTGTAAAATTTATCGACCCAATCAATGTCCTTCAAATAGGTGTACATAAACAAACCGTTCGGTTTGTAAATGAATATTTTATTTTATTCACTTCCACGTTAAAAATTATATTTTTAACGATCAAAATATTTTATTCAAATTATGAATGTTCTATTCGGTTCATTTATTCAATAAAATGATATTTTTATTTTTCTAACATATTTTAGAAAATTTTGGCGGCATAACGGCACGATACTAGAAACGGGACAAGGCCTAGCCTTACCCCCGGTCTAGTGAAGGCCCACGCCATTCGCACATCAATCAAGTCAATTTCATTTCACCAAACAATTCAATTCAAACCAAAGCATCTGACTAATTTATGCAACCAAACAAACAAGTCCATGGTCTGTGGACGATTGTGTCGGGTGCTACTAAGCACCGTCTGCATCCTAGTATATATATATATAACTAGAAAAAGAAATTGAAAGGTGAGAAATTCTCATAGAAAGCTATCCTAGCTCCACGGCACTTCTAATGCAGGAAATCTTCACTGTTCTCGTCTCTAATCACTTTCTTCGCCCGTAGCCACTACATATATAAAAATCGAATTTTTACTTCGCTATTCAATATAAAAAAATCGAATTTTTACTTAGTTCTTCAATATATAAAAATCGAATTATTACAGTGTCCTATATATTTTTAAAACCAATGCTATTTTCTATTTTAAATCCATGTATTTTTCTATTCTTGTTTTCATGTTCAAAGTATATTTATATTTTTACTTTCAAATTCAAAGTATATTTATATTTTTACTTTCAAATTCAAAGTATATTTATATTTTCACTTTCAAATTCAAAGTATATTTATATTTTTACTTTCAAATTCAAAGTATATTTATATTTTCACTTTCAAATTCAAAGTATATTTATATTTTTACTTTCAAATTCAAAGTATATTTATATTTTCACTTTCAAATTCAAAGTATATTTATATTTTTACTTTCAAATTCAAAGTATATTTATATTTTTACTTTCAAATTCAAAGTATATTTATATTTTCATAATCATGTTTTAAATCACTGTTAAATATATATATATAAAATGTACCTTTCCCTACCATTCTCTGTAAAACGCTCCAGGTGCTCCAAAGAAATCGAACCCATCTCGCTCAAGAAGAAGCCGCTTGTTGTGCCCACCACTGTCCGTCGGAACTCAATCGGCCACCTCCCTCTTGCTCGTCATCGAAGCCTCTACCCACGGCCAGAACAGCTTCCAACTCGGTGGACCCTCCCTCCCACGAAATCAGTTCGAACTCGCGAAGTTTGGTGCGCGATTCCTCAGAAATCATGAAATGAAAATCGATCACGTACGTATGAATTTGTAGTACTTGGAGAGTACTTTGATTTTGTTGTGGAGGTTCGGATTGATTCGTATCGATTGGGAAGATTTTTGGGCTCGAAATATCGAGTAATATCCGCCATCGACTTCGGCTGGAGGCGCGTTTAGGAAGGGTTGACCGCATTGAACACTTTGACTTAGGGTTTTTAGGAGATTGAAGGGGTTATATAATATATTTATTATATTTGATATTTTCCCAAATGGTTGACTTCTCATCCGAACGCGAAATCAAACCCAACAACTGACGCCCCTAGCTAATTACTCCCATTTCGAACACAACGGGATATGTTTCGTAAGTTGATTCGATCGTTTTGATAGGTTTTCATTTAATTTAAAATATAAATCTTTATATATTCAATTTAAATGCACATTTCAAATTACCGGGGTCACATACTAACTCGAAAAATTCCAGAAAAATTATTTCTAGCTTCGTATTGACGACACGGTCCTAACAAAACTAATTTCATCGAATTCTGAGACCGTTTGAAAAATGGCCAATTTCCAGTCGATTAAAATCAACAGAAATTGGTCAAACGCGTTTTCCTTTGCCACGCTCACATATTGATTCGGAAATTATGAAATTTGAAACCTAGCAATAACTTTACATCCCAGACCCAACAAAACCGGTTTCGTCGAAATCCGAGGTCGTTTGCAAAACGTCCATTTTTAAGGGCCTGAATTCTATAGCGACTATTCAGAATTTTCAACTGGACATATCTTTTGATTCCCGCTATGAAATCTTGATTTGTCGGATTCGTTGGAAAGATATTATCAATTAGATCCTAATGTTTTTGGTTTCACTAAAATCCGGATTGTTTTGCACCCGGTACATTCAATTGAAGTTTGAAATCGAATTATCGAACTACCGCGCCATTTTCAATTCTATTTATAATTATAAATAAATATTTATATTCTAACGACGACGAATATAAATATATACGTTCTAATTCTATTCAAAATAAATTTCCCGTCGATACTATTTAAAATAATCTATTTTAAATATTCATAATTCGCTAAAATTGCCAAAATAAAAATTTCAAACTGGCTCGCATTTTCCGGGTTGTTACAATCTCCCCCACTTAAAACTTTTCGTCCCCGAAAAGGAACAAAGTCGAAAAAGGGTTTGATTAATCAACTCTACGTTCGATCTGACTTCCATTCTCCAACTTTTCAGTTTCTGAGAATTTTCAAATTTTCAAAAATTTGGCTAACACCCTAAATTTTCGAAAAATTTCGCCATAACCTCCCCTGCACCGGGAACATCGGGGAATTTCAAATAGCTTCCCCGGTCCTTCAGATCTCAAAAAGAAAAAGAAAAAGCCAAGCGGCTAGCCAATAGGCTCATAAAATCATCATCACCCAAACAAAACAGGAAATTATGATAAACATGTACCTATTTGTCGGGCAAACAAATTTTATTCTCTGCTCTAGCCTCCTTGCTATGACCTGTTCAATATAAGTATATGTATATGCAAGCAAATGCGACCAATTTTCAATATAGTTCAATATTTGGTTCGATTAAGCATAATGGTTCAAAATTAGCAAACAAATGAACAAACAACACAAACATCAATCAATTAGTGAATTTAACGTTTCAAATTCATAATTTTGATACATATACAAAAAATCATGTTTTGGTGCCAAATCACAACAATGTATTTTAGCTATATTAGTTTTGGTTCTCACACCAGTCTAATGGAAATATATAGAAAATCACACCTTCGAGACACGAACATAAATGTTGATGATGCGATCGCTATCATCAATATCATCTTCGGGCGACTAGAGTGTGATGCTATATCTATCCAATATATTAAAACTTTGAATACACGCGGATCAGACGTATACGCAAAATCTATATATACTGGATTGTCCACATCAATATAAATAAATAACCAAATACGAATAATTGATTTATATTTCAAAACAAGATTTGTTTTCATTTTAAAAAAAATATACTCTTCACACTCGTTTTAGGATACTACTGATCCCATCTCTAACGAGTCATCCTCATTGGATATTACTAATCCAGTATCTGATGAATTCTTTCATATGGTTCTAATGTGTCTTGTTCTCGAGCTCTGTAAACCAAAGCTCTGATACCAACTGTGAAAACCCGTAACTTCCCCGTAAAGGAAAGTGTCAGATAGTTCGAGAACAAACCACAACAGAACGCATACAGAAGAACATTTCATTGTATATTACAACAATGCATCAGATTACAAGAATATACAGAGTATGAATGAATATTATACAGAAATATCAGAGATTTAAATTACATTTAAATACATAGCAGCGGAAAATAATAAAATACACAACTAGAAGAGATATACGGATACAAAGCTTTCCGGATATCGTTCCAGCTGTAAACCAGGATCCTGTGAATATAAATCTGCAAAACCGAAACTACTAGCTGCCCGTGTCAAAATAAGGGCACCCAGAGTTTAGGTTAAAACAATAAACTCCGGGTCAGTCATGTGACTGGTGTGAGAACTAAAAACAGTTATCTTTATTTTTAAAGTTAGGTAAATCAAGGGACCACGCCGTATAACACGGAACGGGTTTCCTCCCAAGAATACCAGTGCATAAAACAAGCAGCGCAATGCTAAATAAAGAAAAATGAAGCTGTTATAAGACCCAGGTCCCATCACACAATGCAACGCAGCCGAGGATAGGGTTTTCCCTTATAACAGCCAAAGAATGCTTGATACGGTTAAAACAAATCGTTTGATACTATTATAAGTGCATAGTGTATAAAACAACTTCAAATCATAAGTATCAATCATAGGCGGCATGAATGCCCCATAACACTATGTCGCCATATATAAGTTTACAATCAAAGCCGCAATGTCGTATTGGAGGTTGGGTTATCATTTATGGTATGAACCGAGGCTAGGGGCAAGATCCTCATCGATTCGAGACGCTCTAGTCCGCCCCTCAGGCAAGTACTCTGTCAAGCCTTTGGATCGTCAGGGCCGGTCCACCGATGTGGATTAAAATGCCTGAACACTGCGTTTCCCCGCCCTTTGGGGCGTAAGCCTGGCCCGTCAGCCGACCAGAAGCATCGGCCGAAACCGATATCACGAGGCGCCTCGCTTTTCAGCAAGTAATAATAAGCAACATCCACATGAGTCAAACTCGTCAGCCAGTTCAAGCACTGACGCCACTCCTAACTAGAAAGAAACGCATGTCCTCCCTGATGTCTGTCTCCCGTTTTTGATTCATACCGGGTGTGATACTCGCGAATCAACGTTACACAAAGCTACACCACAAAGGCCGTGCTTCGGTCATCAACCACAAGACTTTGCTTTTCAACAGAAGCCTTGATCATTTGCATCTTAGCATGCCACACAGGCAATTCACTCCATGCGATTGATATCCATCAATATATAACCCCTGAGCTCGTACATCTCAGAGAAGGGCGTTAAGCAAGAGAATAAATTCTCTGCCGCCAAACAGATATATATTTAATAGAGATCAATCACACGGACTAAAATCCAATGTCAGACACACAGTCCATTTACAAGTCCGTTCTGGGTCTGAACGAAACCGGAGGCACCTAGTACCCCGCATATCCATCGATCTCCAAGTACGTCTGGACGATCACTAACTGTTTCCATCTTCTTGGGTGTACAGCCCAATTAAGATCATCAGTAATCACCCAAACGGCGTGAAGACCTCCGGTCTTCGACCATCGTCTTCATCTTCGACTTATCGTCGTATCAGTTATTCAGAATGGGATAAACCCGGTCTTTACGAATAACTCGCGTATATTTTAAATAAGTGTTACACAAGTACAACATACGCCTCATTCCAATTCATCAGTCACTAACCGTAAATTAATCAAGAGAATAATTCCCCAAATATTAACCCCGAAGGCCGAAATCAACATCAGATCAATATCCAGAAAACCATTCTGCTTGGCTAACCGACAATTAGTTTCTAAATTTCACATTCATGGGGAAGAGTTCCCATTAATTTTATCCAAGATAAATTTCTTGGATTTATTCTTTAATCTATTTTTGAATATCAATTCAAACTAGTCGGGATTAGCGAACCTTACCGAAGTAATTATTTATTTTAATTTCCCCATCCCAACCTATTCATCCCATGAAGTAAAACGGGTAATACTTCATATCTAACACCACAGTGTTATCGGTAAATTCAATTACCATTTCACGTTCAAATCTAATTAAAGATTTAACTATCGCCTGGAGCAAAACTGGTGATACTCCATTTTCGATCATTTCAATCTAATTAAAGATTCATTAAAACTCCACTTAGTTTTAATCTTCGACTGGGTTAAAGAATCAGTGTCATTTAAAAACACGGTTCACGATAAACCCAAAATCACATTCCATTAATTATCGGGTTAAAGAACAAGTGTTATTTAAAACACTATTCACGATAAACCCAGAATCAATATCAATTCAATTCCAATTAAATATTATTGAATTGGTACACTTCATTAAATCTAAATAAAAAGATTTAATCTTTTCTCAACTGGGTTCAAGAACAGTGTTAGTGAAGACACCATTCACGACAAACCCAAATCACATTTGATATTCAATACAAGGCACTGAATAGAAAATATATCGGTTTATATTCAATGTCAAATTCTACGATTAACAAATGTCGTATTGGAAATAACGATATAAATATATATCTTTCAAATTTCCATAACAACATCTGTATAATCACGAATTCCAACATCGAAATATTCCGAAGACAATTTCGATTCAAATCCACTCCAATGCAATCATTGGATATTCTGGTTATTTTTAAAACCCTTTTTAAATTCAATTTATTTATTTAAAAATAAATAGAATTATAATTCTAGTTCAAAACTAGTTCATTTCGATAAAAATCTATTTTTATCTTTTCAAATATGGAGTTTTTCACCCCAATACTTTCTAAATCATTTCTTATGATTTTACACAAATTATTACTATTTTTAATAATTTTATCAAGGCCCGTACAGTCGATTTCCATCAACGGCCATCGAACAGCACTTACAGCGATCTTTTTCAAATTTGATTTGGACGTAACTCCAAATCCAACCGTTAGATTTCTAATTTCTAATATTCGTTAGAAAGCTCTTTTCGATACGAACCCAACGGTTCCGGTATTAGGAGAATCCGACGGTCGGATCTCCCGCAATGTCCGTTTGAAATAAATGGTCGAAATTCACGAACTACCGCGGCGCGGCGCGTTCTATTCAGGCCATTATATTATATATATATATAATATATATAATATATATTTCATCGATTTCTATTTAAAACGAATTATATAAATAGTTTTAAAATTCGTTTCAAAAGCAATTTCAACTTCCATTTCAATTCAAATCAAAATTGAATTCTTCTTTATAAATTCGTTTTAAAATTCCTTTCTATTCCATTCAAATTTCAATTCAATTTGAATTCATTTCAATTCTCTTTCAATTCAATTTGAATTCGTTTTCAATTCATTTCGAAATCGTTTTCAATTCAATTCATTTCCGTTTACTATTTGAATCAAATTCATTATATATTCAATGGAAATCAAATTCGTTTTATAATCAATTTGAATTCAATTCATTATATATTCAATTCGAATTCGTTTTCTATTCAATTTGATTCAAATTTCATTTCAAAATATGCGTTTTCGAAATCACTTTTCAATATTCATTTTAAAATGAATAAAATCGATATAGATATCATTCACGTCAAAATGGCGTCAATCTAATCAACACGGCTTCATATATTTCTATTTTCAAATATTCTATTTCAAATATTTCTTTTTCAAAATAGTTGTTATTATCAAAATATTTCGTTCAACACATGACCAATCTCAATGGATGAGTACTGTCAACACATGAACCTTTATTTTATATTGATAAAGATGTAAATTTTATTACTAAAATATTTCGTTCAACACATGACCAATCTCAATGGATGAGTACTGTCAACACATGAACCTTTATTTTATATTGATAAAGATGTAAATTTTATTACTAAAATATTTCGTTCAACACATGACCAATCTCAATGGATGAGTACTGTCAACACATGAACCTTTATTTTATATTATTCTTTATTTTCTAAATTGGAATGAGGCCCAATCAATTACCATATAAAGTTAATTATATGGATTTTCATACAACACATGTATAATAGCATTGAAAAATAATCAACCATCAACTAAAGTGCACTACACTGTATAAGCATCAAATATAGATATCTAACGCTTATAACAGCCTGTCAATCGATCGATCGACATATTTAATCAATCAGGATGAGTGAACTTCAAATTTCATCCTAACACCCGTGTGGGGTTTCAAACAATCAAGCACATATTTTATTTGTGCAGTTGGGCGATGTGTAAAATTTATCGACCCAATCAATGTCCTTCAAATAGGTGTACATAAACAAACCGTTCGATTTGTAAATGAATATTTTATTTTATTCACTTCCACGTTAAAAATTATATTTTTAACGATCAAAATATTTTATTCAAATTATGAATGTTCTATTCGGTTCATTTATTCAATAAAATGATATTTTTATTTTTCTAACATATTTTAGAAAATTTTGGCGGCATAACGGCACGATACTAGAAACGGGACAAGGCCTAGCCTTACCCCCGGTCTAGTGAAGGCCCACGCCATTCACACATCAATCAAGTCAATTTCATTTCACCAAACAATTCAATTCAAACCAAAGCATCTGACTAATTTATGCAACCAAACAAACAAGTCCATGGTCTGTGGACGATTGTGTCGGGTGCTACTAAGCACCGTCTGCATCCTAGTATATATATATAATCCTAGTATATATATATAACTAGAAAAAGAAATTGAAAGGTGAGAAATTCTCACAGAAAGCTATCCTAGCTCCACGGCACTTCTAATGCAGGAAATCTTCACTGTTCTCGTCTCTAATCACTTTCTTCGCCCGTAGCCACTACATATATAAAAATCGAATTTTTACTTCGCTATTCAATATAAAAAAATCGAATTTTTACTTAGTTCTTCAATATATAAAAATCGAATTTTTACAGTGTCCTATATATTTTTAAAACCAATGCTATTTTCTATTTTAAATCCATGTATTTTTCTATTCTTGTTTTCATGTTCAAAGTATATTTATATTTTTACTTTCAAATTCAAAGTATATTTATATTTTTACTTTCAAATTCAAAGTATATTTATATTTTCACTTTCAAATTCAAAGTATATTTATATTTTTACTTTCAAATTCAAAGTATATTTATATTTTCACTTTCAAATTCAAAGTATATTTATATTTTTACTTTCAAATTCAAAGTATATTTATATTTTCACTTTCAAATTCAAAGTATATTTATATTTTTACTTTCAAATTCAAAGTATATTTATATTTTTACTTTCAAATTCAATGTATATTTATATTTTTACTTTCAAATTCAAAGTATATTTATATTTTCATAATCATGTTTTAAATCACTGTTAAATATATATATAAAAAATGTACCTTTCCCTACCATTCTCTGTAAAATGCTCCAGGTGCTCCAAAGAAATCGAACCCATCTCGCTCAAGAAGAAGCCGCTTGTTGTGCCCACCACTGTCCGTAGGAACCCAATCGGCCACCTCCCTCTTGCTCGTCATCGAAGCCTCTACCCACGGCCAGAACAGCTTCCAACTCGGTGGACCCTCCCTCCCACGAAATCAGTTCGAACTCGCGAAGTTTGGTGCGCGATTCCTCAGAAATCATGAAATGAAAATCGATCACGTTCGTATGAATTTGTAGTGCTTGGAGAGTACTTTGATTTTGTTGTGGAGGTTCGGATTGATTCGTATCGATTGGGAAGATTTTTGGGCTCGAAATATCGAGCAATATCCGCCATCGACTTCGGTTGGAGGCGCGTTTAGGAAGGGTTGACCGCATTGAACACTTTGACTTAGGGTTTTTAGGAGATTGAAGGGGTTATATAATATATTTATTATATTTGATATTTTCCCAAATGGTTGACTTAGGGTTTCGTAAGTTGATTCGATCGTTTTGATAGGTTTTCATTTAATTTAAAATATAAATCTTTATATATTCAATTTAAATGCACATTTCAAATTACCGGGGTCACATACTAACTCGAAAAATTCCAGAAAAATTATTTCTAGCTTCGTATTGACGACACGGTCCTAACAAAACTAATTTCGTCGAATTCTGAGACCGTTTGAAAAATGGCCAATTTCCAGTCGATTAAAATCAACAGAAATTGGTCAAACGCGTTTTCCTTTGCCACGCTCACATATTGATTCGGAAAATTATGAAATTTGAAACCTAGCAATAACTTTACATCCCAGACCCAACAAAACTGGTTTCGTCGAAATCCGAGGTCGTTTACAAAACGTCCATTTTTAAGGGCCTGAATTCTATAGCGACTATTCAGAATTTTCAACTGTACATATCTTTTGATTCCCGCTATGAAATCTTGATTTGTCGGATTCGTTGGAAAGATATTATCAATTAGATTCTAATGTTTTTGGTTTCACTAAAATCCGGATTGTTTTGCACCCGGTACATTCAATTGAAGTTTGAAATCGAATTATCGAACTACCGCGCCATTTTCAATTCTATTTATAATTATAAATAAATATTTATATTCTAACAACGACGAATATAAATATATACGTTCTAATTCTATTCAAAATAAATTTCCCGTCGATATTATTTAAAATAATCTATTTTAAATATTCATAATTCGCTAAAATTGCCAAAATAAAAATTTCAAACTGGCTCGCATTTTCCGGGTTGTTACAGCTAAGCTCAGCGAATGGGTAATGGTTGCAGCACGTCCGAGGTTGGGACTGGTTTGAGGGGGACTACGGCTGCTTGGTGGTCACTGGTGGTTTGCGTGAGGGTCTAGAGGGGAGGGCAGCTTGCTGGAACTGGCGAGAGGGGAGTGAGTTGGACTGAGGATAGTGAAGACTGGGACTGGTAGTGGTTCTAGGGTGTTTGACTATCGGAGAAGGGAAAATTCTAGTGATGTGATTAAAAGTGGCGGATGAGATGGGATGTGGCAGCGGATGAGATGTACGGAAGAGGCCAACGCTTTACTTTTGTGGAGATAGAAGATGGCAATGAAGAAGAGAATGAGAAAGAGCTTGCGTGAGAAACCAAATGGGTTAGAGGATTTGAGCTGGGGAAAGGAGGAAAGCTTCAAATAAAATAATATAAAAACAACTTTGTAAAAAGGAAAGAGCTGCACGCGTAAAACCGACAGAATAGCTTGTACAAGTGTCCATCCGTGCCAATCGGTTACAACATCCCTTTCCACTATCCTAGCTTTTGGTTTGTTACGACCGGCATTCTACGCATCATAGGATTGTAGAATATTTATTTCTGTCACATACAAAGTAGTATGGTCATGTAACTTTGGGAGACGACTATTAAGGTCATTTCCCATGTTCATGATTTTTCCCGATTTTTAAATGACCATTTTACCCCTAGTTGGTACTGTTTTGGCCATAACTTTTGACTGGAAAAGAACTTTGACCTGAAACCACTTCCATTGGCTCCGGATGATGGTTTCTCTTTCCGTAGAGTGGTGGTTACATTAGCCAAACGGACTTACTGTTTGGGAGATATGGCTGAATTAAGGTTTAAAGGGTTATTTTCAGCTAATTGGGCTTAACCGGGTAGTTAGTAATTAGGCCCATTGGGGGATTTCGGGATTAGTGGTATTTAAGGGCTGCTAGGGTTAGGATTTCGGTTTTTACTTCATTTTTCCAGCCGCCACTTATTTTCTTCAACCCTAGTCATGGCCTCCAACATCTAGAATCATTCCAAATCACCTCTAATCACTTTCTAATCAAAGATTAAGCAAAACTACATCAAATCAAGGCGAATTAGCATAGGATTTGGAATAGAGCTGCTGGAACACATAGAGGTTGGATCTATATCAGAGGAGTTTCAGTTCTGAAAGTTAAATTGTGGCAAAGGCGAGTGATTTGCTTTGTTTTACACTAATTACGGCTAATTAGGGTAATTAGCGAAGATTAGCGAAATTATAACTCAGAAAAAATCTAGAAAAAAATTCCTAAAATTCTAAAACATCATTTTATGCTTCTGATATGAATTTGGGTTAATTTCGACTAATTTTGCAAATCCCGGAATTTGGGGGATTAAGGGGTGATTAGTGATAATTAGCGAAATTATGCATGCTAAAATTCCGGAAAAATATGTATAAATTCATAGATATTATTTCAGGCCTCTGATAAAAATTTGGGTTAATTTGGTTAAGTTTTGCTAATCCTATTCTCAGTTTTGCTTAAACATGCTTAAGGGGAAAATGAGGGTTTTTGGGTATGTTTGATCCATTTTGATAGGTCATATTGTTGTTTTGGTGTTTGTGGTTGATTCCCTATGTTCCTATGATTGTATGGTATGCTTTGTGATTGATTAGAAGTGTTAGATTGGTCGAAAACGCCGTCGAGAGGCGAAAATAGCTTGCTGGAATGGTGCAGGTTTTAGGACTAGGAAAAACCGACCAGGTTTCGACCGACCGGGGGAAAACAGAACGATCGACCAGGTTCCAGACCGACCAGGAATGAAGGAGGTTTCAGACCGACCAAGTCTGGAACGACCAAGGGAGTTTCGAACGACCGAGTTTGGACCGACCAAGGGGGTTTCTAATCGACCGACCCCGTAGGAACTTCAGACCGACCAGGATGGGTGAAATGCGACCGACCAGAGGAGGTTTCAGACCGACCAGGGGAGGAGCGAAATGCGACCGACCAGGAATGAAGGAAACCGATCCACTCGTGCTCTATATCACGATCCGATTCGATGGTGATGACCAATAACCCGAGATGCAAAGGTAGTCCAAAGGGAAGTTAGAGCTCAGGATCCCGGAACCAGTTGGGAACCAATGAGTTCACTTCATGATTGGGCTTTGCTGCGGGACGTGTGCTAAGGAGTTGTCGATGTTTGTATCTTTGGATCACTATGTATGGGAAGTACGTGAACGGATTCAGGGTCACAGTATGTAGTGACCTAGGTACGACTAAAAGTAGCTATAGACCAATGAAGTGGGATCATTGAAAAGGTTTGGTCATGATTCCATGAGGGTAAGCTTGGTTGTAGCAGTAGTTGTACAGAGTCGAACTCCGTCACTACTTCAATGGGTCTAGTGATTTACAGGGGTGGACATCGTATGCTTTACGCACTGAGTGAGAGATGTGAGGATGGTTGCTATTATTGATTTGTTTGCTATCATTATGACATGCACACCCCCACCCCCGTATCTTTACACCACTTGTTTTGAGGCACCTTAGAGTATTGTACAGTATGTAGTGCTAACTCTTTGGTTGCAGGTCCAGGTTCAAGTATGTTTTAGTCTACCTGTTATTGTTCACTTTAGATGCTTATCGCTCTTACCAGACTTTATGTCTGACCCAGAGTTTTATGTCTCCTCTTATTACTCTGGGTGCTCACACGAGCAGACTAGAGACAGGTTAGCTGGTGATGCACGGGTAGATGATCCGGAGACGAGCAGGAGGCTTCCACGTAATATATATATATATATATATAATATTCTCCCTGTGTTGTTGAAGATCACTGCTTGGGCATTGGTGGTGCATCTTCTACTTTAGCTTTCTTTTGTTTAGAGACAGTAAATTTGGAAAATTGTAATAAGCTGTATTTGGATTTCCGCTGCTCTGATGTTGATGTTGGTTTTAGTTATCAGCTTATGCACTGTCTCACCTGTTTTATGTCAAGTATATTATTATTATTATATTTTATCCCATGCGCTGTGAGACATTCTACAGGTTCTTTGTATGTTCATTTCCTTCTTCCTTTTCCTTCTGACGACCCGTTCCGTGCTAACTGGACATGTGTACAGCGCACTTTTGGAGTAAATGTCGGTTGGTGCGGGGCGGGCCGTCACACTTGGTATCAGAGCTCTAGGTTGCGTAGTTCACCTAGGGATTGACACTAGGGAGAGATAGTACACGTATATGAGAGCGCGTATTTGTGATTATTTTGGTTTTCAGAAAGCTATATATATACTACTAGTATAGATAAAGATAGTGTTGCACTGCACTGACACCACAAAGAAGAGGGTTAATCGTTTTCTCTGTACAGATTGGACGATGAGCCGATATACGAGGGGTACTGGTAGAGAAGCTAATAATGGGGATGCTGCTGAGATGAGGACGATGTTTACTAACCTCATGAGAGAGATGCTTAGGGAAGTGCAAGGAGCAGTCCCTAATGCTGTTAATGGTGGTGGTGCAGCGGTGCAGGCGCCTAGGGCCGATTTCGCCAAGCTTAACAAGGATTATACTAGTCTTGGTGGGAAGCCGTTCCACGGAACGGAGTTGGCTATAGAAGTTCAAGATTGGCTTGATAGTTGTGAGCGCATCTTTGAAGATTTGGGAATCGAGGATGAGATGAAGAGAATGCTAGCATCCCATCAATTTCAAGGACGAGCTATGAATTGGTGGAACGCTATTAAGGCAGCTACTCCAGGGAATCAGGTTACATGGAATCAGTTTATGACTCGTTTCAGCGAAAAATTCATTCCAGCTGCCCATAGATCAGAATTGTTCAGGAGGTTCTTAGAGCTTAAGCAGAATGGCAGGGCAGTCTCGGAGTATATTGCTAAATTCAACACTTTGTCGAAATATGGATTGTCCCTTATCGATACAGTCGAGAAGAAGAACAAGAAGTTTATAATTGGCTTGGATGGGTACTTGGGTGAAAGGCTTGTAAACCATATCGACGAGACGTTTGAGTCTATTGTAAGAAAAGCATTAAGGTCTGAGAGCCTTTTCTCTAAGTCGAAGACTTAGGTTGCTATTGCATCTACAGAGGAGCCAAAGCCGCAAGCAAGTGGTGAAGGCAAGAAGAATTCTCAGAGCAAGAGGAAATAAGACCAGGTTAAGGATGGTCAGAAAAAGAAAAATAAGAAAGATGGCGAGTGCTTTAGTTGTGGCAAAAAGGGCCATTATGCTAGTAATTGTCGGGCCAAGCCAGCGGATAGGAAGTGCTTCAACTGTGGCCAGATGGGACATCGCAAGGACAAGTGTCCGCAACCCCCTAAAGAAAAACAAATGGTGAAAGCATATGCCCTTAATGATATTCCTTCTTCGTCGAATGCCCCAACTGCGGCGGAGAAAGGAAAGAATGTCGTCATTCAAGGTATGCTTTCTGTTTACGATGTTCCTGTTAGAGTTTTGTTTAATACCGGAGCTTCCCGTTCCTTCATACCTAGTGACCTGGTAGATAGGTTGGGACTGGAACCCGAGATAGTCGATAGACCATTGATAGTGACGAACCCGATTGGTGGTTCAACTAGCCTTAGTACGATTTGCAGGAATTTGGTCTTATCGAGTCATGGATGCATGTTTGTTTGTGATTGCTTTGTTTTGGGCTTTACTGGGTTTGGCATTATTTTGGGAGTAGATTGGCTCCAAAGATACGGGGTGGTGGTAGACTGTGAGGGCTTTTTAGTGACAGCTAGGGTGGATGATGGGCGGAGGATAGTGTTTGGTGGTCTACCCAGTAAGGGGGTATTGGCTAGTTTTCTAAACTCCCTCGACATTCCGCATAGTGAGTTGTCAGGTTTGCCCGTGGTTGGCCAGTATCCGGATGTTTTTGAAGAAGTGACCGGACTTCCACCACACCGAGAGATTGAGTTTCGTATTGATTTGGTAAAGGATGCCAGGCCTATAGTGATGCCACTTCGTCGTATGGCACCAAGGGAGCAGCGAGAGCTCGAGGTGCAAGTCAGCGATCTTTTGAAGAAGGGATTTATCAGAAGGAGTGTTTCTGAATGGGGAGCACCAGTTGTGTTTGCTACCAAGGCGGATGGTTCCCTTCGTTTGTGTATAGACTACCGCGAGTTGAATAAAGTGACGAGGAAGAACAAGTATCCTCTACCGCGGGTAGATGATTTGTTCGATCAGTTGAGTGGCGCGAGAGTATTTTCTCAGTTAGATCTCGCGACAGGTTTTCATCAGCTTAGAGTGGAAGCTGAGAGTATAGCTAAAACGGCATTTCGGACGCCGTCTGGGTTTTATGAGTGGTTGGTCATGCCATTCGGGTTGACCAATGCCCCAGCATATTTTGTGGATCTTATGAATAGGGTATTCAGAGATCAGTTGAATAAGTTTGTCCTTGTGTTCGTTGATGATATTTTGGTCTACTCGAGGACAGAGGAAGAACACAAGGGACATTTAAGAATAGTGATGGAGGTGTTAAGAAAACACCAACTGAAGGCGAAGTTTTCTAAGTGTCACTTCTAGAGAAGAGAAGCGAGATTCTTGGGCCATGTTGTTTCAGAGAATGGTATCGCCGTGGATCCTGCGAAGGTAGCAACGGTACAAGATTGGTCTACGCCCAAGAATGCAACAGACATAAGAAGTTTCTTGGGATTATACTATCGTAAGTTTATCCAAGATTTCTCCAAGATAGCAGCACCGCTGACACAGTTGATAAAGAAGAATCAAACTTTTGTTGGTTTTTTTGCTAGTATCATCTCACGTAGATTTTCTGAATTCGGAGGAGATATTCCTGGGGTGGTTGTTTGATATTGGTTTAGGCCTTTGGGCCTTGTGCTTTGGGAATGTCGAGTCCGACCAGGATGGTTTGCGTGGGAGACAAATAGTTGTGGCGATTTTTCGTTGGGTGCAGTAATAAGTGCATTGAGTAGGAGACATGCCAGTTTAGGGGCTATGTTTTTGGAATGGAAGCAAGTGGAATATATCGCAGGATATGATTCCCGACCTAAGTACGAATTAGATCCAGAAATGTTAGCAAGTTTGACGAGCAGGCCCACTTTGATTGAGCGGATCGGCCCTAGTCAGAGGGACGATCCTAACCTATTGGAAATCATCTCCAAGTTAGAGATGGGTATCGATGAGGAGATGAACAAGTATGGGCTTGATCGAGATGGATGGCTTAGAAAGAATGGAAAGCTTGTTGTACCCAATGTCAATGGATTGAGAGATGAAGTGCTTAGAGAATGTCATCACTCAAAACTGACTATACACCCCGGTGGTAACAAGATGTATTGAGACATGAAGCAAACCTACTACTGGGAAGGAATGAAGAGAGACATTAGAAAATTTATATCCAAGTGCATGAATTGTCAACTAGTCAAGGCCGAGCAAAAGAAGCCTAGTGGTCAATTACAACCATTGGAAGTCCCAGAATGGAAATGGGAACAAATATCGATGGACTTCATTGATGGGTTACCAAGGACTAGGCCAGGCCATGATAGTATTTGGGTTATTGTGGATCGATTGACCAAGAGTGCAAGGTTCATTCCAGTCAAGTCAAATAGAACAGTAGCCAACTTGGCATAACTGTATATGAAGTGGGTAGTGAGATTTTATGGAGTACCAAAAAGCATGGTGAGCGACCGGGATCCACTATTCACTAGTGGGTTTTGGAAGAGCTTACAAGAGGCGTTGGGAACAGAGTTACATCTCAGTACCGCATATCATCCTCAAACAGATGGTCAGACAGAGAGGGTGAATCGAATATCGGAAGATCTTTTGAGAGCTTGTGTATTGGATTTTGGTGGATTATGAGATGACCATTTGCATCTAGTAGAGTTGAGTCACCAGATAAGATGGCAGGAGTTCATAACGTATTTCATGTTTCCCAGTTAAGAAAGTTAGTACATGACCCCGGTATGACTATTTCACCGAATCAGTTGAACGATATCGAGATAGCATCCGAGGCGGTATGGAGCCACAGACCGATGCGTATTGTTGGGGACAATACAAGGCAGTGTGAAGGAAGGTGGTGAAATTAGTCAAAGTTTAGTGGGGTGAGAATGAGAATGACTGTACTTGGGAGACAGAGGAGAATATTAGGAAGACGCACCTAGAACTCTTTGCCTGGTAAGATTTTGACTTCGATCTAGTTTTCCGCATGCTAGGATAGGTTTGTTTTGCTTATTTTGCATGTTTGATTGATGTATGTGGTTGTTAGGCATGCGGGATCTTTTGTATGTTTTGGGGTCAAGGAATTTCGGGGACGAAATTTTTTAAGGGGGGAAGGGTGTAACGACCCGCATTCTACGCATCATAGGATTGTAGAATATTTATTTCTGTCACATACAAAGTAGTATGGTCATGTAACTTTGGGAGACGACTATTAAGGTCATTTCCATTGTTCATGATTTTTCCCGATTTTTAAATGACCATTTTACCCCTAGTTGGTACTGTTTTGGCCATAACTTTTGACTGGAAAAGAACTTTGACCTAAAACCACTTCCATTGGCTCCGGATGATGGTTTCTCTTTCCGTAGAGTGGTTACATTAGCCAAACGGACTTACCGTTTGGGAGATATGGCCGAATTTAAGGTTTAAAGGGTTATTTTCAGCTAATTGGGCTTAACCGGGTAGTTAGTAATTAGGCCCATTGGGGGATTTCGGGATTAGTGGTATTTAAGGGCTGCTAGGGTTAGGATTTCGGTTTTTACTTCATTTTTCCAGCCGCCACTTATTTTCTTCAACCCTAGTCATGGCCTCCAACATCTAGAATCATTCCAAATCACCTCTAATCACTTTCTAATCAAAGATTAAGCAAAACTACATCAAATCAAGGCGAATTAGCATAGGATTTGGAATAGAGCTGCTGGAACACATAGAGATTGGATCTATATCAGAGGAGTTTCAGTTTTAAAAGTTAAATTGTGGCAAAGGTGAGTGATTTGCTTTGTTTTACACTAATTACGGCTAATTAGGGTAATTAGCAAAGATTAGCGAAATTATAACTCAGAAAAATCTAGAAAAAATTCCTAAAATTTTAAAACATCATTTTTTGCCTCTGTTATGAATTTGGGTAATTTCGACTAATTTTGCAAATCTCGGAATTTGGGGGATTAAGGGGTGATTAGTGATAATTAGCGAAATTATGCATGCTAAAATTCCAAAAAAATATGTATAAATTCATAGATATTATTTCAGGCCTCTGATAAAAATTTGGGTTAATTTGGTTAAGTTTTGCTAATCCTTTTCTCAGTTTTGCTTAAACATGCTTAAGGGGAAAATGAGGGTTTTTGGGTATGTTTGATCCATTTTGATAGGTCATATTGTTGTTTTGGTGTTTGTGGTTGATTCCCTATGTTCCTATGATTGTATGGTATGCTTTGTGATTGATTAGAAGTGTTAGATTGGTCGAAAACGCCATCGAGAGGCGAAAATAGCTTGCTGGAATGGTGCAGGTTTTAGGACCAGGAAAAACCGACCAGGTTTCGACCGACCGGGGGAAAACAGAACGATCGACCAGGTTCCAGACCGACCAGGAATGAAGGAGGTTTCAGACCGACCAAGTCTGGAACGACCAAGGGAGTTTCGACCGACCCAGTCTGGAACGACCAAGGGAGTTTCGAACGACCGAGTTTGGACCGACCAGGGGGGGTTTCTAATCGACCGACCCCGTAGGAACTTCAGACCAACCAGGATGGGTGAAATGCGACCGACCAGAGGAGGTTTCAGACCGACCAGGGGAGGAACGAAATGCGACCGACCAGGAATGAAGGAAACCGATCCACTCGTGCTCCATATCACGATCCGATTCGATGGTGATGACCAATAACCCGAGATGCAAAGGTAGTCCAAAGGGAAGTTAGAGCTCAGGATCCCGGAACCAGTTGGGAACCAATGAGTTCACTTCATGATTGGGCTTTGCTGTAGGACGTGTGCTAAGGAGTTGTCGATGTCTGTATCTTTGGATCACTATGTATGGGAAGTACGTGAACGGATTCAGGGTCACAGTATGTAGTGACCTAGGTACGACTAAAAGTAGCTATAGACCAATGAAGTGGGATCATTGAAAAGGTTTGGTCATGATTCCATGAGGGTAAGCTTGGTTGTAGCAGTAGTTGTACAGAGTCGAACTCCGTCACTACTTCAATGGGTCTAGTGATTTACAGGGGTGGACATCGTATGCTTTACGCACTGAGTGAGAGATGTGAGGATGGTTGTTATGATTGATTTGTTTGCTATCATTATGACATGCACACCCCCACCCCCGTATCTTTACACCACTTGTTTTGAGGCACCTTAGAGTATTGTACAGTATGTAGTGCTAACTCTTTGGTTGTAGGTCCAGGTTCAGGTATGTTTTAGTCTACCTGTTATTGTTCACTTTAGATGCTTATCGCTCATACCAGGCTTTATGTCTAACCCAGAGTTTTATGTCTCCTCTTATTACTCTGGGTGCTCACACGAGCAGACTAGAGACAGGTTAGCTGGTGATGCACGGGTAGATGATCCGGAGACGAGAAGGAGGCTTCCACGTAATATATATATATATATATATAATATTCTCCCTGTGTTGTTGAAGATCACTGCTTGGGCATTGGTGGTGCATCTTCTACTTTAGCTTTCTTTTGTTTAGAGACAGTAAATTTGGAAAATTGTAATAAGCTGTATTTGGATTTCCGCTGCTCTGATGTTGATGTTGGTTTTAGTTATCAGCTTATGCACTGTCTCACCTGTTTTATGTCAACTACATTATTATTATTATATTTTATCCCATGCGCTGTGAGACATTCTACAGGTTCATTGTATGTTCATTTCCTTCTTCCTTTTCCTTCTGACGACCCGTTCCGTGCTAACTGGACATGTGTACAGCGCACTTTTGGAGTAAATGTCGGTTGGTGCGGGGCGGGCCGTCACATGGTGTAACAACCCGTAAAATCTGGGCCAGTTTAAAATTTTTATTTTGGCAATTTTAGCGAATTTTGATTATTTAAAATGAATTATTTAAAATAATATCGACGAAAATTTATTTTGAATATAATTTGAACGTATATATTATACGCGTCGTCGTTGGAATATAAATAATTATATAGAATTATAAAAGGAATTGAAAATGGCGCGGTAGTTCGATAATTCGATTTCAAACTTCAATTGAATGTACCGGGTGCAAAACAATCCGGATTTTAGTGAAACCAAAAACATTAGGATCTAATTGACGATATCTTTCCAACGAAGTTAACAAACTGAGATTTCACTTTATAAATGATAAGATATGTCCAGTTGAAAATTCTGAATAGTCGCTATGGAATTCAGGCCCTTAAAAATGGACATTTTGCAAACGACCTCGGATTACGACGAAACCAGTTTTGTTGGGTCCGTGATGTCAAGTTATTGCTAGGTTTCAAATTTCGTAATTTTTCGAATCAATATGTGAGCGTGGCAAAAGAAAACGCGTTTGACCAGTTTCAGTTGATTTTAATCGACTGGAAAATGGCCATTTTTCCAACGGTCTCAGAATTCGACGAAACTAGTTTTGTTAGGACCGTATCGTCGATACGAAGCTAGAAAATATTTTTATGGGATTTATAGAGTTAGTATGTGACCCCGGTAATTTGAAATGTACGTTTAAAATTCAATATAGTGATTTAAATGGAAATTCAAAGGAAACTGATTCAAACGATCGAATCAGCTTACGATACATATCCCATTGTGTTCGGAATGGGGGTAAAACGCTATGGACGACAGGCGGTAGACCTCGTTTAAAGGTCGTATGAAAAAGTCAACTTTTTGCAATTAAATTAATTAAATTAATTAAAAATTAATTTAATTTTCTTTCCCCCCCTTTTTACCGCTCTGGCCCCCCCTTCTCTCATTCCCAAATCGATACAGAAGAAAAGAAAAAAAAAAAAAAAAAAACGTCGAACCCTGGAAACGCGCCTCCAGGCGCTGGCCATCGCGCCACCGGAGCGGACGCGGCTCCGATCAGCCTCCCCCTCGCGACTCTCTCTCCTCCCTCACCCAACCCGCTTCCTCACCGACGAGCCCACCCCCACGCTGACCGATGCGCGCAGACTCCCCCCCCTTCGAAGTTCAACCGTGGAAACCGCTGTAAGTTATTTTTTTTTTTTTGCTTTTTGTTTAATTATAATTTATAAACTGATTTCTTATTTTAATTTAATTAACTGATTTTTTTTAACAAAGTAAAAACTGATTTTAGTTTACTGTAAAAACTGATTTTATTTTACTGTAAAAACTGATTTTTATTTAGATGATAAAACTGTTTTTTTTGTAAAAGAAAAACTGGTATTTTTATAAAGAAGAAAAAAAACCGATTTTGTTTTAAAAATAAAAAAAACCTGATTTGTTTAAGGATTTAAACTGATTTAGGAGATGATTTTAAAACTGATTTAGGAGATGATCTTAAAACTGAAAAAAAGAAAAAAGATTTGAGATTTAAAAAGGGGAAAGACGAGATTTTTAAATAATAAAAATTCGATTTTTATATATTGAACTTTGAAATAAAAATTCGATTTTTATATATTGAACTTTGAATTAAAAATTCGATTTTTATATATTGAACTTTGAATTAAAAATTCGATTTTTATATATTGAACTTTGAATTAAAAATTCGATTTTTATATATTGAACTTTGAATTAAAAATTCGATTTTTATATATTGAACTTTGAATTAAAAATTCGATTTTTATATATTGAACTTTGAATTAAAAATTCGATTTTTATATATTGAACTTTGAACTAAAAATTCGATTTTTATATATTGAATAGCGAAGTCAAAATTCGATTTTTACGTATGTAGTGAAAGCAGCAACGAAGGTGACAAAAAGGCGAAACGACGAAGATCTCTACAATAGAAGTGCCGTGGAGCTAGGATAGCTATAAGTGAGAACTTCTCACCTTTCAATTTAAATTTTCTAGTTATATATATATATATACTAGGATCCAGACGGTGCTTAGTAGCACCTGACACCCGTCATCCACAGACCATGGATGGCTTGTTTGTTAGATTGTTTGGTTGTGTAGTGATTAAATTATTTGGTTTGAATTGTGTGGTGAAATGAATTGATATGATTGATGTGTGAATGGCGTGGGCCTTCACTAGACCGGGGATAAGGCTAGGCCTTGTCCCGTTTCTAGTATCGTGCCGTTATGCCGCCGAAATTTTCTAAAATATGTTAGAAAATAAAAATATCATTTTATTGTGTAAATGAATTGAATAGAAATTCATAGGTTGAAATAAAATGTTTTATCGTTAAAAATATAATTTTTAACGTGAATGTGAATAAATGAATAGTTATAAACAAATCGGCCGATTTGTTTGTATATACACTGATTTGACTGATATTGATTGGGCCGATAAATTTCACACATCGCCCAACTGCACAAATAAAATCTGTGTTTGATTGTTTGAAACCCCACACGGGTGTTGGGATGAAATTTGAAGTTCACTCATCCTGATTGATTAAATATGTCGATCGATTGATTGACAGGCTGTTATAAGCGTTAGATATCTATATTTGATGCTTATACAGTGTAGTGCACTTTGGTTGATGGTTGATTATTTTTCAATGCTATTATACATGTGTTGTATGAAAATCCATATAATTAACTTTATATGGTAAGTGATTGGGCCTCATTCCAGTTTTAAAATAGAAATATTTGAAATAGAAATATTCGAAATGGAATATTTGAAAATATCAATATATGAAACCGTGTTGATTAGATTGACGCCATTTTGACGTGAACGATATTTATATCGATTTGAAAACGATTTCGAAATGAATTGAATTGAAAACGATTTCGAAATGAATTGAATTGAAAACGATTTCGAAATGAATTGAATTGAAAACGATTTCGAAATGAATTGAATTGAAAACGATTTCGAAATGAATTGAATTGAAAACGATTTCGAAATGAATTGAATTGAAAACGATTTCGAAATGAATTGAATTGAAAACGATTTCGAAATGAATTGAATTGAAAACGATTTCGAAATGAATTGAATTGAAAACGATTTCGAAATGAATTGAATTGAAAACGAATTCAAATTGAATTGAAAGTGAATTGAAATGAATTCAAATTGAATTGAAATTTGAATCGAATAGAAATGAATTTTAAAACGAATTTATAAAGAAGAATTCCATTTTTGCTTTGGATTGAAATGGAAATTGAAATTGCTTTTGAAACGAATTTAAAACTATTCATATAATTCGTTTTAAATAGGAATCGACGAAATATATATTATATATATTATATATAATATAATGGCCTGAATAGAACGCGCCGCGCCGCGGCAGTTCGCGAATTTCGACCATTTATTTCAAACGGACATTACGGGAGATCCGACCGTCGGATTCTCCTAAAACCAGAACCGTTGGGTTCGTATCGAAAAGAGCTTTCTAACGAATATTAGAAATTTGAAATCTAACGGTTGGATTTGGAATTATGTCCAAATCAAATTCGAAAAAGGTCGCTGTAAGTGCAGTTCGATGGCCGTTGATGGAAATCGACTGTACGGGCCTTGATAAAATTATTAAAAATAGTAATAATTTGTGTAAAATCATAAGGAATGATTTAGAAAGAATTGGGATGAAAAACTCCATATTTGAAAAGATAAAAATAGATTTTTATCGAAATGAACTAGTTTTGAACTAGAATTATAATTCTATTTATTTTTAAATAAATAAATTGAATTCGAAAAGGGTTTTGAAAATAACCAAAATTTCCAATGATTGCATTGGAGTGGATTTGAATCGAAATTGTCTTCGGAATATTTCGATGTTGGAATTCGTGATTATACAGGTGTTGTTATGGAAATTTGAAAGATATATATTTATATCGTTATTTCCAATACGACGTTTGTTAGTCGTAGAATTTGATATTGAATATAAGCCGATATATTTTCTATTCAGAGCCTTGTATTGAATATCAAATGTGATTTGGGTTTGTCGTGAATGGTGTCTTCACTAACACTGTTCTTGAACCCAGTTGAGAAAAGATTAAATCTTTTTATTCAGATTTAATGAAGTGTACCAATTAAATAACATTTAATTGGAATAGAATTGATATTGATTTTTGGGTTTATCGTGAACAGTGTTTTAAATAACACTTGTTCTTTAACCCGATAATTGGTGAATGTGATTTGGGTTTGTCGTGAATGGTGTCTTCATTAACACTGTTCTTGAACCCAGTTGAGAAAGGATTAAATCTTTTTAATTAGATTTAATGGAGTGTACCAATTAAATAATATTTAATTGGAATTGAATCGATATTGATTTTTTGGGTTTATCGTGAACAGTGTTTTAAATAACACTTGTTCTTTAACCCGATAATTAATGAATGTGGTTTTGGGTTTATCGTGAACCGTGTTTTAAATGACACTGATTCTTTAACCCAGCCGAAGATTAAAACTAAGTGGAGTTTTAATGAATCTTTAATTAGATTGAAATGATCGAGAATGGAGTATCACCAGTTTTGCTCCAGGCGATAGTTAAATCTTTAATTAGATTTGAACGTGAAATGGTAATTGAATTTACCGATAACACCGTGGTGTTAGATATGAAGTATTACTAGTTTTACTTCATGAGATGAATAGGTTGGGATGGGGAAATTAAAATAAGTGATTACTTCGGTAAGGTTCGCTAATCCCGACTAGTTTGAATTGAGATTCAAAGATAGAATAAAGAATAAATTCAAGGAATTTATCTTTGATGAAATTAATGGGGATCTTTCCCTATGAATGTGAAATTTAGAAACTAACTGTCGGTTAGCCAAGCAGAATGGTTTTCTGGATATTGATCTGATGTTGGTTTCGGCCTTCGGGGTTAATATTTGGGAAATTATTCTCTTGATTAATTTACGGTTAGTGACTGATGAATTGGAATGAGGCGTATGTTGTGTTTGTGTAACACTTATTTAAAATATACGCGAGTTATTCGGAAAGACCGGGTTTATCCCATTCTGGATAACTGATACGACGATAAGTCGAAGATGAAGACGATGGTCGAAGACCGGAGGTCTTCACGTCGTTTGGGTGATAACTGATGATCTTGATTGGGCTGTACACCCAAGAAGATGGAAACAGTTAGTGATCGTCCAGACGTACTTGGAGATCGATGGATATGCGGGGTACTAGGTGCCTCCGGTTTCGTTCAGACCCAGGACGGACTTGTAAATGGACTGTGTGTCTGACATCGGATTTCATTCTGTGTGACTGATATCGGTTGCATAGGATGGTTTGCCTGTGTGGCATGCTAAGATGCAAATGATCAAGGCTTCTGTTGAAAAGCAAAGTCTTGTGGTGATGATCAAAGCACGGCCTTTGTGGCGTGGCTTTGTGTAACGTTTACCTCGCGTGTTTCACAACCGGTATGAACCAAAAACGGGAGACGGACCTCAGGGGGGACATGCGTTTTCTTTCTAGCTAGAAGTGGCGTCAGTGGTTTTACACGCCCTGACGAGTTTGACTTATGTGGTTGTTGCTGTTGCGAGGCGCCTCGGATTGATCGGTCGTTCTCGAACCGATGGAGTCATTCGTTGGCTCATTTACGCCCCAAAGGGCGGAGGGACGCATTGTTCAGGCATTATAATCCACTTCGTGTGGACCGGCCCTGACGATCCAAGGGGCAGTTGCGGCTGTTCCTAGACATGGGCTAGATTGTCTAAAAGCGGTTGAGGACGATCCCTGGCCTCGGTTCATAGATGGAAAACCAATTTTCCAAATACGTGACATTTGCGGTTTTAATTTGTAAACCTATATATGGCGACATAGTGGCATGGGACGCTCATGTCGCCTATGATTGATACTTATGATTTGAAGTGTTTTATACACTATGCACTTATAATAGTATCAAATGATTTGTTTTAAACGTATCAAGCATTCTTTGGCTGTTATAAGGGAAAACCCTATCCTCGACTGCGTTGCATTGTGTGATGGGACCTGGGTCTTATAACAGCTTCATTTTTCTTTATTTAGCATTGCGCTGTTCGTTTTATGCACTGGTATTCTTGGGAGGAAACCCGTTCCGTGTTATACGGCGTGGTCCCTTGATTTACCTAACTTTAAAATAAAGAATTAATAACTGTTTTAGTTCTCACACCAGTCACATGACTGACCTGGAGTTTATTGTTTTAACCTAAACTCTGGGTGCCCTTATTTTGACACGGGCAGCTAGTAGTTTTGGGTTTTGCAGATTTATATTCACAGGATCCTGGTTTACAGCTGGAACGATATCCGGAAAGCTTTGTATCCGTATATCTCTTCTAGTTGTGTATTGTATTATTTTCCGCTGCGATGTATTTAAATGTAATTTAAATCTCTGATATTTCTGTGTAATATTCATTTATACCCTGTATATTCTTGTAATCTGGTGCATTGTTGTAATACACAGTGAAATGTTCTTCTGTATGCGTTCTGTTGTGGCTTGTTCTCGAACAATCCGACGCTTTCCTCTACGGGGAAGTTGCGGGTCTTCACAGTTGGTATCAGAGCTTTGGTTTACAAAGCTCGAGAACAAGACACATTAGAACCATACGAAAGAATTCATCAGATATTGGATTAGTAATATCCAATTAGAATGACTCGTTAGAGATGGGATCAGTAGTATCCTAGAACGAGTGTGAAGAGTATATTTTTAAAGTGAAAACAAATTTTGTTTTGAAAATTTAAATCAATTATTCGTATTTGATTATCTATTTATATTGAGTTGGACAATCCAGTATATATAGGTTTTGCGTATACGTCTGATCCGCGTGTATTCAAAGTTTTAATATATTGGGTAGATATAGAATCACATTCTAGTTGCCCGGGGATGATTCTGATAATGCTGCAGCGTTACCAGTATTTATTTTCGAGTGACGAAGGTGTGATATCTATATGTTTCCATTAGGCTGGTGTGAGAACCAAAATTAGATAGGGCTTATTGTTGTGATTTGGCATCAAAAACCTGATTTTTGTATATGTATCAAAATTATGAATTTGAAATGATAATTCACTAATTGATTGATGTTTGTGTTGTTTGTTTATTTGTTTGATAATTTTGAACCATTATGCCTAATTTAACCAAATATTGAACTATATTGAAAATTGGTCGCATTTGCTTGCATACATGTATATCTTTTGAACAGGTCATAGCAAGGAGGCTAGAGCCAGAGAATAAAATTTGTTTGCCCGACAAATAGGTACGTGTTTACTACATAATTTCCTGTTTTGTTTGGGTGATGATTTTGTGAGCCTATTGGCTAGCCGCTTGGCTTTTTCTTTTTCTTTTTGAGATCTGAAGGACCGGGGAAGCTATTTGAAATTCCCCGATGCTCCCGGTGTAGGGGAGGTTATGGCGAAATTTTTCAAAAATTTAGGGTGTTAGCCAAATTTTTGAAATTTTGAAAATTCTCAGAAACTAAAGAGTTGGAGAATGAAAGCCAGATCGAATGTTGAGTTGATAAATCAAACCACTTTCGACTTTGTTCCTTTTCGGGGACGAAAAGTTTTAAGTGGGGGAGATTGTAACAACCCGTAAAATCTGGGCCAGTTTAAAATTTTTATTTTGGCAATTTTAGCGAATTTTGATTATTTAAAATGAATTATTTAAAATAATATCGACGAAAATTTATTTTGAATATAATTCGAACGTATATATTATACGTGTCGTCGTTGGAATATAAATAATTATATAGAATTATAAAAGGAATTGAAAATGGCGCGGTAGTTCGATAATTCGATTTCAAACTTCAATTGAATGTACCGGGTGCAAAACAATCCGGATTTTAGTGAAACCAAAAACATTAGGATCTAATTGACGATATCTTTCCAACGAAGTTAACAAACTGAGATTTCACTTTATAAATGATAAGATATGTCCAGTTGAAAATTCTGAATAGTCGCTATGGAATTCAGGCCCTTAAAAATGGACATTTTGCAAACGACCTCGGATTACGACGAAACCAGTTTTGTTGGGTCCGTGATGTCAAGTTATTGCTAGGTTTCAAATTTCGTAATTTTTCGAATCAATATGTGAGCGTGGCAAAAGAAAACGCGTTTGACCAGTTTCAGTTGATTTTAATCGACTGGAAAATGGCCATTTTTCCAACGGTCTCAGAATTCGACGAAACTAGTTTTGTTAGGACCGTATCGTCGATACGAAGCTAGAAAATATTTTTATGGGATTTATAGAGTTAGTATGTGACCCCGGTAATTTGAAATGTACGTTTAAAATTCAATATAGTGATTTAAATGGAAATTCAAAGGAAACTGATTCAAACGATCGAATCAGCTTACGATACATATTCCATTGTGTTCGGAATGGGGGTAAAACGCTATGGACGACAGGCGGTAGACCTCGTTTAAAGGTCGTATGAAAAAGTCAACTTTTTGCAATTAAATTAATTAAATTAATTAAAAATTAATTTAATTTTCTTTCCCCCCCTTTTTACCGCTCTGGCCCCCCCTTCTCTCATTCCCAAATCGATACAGAAGAAAAGAAAAAAGAAAAAAAAAAAAACGTCGAACCCTGGAAACGCGCCTCCAGGCGCTGGCCATCGCGCCACCGGAGCGGACGCGGCTCCGATCAGCCTCCCCCTCGCGACTCTCTCTCCTCCCTCACCCAACCCGCTTCCTCACCGACGAGCCCACCCCCACGCTGACCGATGCGCGCAGACTCCCCCCCCCCTTCGAAGTTCAACCGTGGAAACCGCTGTAAGTTATTTTTTTTTTTGCTTTTTGTTTAATTATAATTTATAAACTGATTTCTTATTTTAATTTAATTAACTGATTTTTTTTAACAAAGTAAAAACTGATTTTAGTTTACTGTAAAAACTGATTTTATTTTACTGTAAAAACTGATTTTTATTTAGATGATAAAACTGTTTTTTTTGTAAAAGAAAAACTGGTATTTTTATAAAGAAGAAAAAAAACCGATTTTGTTTTAAAAATAAAAAAAACCTGATTTGTTTAAGGATTTAAACTGATTTAGGAGATGATTTTAAAACTGATTTAGGAGATGATCTTAAAACTGAAAAAAAGAAAAAAGATTTGAGATTTAAAAAGGGGAAAGACGAGATTTTTAAATAATAAAAATTCGATTTTTATATATTGAACTTTGAAATAAAAATTCGATTTTTATATATTGAACTTTGAATTAAAAATTCGATTTTTATATATTGAACTTTGAATTAAAAATTCGATTTTTATATATTGAACTTTGAATTAAAAATTCGATTTTTATATATTGAACTTTGAATTAAAAATTCGATTTTTATATATTGAACTTTGAATTAAAAATTCGATTTTTATATATTGAACTTTGAATTAAAAATTCGATTTTTATATATTGAACTTTGAACTAAAAATTCGATTTTTATATATTGAATAGCGAAGTCAAAATTCGATTTTTACGTATGTAGTGAAAGCAGCAACGAAGGTGACAAAAAGGCGAAACGACGAAGATCTCTACAATAGAAGTGCCGTGGAGCTAGGATAGCTATAAGTGAGAACTTCTCACCTTTCAATTTAAATTTTCTAGTTATATATATATATATATACTAGGATGCAGACGGTGCTTAGTAGCACCTGACACCCGTCATCCACAGACCATGGATGGCTTGTTTGTTAGATTGTTTGGTTGTGTAGTGATTAAATTATTTGGTTTGAATTGTGTGGTGAAATGAATTGATATGATTGATGTGTGAATGGCGTGGGCCTTCACTAGACCGGGGATAAGGCTAGGCCTTGTCCCGTTTCTAGTATCGTGCCGTTATGCCGCCGAAATTTTCTAAAATATGTTAGAAAATAAAAATATCATTTTATTGTGTAAATGAATTGAATAGAAATTCATAGGTTGAAATAAAATGTTTTATCGTTAAAAATATAATTTTTAACGTGAATGTGAATAAATGAATAGTTATAAACAAATCGGCCGATTTGTTTGTATATACACTGATTTGACTGATATTGATTGGGCCGATAAATTTCACACATCGCCCAACTGCACAAATAAAATCTGTGTTTGATTGTTTGAAACCCCACACGGGTGTTGGGATGAAATTTGAAGTTCACTCATCCTGATTGATTAAATATGTCGATCGATTGATTGACAGGCTGTTATAAGCGTTAGATATCTATATTTGATGCTTATACAGTGTAGTGCACTTTGGTTGATGGTTGATTATTTTTCAATGCTATTATACATGTGTTGTATGAAAATCCATATAATTAACTTTATATGGTAAGTGATTGGGCCTCATTCCAGTTTTAAAATAGAAATATTTGAAATAGAAATATTCGAAATGGAATATTTGAAAATATCAATATATGAAACCGTGTTGATTAGATTGACGCCATTTTGACGTGAACGATATTTATATCGATTTGAAAACGATTTCGAAATGAATTGAATTGAAAACGATTTCGAAATGAATTGAATTGAAAACGATTTCGAAATGAATTGAATTGAAAACGATTTCGAAATGAATTGAATTGAAAACGATTTCGAAATGAATTGAATTGAAAACGATTTCGAAATGAATTGAATTGAAAACGATTTCGAAATGAATTGAATTGAAAACGATTTCGAAATGAATTGAATTGAAAACGATTTCGAAATGAATTGAATTGAAAACGAATTCAAATTGAATTGAAAGTGAATTGAAATGAATTCAAATTGAATTGAAATTTGAATTGAATAGAAATGAATTTTAAAACGAATTTATAAAGAAGAATTCCATTTTTGCTTTGGATTGAAATGGAAATTGAAATTGCTTTTGAAACGAATTTAAAACTATTCATATAATTCGTTTTAAATAGGAATCGACGAAATATATATTATATATATTATATATAATATAATGGCCTGAATAGAACGCGCCGCGCCGCGGCAGTTCGCGAATTTCGACCATTTATTTCAAACGGACATTACGGGAGATCCGACCGTCGGATTCTCCTAAAACCAGAACCGTTGGGTTCGTATCGAAAAGATCTTTCTAACGAATATTAGAAATTTGAAATCTAACGGTTGGATTTGGAATTATGTCCAAATCAAATTCGAAAAAGGTCGCTGTAAGTGCAGTTCGATGGCCGTTGATGGAAATCGACTGTACGGGCCTTGATAAAATTATTAAAAATAGTAATAATTTGTGTAAAATCATAAGGAATGATTTAGAAAGAATTGGGATGAAAAACTCCATATTTGAAAAGATAAAAATAGATTTTTATCGAAATGAACTAGTTTTGAACTAGAATTATAATTCTATTTATTTTTAAATAAATAAATTGAATTCGAAAAGGGTTTTGAAAATAACCAAAATTTCCAATGATTGCATTGGAGTGGATTTGAATCGAAATTGTCTTCGGAATATTTCGATGTTGGAATTCGTGATTATACAGGTGTTGTTATGGAAATTTGAAAGATATATATTTATATCGTTATTTCCAATACGACGTTTGTTGGTCGTAGAATTTGATATTGAATATAAGCCGATATATTTTCTATTCAGAGCCTTGTATTGAATATCAAATGTGATTTGGGTTTGTCGTGAATGGTGTCTTCACTAACACTGTTCTTGAACCCAGTTGAGAAAAGATTAAATCTTTTTATTCAGATTTAATGAAGTGTACCAATTAAATAACATTTAATTGGAATAGAATTGATATTGATTTTTGGGTTTATCGTGAACAGTGTTTTAAATAACACTTGTTCTTTAACCCGATAATTGATGAATGTGATTTGGGTTTGTCGTGAATGGTGTCTTCATTAACACTGTTCTTGAACCCAGTTGAGAAAGGATTAAATCTTTTTAATTAGATTTAATGGAGTGTACCAATTAAATAATATTTAATTGGAATTGAATCGATATTGATTTTTTGGGTTTATCGTGAACAGTGTTTTAAATAACACTTGTTCTTTAACCCGATAATTAATGAATGTGGTTTTGGGTTTATCGTGAACCGTGTTTTAAATGACACTGATTCTTTAACCCAGCCGAAGATTAAAACTAAGTGGAGTTTTAATGAATCTTTAATTAGATTGAAATGATCGAGAATGGAGTATCACCAGTTTTGCTCCAGGCGATAGTTAAATCTTTAATTAGATTTGAACGTGAAATGGTAATTGAATTTACCGATAACACCGTGGTGTTAGATATGAAGTATTACCAGTTTTACTTCATGAGATGAATAGGTTGGGATGGGGAAATTAAAATAAGTGATTACTTCGGTAAGGTTCGCTAATCCCGACTAGTTTGAATTGAGATTCAAAGATAGAATAAAGAATAAATTCAAGGAATTTATCTTTGATGAAATTAATGGGGATCTTTCCCTATGAATGTGAAATTTAGAAACTAACTGTCGGTTAGCCAAGCAGAATGGTTTTCTGGATATTGATCTGATGTTGGTTTCGGCCTTCGGGGTTAATATTTGGGAAATTATTCTCTTGATTAATTTACGGTTAGTGACTGATGAATTGGAATGAGGCGTATGTTGTGTTTGTGTAACACTTATTTAAAATATACGCGAGTTATTCGGAAAGACCGGGTTTATCCCATTCTGGATAACTGATACGACGATAAGTCGAAGATGAAGACGATGGTCGAAGACCGGAGGTCTTCACGTCGTTTGGGTGATAACTGATGATCTTGATTGGGCTGTACACCCAAGAAGATGGAAACAGTTAGTGATCGTCCAGACGTACTTGGAGATCGATGGATATGCGGGGTACTAGGTGCCTCCGGTTTCGTTCAGACCCAGGACGGACTTGTAAATGGACTGTGTGTCTGACATCGGATTTCATTCTGTGTGACTGATATCGGTTGCATAGGATGGTTTGCCTGTGTGGCATGCTAAGATGCAAATGATCAAGGCTTCTGTTGAAAAGCAAAGTCTTGTGGTGATGATCAAAGCACGGCCTTTGTGGCGTGGCTTTGTGTAACGTTTACCTCGCGTGTTTCACAACCGGTATGAACCAAAAACGGGAGACGGACCTCAGGGGGGACATGCGTTTTCTTTCTAGCTAGAAGTGGCGTCAGTGGTTTTACACGCCCTGACGAGTTTGACTTATGTGGTTGTTGCTGTTGCGAGGCGCCTCGGATTGATCGGTCGTTCTCGAACCGATGGAGTCATTCGTTGGCTCATTTACGCCCCAAAGGGCGGAGGGACGCATTGTTCAGGCATTATAATCCACTTCGTGTGGACCGGCCCTGACGATCCAAGGGGCAGTTGCGGCTGTTCCTAGACATGGGCTAGATTGTCTAAAAGCGGTTGAGGACGATCCCTGGCCTCGGTTCATAGATGGAAAACCAATTTTCCAAATACGTGACATTTGCGGTTTTAATTTGTAAACCTATATATGGCGACATAGTGGCATGGGACGCTCATGTCGCCTATGATTGATACTTATGATTTGAAGTGTTTTATACACTATGCACTTATAATAGTATCAAATGATTTGTTTTAAACGTATCAAGCATTCTTTGGCTGTTATAAGGGAAAACCCTATCCTCGACTGCGTTGCATTGTGTGATGGGACCTGGGTCTTATAACAGCTTCATTTTTCTTTATTTAGCATTGCGCTGTTCGTTTTATGCACTGGTATTCTTGGGAGGAAACCCGTTCCGTGTTATACGGCGTGGTCCCTTGATTTACCTAACTTTAAAATAAAGAATTAATAACTGTTTTAGTTCTCACACCAGTCACATGACTGACCTGGAGTTTATTGTTTTAACCTAAACTCTGGGTGCCCTTATTTTGACACGGGCAGCTAGTAGTTTTGGGTTTTGCAGATTTATATTCACAGGATCCTGGTTTACAGCTGGAACGATATCCGGAAAGCTTTGTATCCGTATATCTCTTCTAGTTGTGTATTGTATTATTTTCCGCTGCGATGTATTTAAATGTAATTTAAATCTCTGATATTTCTGTGTAATATTCATTTATACCCTGTATATTCTTGTAATCTGGTGCATTGTTGTAATACACAGTGAAATGTTCTTCTGTATGCGTTCTGTTGTGGCTTGTTCTCGAACAATCCGACGCTTTCCTCTACGGGGAAGTTGCGGGTCTTCACACATGGTTGAATGCATATAACATCATTTTTTTCTAGCGAACGTAATGGCAAAAGGATAGAGGTTTCAAGTATACATTATTCAAACGCAACTCTGTTTCCTTTTTATACATATATTTTATTTACAGTAGTCCTGAATTCAAAATATAAATGTATACAATAATGCACCACAAACCCAAAACATTAATAAAATAGACCGGCTAGTTACTTTTGTAGAGTGTCAAAAGGACAACAGTTACCCAAAATACGTTAGAAAATATATGCTAATTTTCCAAATTAAAAATTACAGTAAAATTTTATAAAATATTTTAAGACTACGCGAACTGAAACTGAACAAAAATTTGGAACAAATATTTAATTATAATTTATTTTCAAATTCTGATCATTTCAGCACTGTTTCACAAACTGTTTACTGTTTTCCCAAACGAACACGGTTTTTAACTAAATTAATTTCAATCAACATTATCGTCTTCAAATTTTTATTTAACCAAACCATTTTTAAATCTTTATAAAATTCATACATAAATAACATTTTAAATCTAAATATTAAACGTAAATTTGCAAAATCTTATGTATTATATTAAATAACATTTGAATGAATCATACAAAATAATTAATTACTAAATCTTATATAGTAAACATATTCTTAAAAGTAAATTTTCTTTTACAAAAATCAGATTTATGGAATAGAATAAAATATTCATTAAACTAACATATATAAAAGATTATTTAAATCAATATTCTTATTAAATTCAATTTATATTCAATAATTTAAAATGCTAAAAATGCGGATCATTACAATCTCCCCCCTCCCCCAAAACTTTTCGTCCTCGAAAAGGAGATAGTGCAAAAAAATCTGGTATATACAAAACAAAATAATTAATAAGATTTGTAAAACTAGAAAATTTCTTATAAATTAAACTCCTCAAAATAATTTTATTAAACCAAGTTGCAATTAAATAAACTTGAAATCAAAGTATAAGTAATTTCTTCAACCTAACATCCCATTTTATTTTAAAATCATTTGAAATCCTATAATTTCTTTTTATCTCGAATCGTACTTACCTCAGGATTTCAAAACCAAAATCATTTCAAAGAAATTCAAATATTTTACAATAACGACATAAAACATTTATGTCCTAAGTCGAGAGGTTTCTCCCAATGACAAGGCCACTAGGCTTGGCTTACGCTCGCATTGATATAAATAAGTGATGTCACTCCGGTCCCTAGAGCAGACCATCATCAAGGCTCGTCATACCTTTCTTTAGTCACGAGTTACTCTAATCTTAGTAACAAATCATTTTATTTTACATCTCGAACTTATAAATAATTTCGCAACAATAATAATTCCAAATACTTTTAGATAGTATTATCGTTTTTTTTCAAATCATTCAAAATCTCGGGATTTAAGTCGTCGAAATTTCTATGCTTATAAACCAAACAATTACAATTTATAAGTCATATCAAATTTTCGTACAAATAAGATTTTGAACAACTACATAAATACTATAAAATTTATTTATTTCAATATCAACTTGTCCATATATAGATCTATAGAAGCAATGCAAGGGATTCAGGGATTGGATTAGACAAATTCAAAATTCAAGCACGAATAGTTCAAAAGATAAGTGGTAGATGATGACAAGGCAGGGGTACAAAACATGGCAACAAGCGAAGGAATAAAATTATGGGTTCAAAGCATTCATTACTATTTCAAAATTACTATTCAAGTTTTATTCAAGTTATCCTTAATTCAATTGTAAATTCAATTTACACTCCACACAATGAAATATTTAAATTTCACTTATTTACTCCCGTTCATATTAGGTTATCAAAACATTTATTTAAACTTATCCAAACAATTTCAAACCCTTATCTAAACGGTTACGAGTATTTCTCGATGTTTAAATTGGAACCATACAGTCATCCCACTTTCAAAACTCGAAAATAAATATTGATGATGATCGATCAATCACAAGAATCATCCTCGGGCGATTAGAGTGTGATTCTATATCCATCTAGTATATACTGGACTTTGTATATACGTTAGCTGGGCATATACTCAAACTCCATACATACTTGACAATCCAATCTCGACGTCCAATAAAATACTCAAAACCCTTATCATAAATTATATTTCGAAATAATTCAAATTTTCAACGATTTACTTAGTTTCAAAATAATTTATATAGATTTCAAAGTGCGCTCTCTCAATCATGATACTCTAGAATCTCATTCTAGGGTATTTCTATCCCTATCTCTAATGAGATATTATAACTCTCATAAGTCCTATCCTTATTCAAATATGTTGTATCACATAGCTTTGTATGAACCAAAGTTCTGATACCAACTGTAACAGGTCTAGGTTTTTCAACCCTAAACCAGTGGGTTAACCTCCCACCGTGGCATTACATTGGTACATCGTACTTGCTTTTACGACTGCCCTCTCAAGTTCACAGCCAACCCCTCAGGGACATGTAGGAGTAAGAGTCCACTGCTCGCCACCAAACACCATAGCGAGAACCCCTCTATCACGTTCGTGCTACATCTAGCAAGCAAGCTACCCTTCAATAAGCCATGCTTTGATCATCACTAGCTCGTTTCATAACTCGAGTATGGCACATTTGCAATTCAAGACGTGTCACTGATTTTTATCAATACATACCCTCTAAGTTAGTATGTCTTAGAGACGAGAATAATATATTTCCATGAGTCTGGTATATGTTAACAGAAATCAGTTCCACGCAGATAATTTCAATGTCAGACACACAATCCATACAAGTCCGTTCTAGGTCTGAACGGAACAACAATCCGAAAATCTACAAATATATTCAGATCTCATGCCACTTATAACCTCGTATTGGGTGATTGGCCCAAACGAGACATCAGCAGTCAATCCGAATAATTCAATGATTTTTGGTCATCATTTACCGATTTCCAAGTCTTCGATTTCTTTATAACGTCGTATTATTGCTTAGAATGGTTTTCGAACAGATATTCGATCCGGTCTTTCCAAGTAATAAGCACATTTTCAAAACAATAGTTGTGGATCATATCCAATTTCCGATTTCAAATCTCCTTCTAAATCGTTATCAATTTATCGACAAACAAAGTTGGATTCATTCAAATTCCTAAATCATTATAACTCTTCTTTTGAAATCCAATATTCAATTTTCCAACCTTATTATTTCAGAACATAATTCTTTTATTTATCGTTATCCTTTCCATAGGTTTTCATAATTAGCAAATCTTAATTTGGTATTAAATTCCATTTATGATAATCCAAACAATTTATTTTTCAATGGAGTTAAATTGACTTATTATTCGATATTAATTCACAATCCAAGCCAATATTGGAGTGCCATAACAAATTATATTTTCTTCTCACATCGAATATTCGAATTCTAACCAAACTCATTTCCTTTATATTTTCAACCTTCCGGTACCTTCTTAAATTGGTACATTTAAGTAAATTTCACACGGAATGATTTTAAACTCTTTCAAACCCTTCAAATTATTTAACAACTATTTCTATAATTTAAACAATAATTCACGGTTTATAATCTTTAAAAAACCAATCATTTTTAAGAACAGTTAAAATAATGTTAAAAGCATTACTAAAAGTGCTGAAATGTCTATTTAAATCAAAGAGATTCAAAATTTTCAAAATTGAAGATATTTAAATTCACATCACTTATAATAATAAAATATGATTTACCATAATTTTCTCAAAATTTTGATCATTTACACAAGTCCGTTTTATTCGATTTTCCTTTACGGTTTTTGAACTACACGTATAGCAACCTTTTCGAATTTTGATTTAAAGATAACTTGGAAATTATACGTTAGAATTTGAAAATTCCCTTTTCATTCAAAAATTATCGTCAATAGGATTTCGATATTTCTCGTTTCATGTCAATCCAATTTAAAACGCTCAAGTTATGATCATTTGAACAAACTATTGCTACGCGAAGCGTCCAATTTAAACCACATAAAGATTTAATATAAATCATCTAAATCCTTCCCAAAATAAGCTTAAATTTATATAACTTAAAATTTAAAATCATATTTCAAATAATATTTTATATTTACATTTGAGTTACAAAATCACTATACTCTAAAATCGTCATTTCAAATTTAATTGAAACTTAAGATAATATATATTTGTTAAACTCACTCAAACATTTCAAAACTTATGGCTGGTCGTTATAAAAATGATAGTGCCAATCGCTTATATAAAACCCATGATTGAATATATAACTCAACCATTTCTGAATTAAATTTCAAGATTCAATCTAAACTTTGATAATTTACAAGTTGTTGAAAATCTTACCAAAGTTGTTTCCGTCTTTGCAAATATCATTTACAAATCATCAAAATTCAAATTATAAACTAAATTTTCCAATTATTAACTTAATATTTAAAACAATAAAATCATCATAGAAAGGAGATTTAAACCGATTATTCGTATAACTCCACAACTGCGGTGTGAGTGACACAACCATAACAAATCAATAATCAACCATACAAAGCACGATGTCATTCATTGTATGCACAACAAAATTCAACAACCAAATTTCACTGTGCGCAGAGCGTTACGGTCAATAACGCTCAGTGTCTGGTGTATTCTAACTAGATGAACATCAGTCCAAACATCACATGTAACCACAAATATTCGCAACAACCCATTGTTAACTCATTATAATTAAAAATTTATTTTATAACTAATTACTCTACTTAAAATTTAAAGTAAATGAATGGAATTTCTCACCTTTTCGTGGAAACGAAGAGACCAATTGCGACCGAGAATACGAATATAAACATAAATTCAGGAACCAAATCGACACGACTCCCATGAGCAAGAAAACTGGGATAACGGCGATGCGGCTATGACCAAAACTTAACGTTCATCAAATGACGAACTCAGAAGACAAGATGAAAGAACTCCAAATCCAAAAGGAAGTGTTATGATTTCTTTAATCACCCTTCTGTACACAGGTATCCACGCAAGCCTCTCAACACATTTTCACATGTCTGGCCCTACAACCATATCTCCCCATGCATGTATTCACTTCCCTTCACAAAATATAACTCTCAACCAAACCATATCATAATCCATAACCAACACTTCCCGCAATATATAAAAAAAAGTATATACTCACTCATAGGCTAATCAGTTTTAGTAGCAGAGATTGGAAATGGGGAAAATACCAATGACAGTCGGGTTTGGATTGTATCATAGTTGGTGGCTGGTAGCACATGCATGCAAGTTGACAGGTCGTCAGAGGCATTTAATCATACAGGTAGTGGTTTAGATTGAATGAGGCTAAGCTCAGCGAATGGGTAATGGTTGCAGAGCGTCCGAGGTCGGGACTAGTTTGAGGTGGACCGCGGCTACTTGGTGGTTTGCATGAGGGTCTAGAGGGGAGGCCGGCTTGCTGGAACAGGCGAAAGGGGAGCGCGCTAGACTGAGGATGGTGAAGATTGGGACTGGTAGCGGTTCTAGGGTGCTTGACTGCCAGAGAAGGGAAAATTCAAGTTACGAGATTAAAGGTGGCGGACGAGATGGGAGAGTGGCAACGGAAGAGATGTAAGCAAGAGGCCGACACTTTACTTTTGTGGAGATGGAAGACAGAAATGAAGAAGAGAATGGTAAAGAGCTTGCGTGAGAAGCCAAATGGGTTAGAAGATTTGAGCTAGGGAAAGGAGGAAAGCTCCAAATAAAATAAAATAAAAACAACTTTGTAAAAAGGAAAGAGCAGCACGTGTAAAACCAACAGAAAAGCTTGGACAAGTGTCCATCCGTGCCATTCAGTTACAACATCCCTTTTCAATATCCTAGCTTTTGTTTGAATACTTATAACATCAATTTTTTTTCTAGCGAACATAATGGCAAAAGGATAGAGGTTTCAAGTGTACATTACTCAAATGCAACTTTGTTTCCTTTTTATACACAAGTTTTATTTACAGCAGTCCCGAATTCAAAATATAATTGTGTACAATAATGAACCACAAACCCAAAACAGTAATAAAATAGATCGGCTAGTTACTTTTGTAGAGTGTCAAAAGGACAACAGTTACCCAAAATACATTAGAAAATATATGCTAATTTTCCAAATTAAAAATTACAGTAAAATTTTATAAAATATTTCAAGACTACACGAACTGAAACTGAACAAAAATTTGAAATGAATATTTAATTATAATTTAATTTCAATTTCCGATCGTTTCAGCATTGTGTCAAAACTGTTTACTGTTTTCCCAAATGAGCATAGTTTTTAACTAAATTAATTTCAATTAACATTATCTTCTTCAAATTTTTATTTAACCAAACCATTTTTAAATCTTTATAAAATTCATTCATAAATAACATTTTAAATCTTAATATTAAAAGTAAATTTGCAAAATCTTATGTATTATATTAAATAACATTTGAACGAATCATTCAAAATAATTAATTACTAAATCTTATATATTAAACATAAACTAACATATATAAGAGATTATTTAAATCAATATTCTTATTAAATTCAATTTATATTCAATAATTCAAAATGATGAAAATGTCGGAACGTTACAAAATAAATTCCAAAGGCTAAATATTAAATATTGATTATCAATTATTTAATATTAATTATTAAATATAATTAATAAATATTAACTATTTTGTTAATTATTTATAAGTAACTACAATATTATAAGCACAAAAATAATCATTGATGTGTGTGGGTGTGTATACACACACACACACACACATATATATATGTTTATACACACACGCACAAACAAGATATTCAAAATAAACCTGCAATCCATGAAAATATGTAAAAATTAAATGATGGCATAATGCCATTTGAATTTTGAAAATGAAATAAAGATTGCACGTATATATATACACACATATTCTAATGTTGAGATAAAAAGGGAATTTATGCATATAAGGAGTTTATATGCAAATAAAAAATTTAAATAATTCCAGAAAATCAAACGAACGAAGTGGGAAAGTAAAGAGGGAACCAGGCCCGTTGTGGGGCGTCCCACGCTCGGCCTGGGTCGACCCATAGGTCAACCTAAGGGGGCTGGGTCGACCCTAGGGTCGACCCAGGGGTAGGTGGGTCGACCCACCCCAGATCTGGGCGGATTCGTCTACCGAACCTCGACCATTTTGAGGCTTTATTCGTTGTTGAATCAGCACTGCGTGTACGATTAAGATCAAATCCACTTTCTTGAACACCTATAAATAGACTTAGAGCCATATTTTCTAAGAGGCTGCCTTGATTTTGCCATTCTTCCTCCTCCTCGAATCTCTTCAGAAAATAGAATAATTAGTCTTAGGAAATTCTAATTCTAGATTTGGAGGAAAAGAATATATTTCTACAAATGCGTGTTCTGTTCAGAATTCTGATCGGCGTAAGTTAAGTTTTTGGATCTAGTTTATTTAGGTTACTCTTTTTTCCCCTCTTCTTTAGTATCAGATTTTTGAATTCATCGTTATTTGGATTATAAATTTTGTTTGAAAGGCCATGGAATAACAGACGTGGATCAAATTCATGGATTGGAAAGCTGTTAGGTGAGTGGATCTAAATTATACCATTATTAATAACAGTATATTTATTGTTTGTATTCCCAATTGTAATTAATCTGCTAAACAGTTGATATTTGTGGAAAATTGTGTATTAGAACTGTTTAGGACATGTTAAAAAGATAACTGTTGTATATAGAACCATCGTAAGAACCCTGTAATTGGATGTTGTAAATCAAGTTACAATGAAATTGAGAATAATTGTGGTAATTTGGTTTTAAATCTACTGAGAACAATTATGTAATATAAGGCTATTTCCATGTAAACCATCGTGTGAATGGGAAATTATTATAAATGTTGTAATTGTGGAATTTATGATAAACCTGAACATTTGCTTGAGAATATTATTACGTCAAAAGTTGCAAACAAATTACAGTTAAATTTGGAAGAATAGATATGCCAAAATTCGATGGAAAATTTATAGTAATTAAGAAATTGTAATTGCACTAAGACACGAGGTTAAATTTAACTTGTGGTAGAAGCCTGCCCGGAACTGCCCGGAAAATCTAGCATCCATAAGTGGTTAATTTAATGTGAGGGGTCTAGTGCATAAACATACATATAATGGTACTAAGACACGAGGTTAAGTTCAACTTGTGGTAGAAGCCTGTCCGGAACTGCCCGACAAATCCAACATCCACAAGGAGTTAACTTAATGTGAGAGGTCCGGTGCATAAAGACATAGATATGAATATATGTGTATAACAGGAAATGAATAAATGACATTAATTGTAATGAATGGTTGTTACAATAGTATAAGAATTAGAATGAACGGGAGATGATAATAGCCTATAATAATTAATTACATTAATGAGAATGTTATATAATAGGTAGGCTTGTCCTAGGGACAAGTGAGATTTATAACGTAGGTTATAATAAATGGAAATAAACTTATTGATAAACATTAGTTAAGAGAACTAAGTAAATAAGTAAGTAATAACAATAAGTTGTGACAAGTAAAGGAAATGAGGTAAGCTTGTGAGATGAAATAAGTTGAACTTAATTATGAATTAAGTAACCTGCTAACCGGAAACCTACCAATTTTGATAAGGTTTACTTATTGTCACATTAAGTGTAACATGTTATTGTAACTTGTAAATCTGAGAATCTGTAACCCTGAGAACCTGTAAACCTAAGAACCTGTAGACTTGAAATTCGACAATAAATGGAAGGATAATAATGTAAGAAGATTGCAGATTTTAGACCTTGGATTATAATCTAGATAATAAAATGTTAAAGGCTTATTAATGAACCTAAATGGATTAAGTCCTATAATTGAATTAATAAGCGAGAGGAGTCCATTCCTTAGAGGTATAAGAGGCTTTAAGAAAACTTGGTAACTTGGATAAAGAGTTATTATGATTAGAAATAACCAGGTTAACTGAAAATATGATGATGTAGAGCAAGCATGTAATTAAACGATTAGACATAGGGTCTAACAATATGTTAACGTGATGCGCTTGGGCTAATCCACACATCTGAAGGTGAAGAACCCAATGGGGTAGATCATCATGGTGTCTTGAGACACGAGGGGAGCACACATCCATCTGATTATTATGCATGTTCCCTTGCTGATATCCTGTCGCCGGCTCCGAGGGACTGGAATTAATTACGCGGCTTCCGAGGGACATGGACCATATGGTAGGGTACTCCATGGGGGTCCTCTATTACATTGCAAGCTCAGGCAGTACTCGCAGAGGTTGGGTGTGCGTGTTACCACCTAGAGAGTATACCTTGACTACAATGTAATTGGCAATCAAAAGGCTGTGGCGGTACGACATTCGGTGATTCGACGATTTGCCTACATATAGGCTAGTCAGGACCAATTAAGGATAGAAATCATCAGGTATCCGTCATTGGCAGTTAGTGTGATGCAGAAAGATTAGATCTAAACCTATATACCATCGATCTTTCACTATCGAGACTTTGGTTGCAGGACACGCCAATTTGGATGCAGATTGTTTGCTAGAGGCACATCAATTAGCTCTTGATGCATTCTTTCACTAGTTGAGGGAGGGGTCGAGGTGGGACCATAGCCACCGTAGAAATGCAGGCCATAGTTTAAATATCTGTACTTTAGGCCTCTTTAGCAGACCTATGCAGATATAACAAGGCCCCCGACCGAGTTCCGTGCATTCAGATGCAACCCTATTACAGAACTCGGGGTACAACAGATAACACGTATATGTGAGATCTTGATACATGCACGCGAGGACTTCCCATGCGATTGCCGAGCTGAATTACATGCACGTGAGGATCTGGTATAGTTTATAGAGAATCCGTACGTCGCTCTAGCGTAGGCTGAGAGTTACATCCGTTTCCATGGCATGACGATGTAGACCATGCGAGAAGGGAACTATGGGAGGTACCTTGATATTGGGGGTAGCTACATATATGTTATATTAGGTTAATCTATTGGGAGGTAGATGCGTACGACGTGTTTGTGTAAAGCCTTCAGTGCTATTAACCCAAACAACCTAATAAAAAAGTAACACGACTGAACGGTATATGCAAGGTTATTTCTGATTATGTAATTTAGTCCAGTCACCAGAACTTGTGTTCTGACCCCTTCCTCATAACATATGCGCAGATTAGGTTTATGATAGAGATATGATAGCTTTGGATACTTGTTAGGCAGTATTATTACTACCATAAAGCTATATTTGGTTATATTATATTTTATTCATTCCGCAGTGAGATGTTTTCTGAGCTCTAATATATTTTACATATCTTTCTTTTCTGCAGGATACCAGACAAGCAAACTTGGGTTCCGATAGATTAAGGTTTCTAAAAAAAATCGGTTTGTCGGATTCGGGTCGTTACACAAGAGATGTCAAATCAGCTAATTTCCAATCCTTGTAATAAATGAGCTTGGGGATATTTATAGTGGAAGTAGGTAGGATTTGAGTACCACACAACAGAAAATCGCTTCACAGGATCGGGCATGCCAAAGTATCGTGTTTGCAAATGGATTTTCTATTGAATTTGAAAACTATCAACAAAATACCGTAATAAAACCGCAAGCGCACGATGTACAATTGTTAATACGGGGGCGAGTACGGGTCAATCCATGAGGAAAGAAATACTTTCAATCTTACTCGGTCAAATTAAACCAAACTACGGATTGTTTTAACTAAAAAAAACTAATGAAAACTAGAAACTAAGTAGAGAGCTAAATATGCGATTAGAGAGAAATTTAGAGGTAAACCCCCACTCATATTTATATAAATTAACAAACATACGATCTATGACCTCCATTAAATGACCTAAATGTTGCATTTATCATAAGTGCAGCTTATTCATGTTTTTAATTAACATATCATAAACTATCAAACAACAATTAAACCACTCACTGTTCTCATGAAAAATGAAAGCAAAGTAAAAATAATTTTAAGCATGATCTATTCACTATTGTAATTAGTGACACAGATCATCAAATTTTGTTCTTGCTTTTATTTCATAATCAAAAACTACTTAGCAAATATTGATGTAATATGTGTTTATATTGAAAAAGAATAGCTCATTTGCATATGCAACATAAACTATCAACCCACTTGTGTAAACTTACATCAAAATCCACTATCATGAAGCACAAATTAGAGAGATCACAAATCATACAAATGTTGAATTTATGTGACACCCCACATCTGTTAATGTCACTCACTAAGGGAATGCATTAAGTTTCGTGAAGCGTTATAGGTAAACGAAAACAAAAATATACGAAGACAAATATAAAAGCAACAGCGGAATTTTTTTTTTATTTCAAACATAAATCACAACACCGTGATCCAAAATATCTCAAGTCTGAAACTACATAAAAGCCATTACAAAAATATGACACTTTCTGTCTTGTTCCATCAGAGTACATAAAAAGCATAATTCCCCAAAAAGAGACAAAGCCATAGTAGAGACAAGAACTTGAGCAATACTTCAGAAGCTGCTTCAAGCAAGATGATAACCGAGTCCTGACTAAGCCTGAGAATTCTCTCCTGAGAATCTTGTGGGAGCAGAAGAAAGAAGAGGAAAAAGGGTCAGACATAAAGTCTGGTGAGTCCAGTTACTTTTAGCAAGTAAATAAATAAAAGTAGCATGATAGGCATATAAAGTGGATAAGAGAGATATCATCCTAATAGGTAAGTGTGACAAGGTAAACATGATAGAGTGTATTATGCCTTTCTAATGACTTCTCTGCACTACTACTAGTTATCCAGAATGAGATGATCCCCAACAAGTATGAAATGGTAGAGTTAGGCGTACTTCTGGTGAAAGGTTTTAACCCCATACAATCCACAGGCAACCCCAATAATGGACTCCTATACTTACTAGAGTCTAGATGTACCTTAACCACTACCCTAATTGATCGGCTACCTACTCCGTAGATACCCTATGCTGGCCCCACAGTAGGATGTATCACTTCCTAAAGTGTCAACCCTTCATTTTCAAGATATGCACAACCATATCTACTGATGTCACAACGTCTTAATTCCCATAGCAAGTCGGACCCATGCACGCACATGACTCCATTGGTTTCCTGCGCTGTTGACACCGCCCCTTCGTTCTGGATCTTTTACAATCAGTCCAGTAAGCGTGCCCCTACTCCGACCTAGTTTGGAGTACTCGTTTGATACCTAGATGGGTTACTGACTGAAATGGGTCCCAGACACAAGATGATACAAGCTCCCCCTAGGCTTGCATCCCCACTACTAGGATTTCAACTGGTTATGTCTAATAGTCCAACATGTAAAAGAAGTTAAGTTGTCGGGCCTATATATGTAAATATTACCCCACCGCCACAAGATTTACTTAACCCTCACTGGTCCAAGCAAGTTTACTTAACAAAGTTGCATAACCCCAAAGTATAAAATAGGTTAAGTTTGTGGGCCTATATATATAAATATTACCCACCGCCACTAGATTTACTTAACTCACCCACCGTTTCAACCAAGCTTACTTAACCCCTATTCAAGTTAACATGTTCATACAATCCCTATGGATTCAACTAGGTTAAGTATTCCAATTCGTTACCATGTCCATTTATGGTTATAATGGGCTAGACCTCCCACATTAGGCCTACAACTTGTAGTTGCTAGATATGCCGGTCGGGTCCGGGTAGACTTCTTCCGCAAGTTGGGTCTAACCTCGTGTCTTAACCCGTCTCGTATTTGTGGACTTAGACCCCTCACATTGGATTCAACATTTATGTTTGCTGGATATGCCGGTCGGTGCCGAGCAGACTTCCACCACAAATGCAATCTAACCTCGTGTCATAAGTGCAGTTACAATTTTCTAATTAATGTAATCCTAGGCATTTTAATTATTAACCAATTAATTATACCTATGTCTTTATAGGTATTCATGCCCATTTACCCAATTATATTCGTAATGGATTATATGTCCAAATTCATATTCGTCATTTAAGTTATGCCAATTCTAATGTTTTCCCCCGTTCCCTAACTAACACATTTGCATTTATTTGGCGTCATGTCTAGGCTAGAAAGTAGCCTAGTCATAAACAATAAAAGGAAAAGGTGACAATAGTGATTATTTTAACAAGTGACATAAACATGTAATTGGCATAGTGATAAGGTGGACATATAAAAATAGATCTAATGAGCATGTGATAATAAAACTAGATCTAACATACTAAGGATGTCATAATAGGCATTAATAAATAAGCATTCATATCCAATTAATGACAGATTTAAATTAGCCACAACATGATAAATACCAAATGATCTAAATAGAATTAGATCCATAAGTAGATGTGACATGATAAATTAACCACAAGAGAATTAGATCTAGCATGATAATGTATAATATCCACAAATGTGACATGATAAATTAACCACAAGTTAATTAGATCTATAAAGGTATATCCAACATGATAATATTTAAGATCCACGGTTGTGACATGATAAATCAACCACAAGCGAATTAGATCTATAAAGGAAGATCTAGCATGATAATATTTAAGACCCACAATTGTGACATAATAAATTAACCACAAGCGAATTAAATCTATAAAGGTAGATCTAGCATGATAATATTTAAGATCCACAATTGTGACATGATAAATTAACCACAAGCGAATTAGATCTATAAAGGTAGACCAGACCTAGCATGATAATGTTTAAGATCCACAATTGTGACATGATAAATTAACCACAAGCTAATTGGATCTCTGAAGGTAGATCTAGCATGATAATGTTTAAGATCCAAGAATGCCATAGATTCACAATTTATAACAAATCCAAATCACAGTCATATCACGTTTACTTTTAATCATTTTAATCTAAAAGTAACTAACTCGTAGTGTTAGGATTTTAGAAGATAGAAAAGAAATTATTGGTGTTGAATCTCAGAACTATTCTTGAAACACGTGAATCTTTAAACTTGATTTGTAGAAGAAGAAAGCATTAGACTTAGTTCAGGCACTGACAGCATTTGGTCTCCATTGTTTTTAGTATGAGAAAACAAGAGAAATGAGGGTATATTTATAGCTGCCAGCCTCTAGAATTCGAATGCCACCTCAGCCCTTGGGGGAATCGGGCCATGGGTCGACACCCATTTGGGTCTGAATGCCCAAAGACTACTATGGGCGCACTTGGCAGGTGCGCCAGTGTAAAAATGCCTTGGCGCACTTGTCAAGTGCGGCAATTATCCCTGTTTTAATCGTCAAACTTCTACCATTCATAACTTCTTCATACATTATCCGTTTTACGCAAACCAGGTGTCTATCTTGACCAGAATTTCGAGACAGACGCAATGACGTAGTTCCTTTCCCTTAGTTCTTAATATTAAATTAATTATTCTTTAATGTATCCTCTTTAGTGTAGTTGAAATATGGGGTGTTGAATTCTCCCCACTCAAAGGATTTCGTCCCCAAAATCTCCAAGCTAAGTAGAATGTATCCTACAATCCGTCGTCCATCTACTCATCCACCAATCACAGGCATCCACATTCCTTAAAATTTTCTAATGCGTATATGAGCATATGCAAAGGGGTGTGTGTGTATGTCCCAACACTAATGCGAAAGATCAAGCGGTCTACGGATTCAGTCGACCTCCTTAATGCAATGTATGTTAGTGTCATGAATCCAACATGAATGCAAATAACCCTATTATAACATTAAGTTCTATATGTGTGCACAATCATCCGTTCAAATGCAACATCCATATGATGATACATCCATTTTCATCCATTAAAAGAAAGAAAATGCACACACATCCATATGTAGTATGAGAGTGATTGAGCCGATCTAGTGCCTAATGTATGTGTATATGCATCCACGAGCAACCACTTGCATCCACTTACATTCATCAAACATAACATGTCTCAAACACATGTTTGAAATCATGGGATTTCTTACCTAAAGGTCGAAGATTCGATCGATAGGATATACTCAGATGATAGAAGCAAGTGCAAATAAAAGTTTTGGATAAAGAAGTTAAGAAACATAGTCCCAAAAAGGAAAGGGTATGAAGTGTGATCTTTGTCTTCAGTATCCCAAGTCGCATCCTCGCTGTCTTCTCCCCACTGCACTTTTATTAACCTAGTCTCTCTGTTGCGCAGTTTCTTCACATCTGGTCCAAGTATACGGGTAGGAACTTGTCTAATTATCGCCTCCCGTTCTACCTCTACTTCCTCACGCATGTTCGGCTCAACTACCTCTGTTGTATCATGTAGACACTTCGATAATTAAGAAATGAGGAAAACCATCATGAATATCCACAAATATGCGAAGCGAGTTGTACGCCTTAGTTGCGAATACCACTGGAGCACGCCATTCACATGCTTCGCCTAATAAACCCTTTTTCAAGCAGCTCCTTAACATGCTTGCTAAGCTCCCTCTCTTTTTGTGGAGCCATGTGGCGCAAGGGTCATGCAACTGGCTTTGCATTGCCTAACAAATATATACGAAAATCGATCTCGTGCCTTGGAGATAAACCCCAAACCTCCTGAAAAACATATGGATGCTCACGCACTACCACTACAGACCGTAGATCATCGATAGGTACATCAAGAGATTCTAGGAAACTAAGTATGACAGACCCTTTTAGGTCACAAGAAATCTCGAGGGTCCTCCTATGGCAAGTCAAAAGTCTAACGACCCTCCCCTCACTATCGAGAGTGGCACCGTATGTGGTTAGCCAATCCATCCCTAGAATCAGCCCATAACCCATGAACTTGAGCACATATGCATCGCACTCGAACTCGACGCCCAATATAGATATTCTCAAACCCCAACAAATCATGGATAAATGAGCCGAACCACCAATGGGGTTTGAGACGACAACGGGATCCACTACCATACTAGTATTTAAGTGCAGATATTCAACCACAGAAGTAGATAAAAATGAATGAGAAGCGCTAGAATCAAAAAAGAGTTCTTATAGGATGTCTGGAAAGAGAAATCAGACCTTCCACAGAAACTTTCCTACCTCGATCTGGAGCACCGATCGCGAGTGCATGCACCTGCTCCTGCCCTTTGACCTTGTCCTTGTTTCTTCGGGCATTCCTTAATAAGATGCCCGACCTCTCCATAATGAAAACAAGCGTTCTTCCTTCTTCTGCAATCTTTGCTTACATAACCAACGTGTCCACAATTAAAACGTTTCCCCTGTCTCGATCTTTGTCGTTCTTTCCTCCCTTCTTTTGTATTTCCTCAACCTTAGCTTCTTTCTTTTAAGCTTTATCTTCCTCATGCATTAATGCCGTACCAACGAGTCTTTCAAAAGTAGCTCCCATTGAAATATGGGATATAGCTAACCCATGAAGGGGTTCATTTAGTCCTTTACTAAACCGCAAGGCCTTCTTATGCGGAGTGTCTACTAGTTCCAAACCGAATCTAGCTAGCTGGTTGAGTTTGTTCACATGTTCTTTAACAGACATGTCTCCTTGTTTGAGCGCCAAGAACGTCTCCATTTGCATGCGTTTCTCATCTTGAGAAAGAAACTTCATTTCAAACCACTATCTATAGTCATCCCAAGTTTCCACCGGACGCCCCGCTTGGGTTATTTCCCACCAGAACGAAGCTTCATCCTTCAGTACCCAGGAAGCCAACCGAATCTTCCTTCGATCTTCCACTTCAAAGATTACAAACAAGTCCTTGGTTTCCTTGAGCCAATTCCTTGCCTCTACGAATGTCTCGGTTCCATGGAATGGCTTTCCTCCCATAGCACGGAAAGTGTAACACCCCGTATTTTCTATGAGTATTAAAACTAAAAAATCTAAGAACGCTTAATTTTAAAAAGAAGAATTGGGTAAAACGAGTTACGCTATTGCATTCATCTTGGAATTCTGCTTGAGATAGAGTCCGAGTTTGCGTGAATCGGACTCCGTATGAAGAAGTTATGGAGGTTAGAAGATTTCTAGTGTAAGTAGAAATCAAATTAAAAATAATAATTAAATAAACAATTCAGTTCGAAATTCAAAAACACAGAAATCGGCTGAGCGGGAAATCTCCCACTCAGGGGTGTCGACCCCCCAAGGGGTGTCAACATGGGAGTCGACCCCCTATAGGGGTGTCGACATGGGTGTCGACCTCCTCCCCTGTAGGGGTCAACCCCTGCCAATTGTGCTGGATAGTGACGATTTTCTGAGTCATAGGGCCACGTGGCGATTTCTAATTGGCCTGATGACGCATTTTCTTGGACTGGACGGCTCTGATGACCCCTAGGTTAATCTAATGGCCCATATTAATACTAAACTTCTATATAATACTTCAAACCTCAACCCTAGACCTCAAAACCCTATTCTATGAAGCCGTCATGTTGTCCATGTCTAAGCTAGCCTAGCCTCCATCTTCTCCAAACTAGAATTCAAGTTAGAAAGCTCAAACCAAATCCAAAACTAGAGAATCAAACGTCTACATCAAGGGTTAAGCTTAACAAATTCAGAAATCAGATCCCAGAATACAGGATCCGTTCTTTTTCTGTAAGTTCAGTTATTGCTCAGATTTGAACACCTAATAGAAATCATGACTGTAATAATCGGATCTAGAACTATGCCTAATTCTAATTCATGCTTATCCTTTTGTCAAATCTGAATTGCCTATGCCTATGAGACTATTGTGATTGATATAATAAAACCTATCATGCCTATGAGACTGTTGTGATTGACATGATGAAAACTATCATGCCTATGAGACTGTTGTGATTGACATTATGGAACCTATCATGCCTATGAGACTGTTGTGATTGATATGATGGAACCTATCATGTTGTACACCCTATGCCTATGAGACTATTGTGATTGATATAATGGAACTCATCATGTTGGACATCAAAATTAGTGATTCTCTTAAGTCCAATTATATCTAATCTTTATACCTATGGTGTAAATGGCTTAACTTACCCACACTTATTGTTAATTTACAACATGCCTATTGGAAATATGATTTTTGAATTAGGTACATCTTTACATGCTTATTTTTCCTTATGACTATTCTTATGCTCCTTCTCTATTTTCCCCCTTTTTATTTTCTTTTATGAATACTAGGTTCATTCAGAACTTAGATTGAATCTCATTGTACGTGCGATTTTAACGCAGGAAAATTGGGTACAATTTAATTGAGCAAAATTTTGGGCATAGCAAATGAATGTGGCATAAAACTTGTAATAACTACATTTGGGAATATAGACATAAAATTACCTAAATTTGGACATATATGACAAATATGTAAATTGGCTAAGGATGAACATGCCTAACCCGAGATTAGATTGAGTTGCGGTCTAAGACTGCCCAGAACCGGCCGGCACATCCAACGACCGCAACAATGTAGATCTAATGTGAGAGGTTAGCCCATTAAGCCCAAAAACCCGAGGTTAGATTGAGTTGCAGTGTAAGACTGCCCGGAACCGCCCGACACATCCAGCGACCGCAACAACATAGATCTAATGTGAGAGGTTGTGCTTTATTGAATGAATTAAAGCTAAGGGACGGACAGGCTAGGAATGGTAGTGTTAAGTTAATTAAGGCAACACTTAACCAATACAACATGTTAATTAAACAGATGGGTGGGGTTATGTTAATTTGAGAACACTTAACCGTTATAACATGTTGATTAGGAAACCCTAATAATGGGGACACATTTCAGTAGTAACCCACATAGATGTATCATGGTCCCCTGAACTAGGCAGGTTAGGGCATGATTACTGGGTTGATTATAAGGGGTCAAAATAGCGGCGGGTGGTGCAACAGTGTAGGTTCCGGCCGAGTATGGACGTGCATGTACTCCGGAGTGGAAAAAGCAGGCACTGGGCTTTAGTAGTATACACTGTGCATCTTGAATTTGTGTCCGGTTGCCACCATAGGAATTGATACATCCTATGGTGAGACCAGCACAGGTATCTACAATCAATCGAGGCTGAATGACACAAGTAATAAATGCATGCGAGTAGAAGCCGATCAGAAAAGGGATCACTTTGTTATGAGCACATAATGGCAGTTGTAACATTCGTTAGTAGGTGCAGAGAAATGGAAATGAGTGCGATAGTATATTCAGTTTATCTTGCCTTATCTTATGTTATCTTATTGCAATGGTATTGTCCTATGTTCATTTTATTCATGTCACGATCCTTTTACCTGTTTACATGCTGAATGATCACTGGACTTACCAGGCTTATGTATGACCCATTTTCTTTCGCCTTCTTTTCTTCCGTTTCCCCCCAGGTCCGCAGGGAGGGAATACTTCAGCTTAGTGCAGACCTTTTCCAGCTTGAAGAGAGTAAATGTATGAAACACCCCACCTCCGTTAGGGTCACTCTCAAAGGGAATGACCTACTTTTGGTGGAGGTTTATAAGTATAAGTCATAGATATACAAGACAAATATAAGAACACATATTTTTGAACAGCGGAAAACAACAACTTTTATTTCATTAACATATGTGTTACATAATCCATGGCATAATTTGTTTTACAATACTTCCAAAAAAACATAACATCTTCATAACTGTCTTGATTACATTATTTAAAGAAGCATAAAGAAAACATAAATAAACTGCAAAAGTCCCATAATTGATGTCCAAAGCCATAGTCCAAAACGAAAAGATCCAAGCAATACATTCTTTCTCTTCAAGCTGGATATGAAGGCTGGTCAAGCTGCGGTATTCCCTCCCTGTGGACCTGGGGGGGGGGGGGTGAACGGAAGGAAAGAAGACGAAAGAAAAGTAGAGTCAGACATAAAGCCTGAGTAAGTCTAGGACTATTCAGTCTATGAATAAAGAACTGAGTATGATAAGTATAAACTAGAAATGGGAAAACACCATAAACTTAGTTAAGTTGTCTAGGGTCGAATATACTATCGTACCCCATATTAATCTCTGTACCCATATAAACTAGTTCCCAACAGGCACCCCATAATCAGGGTGAAGTGATCCATTTTATGGTGATCGGCTCCTACTCGCATAGTTACATGTGTCTTACGGCCCCCGATGTCGTAGTTACATATGCTGGTCCCACCATGGGGTGTATCAAGTCCCATGGTGGCGGCCCGACACAATCCTAGAATGCACAGGTATGCTACTGGTGCCCAGTGCCTTATTTTTCTGCGCCAGAGTGTGTGCACGCCCGCACCCCGTTAGAACCTACACTGCTGCACCACCGCCGTCGATTTGACCTCTTACAGTCAGCCCAGTAATCGTGCCCCACCCTGCCTAGTTTCAGGGTATCATGATACCTTATAGGGTTACTGCTGAAAAGGGTCCCCCGCTACTAGGTTTTTCTATTTCTAGCCAACATGCTAAGTTGGTTAAGTGTTTTATAAACCTAACCCCCAATCAGTCTGTTTAGTTTAGCATGTTCCATTTTGATTAAGTATTAATATAATTTAGTTAATCCTATCAATCCTGACTCAGCCTTAATTGTCTTATTAAAGCCTTGACCTCTCACATTAGACAGGTATTGTTGTGGCTGCCTGTTGCCGGTTGGGTCCGGGCAGTCTTACGCCACAACTCAGTCTAACCTCGGGTCCTTATTGGGCTCCATGTTTAACCACCCACATTGGATAGGTATTGTTGTGACTACTGGACAGCCGGGCGGTTCCGGGCAGGTTTACATCACAACTCAATCCAACCTCGGGTTAAACACATCGTATTTTCTACATTTACATATTTTGTCTCTTTTCTTTATTTTCTTATATGTAAATATTTGCGGCCCATTATTCAAAATCAATTTAAGCTAATGGTGTAAAGGTTTACACCAATCATGGGCCCAACCCATTCTTGAATTTGGGCCCATCTACTTTTATATTTTCATTTATTAATTAATTTGGCCCAACGCTATTTCCCCCGTTTAATACGTTCGTTTATTATAATATATGTTGGGCTTAGCCTTTTAAGCCCAACTTAGCCACGTGAAAAAAGGGGAGGCTTAAAATGTGATTATATACACAAAAAGGGGAATGTGAACGCATGAACTTGCAACATAACGTTGGAACTACAAAATAGAAACTGGTGTACTTGCATTGTGGTAACATATACTTTGGTCATAAAGCATAAGTGACATGAATCAAACCATGTAAACTTGTAGTTAAGTTAAGAATCTAACTAAATTAGATATCATTATTGACACATAGTCTTAACTACAACATAAACCTATATTTTTACTTAGGCATAATGTCAAACATAAGCAAATCATGTTTATAAAATTGCTATATGTTTACAAAGGTGCTTACTTTTGTTACTAATACAAAAGTATAGTTCAACTAGAATTATTCCAACTTAATCATGATTTTTAATCTATTCACATAATCATGGCACAAATATACCCAAACATGAAATCATGGTTTTTGATCTATTCATGTAATCATGGCATAAATATTCCTAAACATGAAATCATGGTTTTTGATCTATTCATGTAATCATGGCATAAATATTCCTAAACATGAAATCATGGTTTTTACTTTATTCATGCAAACTTGCAATTGGAATGTAAATCTAACTTAGCTATGTGTCACATATATTATCATATAATTCTTGTTAACAATATAGGCCTAACATGTTTTTCAATTAGGCATAATACCAAACATAGCCTAGTCATATTCATAAAATCAACATAAGTTCACAAAGAGGCTTACTTTTGTTTCTAATACAAAAGTATGGTTTTATACATAGATCATGATGCCAATTCCAACATAATTTCATATGAATCATAATACCCCAAATTTGATCCAATTACACACAAAGTGATTTTTGTACAAAAATATACATTATGTTGGCATAGTAGCAAAACCACATACTTGCATGAATCTCAATTAAACAACCACAAACATGTAGCTTCAACATGAATTACATACTTGCGAATATCCAATCGTATACTTGCATGAATCTTAAATAAACTACCACAAACATGTAGTTTTATCATGAATTACATACTTGCGAATATCCAATCGTTATATCACAACATTCCAAATCGATTAGAATCATAGCAACGCACAAATATGAATTACTATTACCACAAATCAAGTGTAATTCTCATTTTACACAAATCAAACACAGTTATTTATTCTCATCGGAATAGTACTCTACTTACAATCGTGTGACGAATTCTTCAATTCAGGAATCTGAATTCTGGATTTGGAGATGCTATTCCTTTGATGTAGGCGTTGATTTGATTTGTTTAAGTTTAACTTGTAGTTGCTTTATGCTTTAGAGTTTGTCTCCTAATTGTCTCTCAAATTGGTGGCTACTCCTAGTCGTTCCTCAACAGCATGATGGCCTCATTCTTATTTTTGAATGAATAGATTAGGTAGAGTCTAGGGTCATTTTTATAGAGTTTATGAATTGATTAGGACCGTCGATGTAGCTTGGGTTAATTGTAGCCATTCATTCGAAAGAGAGACCAATCAGGAGCTGACACCTAGCCCTCGTGACAAAGCAAGCCTCAGAAATTCGGACCCAGCACAGACCAGGCCAGCCAGGCCGACCAAGCAGGTCGACCTGCAAGTCGACACCTGTGTCGACTGGGCAGTCGACACGGGGGGGGGGAGGGGGTGTCGACTGGCAAGTCGACACCCCTGTCGACTTGCCAGTCGACAGTCGACTTGTCCTGGGCGGGAACTTTCCCGCCCTGCCTCCCTGCGTGTTTGAAATTCGAATCTTCGAGCTGTTTCTGAATTTGAAATTTTCTGAAAATTTTGACGGGCCATAACTTGGTCATACGGACTCCGATTTTGGAAAACTCGGACTCTATTTCACGTATTTTTCCGAGACGAACACAATGGCACAGCCCGTTTCCCTTAATTCTTTGATTTGTAATTAATTATACTTTAATTTGTGAATTTCACTGTTATAGAATACACAGGGTGTTACATTCTCCCCCACTTAAAAGGATTTCGTCCCCGAAATCTTCAAGTTCAGGAAGAATGTACATCCTAACGTCCAAACATCCATCTACTCATCCATCAAACACGAGTATCCATTGTCCTTAAAAGACTTCTAATGCTTCATGATCATATGCGAAGTGTGTGTGTACATGTACTTATCTAATGCAAAATCAGGCGGTCTACTGATTCAGTTGACCTCCTTAATGCGAATTATGTAAGTGCCATGAATCCATTATGTATGCAAATTTTCCTATTCATGATTCTACATGAGTGCACAATCATTCATACAAATGCAACATCCATATGACAACACATTAAAGTTCAACCATATACGAATGCAAACATATATGCATATGCAATATGAAGTGACTGAGCCGATCTAAAACCTAGATTGTGTGTGTATATGCAACCACGAGCAACCACTAGCAATCACTTCCAACCACTTGCAACCATCATCCATAACATGTTTCAATTACATGTTTTCATCCAAAGGGTTTCTACCTAAAAGATAAGGTCGAGGAAATATACCTAAAAAGATAGATAAAAGCACAACTTAAGGAAAAAGAAAGATCAAGGATGTACCCTCGAAAAGAAAAGGGTAGGCAGTGCGTATTCTAGCTTCAGTTTCCCAAGTCGCGTCTCCCTCGGCGTCGCTCCACTGAACTTTGACGAGCTTGACTTCGCGGTTGCGTAGCTTCTTCACTTCCGTTCCTAATATGCGGGTTGGAACTTTCCTCACGGTTGCTTCGCGCTCCACTTCAGCTTCTTCTAGGATATTTGGCTCTACTACTTCAGCAGACTCATGTAGACATTTTCGGAGATGTGAAACATGAAAAACGTTGTGAACTCCGGCCAGCTTTTCGGGTAGCCCTAATCTATAGGCCATTTTCCCAATTTTATCGATGATAGGGAATGGCCCTACGAACCTTGGTGCTAGCTTTCCTGTGGTTCCAAAATGAACAACGTTCCTTAGCGGAGATACCTTAAGAAAAACTCTGCTCCAACCTCAAATTCAAGGTCGGTCCTTCTCTTGTCGGCGTAGGACTTTTGTCTGTCTTGGGCCGTCTTCGTCCTTCTTCGTATTAAGTCTACTTTCTCTGTAGTTTCTCGGATCATATCTGGTCCAAGTATGAGTTTATCAGTAGACTCCCACCAACAAGTGGGCGATCGGCACGGTCTTCCATATAAAGCTTCAAAGGGCGCCATTCCGATGGTTGCTTGATAGCTGTTGTTGTAGGCAAATTCCACCAAAGGAAGATGGTCTTCCCATGTCCCTCCGAAGTCAAGGACGCTCAGTCTTAGAAGGTCCTCCAAAACTCTGTTCACTCTTTCTGTTTGGCCGTCAGTTTGGGGATGATAGGCTGTGCTCAAGCATAACTGTGTTCCTACTGCTTCTTGCAGACTCCTCCAAAACTCACTTGTGAAGATAGGGTCTCGGTCACTAACAATGCTGGATGGTATTCCGTGGAGTCGGACAATTTCCTTGAGGTAAAGAGATGCTAGAGATGAGGCAGTTCTTTTACTTTTGACAGGTAAGAAGTGGGCGCTTTTAGTAAGCCTATCCACTATTACCCAAATGCTAGTGTTGCCTCTCCTAGACCTAGGCAGCCCATCGATGAAGTCCATTGAGATGCTATCCCATTTCTACTGCGGGACCTCTAGAGGATGTAGCAGTCTGCCAGGCTTTTTCTGTTCCGCCTTAACCTGTTGGCACACCATACACTTAGAAACGAATTCTGCTACGTCCTTTTTCATGCCGTTCCAGAAGAAAGTTCTTTTTATGTCCTTGTACATTTTGTCTCCGCCTGGGTGTATCGTCATCTTGGAGTGATGTGCTTCCTCGAGAACCCTCTTTACTAAATCCCTTGTCTGTGGGATGCATAGTCTTCCGTCTCGCCTTAGCCAACCCTTATCGTCGATGGAGTATCTGTTGAGGTGACTTGAAGTCTCACTCCTAATTAGCCTATCAATCGTTTCCACAAGCTGAGGGTCTTCACGTTGTGCTGTCCCTATTGAGTCCACTAAAGTCGGACGTACTTCGAGAGATGCTAGCAAGCCTGGTACAAAATCGGAGGAGGGCCTAAAGTCGAAGCTGGCTATAAACTCTAGGCTTTGTCTTTCAACAAACAGCGGGCTTAAGGTCAGTTTCTTTCGGCTTAACGCGTCTGCTACTACGTTGCCTTTTCCTGGAGTGTAGGAGATCTCGAAATCATACGAGGCAAGAAACTCCATCCATCTCTGGTGCCTCAAGTTAAGATCTTTCTGCGAGAAAAGATATTTCAACGATTTATGGTCAGTGTAAAGTTCGAACTTCTCACCTAGGAGATAGTGTCGCCAAGACTTGAGTGCAAAGACGATGGCAGCTAACTCAAGATCATGGGTCGGGTAGTTCTTTTCGTGCACTTTCAACTGCCTCCTGCCATAAGCCACTACCCTTCCTTCTTGCATTAAGACGGCGCCTAGCCCTGTCCCACATGCATCTGTATAAACGGTGAACATCTTGCTTCCATCTGGCAACGTCAAAACTGGGGCTGTTGTAAGAGCCCTTTTCAGTCGCTGGAAAGCAAACTCGCAATCCAAGTCCCAATTGAACACTAGATTCTTCTTGGTCAATTTCGTGAGCGGAGCTGAGATTTTCGCAAAATCCCTTATGAACTTTCGATAGAAACCTGCTAGTCCTAGAAAACTTCGGACCTCAGTTGCATTCCTTGGTGTCTTCCAATCCTGTGCCGCCACTACCTTAGCAGGGTCTACTGCTAACCCTTGTTTGGATACTATGTGCCCAAGGAACCTCACTTCTTCTCTCCAAAAGTGGCATTTGGAGAATTTGGCTTTTAGCTGATGGACTCGCAGAGTTTCCATGATTGCCCTTAAGTGCTGAGCATGTTCCTCTTCACTCTTTGAGAAGATAAGGATATCGTCTACGAAGACCACTACGAACTTATTAAGGAAATCTATGAATACCCTACTCATCAGGTCCACGAAGTAAGAAGGTGCATTTGTCAAGCCGAAAGGCATGACAAGCCATTCAAAGAAGCCGTCTGGGGTTCTGAATGCCGTTTTATCGATACTATCTTCAGCCACCCTTAGCTGATGAAAACCGGTCGCTAAATCGAGTTGGGAGAAAACAGACACTCCTACAAGCTGATCAAACAAATCGTCAATTCTAGGGAGAGGGTGCCTATTCTTTTTCGTTAGCTTGTTGAGCTCCCTATAGTCAACACATAGACGGAGTGAACCATCCGCCTTTGTAGCGAACACCACTGGAGCGCCCCATTCTGAAATGCTCCTCCTAATGAACCCCTTTTCTATAAGCTCTTTAATCTGTTTACTGAGCTCTTTCCTTTCTCGTGGAGCCATGTGTCTAACGGGCAACGCAACGGGCTTTGCATTATCTACAAGGTATATGCGGAAGTCTATCTCCCGCTTCGGAGGCAAGCCCTTCACCTCTTCGAAGACATCCGGATATTCCCGGACTACTCTAACTGATTGCAAATTTTCAACAGAGGCATCTAGCGATTCAAGGTAACTAAGCATAACCGCAAACGAGGGATTACAAGAAATTTCCAAAGTATTACCGAGCTGGGTTAGGAGCCTAACAACCCTTTTCTCACAATCAAGGATGGCCCCATTACTGGATAGCCAATCCATGCCCAAAATCAAACCATATCCCGAAAAGCCCAAAACAAAGGCACTACATTGAAATTCTATGCTTAGAATAGAAATTTTCAATCCCAAACAGATCATAGACAAATGAGCTGGGCCCCCAATTGGGTTTGAAACAATTAAGGGGTCCTCTACCATACTAGTTTTTAGGTGCAGAGATTCTACTAAAGCAGACGAGATAAAGGAGTGTGATGCGCCAGAATCAAATAAAGTGTGAACGGGGTGATCATAAAGATAAACTACACTTTCTACAGAAGTATTTATACCTCGCTGTTGCAGAGGTGGCGCTTCTAGCACATGAACTTGTGCCCCTGAGGTGGATCCAGCCCTCTGCACCTGTCCTCGTTTCTTTGGGCAGTCCTTAGCCCTGTGGCCTGTCTCACCGCAAGAAAAGCACCCACCATTCTCCTTGGCCTTCTTTTTCCGGCAATCTTTCACTAAGTGCCCCACTTTGCCACAGAAATTACACTTCCTCTTCTCTTTGTTGCCTTTCCCGCCTTTCTTAAAGTCTGTCTTCTTAGGCTGCAAACCCTCTTTCTTCCCTTGAGAGCTTTCTGCCTTTGTCTCCTTCTTGCCCTTATTCTCTTCGTTTAGCAATGCCATTTGTACCAACCTTTCATATGTAGCTCCCATGGGTATATGGGTCATGGCCAAACTGTGTAATGGCTCATTCAACCCTTTGACGAAACGGAGAGCCTTCTTGTGCGGGGTGTTGACTAGGTCCAGCCCAAACCTAGCCAGCTCATCGAACTGATTAACATACTCTTTGACTGTCTTGTTCCCTTGCTTAAGAAATAAGAATTTTTCCAACTGCAAACTCCTTTCCGCATCTGAAAGAAATTTAGCCTCAAACCTTGCCCTAAAGTCCTCCCATGTCTCCACTGGTCTTTCTGCATTAGTGACTTCCCACCAGTAGGAAGCCTCACCCTTTAGTAGCCATACTGCCAGTTGTACTTTCTGTCTATCTTCTACCTCAAAGATGATGAATAAGTCCTCGGTTTCTTTCAGCCAATTTCTAGCTGCCACGAAGGACTCAGTTCCATGAAAATCCTTTCCTCCCATAGCTTTAAAATCTTTACATATCTTAGCAAACGTGTTTCCCCGTAGAGGAGGTGGAGGAAGAGGTGCTGCTGCAGCTGGATGATTTCCTGCAGCTGGGGGAGGAGGAACGGTAGGACCTGGCTGAGTGGCCCTTGCTTCTAAGAACCGTCTAAACCAACCAGGTATTGGTACACCCTCTGGCAAGTTAAGTTCTTCGGACATGCTGAAACAAAAAGGATAGATTCAAAACGAAGGATAAGAGATAGTACCTATGGCTTTGGGGGGACTTTTCCTTTTAAAATAAAATAATATTTTATCTCTTTAAAAAAAATGCTTCTTTAATTTTCCTTTTTGAAAATAATTTTTCAAAACTTTTTATCTTATCGGGTAAACCTATGCTCTGATACCAAGTGAAACACCCCACCTCCGTTAGGGTCACTCTCAAAGGGAATGCCCTAATTTTGGTGGAGGTTTATAAGTATAAGTCACAGATATACAAGACAGATATAAGAACACATATTTTTGAACAGCGGAAAACAACAACTTTTATTTCATTAACATATGTGTTACATAATCCATGCCATAATTTGTTTTACAATACTTCCAAAAAAACATAACATCTTCATAACTGTCTTGATTACATTATTTAAAGAAGCATAAAGAAAACATAAATAAACTGCAAAAGTCCCATAATTGATGTCCAAAGCCATAGTCCAAAACGAAAAGATCCAAGTAGTACATTCTTTCTCTTCAAGCTGGATATGAAGGCTGGTCAAGCTGCGGTATTCCCTCCCTGTGGACCTGGGGGGGGGGACGGAAGGAAAGAAGATGAAAGAAAAGTAGAGTCAGACATAAAGCCTGAGTAAGTCTAGGACTATTCAGTCTATGAATAAAGAACTGAGAATGATAAGTATAAACTAGAAATGGGAAAGCACCATAAACTTAGTTAAGTTGTCTAGGGTCGAATATACTATCGTACCCCATATTAATCTCTGTACCCATATAAACTAGTTCCCAACAGGCACCCCATAATCAGGGTGAAGTGAACCATTTTATGGTGATCGGCTCCTACTCGCATAGTTACATGTGTCTTACGACCCCCGATGTTGTAGTTACCTGTGCTGGTCCCACCATGGGGTGTATCAAGTCCCATGGTGGCGGCCCGACACAATCCTAGAATGCACAGGTATGCTACTGGTGCCCAGTGCCTTATTTTTCTGCGCCGGAGTGTGTGCACGCCCGCACCCCGTTAGAACCTACACTGCTGCACCACCGCCGTCGATTTGACCTCTTACAGTCAGCCCAGTAATCGTGCCCCACCCTGCCTAGTTTCAGGGTATCATGATACCTTATAGGGTTACTGCTGAAAAGGGTCCCCCGCTACTAGGTTTTTCTATTTCTAGCCAACATGCTAAGTTGGTTAAGTGTTTTATAAACCTAACCCCCAATCAGTCTGTTTAGTTTAGCATGTTCCATTTTGATTAAGTATTAATATAATTTACTTAATCCTATCAATCCTGACTCAGCCTTAATTGTCTTGTTAAAGCCTTGACCTCTCACATTAGACAGGTATTGTTGTGGCTGCCTGTTGCCGGTTGGGTCCGGGCAGTCTTACGCCATAACTCAGTCTAACCTCGGGTCCTTATTGGGCTCCATGTTTAACCACCCACATTGGATAGGTATTGTTGTGACTACTGGACAGCCGGGCGGTTCCGGGCAGGTTTACATCACAACTCAATCCAACCTCGGGTTAAACACATCGTATTTTCTACATTTACATATTTTGTCTCTTTTCTTTATTTTCTTATATGTAAATATTTGCGGCCCATTATTCAAAATCAATTTAAGCTAATGGTGTAAAGGTTTACACCAATCATGGGCCCAACCCATTCTTGAATTTGGGCCCATCTACTTTTATATTTTCATTTATTAATTAATTTGGCCCAACGCTATTTCCCCCGTTTAATACGTTCGTTTATTATAATATATGTTGGGCTTAGCCTTTTAAGCCCAACTTAGCCACATGAAAAAAGGGGAGGCTTAAAACGTGATTATATACACAAAAAGGGGAATGTGAACGCATGAACTTGCAACATAACGTTGGAACTACAAAATAGAAACTAGTGTACTTGCATTGTGGTAACATATACTTTGGTCATAAAGCATAAGTGACATGAATCAAACCATGTAAACTTGTAGTTAAGTTAAGAATCTAACTAAATTAGATATCATTATTGACACATAGTCTTAACTACAACATAAACCTATATTTTTACTTAGGCATAATGTCAAACATAAGCAAATCATGTTTATAAAATTACTATATGTTTACAAAGGTGCTTACTTTTGTTACTAATACAAAAGTATAGTTCAACTAGAATTATTCCAACTTAATCATGATTTTTAATCTATTCACATAATCATGGCACAAATATACCCAAACATGAAATCATGGTTTTTGATCTATTCATGTAATCATGGCATAAATATTCCTAAACATGAAATCATGGTTTTTGATCTATTCATGTAATCATGGCATAAATATTCCTAAACATGAAATCATGGTTTTTACTTTATTCATGCAAACTTGCAATTGGAATGTAAATCTAACTTAGCTATGTGTCATATATATTATCATATAATTCTTGTTAACAATATAGGCCTAACATGTTTTTCAATTAGGCATAATACCAAACATAGCCTAGTCATATTCATAAAATCAGCATAAGTTCACAAAGAGGCTTACTTTTGTTTCTAATACAAAAGTATGGTTTTATACATAGATCATGATGCCAATTCCAACATAATTTCATATGAATCATAATACCCCAAATTTGATCCAATTACACACAAAGTGATTTTTGTACAAAAATATACATTATGTTGGCATAGTAGCAAAACCACATACTTGCATGAATCTCAATTAAACAACCACAAACATGTAGCTTCAACATGAATTACATACTTGCGAATATCCAATCGTATACTTGCATGAATCTAAAATAAACTACCACAAAAATGTAGTTTTTATCATGAATTACATACTTGCGAATATCCAATCGTTATATCACAACATTCCAAATCGATTAGAATCATAGCAACGCACAAATATGAATTACTATCACCACAAATCAAGTGTAATTCTCATTTTACACAAATCAAACACAGTTATTTATTCTCATCGGAATAGTACTCTACTTACAATCGTGTGACGAATTCTTCAATTCAGGAATCTGAATTCTGGATTTGGAGATGCTATTCCTTTGATGTAGGCGTTGATTTGATTTGTTTAAGTTTAACTTGTAGTTGCTTTATGCTTTAGAGTTTGTCTCCTAATTGTCTCTCAAATTGGTGGCTACTCCTAGTCGTTCCTCAGCAGCATGATGGCCTCATTCTTATTTTTGAATGAATAGATTAGGTAGAGTCTAGGGTCATTTTTATAGAGTTTACGAATTGATTAGGACCGTCGATGTAGCTTGGGTTAATCGTAGCCATTCATTCGAAAGAGAGACCAATCAGGAGCTGACACCTAGCCCTCGTGACAAAGCAAGCCTCAGAAATTCGGACCCAGCACAGACCAGGCCAGCCAGGCCGACCAAGCAGGTCGACCTGCAAGTCGACACCCGTGTCGACTGGGCAGTCGACACGGGGGGGGGGGGGGAGGGTGTCGACTGGCAAGTCGACACCCCTGTCGACTTGTCCTGGGCGGGAACTTTCCCGCCTTGCCTCCCTGCGTGTTTGAAATTCGAATCTTCGTGCTGTTTTCTGAATTTGAAATTTTCTGAAAACTTTGACGGGCCATAACTTGGTCATACGGACTCCGATTTTGGAAAACTCGGACTCTATTTCACGTATTTTTCTGAGACGAACATAATGGCATAGCCCGTTTCCCTTAATTCTTTGATTTGTAATTAATTATACTTTAATCTGTGAATTTCACTGTTATAGAATACACGGGGTGTTACAATGTATTACTTAGATTCTCTTTTCTTGGGTTATGGCTGTGGTTACACTTTTATTGGGGATTTATGCTGCTTTACTACTATTTTATGCTTCTTAGTGTAGACCTCCTCCGCGTGTGAATGCTTTCTCGAATATATGTAGAGACTTTTGAGCTATGGGTGGAAAGAACTTTAATGGGACTGAGTCATTTGTGGAAGCAAGAAACTGGCTCAAGGAACAGAAGATTTGTTTGTCATCTACGAAGTGGACGATGGGCAGAAGATACAATTGGTTGTATGGTTACTTAAGGATGAAGCCTCTTACTGGTAGGAAGTTACTAATGCTGAGAGACCAGTTGAAACTTGGGAGGATTTCAGAATGAGATTTGAAATGAAGTTCCTCTCGCAAGCTAAACGAAGTCTACAGATGGAGAAGTTCTTAGCACCCAAATAGGGAAGCCTATCGGTTAAGGAATACGTCATTCAATTCAACCAGCTGGCTAGATTCAGACTGGAGTTAGTAAACACTCCACATAAAAAGACTCTCCATTTCGTTAAAGGGTTGAATGAGCCACTGCACAGCCTAGCTATGTCCCATATACCTATGGGTGCGACGTTTGAGAGACTGGTGGACATGACACTGTTACAGGAGGAAGACAAGGATGGAAAGAAAGAGGCAAAGGTGGAAGAGCCTCTAGACAAGAAAGTGGAGGGATCGCAGAATAAGAAGACGGATCCCAAGAAAGGCGGGAAGAATAACAAGCCCCGTGACAAGAGGAAGTGTAGATTTTGTGGCATACCTGGACATCTAATTAAAGACTGCAGGAAGAAGAAGAGGAAGATGGGTGGTTGTTTTCAATGCGGCGAGACAGGACATATGGCTAAGGATTGCCCAAGAAGGCAAGGGCAAGGGAAGAGGACTGGATCTACTTTTGGAGGGCAGATTCACGCTCTCATTGCACCTTCGCAAGAAAGAGGTGGAAATATTTCTGTTGAGAGTTCAGTTTATCTTTCTGATCATCCAGTTCGTACTCTTTTTTATTTTGGCGCATCGCACTCTTTTATATTTACTGCTTTAGTTGAATCTCTACACCTAGATGCCAGTATAGTAGAGGTTCCCATGGTTGTTTCAAATCCAATTGGGGGTTCGGCTTTTTTGTCAATGATTTGTTTGGATTTGGAAATTTCTATACTAAACGTAGGGTTTAGATGTAATGCTTATGTTTTGGGTTTCACGGGCTATGTGTTGATTCTAGGCATGGATTGGTTATCCAGTAATGGTGCCATCCTCGATTGTGAAAGGAGAGATTAAACTTATGACTCGCCTCGGTAACACTCTCGAAATCTCTTGTAATTCCATGAATTCTGTTATGCTTAGCTACCTAGAATCTCTTGATGCGTCTGTTGAAAACTAGCAATTTGTTAGAGTAGTCCATGAATATGAATCCTGTTATGCTTAGCTACCTAGAATCTCTTGATGTGTCTGTTGAAAACTTGCAATCTGTTAGAGTAGTCCGTGAATACTCAGATGTCTTTGAAGAGGTGAAGGGTTTGCCTCCAAAATGAGAGATAGACTTCCGCATATACCTTGTTGATAATGCAAAACCTGTTGCTTTACCCGTTAGACACATGGCTCCAAGGGAAAGGAAAGAGCTCAACAAGTAAGTTAAAGAGTTGCTTGAAGAGGAGTTCATAAAGTAGAGTATTTCTAAATGGGGTGCTCCAGTGGTGTTTGCAACCAAAGTGGATGGTTCACTTCGCCTGTGCGTGGACTATAGGGAGTTAAACAAGCTGACCAAGAAGAAGAGGCACCCACTACCAAGAATAGACGACTTGTTCAACCAGCTCATAGGTGCCTCGGTTTTCTCCCAACTAGATCGTGCCACCAGATTTCATCAGCTAAGAGTGGTTGAGGACAACATAGATAAGACCGCGTTCAGGACCCCGGATGGTTTCTTCGAATGGCTTGTCATGCCTTTCGGCTTGACAAATGCACTCGCCTATTTCGTAGACTTGAAGAGTAGGGTGTTCAGAGAGTTCCTTAATAAATTTGTAGTGGTCTTTGTGGACAACATTCTGATTTTCTCAAAGAGTGAGGAAGAACATGCTTTGCATTTAAAGAAAGTTATGGATACTCTTCGCTGAAAGCAAAATTCTCCAAATGTCATTTTTGTAGAAATGAAGTAAGATTTCTTGGACATGTGGTCTCCAAAGAGGGGATAACTGTGGATCCCGCAAAAGTAGTTGCGGAGCAAGATTGGAAGATTCCAAGGAATGCAACCGAAGTACGAAGTTTTCTCGGGCTAGCGGGCTATTACAGAAAGTTCATTAAGGACTTTGCAAAGATCTCAGCCCCACTTACTAGGTTGATGAAGAAGAACCTAACTTTTGCCTGGGATTTGGATTGTAATGTTGCTTTCTAACAACTGAAAAGGACTCTAACAACAGCCCCAGTTCTGACATTGCCTGATGGGATTAAGAAGTTTACAGTATACACAGACGCATGCGGTACAGGATTGGGCGTTGTCTTGATGCAAGAGGGAAAAGTAGTTTGTTATGGCGGAAGGCAGTCAAAGATACATAAGAAGAACTTCCCAACTCATGATTTAGAATTAGTTACCATTGTTTTCGCTCTTAAGTCATGACATCATTACCTATTAGGATAAAGGTTTGAATTGTTTACTGACCATAAATCATTAAAATACCTTTTCTCACAAAAAGATCTTAACTTGAGACAACAACGGTGGATGGAGTTTCTTGCCTCATACGATTTTGAGATTGCATATACCCCTGGCAAGTGCAATGTGGTAGCAGACGCCTTGAGTAGGAAAAAGCTGACCTTAAGTCCTCTCTATGTGGAAAGGCAAAGCTTGGAGTATATAGCAAACTTTGACTTTAGACCCTCCTTTGAATTTGTCCTTGGTTTATTAGCATCGCTAGAGGTGCGGCCTACTCTTTTGGACTCAATAGGAACCGCGCAACGTAAAGACCCTCAGCTAGTTGATGTGATGGATAAGCTAATTAGAGGTGAGACTTCTAGTCACCTCAATAGATATTTCATCGACGACAAGGGTTGGTTGAGACGGGACAGAAGACTATGCGTCCCACAGGCAAGGGATTTGGTGAAAACTATTCCTGAAGAAACACACCATTCTAAGTTGACCATACACCCAGGTGGGGGCAAGATGTATAAAGACATAAAAAGGGTTTTCTTCTGGAGTGGCATGAAGAAGGATGTAGTTTAGATTGTCTCTAAATGCTTGATATGCCAGCAAGTCAAGGCAAAGCAGAAGAAGCCGGGTTGAAACACCCCACCTCCATTAAGGTCACTCACAAAGGTAATGCCTTAACTTTGGTGGAGGGTTATAGGTATAAGACACAGAAAACTTTGCAAGACAGATAAATATAAGCAGCGGAATTCAAATATTTATTGCATACGTGTTTCAATACAAAAGCATTACATCAAATTGTCTCAAAACAACTTCCAAAACATTACAACATAATTTCTGTCTTGATTATTTAATAAAGAAGCATAAATCATAAATAAAACTGCATAAATCCTCAAGGATAATGTCCAAGAGCCATAGCCAAGATTGAGAGAGAGTCCAAATTATACATCTACTTTCTTGAAGCTTGCAAAGATTCTGACTAAGCTGCAGTATTCCCTCCCTGTGGACCTAGAGGGGGGAGGGTTGAACGGAAGAAAAGAGGACGAAAGAAAACGGGTCAGACAATAAGTCTGGTAAGTTCAGTGATTACTAGTATTTAAACAAGGAAAGGGGTCATGGCAGTAATAACGGAACATAGGACAATGCCCTAATATAAGATAAGAGGAACATGTGATCGCACCCATTACTATAGTCTCTGCACCTACTTAACTATTGGTCCAACCAACCCTACGTGTTCATAACAAACGATCCCCTTAATGATTGGCTCCTACTCGTATGCATTCATATCCTGTGTCATTCGGCCCCGCTTGGCTGTAGATATCTATGCTGGTCCCATCATGGGGTGTATCAGTCCCTCTGGTTGCAACCCGACACGATTCAGGATGCACAGTGTATACTATTGATGCCCAGTGCCCGATTTTTCCACTACGGAGTACGTGCATACCCATACTCTGTCGGATCCTACACTGGCCCACCAACCGCCGACGTTTTGATCGCTTATAATCAGCCTAGTAATCGTGCCCCACCCTGCCTAGTTTCAGGCTACCATGATACATTTATGTGGGTTACTACTGAAATGGGTCCCTGCTACTAGGGTTTTCTAATCAACATGTTTATTTGGTTAAGTGTCCAAGTTTACCTAACCCCACCCATTCGTTTAGTTAACATGTTAAATCGGTTAAGTGTTTCCCTAATTGACTTAACCCTACCAATCCTGACCTAGCTTTAATTTATTAAAGCACCAACCACTCACATTAGACAGGTCTTGTTGTGGTCACTGGATGTGTCGGTCGGTTCCGGGCAGGTTTACACCACAACTCAGTCTAACCTCAGGTTTTTTTTAGGCTTGATGCACTAACCACTCACATTAGACAGTTCTTATTGTGGTCACTGGATATGTCAGTCGGTTCCGGGCAGATTTACCCCACAACTCAGTCTAACCTCGGGTTAGGCATATTCGTCTTTTTCTAAATTCACATTTTTCTATATATGTCTAATTTCTTTGTGTAGATTAAATTTAATTTAATCATGCCATAATTATCCTTTGATTATGCTCACCATAAATGGTATATCAAATATACCATTTTATGAACAAATCTATGCCATGAATTTTCATATTTTCCCATCGCTACCCCCGTGGAACGTATGCATGAATCACATAAAATGTTGGGCTAGTAAATTAGCCTAACCCATAAACAAGAAAGGGGTAATAAACAAGGGACATGAAATAAACATAAAATAGCATACATTTAAACTTGTCATGTGTAACTTGGCATAAAAGTATCATTAACTTTAATTAAATGAGTAAAGGTGAACTTGTGACTAATTTGGGTCTAATTGTCATGTAAACTTGGCAAAGGTCTTGCATGGAGGTTTAACATATAATCACAGTTTCAACTCACAACTTAGCATTTTAACTTATGTATGTCAAAACATAAGAATGCTACTATAATCATTTTTAAATTGCAACTTAGCATGATAACTTATATGTGATAAACATAAGAGGGCTGTTATAAATATATTCGAATCCCAATTTAGCATGATACTTATGTGTTTAAAACATAAGAGGACTACAATGCCAAATTTTATAACATAATTAGATTCAACCTAACATGAATATACATGAGTGTTGATCTAATATAATAGCATGTGTTTTAGATCATAAACTAGCAAATAACCACCAATTTATAACATGACATGTTTCACCATTTAATTGGCAAAATAAATCCATTACCCAATCATAATAGATTCCAAAAACATACAATATGTTCATCACCACAAGCATATAGACATGATTAATATACAACATGTTCATCACCACAAGCATATAGACATGATTAATTACAATGATACTTTAAGATAAACGAGAATCAAATCTTATACATAAGCATCATTCTATCTTCAAATTACAACATGTCAAGATTCAATTGAAAGAACTTTTAAATCTGCGTAATATCCAACTCACAAACTAAAAAGGAATTCTTGCGTTTTGAAATCTGAATTCTAAAATTGGTAAGCTCGCCTTTGATGTAGATCGTTGAATTTGAAAATCTTTTAATTTGATTTTTGATTCAAGTTCTTATCTTGTTTTTGAATTGGTGACGGCTGCTCCAAGTTTTCCATTGACAGCATGATAGTTATAGGATTATTTTTGTGTGATTTTTACGTTTGAGCATAGGGTAGTTTATCTAGAACACCATCGGATGATCCTAGGGTTAACCACAGCCATCCAGTGAAGATAGGATGACACCTCAGCCCTAGTTACTCAATACTGAGTCACAAAATCGTCACCATTCAGATCTGCCGCGGGGAGGGGGGCAGGTCGACCCCCAGGGGGGAGGTCGACACTAGGGTCGACCCCTTGGTCGACCTGGGTCCTGGGCAGGAATTTTCCCGTCCAGCCCGCTTCTGACTTCTGATTCGAATTTGAATTTGTTTTCGAGTTGTTTGAATTTATTTGAATTTTCTGGAAACTTCCAACAGCCCTAACTTCTTCATACGAAGTTCAATTTACGCAAACTCGGACTCTATTTCAACCAGAATTCTGAGACGAACACAATGGCGTAACCCATTTCCCTTAATTCTCACATTTTAATTTAAGTATTTTTTAATTTGTTACTATACCGTTAACATAAAATATGGGTTGTTACATTCTCCCCTCCTTTTAGGATTTCGTCCCCGAAATCTTCAAGTCGAGAAGAACTTATATCCTACCATCCAATCACCCATTTATTCAACGATCAAACACAGGCGTCCATTATCCTTAAAAGATTTCTAATGCTTCATGATCATATGCATTGTGTGTGTACATGTCCTTATCTAATGCAAAATTAGGCGGTCTACTAATTCAGTTGACCTCCTTAATGCAAATTATGTCAGTGCCATGAGTCCATTATGAATGCAATTTTTCCTACTCAAAATTTTCTACATGAGTGCACAATCATTTATACAAATGCAAAATCCATATGATAACACATCAAGTTTCAATCCATACACTAATACATATATGCATATGCAATATGGAAGTGACCGAGCCAATCTAATACCTAACGTGTGTGTATATGCATCCACTAGCAACCATTAGCAACCACTTGCAACCACTTGCAACCATCAATCATAACATGTTTCAATTACATTTTTACATCCAAATGGGTTCCTACCTAAGGATAAAGGATAGGATCGAGGAGATAAAAGATAGATACGAGCATAAACTTAAGGAAAAAGAGATTAAGAATGTACCATCAAAAAGAAAAGGGTAGGCTGCGCGTATTCCGTCCTCAGTTTCCCAAGTCGCGTCTTCCTCGGTGTCGCTCCATTGAACTTTGATGAGCTTAACTTCACGATTGCGTAGCTTTTTGACTTCTGCTCCTAAGATACGGGTTGGAGCTCTCCTCACAGTTGCCTCTAGTTCAACTTCAACTTCCTCTAGCATACTTGGTTCTACCACTTCCGTAGACTCGTGTAAGCATTTCCGCAGGTGAGAGACATGAAAGACATTATGAACCCCAACCAACCTTTTAGGGAGTTATACCCTATAAGCCATCTTCCCAATCTTCTCGATGATAGGGAACGGCCCAACAAATCTTGGTGCCAACTTTCCTGCGGACCTAAAGCGAATGACGTTCCTCAAAGGAGATACTTTAAGGAATACCTTGTCTCCAACTTCGAACTCAAGGTCAGTTCTTCTTTTGTCTGTGTAGGAGTTCTATCTATCTTGGGCAGTCTTCATTCTTCTTCGTATCAAGTCTACTTTCTCTGAAGTTTCCCTAATCATGTATGGTCCAAGTATGAGCTTGTCTGTGGACTCCCACCAACAAGTTGGTGACCTGTACGGTCTTCCATATAAAGCTTCGAAAGGCGCGATGCCTATGGTGGCTTGGTAGCTATTGTTGTAAGCAAATTCCACCAAAGGTATATGATCCTCCCATGTACCTCCGAAGTCAAGAATGCATAGTCTCAAGAGGTCTTCTAATACTCTGTTGACTCTTTCCGTCTGGCCATCGGTTTGAGGGTGATAGGCCGTGCTTAAGCATAACCGTGTGCCTACAGCCTCTTGTAAACTCTTCCAAAACTCGCTCGTGAAGATAGGGTCTCGATCACTCACTATGCTGGAGGGTTTCCCATGGAGTTGAACTATCTCCTTAAGATATATGGATGCCAGAGATGAGGCAGTCCTTCTAATTTTGACGGGTATAAAGTGGGTGCTTTTTGTGAGCCTGTCCACTATTACCCAAATGCTGGTATTGCCCCTTCTTGACCTAGGCAACCCATCGATAAAATCCATCGAGATGCTATCCCATTTCCACTGTGGGACTTCTAGAGGATGGAGCAGACCACCCGGCTTCTTCTGCTCCGCCTTGACTTGTTGGCATATTAAACACTTAGAAACAAATTCAGTTGCATCTTTCTTCATGCCAATCCAAAGAAAACTCTTTTGATATCTTTGTACATTTTGTCTCCGCCTGGGTGTATGGTCAGCTTGGAATGGTGTGCCTCTTCTAGAACCGCCATTACCAAATCCCTTGCTTGTGGGACGCATAGTCTTCCATCTCGTCTCAACCAGCCCTTAGCATCAATGGAGTATCTATTGAGGTAACTGGAAGTCTCACCCCTAATTAACTTGTCCATCACATTGGCTAGTTGAGGGTCTCCTCTTTGTGCGGCTCCGATTAAGTCTAATAGAGTTGGTCGCACTTCTAACGTTGCTAGCATGCCAGATACAAGGTCAGAGGAGGATTTGAAGTTAAAGCTTGCTATGAACTCCAAGCTTTGCCTTTCCACAAAGAGAGGGCTTAAGGCCAGCTTCTTTGTACTTAAGGCATCTGCTACTGCATTGCCCTTGCCAGGAGTGTAGGAAATCTCAAAATCGAACGAGGCAAGAAACTCCATCCCTCTTTGCTGCCTCAAATTGAGATCTTTCTGCGAGAAAAGGCATTTCAACGATTTATGGTCAGTATACAGTTCAAAATTCTCACCTAGGAGAAAATGGCGCCAAGACTTAAGCGCAAAAATGATGGCTGCCAACTCTAGGTCGTGGGTTGGGTAGTTTTTCTCGGGTACTTTCAACTGCCTTCCACCATAAGCCACTACCTTCCCTTCTTGCATCAAAACACCGCCTAGTCCCGTTCCGCAAGCATTTGTGTATACTGTAAACATCTTGCTTCCATAAGGCAATGTCAGAACTGGGGCTATTATTAGAGCCCTTTTCAAATGTTGGAAAGCAATACGCAATCCAAATCTCAATTGAAAGCTAGGTTCTTCTTTGTCAATCTTGTCAGTGGAGCTGAGATTTTTGCAAAATCTTTGATAAACTTTCGATAAAACCCTGCTAGCCCGAGAAAGCTTCGGACTTCGGTTGCGTTTCGAGGAACCTTCAAATCTTGCACAGCAACCACTTTCGTGGGGTCCATAGCTATCCCCTCTTTGGACACCACGTGTCCTAGGAACCTAACTTCTTCCCTCCAAAAATGGCATTTGGAGAATTTCGCCTTCAACTGATGTGCATGGAGAGTATCCATGACTTCTTTTAGATGCTGAGCATGCCCTTCCTCATTCTTTGAGAAGATCAGAATATCGTCTACGAAGACCACCACAAACTTATTGAGGAACTCTCGGAACACCATGCTCATTAAATCAACGAAGTAAGCGGGTGCATTTGTTAGGCCGAAAGGCATGACAATCCACTTGAAGAAACCATCTGGAGTTCTGAAAGCGGTCTTATCAATGCTGTCTTCAGCCACCCTTAGCTAATGAAACCCGGTAGCCAAATCTAATTGGGAGAAAACTGATGCACCTACAAGTTGATCGAAGTCAGCTTGTTTAGCTCCCTATAATCAACGCACAGGCGAAGCGAACCATCCAGTTTAGTTGCAAACACTACTGTAGCACCTCATTCAGAAATACTCCGCCTTATAAACCCCTTCTCAAGCAATTCTTTAACTTGCTTGCCGAGTTCTTTCCTCTCCCTTAGTGCCATGTGTCTAACGGGTAAAGCAACGGGTTTTGCATTGTCCACGAGGTATATGCGGAAGTCTATCTCCTGCTTCGGAGGTAAGCCTTTTACCTCTTCAAACACATCCGAGTATTCACGGACTACCCTTACAGACTGCAAGTTCTCAACAGACGCATCAAGAGATTCTAGATAACTAAGCATAACGGAGTCCATGGGATTACAAGAAATTTCGAGAGAGTTACTGAGGCGAGTCATGAGTCTAACCACTCTCTTTTCACAATCGAGGACGACACCATTACTAGATAGCCGGTCCATGCCTAGATTCAACCCATAGCCCGTGAATCCCAAAACAAAGGCATTACATCTAAACCCAACTCTTAGTATATATATTTTCAAATCCAAACAAACCATTGACAAATAAGCTGAACCCCCAATTGGATTTGAAACAACCAAGGGATCCTCTACTATACTAGTGTCTAGGTGCAGAGATTCCACTAAAGCAGTTGATATAAAAGAGTGCGATGCGCCAGAATCAAATAGTGTACGAACAGGATGATAAAAAAATAGACTAAACATTCCATAGAAATATTTCTACCTCGTTCTTGCGGAGGTGCTGTGAGTGCGTGAACTTGTCCTCCAGAAGAAGGTCCAGCTCCCTGCCCTTGCTTCCTTCGGCAGGCCCTAGCCATGTGTCATGTCTCACCACAGTGGAAACAACCACCCATCTTCCTTTTCTTCTTCTTGCAGTCTTTGATCAGATGTCTGGGAATGCCACATAAATTACACTTTCTCTTTTCATGGGGTTTTTTGTTTTTCCCGCCTTTCTTTGAATCAGCCTTCTTGTTCTGCGACCCCTCCCCCTTCTTATCTTGAGGCACTTCCGCTTTTGCCTCATTCTTGCCCTTGTCTTCCTCATGTAAGAGCGCCATGTCCTCTAACCTCTCGTAAGTAGCCCCCATAGGTATATGGGTCATAGCCAAGCTGTGAAGTGGCTCATTCAATCCTTTAACAAAACGGAAAGCCTTCTTATGAGGAGTATTCACTAAGTCTAGTCCAAATCGGGCCAGCTGATTGAATTGATTGACGTACTCCTTAAACATCGTACTTCCTTGCTTAAGAGATAAGAATTTTTCCAGCTGTAAACTTCGTTCAGCCTGTGAGAGGAATTACGTATCACCTCCGTTAAGGTCACTCACAAAGGGAATGCCTTAACTTTGGTGGAGGGTTATAGGTACAAGTCACAGAAAACTTTACAAGACAGATAAATATAAGCAGCGAAATTCAAATATTTATTACATACATGTTTCAATACAAAAGCATTACATCAAATTGTCTCAAAACAACTTCCAAAACATTACAACATAATTTCTGTCTTGATTATTTAATAAAGAAGCAAAAATCATCAATAAAACTACATAAATCCTCAAGGATAATGTCCAAGAGCCATAGCCAAGATTGAGAGAGAGTCCAAATCATGCATCTACTTTCTTGAAGCTTGCAAAGATTCTGACTAAGCTGCAGTATTCCCTCCCTGTGGACCTGGGAGGGGGAAACGGAAGAAAAGACGACGAAAGAAAACAGGTCAGACAATAAGTCTGGTAAGTTCGATGATTACTAGTATTTAAACAAGGAAAGCGGTCATGACAGTAATAACGAAACATAGGACAATGCCCTAATATAAGATAAGAGGAACATGTGATCGCACCCATTACTATAGTCTCTGCACTTACTTAACCATTGGTCCAAAACCAGCCCTACGTGTTCATAACAAACGATCCCCTTAATGATCGCCTCCTACTCGCATGCATTCATATCCTATGTCATTCGACCCCGCTTGACTGTAGATACCTGTGCTGGTCCCACCATGGGGTGTATCAGTCCCTCTAGTGGCAACCTGACACGATTCAGGATGCACAGTGTATACTACTGATGCCCAGTGCCTGATTTTTCCACTCTGGAGTACGTGCACGCCCATACTCCGTCGGAACCTACACTGGCCCACCAACCGTCGACGTTTTGACCGCTTATAATCAGCCCAATAATCGTGCCCTACCCTGCCTAGTTTCAGGGTACCATGATACATCTATGTGGGTTACTGCTGAAATGGGTCCTCGCTACTAGGGTTTTCTAATCAAAATGTTTATTTGGTTAAGTGTTCAAGTTTACCTAACCCCACCCATTCGTTTAGTTAACATGTTGAATCGGTTAAGTGTTTCCCTAATTGACTTGATCCTACCAATCCTCACTTAGTTTTAATTTATTAAAGCACCAACCACTCACATTAGATAGGTCTTGTTGTGGTCACTGGATGTGCCGGTCGGTTCCGGGCAGGTTTACACCACAACTCAGTCTAACCTATGGTTCTTTTTGGGCTTGATGCACTAAGCACCCACATTAGACAGGTCTTGTTGTGGTCATTGGATATGCCGGTCGGTTTCGGGCAGATTTACACCACAACTCAGTCTAACCTCGGGTTAGGCATATTCGTCTATTTCTAAATTCACATTTTTCTATATATGTCTATTTTCTTTATGTAGATTAAATTTAATTTAATCATGCCATAATTATCCTTTGATTATGCTCACCATAAATGGTATATCAAATATACCATTTTATGAACAAATCTATGCCATGAATTTTCATATTTTCCCATCGCTACCCCCGTGCAACGTACGCATGAATCACATAAAATGTTGGGCTAGTAAATTAGCCCAACCCATAAACAAGAAAGGGGTAATAAACAAGGGACATGAAATAAACATAAAATAGCATACATTTCAACTTGTCATGTGTATCTTGGCATAGAAGTATCATTAACTTTAATTAAATGAGTAAAGGTGAACTTGTGACTAAGTTAGGTCTAATTGTCATGTAAAATTGGCAAAGGTCAAGCATGGAGGTTTAACATATAATCACAGTTTCAACCCATAACTTAGCATTTTAACTTATGTATGTCAAAACATAAGAAAGCTACTATAATCATTTTTAAATTACAACTTAGCATGATAACTTATATGTGTTAAACATAAGAGGGCTGTTATAAACATATTCGAATCACAATTTAGCATGATACTTATGTGTTAAAAACATAAGAGGACTACAATTCCAAATTTTATAACATAATTAGATTCAACCTAACATGAATATAAATGAGTGTTGATCTAACATATAAGCATGTTTTTTAGATCATAAACTTGCAAATAACCACCAATTTATAACATGACATGTTTCACCATTTAATTGGAAAAAAAATCCATTACCCAATCATAATAGATTCCAATAACATACAATATGTTCATCACCACAAAGATATAGACATGATTAATATACAACATGTTCATCACCACAAGCATATAGACATGATTAGTTACAACGATACTTTAAGATAAACGAGAATTAAATCTTATACATAAGCATCAATTTATCTTCAAATTAAAACATGTCATGATCCAATTGAAAGAACGTTTAAATCTGCGTAATAACCAACTTAAAAACTAAAAAGGAATTCTTGCATTCTGAAATCTGAATTCTGAAATTGGTAAGCTCGCCTTTGATGTAGATCGTTGAATTTGATAATCTTTTAATTTGATTTTTGATTCAAGTTCTTATCTTGTCTTTGAATTGGTGACGGCTACTCCAAGTTTTCCATTGATAGCATGATAGTTCTAGAATTATTTTTGTGTGATTTTTAGGTTTGAGCATAGGTTTGTTTATATAGAATTTCAACTCAATTTGAGTCGTCGGATGATCCTAGGGTTAACCACAGCCATCCAATGAAGATATCGTGACACCTCAGCCCTAGTGACTCAACACTGAGTCACAAAATCGTCACCATTCAGATCTGCCCCCGGGGGGGGGGGGAGAGGGGCAGATCGACCCCCAGGTCAACCTGTAAGGGGAGGTCGACACTAGGGTCGACCCCTCGGTCGACCTGGGTCCCGGGTGGGAATTTTCCCGCCCAGCCCGCTTCTGACTTCTGATTCGAATTTGAATTTGTTTTCGAGTCGTGTGAATTTATTTGAATTTTCTGGAAACTTCTGACAGCCATAACTTCTTCATACGAAGTCCAATTTACTCAAACTCGGACTCTATTTCAACCAGAATTCCGAGACGAACACAATGGCATAACCCATTTCCCTTAATTCTCACATTTTAAATTAATTATTGTTTAATTCGTTACTATACCATTAACAGAATATACGGGGTGTTACACTGGTGGTCTACTTCATCCTCTAGAGGTCCCGCGGTGGAAATGGGATAGCATTTCGATGGACTTTATTGATGGGTTGCCTAGGTCAAGAAGGGGCAATACCAGTATTTGGGTAATAGTTGACATGCTCACTAAAAGTGCTCACTTTATACATTTTAAGAGTAGGAGGACTGCCTCATCATTAGCATCCATTTTTCTTAAAGAGGTGGTTCGACTGCTCGGAACACCCTCTAGCATAGTAAGTGACTGAGATCCTATCTTTACGAGCAAGTTTTTGAAGAGTTTGCAAGAGGCTGTAGGCACATAGCTATGCTTAAGCACTGCCTATCACCCTCAAACCGATTGTCAGACGGAAATGGTGAACCGAGTATTAGAAGATCTTTTGAGATTGTGCATTCTTTATTTTGGAGGAACATGGGAGGATCATCTCCCTTTGGTGGAGTTCGCCTACAACAATGGCTACCAAGCCACCATAGGCATGGCACCCTTCGAGGCTTTATATGGAAGACCATGTCGATCACCAACTTGTTGGTGGGACTCTACAGACAAGCTCGTACTTGGGCCTGACATGATCAGAGAAACTTCAGAGAAGGTGGACTTGATACGAAGACGAATGAAGACCGCACTTGATAGACAGAAGTCCTACGCTGATAAAAGAAGGACCGACCTTGATTTTGAGGTTGGAGATAGAGTTTTTCTTAAAGTATCTCATTTGAAGAATGCCATTCGATTTGGGTCCGTAGGAAAATTGGCACCAAGATTTGTAGGGCCATTTCCTATCATTGAGAGGATTGGGAAGATGGCTTATAAAGTAGAGATGCCCGAAAGATTGGCTGGAATTCATAATGTTTTTCATGTCTCTCATCTACAGAAGTGCTTACATAAGTCTGCGGAAGTTGTGGAGCCGAGCATACTAGAGGAAGTAGAAGTGGAGCGAGAAGCGACGGTGAGAAGAGTTCCAACTCGTATCTTGGGTACAGAAGTTAAAAAGATATGCAATCGTGAGGTCAAGCTAGTAAAAGTGCATTGGAGTGATGTTGAAGAAGGCGCGACTTGGGAGACTGAAGACAAGATACGCGCATCCTACCCATTTCATTTTTAGGGTACATCCTTGATCTCTTTTTCCATAAGTTTATGCATGCTTGTATCTGTCTTGTAAGTATATCTCCTCGGTCCCATTCTTAATCCTTAGGTAGAAACCAATGAATGTAAACATGTATTTGAAAACATGTTATGATTGATGGTTGCAAGTGATTGCAAGTCGCTGCTAGTGGTTGCTCGTGGATACATATACACACACACGGTACTAGATCGGCTCAGTCACTTTCATATTGCATATGCATAAATGTATTTATGTATGGATTGAAACTTGATGTGTTATCATGTGGACGTTGCATTTGTATGAATGATTGTGCACTCATGTAGAAGTTACAAAATACGATTAGGAATAATTGCATACATGATGGACTCATAGCACCGACATGATTCGCATCAAGGAGGTCAATTGAATCCGTAGACCGCCTGATTTTTGCATTAGATAAGGACATATACATGCACTATGCATATGATCATGAAAGCATTAGAAATCTTTCTAAGGACAATGGATGCCTGTGATTGATGGTTGAGTAGATGGATGTTGGATGTTAGGATACATTCTTCTTAACTTAGAGATTTTGGGGGCGAAATCCTTTAAGGAGGGGAGAATGTAACACCCCTTATTTTCCGTGTGTATTAAAATTTACAAATCTAAGAACATTTAATTTTTAAAAGAAGAATTGGGTGAAACAGGTTACAGCATTGCGTTCTTCTCGGAATTCTGCTTGAGATAGAGTCCGAGTTTGCGTGAATCGGACTCCGTATGAAGAAGTTATGGAGGTTAGAAGATTTCTAATGTAAGCAGAAATTAAATTAAAAATAATAAATAAATAATCAATTCAGTTCAAAATTCAAAAACTCAGAAATCGGCTGAGCGGGAAATCTCCCGCTCAGGGGTGTCTACATGGGAGTGACACCCCTATAGGGGTGCTGACATAGGTGTCGAACCCCCCGTAGGGGTCGACCCCTGCCAACTGTGCTGGACAATGACGATTTTCTAAGTCATAGGGCTACGTGGCGAATGCTGATTGGCCTGATGACGCATGTTCTTGGACTGGACGGCTCTGGTGACTCCTAGGTTGATCTAAAGGCCCATATTTATCCTAAAATTCTATATAATCACACCTAACCTCAACCCTAAACCTCATAATCCTATTCTGTAATGCCATCGTGTTGTCCATGCCTAAGCTAGCCTAGCCTCTATCTTCTCCAAACTAGAAATCAAGTTAGAAAGCTCCAAACCAAATCCAAAACTAGAGAATCAAACGTCTACATCAAGGGTTAAGCTTAACAAATTCAGAAATCAGATCCCAGAATACAAGATCCGTTCTTTTTATGTAAGTTCAGTTATTGTTCATATTTGAACACCTAATAGAAATCATGACTGTAATAACCAGATCTAGAACTATGCCTAATTCTGATTCATGCTTATCCTTTTGTCAAATCTGAATTGCCTATGCCTATGAGACTATTGCGATTGATAAAATGAAAACTATCATGCCTATGAGACTGTTGTGATTGACATGATGAAACCTATCATGCCTATGAGACTGTTGTGATTGACATTATGGAACCTATCATGCCTATGAGACTGTTGTGATTGATATGATGGAACCTATCATGTTGTACACCCTATGCCTACGAGACTATTGTGATTGATATAATGAAACTCATCATGTTGTACATCAAAATTAGTGATTCTCTTAAGTCCAATTATATCTAATCTTTATACCTATGGTGTAAATGGCTTAACTTACCCACACTTATTGTTAATTTACAACATGCCTATTGGAAATATGATTTTTGAATTAGGTACATCTTTACATGCTTATTTTTCCTTATGACTATTCTTATGCTCCTTCTCTATTTTTCCCCTTTTTATTTTCTTTCATGAATACTAGGTTCATTCAGAACTTAGATTGAATCTCATTGTACGTGCGATTTTAACGCAGGAAAATTGGCTACAATTTAATTGAGCAAATTTTTGGTCATAGCAAATGAATGTGGCATAAAACTTGTAATAACTACACTTGGGAATATATACATAAAATTACCTAAATTTGGACATATATGACAAATATGTAAATTGGCTAAGGATGAACATGCCTAACCCGAGGTTAGATTGAGTTGCGGTCTAAGACTGCCCGGAACCGGCTGGCACATCCAACGACCGCAACAATGTAGATCTAATGTGAGAGGTTAGCCCATTAAGCCCAAAAACCCGAGGTTAGATTGAGTTGCAGTGTAAGACTGCCCGGAACCGCCCGACACATCCAGCGACCACAACAATATAGATCTATGTGAGCGGTTAGCGCATTAAGCCCAAAAACCCGAGGTTAGATTGAGTCACAGTGCAAGACTGCCCGGAACCGCCTGACACATCCAGCGACCGCAACAATATAGTTCTAATGTGAGAGGTTGGTGCTTTAATGAATAAATTAAAGATAAGGGACGGACATGCTAAGAATGGTAGGGTTATGTTAATTAAGGCAACAATTAACCAGTACAACATGTTAATTGAACAGATGGGTGGGTTAGGTTAATTTGAGAACACTTAACCGTTATAACATGTGGATTAGGAAAACCTAGTAATAGGGACCCATTTCAGCAGTAACCCACGTAGACGTGTCACGGTACCCTGAACTAGGCAGGGTGGGGCACGATTACTGGGCTAATTATAAGCGGTCAAAATAGCGGCGGGTGGTGCAGCAGTGTATGTTCCGGCGGAGTATGGGTGTGCATGTACTCCAGAGTGGAAAAAGCAGGCATTGGGCATTAGTAGTATACACTGTGCATCTTGAATTTGTGTCGGGTTGCCACCATAGGAATTGATACACCCCATGGTGGGACCAGCACAGGTATCTACAATCAAGCGAGGCCGAATGACACAAGTAATATATGCATGCGAGTAGAAGCCGATCAGAAAAGGGATCACTTTGTTATGAGCACATGATGGTAGTTGAAACATTCGTTAGTAGGTGCAGAGAAATGGAAATGAGTGCGATAGTATATTCATTTTATCTTGCCTTATATTATGTTATCTTATTGCTATGGTATTGTCCTATGTTCATTTTATTCATGTCATGATCCTTTTACCTGTTTACATGCTGAATGATCACTGGACTTACCAGGCTTATGTCTGACCCATTTTCTTTCGCCTTCTTTTCTTCCGTTTCCCCCAGGTCCGTAGGGAGGGAATACTTCATCTTAGTGCAAACCTTTTCCAGCTTGAAGAGAGTAGATGTATTGCTTGGATTCTCTTTTCTTGGGCTATGGCTGTGGTTACACTTTTATTGGGGATTTATGCTGCTTTACTACTGTTTTATGCTTCTTTATGTACTTGGAGTTTTAAATCGAGACAAATGTTTTATTGTAATAATTTAGAAGTTGGGTTTTGAGACAATGCTTGTATTGCTTGTAATGTATACCCAGAATGAAATGATCCCCAACATGTATGAAATGGTAGACTTAGGTGTACTTCTGGTGAGAGGTTTTAACCCCATACAATCCACAGACAGCCCCAATAACAGACTCCTAAACTTGCTAGAGTTTAGATGTACCCTAACTACTACCATAATTGATCGGCTCCCTACTCCGTAGATACCCTGTGTTGGCCCACAGTAGGATGTATCACTTCCTAAAGTGCCAACCCTTCATTTTCAATATGCGCACAACCATATCTACTAATGTCACAACGTCTTAATTCCTCCATAGCAAGTCGCACCCATGCACGCACATTACTCTGTTGGTTTCCTACGCCCTTGACACCGCCCCTTTGTTTTGGATCTCTTACAATCAGCCTAGTAAGTGTGCCCCTACTCCGACCTAGTTTGGAGTACTCGTTTAATACCTAGATTGGTTACAGACTGAAATGGGTCTCACACACAAGATGGTACAAGCCCCCTAGGCTTGCATTCCCACTACTAGGATTTCAACTGGTTATGCCTAACAGTCCAAGATGTAAAACAGGTTAAGTTGTCAGGCCTATATATGTAAATATTACCCCACCACCACAAGATTTACTTAACCCTCAATGATCCAAGCAAGTTTACTTAACAAAGTTGCATAACCCCAAAGTATAAAATAGGTTAAGTTTGTGGGCCTATATATATATAAATATTACCCACTGCCACAAGATTTACTTAACCCATCTACTATTTCAACCAAGCTTACTTAGCCCCTATTCAGGTTAATATGTTCATACAATCCCTATGTATTCAACTAGATTAAATATTCCAATTCGTTACCATGTCCATTTATGGTTATAATAGGTTAGACCTCCCACATTGGGCCTACAACTTGTGGATGCTGGATATGCCGGTCGGGTCCGGGTAGACTTCTTCCACAAGTTGGGTCTAACCTCATGTCTTAGCCCATCTCGTATTTGTGCACTTAGACCCCTCACATTAGATTCAACATTTGCGATTACTGGATATGCCGGTCGGGTCCGGGCAGACTTCCACTACAAATGCAATCTAACCTCGTGTCATAAGTGCAGTTATAGTTTTCTAATTACTGTAATCCTAGGCATTTTAATTATTAACCAATTAATTATACCTTTGTCTTTATAGGTATTCGTGCCCATTTACTCAATCATATTCATCATGGATTATATGTCCAAATTCATATTTGTCATTCATGTTATGCCAATTCTAATGTTTTGCCCCATTCCCTAACTAACGCATTCTCATTTATTTAGCGTCATGTCTAGGCTTGAAAGTAGCCTATCCATAAACAATAAAAGGTAAAGATGACAATAGTGATTATTTTAACAAAAGTGACATAAACATGTAATTGGCATAGTGATAAGGTGGACATATAAAAATAGATCTAGTGAGCATCTGAAAATAAAACTGGAGCTAACATACTAAGGATGTCATAATAGGCATTAATAAATGAGGATTCATATGTCCAATTAATGACAGATCTAAATCAGCCACAACATGACAAGTACCAAATGATCTAAAAAGAATTAGATCCATAAGAAGATGTGACATGATAAATTAACCACAAGCGAATTAGATCTATAAAGGTAGATATAGCATGATAATGTTTAATATCCACAAACGTGACATTATAAATTAACCACAAGCGAATTAGATCTATAACGGTAGATCTAGCATGATAATTTTTAAGATCCACAATTGTGACATGATAAATTAACCACAAGTGAATTAGATCTATAAAGGTAGATCTAGCATGATAATAAATAAATTCCACAATTGTGACATGATAAATTAACCACAAGTGAATTAGATCTATAAAGGTAGATCTAGCATAATAATATTTAAGAACCACAATTGTGACATGATAAATTAACCACAAGCGAATTAGATCTATAAAGGTAGATCTAGTATGATAATGTTTAAGATCCACAATTGTGACATGATAAATTAACCACAAGCGAATTAGATCTATAAAGGTAGATATAGCATGATAATGTTTAAGATACAAGAATGTCATAGATTCACAATTTATAACAAATCCAAATCACAGTCATATCACGTTTACTTTTAATCATTTAAATCTAAAAGTAACTAACTCACAGTGTTTGGTTTTTAGAAGATAAAAAAGAAATTGTTGGTGTTGAATCTAAGATCTATTCTTGAAATACTTGAATCTTTAAACTTGATTTATAGAAGAAGAAAGGATTAGACTCAATTCAGGCACTGACAACATTTGGCCTCCATTGTTTTTAGTATGAGAAAACAAGAGAAATGAGGGTATATTTATAGATGCCAGCCTTCAGAATTCGAATGCCACCTCAGCCTTAGGGGGAATCGGGCTATGGGTCCACACCCACTTTGGTTTGGATGCGCAAAAACTACTATGGGCGCACTTGGCAGGTGCGCCAGTGTAAAAGTTCCTTGGCGCACTTGTCAAGTGCGCCAATTATCCCTGTTTTAATAGTCAAACTTCTACCGTTCATAACTTCTTCATACGTTATCCATTTTACGCAAACCAGGTGTCTATCTTGACCAAAATTTCGAGACGGACGCAATGACATAGTCTATTTTCCTTAATTCTTAATATTAAATTTATTATTCTTTAATATATCCTCTTTAGTGTAGTTAAAATACGAGGTGTTACAACTTACATAAAGTTAGAGAGCTTCATTACCCCTAAATTGTAGGGGCTTAGCTTCTAATGTATGTTATCATACTAACACATGTAAGTTTCAACAATGGAAAAGAAAGAAAAACGAAAGAAAATCTAATTAGAACAAGAAAAGTACTAAACCAAGTGTATGTAAATAAATCTGAACAATGAACATAAAGTAGCGAGCATAGAAATTTAAAGAAACCTAAAATAGACATAAGAGAAAGAGGCTTGGAAGCCATTTTTATTCATTTGATCGCTTACACTTTTATATGATAAAAAAGAGATCCAAAATACATGAAACATGGGGGTATATACACATGATCTAAAACCATGAAACCCTAATCATTCTTCTTGGGAATTCCCCAAAATGCTCATTCATGAAGCTTCTAATTTGGTCTTTGGCCACTAATCCGTCATGTAGAATGGATGAAGCCTTTTTTGTCACATCCAATTCATGCATTAGTCACTAATATGAAGCCTTAAGAGTAAGTAGGTTAGTATAGAGGTGGGGTCCTTCACTTTCCATGAAATGAATTATTTCTTTGCCTCCTCTTGTGTAAATGCATGCTTTTGTTCATATCTTCATGTGCATACATCATATTTACTCCGAAATTCCTATAAGAGACAACTACGACGAACAAGTAAATGTAATCACAAATTAAAACATGCACAGTTTACCGTTAAACCCTCAAATGAGTGATGATTTTGAAAACATTTAAAACATAGTTTGATCTTATAAAATACCCAAAAATATCATTTATTTAACAAAAACAAGAAAATGTGTGAATTTAAATGTACACATTAACGTGCACATCAAATACCCCCACACTTATCCTTTTATTCGTCCACGAGTAAAGTAAAAAACTAAGATAAATCCACTTTCGTAAGGAGCATGATTGCATTGAGTGTATGCAACAAGTCGTTAAACCTCTTGGTGTCCCTAATAGGACAAGTGTTGTCTCGTGAGGGTTTTCAGTGGATACTACCCACAAAATCTAAATGTTAAATTCAAACAATATTTACGAAATGTAAATTCGAAAATATTTACAAGATGAATGCAAGTTTTCGAAAGAATATTTACAAATGGATAATTTTCTTTTAAACGTGGCACGAATGAGTTAAACACAAGTTTGGGTCATCACTATGAAATTTCAGTCCGTTACTAATCAAAACTTCAAACAAAGGCTAGGCTATCATTACTACCTCCTCCAGCTTGGACAGTTGTTTCGGTTGGAAACATACTAAAAATATGAAATGAATTCTATAATCGATTTTCAACAACCGTAAAATGGAATATCAATTTCCTTTAGGTTAAAAAGTTAGGTCAAATAAGTGAAAATTGTGTTGGATTTCAAGTGCTTACTCTCTCTTTGTTTTGAAAAATATTTACATTATTATTATTTGCAAACACCTAATTGAAAAGACCAAGGTATACCACCCAACACCGCATTACGACTTACGTGAGGGTTGAGACAGAGCTTGGCTGATTGTGCAAAACGACGCTGACTTTATCAACAACATGTCGGTAATCCTTAGGTGTCCAACTCATGAAATGAGACCAAGATATACCATCCCTGCACTGCATTATGGCTTACTTGAGAGTTGGGATAGAGCTTTGCGGGTTTGCACACCAACGCTAGATTTACAAGCAATGTTGGATACCCTTGGGTTGCTTACTATATATATATTCCTTTTTTATAAAGAGAGAGAGCTAAGCGAGAATATCTTAGCACAACTTCACTTAAAAGATCTAAAATGTTATCACAAGTAGTTTAAATCAACCATTCATTTAATCGGATTACAATTTAGCAAACACATCATACTCATCACCTCGAATCTCCCTATATAACAGTTACATTAAATTTGTTCATAATTTAAACTTTTCTTTCGTTATCCATTTATAGAAGTGATTTTCTAAATATTTTAATCATATGACCAAAATTGTATGCTAACTCCATCATGTCTTATTTAAAAGCAAATCTAAATGCAATTTTTTTTCTTTTCTTTTTGGTTTTGAATAATTTTTAAAGAAAAGGAAAAAAATGCAAACTTAAACTATGAAAAACAAAATGAAAATAAGACTCCCCCCACACTTGATTTCGACTGTGTCACTATGAAAAACAAAATGAAAATGAGACTCCCCCCACACTTGATTTCGACTGTGTCCCCACAGTCAATGCATGACACAATGAGTGAACGAAAGAGAAATATTTACATATTTACAAAGGAGGGTTAAACATAACTTTCTTACTTGACATAGCATGGCTCATGAAGAATCATGAGCTCCTCCTCTCGACCAGTAGGAAACTCCAAGAATGGTTTTAGACAATGACCATTGACTTTGAAAATGGATCCGTCCCTCAGGTTTTATATTTGGGTGGAACCGTGTGGAAAAATAGTTCGAACAATGTAAGTGCGGTCCATCTCAAATTTATCTTCCCAGGGAATAAATGAAATCGTGCGTCATACAATAGAACTTTTTGGTTTGGAAAAAAACATTTTTTCTTAGGATTGAGTTATCATGAAAAAATTTGTTTTTTTCCTTATAAATTTTCGCATTTTCAATGCGTCATTCCTAATTTCTTCTAATTCGTTGAGTTGCAATTTTCGGTTTTCTCCAGCTTGTTTAAGATCAAAATTTAAGTTCTTTATTTCCCAAATCGCTTTATGTTCTAGTTCAGGGTAAATGACAGGCTTTACCATAAACCAATCGGAAGGAGGACATTCCAAGATTAGTTTTAAAAGCAGCATTGTAAGCCCAAAGCGCATCAGTTAATTTCTTTGACCGATCTTTTGGATTATTATTTGTAGTTTTCTCCAAAATCTGTTTTATTTGACGATTCGGGACTTCGACGTGACCACAAGTTTGCGGACGATAAGGAGTGGATAACTTGTGGATTATCGAGTATTTTTTCTTTAAGATTCAAAAGATCGATTATAGAAATGCGTTCCATTGTCGCTCATTGTTGTGCGGGGTGTGCCGAACCTCAAAAAGATGTTTTCTTTTAGAAATATCACAACAATTTTATGATCATTGGTTTTACATGGAACAGCTTCGACCTATTTTGAAACGTAGTCGATGACTGGAAGAATATACAAGTTTCCGAAAGATTTTGGGAAAGGTTCCGTAAACTCAATACCCCAAATGTCAAAGATTTCGATCATAAGGATTGGGTTCAAAGGCATCATATTTCTTTAAGAAATCTTTCCTAGCATTTAGCAACGATTGCAAGTTATACATAACTCAAATGAGTCTTTAAAAAGCATTGGCAAAAAAAAAACCGCATTGAAGCACTTTTCAGCGGTTTTCTTAGGACCAAAATGTCCACCGCACACATGATCATGGCCGAACGAGAGAACACTCCTAATTTTGCTATCAGGAACGCATCGACAAATGTTTTGGTCTAGACAATACTTAAATAAGTATCGGTCGTCCCAGTAAAAGTATTTCACTTAGGAAAGAAATTTGTGTTTATCTTGTTTGGACCGGAAAAGGGAGTTTATTTAGTGACTAGATTGTTCGCTATGTTGGCGAACCAAGGACCGATTGAAACAGAAAGGAGTTGATCGTCAGGAAAGTTTTCGTTGATTGTCAAAGAAGATAGTGTGTTCGGAAGACGAGTTAAGTGATCGACTATGATGTTATCAAATCCTTTTTTGTCTTTGATTGTAAGATCGAATTCTAGAAGTAAAAGGATCCATCGGATTAAGCATGACTTAGAATCCATTTTAGAAAAAGGTGTCGAAGAGCAGAATGGTCAGTGTAGACCATGATATGGGAACCAATCAAGGAAGATCGAAACTTCTCGAGTGTGAAGACGACAACAAAAGGTTCTTTTTTGATGGTCGTATAATTAAGTTGTGCATCGTTCAAGGTCATACTCGCATAGTAAATTACGTAAAGGATTTAGTTGACGCGTTGTCCTAAGACAACACCAACCGCGAAGTTAGAGGCAACACACATGATTTCAAAAGGAAGTTTCCAATTGGGTGAGTAAATTATCGGGGAAGAAATGAGTTCGTTTTTAAGACTTTCAAAAGAAGCGACACATTCAGAGTTAAAGTCGAATGAGATGTCCTATCCTGGAAGAGTAGTCAAAGGATGAGCAATTTTGCTAAAATCTTTCACAAAGTGTCGGTAAAATCCAGCATGCCCAAGAAATAAACAAATGTCCTTAATGCATTTTGGAATGGGTAGTTTTGAAATAACGTCAACTTTTGCTTTATCTACCTCAATGCCATTATTTGAAATTACATGTCCAAGGACAATGCCTTGTTTGACCATAAAGTGACATTTTTCCCAATTCAACATTAAGTGTTTTTCTTTACATCGATTTAAAACAAGTTCAAGATGATGTGAGAAAGAGGAAAAACAATCGCCAAAGATCAAAAAATTATCCATAGAAACTTCAAGAAAGTGTTCGATCATATCAGAAAAGATGCGAACCATACATCATTGGAAAGTCGCAGGTGTGTTGAAAAGTCCGAAAGGCATACGTCGATAAGCAAAGGTACTGAATGGACATGTGAAAGTCACTTTTTTCTTGATCTTCTGGAGCAATTGGAATTTGGTTATAACCAGAATAACCATTAAGAAAGCAGTATAATTCATGACCAGTTAAACGTTCGAGCATTTGATCGATGAAGGGAAAAGGAAAGTGATTTTTACATGTTGAAGCATTCAATTTTCGATAATCGATGCAAACACGCCAACTCGTTTGAGTAAGAGTTGGAAAAAGTTCGTTTTTTTCATTTGCGACAACGGTGAGTTCAGACTTTTTAGGAACAACGTGAATGAGGCTGACCTACAAGCTATCAGAAATGGGGTAAACGATACCATTATCAAGAAGTTTAAGAATTTCTTCGCGAATTACCTCTTTCATCTTAGGGTTAAGCCTACGTTGCGCTTCGCGAGTGAGTTTGGCTTCATCGGTTAAGTGAATACGATTTTGAACGATTGCGAGGATAATTCCCTTAATGTGAGAAATGGACCAACTGATTGCGTCTTTGTTTTTAGAAAGAGTTGAAAGAAGAGAAATTTCTTGATCATGAGTTACATTTGAAGAAATTATGACAGGGAAAGTTTCGTTATCACCTAAGTAGACGTACTTAAGGTGATTGAGAAGAGGTTTAAGATCCAACTTTGGTGGTTTCTCAATCAAAGGACTTGGTTGAGATTTGGATTCAACTGAAAGCGATTCAAATGGAAGTGTGTATTTGATTTCGTTAGGAGCTTCTTGGAACAATTTTTCTTACTCGGCCTCACGTTCATCATTAAGATCAATTGATTTGTTTTTGAAATTTTCGTGAATGCCATTCACTTCCATGGTTTGGTCGCATGATTCATTTGATTGACTTTCAAGATTGAAAATATTGAAATCTAAAGTCATGTTTCCAAAAGAGATTTTCATTAAACTGTTGCGTCAATTTATTAAAGCATTTGAACTAGCCAAATAAGGTCGGCCTAAAATAAATGGGATTTGACTCATTGGATTATTCGCGGGTTGAGTCTCCAAAACGATGAATCAACAGGAAATTTGAATTCCCCAACTTTAATGAGTACGTCTTCGATTTCTCCAACCGATTTTTAATTGAACGATTAGGAAATTGAAGAGTTACTTTCATTGGTTTAAGTTCACCCAAGCTATGTTGTTGGTAAACTGAATAAGGAATCAAGTTGATGCTCGCACCCAAATGAACTAGGCATTTGTTAATTGTTTTATCTCCTATTGTGCACAAGATTGTAGGATATCCAAGATCTTTGTATTTGACGGGGATCGATTGGGTCAAGACTTCGCTAAGTCCAGCAACTAAGAAGACTTCCTTGGGTATATGAGTGTGTCGTTTTTAGGTACATAAGTCTTTGAGAAATTTAGCATAGGTTGGGACTTGTTGAATGATGTCAAGAAGAGGAATGTTGACTTTCACTTGTCTGAAAATTTCTAACATCTTTTCCATTTGGTCCGAATATTTTTTTGGTCGAAGACGATGTGGAAATGGAATACGGAACTCAGTAGGTCGGTTTACTTGAGTTGGAGAAGAATTAGACTTATAATTTGGATTAGGGTTGGACTCATCATTTGGATTAGATGAGCGAGGGGAACATCCAGTACATTAGTTGGATTTTCAACTTGATTATTGATTTTCTTACCAGATCGTAAAGTCGTAATAACATTAAATTGAGTTAGATTGCTATCATAAACAACACGAGCTTGACTTGGACTTGGGTTTTGGCTCTTAGAGTTTGGAATTGGTTGACTCGGGAATGATTCTCTTTCCCGTTCGCTCAAAGAGGTGTTTAATTGACTCATTTGCATTTCGAGTTTCGTGTGTTTTGCATATATGAGTTTAGATGGTTTGAATTTTGAGTGGTCGCCTTAGTATGAGTTTCCAAACTTTTTTCAAGGGAGGTCATTCGTTTGTCGTCTTGAGGAACGAACGATTATTGCGCTTGGTTCTGAGAAGGTGGTGAAATTTTTTGGAATTGATTTTGAAAAGGAGCATTCGAAGGATTATTCGAAAATAGTTGAAAAGTGGATCGAACCAAACTTGAATTTGAATTGTTTTGCGCCCAAGAGAAATTAGGATGGTTTCTCCAACTTGGATATACGTTAGAGAGAATGGGTCGTCCCTAATCTTATTAAATGCATTGAATTGTTCTAACGAATGTGGGCATTGATCTGCAATATGGTTAGGATCGTTACATTTGTAACACGAGGGTTGAGAAGCTTGAGCTTGATTCATTTGATTTGATGAAAGACATCATCGAAGTTGGTTAACATCGCATCGATTTTCGCTTCCTAGTCCAATGAAGATGAGGATCTTATCGAATGAGCGTTGATCGGGAATAAATTAATTTCCCGTTAGAACGTTCCCATTGAGACAATTTTTCGAGAAATTGCCCAGCGGCATCGTGATCTTGGGATAAAAAGTTTCTTTGGCACATTGATTCGAGTGTGGTTCGAGAGTTGTTTTCAAGCCCACCGTATAAAATTTGGCAAAGAGTCCATTTTTTGAAATATTGGTGTAGACATTTGACTAAAAGTTCTTTAAATCTCTTGAAATATTTTGAAAAGGATTCACCACCAAATTGATGAAAATTAACGATTTCGTTTCGAATTTTGGACATTTTTTCCAAGAGGTAAAATTTCTTTAGAAAATTTTTCACAAATTCCTTCCATGTTCCAATCGAATTTTAAGGTAAGCTATATTACCATTTTTCAGTGTAATCGGTAAGTGAAAATGGAATTAACCTAAGTTTGACTCCATCGTCACTTAATTGGAGACATTTTATGGTTGCACAAACTTTTTCAAATTTGGTTAAGAAAATGTTAGGGCCATCACGTTCAAGAATGCCAAACTTTGGAAGAGTATTTATGTGGTTAGAATGAATTTCAAAGTGATTACCTGTTGCGACAACAATATGATGCAAGAAGGAATAGAAACTCGATTGGGGAAGATTCTGTCCATAAGAGTTCGAGGGGGGTTTCTTCAGCCATGGTTGAAGGAACGTTTGTTCGAACTAAACGATTAGTGGAAGGTTCACGTGTCCAACGATTCGTAGATGGATCGTGAGTCCAAATACTCATGCATTAGTGAGAAGAATTAGCGAGGAAAAGAAAAAAAAAGGTTGAGAAGAGATATAAGCGATTTTTTAACAAAACGATAATTGTTTTGAAATTCCTTTTCTTTCAATTCTGAATTTTATTTTTATTTTAACAAAAAAAGGAAAGAGATGTTAAGATTTCTTACAAAAGGATTTTTTTTGTTTTTAAATTTTAATGTTTTTTTTAAAGAGAAAGGAAAGTTGATTTTTTACAAAATGATATTTTTTGGGTTTTGTTTTCGTTTTTTGGGGAATTTTTGGATAAGAGAAAAAAGATTTGATTTACTAATGAAGATGAATTTTTTTATATATGCATGAATCTATTGCAACTAAACGAATGCAAAGATTAACTACATATTTTCTGTCCTTAGTGGCTCCTAACCCAAAATTATATAATGACACATTTGATTAAATTAAATAAAAAAATTTGTTAGCCAGTTAACGGACAGGAGTTATCGACGCTCCAGGAATCACCCTAGAAATGCAGCGAAAGTCTAAGTACCTTCAGAATAATAACGGATATAATATTTACGAATCACCGTAATTTTTACAAATGATTATTTCTCTGTCATAGTCAAGACACCAAGAAATAATTCGTTCAAAATAAACCAACTGTCAAAATATAATTAAGCCTTTGATGAGCCCGCGAGTCCCTTAAATCCAACATCTAAACATTATTATTAGTCAAATTCTATAATGAAATGCAATTTTTTGGGCTAAGGAAGGGTAATGAACTCCCCATCTTATGTGAATTTGGGTGTGCCCTTAAGAAAATAAAATAAAATGAGATGAATGCAAAATAGAAATTAAACGTGTATTAACAATGCAACTAGAATGAATTTTTATTTTGTTTTCGGATTTTATGCAAATGCAAGATACCAACAATGCAATTAAAATAAAGGAGTTAAAACGTGATACATGAGCGTGTAGAATTTGTTAGCAACTTTTTTAACAGCGTTTTTTTAAGCAAACAAAGCTATTTAGGAAGAGACAAATCCAAGCAAGCAGTTTCCTAGTTAGCAAAGCAATGCAATTCCAGTTCACCTTTTTGCACTCCTGACAAAAAGTTGAACACTTATTATTATTATTATTACTATTATTGTTTTTTCGATTAAGTGAAATTAAAACAAAGCAAAATCAGATCTATAATAAATCAAAACTGAAAACCAAAGAAAACGATCTCTTTTTTTTGAAAGGTTAAAACAAAACAAAGGCAGGTGAATATTATTAAAAAATAAAAAAATCAAAAAGAAAGTTCAACAAAAACAAAAAGACATTTAGAGAAAAAGAAAAATAAGTAGGCTCTATCAAAGTTGAAAACGACCCCTTTTTAAACTAGACTCAAAATAATGATTTTTTTTAAAGAGATTAAACTAAAACAAATAACCAAAAAACTAGACAAAATTAAAAGCTAAACAAATAAACAAGCCTGTAGAAACCCAGAAGCTTGAAGTCCAAACTAGTTAAAAATGAATACACACAGGATTTAATTAAGTCGATGGGTGATTAGTTCATTCTCCAAAACACAATCTTTATTTTCGAAATCACGAAAGAGAAATCAAATTCAGAATCACAAATTCTGAACAGAAATCAAATTTCACAATCAAAATACTGGGTTAGGCACGTCGTGGTTTCAGTTTGAATTCGAACGGTGCATCTCTGAAGAGTTTGAATTTGTTTGGGGTTGGGGGGGGGGGGTGGGGTTATGGTAAAGTCGCGAGTTTGGGGATTTGGATAAAGATGTGTATGTTTTGGGGTATGAAGTGTTAAAGTGTTTTGGTGCTACAGGTGGTTGGTGTTTACTGGCGTTAGCTTTAGAAGTGCAGGTTGTTTTGTGGTGGAGGAATTAAAGGGATCATGTTATGAAGTGAACTACTGTGAGTGGTGAAATTGTAGCAAGTGTGAAGAGTGTTGCTTTGAATTTAAGCGAGAGATTGAGGTGTAATGTCCCGTATTTTTGGTAACCAAATATTTAATTTAATTTATTATTTTAAATATTTAATTTGGATTATTATTGGTTTTTAATATTGATTTCGTTTATTAAAACGAAGTTTGACTGTTAATAAATATTTAAATTAAAACGAGTTCGAAATGGCGCGGTAGTTCGTAATATTGAGTTTTGAACTTTAACTGGATATATAGAATCCGCTTTAAGTCAGATTTCTATGAAACAAGAAAAGTTGGAATCTTGTTGATTATAATTTTCATATGGAAGAGAAAAATTCAGATTTTGTGTTATAAATTATTTCAAATTTTAGAATAGTCGCTATGAAAATCGTTATTAGAATATAACGTTTAAAAAAGTTTTAATATAATTTGGATACCGTTTTAACTCGAATTGATGATACTAAGTTGTATAATTTATATTTGAAGCTATATATATTATTCTACTTGGATATTTTTGATAAGAATAATTTATTACCATTTAATTGAATTAATTTAGAATTTAATTAATATTGTACTGATATTTTTACAACTTTGAAAATAGCAAATTTGTAAACGGTCTCCGTTTTCGATGAAATTAGTTTCATTGGAACCATATTGTTAAATTGTTGTAAGAAAATAAAATTTTGTGGCAAACAGATGCCATATGTGACTTCGGTGGCCAAAAACGTCATTATTTCTATTTAATTATTTATTTTATTTAGACAAGGGTAACTTTTCAGGAATAAACGACTGACCAAACAAACTCCAAATTTAACGAAACAAATTTCATTGGATCCGTAAGGAAGAGGTCTAGTAAAATATCAATGTTTCAATTTTTTCTATAATTATAGGAATTTTAAATGCATGATTTTAGCCTGTGATTTATAAAGAAATTTTTACAAACTACCTCGGAATTCGACGAAACCTGTCTCGTTATGTCCGGAATATTTTTCTATGCTAAGATTAGTGGCATCATCTCGACTAGAGATCATATATGCTTATTTTTACCAGCTACTTCACGATGAAGTTTAGTGTAATATTAAATTAATATAATCTATCCTCACTATATATATAAGACATTTACTGCAAACCCTATTCCTTTCGTCAAATTGTTTCTACGGTCAAACCAAGAATGAGTCGCCACCCTAATGCATGACCGACTAGAAATGATCACAAATTCTTCCCCTTTGACCGTGAAATTCGCTCATTTAAATCAAAAATTCCCTAATACAACTATCTAGAGCTTGGTGAGGCCTTCCAATTGATCAGTGGTGATCATTTTTGGTTGTCCGATGTGACTGTGGCGGCCTGGAGAAACCAGCGAGTCCTGGAGAGCGACTGGATGCATCGAGTGGCGCAAGGCTTCTGGCGATGGTCGGCCAGGCTAGGGCACATGTCTTGGTGATTTCAGATGGTCATTAGATCGACAGCGTGATGGAATGGCTGGCGGTTTTAGTTCAAAGCGTAAGGTTCTGGAGTTCGACGGAGTACGCTTGCATGGAGGAAAGCAAACCTGGAGTGGGCTGATGTTGTTTCCAGAAGTTTAAAACGTAAATGGACCATTTAATTTGGTCTAACCTTGGATTAATTAAGTTAATGATTAGAATGATTAATTTGTTTACTTAAAATCCTATACTTTTATGTGCAGAATCGAGAAACGAAATGACCTAGAATCTAAAATATGAGAGAAACATGAAGCGCCTGGGAGTTTTGTCGACCGTATGTTATATCCGCAGTAAAGAGTTTACTTAGTTGGTTGGTTAAGGGAAATGTTTACAAATTAATTATATTATAAAATTTGAAACTGATCGTATAATATCTAATCAGGTTAGGCTTGAAAAAAATTGGGGAATAATGCTGGGACAACAACTAAGAACGTGATGAAAGGATTATCATATGTCAAACAGTGTAGTTGTTTGTTTTATAATTAAAATTAAAACTTGATTAAGGGTCTCATTTATTTAATTAAGCATATAACATTGATGCTTATGCTGCTGTTTCAGAATCAAGAGCATAGAAGCAAGAATACGAACATAAAGGAATGATAGAAAATGTCGACCTGCATATCCTGGCTCATAGAAACTAAGGTTTTGATAAAATAATTAGCGTTTATAATTTAATTAGAGGGAAAATTAGTGTTTAATTTTAGGGATTAAATTTTTTATTTCTTATGATGATTTTAACTTACGTAGAATGAATGGGACAATGTGTCAGATAAAGAAAAGATTGGACCTAGTGATTGTTTGATAATGTAATTAGAAACTAATTAATTTCGTTTAATTATATAATTAAGGAATTTATTATTTGATTTAAACCATATTATTTATAAATGATATAACTCATATATAGGTGAACAGAATGGAACCAAACAAATGGCATTGAAATCCTAGTTTCGAACGCTATGTCTGAAAACAGATTGGACAGTGTTAAAAGCTTTTGGAATTCCTAGTTAAATTACACGTCTGTTTAATTTAACCAGAACTGAACCGTTTAAGCAACAGACATAATCAAGGTGAGTTAAACTCACTCAGCTCATCCCACTTATATTTTATATAAGTTGGGTTTATTTTTTTGTGTGTTATGGATGATTTTTATTGGATGATTGTTGAATTATATATTCACATATTGACCAAACAATTCAGTTAAACTTTTGTTTAACTTAATTAAATTAAAATCGTTAATTCTAACGATTGAATCCAATTAAGGTAACTTACCTCAGTGGTTACGTTTATAATAATATAAACGTTATAAATAAAAAATTAGATTTATAAATTGTTCTTATCAGCCTATTTTTGACTATTATTATTAAACTGTTTATTTCATCTATTTGATGGAAAACGAATATTGATTGGCCATATTGAACTGAATGATTCAGATTTAAGCAGCCCATTGTTTTGCAGGAAAATAATAGGTTGGAGGAATCCAACATGATTCCTCACTAATATTGATAATGTTTATCAATATGATTTGTTGTGTTCATTTGGATATGAAATTGATTTATATTTCACGGTTTGGTACTTCAGTTGATATTTGCCTCTTTAGTACCGTCAGTGGAAAAAATGATATTTTTGAAATTGATATCAAATCGATTTCGAAGATATATAAATATATTTATATATGGATTTGAAATATGGTTTTGATTGTAAAGATAAACATCAAGGTTTAATTTGTTGGTTCTATAATTATTTAAATTTATATTTAATAGAGATATAAGATATTATTAAATGGATAGCTAACGATATAAACTTGTCGTATTTGTTATTAAAATGTGTAAAATGGTATATATATATAGGTTTTAATAGCCGTAAAGGAAGTTTAAAATTAATTTCAAAATATTGAATTGGAATTATTTTATTGTGGATTTACAAGAATATATAAAGAGATTGAGAAGTGATATTTTTTGTAATAAATGATAATTATAAACAAACGTTGTTTTAAAATACACGAAATGTGATTGAATGACATTTCGTGAATAACATTAAAGAATCAACAGAATTGGAAATAAGTGTTGATTTGGAAATGGGATTTCAAGTTTTAAATAAAATCGACGTTGAAAATATGAATATGGATGTATAAATGGGATGGAGATTTATAAGTAGGATTTGGGTTGAAATGACAAATAGGGATTTATAATTGGTTAAAACCGATAGCTGGAGTAGATTGTTAAATCAAGATTTCCAAATATAGTATAACTAGATATACAAATATGAGTTGATTTATATGTGAAAGAGTGGCGAAATGAATTCCAAGTATAATGGAATTGGATAAGTATAAATTGAGGAGTTGGGAAATGAAATCGAATTATAAGTCGTCGCTAATGAATTGCAAATGGAATTTGTAAATCAAGTTTTGGAAATGGAATTTGTAACGTTTGTTACGAACGATAAGTTAAACTATTTGATTAATAAACTGAAGATCTTTATAAAGGATCGTTATATGATTTTTAAACAACAAATAAGTTGTTGGAAATGAAGTGACATCATTTGATAAATGGAAGTAAAAAGATTTGGAAATATAATCTATAACGTTTGATACAAAAGTAAGTTGACTTATTTTGGTTAATAAAATACAAATGCTATAAAAAATAACAAATTAAGATTTGAAAAGGGTTCATATAAGCTGGTGAAAGTATTTACATAAAATTTGCAAAGAAGGTTTATATAAAATTTTAATCAATGAATAGTGATCATTACGAATGTCGGTAAAACATTGTTAAAGAGATATTCAAGAAAGTTTTTAAAGGATTCGAATTATAATTAAATCGAGACGCATGTTATATTATAAAGGATTTTTAGGTAATTAAGAGAATTTTAAAAAAGAGTTTACTTAATCAATTAAGTAAACGTGTTGAGATTTTAAATAAGGTTTTAAGAGAAAATATATGTGTTAATAAACTTCTATCTATTATGAAGATACGAATGTTGTTGGTCAAGGTCTGAGAGGTAAACAGAATACCCCAACTTGAGTGACTTCATGATTATCCAAAGATGATATTAATTTATAAATGAGAGGGATTGAGGGAAATATAAGTTATGATTTCCGTGAACGATTGTATAAACTATATTAGAAAAGTTTATAAGTTGAATGAATGGGTTTAAGTATATACTTGTCTGATAATAAGAAGTAAGATAATCCAAATATTGGGAGATATTAAGAATTTAATTAACAAACGGTTAATTAAAGAGGCTAAATGAAGCTGGGTACTGAATCAGTGAATTCATTTTTACTTTTATGGATGAATGGTTGTTTATTTAAGTTTATTTGATATTTAAATAATCGATTATCACATCTGACCGATACGCTTGTTGGTATGGAAAGACCATGATCAAATTTATATTCGAAAACTAGTCTGCCCAATAAATATGTGGAAGATACTAATCGAAGATGGAGCAATTGAAGACCGTTGATCTTCATGAGCGGGAGAGTTACTTGTTGAATTTCTATGATCTGGTCCACCAGAGTTATAATGACGTGTGATTCTATCGTAATTGAAATCTTCGGGTTGCAAGGACTTCTCGCTACTGATCCATGGAGTGATTCCTATATTGGATGTAGTAGGATAGTACCTTCGGTTAATCCCGTTCTTGGATGACTTGTATGGACGAGTGTCTGACAAAGTATTTCCAAAATAATCACACACATTGAATTCTTCAAACGTACCAAGTTGAAGGCGGAGAAGTGCACATTCTCTTATCAATTTGGGTATTTTTGTGGACATCAATTAGTGATATCTAGTGGATTTGACGATGTGGCATTCAAAGTAGATGGAGATGTGCTGTTCTGAAGGATAAGCTTAACCTCTAGCCTCATCAACCGGGAAATGGCATAAAATCGGGTAGGTTACATGGCTATGTGGGTCACACCCATCAAAAGGGTATATTATTACCTGATTTGGTGAAATCAAATGCCTTCGGTTGTCCCTTTTTATTTCTGTATGTATGCTATCGGTTCGGTTGACTGGCCCTCAACCGTGGTAATGATATATTCGGTACTCTCAAAGTATAGTGAGGGGCCGGTCATGTTTAGGATGGGTTGCAAGATGTTTTTGTTGAACCCCAATGTATTCATCTCCAAAGGTACATTGTCGGGAAGGTGGTCCCATACCTTACCAGGAAATCCATTCTCCAATAAGCACCCAAGGTTTTGATTGTATACTATATATGTAGAGCGTGAGATGCAAGCGCTCTGCTAGATTGATATTTATTTGTATTTAGACACTATCATAATATCAGAACAATATTGTTTTCAAAAATGTTTTGGGTTATCATAAGGTAAAAACCGTCCGTATTTATGTGTGGATTCGGTCTTACAATTATCCTTTTCTTTCGAAAAGTTTTTGACATTAAAATCAAGTTGTGTGATATCTTTAAACTTAATGTGTTTTCTCACTCTGGTTCACCAGACTGATTCGGCGTTTGTAAAATGCTCAGGTTAGACCGAGTTGTACAGGTTCAGGTTATCGGATTCTATGAAGAGACGAGCTGGAAGAGTTCCGACGTATGATATTATATATTCCGCTGTGTGATTGTATATGAGGAAATATTATTATAACTGTACAGATGTATGATGTACTCTGATGATTGTCGGTATTTTTAAAGCTCTTAGTAAAGGATTTATTTCTATATTATCTTTTGTTCCGCTGCGATGTGAGATTCTATGTGTTGTGTTCTTCTTCTTCTTCTTCTATTCTAATATTTCTTTCTTTCTTATCTCACCCTCTAATATTCTTTCTAATAACTATCTGGTGAGTGTTCGACACTTGGCTTTTGACAAGGAATACGGGCTATTGTATTATTGTCATAATTCGGACATCGAATTATTTTGTCGGGTCGTTACATGAGGAGTATGGTGTCGATGAGGTGGTAGTTTTGAAATGGACCAGAGATGGATATGGGTTGAATGTATTGGTTTTTGAACTATATACTGGTAACAGTTTGTTAAGTGTGGTCTGAATGGTTGTGGAGTTGAGGTAGAAGAAGCTGAAGGTTGAAATTCTGTAGGGGTAGTGTTAGTAACAAAGTGAGACACAGAAATAAGAAATGCAAATCACAGAAAATGGGATAGAGAATGTAATATGAACAAATGCAAACAGTGATTAACATTAAAGCAATTGCAGTTTTTTTCTTTTTTTTTATGAAACAAAAACAGTAGACTGAAAACGAATACAAGGAGTGAGTTGCTAGATGAATAAGTTACATAATTGAAATAGAACTAAGAAAATTTGATAAGTAGTGATACTGAGGACTAAAAATAGAACTGTGAATGCAACGAAACAAACAAACACACAAACCTGCTTTAAAAAAAAACAAGACAAATAAAAATTGAATCGAAGAGCAAAATTAAAACTAAATTCCTTCTCTAGCAACGACGCCAATACCTTATTTCCAAACAGATTTTCTATTGAATTAGAAAACTGTCAACAAAATATTGTAATAAAACAGTAAGCGCACGGCGTACAGTTGTTAGTACGGGGGCGAGTACGGGTTGATTCGCAAGGTAAGAAATAATTTCAATCTTACTCGATCAAATTAAACCAGACTTTTGATAGTTTTAACTAACAAAAACTAACGAAAACTAGAAACTAAGTTGATAGCTAAATATGAGATTAGAAAGCAATTTACAGGTAAATCCCCTCTAATATTTATATAAATTAAAAAACATATGATATATGATCTCAATTAAGTGACATAAATGTTGCATTTATCATAAGTGTAGTTTATTTATGTAATTATCTGACGGCCCGCCCCGCACTAGCCGACATTTCCCTTGAAATGCGCAGTACTGATGTCAAACCAGCACGGGACGATCGTCAAAAGAAAGAAACAAGACGATGAATCAACAAAGAACCTACAGTATATCTCACAGCGCATGGAATAAAATATAATACTAACATAACTTGGTATAAAATTGGCGAGACAGTGCATGAGCTGAGAACTAAATCATACCATCATAGCATCAGAAACCCAAAAATACAGCTTATGATCCTCCATTATTACAACTTAAAAAAAATACTGTCTCTAAAGCAAAGTAGAAAAAGTGCACTACTAATGCCCAAAGTAGTGACCAACAACAACATAGGGAGAATATATGTAAATAATAAGTGGATGCCTCCTACTCGTCTCCGGACAGCTACTCATGCATACCACCTAACCAGTCTCTAGTCTGCCTGTTTAAGAGCACCCAGAGTAATAAGAAGAGACATAAAACTCTGGGTCAGACAAAAGTATGGTATGAGCGATAAGCAGCAAAACAATATAGTAATAAGTATAAGTAAATCATACCTGAACCTGGGCCTGCAACCAAAGAGTTAACACAACAAGATGTACAGTACTCCAAGGTAAACACTAACATAGTGTGTAAAGTGGAAATGTGCATGTTATGGTGATAGCGAACATCAAACATAGTAGTCATCCTCACATCTCTCACTCAGTGCATAAAACATACAATATCCACCGCTCTGGTCACCAAATCTTTGGACTCATGACGACAACTCCGTACAACTATTGCTACGACCAATTTGCCCTTTTGGGGCTATGACGACAACTCCGTTAAATTATTACACTGTCCCCACTACACTGGTCCATAGCCAATAACCCTAATGGGACAACCAGTCCACACTTCCCTGGCTTTGGTTCGTCTACATGCCCCCCTCTATACAGCGGTGAACCAAAGTTATGAATATCGATAACCCCTTTGCACTCGTCCCGCAGCAGAGTCCAACTCGAGAAGTTAACTCGTTGGTTCCTGTCTAGATCCTGAGTAATAAGTTCAAATTTGGACTTCCTTTGCATCTCGGGTTTTGTTATCATTCATCTTTGTTCGGGTCGTGGTCCTCTCAGCATACCCCCTTTCAGGAATCGTCAGCATACCTCCTTCATGAATCGTAAGCATACCCTCATTCAGGAATCGTCAGCGTACCCCCTTCAGGAATCGTCAGCATACCACCTTCAGGAATCGTCAGCATAGCCCCCTCCAGGAATCGTCAGCATACCCCCATGAGGAATTCGGTTCGTGACCATACCCCCATGAGGAATCCGATTTTTGACCATACCCCCCTGAGGAATCCGGTACATGACCATACCCCCTTGAGGAATCCGGTTCCTGACCATACCCCCTCTCCCCGAGGAAACCGGTTCGTGACCATACCCCGCTGAGGAATCTGGTTCGTGTCCATACCCCCTGAGGAATCCGGTTCGTGACCATACCCCCCTGAGGAATCCAGTTCGTGACCATACCACCCCCCTCCCCCGACGAATCCAGTTCATGACTATACCCCTCTGAGGAATCCAGTTCGTGACTATACCCCCAGACCACCGCCAGGGATTATGCAGTTTTTCCAGCAAGCTAATTTTGCTAAACAACGACATTTTCAACCATTCTAACTTTCCTATGACACCAAAAAACATACCAAACAGCAGTAACATCATACAGAATCAATCAAAAACATCAAAACAATAATTAAACATGTTAATATGGATCGAACATACCCAAAAGCGTGATTTTCCCCTTAATCCCCTAAATCATGTTTTAGCCTTAGAATTAGCAAACTTAATCGAAATTAACCCCAATTTTCACCAGAGGCATAAAATAATGTTTAAGAATTTCTAAATAATTTTTCAGATTTTTATCATGGATAATTTCACTAATTATCACTAATCACCCTAATTAGCCGCAATTAGCGGATAAAAGTGCAAATCACTCACCTTAGCCATAAATAAATCTCAGATTTAAAACTGTAACTAATATGGAACTGATCTCTATGTATTGCAGCAGCTCCAACTCTGATTTGGTGTTGATTTCTCTTGATTTGATGCAGTTTTGCTTAATTAGTGATTAAAAGTGATTAGGGAGAGATTAAAATGAGGTTTGGGTGATGGAGGCCATTACTAGGGTTCAAAGGATGTTAGTGGCAGCTGGAAAATGACAAAAGAAGGGTTTCTCTAACCCCTTTCAGGCTTTATATAACCCTAATCCCGAAATCCCTAATGGGCCTAGCTGCTAATTACCCAATTAGGCTCGGTTAAGCTGTTTTTCACCTTTTAAACCTTATTTCGGCCATATCTCCCAAATGGTAAATTCGTTTGATTAATTTGACCAATCTATAGAAAGACAAACCATCATTCGGATCCAATGGAAGTAGTTCCAGGTCAAAACTCCTTACTAACCAAAAGTTATAGGCAAAACAAAATTTGTCAGGGGCAAAACGGTCAATTAGAATTTGGTAAAAAATCGTGAACATGGGAAATGACCCCAATAGTCGTTCCCCAAAGTTACACAACCATACGACTTCGTATGTAAATGAAATAAATATTCTACGATCCTCTGATGCATAGAATGCGGGTCGTTACATTCTCCCCCCTTTAAGTAATTTCATCCCCGAAATTCCTTAACCAAAACATACAAAGTTTCCTGCATGCCTATCAATCATTAACAATCAATCAAACATAAATAACAACACAATAAACCTAACCTAACATGCGGTTTACTAATAAGTGAACACTATATCATTACTAAAACCTTACCAGGCAAAGAGTTCTGGATACATCTTCCTTATGTTTTCCTCTGTTTCCCAAGTACAGTCTTTCTCATCGTCACCCCACCGGACTATGACTAGTTTCACCACTTTGCTTTGAAGCTGCTTCGTATCATGCTCGACAATACGAATTGGTTGGCTGTTCCCAACCGCCTCGGGTTCTACCTCGATATCGTCCAACTGATCTGGTGAAATAGCCACATTAGGGTCGTGCACAAATTTCCTTACTGGGAAACATGAAATACATTGTGAACTCCCACCATCTTCTCAAGTAACTCAACCTTATATGCTAAATTCCGAACTTTCTTGAGAACTGGGAATGGACCAACAAATCTTGGTGCCAACTTACCTCTCCTACCAAAATGAATCACACTCTTTAATGGAGAGATCTTGACGAATACCAAGTCACCAATGGAGAACTTCAAATCTCTTCGTCTCTTATCAGCATAACTCTTCTTCCTATCTTGGGCCCCTTCAATCACTGTTGAATAACCTTGATCTTCTCTGAAGTTTCTCTTATTACATCCGGCCCAAGCACAAATTTCTCACCGGTTTCCAACTAACATGATGGTGAGTTACACGGTCTCCCGTACAAAGCTTCAAATGGAGCCATACCAATACTGGACTGATAACTATTATTATACGCAAACTCAACCAAATGCAAATGATCATCCCATGATCCTCCAAAATCCAATATACAAGCTCTTAAGAGATCCTCTAATACACGATTCACCCTCTCTGTTTGACCGTCGGTTTGAGGATGATATGCAGTACTGAGATGTAATTCTGATCCTAAAGCCTCTTGTAAGCTCTTCCAAAACCCACTAGTAAATAATGGATCTCCGTCACTCACAATGCCTTTAGGTACTTCATGAAATCTTACCACCCACTTCATATACAGTTCTGCTAACTTAGCTGCCATTCTATTTGACTTGACTAGTATGAACCTTGCTTTCTTAGTTAATCGATCTATAATCACCCAAATAATATCATGACCTGATCTAGTCCTTTGTAAACCGTCAACGAAATCCATTGAGACTTGTTACCATTTCCATTTGGGAGTTTCCAATGGTTGTAACAAATCACTAGGGTTCTTTTGCTCAGCTTTAACTAACTGGAAATTCATGCACTTGGATATAAACTTCCCAAAATCTCTCTTTATCCCTTCCCAGTAGTAGGTCTGCTTCATGTCTCGATACATTTTGTTACCACTGGGATGTATAGTCAGTTTTGAGTGATGAAACTCTCTAAGCACTTTAGCTCTCAATCCAGTAACGTTGGATACAACTAGTCTCCCCTTCTTTCGAAGCAATTCTTCTCGATCAAGTCCATACTTGCTCATCTCTTCATTGTCGATGCCCATCTTAACTTTAGAGATGATTTCCAGTAGATTAGGATCATCCCTCTGACTGGAACCAATACGCTCAATCAAAGTCAGTCTGATCATCAAACTTTCTAACATTTCTAGATCCAATTCACACTTAGGTCTGAAATCATATCCCGTGATATATTCCATTTGCTCCCATTCCAGAAACATAGCACCCAAACTGGCATGCCTCCTACTTAATGCATCAGCCACCGCATTGCCCTTTCTGGGTGTGTATGCAATATGAAATCATATAAAGCCAAGAACTCTAACTATCTCTGCTGACGAAGGTTTAGATCTTTCTGAGAGAAAAGATACTTTAATGACTTATGGTTGGTAAACAACTCGAATCTTTCTCCCAAGAGATAATGTCTCCACATCTTCAACACGAACATGATTGCTGCCAATTCTAAATCATGGGTAGGGTACCTTTTTTCATGCGGTTTCAGTTGCCGACTAGCATAAGCTACAACCCTACCTCCTTGCATCAGTACGACACTTAGTCCGGTACCATAGGCATCCGTGTATACCGTCATCTCTTCGTTCCCTTTAGCAATAACTAACACTGGCTCACACGTCAACTTTTCCTTTAGGCTATTAAATGCATTCTCACACCTTCTGTCCCAAGCGACAGCTTGATTTTTTTTTTTGGTCAATTGAGTTAACAGTGCCGCTATCTTGGAGAAGCCTTGGATAAACTTACAATAATATCCAGCTAACTCCAAGAAACTTCTTATGTCTGTTGCATTCTTGGGCGTAGACCAATCTTTCACCGTAGCCACTTTCGTAGGATCCACGGCAGTACAATTCTCTGAAACAACATGGCCCAAGAATCTCACTTTGCTTCTCCAGAAGTGACACTTAGAAATTTTTGCTTTTAGTCGGTGTTTCCTCAACAATCACTTTCCTCAAATGTTCATTATGTTCTTCCTCTGTCCTCGAGTAAACCAAGATATCATCCACGAACACAAGAACAAACTTATTTAATTGATCCCTGAAAACTATATTCATAAGATCCACAAAATATGCGGGTGGATTGGTCAACCCAAATGGCATGACCAACCACTCGTAGAATCCCGATGGTGTCCGAAATGCCGTTTTAGGAATGCTCTCAGCTGATACTCAGAGCTGATGAAAACCTGTCGCAAGATCCAACTGGGAAAATACTCTTGCTCCATCCAGTTGATCAAACAAATCATCTATCCGCATAAGAGGACACTTATTCTTCCTCGTCACCTTATTCAACTCGCGGTAGTCTACACACAATCGAAGGGAACCATCTGCCTTGGTAGAAAACACAACAGGTGCTCCCCACTCAGAAACACTTCTTCTGATAAATTACTTCTTCAAAAGATCGCTCACTTGCACCCCGAGCCCTCGCTGCTCCCTTGGTGCCATGCAACGAAGAGGCATCACTATAGGTCTGGCATCTTTCAGTAAATCAATCCGAAACTCATTCTCCCGGTATGGTGGATGTCTGGTCACTTCCTCGAAGATGTCCGGATAGTCGCCAGCAACAGGCACATCTGATAACTCATCCTGTGGGATGTCGAGGGAATGTAGAAAACTAGCCATTACCTCATCACTAGGTAGGCAACCCAATACCACCCTCCACCCATCGTTCGCTCTAATGGTCACCGAAAACTCTTCACAGTTTACCACCACCCCATACCTTTGGAGCCAATCGACTCCCAAGATAATGCTAAACCCAGCAAAGCCCAAAACAGAACAATCACAAGCAAACATACATCCATGACTTGATAAGACCGTATTATGGCAAATCATACTAAGGCTAGTCGAACCACCGATCGGGTTCGTCACAACTAAAGGTCTATCGACTAGATCAGGTCCCAATTCCAATCTATCTACCAGGTCACAAGATATGAAGGAATGGGAAGCTCCGATATCAAATAACACTCGAATAGGAACATCATAAATGGAAAGCATACTGTAGTGACCCGAAAATCCGGTCCAATTTGAGCTGACTAAATAACACAAGTCCGACCCCAAATTGCACTAGAAATTCAAGAAACTAATAGAAAGAAGATAGAGGGTAAGGATAGATAAGATAGAACTATTAGAATAGAAGAAGAAGAACATCATCATCAGAGTAACCACGAATCTCACAGCGGAACGAATAAAATATAACATGACTTTTGAAATACAAACAGTATATGTATACAATAACATTTCAGAGTACAACACTTACAACAACAGCGGAAATAATAATAGCTATAGAATCTTGAAGCCTCCTGCTCCAAGCTCTCCAAGTGTATCTGTAAAATCCTGAACTACTTGACTGCCCGTACAAATTTACGCACCCAAGAGTTTAGGTAGAACAAAACAAAGTAAACTCCGGGTCAGTCATGGGACTGGTATGAGTAAAACAGTTTAAAACAATTTGAACAAGTAAACGATATCTCATAAGACCACGCCGTATAACGGAACGGGTTTTTCCCTTATGAAAATCCAAAATATCTCTATTCCAAAAACCTTTTGATATTATAATAATGTCTATCAACCACAACTATAATAATCATCTAGCAGAAACGCTTTCATCTCACGTTCTACATATATAGTATACAATCAAAACCGCAAGCACGTATTGGGTAATGGATTTCCAACTATGACAAGGTATGGAACCACCTTCCGATCATTGTACTCTAGGAACGATACACTGGAGTTCAACAAGAACATCTTGCAACTCAGCCACACATGACCGACCACTCATTTCGCTTGAGTGTATCGAATGTACATCACCAACGGTTGGGATCAGCAACCGTTCCCGTATACATATATATATATATATATATATATATATATATATATATGGGACAGCATTGATAGATTAAAGAAGCAAATGAATATTCTCTAGATAGGTGATTATACACCCTACTTCGGTGCGACCGACTTAGCCATGTTGCCTGCCCGATTTTTGTCATTTACCGGATGTTGAGGCCAGAGTCTACGATTACTTCCCATTCATTGATAACACGATCACCTTGAATGCCACATTATCAAATCCGTTAATCATTAGTTGGTTTATACAAATATCCTGGATGTTATGCTAAGGGATAAATCCGTTGCAACCATATATATTTATACAGACCAACCTATTCGATCATTGGAAGTACTTTGTCAGACATTCGTCCATTTACGTTCGTTCCGGGACTGAACGAAACCGAAGGCACTATTCAGTACATCCATCTTAGTCACTGTTATCTAAGACTTATACAACAGCCCTTGCACTTTACTCCGTCTTCAGTTTTCTTTGGCATATTCACAACGCTTATGCCAATACAGAGTGGTTCTTTGGATTAGAATCCAACCGGTCTCTCCATATTAACACGTTAAAATGGTAAAAACTTGATAGTCTGTGATTTAACTATCAATGAAAACTTGTCGGTGTACAAACAACGATCTAAATTCCAAATGGAATTATCGATCCAATCATCAAAACATATACATATATATATATATATCCACCTTCCTTATTTTCTACACTTAGAAAATATATGTTATTAACACTGGAAAACATTTCCAATCCTCATTCACGTTCCACTAACTTCCACAACTATCAGTCCCCAACTATAAACTAGTAAAAGAACAATTCTCTAAGTATAAACCCCGAAGGCCGAAACCAACATCAGATCGATACTCAGAAAACGATTCAACTTACTAATCTCTAGTCAGTTTCTAATCTTGCTTAACTCTATTTCTTTAACTCTATTCAATTAACTCTAACTGATTAACTCTAACTGATTAACTCAAATTCGAATAACTATATTTGATTTACTCCTTTAAATAATGTTTATCCATTTGTAAAGATTTACTTTTAGTAACGGTTCTTCACTTTAAAAATGTCCTTTTTATAACGTTTCTCCACTTATTAAGATTTCCTTGTTAACAGTGTTTAATCATTTGAAATGTTTCCTTATAACAGCGTTTAATCACTTATAATGATTCCTTATAACATGGTTTAATCACTTATAATGTTTCCTTATAACAGCGTTTAATCACTTATAATGTTTCCTTATAACAGCGTTTTAATCACTTATAATTATTTCCTTATAACAGCGTTTAATCACTTATAATGATTCCTTAATAAATATCCCTTATATTCTTTCTATTTATTATCCCAATAAATATCCCTCTTTATAAAGTCCTTTGATTTTATAAATAAATTCTCCTTTATAAAATCCCTTGATTTTATAAATAATATCTCTTTAACAAGTTTTAAATTCATTTTATAACAAATATCCCTTTTATAAAACTCCTTTGATTTCCTAAATAAATTTCCTTTTATAATATCATATTTATTTCCTAAATATTTCCCCTTTGACATTTATTCTATTTTCTGAATAAAAATTCCTTTATAAATTCTATTTACTTTCTAAGTAAATTTATACTTCTATTTACTTGCTAAGTAAATAATCGTTTTACACTTCTATTTCAATACACAGTTTGAAATTTCCCTTTTTAATTTCCAGTATTCATTTTGGTATTTAAAATACCGTATAACCATGATTACTATTAACCAAGCACACATAATCATCACAGATTATATAACACATCATATATCATAATATATGAACAAAACAGTATTTTATATATTGAGGAACCCAGTTGGGTCCCTCCAACCTGTTTTCCTGCATCACAGATGTTAGACCATATAATTAACATCAACTTCATTTCAGTATGAAATGTTCTAATAAACCACATCAATATATATATTTAACGGTTTATATATATATATATTTATATATAAATATATATATAATTTCAACTAACTGACTAGCAGTTCAATCAACCAAATCAACACACAGCAAACAACAGATAATTATCAGTTCTAAAAATACGTTATAAAAATATAACTGTTCAGAGTTGGTGAGTTTTACTCACATTTGCAGTTCATCGTTAAAGAACGATAAACCGTTATTTGATTTGAATCAAACAATTTGTTTCTCCATAAATTCATACGAGCCCCAATCCACTTGCAGTCAGCTTCATTGTGAAGCTCTCGTCCATACGGTCCCAACGCAATTTACGGTTCGTGATTCCAAATGTTTTTCTTTTATGGCCCATCTCCCTTTTGATTTAACCCAGGCCCATTACCCCTCTCTTCTCAGATAAACTCCAGCTCCAAATCTCGTATTCTACCCAGGCAAACTCGCTTTCCAATTCTCTCAACTCCATCGCAACTCTCTTCTTTCCCAAATGACCATCCCACTGCAGAACGTTTTGGCTCATGGCCGGTAACAGTAGTAGAGAGTAAACAATCCCACGTTCTGTTTTTAAATCCTTCAATTACTTCCTTTGTTCATCACAGAAAAGCACCCACCGAAACCAAAGTTTCCTCAATATTGCTCTAGTCCTCCTACACGTGAAGACCCCACCACACTGCATGATCCCAACTCTGAATCACTACACCCATCCCGACTATCGTATGTCCATCCAAGACCCTCACCGCATGCCCTTCCTTCATCGTCCTCACCTTTGATTTCTCCTTCGTAATCCAACCCAGGTCATGTTCTCCACTGAAATGCTTCAGATCGAACCATTTGCCCTCCAAACAGACCTCCCCATGCTGCGCTAACCCCTGTCAGTCAGTCGATCATGGAATATGCCACAAGCAGCGTCCCACTGGCCTCGTCCATCCCCCACGATCTGGCTCAACTCGAAGTCCTCCTTTGCCCTAAAGTCTGCCTCGAAGAACGCAACTCCTTGGAACCGCTGAGGCTGCCACGGCGAGCCAATGACCATCTCCACCGTTCAGATCAAAGAACCCACCACGCCGAACAATATTTCAGTTGAATGACCCCCGCATTGATGAGTTGATTATGAGACAAAGGGGAAAAATGATGGTGAGATGTGGTTCGTTTATTACTTTAGTGGCGGCTTGGTTTTTAATCGGTGTTGACCGAAGGGAAAGCAGAAATTAGGTTCTAAGGGTAACTAGGGGTATTTATAGAGATTTGAGAATGGACCATTTAATTTAATATTAAATTCTATTTTAACTTAGCTATGAAGTACCACCTTAAAACCAGTTCACACGATCTCTGTTTTTGACAAACTAAGCTATTCCTAGCATAGAAAAATATTCCGGATCCAATGGGACAGGTTTCGTCGAATTCCGACACCGTTTGTAAAAATCCCTTAGAAAATATCGATGAAAAACACCGAGCATTAATTCTTTAAAATTACAGAAAAAATCCTAAAAATATGAGGCCTTGACATTTCACTAGACCTCTTCCTAAGGTTTCGTATGAAACTTGTTTCGTTGAATTCTGAGTTCGTTTGACTAGTTAACCATTCAAATAAAGTTACCCCTGTTTAAAACGTATAAATGGTTAACTCAGAATAAGGCGTTTTTGGCCACCGAGGTCACATACGTCATTTGTTTTCCGTGAAACTTGACTTTCTTACAACGATAAATTAATACGAACCCAATGGCACTCACTTCGTTGCATTCCGAGGCTGTTTCCCGGTACGCTATTTTCTACGCACCCTAAGTGCTTCTTTAAACACCAAATTTTCCAATGTTCAAAAATAACAAACTATATATGTTTCCTGACTCTAATCGACGATACGAATTCAACGGAACTGGTTTCATGGCTTAATTCGATCGTCTGCTCCAGTTATGGTCAAAACCCCTTTTAAATCGAATTAAATTATTAATAATTCCATAGCGACTTTTCTAAAATTTGATTTGGCCATAAATCAAAATCTACATGACGAAATCCTGATTTTTCTCTTCCACTAGAAATATATACTCTACCAGCTCCATACGTTTCTTGTTTCACAGAAATCCGATTTAAAACGAATCCTATACATTCAGTTGAAGTTCGAATCGCCAAACAGCGAACTGCCGCGCCATTTCAAGCTCGATTTTAATTATAATATAATTATACGTTCTAATGTCGACGATTAAATAATATATTCGTTATTTAAATAATTAAATAAGTTAATTATTACACCGTCAAATATCCGGGTCATTACATTCTTCCCCACTTAAAATAATTTCGTCCTCGAAATTGCTAAGTTAGAGGACGACCCTATCTATTGGAATTCCTAAGATTTGTTTACCCCTTATTTCTGTTTTCAACTGAACCAATTAATATTGACTAAAATATCAATTCCTTCCGACTAACCTAAATTTTCAAAAATTCTGAAAATTTTCTAACACTTTAAATTTTCAGAAAATTTCGCCATAACCTCCTTTGTATAGCCCTATCGGTAAAACCACAACTCGCCTCTCTAGGCCTTCTCCAACCCAAAAGAAAATCAAACAGCCAAGCGGCTTGCCAAATCGACTCATAAATTTCAACTCATATGAAATATAAACTTGTACCTTTTTGTTGACCATATCGTTATACCATTCCCATTGGTTATCAACTTAACATATACCAATGTCATTCCAATCCATCTCCTGTCAGTTTTTATCCTCAAACTCAAGCAATTGCTTATACTCACGTCAAATTCCATTTCAAACTTAAGTACAATTCTTGATTCCAAATCCGTATAAAATCAATCAACTACTCGATACCATCCCAATATAATTCCATATTATATATAACCTTGTCCAAGTTTAATTCAAATTAATTTATTCACTTTCAATATTTTAATCTATTTAACTTCATAAGTTAAATCTTAATTCCAGAATTTATATTCCTGGGTTTATTTCAAATCAATTTGAAACCATAATACCAATTCAAAACCTTTGAATTTCTAAACACTTGTTTTCCTTAAACAATTCAAAAACACAACCTTTGGTAGTAATCCGTCACTTAGAACTCGAAAATGAACACTGATGATGTGGCCACCACACTCATCAGGGTTATTTCCCAGTTTATCGAAGTGAGTTCAATACTATAACACTTCCAATTTGAAAACATTTTCAAAATCTCCCAGGAACTTAAAATTTCCTTACTTTTAATTTCAATTCTGATTTAAATTCTAGATTTTATTCATCTTATTTCATATACTTTACTTATATGAATTCTGATTAGTTATCTATAACCATTTCGCCTTTTTATAATCTCATCTGATTATAATAACAACCAACACAACCAATTATACTATGTTAATGTCAAAATATATCATGTTGGTTCATCGTATTTGAGTGTTTAGAAACCCCTATCGATATTGTGGTGCCCCACTATCGACCAGAATTCATAAGCCACTCAACCAATAAAGCTCCACAATATAAAACACAAATTTATATCAATTAACAAATACGTTCACTCGTATATATACACTCAGTCTCAGTCTAGGATATTACTAATCCCATCTCTACTGAGTTACGCCATAAAGCCAAGGTAATTCACTTAACCTGGCTCTGATACCAACTGTAGTGACCCGAAAATCCGGTCCAATTTGAGCTGACTAAATAACACAAGTCCGACCCCAAATTGCACTAGAAATTCAAGAAACTAATAGAAAGAAGATAGAGGGTGAGGATAGATAAGATAGAACTATTAGAATAGAAGAAGAAGAAGAACATCATCATCAGAGTAACCACGAATCTCACAGCGGAACGAATAAAATATAACATAACTTTTGAAATACAAACAGTATATGCATACGATAACATTTCAGAGTACAACACTTACAACAACAGCGGAAATAATAATAGCTATAGAATCTTGAAGCCTCCTGCTCCAAGCTCTCCAAGTGTATCTGTAAAATCCTGAACTACTTGACTGCCCGTACAAATTTACGCACCCAAGAGTTTAGGTAGAACAAAACAAAGTAAACTCCGGGTCAGTCATGGGACTGGTATGAGTAAAACAGTTTAAAACAATTTGAACAAGTAAACGATATCTCATAAGACCACGCCGTATAACGGAACGGGTTTTTCCCTTATGAAAATCCAAAATATCTTTATACCAAAAAACTTTTGATATTATAATAATGTCTATCAACCACAACTATAATAATCATCTAGCAGAAACGCTTTCATCTCACGTTCTACATATATAGTATACAATCAAAATCGCAAGCACATATTGGGTAATGGATTTCCAACTATGACAAGGTATGGAACCACCTTCCGATCAGTGTACTCTAGGAACGATACACTGGAGTTCAACAAGAACATCTTGCAACTCAGCCACACATGACCGACCACTCATTTCGCTTGAGTGTATCGAATGTACATCACCAACGGTTGGGATCACCAACCGTTCCCGTATATATATATATATATATATATATATATATATATATATATATATATATATATATATATATGTATATGGGACATCATTGATAGATTAAAGAAGCAAATGAATATTCTCTAGATAGGTGATTATACACCCTACTTCGGTGCGACCGACTTAGCCATGTTGTCTGCCCGATTTTTGTCATTTACCAGATGTTGAGGCCAGAGTCTACGATTACTTCCCATTCATTGATAACACGATCACCTTGAATGCCACATTATCAAATCCGTTAATCATTAGTTGGTTTATATAAATATCCTGGATTTTATGCTAAGGGATAAATCCGTTGCAACCATATATATTTATACAGACCAACCTATTCGATCATTGGAAGTACTTTGTCAGACATTCGTCCATTTACGTTCGTTCTGCGACTGAACGAAACCGAAGGCACTATTCAGTACATCCATCTTAGTCACTATTATCTAAGACTTATACAACAACCCTTGCACTTTACTCCGTCTTCAGTTTTCTTTGGCATATTCACAACGCTTATGCCAATACAGAGTTCTTTGGACTAGAATCCAACTGGTCTCTCCATATTAACACGTTAAAATGGTAAAAACTTGATAGTCTGTGATTTAACTATCAATGAAAACATGTCGGTGTACAAACAACGATCTAAATTCTAAATTGAATTATCGATCCAATCATCAAAACATATATATATATATATATCCACCTTCCTTATTTTCTACACTTAGAAAATATATGTTATTAACACTGGAAAACATTTCCAATCCTCATTCACGTTCCACTAACTTCCACAACTATCAGTCCCCAACTATAAACTAGTAAAAGAACAATTCTCTAAGTATAAACCCCGAAGGCCGAAACCAACATCAGATCGATACTCAGAAAACGATTCAACTTACTAATCTCTAGTCAGTTTCTAATCTTGCTTAACTCTATTTCTTTAACTCTATTCGATTAACTCTAACTGATTAACTCAAATTCGAATAACTATATTTGATTTACTCCTTTAAATAATGTTTATCCATTTATAAAGATTTACTTTTAGTAACGGTTCTTCACTTTAAAAATGTCCTTTTTATAACGTTTCTCCACTTATTAAGATTTCCTTGTTAACAGTGTTTAATCATTTGAAATGTTTCCTTATAACAGCGTTTAATCACTTATAATGATTCCTTATAACATGGTTTAATCACTTATAATGTTTCCTTATAACAGCGTTTAATCACTTATAATGTTTCCTTATAACAGCGTTTTAATCACTTATAATGATTTCCTTATAACAGCGTTTAATCACTTATAATGATTCCTTAATAAATATCCCTTATATTCTTTCTATTTATTATCCCAATAAATATCCCTCTTTATAAAGTCCTTTGATTTTATAAATAAATTCTCCTTTATAAAATCCCTTGATTTTATAAACAATTTCTCTTTAACAAGTTTTAAATTCATTTTATAACAAATATCCCTTTTATAAAACTCCTTTGATTTCCTAAATAAATTTCCTTTTATAATATCATATTTATTTCCTAAATATTTCCCCTTTGACATTTATTCTATTTTCTGAATAAAAATTCCTTTATAAATTCTATTTACTTTCTAAGTAAATTTATACTTCTATTTACTTGCTAAGTAAATAATCGTTTTACACTTCTATTTCAATACACAGTTTGAAATTTCCCTTTTTACTTTCCAGTATTCATTTTGGTATTTAAAATACCGTATAACCATGATTACTATTAACCAAGCACACATAATCATCACAGATTATATAACACATCATATATCATAATATATGAACAAAACAGTATTTTATATATTGAGGAACCCAGTTGGGTCCCTCCAACCTGTTTTCCTGCATCACAGATGTTAGACCATATAATTAACATCAACTTCATTTCAGTATGAAATGTTCTAATAAACCACATCAATATATATTTAACGGTTTATATATATATATATTTATATATAAATATATATATAATTTCAACTAACTGACTAGCAGTTCAATCAACCAAATCAACACACAGCAAACAACAGATAATTATCAGATCTAAAAATACGTTATAAAAATATAACTGTTCAGAGTTGGTGAGTTTTACTCACATTTGCAGTTCATCGTTAAAGAACGATAAACCGTTATTTGATTTGAATCAAACAATTTGTTTCGCCATAAATTCATACGAGCCCCAATCCACTTCCAGTCAGCTTCATTGTGAAGCTCTCGTCCATACGGTCCCAACGCAATTTACGGTTCGTGATTCCAAATGTTTTTCTTTTATGGCCCATCTCCCTTTTGATTTAACCCAGGCCCGTTACCCCTCTCTTCTCGGATAAACTCCAGCTCCAAATCTCGTATTCTACCCAGGCAAACTCGCTTTCCAATTCTCTCAACTCCATCGCAACTCTCTTCTTTCCCAAATGACCATCCCACTGCAGAACGTTTTGGCTCATGGCCGGTAACAGAAGTAGAGAGTAAACAATCCCACGTTCTGTTTTTAAATCCTTCAATTACTTCCTTTGTTCATCACAGATAAGCACCCACTGAAACCAAAGTTTCCTCAATATTGCTCCAGTCCTCCTACACGTGAAGACCCCACCACACTGCACGATCCCAACTCTGAATCACTACACCCATCCCGACTACCGTATGTCCATCCAAGACCCTCACCGCATGCCCTTCCTTCATCGTCCTCACCTTTGATTTCTCCTTCGTAATCCAACCCAGGTCACGTTCTCCTCTGAAATGCTTCAGATCGAACCATTTGCCCTCCAAACAGACTTCCCCATGCTGCGCTAACCCCTGTCAGTCAGTCGATCTTCGGAATATGCCACAAGAAGCGCCCCACTGGCCTCGTTCATCCCCCACGATCTGGCTCAACTCGAAGTCCTCCTCTGCCCTAAAGTCTGCCTCGAAGAACGCAACTCCTTGGAACCGCTGAGGCTGCCACGGCGAGCCAATGACCATCTCCACCGTTCAGATCAAAGAACCCACCACGCCGAACAATATTTCAGTTGAATGACCCCCGCATTGATGAGTTGATTATGAGACAAAGGGGGAAAATGATGGTGAGATGTAGTTCGTTTATTACGTTAGTGGCGGCTTGGTTTTTAATCGGTGTTGACCGAAGGGAAAGCAGAAATTAGGTTCTAAGGGTAACTAGGGGTATTTATAGAGATTTGAGAATGGACCATTTAATTTAATATTAAATTCTATTTTAACTTAGCTACGAAGTACCACCTTAAAACCAGTTCACACGATCTCTGTTTTTGACAAACTAAGCTATTCCTAGCATAGAAAAATATTCCGGATCCAATGGGACAGGTTTCGTTGAATTCCGACACCGTTTGTAAAAATCCCTTAGAAAATATCGATGAAAAACACCGAGCATTAATTCTTTAAAATTACAGAAAAAATCCTAAAAATATGAGGCCTTGACATTTCACTAGACCTCTTCCTAAGGTTTCGTATGAAACTTGTTTCGTTGAATTCTGAGTTCGTTTGACTAGTTAACCATTCAAATAAAGTTACCCCTGTTTAAAACGTATAAATGGTTAACTCAGAATAAGGCGTTTTTGGCCACCGAGGTCACATACGTCATTTGTTTTCCGTGAAACTTGACTTTCTTATAACGATAAATTAATACGAACCCAATGGCACTCACTTCGTCGCATTCCGAGACTGTTTCCCGGTACGCTATTTTATACGCACCCTAAGTGCTTCTTTAAACACCAAATTTTCTAATGTTCAAAAATAACAAACTATATATGTTTCCTGACTCTAATCGATGATACGAACTCAACGGAACTGGTTTCATGGCTTAATTCGATCGTCTGCTCCAGTTAAGGTCAAAACCCCTTTTAAATCGAATTAAATTATTAATAATTCCATAGCGACTTTTCTAAAATTTGATTTGGCCATAAATCAAAATCTACATGACGAAATCCCGATTTTTCTCTTCCACTAGAAATATATACTCTACCAGCTCCATACGTTTCTTGTTTCACAGAAATCCGATTTAAAACGAATCCTATATATTCAGTTGAAGTTCGAATCGCCAAACAGCGAACTGCCGCGCCATTTCAAGCTCGATTTTAATTATAATATAATTATACGTTCTAATGTCGACGATTAAATAATATATTCATTATTTAAATAATTAAATAAGTTAATTATTACACCATCAAATATCCAGGTCATTACACATACCTTGAATAACGATACCTTTTCCCTTCTACACCATAGTTGTGGCATACGACAAAGAAGGAACAACGCTGATAGCGTATGATTTCACGATCTGCTTCTCTTTAGGTGGTTGTAGACATTTATCCTTGAAATGTCCCACTTGGCCACAGTTGAAGCACATCTTTTCCACTGGCTTAGCCCGACACTCACTAGCATAGTGGCTCTTCTTGCCACAGCTAAAACACTCGATATCTTTATTGTTATTCTTCTTCTAACCATCCATGGTCTAGTTCTGTTTCATCTTATTCTAGGAATTACCCTTGTCTCCATCGCTTGCTTGCGGCTTTAGCTCTCCTGTAGATGCAGTAATGACCTCAGTCTTTGACTTAGGGTAAAGACTCTCCGATCTCAATTCTTTTCCCACAATAGATTCAAACGTCTCATCAATGTGGTTTATAATCCTTTCCCCCAAGTACCCATCTAAGCCAGTTATGAACTTCTCGTTCTTCTTCTCGGCAGTGTCAATAATTGATAATCTATACTTCGATAAGGTATCAAATTCAGCAATATAATCCAAGACTGCCCTACCATTCTGCTTAAGCTCCAGAAACTTCCTGAACAACTCTGACTTTTGAGCAGCTGGGATAAACTTATCACTAAAATGAGTTTTAAACTGATTCCAAGTAACTTGATCCTCACGAGTAGCTGCTTTAATGGAACTCCACCAATTCATTGCACGTCCTTGAAGTTGATGCGATGCTAACTTCCTCTTCATTGCATCTTCGATCCCCAAATCTTCAAAGATGCGCTCACAGCTATCTAGCCAATCTTGAACATCCGCAGCCGACTCCGTTCCGTGGAATGGCTTCCCACCAAGACTAGTATAATCCTTGTTAAGCTTGACTAAATTGGCTCTAGGCGCCTGCACCGCTGCACCACCGCCGTTACTAGCATTGGGAGCTGCTCCTTGAACATCCTTAAGCATCTCTCTCATGAAGGCAGTAAAAATCGCTCTCATAACAGGAACACCCCTATTGTTTGCTCTTGAACCTGTACTCCTCATATATCTGCACATCGTTCAATCTGTAAAGAGAAAACGATTAACCATCTCTTCAGTGATGCAAGCACAGTGCGACTTCATGCTTAGCTATACTAATAGTATATATATAGCTTTTGAAAACCAAAATATCACAAATACGCACTCTCTTATATGTATACTATCTCTCCCTGATGTCTTCCCTAGGTTAACTACACAACCTAGAGCTCTGATACCAAATGTGACGGCCCGCCCCGCACTAGCCGACATTTCCCTTGAAATGCGCTGTACTAATGACCAACCAGCACGGGATGGTCGTCAAAAGAAAGAAACAAGACAATGAATCAACAAAGAACCTGCAGTATATCTCACAGCGCATGGAATAAAATATAATAGTAACATAACTTGGTATAAAACAGGCGAGACAGTGCATAAACTGAGAACTAAATCATAACCTTCATAGCAGTGTAAACCCAAAAATACAGCTTATGATCCTCCACTATTACAACTTAAATAAAAATACTGTCTCTAAAACAAAGTAGAAAAGGTGCACTACCAATGCCCAAAGTAGTGACCAGCAACAACATAGGGATAATATATGTAAATAATATGTGGAAGCCTCTTACTCGTCTCTGGACAGCTACTCATGCATACCACCTAACCTGTCTCTAGTCTGCCCATTTAAGAGCATCCATAGTAATAAGAAGGGACATAAAACTCTGGGTCAGACAAAAGTCTGGTATGAGCGATAAGTAGCAAAACAAAACAGTAATAGGTATAAGTAAATCATACCTGAACCTGGACCTGCAACCAAAGAGTTAACACAACAAGATGTATAGTACTCTAAGGTAAACACTTACATAGCGTGTAAAGTGGAAATATGCATGTCATGGTGATAGCGAACATCAAACATAGTAGTCATCCTCACATCTCTCACTCAGTGCGTAAACATACGATATCCACCGCTCTGGTCACCAAATCTTTGGGGTCATGACAGCAACTCTGTACAATTATTGCTATGACCAATTTGCACTTTTGTGGCTGTGACGGCAACTCCATTCAATTATTACACTGTCTTCACTGCACTGGTCCATAGTCAATAACCCTAGTGGGCCAACTAGTCCACACTTCCCTTGCTTTGGTCCATCTACATGCCCCTCTCTTCAGCGGTGAACCAAAGTTATAGACATTGATATTTGCACATGTCCCGCAGCAGAGTCCAATTGGAGTAGTTAACTCGTTGGTTCCTGTATGGATCCTGAGTAATAACTTCGAATTTGGGCTTCCTTTGCATCTCAGGTTTTGGTATCATTAGTCTTAGTTCGGGTCGTGCTCGTGGTCCACGTCAGCATACCCCCCTTCAGGAATAGTCAGCATACCCCCTTTTAGGAATCGTCATCATACCCCCCCTTCAGGAATTGTTAGCATACCCCCTTCAGGAATCATCAGCATAGCCCCTTCAGGAATCGTCAGCATCCCGCCCTGAGGAATCCGGTTCATGACCATACCCTCATGAGGAATCTGGTTCGTGACCATACCCCTCTTGAGGAATCCGGTTCATAACCATACCCCTCCTAAGGAATCGGGCTCGTGACCATACCCGCCTAAGGAATCTGGTTCGTGACCATAACCCCCCCTGAGGAATCCGGTTTGTGACCATACCCCCCGAGGAATCCGGCTCATGACCATACCCCCTTTGAGGAATCCGGTTCGTGACCATACCCCCTCTCGAGGAATCCGGTTCGTGACCATACCCCCCTTGAGGAATCCAGTTCATGACCATACCCCCCCCCCCCGAGGAATCCGGTTTGTGACCAACCCCCCCCAGAGGAATCCGATTCGTGACCATACCCCCCCTCGAGGAATCCGGTTCATAACCATACCCCCTACCCACCATTAGGAATTATGCAGTTTTTCCAGCAAGCTAATTTTGCCAAACGACGACGTTTTCAGCCATTCTAACTTTCCTATGACATCATAAAACATACCAAACAGCAGTAGCATCATACGAAATCAATCAAAAATATCAAAACAACAATTTAACATGTTAATATGGATCGAACATATCCAAAAGCATGATTTTCCCCTTAATCCCCTAAACCATGTTTTATCCTTAGAATTAGCAAACTTAACCGAAATTAACTCAAATTTTCACTAGAGACATAAAATATTGTTTAAGAATTACTAAATACTTTTCCAGATTTTTATCATGCATAATTTAGCTAATTATCACTAATCACCCCTAATTAGCGAATAAAAGTATGTAAATAAATGTGAACTATGAACATAAAGTAGAGAGCATAGAAATTTAAAGAAGCATAAAATAGACATAAGAGAAAGAGGCTTGGAAGCTATTTTAATTTATTTGATCACTTACACTTTCATATGATAAAAAGGTGATCCAAAATACATTAAACATGGGGGTATATATACATGATATAAAACCCTAAAATCCTAATCACTCTTCTTCGGGATTCCCCAAAATGCTTATTCATGAAGCTTCTAATTTGGTCTTTGGCCACTAATCCATCATATAGAATGCATGAAGCCTTTTTTGCCTCATCCAGTTAGTACATTAGTCACTAATATGAAGCCTTAAGAATAAGTGGGTTAGTTGAGAGGTGGGGTCCTCCACTTTCCATAGATTGAATTATTTCTTCGCCTCCTCTTGTGTATATGCATTCTTTTCTTCATATCTTCATGTGCATACATCATATTTGCTCCAAAATTCCAACAAGAGACAACTACAAGGAACAAGTAAATGCAATCACAAATTAAACATGCACAATTTACCGTTAAACCCCCAAATGACTGATGATTTTGAAAACATTTAAAATTTGGTTTGATCATATAAAATACCCAAAAATATTCATTTATTTAAATAAAACAAGAAAAATTGTGAATATAAATGAACACATTTACTTGCATATCAAATCGCATAAACTATGATATACAATGGAAAATCGCATTCCATGGGGATGCGATGTGGCTTACGCTAGCGGGTAGCTCGCACCCCATTGGTATGTGCACATAGCATCTAGTGGATGCGATCTCCTTGCATCCGGTGGATGCGATTTCATCGCATCTTAGGGATGAGATAGGGGGGATTCGACCTCGGTGATGCGGCATGGCTAGCATGATGCGAGGCAAGTGAAGCGATGGTTTGTTGCATGATGCAAGGCGAGGAGTTGTGAGGCGAAGCAGGCCTTGTGAGGAGTTGTAAGGCCATTTCTCGCTCGTCCTCTTCTTGGCCTAAATCTTCAGCCTCTTGGCAACACTTCAGGGTTTGGTTCCACGTGACGCATAGTGTTGTTGTGCACTTTTGGGAACCGGACGAAAATGCGGTTAAGAATACATAAGGCCATAAGATATATATTCCTATATATATATCAGTGAGAGCAAGAGCATGCAAGTAGACTTAAACACTTCCTTAACATGAATCATTAGATAAATCATAGTAAGGATGAAGAATTCAACACACAAAGAATGTGATTTTGGCAAATAAGTGTGAACGTGGTTTATACAAAACTAGTTTTATATATATTTAACCAGCTTAGTGTGTGAATATATTGTATTCAAACTAGCTTTATATATATATAGCCAGCTTAGATTGTGAATGGGGTTTATATGAACAAGCTTTATATATATTTAACCAGCTTAGAATGTGAATGGGGTTATACGAACTAGCTTTATATATTTAACTGGCTTAGAATGTGAATGGAGTTATGCGAATTAGCTTTATATATCTAACCAGCTTAGAATGTGAATGGAGGTATACAAACTAGTTTTAAATAAAACCAGCATGCAAGGAACGAAGTTTAGGCAAACTTTGTCGCTAGTTGCTAGCAAGAAGAGCAATCAACACAGAAGGAATTAGAACAATTCAACATGCAGGGAATGGTGCCATGCAAATCAAGCTAAAGGCAATTAAAGTAAAGGAAAGAAAAGGACGTGCAAAACTAAAGTGATTATGTACATGGTACTAACAATTTCAGCAAGTATTAAAAAATGTTTCAAACAATTGCATCCTACATAATATGAGATAGCAAGTAAAAAATTCTAATATGCACGGCCCGAATATTCAAAATACAAAGGCCCTAAAACGTTAAAAACATAAATATTTTATGCTAATATATATACATATTCGGCAAGTCCAGAATGAATGGACAAAGAGAAGAACACACAACTTTCGGGCCTGGAGACTAAAATGAGAAAGGATCAAACAAAGTTCTAGTGTGTAGCACTAATAAACAGTTCACGCACCAGTACCAGAATATGTCATGAAGTTAAGCAAACAATCACATGCATGAAACAAGGCCTGGTATGGCAAAGATTACGTGCGACACAAATGGAATGGGCATGTAAACAAATATAGATGTAGTGCGGTGTAAGTGGAATGGACATGCAAACAAATATAGATGCAATGCTTGAACTGGTGAAAATAACATAGCAAAAGAAAATACCAAGTCATCACAACATAGAAACGCGTATGTTTCAACTTATTTGAAACAGTTTAGTTATTTAAACCAAAAAAAAGTCAAGAGGTTTGCGCTGGCGAAATATAATTCAATTTAGGTTTGAAGTGTTCAACATGTCAAGATCTTATATTTTGCAAGTTCTATTTCTGAAATGTTAACAAATCCGACAAGCTTAAACCCAACTACGCATCATGAAGAAGTAACAATGACCCTAATAGTGCTAAGCAAGGTCAAGGCAAGCAAGAAATAAAAGGAGAAACAACTTCAAGTTTAGAACAAAAAATGAAAAGACAAAGCAAATGCCAAAACACCCAGGGTTGAAACAAGCAAAGGCCTCAAGCACCAGCAACCATGGTCTCAAAAATACGCAGAGGTACAACATTTGAAATGAAATATGGCAATATACACAATCCAAGGAACAGAAACACTCGGAGCGCCCAGGCCAGCAAAACAATTGGGCACGAATAAGGAGCAATGACATCAAGTAGCTGGGAATATCCCCATGTTTCCTGGAAAAACACGGGTCAACCTAGTGAAATGCAATTATCGACAGGGTAGAACCTTACTCGACCTCCTCTTAGCACCAGCTTCGAAGCAACTCAAGTGTGGATAATGCCATGCGTTCGATCTATCAACATGCCAGGACTTGGGTACTTTCCGAAATAAAGTTGCATGAATTCAACATATTCTAGAAAGAGATATAAGAACTCAAAGATAGTACATGCTAAAACTAATCATAAAGAAACAATGTAATCCCTGCTGGTTAGAGTATGCAAGGCTTATCCCCAAACTGAACATAGAACAACAAACAAATCAAAAAATAAGTAAACCAGAATTCGTGCGTATTGGAAACTCACCTAGCTTGGAATGAGAGAGGTCTCCAACGATTGCAGCTGGTAGGAGATGAGATTGAAACATGTAGCAGCTAAAATGCAACATGCAACAACCACCTTACAATATCTACATATCTGAGAATAATTGAAAGAAAACTTGATGCATGCACTAGCAATGGCTTAAGGATGAGAATTTATCTTGTTTTCATATGAATTGGTTGGATTTTGATAAATAATATAAAAGAGGATGCCATGGATTGATTTTATCAGCCAAAAAGGTAGAAAGCCCAAAGGCACTGAGAGGAAAGAAAAATAATATCTCTTCATACCTCCTTCTAGAGGTATTAAAAAGAAGAAGATGGGGTAGATTACCAAACCAAGCCCAATAGCGAACTAAATTTTCTTAGTTAAAGTTTAAATCCATTATGGACACAATTAACACATTCTTAACTACATTATACACACTCATTCAAAATCCAAAATGTCCAATATCAACAATACATAAAACATAAGGTTTTAAATACGCTTTCAGACACATTTAAACAACATTTAAATATAAACTTTGACACAACACTTTAATGAAGAAGCATATACATAATTTAATTGTTAACAATCCCATTAAATAACTAATTGTTGTTAATATTATTAATATGATAAACACCAAAAATTTATTTATTAACAACAAAAATCAATTATTATATTATCACCAAAATCTTCTAACCAAGTTTAAAATACAATTTAATGGTTTAATAACTTTTCAATCAACAGTGTATTATTAATATTTAAAATATATCTTTCTACTTAAATATTGATTCCCAATCAATATTATATACATTGGCTTAAATCACAAATTATAATTTATAAACACACACCTTAGATAAATTACTTATTAAATCAACAATATTGAATTTATTCCAAACAACAACTTGTAAAACCACCAGCCTACTTCTTATTTAAGTAATGTACGAGTCTAGCCTTCGAACTCGTGTTTTATTCTCTTTATATTTAAAATACAGAAAATGCACAGTGAGCCGTTTAACCCGGGAACCTCAAAAATCAGGGTTGTTACAGACTCCTCCATAGATGAATAGCATCCCTGCAATTCACTTAAGAAACACCGAAATAACTTCATTTGACAATAAATCACTACGCTCGATCATCCCGTCAAGGTGTTTAAGATATTCATATCAATATCTTTGATCAGACGTACTGATCGGAATTCCTTAAAATTCCCAACGGACAAACCAATCTGAAAGAAATCACAAGGTTTGTAATTCAAACAATGGTTGTTCTATTATTTCCAAGCCCGAAAAATTTACTCATAAGCCTCATTTTTTCGGAAACCATTCTCCTTCCTTTTCTATCTACTACACAAAAATCTGGTCCACTTCAATAGCTGCTTCATACAACTTCCCAAAAAAAATCTTGGAAGTATCTCATTGTAATTCTTCTCCATGATTCCGTCTACTGCTTCTTCTCTTAGAAATTGGAGCTCAAAACTTTGATCTGCTTTGCATTTATTCACGATATCATGCGATGCCTCAATTCGATTTAAATCATCAAATTTGCGCTAGCTACTAATTTATCTCCAACGTCGATTCCCAATTTAACCCCAAATTTTGCTGTAGATCAAATTTGTCGTTTCAAAATGGATCTGAAAGCGCAATTTGCTTGGCGAGATCAGGCTATAAGATAAGTGGGTTTTCATGGCGACTAGCGATTTCAAATTGTCACATCTTATCATGATTCCCTGTGTTCTTACAACAGATCTTGCTCAACCGGATTTAGAGCAGTCCCTTCGATTCGATTAAAACATTGTAAGAATTTGATTCACAATTTCTGATTTTGGGTGTTATTTGCTTGAGATTTCTGTATAAGTTATACTTGGGTTGTTTCGATTCTATGGAAAGGCTAAAAAAAAAGATTAGATGGTTAGACCTTCGTAAAGTATCTTTAGAACTAGTTAAAGTTGTTTTTTGACACAAAAATGCGATTGGAAAAGTAATAAAACACAGATTTGTATACAATATGACTAAAAATTCTTAGTCTGTTATGCACAATGGTATGAATATTACTTTTGTGGATAAGGGAAGTAAGTCAAAGGTTAATGTCATATCAGTTGGTAAAATCCATTCCACTAGTGATCTTGTTTTGTAGGTATTCTTTCCGTGGAGTTTTTTTATTTTTTATTTTTTTGGCATGTCATGGATTTTGAAGCAGATGGCAGTTACAAGTGGTTGCTTGAAGATATTTAGTTGAGCTTTGTTATCTTGTTGCGGTTTTTGGTTATATTATTTTGACAATGTCTTAGTTTTTTAGCAGATAGGAATAATGCGTGTAAAGAATTTAAACACTTGGTGATTTGTAATGAAATTTTGGGATATGTATATGGCAATTAGGGTCAAAGAATACTGAGGATGGTCGTAGGACTAAGATTACCGAGGATACTCGTTTATATGTTGTTTATATTGTAATTTGTGTTGAGTAATAAAAAAAATCTGCGTTTGCCTTTCAAAAAATAAATAAAAAAATCTAAGTCTGTTGTTTATTTTATCCCTTACAATACAAATGTACATTGGATGATGAGATCCAGTTAAGTTGGAAATATGATTAGGATGTGATGTACTTTGGCTTGGATGATGAGATCCAGTTAAGTTGGAAATATGGTTAGGATGTGATTAGAGCATATATAGGTAGAAAAAATGAATTACACTTGGTTTTGAAAAGTCCAATATATTATGTTTGGCATCCATTTCTTGAAATTTAGTGTAACCAAAATATACCTTATATTGGCATAATGGAACAATAATGGGTTAGCTTATTAGGTTTTGAAAGTGGTTCAACTATAGTGGATAACATATTTTTCAATTATTGATACATCTGTCTCATCTCACAACATCTAACTTGAATATACAAAAAAAAAGTCAAAATTGATGATAAATCAATAATAATTTATAATTGCATTTATTTCTTTATCTAGCACCAACGATTAATTATCTATGAACAACGCAAGATCTTTGGAGCTTGGTTTCTTTTATTTTGTCAATATACTAAATAACAATTACTAACGTTTTGACTTTTTATTTGACACTAACAGGACCAACGTTGTTCATGTTAAAGGGAAAATATCAGAAGCAAAGCAAGACTAAATTTATCATTTTTCTATTTTGTAAATAAATTTATTGATGTAAAAATGTATGTCTTGTTATGTGTTGACATGGAAAAGTTGATAAAACAATATGTATGAAATGCTAAGTTGTTTAAATGATATGTATGAAATAATATACAATAATTTATATTTGTTTATTTTTTTGTTGGGTTATGTTATTTATTTTACCATTGACAGTTGGACGATAGTATTTGGTAAAGCTGTAAGCATAAAACATGAAAGGATGTTTATTGGCAGAATAGAAAGGGAATAGCGACAGATCACGTACAGAAAATGTTTGATCTAAAAAATATTTTGTCGCTAATCCATTGGCAATTGGTAAGGGTTTACCCACTACTTTTGTAAATAATATTTTATTATAAATTAATTATCCATCGGTAAATAGTTGGTATGTAAATAAAAATAAAATTAATTAATAAAATTTTATTTTTATTATAAAATTAGTAAAACGACGGAAAAATGTTGGAAAACTCATGCTAAATTCCATCGCAAATTCTGACACAATTACCGTCATGGTTTTTACCGACCACCGGGTTATGCAGGAAATCCGTCGCTAAGGCCAATTTAGCGACGGATTAGAAGCGGATATTGCTGCTGCTATATGCTGTTTTTCTTGTAGTGTAGTTGAGATTATCGAGCTTTGCCGAAGTAATCATTTATTTTATTTTTCCAATTCCAACATATTTTCCCATGAAGCAAAACTGGTAGTACTCTATATCTAACACCCACTGTGTTATTGGTAAATTCAATCACCATTCTACGTTCAAATCCAATTAAAGATTTAATTATCGCATGAAGTTAAACTGGTGGTACTCCATTTCAAACACTTCTCAAATTTGGCAAATTTGATTACCACATTAACATTCCAATCTAATTAAAGATTTGTTAAAACTCTATCTTAGTTTTAATCTTCAAAAATCATTATTTAATGATTATTAAACATAGGAAATAAATCCGGTCTTTAACTGGGTTAAAGAACGAATGTCATTCATAACATCGTTCACGATAAACCCAAAAACATCTTCCATCAAAATGGATTCTACACGGAAATGATAACAGCATATAATCGATATAAATTCCTGTATCCAACTAATACTGTAAATAGAATAACGACCAAGCCTTTTAAATTCCATAAATAGTAACAGACTTCCTTTTCAACAACTCATCTCGATTATTACCAAATCAAATTCCATTCAATTCCAATTTAATATTTTAAATTGGAAAACTTTACTATGGAAAATTTCATTAACCTTAATTAAAAGATTATAACTTCAAAATTATATCTTCACTATAATTGGGTTAAAGAACAAATGTTATTTAAAACATTGTTCACGATAAACCCAAAATCCAATTCTTTTATTCAATTCCAATTAAATATTAACTAATTGGTAAACTTCTCTAAATCTTAATTAAATGATTTATTCTTTTCACAACTTGGTTTAAGAACAGTGTTATCTAAGACACCATTCACGAAAAACCCAAAATCCCATTTGATATTAAATACAAGGCTCTGAATAGAAATTATATCGGCTTATATTCAATATCAAATTCTGAAACCAACGGATATCGTATTAGGAAAAACAATATATGTATCTTCCAAATTCCTCAACAATAACCGTATAATCATGGAATCCAATATTGAAATATTCCAAAGATTATTTCTATTCAAATTCATTCCAATTCATGCGTTGGAAAAATCTGGTTAATTTAAAACCATTTACAGATCCAACTTATTTATTTAAATACATTGGATTATTATTCTAGTTAATAACTAGTTCACTCAGAGACAAATATCTTTTTTCTTTCAAATATAGAATTTTTCATCCAAAATCTTTCCAAATCATTTTTTTATAATTTTACACAATTTTTCCATATTTTTAATAATTTTATTAAGGCCCTTACAGTCGGTTTTCAATAACGGCCACTGAACTGCATCCATAACGACCATTTTTGAAATAGATTTGGACATAATTTAAAATCCAACCGTTCAAATTTAAATCTCTTATATTCATTGGAAAGACCTATTCGATACGAACCCAATGCTTCTTGTTTTAGGATAATCCGACGGTCGGACCTCCCGTTACATCAATTTGAAGTTAATGGTTGAAATTCACGAACGATCGCTGCGCGACACGTTCTATTCAGGCCATTTAATATATATAATATATATTTCATCAATTTCTGTTCAAATTTTTTTATAAGTTGTTTATAAATTCATTTCAAAATGATTTCAACTTCATTTTCAATTTTAAATCAAAATTGAATATGCCATATCACTATAATCCTAAAATGATAATATTTTCAAAATATCAGATTTTAAAATCCATTTTCTTTTCGTATTCATTATAAAATGAATAAAATCGATCGATAAACCCATTTGAGTTAAAAATAGCGTATATCTACTTAATTTGGCTTCATATCAATTTCTGTTATGAATACTTTAATATTTTCGTGTCCATCCAAAATCAGACATCAAAACCATAATTTGAATCTTTAGTGAATATTATTTTAAAGTGTTCATTTATATTCTGAATTGGGATCAGACTCAATGAATTACCATATAATATAATTATATGGATTCCATACATCACATGTATTCAAAAATAGTGATGAACAACAATTAAACAGTCAATTCACATCCAGAGTGTAATTTACTACTGTATAAGCATTAAATAATTAATAATGCTTATCACAGTCTGTCGATCAATCGATTGACATATAGTTAAATTCAGGGGAGATGTGAATAGATTATCATCCCCAGATCCGTGTGGGGTTTTCAAACATCAACAAATAATTGGGTGATGTGTAAAATTATCATTCCAATACCCATGTGGGGTTTACATCACAATCCATGTGAATTTATTTATTGTTTATAAATATTTATAATCATAGCTTAATAATATTGATTTTTAAACTGTATACATCCATCAATCATCAAACAAATATAGCAATCACGGTCAACACATATATATTCAGTTATAAAAATAAATAACTATACAGAATTTAGAGTGAGAGAGTTCTCACATTGGGTTCCACTACGCCAATTTTTAAATGATGATTTTATTCTGTTTGAATTGAAATTTGGCTTAAATTCTGATTTGCTCCAAATTTGTTCCAGTCAGTTCCATTGCGTTGCTCTCAGTTTCACAGTTACAACGAAACTGAAATCGTCGAATTTCGTTTCTATTTGAACAAGATATGATAGTTTAAAATTTAATTACTTTAATAATTTACATAATAATAATTAAACAAAAAAATTAACCAAATCATTTCCTTAATCCTTTGTTTAGCCTTCTTGTTCATCGTCCTTGTATATCGTTATTTGCCTGATGTTGAACCCGTAACAAACTCGCGCCTGAGACGATTAACACCACACCGCCACACAAGCCGCCGGAGTCAGATCAGATGAGCCACGTCGTCCGCCTTCGAATGCTTCTCCGACACCATGAAGAACGGCAAGCTCACACACATCCCAAGCCCGGAATTTGACTTCGAACGCTTGCCCTTTGTGCTTGGATTTTGAGCAAAATACACCTCCAAAAATAATCAAAACCGTATGGAAGTGGAGATTAAACATCCCTCTACAATTTTTGTTCATGACGTTTGGATTAAAACGGTTTGGATTGAGAGATTTTTGAAGATGAAAAATCAAAGATTTTGGCTGTTGAACACTGAAGAGCGGCGGTTCTTAAATGGAGTTGACCACACAATTGAAAATAGGGTTTTGACCAACTTGGACCTTTTATATTATTTATTTTAATTTTTAATTCATTTTAAAACAAAAAATCGTCATGAACTCCAAATCAAACCCAACGAATATCGCCGCTAGCTAAATACCCTTATTACGGACACAATGTAATATGTTCCGTAAGCCAATTCAACTATTTCAGTCAATTTTTCTCAAAATTAAAATATAAATCAATATATATTGAATTTAAACGTACATTTTAATTTACCAGGGCCACATATTGACTCCAAAAATTACAGAAAAATAAATCTAACTATGTTTTGATGATACGGTCCTAACAAAACTAATTTCGTCCAATTTGGAGACCGTTTGTAAAATGGCCCTTTAACTGGTCGACTAAATTTAAACTAAAATTCAAAACATGTTTAAATTTACTACGCTCACATATTAATTCCAAAAATTATGAAATTTTGAACCTGACAATAGTTTGACATTTCGGATCCAACAAAAGTGGGTTTGTCGAAAACGGAGGTTGTTTGCAAAATGGATATTTTTAAGGGCTATATATTATATTAAAATATATAAAAATTCCATAGTGACTATTTTGAATTTTAAACTGGAAATAACTTACAATTTATATCATGAAGTCCGAATTTTTCACATTCATCAGAAAGATATAATTAAACAGATTCTAACGTTTCTTGTTTTACTGAAATCTGGTTTATTTTGAATTATGTACATTCAAATGAAATTTAAAATCAAATTTTCAAACTACCGCGTCATTTCATACTCTATTTATAATTAAAATAAATTTATACGTTCTAACTTCGATTTAAATAAATTTTAAATCGTTAATATTAAAATAAATCATTTTAACTCCTGAAAATCCATTAAACCAATTAAAAATAAAATTTTAAATTGGTTTCGATTTTACGGGTTTTTACAGTCTCCCCCACTTAAAATATTTTCGTCCTCGAAAAGGAACGGAGATGAAAGTTGTTTAGCTAACCAACTCAACTTTCATTCTAGCTTTCATTCTTCAACTTTTTAGTTTCTAATAATTTTCTAATTTCTCAAAAATTTGGATAACACCCTAAATTTTTGAAAAATTTCGCCGTAACCACCTTTGTACAGGCTGATCGGTAAAACCGCAACTTGCCTCACAGGGCCCTCATCAATCCAAAAGAAATAGAAAAAGCCAATCTACTCATAAAATCATCAAACCCAATGAAAAATGTAAACATGTACCTATTTGTCGGGCATAAAATTTTATTCCTCTTCTTAGCTTCCATGCTATGACCTGTTCATTATATACACATATACATATATGCAATCCCAAACAGTTTTCAATTCAGTTCAATATTTGATTCGATTTGGCTTAATTTACCATTCATTCTCATGTTGGTTAAATTAAATATTCCAATATTTTTCTTATTCAGACTAATAATCACACAACACAACCAGCAACCAATTGGTTAATTAGCTTCTCAAACATATAATTTTTATAGACCTAAAAATCATATTTTTAATGCTAAATCACAAACAAAAAATTCTAACTATGTTTTGGTTCTCACACCAGTCAATTGGAAATATATAGATATCCCACTTTCGAAACTCGAACATAAATGCTGATAATGCTCGAGCTATCATCAGAATCATCTCCAGGTGACTAGAGTGTGATTCTATATCTACCTAATATATTTGAGACTTTGAATACACGCTAACTAGGCAAATATGAAAAATCTTCTTATACTCGATAGTCCAAATTCAATATAAAATAAATATTCAAATACATATAACAAGATATAATTTTTGAATTTTAATAAATAATACTCTTCAAAACTCATTCTAATGCATTACTCGCCCTATCTCTAATGAATTACTCTTATAGGACATTACTAGTCCTATCTTTGATGAATTCTTTCATTCGATTCTTACATGCCTTGTTCTCTAGCTTTGTAAACCAAAGCTCTGATACCAAACTGAAACGACCCTAACTTCCTGATTCCTAAATAGACGGAGGAGCTCCGATTGCTTTGAGAACACGATGCATCAGAACACAAACAATAGAACATTTCATTGCTATTACGACAATTTACATTAGAGTAAAAGATATCAGAGATTTTGCAAATTACAAAGCAGCGGAAATTAAAGTGTATAAATACAACGCGTAGCGGAAAATACATCAACAACACAACAGAAAGAAATACACGGATACAAAGCTTTCCTGAATATACCTCCAGTTGTAATTCAGGATCCTGGGAAAAGAAATATCTGCAAAAACCAAAACTACTAGCTGCCCATGTGGAAAATATGGGCCCTCAGAGTTTAGGTGAAACAATAAACTCTGAGTCAGTCATGGGACAGGCATGAGAACTAAAATAGTTATTAAATTTATTTTATGTTGGTTATATCAGGGGACCACACCGTATAACATGGAACGAGTTTCCTCCCATGAATACCATAAAACAAACAACACCATGCTAAATAAAAGAAAGATGAAGCTATTATAAGACTCAGGTCCCATCAAGCCGAAGGATAGAGTTTTACCTTATAATAGCGAAATATATTTGATATGCGAAATTTACCTTTTATTACTATAAGTGTATAGTGGATAAATCAACTTCGAAAGTAAATGTATCAATCCTAGGCGGCATAATACCCCATCCTATTATGTCTCCATATCTATGGCATACAACAAAAACCGCAAAGCTCATATTGGAAAGTTGGATTTCCATCATGATGGCTGCTGATTCGAAAAATCTATCGCATAATGTAATACTCAACGGCTTACGTCCCGTGCATGAGAAAACACCGTAATGCACATCCGCCGCTGTGGGAAATCAAGTATCACTGTGGCTTACGTACCAGCTAGAGAAAACACCGCTTACTCTATCCCTTTGTGAATCGGGGGGTTTTCCCTTTCCCTATGAACATGAAGCGACCACACTCAGCTCATCTCGGTCGACCGAATCTTTGACAACCCTAAAGGTGTCTATCCTCATCTCAAAAGCATACTGATCAAACCATCAGTTCACCATCATATCGGTGTGTGAGGCTCGCTAATTAACACTACACAAAGCTGTGCTACTTAAAGCTGTGCTTTGATCATCAACCATAAGGCTCTTCTTTTCAACCAAAGCCTTGATCTATGCATCTCAGCATGTCACATTGTCAATCCATACCATACCATTGATTTCTACCAATATATAACCTCTAAGCTCGTACGTCTCAGAGAACGGTGTTAAGCAACAGAATAAATTCTCTGCCACCAAACAGATATATATATATATATATTTAGCAGAGATCAATGAATACAACATAAAGGAATACAACGTCAGACATACCATCCATTTGCAAGTCCGTTCTGGTTCTGAATGAAACAAGAGGCACCTTATTCCTCGTTCCATATGTCCAATACAGGAGAGAGGCCCTCGCATATCCGAACAATCAACAAGTACGTCCGGACAACTACCACTATAACCCCTTCTTGGGAGCTAACCAATCCAAGGCATCTGTAGTAATCCATTCGATGCGAAGATCGCCAGTCTTCAGCCACTGTCTTCAATATCTTTGACTTTTAATCGTCGAATCAATTATACAGAATGGGTTAAACTCGGTCTTTCCGAATAACTCACGTATCTTATAATCAAATGCTATAAAAACATATCCTAAGCCTCATTCCAATCCAGAATATTCTTTTATTCAAATATTATTTCCATTGGGAATTATTCCCATAAATCTTATCAAAGATTTAATTCATTTAAACCTCTTGTTTAAATCTTCACTTGGAAGCCTTTTCAAAAGATTTTTTATTATATTTTCACAACTCTAAACCAAATTAAGGTTTACCCAACTAGTCTGAATTATCGAGCCTTACCAAAGTAATCATTTAATTTATTCTTCCAATCCCAACGTATTAATCCCATGGAGCAAAACTGGTAGCACTCCATATCTAACACCCACTATATTATTGGTAAATTCAATTACATTCTACGTTCAAATCTAATTAAAGATTTAACTACCGCATGGAGTAAAACTGGTGGTACTCCATTTCGAACACTTCTCAAATTTGGAAAATTTGATTACCACATTAACATTTCAATCTAATTAAAGATTTATTAAAAGTCCATCTTAGTTTTAATCTTCAAAAATCATTATTTAATGATTATTCAACTCAGAAAATAAATCCCGTCTTTAACTGGGTTAAAGAACGAATGTCATTTATAACGTCGTTCATGATAAACCCAAATTCATCTTCCATCAAAATTGAATCTACACGGAAATCATAACAGTATATAATTGATATAAATTCCCATATCCAACTAATACTATAAACAAAATAATGACCAAGACTTTTAAATCCCATAAATTGTAACGGTCTTCCTTTTCAACAACTCATCTCGAATATTACCAAATCGAATTCCATTTAATTCCAATTTAATATTTTAAATTGGAAAACTTTACTATAGAATATTCCATTAATTAAAAGATTATAAATTCCAAATCATATGTTCATTGTTAATTGGGTTAAAGAACAAATGTTATTTAAAATATTTTTCATGATAAACCTAAAAATCCAATTCTTTTATTCAATTCCAATTAAATATTAATTAATTGATAAACATCTCTAAATCTTAATTAAAAGATTTATTCTTTTCTCAACTAGGTTTAAGAATAGTGTTATTTAAGACACCATTCACGATAAACCCAAAATCCCATTTGATATTAAATACAAGGCTCTGAATAGAAATTATATCGCTTATATTTATATCATATTCTGAAACAAATGGATATCATATTGAGAATAACGATATCTATATCTTCCAAATTCCTCAACAATATCCGTATAATCAAGAAATCCAATATCAAAATATTTCGAAGATTATTTCTATTCAAATCCATTCCAATTTATACGTTGGAAAAATCTTGTTAATTTAAAATCGTACAAATCCAATTTATTTATTTAAAAACAATGGATTATTATTCTAGTTAATAACTAGTTCACTCAGATAAAGATATCTTTTATCCTTACAAATATGGAAATTTTCATCCAAAATCTTTCCAAATTATTTTTTATGATTATACACAATTTTTCCATATTTTTAATAATTTTAATAAGGCCCTTACAGTCGGTTTTCAATAATGGCCACCGAACTGCATCCATAGTGACCTTTTCTAAAATTGATTTGGACATAATTTGAAATCCAACCATTCAAACTTAAATCTCTTATATTCATTGGAAAGATCTTTTCGATACGAACCCAACGGTTCCTTTTAGAAGAATATGACGGTCGGATCTCCCGTTGCATCAATTTAAAGTTAATGGTTGAAATTCGCAAACGATCGCTGTGCGACGCGTTCTATTCAGGCTATTTAATATATATATATATATATATATATATATATATATATCGTCGATTTCAATTCAAAACGTATTTTATAAATTCGTTTAAAATTCATTTTAAAACGATTTCAACTTCATTTTCAATTTTTAATCAAAACTGAATATTCCATATCATTATAATCGTAAAATGATAATATTTTCAAAAATATCAGATTTGAAATCCATTTGCTTTTCGTATTCATTATAAAATGAATAAAATCGATCAATAAACCCGTTCGAGTTAAAAATAGCGTATATCTACTTAATTTGGCTTCATATCCATTTCTGCTATGAATACTTCAATATTTTTGTGTTCATCCAAAATCGAACATCAAAATCATAATTTAAATCTTCACTGAATATTATTTTAAAATGTTCGTTTATACTTTGAATTGGAATCAGAATCAATCAATTCCCATACAATTTTGTTTATATGGATTCCATACATAACATGTATTCGAAAATAGTGTTGAACAGCTATTAAACAGTCAATTCACATCCAGAGTGTAATTTACTACTGTATAAGCATTAAATAATTAATAACGCTTATCATAGCTGTCGATTAATCGATTGACATATAATTAAATTCAGGGGAGATGTGAATAGATTATCATCCCGGACCCGTGTGGGGTTTTCAGACATCAACAAATAATTGGGCGATGTGTAAAATTATCGTTCCAATACCCGTGTGGGGCTTACATCACAGTCCATGTGAATTTATTTATTATTTATAAATATTTCTAATCACAGTTTAATAATACTGATTTTTAAACTGTATACATCCATCAATCATCATTCAAATATAGCAATCATGGTCAACACATATATATTCAATTATAAAAATAAATAACTGTACAAAATTTAGAGTTAGAGTGTTCTCACATTGGGTTCCACTCTGCTGGTCTTTAAATGATGATTTTATTCTTTCTGAATTCAAATTCGCCTTAAATTCTGATTTCCTCCAAATTTGTTCCAGTCAGTTCCATTGCGTTGCTCTCGGCTTCAAGGTTACAACGAAACTGAAATCATCGAATATCGTTTCTGTTTGAACACGATATTATAGTTTAAAATTTAATTACTTTAATAATTTACATAAGAATATTTAAACAAAACAAATTAACCAAATCATTTCCTTAATTCTTTTGTTTAGCCTACCTGTTCATATGATACTTATGAAAGAGTTTGAAAGGATAGTAAAGATAAAAGTTTTATGATATTCATAATATATAATAAAATATTTAAATAATTCTATGAGAAATATGGAGTTAAATATTCTTAACAGGGTGCTTCTTTAATATAGGAAAAATTGAAGATCTTTTTAAAGAGAATATTGAATTGTATCATATAAAGTAATCATATATTCATAATTTTATATATAAAAACAATTTTTTTTAAAAAGATTTAAAATTTAATTTATTATGAAATATAAATCATCTTTTGAGACAAATCAATTTTAAATTTAAACTTTAAATCAAAATATATTAATTTGTCAAGGAAGCATTTATATGTTAAAATATAAAAACAATCTATAGTTATAATAAAATTATGAAATCTGGATATAAATTAAACTACAAAAATATAATTTCTTATATTTAAGACATAAAATCATATATACATATATATATATTATTTTTATACCAAAACATTAGGATAAATATTTAAAGTTTATAAATCTTAATAAGAAATCAAAATAAATATTTAAGTTACAAATAATATTTGTGACAACGTAACCCAAAATTGTTATGAAATCATACGAATAAGTTAAACCGTGCATGTTTAAAATATATAAAATATGAATAAATTTATATTTTATAACAATATCAAAAAGTTATATTAACATTGTATATCATATTAACATGTTTATATAATTCTTTTAATTTATATAATTTTAACATATATATATATATATACATATATAGAAACAAGGTATAAGAAAATAAGTAGACATATAAAGTTAATAACCAGAATTTGAATGGGCATTTTCTTATTGAAAGGATGGAGGGAAGTCCGAAAATTCAAAATTTAAATTACTGGAACATATGTCGACATGCTCATTTATGTGTATCTATATACATGTATAATTTCAAAGGACATATGGTTTTGTAACTCTTGGTTTTAAATTATCGATTTATATTTTAGGTTTAACTATTTCCTAAAATAATATTAATCCTAACAAACATTCAAAATTTATTATTATATTTATTATTATAATATTGATATTTTGAATTTTAAAATTCAAATTCCAAGTTTTATTTTTTATTTTCAAATTCAAAACAAAGCAAACAAAACTTCCATCCAACCAAAAAATTAAATATTAATTAAGGGGTACCCGGTTTTTAGATCCATTACTTCGATATTCTCTGAATTCCGAATTGTAGTGAAACACATATTTGAAACTTCGGTTTCTAGCTCTCCATCGCTTGATGACGAATCGGAATCATATTTACATCTTCCAGAATTTGACGACGAGACCGATGATTTAGTAGTTTAACCAACTTGGCTCAAAATTTTTGAATATTGAATAGATGGACACTTCAACTACTATAACCCCAAAAGTCTTATCTCTTCATAACCTCTTCTTTTATTGATAGATGATTAATCATCTTGGTGTCTTTCGGCTAATAGTCATCAAACATAACTCTTTCCCTGCAAAACTATATACCTTTTCAAAGAATCAAGTGACTTTTGAAAATAACAAATTGTAATTTGAAATAATAACATCATGATGATTCTGTAACATTTCCATTTAAACTTTTCAAGTAATCATATCATGATAACTCGATATTTCAATAAAATTGAATCTTATACTAGTGCAATACATGAATTTAAACTAGTTTTCAAAATTTTCCATTCAAAATTTTCAAAAATCAAATTATGAACCTTTTGAAAAACCTTGCTTTGGTACCAATTGTTACGGATTGCGGAAAGGATCGTTAAGGCAAAACAAACACCAAAGAGGGGGTGAATAGTGTTTTTGAGAATTTAACGAAAATCTAAAACTTATGTTATAAACTATATGAATCAAACACCATAGAAACAATCACTGACACAGAATCAAACGCAGATGTAAAATAAACAGAAATAAAAATGTAGAAAAGGAAAGAACACACCGGATTTTGTACTGGTTCGGATTACTCCTACGTCCAGTCCTACGCAACGCAGGATTGCGCAGAGTTTTATTAGTATGTCAATATCTAGTTACAACCCTCCTTGATTTCATGGCTACAAGGGATACCACTGTTTCCACACACACTTGATCAAGTTTTGCTCGTCCTTGATTTCACGTGTAACGACCCGGAAAATCTGAACCAATTTAAAAATTTTAAATTGGCTAAAATAGTGGATTTTAAATATTCAAAATAAATATTTTAAATAATAGCAATGAAAAGTGAGTTTGAATCAACGTTTGAAAACGAATATAATTAATTCTAATTATAAACAAGGCCTGAAATGGCGCGGTAGTTTCAAATTTTCATTTCAAATTTTGACTGACTGTATCGGGTGCAAAACAAAACGGATTTGAGTGAAACAAGAAATATTTAAATCTGTTAGTGAATACCTTTCTAACGAATCTGAAAAATCGAAGTTTCATAGCGGGAAGCAAAAGTTATGGCCAAATGAATTTTCAGAAAGGTCGCTATGGAATTTATATAGCCCGTGAAATTGGCCATTTTGCAAACGACCTCAGAATTCGACGAAACGACTTTTGTTGGGTCCGGGATGTGAAGTTATTGCTAGGTTTCAAATTTCATAATTTTTGAAGCTAGTATGTGAGCATGGAAAAGGAAAACGTGTTTTGGTCAATTACAGTGAAATTGGATCGACCAGAAATGGGCCTTTTTGCAAATGGTCTCAGAAATCGACGAAACTAGTTTTGTTGGGACCGTATCGTCAAAACATAGCTAGATTTATTTTTCTGGAATTTTTCGAATCAGTTTGTGGCCCTGGCAAACTGAAATGTACGTTCAAATCAAATATTGAATGTTTTATATTTTAATTTGAAGGAAAACTAACTGAAACAGTCGAATGGGCCTACGAAACATATCCCATTGTGTTCAGAATGGGGGTAAAACGCTAGGGACGACAGTCGTTGGGTTTTAATTGGTGTTCGTGTGTGGAAGAGGGTATTTTAGAGATTTTAAAATATACAAATAAAAAAAAATCAATTGGGCCAACTCAGCACTCTCTCTCCTCGTCTTCTTCTCCGAACCCCTCGAATCGACGGCGAAGCTCATCCAATCCTTCCCTCTCTTTTTCCGGCGAAACCACGCCTCGATAGACCCGGCCACAGTTGAATTTTTCGAAGAGCTCGACGCCCTCTTCAAATCAAAACAAACCCCACCTCAAACCATAGTGTATTTCTCGAGTTTGTCCTCTCCAAAGTCATGGTCTTCAAGTCGCCGCCCCTGCTGCGTCGAGCTCCTCCCCGCTTCTGGCGCCAGCGCGCCTCTCCAAGCGCTCCGAGGTGGTGTTGTCTGATCGGGACATCGTGCTACGGTTTGAGTGAAAATTGGAAACCTAGTTTCGAACCAATTTTGAAAGGTACGGGTTTGAATTTCTGAAGTGATTTCAACACTATAAAACCGTCGCAAAGTTCGTTCATCGTGTAAAAATCAAATCTTTTTCATACGTTAACGAAATTCGATGAAACAGGAAACATCGTGACCGTGTGGACGCCTTCTACATTCTATAAGAGACTGCATATTTTTCTGAGCCTTCTGCTATTTTTGGTGGAGTGGAACCAAATGTGAGATTTCTAATTTATAAGCGATATGGAAAACGACGATGTATAAATTATATAGTCGATGTATGGGTTATATAAGCGTTGTACACCTCATGCATAAGCGTTGTATAAGTTGTACGTTCGATGTATAAGTTATATATGCATTGTAAAAATTATATATGTGTTGAAATAGAAGTGAAATGCTATATATATATATATATATATATACACGCCCCTCGTCCACAAACCATGGACGATATTTATTGGTTGTGATTGGTGTGAAAATTGATTGATAGCGAATGGTTGATTGAAATTATTTGTGGTTGGAACTCATTGATTGTGGTTGAAAAATACCCGTTTGTGGTTGAGAAATATTTGGTTGAAACCACATAGGATTAGTTTGTGGAAATGAAAAAAAATACATGCCGCCTACGTGCGAACTAGATGCATGATTCCCCATTGTCAATAGCTGCGAGGCTTTAAGGTAGAGCGAGGAACCATACTAGGGACGGTCCCGGTTTTAACTACTCTGCCGTTATGCTGCCGAAATTTTGAATAATATTCATGTGTTAGAATTATTTTGCTGTGTTGAAATTATATTTGTCTGTTGAATAGAAAACCTTCATGTGTTTAATAGAAATTCATTCGTTGAATTGAAATTCATGTGTTGAATGGTATTCGTGTTTTAAATATAAAAATCACCTTTTTATCTATATATACAAACTATAGAAAACCTTCATGTGTTGAATTGAAAATCATTCGTTGAATAGAAATTCATGTGTTGAATGGTATTCGTGTTTTAAATATAAAAATCACATTTTATCTATATATACAAACTATACAAAACCTTCATGTGTTGAATTGAAATTCATTCGTTGAATAGAAATTCATGTGTTGAATGGTATTCGTGTTTTAAATATAAAAATCACCTTTTTATTTATATATATAAACTATAGAAAACCTTCATGTGTTGAATCGAAATTCATTCGTTGAATTGAAATTCATGTGTTAAATGGTATTCATATTTTGAAATAAATTGTTTTATAATAAAAATCATATTTTTATCATCTATACGACTATATAAAATAGTCGTGTTTTGAAATAAATTGTTTTATAATAAAAATCATATTTTTATCATCTACATGAACTATATAAAATAGTCGGGTTTTGAAATAAATCGTTTTACAATAAAAATCACATTTTTACTATATACATGAATTGTTAAAAATAGTAAAGTGTTGAAATAGAAGACAGTTAGATAAAAATATCATTTTTATCAAATGTATGAAGAGAATATAGTTTTGAAATCGAAGAATCGATATATATATATACATAAATAGAATTGAAATATATCGAATAACGAAGCCGTAGTTCGTATTTTGAAACCATGATTTCAAACGATTAGTGCGGGAGATCCGACCATCGGATTTTCCCGAAACCGCAACCGTTGGGTCCGCTTTGGAAATATCTTTCCAACGGCACCAACTTTGTAAAGATCCCACGGTTGGATTGTCTGGAATGTTTAATTCAAATCTGAAGAAAAACAGCGTCAGAATCGATTATATTTATATATATATATATAAATATAATTATATTAAATCGAATAACGACGCTACAGTTCATATTTTGAAATCGAAACTTCAAACGATTATACCGGGAGATCCGACCGTCGGATTTTTCCGAAACTGGAACCATTGGATTCGTTTTGAAAAGATCTTTCTAATGATGTAATTTTTTTGAAGATCCAACGGTTAGATTTTCAGATATGTGTAAATCAAATCTGAAGAAAAACAGCGCCACGGCCGCGTTATGGCTCGAAGCGTCATTTTGAATAAATTGGCTATTTTAAAATAAATAAAAATAGTGATAAATCGTTATAAAATATTATAAACAATATGATGTGAAATTTAGAAACTAACTGAAGGTTGGCTAAGTCGAATGGTTTCTTGGGTATTGATCTGATGTTGGTTTCGGCCTTCGGGGTTAATATTTGGGAAATCGTTCTCTTACTGATTGACGGTTAGTGACTAATGAATTGAAATGATGCGTAGTAGTGTTTGTGTAGCACTTGTTTATTATATACGTGAGTTGCTCAGACAGACCGGGTTTATCTCATTCTGAATAACAGAATCGATGATAAGAAATCGAAGATGAAGACGGTGGTCGAAGACCGGAGATCTTCACCTCGTTTGGATGGTAACCGAGGTCCTGATTGGGAGGCATCCCGAAATATGGATAATGAGTGGTGATCGTCTAGACGTACGTGGTGATCAATGGGTTTGCGAGGTATATAGAGCCTCCGGTTTCGTTCAGACCCAGAACGAACTTGTAAATGGATGGTGTGTCTGACTTTGGAATTTATTCTGTGTGATTGATAGCCATCAGTTACATGGCGTGAATTGCCTGTGTGGCATGCTAAGATGCAGTGATCAGGGCTTCTGTCGAAAAGCAAAGTCTTGTGGTGATGATCAAAGCCCCGCCTGTGTGGCGTAGCTTTGTGATTAACGTGAATTCGCGAACCTCACACCCGGTATGAACCAGAAACGGGAGAGGACATCAGGGAGGGCATGTGTTTCCTTCCAGTTAGAAGTGGCGTCAGTGGTTTTACACGCCCTGACGAGTTTGACTTATGTGGTTGTTGCTGTTACGAGGCGCCTTGGTTATATTGGTCGATCTGGGACCGATGGAGTCATTCGTTGGCTCATTTCCGCCCCAAAGGGCGGGGAAACGCATTGTTCAGGCATTTTAATCCACATCGGTGGACCGGCTCTGATGATCCAAGGGTCACTCGAGCTCTGATCCTGAGGGCAGGCTAGAGCGTCTCAAAGTCGGTAAGGACTATCTTTTGCCTTGGTTCATGACGGAAATCCAATTTCCAAATACGTGACTGTGTGGTTTTGATTGTATATACCTATGGCGACATGGTATATGGTACCCATCCCATCTATGATTGATAGTTATGATTGAAATAATTTTCGAAACCTATAAACACTAGTAATAATATCAAATGCTTTTGTTTTATTCGTATCAAGCATATTTTGGCCATTATAAGGTAAAACTCTATCCTCCAGTTTGCGTTGCATTGTGTGATGGGAATTGAGTCTTATAATAGCTTCATTTTTATAAAAAGCATTGCGATATTTAAAAGAATGATTTGTTTTAAAGCACTGGCAATCCAATGGAGTAAACCCGTTCCACGAAAGTGGCGTGGTCCTGTGATTAGCCATATTTTAAATGTGTTGAGTAAATTTCTCATACCAGTCCCATGACTGACTCGTAGTTTGTTTCACTTTCAAACTCGGGTGCCCCCTTGTTCTACACGGGAAGCCTTGTATTCAGGTTTTAGCTGGCTTTTTCTGGATAGCTGGAGCTGAAGATGGATTCTATCATTTATCTCTTTTTATGCTGTTCAGCTCTTATTGTACATTATGTTTGTTATCAGCTGTAGACATTTATGTATAGCTGAACTGTATTTGTACTAAGTATGATCCTGTATACTGTGTAACTCTGATGATCACGTTTATCCAGTATATTCTATTGTGCATTATCTGGTGTATTTATTTATTTCTGTTCTGCTATTATCTGTTTCTGTGTTATATTCCAAGGATTACCCTTGCCACCGTCAGTACGGGGTTTGGGGTCGTCTCATTTTGGTATCAGAGCTTTGGTTAAGCTTAGTTCTGGAATATAACATATTAACGAACTCGTCAGAAATAGAACCAATAGTGTTCTAGGACGGGTAACTCATTACAGATAGGAACAGTAATATCCTAGTATGAGTAAAGCATAATGAAATACACCCCAATAGACACATTTACATTTGAAGTATATGTTTCTATGCTTTAAAATATCTTTTCTGTGACCTGACACTTGATTTGCTATTTGCAGAAGTACTAGAAAATGAGTGTCAGAAACAGAAGGAATGCAAAACCGGATATTGAGGCCCTATTAATCAAGTATCGAAATATGGGTGGAATACCGTTCTCTGGTGAAGAATCTATTATGAAGACAAAGGCTTGGATTCGTTCTGCTGAAAAGATCTTTGAGGGTTTAAAGCTGAGGGATGACCAGAAAAGATTACTGGCATCCTGGGCACTCAAAGATGAAGCTTTGTTCTGCTGGGATTCAGTTACTGAGAATAATCCAGAAGGTGATATCACCTGGGATAGATTTAAAGTGATTTTCCTAGAAAGATTTACTCCCCCAGAAGCAACTGAGCGATTATGTGATGAATTCTCTTATCCGATACAAGGAGATATGACCATTCCAGAATATCATAAGAAATTCAACGAACTCTCTCATTTTGCCCCTCATCTGATTAAAGACCCAAAGATGAATAATTTGAGATTTATTCATGGCCTGCAGAGAAAATATCAGAATAGTGTAATGAGGAATGTGAAGCTTCCTTTTTCTGAAATGATATACATGGCTTACTAGTACGAGGATCTCAACAAGAAAGGTATGTTATGCTACGAAGAGGAGGTCAGTTCTAGTGATAAAGTTGAGTCAGAAACTGATCTTCCTGAGACCAGTAAGATGTCAGAAGTCAGTAAGAAGTCCAGTGCCAAGAGGAAAAGGGCTGAATATGAGAAGGGATCAGTAACGACTGCCACGTGCTCGAGCTGCAATAGACCAGGACATTTGGCGGTAGGTTGTAAATCTTGGAACCAACGGAGAAAGAATAAGTTCAAACCCCAGATGGTATTTCAAGAGAATAGAAAGTGTAATCGATGCTTTCAGTCAGGTCACCTTTCAAAGTCCTGCCCGCTATTCAAGAAGTCTAAAACAGTATATATAAGTGAAGTAGCAGAAACTTCTGAGCCCTCAGCTATTCAAGAAAGGCCAGATGTTTTAGAAGGCACGCTCAATGTCAAAAGCATTCCAGTTAAAGTACTATTTGATACAGGCGCGTCACGGAGCTTTATTGCCAAGAATGCAGTTAAGAAGTTGGATTTGAATTTGAAGAAGCTCAAAGAACCAATGACTGTCAAAAATCCGGTTGGGGGTTCCATCGATCTCAACCTGTCTCATTTTCCTGCTATAAATTCCCTACTATCTCTATCGTCATGAATTTTACTGAATTCGATCTTATTTTGGGATTGGATTGGTTGACCAAATATGAGGCAGAGGTTAGATGTGCCGACAGAGTTGTTAGGGCAAAGATTAAATCGGGTGATTATATAACCATTCCCTATGAAGGTCAGAATGCTAATAGAAAAGGCTTCTGGCCAGCTTTGGATGTTTCTCCTGTTCAAATAGAAAATATCCCTGAAGTCACAGAGAATATTCTTGACCTCATCAAATACATTCCTATCATCAAGAACTATGCGGATGTGTTCGAGGAAGTTGTTCGCTTACCTCCGCAGAGGGAAATAGATTTCAAGATCGCTTTGATTCCGAATGCAAGGCCGGTAGTTCACGCTATTCGAAGAATGTCCTTGAAAGAGAAAGAGGAATTAGATAATCAAACACGACAGCTCGTATGGAAGGGTCTGATCAGGCCTAGTTTCTCTGATTGGGGAGCAGCAGTGGTATTTGTCCCAAAATCTGACGGTACTCTACGGCTATGTGTGGATTATCGCGATTTGAACAAGTAGACAATAAAGAACAAATATCCATTGCTGCGAATCGATGATTTATTGGATCGTCTGAATGGAGCACAAGTATTTTCAATGATGGACCTAGCTACAGGCTTCCATCAGCTTCAAATTGTCGAAGAGTGTGTTCCAATGACAGCATTCAGAGGTCCAGACTTATTCTACGAGTGGTTAGTAATGCCGTTCGGCTTATGTAACGCTCCAGCTTACTTCGTCGATCTGATGAACAAAGTGTTCAGAGGGGTTTTGAATAAATTTGTTCTGGTTTTTATTGACGATATTCTAATCTTCTCTAAATCAAAGGCCGAACATGAAAAGCATTTGGAACAGGTTCTGGAAATCCTCAAAAGGAATGTTTTAAAAGCCAAACTATCCAAGTGTATATTCTGGCAAGATGAAGTGAAATTTCTGGGCCATGTCGTATCAAAAGAAAGAATTGCTGTGGATCCAAGTAAAATCACAGCTATTCAAAATTGGAAACAACCCAGTACTCCTACAGAAGTCCGCAGTTTTCTCGGATTGGCTAGTTATTACCGGAAGTTCGTTAAAATCTTTTTGAAGATATCTGGTCACTTAACGAAGCTTACAAAGAAGCACTCTAAATTCAAGTGGACTCCAGAATGTGAGGAGGCTTTTGAGGAGCTAAAGTTAAGATTAACGACTGCTCCAGTGTTAACCATTATTGACGGCAATCAGGATTTAAAAGTCTGGACATATGACTCTAGAGAGGGCCTTGGTGCAGTACTAATGCAAAGAGGTCAAGTGATCGCTTATGTTAGCCGTCAGCTGAAGCCGCACGAGAAAAACCACGTCACTCATTATCTTGAGTTATTGGCTATTATGTTCGCTTTGAAAATCTGGAGACATTATCTTCTGGGTGAGAGATTTGAACTGTTTACAGATCACCAGTCGCTAAAGTATCTGTTCACCGAGAAGGACTTGAATCTGAGGCAGCAACGTTGGCTAGAGTTCCTTGCAGTATACGATTTTGAGATTATATACACTCCAGGGAAAGCCAATGTCATGGCCGATGCGTTAAGCCGAAAGAATGAAACGATCGCCAGTTTTATCATCACGGCTTCATTGATAGATAAAATATCTGCTCTTCAGAAGGATGATCACTTCATTCAGAAGATCAGAGAGATAATTCAGAAAGGCGAGCCCTCGAGTTTTCAAGTTGATAGTGAGGGGATCCTAAGGCTGAAAGGTCGAATTTGTGTTCCTAACATTGCTGAACTCTGAAAGGGAGTACTAGATGAATGCCACAAGTCAAAACTTAGTATCCACCCAGGAGTAAGCAAAATGTATAATGACATCAAACACACTTTCTGGTGGAAGTCGATGAAGAGGGACATTTCTTTATATGTTAGCCGATGCCCTACTTGCCAACTAGTCAAGAGCGACCAACAGAAGCTGGCTGGATTGTTACAACCGCTTGACATTCTAGGCTGGAAGTGGGAACATATTTCCATGGACTTCATTGATGGTTTGCCCAGAACCAGAAAAGGAAATGACAGTATTTGGGTGATCGTAGATCGCTTCACGAAGACCGCCCATTTCATACCTGTCAGATCAAACAGAACTGCTCAGAGTCTGGCGCAGATATACTTCAAGGAAATTGTTAGACTACACGGAGTGCCGCTCAGTATAGTCAGTGATAGAGACCCGATATTTACTAGTAAATTCTGGGAGGCATTTCAAGTAGAGCTGGGAACAAAGCTGAACCTAAGCACCGCCTATCATCCTCAGACAGATGGTCAAACTGAGAGGGTGAATCATATACTAGAAGATCTATTGCGGGCTTGTGTTCTAGATTTCGGTGGATCATGGGAAGACCATCTGCATTTGGCTGAATTCTCATATAACAAAAACTACCAAGCGAGCCTGATAATGTCCCCATTCGAAGCGTTGTATGGTAGGCCATGCCGATCTCCTGCTTATTGGGTCGAACCCGTTAATAGACTTGTATTGGGACCTGATATGATCCGAGAAGCTGCCGACAAAGTCGATTTCGTTAAGAAACGATTACTCGCCGCTCAAAGCTGACAATAGAGCTATGCCGATAGGAGAAGAAGAGATATATTGTTTGCTGTTGGCGACTATGTATATCTGAAAGTATGACCGATGAGAGGAGTTATCCGGTTCGGTAAAACTGGGAAGTTGACGCCCAAATTCATTGGTCCGTTTCCTATTCTAGAACGGATCGGAACTCTCGCTTATAGGGTTAAATTGCCTGATTGGTTGCCTGGAGTGCATGATGTATTTCACATATCTCAACTTCGAAAGCACATTCATGATCCATACTTGATCGTGGAAAAAGCAGCTCAACAGGTTATTGAAATTACTCCAGAATTAGCTGTGAGAAGAGAGCCGCTAAAGATCATTGGCAAAGAAATCAAAGAGCCGAGGAACAAGAAAGTTCACTTGGTCAAAGTGCAATGGAGTGGAGATCCGCGGGATTGTACTTGGGAAACTGAGGAGAGCATTCAGAAAGCCTATCCTAGATGCCGAGTGGATATCTCTGATTGACTCCGGTGCAAGGTACATTTACCATACTTTGCATTACCAATTAGTTCTCTACTCTGTTGTTATTTTCTTTCCATGAATGTGCACTTTTAATTCTATAGTCTGAATGATTTTAAAAGAGTATAGAAATTGATTAGTATATTTTTGAAAAGTTAAAAACAATTTGATTGTTGTTTGTGTTGTTTGATAGTAGATTTGATTAATTAAAATTATTAAAACGATAGTTAATTTAATCAATAATAGAATGAATGGTAGAATTTATTCGATTATATCACACATTGAACTGATTAGAAAATAGATAGAAATATATACATGTGCATTATATATGTTTGAACAGATAAATGGATAGCTGTTGAGTAAAGATTTTATTTGTGTGCCCGACAAATAGGTAAACCTTAATGAGTTGGATGCGAAATATTATTATATCAACTCCTGTGAATGGCATTGGATGCGGAGTGTTGGTTATTCTGTGTGTAATAATAAACATCGCCATAGGATAGTAACAATTAATTTTGAACTACATTACATGACATACATCTGAATATAGGCATACTTCATCATATACCACATAAGCATTTGGAGCTTGTGTGACGAGGTGGAAGATTTACCATACGAGCGAGAGGCTTGTATGGCGACGACTATATTTTACAGGTTGAACTGATGACTGATATGGACTATTTAAATTGTAACGATAAAATTGCCAGATTAAGAAAAACCCCACATGGGTCTGGAGTTGACAATAATCACGTCTCTCTAGTCATTAGATACGGCACATGGATTATTTATTTCCCACACAGGATGAGGTGACGAGGATTTATCCTCTGGAGCAATTAAAATACACACTCCCTCAGGCTTTGACAGGGTGATGAGAATTTATTCTCTGGAGTTATTATCTATACACGCTCCCTTGTAAACACCAGAATATATCACTATAAATATGTGTATGCTTATTAGGATTTATTGGGTACCTAATACGGCCCAATAAATTTCCAAACCTCTCCCCGTAAAAGGAGGTTATGGCGAAATTTTTCGAAAATTTCGGGTGTTAGCCAAATTTTTGAAGAATTTGAAAATTCTCAGACATGAAAAGCTGGAGAATGGAAGATAGATTGAACGTAGAGTTGATTAATCAAACCACTTTCGACTTTGTTCCTTTTCGGGGACGAAAAGTTTTAAGTGGGGGAGATTGTAACGACCCGGAAAATATGAACCAATTAATTTTTTTTAAATTGGCTAAAATAGTGGATTTTAAATACTCAAAATAAATATTTTAAATAATAGCAATGAAAAATGAGTTTGAATCGACGTTTGAAAATGAATATAATTAATTCTAATTATAAACAAGGCCTGAAATGGCGCGGTAGTTTCAAATTTTCATTTCAAACTTTGACTGACTGTACCGGGTGCAAAACAAAACGGATTTGGGTGAAACCAGAAATATTTAAATTTGTTTGTGAATACCTCTCTAACGAATCTGAAAAATTGAAGTTTCATAGCGGGAAGCAAAAGTTATGGCCAAATGAATTTTCAGAAAGGTCGCTATGGAATTTATATAGCCCGTGAAATTGGCTATTTTGCAAACGACCGCGGAATTCGACGAAACCACTTTTGTTGGATCCGGGATGTGAAGTTATTGCAAGGTTTCAAATTTCATAATTTTTGAAGCTAGTATGTGAGCGTGGCAAAGGAAAACGTGTTTTGGTCAATTACAGTGAAATTGGATCGACCAGAAATGGGCCTTTTTGCAAACGGTCTCAGAAATCGACGAAACTAGTTTTGTTGGGACCGTATCGTTAAAACATAGCTAGATTTATTTTTCTAGAATTTTTCGAATCAGTTTGTGGCCCTGGCAAATTGAAATGTACGTTCAAATCAAATATTGAATGTTTTATATTTTAATTTGAAGGAAAACTGACTGAAACAGTCGAATGGGCCTACGAAAGATATCCCATTGTGTTCAGAATGGGGGTAAAACGCTATGGACGACAGTCGTTGGGGTTTAAATTGGTGTTCGTGTGTGGAAGAGGGTATTTTAGAGATTTTAAAATATATATAAAAAAAATTCAATTGGGCCAACTCAGCACTCTCTCTCCCCGTGTTCTTCTCCGAACCCCTCGAATCGACGGCGAAGCTCATCCAATCCTTCCCTCCCTTTTTCCGGCGAAACCACGCCTCGATAGACCCGGCCACAGTTGAACTTTTCGAAGAGCTCGACGCCCTCTTCAAATCAAAACAAACCCCACCTCAAACCATAGTGTATTTCTCGAGTTTGACCTCTCCAAAGTCCCGATCTTCAGGTCGCCGCCCCGCCGCCCCTACTATGTCGAGCTCCTCCCCGCTTCAGGCGCCAGCGCACCTCTCCAAGCGCTCCGAGGTGGTGTTGTCTGATCGGGACATCGTGCTACGGTTTGAGTGAAAATTGGAAACCTAGTTTCGAACCAATTTTGAAAGGTACGGGTTTGAATTTCTGAAGTGGTTTCAACACTATAAAACCGTCGCAAAGTTCGTTCATCGTTTAAAAATCATATCTTTTTCATACTTTAACGAAATTTGATGAAACAGGAAACATCGTGACCATGTGGATGCCTTCTACATTCTAGAAGAGACGACATATTTTTCTAAGCCTTCTGCTATTTTTGGTGGAGTGGAACCTAATGTGAGATTTCTAATTTATAAACGATATGGAAAACGATGATGTATAAATTATATAGTTGATGTATGGGTTATATAAGCGTTCTACACCTCATGTATAAGCGTTGTATAAGTTGTACGTTCGATGTATATGTTATATATGCGTTGTAAAAATTATATATGTGTTGAAATAGAAGTGAAATGCTATATATATATATATATACGCCCTCGTCCACAAACCATGGGCGATATTTATTGGTTGTGATTGGTGTGAAAATTGATTGATAGCGAATGGTTGATTGAAATTATTTGTGGTTGGAATTGATTGATTGTGGTTGAAAAATACCCGTTTGTGGTTGAGAAATATTTGGTTGACACCACATAGGATTAGTTTGTGGAAATGAAAAAAAATACATGCCGCCTGCGTGCGAACTAGATGCATGATTCCCCATTGTCAAAAGCTGCGAGGCTTTAAGGTAGAGCGAGGAGCCGTACTAGGGACGGTCCCGGTTTTAACTACCCTACCGTTATGCTGCCGAAATTTTGAATAATATTCATGTGTTAGAATTATTTTCCTGTGTTGAAATTATATTCGTCTGTTGAATAGAAAACCTTCATGTGTTGAATAGAAATTCATTCGTTGAATTGAAATTCATGTGTTGAATGGTATTCGTGTTTTAAATATAAAAATCACCTTTTTATCTATATATACAAACTATAGAAAACCTTCATGTGTTGAATTGAAATTCATTCGTTGAATAGAAATTCATGTGTTGAATGGTATTCGAGTTTTAAATATAAAAATCACCTTTTTATCTATATATACAAACTATAGAAAACCTTCATGTGTTGAATTGAAATTCATTCGTTGAATAGAAATTCATGTGTTGAATGGTATTCGTGTTTTAAATATAAAAATCACCTTTTTATCTATATATATAAACTATAGAAAACCTTCATGTGTTGAATCGAAATTCATTCGTTGAATTGAAATTCATGTGTTGAATGGTATTCATATTTTGAAATAAATTGTTTTATAATAAAAATCATATTTTTATCATCTATACGACTATATAAAATAGTCGTGTTTTGAAATAAATTGTTTTATAATAAAAATCATAATTTTATCATCTATATGAACTATATAAAATAGTCGGGTTTTGAAATAAATCGTTTTACAATAAAAATCACATTTTTACTATATACATGAATTGTTAAAAATAGTGAAGTGTTGAAATAGAAGATAGTTAGATAAAAATATCATTTTTATCAAATGTACGAAGAGAATATAGTTTTGAAATCGAAGAATCGATATATATACATAAATAGAATTGAAATATATCGAATAATGAAGCTGTAGTTCGTATTTTGAAATCGGGATTTCAAATGATTAGTGCGGGAGATCCAACCATCGGATTTTCCCGAAACCGCAACCGTTGGGTCCGCTTTGGAAATATCTTTCCAACGACACCAACTTTGTGAAGATCCAACGGTTGGATTGTCTGGAATGTTTAATTCAAATCTGAAGAAAAACAGCGTCAGAATCGATTATATATATATATATAAATAATTATAATTATATTAAATCGAATAACGACGCTGCAGTTCATATTTTGAAATCGAAACTTCAAACGATTATACCGGGAGATCCGACCATCGGATTTTTCCGAAACTGGAACCGTTGGATTCGTTTTGAAAAGATCTTTCTAATGATGTAAATTTTGTGAAGATCCAACGGTTAGATTTTTAGATATGTGCAAATCAAATCTGAAGAAAAACAGCGCCACGGCTGCGTTGTGGCCCGAAGCGTCGTTTTGAATAAATGGGCTATTTTAAAATAAATAAAAATAGCGATAAATCATTATAAAATATTATAAACGATATGATGTGAAATTTAGAAACTAACTAAAGGTTGGCTAAGTCGAATGGTTTCTTGGGTATTGATCTGATGTTGGTTTCGGCCTTCGGGGTTAATATTTGGGAAATCGTTCTCTTACTGATTGACGGTTAGTGACTAATGAATTGAAATGATGCGTAGTAGTGTTTGCGTAGCACTTGTTTATTATATACGTGAGTTGCTCAGAAAGACCGGGTTTATCCCATTCTAAATAACTGAATCGACAATAAGAAATCGAAGATGAAGACGGTGGTCGAAGACCGGAGATCTTCACCTCGTTTGGATGGTAACCGAGGTCCTGATTGGGAGGCATCCATAAATATGGATAATGAGCGGTGATCGTCCAGACGTACGTGGTGATCGATGGGTTTGCGAGGTATATGGTGCCTCCGGTTTCGTTCAGACCCAGAACGGACTTGTAAATGGATGGTGTGTCTGACATTGGAATTTATTCTGTGTGATTGATAGCCATGAGTTACATGGCGTGAATTGCCTGTGTGGCATGCTAAGATGCAGTGATCAGGGCTTCTGTTGAAAAGCAAAGTCTTGTGGTGATGATCAAAGCCCCGCCTGTGTGGCGTAGCTTTGTGATTAACGTGAATTCACGAACCTCACACCCGGTATGAACCAGAAATGGGAGAGGACATCAGGGAGGGCATGCCTTTCCTTCTAGTTAGAAGCGGCGTCAGTTGTTTTACACGCCTTGACGAGTTTGACTTATGTGGTTGTTGCTATTGCGAGGCGCCTCGGTTATATCGGTCGATCCGGGACCGATGGAGTCATTCGTTGGCACATTTACGCCCCAAAGAGCGGGGAAACGCATTGTTCAGGCATTTTAATCCACATCGGTGGACCGGCCCTGACGATCCAAGGGTCACTCGAGCTCTGATCCTGAGGGGCGGGCTAGAGCGTCTCGAAGTCGGTAAGGACTATCTTTTGCCATGGTTCATGACGGAAATCCGAATTCCAAATACGTGACTGCGTGGTTTTGATTGTATATACCTATGGCGACATGGTATATGGTACCCATGCCGTCTATGATTGATAGTTATGATTGAAATAGTTTTCGAAACCTATAAACACTAGTAATAATATCAAATGCTTTTGTTTTATTCGTATCAAGCACATTTTGGCCATTATAAGGTAAAACTCTATCCTCCGGTTTGCGTTGCATTTTGTGATGGGAACTGAGTCTTATAATGGCTTCATTTTTATAAAAAGCATTGCGATATTTAAAAGAATGATTTGTTTTAAAGCACTGGCAATCCAATGGAGTAAACCCGTTCCACGAAAGTGGCGTGGTTCTGTGATTAGCCATATTTTAAATGTGTTGAGTAAATTTCTCATACCAGTCCCATGACTGACTCATAGTTTATTTCACTTTCAAACTCGGGTGCCACCTTTTTCTACACGGGAAGCCTTGTATTCAGGTTTTAGCTGGCTTTTTCTGGATAGCTGGAGCTGAAGATGGATCCTATCATTTATCACTTTTTATGTTGTTCAGCTCCTATTGTACATTATGTTTGTTTTCAGCTGTAGACATTTATGTATAACTGAACTATATTTGTACTAAGTATGATCATGTATACTGTGTAACTCTGATGATTACGTTTATCCAGTATATTCTATTGTGCATTATTTGGTGTATTTATTTATTTATGTTATGCTATTATCTGTTTCTGTGTTATATTCCAAGGATTACCCTTGCCACCATCAGTACGGGGTTTGGGGTCATCTCATCACGACTACAAGGGATACCACCGATTACCCGTTCTTGATTTTACGGCTATATGGGATACCACCGATTACTTTACTCAACCCAAACAATTTCAAACAGCCCTATAACTCTTCAATAGCACTTGATTCAGAGAGTAATGAGTAGAGAGTGTAGAGAGAAGAAGATTAGTGAAAACCGAATTGAATTTTGTAGAGTATTAGTGTAGAAATCATAAAAATGATAAGAATAAATGGTGTAATGAAGTAGAGGGAAAGTGGAGAAGAAGAGATGATTAAAAATTCGAATTCAATCCCTTTCTATAGTGTGTGAAAGGTTGCAATGGTTCAGAACCGTCACAATTAGTGAAAAGACACTTCCTTTCAAAATTCAAAAAATGACAGTTATATGTCGACATAAAGATAACTATATGTCGACATACCTAACTATTTTGATTTTTAAATTAATTTTCAAGTATTTAAATCAATATTTAAATTATGGAATTTCTTGAAACAAAACTAGCTGCTAAAACTGTAACACCCCGCATTCTATGACAATTTAATAGCTAAATAATGTATATATATGCATAGATATAAATGTATATCTGAAGAATAAAAAAAAGAAAATGCAAATAAAAATGTAATGCATGCATTAAAAGAAAAGGAATGATCAGTTGCATGCGGTGTAAATATGTAAAAGCACTAATTATGCATTAATAATAAAAGAGAAACAAAAGAAAAAGATTTATACAATGGTTTAAATGAGACATTGTAACAAATATGAAAAAGAAGAATAGGAAGAGAACAATAACTACCATTGTTCTAAGCCTTGTTAACAACAGCCTTAGTAGCCTAGTTGGTTAGAGCATGTGGCTTGCATACAAGAGGTACAAAGTTCAAACTACACCGCCATCATATTTTTGTTTTAAGGGAACGACCAAAATAACACATGTTTATGAGAGAAAATATGTATAAACGCACATATAAGGAAAAATATACATATGAGGAAGTAAAGAAAAAATATGTGTATATATATATATATGAGAATATATATATATATATATATATATTTATTTATATGTGCAAAAATATATGTACAGGTGATAACTTCTGGATTATGGCTATTGATAATAATGCATCATCAACCTGGAAAGCAATTCTCAGAGTTCGCGGCACCCTAGCAAAAAATTGTGAAAGATAAATTGCTGATGGTCGCGATACGAATCTCTGGCTAGACCCGTTGGATCAATGGTAAATTTATCATTGATTATGTTGGATGGGACACATTCAGATTATGGCTGCCCTAAAACGTTTGTATCTCAAATTATAGATAACAATGCCTGGCACTTAAATGATCTACCTTTAACAGACAATCAACGACGATTCATAGAATTCTTAGCTATTTACCATGATAGAGAAAGTGATGTTTAAGAGTGGAAACATGATGATGATTTCACTATAGGATCCGCATATGAAAGTGTCAAGCAATTAGGAACTCTCTGTGAATGGGGTTATGTGATTTGGAACGAGTGTAACGTTCCCAAAATGGCATTTACAACATACAAAGCAATCAAAGGTAGGTTACCAACTAAGGATCGTTTAAATAATTGGGGAATCACTAACTCTACTACATGCGTGTTGTGTGAAGACGGTGTAGAAACTCATAAACACCTTTTCTTTGATTATACCTTTTCACAATAATTGTTCGTGCACGCTTTCAGAAACTCAACAGTAACATTCAAAGTACTGATTTACAACAAATGGTAAATTACCTGACCAGTTTGCGGAATCCCAAACATATGAAAGCCAAGATAAATTGCGTCGCTCTCACGTTTATTGTGTGGTGGATTTGGAAAGAATAAAACTGTAGAACATTCCAGGAAAATCAAGAACGAAAGAGGAAATTAGTCGATTTATCATAAACGAAGTGGGTATCATAGTGAAATCGATTCTTAATCGAAGACCTACCTCCAGCCAGGGAGATATCGGAACTCGTACTGTAGTTGCTGATCTTTAGGCGATGCTTTCTCGAACTCGAGGTACTGAATTGGTCCCTCTTGATCCTCCACCACCGCCATAGAAGGGTTTATTTTGGGAATGTTTTGCTTGAACTGATTGTGAAGATACGTGTATGGCTTTGAACTGGTTTGTCTTACCAGTTAATTGTAAATACATGTAGTTTGGTCTAAGTGCCTAATAAAGATTATACCCATTTCGTAAAAAAATAATATATATACACACACACAAGAGATGAAGTTCAAGATGCAATTAAAGAAATATGGCAAGAATTAAATTACGGTGCAATACCGTTTGAATTTTGAAAACAAAATGAAAGTTATGCGTATATATATATATACGCGTAAAATAACCATTAGAAGATTTGTATATGCATAAGAAAATTACATGTGAATATAATAGTTAAATAAATTCCAGAAATTCAAACATTCAAAATTCAAACTTCTACACCAAAACAACTCGCGGGACCCATGTGGGGTCGACACCCCTATAGTAGGGTTGTCGACATTGGAGTTGACACCCCTATAGAGGGTCGACACCGTGGTCGACACCCCTGTAGGGGGGTCGACACCCCCCAGATCCGGGCAGATTGATCGATGAATCTGGACTATTTCCTTAACTAGGTTCAATGTTGATTCAGCGCCGCGTGTACGATAAGATACTGAACACCTATAAATATGCTAGCAGAGCCTAACCTAAATCTCACATTCTCTGAGGCAATGTCTAAGCTCTTCCATTCTTCCTCCTCCTCCTCCTCAAATCTCTTCAGAAAAATAAGATAATTAGTTTAGGAAAACTCTGAATCAAGATCTGGAGGAAAAGAATGAATCTTAATAAGAAGGTGTTTAGAACCGTATGCGAAGTATGGTAAATTCTTAGATCTAGTCTATTCAATTTTCTTCCTCTTTCTTCCCTTTTTCTTTTAGTAAAAATTGTGAATCCATGGTTGTTAGGTTCTAAATCTAGTTATGGGAAACCATGGAATGCTAGATCTGGACTAGATGCATGAATTGGAAAGAAAATTAGGTGAGTGGATTTATTTTATTTCATTTTTGATAATGGTATATTATCGTTTAACATTCCCTGTTAACATGTCATATAAATCTGATTTAATGACTAAAAGTGTTGAAATGCTATTATGACATGTCGAGATATTAATATGATAAAATATTAATATGTTAGAAATTTATATGTTCAAACGTTTAATGTGCTGAAATGTTCACCTATTGACGCGTAACCTTGTTAAAAATATGTGTAGTGATTAATATTGTTATAAATACACGTTAGCTTGTGACAATTATGTACTTGGGAATAATTACATTTTAAATTAGAATAATTACATGATTTGGCGATCACATGTTATTTTGAGATAAAAATTAATTACATGCTAGAAAGGACATGCGACGTAAAGTGGGCTTAATTTATGACATGTAAAATATAGATTACAGTGAAAATTTAAAAGAATGGACATGCCTAAATTATATTAAAAATTTACAGTAATAGAAAACTGTAACTGCACTTAGACACGAGGTTAAATTCAACTTGTGGTAGAAGTTTGCCCGGAACCGCCCGACAAATCCAGCGCCTACAAGTTGTTAATTTAATGTAAGAGGTCTAGTGCGTAAATGAAAATGTAATGGTGCTAAGACACGAGGTTTAGTCAACTTGTGGAAGAAGTCTGCCTGGAACCGCCCGATAAATCCAGCATCCACAAGTGTAGGCTTAATATGAGAGGTCCAGTGCATAAACATATATATATATATATATATATTATATATATATATATTAATAATATATGTAAATAATAGGATTGGTAAATATCACTAATTGTAATTAATGGAGATGAATGGGAATTGAATGAAAGATAATTACAACAGTAAAAGGAATGGTATGAAAGGGGAATGATAATAACCTATTATAAATTAATAATATTAATGAGAATTTTGTATAATAGGTAGACTTATCCTAGGGACAAGTTGAGATTATAAATTAGGTTATAATAAAGGTTAAGAAAATGAGATAACTTATGTAATGAGATGAGTGGTACTTAATTGTAAATTATGCAATCAGTAAATGGGGAAAACTGAAACATTTGTTTGTAATAAGTAGAGAAAAGGGGGTAATTTATGAAATGTAAGAAGTTGCACTTAATTATAAATTAAGTAATCTATAAACTTGGACATCTGAAATTTACTGATAAGAATAACATGTTAAGGCTTGTCCTAGGGACATGAGGAAATTATAACATAGGTTATAATAAATGGAAAGGAGACTTATTAGTGAACCTTAGTTAAGAGAACTAAGTTAATAAGTAAACAACGATAAGTTTTAGTGACAATGTAAGATGGAATTATGATTAAATAGGAAAGTGTGAGGCAAACTTATGAAATGAAATAAGTTATATTTAATCATAAATAATGACTGACATGTTAAACAGAAAACATGTGAATTGAGATATAGGTTCATGACATATGATGTCTATGCAAATTTGTGGCCATTATTTCATCAAGTTCACACCTTTAGATTTGGGTCTATGTTATACATGATGTTTATGCAAGTTTGTGGCCATTATTTCATCAAGTTCACACCTATAAAATTTGGAACCATGACATATGTTTTTATGCAAATTGTAATCTTGGCCTATGCAAGTTTTAGATGTAGAACATCATTCACATATGCAAGTTCACCCCTATGTTAGATCTATGCTTTAATTATGTATATATGTGATGCTTTCCTTTATTTCATGAGTTAGACTATTCGAGTCTAACGTATATTTTTACGTTAAACGAACAAACGTACTATGTGGGGAAAAAGGGAATAATATTAAAAATATTTAATTGGCATAATTGCCTTAAAAGGCATAAAATAAAATTGTGGTGAAATTGGTATGATTTTACATACCATAAATGGATGGACATAATTGAGTCAATTATGGAGATCTCTAAATTTGGAATTGATTGATAATTTGAATAGGGAAAGTAATTCAAATTGGGGGTGATTAATTAGGAGTAATTAATCGTCTAAGACACGAGGTTAGGCTCTTATGTGGTTTAAGACTACCCGGACCCGCCCGGCAAATCCAGCTGCCACAAATGCCAGTCTAATGTGAGAGGTCTTAGGCATAAACTAAATACGTAACAATTGTAAAGACACGAGGTTAGGCTCTTTTGTGGTGTAAGACTGCCCGGACCCGCCTGGCAAATCCAGCTGCCACAAATGCCAGTCTAATGTGAGAGGTCTTTATGAGGTTACGGTCTTAATGAATTAAGAAACACTTTACCAGATAAGCATGTTGTGGGACATGAGGGGGTTAAGTGGGTGCCTTTGGGTGGCATGTGGAATCTAGTGGGTGCCTTGGGTGGCATTCGGAAACACGATTAGAAACACTTAACCAAAACATGAAACATGTAATTGAAACATGAATAAGAAGTGGGTTAAGTGGGATGTACTAGAGGGGACCAAGCTTAGGTGGATAGCTTGTGTCAAGTAATGGAGGGGCCCGTTTCAACCAGTAACCCATACATATCTTTGTGGGCTCGACCCAAGTCGAGGACGGGACACGCATACTGGTCTTGACTTTAAGAGGCCAAACCGGGTTAGCGGTGGCAACGCAAGTCCAACGGGTTCATATGCGTGTGTGGACCCAGGCTGGTAGGTAAGACGTTGTTGCATCGTGTAGGTATAAGCCGTGCATTCTTTGTTGTATCGGGTTGCCACTTTGGGGAGTGATACCCCCCACTGTAGGGCCAGCATGGGTATCTACGATTTAGGGAGCCGATCGCTTGGGGGTAATGGGTACACCTAGTGGAGATAGGGGCAGACGACACCTATGAAGGCAGCTAGGGGTGCACGAAACTACCAATATCATTATTAAGTCTGTAGGCGGGATCAACCTTAGGGGGACTTGTAGTGGTGCAGTATACTAGTGGCGGTGCAGTTTAGGAATTATCCCATAGTGTTGGTGTAGTTCAGTAATTATCCTATAGTAGTTTAGGTGTACTTTAACGATATCGTAATTCATCTTGTTTCCTTGTTTACTCTGTCATACTCAATGGTTCATGGTCATTTCCCTATTTTCCAACTTATGCCTTAACCTAGTTACTTTGTTAATTATATTGTTAGAATTATCGCACTCGCCAGACTTTATGTCTGACCCCCGTTTTCCATCTCTTTCCTTTCCCCCTCCAGGTGCTCAGGTTGGAACTAGCACCAGTGGAGCTTGATCTTGGACTACTTTTTAGAAGATTTCTTGGACCACTGAAGTAAAGTTCAGCTTCTCTTTATTTATGGCTATTTTAATGTTGGGGATTATGTCTTTCAGTTTATGTACTTTGTTTTTATCAAGATGGATATGATGTACTTGACTTTGGTTTATGGTTTTGATGATGTAATCAAACATATGGGTTTATCCGCTGCAATGAAATAAAGTTTTAAATTTTCAAGTACTGCTTTATATCTGTCTTGTTGTGATTTTCTGTTCTATATTCACTTAAAATGCTCCACTGATGTTTAGGCATTCCCTTTGCGAGTGACCTTAATGGAGGTGGGGTGTTACACGTGGTATCAGAGTTGAAGGTTACCAGAACAGATATGAATTTTTGAAAAACTATTTTCGAAACAATTTTTATAAAGAAGTACCCTCAAAAGTATGATTTAAGGAAAGTATTTTCAAGAGAAAAGTATATTTTGGAAAGCATAACCCCAAGAGCCATATATCCTTCTGTCCTTTTTGTATTGAATCTTTCCTTTTTCGTTTCAGCATGTCTGAAGCATCTGAGATACCAGAGGGCGTTCATGTGCCCGGTTGGTTCCGTCAATATCTTGAGGCTAGGGCCGCCGCCTCATGTCCAGCAAATCCTCCTCCTCCTCCTCCTCATGTCGATAATTTCGCAAAGATATGTAAGGACATTAAAGCTATGGGTGGAAAATCTTTTCACGGGACGGAGACATTTGTTGAAGCTCGTAACTGGCTAAAGGAGGTGGAAGGATTGTTTGGAATTTTTGAAGTGGATGATGGAAGGAAAGTCCAGCTAGCTACGTGGCTAATGAAGGATGAGGCCTCGTTTTGGTGGGAGGTCACTAATGGGGGTTGTCCAGTCGATACATGGCAAGATTTTAGGCAGAGGTTTGAGGCAAAGTTTCTCTTACAGGCTGAAGAGAATCTATACATGGAAAGGTCTTGTCACTGAAGCAAGGGAATTTATCGGTGAAAGAGCACGTTAACAAATTCAACCAATTGGCAAGGTTTGGCTTAGACTTGGTGAACACTCCCAAAAAGAAGGCTCTAAGATTTGTTAAGGGTTTAAACGAGCCGCTCCATGGGTTAGCTATGACCCATATTCCCATGGGGGCTACCTTCGAGAGGTTAGTTGACATGGCACTCATGCATGAAGAGGAGAAGGGCGCCAATGCTAATAAGGCACCCGAGAAGAAAGGGGATCAAAAGAAGCCGCAACAGCAACAACAGAATAAGAAAGGTGGAAAAGGCAACAATGCTAAGGGGAAGAAGAAATGCTTTAACTGTGGGACACCCGACCATCTAAGCAAAGATTGTAGGAAGAAGAAGAAGACCGGTTGTTTCCACTGTGGCAAAGCGGGACATCTTATTAAGGACTGCCCAAAGAAAGGGCAGAGGGAAGGGTCTACCTCGGGAGGACAGGTGCAAGCTCTTATGGCACCCGGGCAGGCAAGGGGACAAGTTCAGGCTCTCGTGGTCCCGCCGCTGCAAGAACGAGATAGAGCAATTTCTGTTGAAAGTTTAGTTTTTCTGTTTGATCATCCTGTCCGTACTTTATTCGATTCTGGCGCATCGCATTCATTTATCTCTACATCATTTGTTGAAACACTGCACCTAGATACTAGTCTTGTTACTGATCCCTTAGTAGTCTCAATTCCTACTGGTGGTTCGGCTCATCTTTCTATGATTTGTCGGGATTTGAGAGTGTTTATCTTGGGCGTTGAGTTTGAGTGCAACGCTTTTGTTCTTGGCTTCATGGGCTACGGTTTAATTCTAGGTATGGATTGGCTAACTAGATATGGGGCCATCCTAGATTGCGAAAGAAGGGTAGTTAGATTGTTGACTTGTTCGGGAAAGACCCTTGATATTTCTTGTGACCCTAGAGGTCCAGTAATGCTTAGTTACCTAGAATCCCTTGACGCATCCAATGATGATTTACATTCTGTTCCTATAGTCCGTGAATATGCTGATGTTTTCGATGAGGTGAGGGGTTTACCCCCAAAACGTGAGATAGACTTTTGAATATATCTAGTGGACAATGCAAAGCCAGTTGCATTTCCAGTGCACCACATGGCTCCAAGAGAGAGAAGCGAACTCAGTAAGCAAGTGAAAGAATTGCTTGAGAAGGGGTTCATTAGATGTAGTATATCGGAGTGGGGTGCTCCAGTAGTATTTGCCACGAAGGCGGATGGGTCCCTTAGACTTTGTGTGGACTATAGAGAAGTTAATAAACTTACTAAGAAGAATAGACACCCACTGCCGAGGATTGACGATCTTTTCGATCAGTTAGTTGGTGCCTCAGTTTTTTCGCAGTTGGACTTAGCCACGGGTTTCCACTAGTTGAGAGTGGCTGAGGATAGCATAGACAAGACTGCCTTTAGGACTCCAGATAGTTTCTTCGAGTGGCTGGTGATGCCCTTCAGTTTGACAAATGCCCCCGCATACTTTGTTGATTTGATGAGTAGGGTGTTTAGGGAGTACCTTAATAAATTCGTGGTAGTCTTTATAAATGACATCTTGATCTTTTCTAAGAGCGAGAAAGTGCATGCCCTACATCTTAGGGAAGTGTTGGAGACTCTTCAAGCGCATAGCCTTAAAGCTAAATTTTCCAAATGTCACTTTTGGAGGAAAGAAGTGCGATTCTTAGGGCACGTGGTTTCCAAAGAAGGGATAGCCGTGGATCCGCGAAGATAGTGGCCATCCAAGATTGGAAGGTCCCTAGAAATGCTACCGAGGTGAGAAGTTTCTTAGGGTTGGCTGGCTACTATAGGAAGTTTATCAAAGACTTCGCAAAAATATCAGCTCCATTAACACGCTTGACGAAGAAGAACTTAGTCTTCACGTGGGACGTAGATTGTAATGATGCGTTCCAATGTTTAAAGAGAGCTTTGACCACAGCCCCAGTCTTAGTATTGCCATATGGGAGTAAGCCATTTACCGTTTATACTGACGCTTGTGGGACAGGACTAGGTGCAGTCCTAATGCAAGAGGGAAGGGTAATAGTCTATGGTGGAAGGCAGTTAAGAGTGCATGAAAGAAATTTCCCTACACATGACCTAGAGTTGGCCGCTATTGTTTTCGCGCTTAAGTCTTGGCGTCATTATCTTCTTGGCGAGAAATTCGAATTGTTCACTGATCAAAAATCGCTAAAATACTTATTCTCTCAGAAGGACTTGAACTTAAAGCAGCAAAGGTGGATGGAGTTCTTAGCATCCTACGACTTCGAGATAGCATATACCCCTGGCAAGGATAACGTAGTGGAAGATGCCTTAAGTAGAAAAAGATTATCCTTAAGTCCGTTGTTTGTTGAGCGGCGAAGTTTAGAGTTCATCTCTAAGTTTGACTTTACACCTTCCATTGACTTCTTACCTGGTTTGCTAGCATCCTTAGAGGTCAGACCTACGCTTTTGGGACGGATTGGCGAGGCACAGCGAGACGACCCATAGTTGGTTGAGTTAGTAGAAAAGCTCAAAGGAGAGGAGTCATCGAGCCATCTCCATAGGTATACCCTAGATGATAAGGGTTGGTTACGTAGGGACGGTAGACTTTGTATACCAAAAGACGATGACTTAAGGAAGACCATTCTTGATGATGCACATCGTTCGAAGATGACCATCCATCCCGGTGGGGACAAGATGTACATGAACATGAGACGAGTTTACTTTTGGGTCGGCATGAAGAAAGTGTGGTTGAGTATGTCGCTAGATGCTTGGTGTGCCAATAAGTAAAAGCGGAGCAAAAGAAGCCCGGTGGATTGCTTCATTCATTGGAGGTCCCACAATGGAAGTGGGAAAGCGTCTCGATGGACTTTATTAGCGGATTACCGAGATCGAGGAAGGGTAATACGGGTATTTGGGTCGTGGTAGACAGACTTACTTAGAGCGACCATTTCATTCACGTGAAGAGTAAGAGGACTGCTCCATGGTTAGCCTCCGTATACATTCAAGAAATAGTTCGTTTGCACGGTGTTCCTTCTAGCATAGTGAGCGACCGCGATCCTATTTTCACTAGCGAATTTTGGAGAAGCTTGCAAGAGGCGGTAGGGACTCAGTTATGTTTGAGCACCGCATATCATCCTCAGACGGACGGCCGGACCGAGAGGGTGAATCGTATTCTAGAGGACTTGTTGAGGTTATGTGTCTTAGATTTCGGAGGTACATGGGAGGAACATCTTCCGTTGGTAGAATTCGCATATAATAACAGCCTTCAGTCTAGAATTGGCATGGCACCATTCGAAGCTCGTTATGGATGACCATGTCGTTCGCCTACATGTTGGTGGGAAGCTACAGATAAGATCTTGCTTGGGCCCGATATGATTAGAGAGACTTCGGAAAAGATTGATTTGATCCGAAGAAGGATGAAAACGGCGCAAGATAGGCAGAAATCTTATGCGTACAAGAGGAGGTCAGATCTTGAGTTTGAGGTTGGGGACATGGTCTTTGTCAAAGCGTCTCCATTACGGAACGTCGTTCGCTTTGGGTCCATTGGGAAGTTAGCACCAAGGTTAGTAGGGCCGTTTCCTATTAAGGAAAGGATTGGGCAGATGGCGTATAAAGTGGAGTTGCCCGAGAGACTTAGTGGTGTACAGGACGTATTCCATGTATCACATTTGAGGAAGTGCTTGCACGAGACCGCAGAGGTGGTAGAGCCGAGCTTGCTTAGAGAAGTGGAGATCGAGCGTGATGCGACGATTCGATGAGCTCCTACGCGCATTCTTGGGTCGGAAATTAAAAAGTTGAGAAATAGAGAGGTCAAGCTCGTCAAAGTGCAATGAGGAGATGATGAGAGCAATGCTACTTGGGAGACGGAAGCGAAGATGCGTTCATTATACCCTTTTCTTTTTTAGGGTATGTCTTTTAATTTCTCCTTTATCGCTTATCTTGTACTTATCTTATCTTTAGTATGTCCTCTCGCTAGTAGCTTTGACCTTTAGATAGGATAGTCCTATGGTTGAAACATGTGTTTGAGACATGTTATGTATGGTGGATGCAAGTGGATGCCAGTGTTTGCTAGTGGTTGCTCGTGGATCCATATACACACACTTTAGGCACTAGATCGGCTCAGTCACTTCATATTGCATATTGCATATAAATGTGTGTTCATATGTAAGTAATGGATGAATAATGGTTGTACAATCATATGGATGTTGCATTTTGATGAATGGTTGTGCACACATGTAGAAATGATATGTATCGATAGGGTTCTTTTGCATACATAATGGACGCATGGCACTATCATGGTTTGCATTAATGAGGTCAACTGAATCAATAGACCGCCTGATTTTGCATCAGATAAGGAACATGTACACACACTTTTTGCATATGTTCATACAGCATTATAAATTTTATAAGGACAATGGATGCCCGTGTTTGCTGGTTGAGTAGATGGTTGTTTGGACGGTAGGATATACATTCTCCTTAACTTGGAGATTTCGGGGATGAAATCCTTTAAGGAGGGGAGAATGTAACACCCCGGATTTTTGAATAATCAAATTAACTAAAATAAAGAATAATAAATCTCAGAAGTGAGAATTATGGGGATTGGGTTGCGCCATTGTGTTCGTCTCGGAATTCTAGTGGAGATAGAGTCCGAGTTTGCGGGAAACGAGTACTGGATGAAAGAGTTATGGACAAACGAAGTTTGGTGGCAAAGTAAAGAAAAAAAATGCACTGGCGCACTTGGGAAGTGCACCAGTACATATTAACACTGGCGCACCTGCCAAGTACCCCCAGGCCGAGGCTGGAGCCTGCACAGCTTTTTGGTTCAGGCTGACCCGTGTGGTTGAGTCCATTCTGACTCCTTGTTGAGTCATTAGGGCTGACTCATCACCCTATCATAATTGAATGGTTTTGATTAACCCTAAGAACATCCGACGGCTTAAATTAATTCATAACTCTATAAAATGACCCATAGACACAAACCCTAAATCAGAATTAAAACTAAAACTATGGCCGTCATGCTGTTGTCTTGAGCCCTAGAGCAGCCGCCACCAAATCAAAGAGAAAGAACAGCAACCAAATCAGAACCACTCAACCCTAACAGCGATTCTTCATCAAAGGAGCGCTAATTCAACTCCAGAAATCAGAATTCAAAACTCAAGACTGCTTTTGAGTTGAGAGTTCGATAGTTTTAGCAAAATAATTAGTAATTTAATTAGATTAAGTTATAATGCGGATTGTATGGATGTGATATGAAGTATTGATTGCATGTTGTAGGATTATGATTGAATATCTATGATGTTATGATGTGATGCTATCTTGCAAAGTTATGTTGCTGTCATCCATGTTGTAATTTTATATACAATCAAATCGTCATGTTTCTTATGCTAGTTTGCGATATTGATTCATATGCTAAATCATTATTAGGCAAGTTTAGATTTTGGGTTCAAACACGAATCATATACATGTTGGGTAGAATTACATGTGACCTTACATGATTATGGCACCTAGTTTAGGTGAGAATTAAATTGAAAGATTAGGCTATTTCATGATACTTTACATGTTAGTTCACACCATTGTTGCGATGTATAAATCACATATGTGAATTTATGAGTTGGACATGAATCATGTTATGTTATTACCTATGCAAGTTTAATCCCTTTAGATATAGGTTCATGACATATGATGTCTATGCAAATTTGTGGCCATTATTTCATCAAGTTCACACCTTTAGATTTGGGTCTATGTTATACATGATGTTTATGCAAGTTTGTGGCCATTATTTCATCAAGTTCACACCTTTAAAGTTTGGAACCATGACATATGTTGTTATGCAAGTTGTAATCTTGGCATATGCAAGTTTTAGATGTAGAACATCATTCACATATGCAAGTTCACCCCTATGTTAGATCTATGCTTTAATTATGTATATATGTGATGCTTTCTTTTATTTCATGAGTTAGACTATTCGAGTCTAATGTATATTTTTACGTTAAACGAACAAATGTACTACGTGGGGAAAAAGGGAATAATATTAAAAATATTTAATTGGCATAATTGCCTTAAAAGGCATAAAATAAAATTGTGGTGAAATTGGTATGATTTTACATACCATAAATGGATGGACATAATTGAGTCAATTATGGACATCGCTAAATTTGGAATTGATTGATAATTTAAATAGGGAAAGTAATTCAAATTGGGGGTGATTAATTAGGAGTAATTAATCGTCTAAGACACGAGGTTAGGCTCTTTTGTGGTGTAAGACTGCTCGGACCCGCCCGGCAAATCCATCTGCCACAAATGCAGTCTAATGTGAGAGGTCTTAGGCATAAACTAAATACGTAACAATTGTAAAGACACGAGATTAGGCTCTTTTGTGGTGTAAGACTGCCCGGACCCGCCCGGCAAATCCAGCTGCCACAAATGTCAGTCTAATGTGAGAGGTCTTTATGAGGTTACGGTCTTAATGAATTAAGAAACACTTGGCTAGATAAGCATGTAGTGGGACATGAGGGGGTTAAGTGGGTGCCTTGGGGGGCATGTGGAATCTAGTAGGTGCCTTGGGTGGCATTCGGAAATACGATTAGAAACACTTAACCAAAACATGAAACATGTAATTGAAACATGAATAAGAAGTGGGTTAAGTGGGATGTACTAGAGGGGACCAAGCTTAGGTGGATAGCTTGTGTCAAGTAATAGGGGGGCCCGTTTCAACCAGTAACCCATACGTATCTTTGTGGGCTCGACCCAAGTCGAGGACGGGACACGCATACTGGGCTTGACTGTAAGAGGCCAAACCGGGTTAGCGGTGGCAACGCAAGTCCAACGGGTTCATATGCGTGTGTGGACCCAGGCTGGTAGGTAAGACGTTGTTGCATCGTGTAGGTATAAGCCGTGCATTCTTTGTTGTATCGGGTTGCCACTTTGGGGAGTGATACACCCCACAGTGGGGCCAGCACGGGTATCTACGAGTTAGGGAGCTGATCGTTTGGGGGTAGTGGGTACACCTAGTGGAGATAGGGGCAGACGGCACCTATGAAGGCAGCAAGGGGTGCACGAAACTACAAATATCATTATTAAGTCTGTAGGCGGGATCAACCTTAGGGTGACTAGTAGTGGTGCAGTATACTAGTGGCGGTGCAGTTTAGGAATAATCCCATAATGTTGGTGTAGTTCTGTAATTATTCTATAGTAGTTTAGGTGTGCTTTAACGATATCGTAATTCATCTTGTTTCCTTGTTTACTCTGTCATACTCAATGGTTCATGGTTATTTCCCTATTTTCCAACTTATGCCTTAGCCTAGTTACTTTGTTAATTATATTGTTTGAATTATCGCACTCGCCAGTCTTTATGTCTGACCCCCTTTTCCATCTCTTTCCTTCCCCCCCCCCTCCAGGTGCTCAGGTTGGAACTAGCACCAGTGGAGCTTGATCTTGGACTGCTTTTTAGAAGATTTCTTGGACCGCTGAAGTAAAGTTCAGCTTCTCCTTATTTATGGCTATTTTAATTTTGGGGATTATGTCTTTTAGTTTATGTACTTTGTTTTATCAAGATGGATATGATGTACTTGACTTTGGTTTATGGTTTTGATGATGTAATCAAACATATGGGTTTATCCGCTGCAATGAAATAAAGTTTTAAATTTTCAAGTACTGCTTTATATCTGTCTTGTTGTGATTTTCTGTTCTATATTCACTTAAAACGCTCCACTGAAGTTAAGGCATTCCCTTTGCGAGTGACCTTAATGGAGGTGGGGTGTTACAGGGGGGACATAGCCACCATGAAAAACAGACCCTAGTGATATCTTTATTTTGAGGCCCTTAAAGGCTGGCCTGTACAGATATGGAAAAGCTCCCGTCCGAGTTCCGTGTTTCTTGTGTAGCCCTGCCACGGAACTCGGTGCACATTATAGGATATGTGCGGTTAAGGCATCGAGCTACGAATTACGTATGTGGGAAAGTCTATATACATGCATGTCTGCTCTCAGTGGTGTATCGTATACTTGAAGGCATTATTCTGTGATGGAATCTGATTCGATCGAAGGTGGCAGTCTGTGTGCTTACGTAGGTGTAGTAATGGAAGATATATGCAGAACGTAACATTGTTATATAGAGACTCGTACGTCACTCCGGCGTAGGATGTGTGACTGCATACATTTCTATGGCATTGCAGTGGAGACCGTGTGAATGGGTTACCATGGGGTGTACCTTAATATTGGGGGTAGCTATATATATATATATATATATATATATTGTATTATGTTAATCCACTGAGAATAAATGGGTACGACGTGTGTGTAAGCCTTAAGTGTTGTTGACACAAGTAACCTAATAAATAAGAAAATGTGATTGGATGGTATATTTAGGGTTACCCGAAATGTACAGCTTAAATCCAGTCACCGGAACTTTTGTTCTAACCCCTCCTCATAACATACTCATAGGTTAGATTTGTGGCAGAGATATGATAGCTCTGGATACTGATTAGGCAGTATTATTACTATGCTAAGGCTATACTTTGATTATGTTATACTTTATCCATTCCGCTGTGAGATATTTTCTAAGCTTTGATATATTTTATATCTCTGTCATTTCTGCAGGATACCTGAGCAACCAAAACGGGTTTCGATGGATTTGAATTTTGAAAAAATTTCGGTCTGTCCGAATTTGGGTTGTTACATAAACATTATTTTTAGAGTATAAAAACATAAGAGAATATTATTTAATCATATGATTAAATACTTAATATATATGTGGTACGAAAACTATCTATTTAGTTATACTAGAAAGAAGAAACCAAATCAATTAGGATGCGACATTTGTCCGTTTTGAACTCACGCGTTTCCATTTTCGCATATTGTTCGATTTCTGCAGTTCAACTTTCAAGTTTCAACCGCCTCCCCTTTCCTCCCTTTGCAATGCTTTCTTCCACAACCGATACCTCACCCGTTTCTTCTCCAACTATGAATATGGGAAATACTATTCACCTTTTTGACGCTCTCCTCCATTCCATTTCTTTAACTCTTCTTCCATTCGGAGGCAACAGTTGCTATACATGTCTGCTTCTAACCGCGTAAACATTTTCTCTATTACCTACAACCGTTTTCTTCAGATCTGAGAAACACAATCACAAAGGCCAAATTCAAGAAAAAAAATCAAAACTATTTTATTTTATTCTGCTTTCTCAACATTCATTTGATTTCATCTAAAATTGATTTACCTCAAATTCTGCTTCACCCATTTGGATCCCTATCTACAACATGTATTTTCAACCAATTTCCGATAGAAATTAGGCGTTTGGGCTGAAGGTACAAATTTCGTTTTCATTTTTGTCTCATGTAACCGCATCGATTATCTTCTGTTAATCACATCATTATATACTCAACTGCAAAGTTGTCCTCTGAATTTGCATACGTACAAGTTTTGTTGTTCTAATATATAGTTTCAACCCTGATATTGTAGCATTATGAATATCCAGTTGTACTAATGGTTGTCTATACAATTTTTTTTCCTTGTTATTTTTGTTTATTCTTTGTTGTAACTATGAACTAAACCTGTAAGTCCTAAACTATAAATTTTGGGTATTATCTGGCACCATATTCTGGTAAGAAAATAATATTATGGTTTTGAAATTCAAGCAATATGGCATCAATCGCTCATAATTTGTGTAATATATGGGTAAAACTCAACTTTCTTACCGTTAATGAAATACAATTTCACCTATTGATTCAAATAATTGATACTTCAGGAATTCATTTATCTACTACTGTCATAATATTTTCTGCAATAACATTTTAAAAGCAGCGTTTCTGCACTAACCTATTCCTATCTCAAGCGCACATTCATTTTTCACATATACCATAAATAAAAGTGGCTAGAGCATGAGTTAGTAATTTTAGTACATTGTTTCAAGATGGGTAAATGGAATAAATTTAGTAAAGTTTTATACGCATTGCTCAGAACGTAACTAATTTTGTTGACTTATTTATTTACTTACAATTGTTATTTATGGTTACTTTAAATATATTTTTTCAAAATGAGTAAACATAATATACTTTATAATGGTTGACATACGCACATTAATCTAGATAATGAAACTAATTTCACTTCATATGCAACCATTACCTTCATTTAATTTACTTGAATTTTATTTATTTCCAACTATCTGTCCATTACTTAAACTAGAAAGCAGAAACCAAACATTTATCTAATCACCACGTGTCCTAACATCAGTTATGTTCTTCGTGCGGATAGATGTGAGCGTCAGATGGTTAATTCTCTCCTTTCTATTCTATCTTCATTTTTCCCCAAATTATGTTTCAAAATTCTATTTTTGTTCCAAACAAGTTTTTAATTCCTCTCCAAATCATTCATCCCCTTGCCTCATACGCCTCACATTTTGCTTGTAAAAACGTAGTTGTTCGTTATACATCGTACATAGCTTTAAATCTTCTTCATAATCTATACTCTGGATTGACCTCATATTACGTCAACCATTAGGAGTTTTCAGGTATGGTGAAATTAACTATTCCTCTATAACTTTAATTTGTTATATACTCAGATTTAACTCCCATGCTTATTATTTTAATTGGTTCATTCTTGCACTATGGGTTGTAGAGATGTTGACCATTTCTGCAATTGTGCATTTCAATGGATTCCCCATCCATAAGCTCTTATATTATTCTCTCAGGTGCGTTGTTATTTTACATCCTCTAATTATTTACCCACTTTTATAATTTGGTTTTTTGATGCTTCCCATATATGTCCATTCTTTTTTTTTTTTGGCTATCAATAACACTTACTTTCACTAATTGCAAAAAAGTAAAATTATTAGAAAATGGAGGGGAGAACTTTTAACGTTAAATTGTGTTGTTCTAACTCCCAAACTCGCATTTGTTCCCTTACTCATTCCACAAAGAAATTTTCTTGACTATTATAGTCTTCCCTATCTATGTGGTAAAACACATGCTTTATTGTTTTTGAAAGAAATAGTTCAACTCTTAGTTCTGATTCTATTTTGGTTTTCCTTTTGTTTTAAAATTTTTTGACCAGACGTTGATATTTCCAGCCCAATTTTCATATTCGTTAAATGCTAGATTGTAGTTGTTTATTTTTTATCCTAAATTACGTTCTTCGAAATTTATTTTTGAAATACATTGGGTTTGGGTTTGTATAAAATCGTTAGTACATTTTTCTTTGTGGTTGATTGTTTTCTTTTCAACCTTTTCACTATTATTAACATATGTTAGACCGATGAATTTGAACGAAGTAGGTTGACTAAGGATTGTTTCTTTTCTTCCATATCATTTCAGTTGGATCAAATGAAACATGTAAGTCGCACTAAAATTTTCAAAAGAAAGTGTAATGTGTTAGATTATATGCCGCTTAATTTTGGTACAACTTTGTTGAAAGATTTGCACATCTCGACTTTTATTTCGACAACCGACAGTATTATATAATTTAATATTCTTAATTTATGAACCCAGATTACTGATAATTTTTCAATTTACATACGTTTGGTGATCTTGATTTGGTGTATTTTGTTGACTCCAAAAACAAAACCATGCTCTTCACACGTTGTCATCTAAGATCTACTTAGCCTATTTTAATAACGAATAAATAAGAATGAGGTATTGTTGTTTTCCATACCTATGTTATATACAACGAAAGCTACCTAGATTAATTAGCTTATAGATAAGCTTTTCTCCATATGAATATAGTTTACACAGTAATTGTAACTGTTACCTTTGTTGTCCAAATTATGTTTGAAACACCCCACCTCCGTTAAGGTCACTCACAAAGGGAATGCCTTAATTTTGGTGGAGGTTTATAAGTAAAAGTCACAGATAAACTCAAGACAGATATAAATAAATACACATATTTTAAACAGCGGAATCCAAACAGACTTTTTATTTCATTAATACGTGTTCAAATCATAACATTCCATAATTGTCTCAAAATGCTTTCATCATTACAACCTCATAACTGTCTTGATTATTAAAGAAGCATAAAGCATAAATAAAGTGACAAAAATCCCCAAAGTGATATCCAAAGCCATTATCCGAGCAAAAGAGATCCAAATCATACATCTACTGTAACGACCCGTGTTTTTGGCACTCGAATATGTAATTTAATTTATTTAATTTAAATATTATATTTGGAATATCAATGGAATTAATATCTAATTCGCTATTTAAACAAAGTTCGACGTTATATATTTATATAATTATAAATAGAGCTTGAAATATAGCGCAGCAATTTGAAAATTCGAGTTTGAACTTCAACTGGACATACAAAGTCCGATATAAGTCGGATTTCTGTGAAACAAGACACGTTGGGACCATATTGATGATAATTTTCATATAAAAGAGAAAATCCAGATTCCGTGTTATAGATAGTAAGTTATGGCCAAAACAAATTTTGAAATAGTCGCTATGGAAAATCGTTATTTAATTATGGGCCTTTAAAATAGCCGTTTTGCAAACGGACTCAGATTTCGACAAAATCAGTTTCATTGGGACCATATCGCTAAATTATTATCAGAAAGTCAAACGGCGTGGCAAACAGATGTCGTATGTGACCACAGCAACCGTAAACGCCCGTTCAAATTCTATAGCGTGCATTCAAATAAATATAAGGAGTATTTGGGCATAACTTGAGCAGACGATCGAATTTGGCCGCAGAACCAGTTCCGTTGAGTTCGTATCGTCGATTAGAGTCAGGATAGGTATATAGTTTGTTATTTTTAGAGATCGAGAAATTTGGCGTTAAAAAGGGTAGGGCGGTTCGGGGTAAAAACAGCCTATCGGGCAAACGGTCTCAGAATGCGACGAAACTAGTGCCGTTGGGTTCGAATCGAAAAGTTATTATAAGATATCAAGGTTTCAGGTTGATTCGATTTATCTGGTGACCGTGGAAAAATTAAAAGCGTGTTTATTTCTGGTTTTATAAAGGAAATTTTTCCAAACGATGTCGGATTTCGACGAAACTTATTCCATTGGATCCGGAATGTCTTTTTACACTAGGATTAGTTTTTTTATCAGTAAATAGAAATCATTTGTAGGGGTTTTACCGCGTTACTTTGGGATGAAGTCTCGATTAATAATAAAAGAATATAAACCTTTTCTATTTATATACCAACCTTTTTTTTTTCTCAAACCCTAGGTCTCGGTCAAATTTGTTTTGCCTGGTCAAGAGGGGACCGAAGTGAAAATACGATGCCAACTCAAGAGGAGACCGAAATGAAAACACACACTGAAACACTGGTCAGATCAATAAAACAACTCATACTACTCTCTAACTTTTCTACAGACCTAAGACAACACTCTGATGTACCTAATGAAGTGCGAATAGATCCCTCGCCTACCCTGTTTCGTTCCACAGCTGCTCTAGCGTATAGGATACAGGGTGATTGACGTCGAACTTATCTTACTTTTTTTCCTTCGCTATAAATACAGTCATACTTCGGCTCCTCTCCATCGTGCATTCGTGCTGATGTGAGAAGCATTCACATCAGTTCTTCATTTTCTTCCAGTTATATATATATATATATAAAAGAAAGAGGGTTCGAATACTGTTTCGGAACTAAATATAATATGGAGATGAAAGCGGGTTCGTCAGTCCTTGTTCAAAGTAGTGAAGGGTGCGGGTTTTGTATATAGCCGGTATGAGTTTCCGTATGTATATACAAATGAAGTGGGGAGTACTTGTGTGTAGAGATGATGATGGAGTGAAGTAGGAATGGCTGTTGTATTTTCACCGTGGAGGAGGTCAGTGGGTGTCCAAAAGTAGGAGAAGAATTATGCAAAGCGGGCTGTTCATATTTGTGGACTTGGGCTGCGGAAGGACAGCAGGCGTTTGGCTGTGCTAAAGGAGTAAAGGCTCTAATAGGAAGAAGTAATAAGATGGGAGTGGTGGAGTTGCTTTTGGTCTGTAGAAGGAACGCGGAAACAATATGAGGACGATAGAAGTGGGTGGCCTGTACAGTGCGAGGTTGGAAAGGAGGAGTGGAGTGATGGCGAACCGTTTCAGGTAGTGAAGTTCATGCTTGCGTTTTAGTCACTAATAAGAGAAAAAAAATTGCGGAAAGGAAACAAAATAGGAGACCTGTGCTGAACGGTTGAAGGATAATGAAGCAAGGGAGAGAATTGGCCGAGGAGATGAGGACATGTACTGGAAATGAAGCACGGATCATGGAGGGTTCGAACGAGTTGTGAGGGAGCAGTAACAGAATGGAACAAATCAGAGGCGCGTTGCGACCGTATCGACGAGCGTAATGTTGTGGGATTCGACGGACATAGTTGAACGCAGTCGGAAGCATGTAAAACAAACTGTTCCAGCGACGGACGAATCAAGGTGAGTTAAACTCACTCAGTTTTCCCCATTTATATTTTAATATAAATTTGGTTTTTATTTTGTTTGCTGATGATTGCTTGTTTGCTAGTTATACATTTGTTGATTGATTTAACTAATGAAATTAAACCGTGTTTAATTTCAGTGAAACACCAAATCGTTACTTTTAACGATTGGTTCCAATAAAGGTGACTCACCTTGGTTGGTCACGTTTATTTATAAACGTGTTTTTAAATGATTGAACCGTTTGAATTGCTTGTGGTTGATGTTGAATGGTTGCTATTTAGTTTATCAGTTAAACAAAATCGAATAGCCGGATTTGAGAAAACCAATTGAATACAGGGAAGAACAGGTTGGAGGGACCCAACTGGATCCCTCAAATGTATTATTTATTTTCATATTATCATATATGAACTGATCTGTTTGAGTGATTGATTTGATGGTTGATCATTAATTGAATATTCAACATCTGTTTGGTTTGAACCAATAGGTGATATTGGTTAAGTGTTTGGCAGAGTATGGCCTTTAAAATCAATCGGGTTATAGACAGTGATTCACCGTCAGGTGAATCGATAGAGTTGAAGTTATAAAATTTACTTTATAACTGGAGTTAGGTTTTGGGAAAAATGTATTATTCTGAACAAAAGTTATTAAAGAGAATTAAATAAATGTTTTATTTATTTAAGATTTGATTTGTTAGTAATTTATTTTATAAAGAAAATTCTGATGTTAATCAGATTTACAAAAAATGAGAATAGAGAATGAATCGAATGGTTAAACTTTGATAATTGTTTTGAAAAGAAAACAATTAATGGAAATAATTTAAATTAATTATATTTTTAATTAATTTAAAGTGAAGGTTAATTGGAATTAGTTTACGAGATAATCGAATTTTGACTTGACAAAATTGACCATTTAAACTGGAATCGAATATCAAATTAGTTTGTTTCGAAATTGCGAAATGAAATAGTTGAAGAATATTGTTTTAACTTTAAATAAGATCTTTAAAAAGGATTTTCTATTTATCTTAGTAAATAAAGAAATTAACTACTGAAGTAGTTAATGAGTAAAGAAAATTATTGTTTTAATAAGAATTTAGAAGACTACTTTTGAAAAGTAATCGAAGAGAAGTGTAATCCAAATTGGATTGTGAAAGGAATCTTTGAGCGGGTTTTATATTTAAAGCTAAGATGTTTATAATGATGTTAAAAAGAGGATTTCAAGCGAAGATGATAACTTAAATTTAAGTGTTGTTTAATTATGTGAATTAAGGTAAAGGGTTTATATAAACCAGGGTCGTGTAAATGAGGTTTAATGTGTTAAGGCGTTAATTTTATTTAACGTTACTTGAAAACAAGATCAAGTAAAAAGGAGAATTTTAAATGAGATTTCCAAATGGGAAAATGGTCGAATAATTTTGAAAGGAGATTGGAAATAAGCGAATCTGGCAAAGAACTGAGTTATAGGGTTGTTTAACCAAATCCAATAGTTAAATGGAATTTGTTTGAGACTAGAATGAAATATTGATTTTGATTACAACTTATGTTTATCGGAGGATAAGAACATTGTTGATCAAGGTCTGAGAGGTAATTAAAATACCCCAACTTGAACAACATCGGGATTATCTGAAGATAGTATTAGTTGGTAATCGTAAGAGACGTTAGTGGATATGTTTTGAAAATCTAAACAGCGACTTTTAGCGCTGTTGTTATAATGTTTTTGTGAATCTAATAGCGAGTTTTAGCGCTGTTGCTATGGTAAATGTTTTGTAAACCTAAAACAGCGATTATAGTGCTGTTGTTTGTAAATCTAAATTAGTAATTATAACGCTATTGTTATAACATATGTGTATAAATTTCTTTGTTAAAACTAATGGATTTCCGAATCTAAAAGAAGATTTGAAGGAAGAATTAAGTGGGAAATTGAATATAGTTATTCAAGATAGAATTAGCCAAACATAATCATTCGGCTGAGTTGCCATTTCGTACGACTGCTAGCGAAATTCGCAGGGCTGCAGATAGCCTACGGCGGTCGGATGTTTCCTGAGGGAATCAGGCGTAACCATTGTGATCGCTGCGATCTAGAGTCGAGCAAATAGAGTAAGTCGAATGTTAGTTAATTGAATTAGAGTTATTCAAATATCATATTTTTTGAACAATTAAAGAATTCGAAGTTTTTAATTTAACAAAAGTAAATCAGTTTGATTTAAAGGCCAGGTAATGCTGAATACTGAACCAGTGAACTCATTGGAGTGTCATGTTTGAAAACACTGAGTATTTTGATAGTTAAAACACTGACCATCAAATCTGTCCAATACGATTGTTGGTACGGGAAGACCGGGATCGAATTTATATTCGAAAACCATTCCGACCAACAAATACGTGATGATATCAGAAGATGGTCGAGATGGTGCTGTGAAGACCGTTGATTTTCATAAACGGAAGAACCACTAATTTTCTCTGCCTGGCAAGCCGAGATAAGCTGTGATTCTGTCGTAGTTGGAATCTACGGGTTGCAAGGACTTCTCGCTACTGATCCATGGGGTGATTCCTATATTGGATGCGGTAGGAGAGTGCCTTCGGTTCATCCTGTTCCTGGGTGACGTGTATGGACGAGTGTCTGACAGAGTATTTCCAAAGGGTCACGTACGTTGATTTCTTCAAACGTACGATAGTTGTTGGCAGGGAATTGCCATTCTCTAGCTTTCGGCTAGAATATTTTTGGGGACGTCAATTAGTGATATCTGACGGATCTGACGATGTGGCGTTCAAAGTGAATGACGACCAGATGATCAAGAGTAATCTAGACCTCAAGTCTCATCAACCGGGAAATAACAAAAATCGGGCAGGCAGCATGGCTATGTGGGTCGCTCCCATTAGGATGTATAATCACCTGTCGAGAGAAAATCCTATTGTTCCTTGTATCTATGTTTCGATGCTGTCCCTTGTCGGGAGACGGTTGCTGATCCCAACCGTCGGTGATATACATTCGATACACTCAAGCGAAATGAGTGGTCGGTCATGTGTGGGCCGGGTTGCAAGAAGTTCTTGTTGAACCCAGTGTATTCGTCTCTAGAGATACACTATCGGAAGGTGGACCCATACCTTGTCATAGATGGAATCCAATCTCCAATAAGCGCCTACGGGTTTTGATTGTATACTATATATGTGGAGTGTGAGATGCAAGCATTCCACTAGATTCTATTTACTTGTATTTAGACATTATTATAATATCAGACAAGATATTGGTTTCAAAACTGTTTTGGGTTATCGTAAGGTAAAAACCATCCGTGTTTATGTGTGGATTTGGTCTTACGATTATCCTCTTCTTTTGAAAAGATTTTGAACTTTAAAATCATGATTGGATGATTTACCCTTATACTGTGCGAGTTTATCTCACTCTGGTTCACCAGACTGACCCGGTGTTTTGTAAATGCTCGGGTTAGCCCGGAGTGTACAGGTTCAGGTTAGCGACTGCTATGAAGAGACGAGCTGGAAGAGTCCAGACGTATGATATTACTACTATTCCGCTGTGTGTTGTATATGGGAACAGGCTATTATAACTGTCCCATGGTATGATGTACTCTGATACTGTAAGTATTTTCAAAGCTCTCAATAAAGATTTATTTCTGTATTATATTTTGTTCCGCTGCGATGTGAGACTCTGTGTTGTGTTGTTTCTTCTTTTTCTTGTATTCTAATATTTCTTACCTTATCTATTCTCACCCTCTAACTTCTTTCTATAAATGATCTGGAATGTTCGATGTCTGAAAGGGTCAACATGGTAGTTTGATGTTGATTTTCGGAGTCGAAAATCCCAGTTCGTTACAGTGGTATCAGAGCTGTTGGTTAAGTGATTACCTTGGCTCTGTGGCGTGACTCAATAGAGATGGGGTTAGCAATACCCTAAATTGAGTATGAGTGTATGTATATGAGTGAACGTACTTGTATATTTTATAAAAATTGTTTTATATTGTGGAGATTTATTTGTTTGAGGTGTTTATGAGTTCTGGTCGATCAGTTTGATCCACTGTATCGATAGGGGTTTCTAAACACTCAACTACGATAAACCGACACAGTATGTTTTGAAAGAGGGTAAATGAAATAATTTTACCCAAATTATATTTTAATATAAAAGAAGGATATATATTTGAAGTATTATAGTATATTGGATGTGTTGGTTGATTATAATTAAAAAAGTTATATAAATAACCAATTCAAATTCGTATAATATAAAAGCAGATTAATTGAATCTGAATTAAATCAGAACTAGAATTAAAATGCTGAAACTGGGAAAAATGTTCATAAAGGGATTTGAATTGAATATACGAGAATTTTAAAATCCTGGGAGATTTTAAATTATTTACAAGCATCGTGAATTTTATTTTGAAATAGATTTCAAAATGAAAGTGTTTAAAATTGATGTTTTGAAAAGATATAGTATTTAACTCACTTTGATAGCTGGGAAATAACTCTGAGGATGCTGGCCACATCATCATTGTTCATTTCCGAGTTCTAAGTGACGGATTACTACCAAAAATCTTGTTTTGAATTGCTTTAAGAAAAACAAGTTGTTTTGAATCCCGAAAGGGAATAATTTATTTTAGAAAAACTAAACTGTTTAAAACTCCCAGGAGAGATAGCAGGAATTAAACAAATTAAAGGAATTTGTGAAAACAAATATGAATTGAAATCAATTAACTTGAAATTGAACCGGGATATAATATATCGAGTAGAATCAGATTTGAATTGTGAGACAGGAATCTGAAATGGTATTGGACTGGTAAGTTAAGGGTTGAAATCAATGATGGATGGAAGTGGAGTTAAGGATGAGATTTGGCTTGGACGCATGAATGATCTGGTTTTGAAGATAAAATTGGAATTTTGTTTGGGAATGCATTTGTATATGCTGTCAGGGTAGCAGATGAAAAGGATATAATGATATGCCCGACAAAAAGGTACACGTTTACTTTTACATGGATTTGGAGATTTGTGAGCCGATTTGGCAAGCCACTTGGCTGTTTTATTTTCTTTTGAATTGGAGAAGGCCCAGAGTGGCGAGTTGTGGTTGTACCGATTGAGCCGTACAGAGGAGGTGCTGGCGAAATTTTTCGAAAATTTAAAGTGTTAGAAAATTTTCGATATTTTTGAAAATATTTATTTACTGTATTGAATTGGTTTCTAATTTAATATAAAATTAGATTTGAAATTAATGAGTTTATAACGTTCTTTCTTACCTTAGCAATTTCGAGGACGAAATTATTTTAAGGGGGGAAGAATGTAACGACCCGTGTTTTTGGCACTCGAATATGTAATTTAATTTATTTAATTTAAATATTATATTTGGAATATCAATGGAATTAATATCTAATTCGCTATTTAAACAAAGTTCGACGTTATATATTTATATAATTATAAATAGAGCTTGAAATATAGCGCAGCAGTTTGAAAATTCGAGTTTGAACTTCAACTGGACATACAGAGTCCGATATAAGTCGGATTTCTGTGAAACAAGACACGTTGGGACCATATTGATGATAATTTTAATATGAAAGAGAAAATCCAGATTCCGTGTTATAGATAGTAAGTTATGGCCAAAACAAATTTTGAAATAGTCGCTATGGAAAATCGTTATTTAATTATGGGCCTTTAAAATAGCCGTTTTGCAAACGGACTCAGATTTCGACAAAATCAGTTTTATTGGGACCATATCGCTAAATTATTATCAGAAAGTCAAACGGCGTGGCAAACAGATGTCGTATGTGACCACAGCAACCGTAAACGCCCGTTCAAATTCTATAGCGTGCATTCAAATAAATATAAGGAGTATTTGGGCATAACTTGAGCAGACGATCGAATTTGGCCGCGGAACGAGTTCCGTTGAGTTCGTATCGTCGATTCGAGTCAGGATAGGTATATAGTTTGTTATTTTTAGAGATCGAGAAATTTGGCGTTAAAAAGGGTAGGGCGGTTCGGGGTAAAAACAGCCTATCGGGCAAACGGTCTCAAAATGCGACGAAACTAGTGCCGTTGGGTTCGTATCGAAAAGTTATTATAAGATATCAAGGTTTCAGGTTGATTTGATTTATCTGGTGACCGTGGAAAAATTAAAAGCGTGTTTATTTCTGGTTTTATAAAGGAAATTTTTCCAAACGATGTCGGATTTCGACGAAACTTATTCCATTGGATCCGGAATGTCTTTTTACACTAGGATTAGTTTTTTTATCAGTAAACAGAAATCATTTGTAGGGGTTTTACCGCGTTACTTTGGGATGAAGTCTCGATTAATAATAAATGAATATAAACCTTTTCTATTTATATACCAACCTTTTTTTTTCTCAAACCCTAGGTCTCGGTCAAATTTGTTTTGCCTGGTCAAGAGGGGACCGAAGTGAAAATACGATGCCAACTCAAGGGGAGACCGAAATGAAAACACACACTGAAACACTGGTCAGATCAATAAAACAACTCATACTACTCTCTAACTTTTCTACAGACCTAAGACAACACTCTGATGTACCTAATGAAGTGCGAATAGATCCCTCGCCTACCCTGTTTCGTTCCACAGCTGCTCTAGCGTATAGGATACAGGGTGATTGACGTCGAACTTATCTTACTTTTTTTCCTTTGCTATAAATACAGTCATACTTCGGCTCCTCTCCATCGTGCATTCGTGCTGATGTGAGAAGCATTCACATCAGTTCTTCATTTTCTTCCAGTTATATATATATATATAAAAGAAAGAGGGTTCGAATACTGTTTCGGAACTAAATATAATATGGAGATGAAAGCGGGTTCGTCAGTCCTTGTTCAAAGTAGTGAAGGGTGCGGGTTTTGTATATAGCCGGTATGAGTTTCCGTATGTATATACAAATGAAGTGGGGAGTACTTGCGTGTAGAGATGATGATGGAGTGAAGTAGGAATGGCTGTTGTATTTTCACCGTGGAGGAGGTCAGTGGGTGTCCAAAAGTAGGAGAAGAATTATGCAAAGCGGGTTGTTCATATTTGTGGACTTGGTGTAACAACCCGGAAAATCTGGGCCAGTTTGAAAATTTTATTTTGGCAATTTTAGCGAATTTTGATTATTTAAAATGAATTATTTTAAATAATATCGACAATAAATTTATTTTGAATATAATTCGAACGTATATATTATACGCGTCGTCGTTAGAATATAAATAATTATATATAATTATAAATAGAATTGAAAATGGCGCGGTAGTTCGATAATTCGATTTCAAACTTCAATTGAATGTACCGGGTGCAAAACAATCCGGATTTTAGTGAAACCAAAAATAATGGAATCTAATAGTGAATATCTTTCCAGCGAATCCGAAAAATCAAGATTTCATATCGGGAATCAAAAGATATGTCCAGTTGAAAATTCTGAATAGTCGCTATGGAATTCAGGCCCTTAAAAATGGACATTTTGCAAACGACCTCGGATTTCGACGAAACCAGTTTTGTTGGATCCGCAGTGCCAAGTTATTGCTAAATTCCAAATTTCATAATTTTTCGAATCAATATGTGAGCGTGGCAAAGGAAAACGCGTTTGACCTGTTTCAGTTGATTTTAATCGACTGGAAATTGGCCATTTTTCTAACGGTCTCAGAATTCGACGAAACTAGTTTTGTTAGGACCGTATCGTCAATACGAAGCTAGAAAATATTTTTCTGCAATTTTTCTAGTTAGTATGTGACCCCGGTAATTTGAAATGTACGTTTAAAATTCAATATAGTGATTTAAATGTAAATTCAAAGGAAACTGATCGAAACGGTCAAATCAGCTTGCGATACATGTCCCATTGTGTTCGGAATGGGGGTGAAACGCTATGGACGACAGGCGGTGGGCCTCGTTTCGAGTTCGTATTTAAAGGTCAACCTTTTTTCGAATAAAATAATTAAAATAATAATAATAATAAAAAAAAAAAAATATATATCTTCTTTCCCTTTTATACGTTGGCCCCCCCCCTTCTGCAGATCGAATAAAAATAAATAAATAAAAAACCCCCAAAGAAAATCGCGCCTCCCTCCTCCTGTCGGCGCCACCCTTTGCCAGAGCCGACCGCCGCCTCCGCCGAGTCCACCTCCCCCTCGCGCCCATCCTCTGATGAACCCCGCTCGAGCCTCGCGACCCCTGGACCCCAACCCCAAATCGCCACGCCCAGCAAACCACCGCAAATCGAAACCCTAGCCCCCAAGCCACTGTCGCCTCGCGGCTGCCCACCGCCGACCTCCGATGCTCGCTCCCCTCTCCCTATCCTCTGTTGACCAAAGACTGTAAGTTTAGTTTTGTTTTATTTGTTTATTTTCTTTTATCTGTAAATTTTATTAATGTTTAAAAACTGTTTTATTAAAAATTGAAAAACTGATTTTAGTTAAATAGAAAAAAAAACAGTGAGCATTTTTAATATGACATTATTTATAAAATCAGTTTTCTTATATATATATATCTTTTTAGAAAAGTTTAGAAATTGATTTTGTTAACAAGCGAAAAGATTTGATTTTTGGTTAACTTTTATATATGTATATCATTATTTTTGAAATACAAGACATGAGTTGTTTTTGAAAATAAAGTTAGCGATGTTTTTAAAATATAAAGAAAGGATTTTTAAGATGTATAAAGTTGGGATTTTTAGAATTAAAAATAGGTTTTTTATTTATTAAACTTCGAACTAAAAATTCGATTTTTATCTATTAAACTTCGAACTAAAAATTCGATTTTTATCTATTGAACTTCGAACTAAAAATTCGATTTTTATCTATTGAACTTCGAACTAAAAATTCGATTTTTATCTATTAAACTTTGAAATAAAAATTCGATTTTTATATATTGAACTTTGAAATAAAAATTCGATTTTTATATATTGAACTTTGAAATAAAAATTCGATTTTTATATATTGAACTTTGAAATAAAAATTCGATTTTTATATATTGAACTTTGAAATAAAAATTCGATTTTTATATATTGAACTTTGAAATAAAAATTCGATTTTTATATATTGAACTTTGAAATAAAAATTCGATTTTTATATATTGAACTTTGAAATAAAAATTCGATTTTTATATATTGAACTTTGAAATAAAAATTCGATTTTTATATATTGAACTTTGAAATAAAAATTCGATTTTTATATATTGAACTTTGAAATAAAAATTCGATTTTTATATATTGAACTTTGAAATGGAAATTCGATTTTTATATTTATTGAATAACATAGTAAAAATTCGATTTTTACATATGTAGTGAAAGCGGACAACGAAGGTGACAAAAATGGCGAAACGACGAAGACTTCTGCAAATGAAGAGCCGTGGAGCTAGGATAGCTATAAGTGAGAATTTCTCACCTTTCAATTTATTTTTCTAGTTATATATATACTAGGATGCAGACGGTGCTTAGTAGCACCCGACACCCGTCCACAGACCATGGACTTGTTTGTTTGACTGTTTGGTGATTGATTGTGATATTGGTTTGAATGTGGTTTGTGGTGTGAAAAATCGAATCGATAAATTGGTTAGGATTAGACGTGCGCCGTTATAAGGCGAAGGAGTAAGGCTAGGTTAGACCCTTACTCCAAAGTTTGTGGTTTGCATAACGAATTGATTTGATTGATGTGTGAATGGCGTGGGCCTTCACTAGACCGGGGATAAGGCTAGGCCTTGTCCCGTTTCTAGTATCGTGCCGTTATGCCGCCGAAATTTTCTAAAATAAGTTAGAAAAATAAAATTAGCATTTTATTTAACGAATGAACTGAATATAAATTCATATGTTAAAATAAAATGTGTTATCGTTAAAAATATAATTTTTAACGTGAATGTGAATAAATAAATATTCATTTACAAACCAGACGGTTTGTTTATGTACACCTATTTGAATGACGTTGATTGGGTCGATAAATTTTACACATCGCCTAACTGCACAAATAAAATATGTGTTTGATTGTTTGAAACCCCACACGGGTGTTAGGATGAAATTTGAAGTTCACTCATCCTGATTTATTAAATATGTCGATCGATTGATTGACAAGCTGCTATAAGCGTTAAATGTCTATATTTGATGCTTATACAGTGTAGTGCACTTTGGTTGATGGTTGATTATTCATCGTTGTTGATATATACATGTGTTGTAGAAAATCCATATAATTAACATTATATGGTAATTGATTGGGCCTCATTCCAGTTTCGAGAAAAATAGAAATATTTGAAATAGAAATATTTGAAATAGAAATATTTGAAATAGAAATATTTGAAATAGAAATATTTGAAATAGAAATATTTGAAATAGAAATATTTGAAATAGAATATTTGAAAATAGAAATATGTGAAGCCGTGAGGATTAGATTGACGCCATTTTGACGTGAACGATATTTATATCGATTTTATTCATTTTAAAATGAATATTGAAACGTGATTTCGAAATCGAATATTTTGAAATGAATTGAATTGAAAACGATTTCGAAATGAATTGAATTGAAAACGATTTCGAAATGAATTGAATTGAAAACGATTTCGAAATGAATTGAATTGAAAACGATTTCGAAATGAATTGAATTGAAAACGATTTCGAAATGAATTGAATTGAAAACGATTTCGAAATGAATTGAATTGAAAACGATTTCGAAATGAATTGAATTGAAAACGATTTCGAAATGAATTGAATTGAAAACGATTTCGAAATGAATTGAATTGAAAACGATTTCGAAATAAATTGAATTGAAAACGATTTCGAAATGAATTGAATTGAAAACGATTTCGAAATAAATTGAATTGAAAACGATTTCGAAATGAATTGAATTGAAAACGATTTCGAAATAAATTGAATTGAAAACGATTTCGAAATGAATTGAAAACGAATTCAAATTGAATTGAAAGCGATTTCGAAATAAATTGAATTGAAAACGATTTCGAAATGAATTGAATTGAAAACGATTTCGAAATGAATTGAATTGAAAACGATTTCGAAATGAATTGAATTGAAAACGATTTCGAAATGAATTGAATTTTAAAACGATTTCGAAATGAATTGAATTGAAAACGAATTCAAATGGAATTGAAAGCGAATTGAAATGAATTCAAATTGAATTGAAATTTGAATTGAATAGAAATGAATTTTGAAACGAATTTATAAAGAAGAATTCAATTTTGATTTGAATTGAAAAGGAAGTTGAAATTGCTTTTGAAACGAATTTAAAACCATTTATATAATTCGTTTTAAATAGTAATCGACGAAATATATATTATATATATTATATATATAATATAATGGCCTGAATAGAACGCGCCGCGCTGCGGCAGTTCGCGAATTTCGATCATTTGTTTCAAACGGACATTACGGGAGATCCGACCGTCGGATTCTCCTAAAACCGGAACCGTTGGGTTCGTATCGAAAAGAGCTTTCTAATGAATGTTAGAAATTTGAAATCTAACGGTTGGATTTGGAGATACGTCCAAATCAAATTCGAAAAAGGTCGCTGTAAGTGCAGTTCGATGGCCGTTAATGGAAATCGACCGTACGGGCCTTGATAAAATTATTAAAAATAGTAATAATTTGTGTAAAATCATAAGAAATGATTTGTGAAAGTTTGGGATGAAAAACTCCATATTTGAAAAGATAAAAATAGATTTTTATCGAAATGAACTAGTTTTGAACTAGAATTATAATTCTATTTATTTTTAAATAAATAAATTGAATTTGAAATGGTTTTGAAAATAACCAAAATTTCCAATGATTGCATTGGAGTGGATTTGAATCGAAATTGTCTTCGGAATATTTCGATGTTGGAATTCGTGATATTACAGGTGTTGTTATGGAAATTTGAAAGATATATATGTATATCGTTATTTCCAATACGACATTTGTTAATCGTAGAATTTGATATTGAATATAGGCCGATATAGTTTCTATTCAGAGCCTTGTATTGAATATCGAATGTGATTTGGGTTTGTCGTGAATGGTGTCTTCACTAACACTGTTCTTGAACCCAGTTGAGAAAAGATTAAATCTTTTTATTTAGATTTAATGAAGTGTACCAATTAAATGATATTTAATTGGAATTGAATTGATATTGATTTTTGGGTTTATCGTGAACAGTGTTTTAAATAACACTTGTTCTTTAACCCGATAATTAATGGGATGTGACTTTGGGTTTATCGTGAACCGTGTTTTAAATGACACTGATTCTTTAACCCAGTCACAGATTAAAACTAAGTGGAGTTTTAATGAATCTTTAATTAGATTGAAAAGATCGAGAATGGAGTATCACCAGTTTTGCTCCAGGCGATAGTTAAATCTTTAATTAGATTTGAATGTGAAATTTAGAAACTAACTGGCGGTTAGCCAAGCAGAATGGTTTTCTGGATATTGATCTGATGTTGGTTTCGGCCTTCGGGGTTAATATTTGGGGAATTATTCTCTTGATTAATTTACGGTTAGTGACTAATGAATTGGAATGAGGCGTATGTTGTGTTTGTGTAACACTTTTATAATATATACGCGAGTTATTCGGAAAGACCGGGTTTATCCCATTCTGAATAACTGATACGACGATAAGTCGAAGATGAAGACGATGGTCGAAGACCGGAAGTCTTCACGTCGTTTGGGTGATAACTGATGATCTTGATTGGGCTGTACACCCAAGAAGATGGAAACAGTTAGTGATCGTCCAGACGTACTTGGAGATCGATGGATATGCGGGGTACTAGGTGCCTCCGGTTTCGTTCAGACCCAGAACGGACTTGTAAATGGACTGTGTGTCTGACATCGGATTTCATTCTGTGTGACTGATATCGGTTGCATAGGATGGCTTGCCTGTGTGGCATGCTAAGATGCAAATGATCGAGGCTTCTGTTGAAAAGCAAAGTCTTGTGGTGATGATCAAAGCACGGCCTTTGTGGCGTAGCTTTGTGTAACGTTTACCTCGCGTGTTTCACACCCGGTATGAACCAAAAACGGGAGACGGACCTCAGGGAGGGCATGCGTTTCTTTCTAGCTAGAAGTGGCGTCAGTGGTTTTACACGCCCTGACGAGTTTGACTTATGTGGTTGTTGCTGTTGCGAGGCGCCTCGGTTATATCGGTTTCGGCCGAATGCATTCTGGTCGGCTGACGGACCAGACTTACACCCCATAGGGTGGGGAGACGTATTGTTCAGGCATAATAATCCACTCCGTGTGGACCGGCCCTGACGATCCAAGGCTTGCCTGCGCGCTTGCCTGAGACATGGGCTAGATTGTCTCGAATCGGTTGAGGACTATCTTTTGCCTCGGTTCATAGATGGAAACCCAATTTCCAAATACGAGACTTTGCGGTTTTGATTGTATATCCTATATATGGCGACATAGTGGGATGGGGCGCTCATGCCGCCTATGATTGATACTTATGATTTGAAGTGTTTTATATACTATGCACTTATAATAGTATCAAATGATTTGTTTTAAACGTATCAAGCATTCTTTGGCTGTTATAAGGGAAAACCCTATCCTCGACTGCGTTGCATTGTGTGATGGGACCTGGGTCTTATAACAGCTTCATTTTTCTTTATTTAGCATTGCGCTGTTGGTTTTATGCACTGGTATTCTTGGGAGGAAACCCGTTCCGTGTTATACGGCGTGGTCCCTTGATTTACCTAATGATTTGAAATAAAGATTAATAACTGTTTTAGTTCTCACACCAGTCACATGACTGACCTGGAGTTTATTGTTTTAACCTAAACTCTGGGTGCCCCTATTTTCGACACGGGCAGCTAGTAGTTTTGGTTTTGCAGATTTATATTCACAGGATCCTGGTTTACAGCTGGAACGATATCCGGAAAGCTTTGTATCCGTATATCTCATTCTAGTTGTGTATTGTATTATTTTCCGCTGCTATGTATTTAAATGTAATTTAAATCTCTGATATTTCTGTGTAATATTCATTTATACTCTGTATATCCTTGTAATCTGATGCACTGTTGTAATATTCAATGAAATGTTCTTCTGTATGCGTTCTGCTGTGGCTTGTTCTCGAACTATCCGACGCTTTCCTTTACGGGGAAGTTGCGGGTCTTTAAAGTTGGTATCAGAGCTTTGGTTTACAAAGCTCAGAGAACAAGGCACATTAGAACCATACGAAAGAATTCATCAGATATTGGATTAGTAATATCCAATTAGAATGACTCGTTAGAGATGGGATCAGTAGTATCCTAGAACGAGTGTGAAGAGTATATTTTTTTCAAGTGAAAACAAATTTTGTTTTGAAAATTTAAATCAATCATTCGTATTTGATTTTCTATTTATATTGAGTTGGACAATCCAGTATATATAGATTTTGCGTATACGTCTGATCCGCGTGTATTCGAAGTTTTAATATATTGGATAGATATAGAATCACACTCTAGTCGCCCGGAGAAGGTACTGATGATAGCACGTGCATCATCGGTATTTATGTTCGTGTCTCGAAGGTGTGATTTTCTATATATTTCCATTAGGCTGGTGTGAGAACCCAAAACTTATATATAGCTAGAATACATTGTTGTGAATTGGCATCAAAAACATGATTTTTGTATATGTATCAAAATTATGAATTTGAAACTCTAATTCACTAATTGATTGATGTTTGTGTTGTTTGTTGAATTGTTTGATAATTTTTAACCAATTAGCCTGATTGAATCATATATTGACTTATATTGAAAATTGGTCGCATTTGCTTGCATACATGTATATCTTTTGGAACAGGTCATAGCAAGGAGGCTAGAGCCAGAGAATAAAATTTGTTTGCCCGACAAATAGGTACATGTTTACTACATAATTTCCTGTTTTGTTTGGGTGATGATGATTTTGTGAGCCTATTGGCTAGCCGCTTGGCTTTTTCTTTTTCTTTTTGAGATCTGAAGGACCGGGGAAGCTATTTGAAATTCCCCGATGCTCCCATTGCAGGGGAGGTTATGGCGAAATTTTTCGAAAATTTAGGGTGTTAGCCAAATTTTTGAAATTTTAGAAGTTCTCAGAAACTGAAAAGTTGGAGAATGGAAGCCAAATCGAACGTAGAGCTGAATAATCAAACCACTTTCGACTTTGTTCCTTTTCGAGGACGAAAAGTTTTAAGTGGGGGAGATTGTAACAACCCGGAAAATCTGGGCCAGTTTGAAAATTTTATTTTGGCAATTTTAGCGAATTTTGATTATTTAAAATGAATTATTTTAAATAATATCGACAATAAATTTATTTTGAATATAATTCGAACGTATATATTATACGCGTCGTCGTTAGAATATAAATAATTATATATAATTATAAATAGAATTGAAAATGGCGCGGTAGTTCGATAATTCGATTTCAAACTTCAATTGAATGTACCGGGTGCAAAACAATCCGGATTTTAGTGAAACCAAAAATAATGGAATCTAATAGTGAATATCTTTCCAGCGAATCCGAAAAATCAAGATTTCATATCGGGAATCAAAAGATATGTCCAGTTGAAAATTCTGAATAGTCGCTATGGAATTCAGGCCCTTAAAAATGGACATTTTGCAAACGACCTCGGATTTCGACGAAACCAGTTTTGTTGGATCCGCAGTGCCAAGTTATTGCTAAATTCCAAATTTCATAATTTTTCGAATCAATATGTGAGCGTGGCAAAGGAAAACGCGTTTGACCTGTTTCAGTTGATTTTAATCGACTGGAAATTGGCCATTTTTCTAACGGTCTCAGAATTCGACGAAACTAGTTTTGTTAGGACCGTATCGTCAATACGAAGCTAGAAAATATTTTTCTGCAATTTTTCTAGTTAGTATGTGACCCCGGTAATTTGAAATGTACGTTTAAAATTCAATATAGTGATTTAAATGTAAATTCAAAGGAAACTGATCGAAACGGTCAAATCAGCTTGCGATACATGTCCCATTGTGTTCGGAATGGGGGTGAAACGCTATGGACGACAGGCGGTGGGCCTCGTTTCGAGTTCGTATTTAAAGGTCAACCTTTTTTCGAATAAAATAATTAAAATAATAATAATAATAAAAAAAAAAAAATATATATCTTCTTTCCCTTTTATACGTTGGCCCCCCCCCTTCTGCAGATCGAATAAAAATAAATAAATAAAAAACCCCCAAAGAAAATCGCGCCTCCCTCCTCCTGTCGGCGCCACCCTTTGCCAGAGCCGACCGCCGCCTCCGCCGAGTCCACCTCCCCCTCGCGCCCATCCTCTGATGAACCCCGCTCGAGCCTCGCGACCCCTGGACCCCAACCCCAAATCGCCACGCCCAGCAAACCACCGCAAATCGAAACCCTAGCCCCCAAGCCACTGTCGCCTCGCGGCTGCCCACCGCCGACCTCCGATGCTCGCTCCCCTCTCCCTATCCTCTGTTGACCAAAGACTGTAAGTTTAGTTTTGTTTTATTTGTTTATTTTCTTTTATCTGTAAATTTTATTAATGTTTAAAAACTGTTTTATTAAAAATTGAAAAACTGATTTTAGTTAAATAGAAAAAAAAACAGTGAGCATTTTTAATATGACATTATTTATAAAATCAGTTTTCTTATATATATATATCTTTTTAGAAAAGTTTAGAAATTGATTTTGTTAACAAGCGAAAAGATTTGATTTTTGGTTAACTTTTATATATGTATATCATTATTTTTGAAATACAAGACATGAGTTGTTTTTGAAAATAAAGTTAGCGATGTTTTTAAAATATAAAGAAAGGATTTTTAAGATGTATAAAGTTGGGATTTTTAGAATTAAAAATAGGTTTTTTATTTATTAAACTTCGAACTAAAAATTCGATTTTTATCTATTAAACTTCGAACTAAAAATTCGATTTTTATCTATTGAACTTCGAACTAAAAATTCGATTTTTATCTATTGAACTTCGAACTAAAAATTCGATTTTTATCTATTAAACTTTGAAATAAAAATTCGATTTTTATATATTGAACTTTGAAATAAAAATTCGATTTTTATATATTGAACTTTGAAATAAAAATTCGATTTTTATATATTGAACTTTGAAATAAAAATTCGATTTTTATATATTGAACTTTGAAATAAAAATTCGATTTTTATATATTGAACTTTGAAATAAAAATTCGATTTTTATATATTGAACTTTGAAATAAAAATTCGATTTTTATATATTGAACTTTGAAATAAAAATTCGATTTTTATATATTGAACTTTGAAATAAAAATTCGATTTTTATATATTGAACTTTGAAATAAAAATTCGATTTTTATATATTGAACTTTGAAATAAAAATTCGATTTTTATATATTGAACTTTGAAATGGAAATTCGATTTTTATATTTATTGAATAACATAGTAAAAATTCGATTTTTACATATGTAGTGAAAGCGGACAACGAAGGTGACAAAAATGGCGAAACGACGAAGACTTCTGCAAATGAAGAGCCGTGGAGCTAGGATAGCTATAAGTGAGAATTTCTCACCTTTCAATTTATTTTTCTAGTTATATATATACTAGGATGCAGACGGTGCTTAGTAGCACCCGACACCCGTCCACAGACCATGGACTTGTTTGTTTGACTGTTTGGTGATTGATTGTGATATTGGTTTGAATGTGGTTTGTGGTGTGAAAAATCGAATCGATAAATTGGTTAGGATTAGACGTGCGCCGTTATAAGGCGAAGGAGTAAGGCTAGGTTAGACCCTTACTCCAAAGTTTGTGGTTTGCATAACGAATTGATTTGATTGATGTGTGAATGGCGTGGGCCTTCACTAGACCGGGGATAAGGCTAGGCCTTGTCCCGTTTCTAGTATCGTGCCGTTATGCCGCCGAAATTTTCTAAAATAAGTTAGAAAAATAAAATTAGCATTTTATTTAACGAATGAACTGAATATAAATTCATATGTTAAAATAAAATGTGTTATCGTTAAAAATATAATTTTTAACGTGAATGTGAATAAATAAATATTCATTTACAAACCAGACGGTTTGTTTATGTACACCTATTTGAATGACGTTGATTGGGTCGATAAATTTTACACATCGCCTAACTGCACAAATAAAATATGTGTTTGATTGTTTGAAACCCCACACGGGTGTTAGGATGAAATTTGAAGTTCACTCATCCTGATTTATTAAATATGTCGATCGATTGATTGACAAGCTGCTATAAGCGTTAAATGTCTATATTTGATGCTTATACAGTGTAGTGCACTTTGGTTGATGGTTGATTATTCATCGTTGTTGATATATACATGTGTTGTAGAAAATCCATATAATTAACATTATATGGTAATTGATTGGGCCTCATTCCAGTTTCGAGAAAAATAGAAATATTTGAAATAGAAATATTTGAAATAGAAATATTTGAAATAGAAATATTTGAAATAGAAATATTTGAAATAGAAATATTTGAAATAGAAATATTTGAAATAGAATATTTGAAAATAGAAATATGTGAAGCCGTGAGGATTAGATTGACGCCATTTTGACGTGAACGATATTTATATCGATTTTATTCATTTTAAAATGAATATTGAAACGTGATTTCGAAATCGAATATTTTGAAATGAATTGAATTGAAAACGATTTCGAAATGAATTGAATTGAAAACGATTTCGAAATGAATTGAATTGAAAACGATTTCGAAATGAATTGAATTGAAAACGATTTCGAAATGAATTGAATTGAAAACGATTTCGAAATGAATTGAATTGAAAACGATTTCGAAATGAATTGAATTGAAAACGATTTCGAAATGAATTGAATTGAAAACGATTTCGAAATGAATTGAATTGAAAACGATTTCGAAATGAATTGAATTGAAAACGATTTCGAAATAAATTGAATTGAAAACGATTTCGAAATGAATTGAATTGAAAACGATTTCGAAATAAATTGAATTGAAAACGATTTCGAAATGAATTGAATTGAAAACGATTTCGAAATAAATTGAATTGAAAACGATTTCGAAATGAATTGAAAACGAATTCAAATTGAATTGAAAGCGATTTCGAAATAAATTGAATTGAAAACGATTTCGAAATGAATTGAATTGAAAACGATTTCGAAATGAATTGAATTGAAAACGATTTCGAAATGAATTGAATTGAAAACGATTTCGAAATGAATTGAATTTTAAAACGATTTCGAAATGAATTGAATTGAAAACGAATTCAAATGGAATTGAAAGCGAATTGAAATGAATTCAAATTGAATTGAAATTTGAATTGAATAGAAATGAATTTTGAAACGAATTTATAAAGAAGAATTCAATTTTGATTTGAATTGAAAAGGAAGTTGAAATTGCTTTTGAAACGAATTTAAAACCATTTATATAATTCGTTTTAAATAGTAATCGACGAAATATATATTATATATATTATATATATAATATAATGGCCTGAATAGAACGCGCCGCGCTGCGGCAGTTCGCGAATTTCGATCATTTGTTTCAAACGGACATTACGGGAGATCCGACCGTCGGATTCTCCTAAAACCGGAACCGTTGGGTTCGTATCGAAAAGAGCTTTCTAATGAATGTTAGAAATTTGAAATCTAACGGTTGGATTTGGAGATACGTCCAAATCAAATTCGAAAAAGGTCGCTGTAAGTGCAGTTCGATGGCCGTTAATGGAAATCGACCGTACGGGCCTTGATAAAATTATTAAAAATAGTAATAATTTGTGTAAAATCATAAGAAATGATTTGTGAAAGTTTGGGATGAAAAACTCCATATTTGAAAAGATAAAAATAGATTTTTATCGAAATGAACTAGTTTTGAACTAGAATTATAATTCTATTTATTTTTAAATAAATAAATTGAATTTGAAATGGTTTTGAAAATAACCAAAATTTCCAATGATTGCATTGGAGTGGATTTGAATCGAAATTGTCTTCGGAATATTTCGATGTTGGAATTCGTGATATTACAGGTGTTGTTATGGAAATTTGAAAGATATATATGTATATCGTTATTTCCAATACGACATTTGTTAATCGTAGAATTTGATATTGAATATAGGCCGATATAGTTTCTATTCAGAGCCTTGTATTGAATATCGAATGTGATTTGGGTTTGTCGTGAATGGTGTCTTCACTAACACTGTTCTTGAACCCAGTTGAGAAAAGATTAAATCTTTTTATTTAGATTTAATGAAGTGTACCAATTAAATGATATTTAATTGGAATTGAATTGATATTGATTTTTGGGTTTATCGTGAACAGTGTTTTAAATAACACTTGTTCTTTAACCCGATAATTAATGGGATGTGACTTTGGGTTTATCGTGAACCGTGTTTTAAATGACACTGATTCTTTAACCCAGTCACAGATTAAAACTAAGTGGAGTTTTAATGAATCTTTAATTAGATTGAAAAGATCGAGAATGGAGTATCACCAGTTTTGCTCCAGGCGATAGTTAAATCTTTAATTAGATTTGAATGTGAAATTTAGAAACTAACTGGCGGTTAGCCAAGCAGAATGGTTTTCTGGATATTGATCTGATGTTGGTTTCGGCCTTCGGGGTTAATATTTGGGGAATTATTCTCTTGATTAATTTACGGTTAGTGACTAATGAATTGGAATGAGGCGTATGTTGTGTTTGTGTAACACTTTTATAATATATACGCGAGTTATTCGGAAAGACCGGGTTTATCCCATTCTGAATAACTGATACGACGATAAGTCGAAGATGAAGACGATGGTCGAAGACCGGAAGTCTTCACGTCGTTTGGGTGATAACTGATGATCTTGATTGGGCTGTACACCCAAGAAGATGGAAACAGTTAGTGATCGTCCAGACGTACTTGGAGATCGATGGATATGCGGGGTACTAGGTGCCTCCGGTTTCGTTCAGACCCAGAACGGACTTGTAAATGGACTGTGTGTCTGACATCGGATTTCATTCTGTGTGACTGATATCGGTTGCATAGGATGGCTTGCCTGTGTGGCATGCTAAGATGCAAATGATCGAGGCTTCTGTTGAAAAGCAAAGTCTTGTGGTGATGATCAAAGCACGGCCTTTGTGGCGTAGCTTTGTGTAACGTTTACCTCGCGTGTTTCACACCCGGTATGAACCAAAAACGGGAGACGGACCTCAGGGAGGGCATGCGTTTCTTTCTAGCTAGAAGTGGCGTCAGTGGTTTTACACGCCCTGACGAGTTTGACTTATGTGGTTGTTGCTGTTGCGAGGCGCCTCGGTTATATCGGTTTCGGCCGAATGCATTCTGGTCGGCTGACGGACCAGACTTACACCCCATAGGGTGGGGAGACGTATTGTTCAGGCATAATAATCCACTCCGTGTGGACCGGCCCTGACGATCCAAGGCTTGCCTGCGCGCTTGCCTGAGACATGGGCTAGATTGTCTCGAATCGGTTGAGGACTATCTTTTGCCTCGGTTCATAGATGGAAACCCAATTTCCAAATACGAGACTTTGCGGTTTTGATTGTATATCCTATATATGGCGACATAGTGGGATGGGGCGCTCATGCCGCCTATGATTGATACTTATGATTTGAAGTGTTTTATATACTATGCACTTATAATAGTATCAAATGATTTGTTTTAAACGTATCAAGCATTCTTTGGCTGTTATAAGGGAAAACCCTATCCTCGACTGCGTTGCATTGTGTGATGGGACCTGGGTCTTATAACAGCTTCATTTTTCTTTATTTAGCATTGCGCTGTTGGTTTTATGCACTGGTATTCTTGGGAGGAAACCCGTTCCGTGTTATACGGCGTGGTCCCTTGATTTACCTAATGATTTGAAATAAAGATTAATAACTGTTTTAGTTCTCACACCAGTCACATGACTGACCTGGAGTTTATTGTTTTAACCTAAACTCTGGGTGCCCCTATTTTCGACACGGGCAGCTAGTAGTTTTGGTTTTGCAGATTTATATTCACAGGATCCTGGTTTACAGCTGGAACGATATCCGGAAAGCTTTGTATCCGTATATCTCATTCTAGTTGTGTATTGTATTATTTTCCGCTGCTATGTATTTAAATGTAATTTAAATCTCTGATATTTCTGTGTAATATTCATTTATACTCTGTATATCCTTGTAATCTGATGCACTGTTGTAATATTCAATGAAATGTTCTTCTGTATGCGTTCTGCTGTGGCTTGTTCTCGAACTATCCGACGCTTTCCTTTACGGGGAAGTTGCGGGTCTTTAAACTTGGGCTGCGGAAGGACAGCAGGCGTTTGGCTGTGCTAAAGGAGTAAAGGCTCTAATAGGAAGAAGTAATAAGATGGGAGTGGTGGAGTTGTTTTTGGTCTGTAGAAGGAACGCGGAAACAATATGAGGACGATAGAAGTGGGTGGCCTGTACAGTGCGAGGTTGGAAAGGAGGAGTGGAGTGATGGCGAACCGTTTCAGGTAGTGAAGTTCATGCTTGCGTTTTAGTCACTAATAAGAGAAAAAAAAATGCGGAAAGGAAACAAAATAGGAGACCTGTGCTGAACGGTTGAAGGATAATGAAGCAAGGGAGAGAATTGGCCGAGGAGATGAGGACATGTACTGGAAATGAAGCACGGATCATGGAGGGTTCGAACGAGTTGTGAGGGAGCAGTAACAGAATGGAACAAATCAGAGGCGCGTTGCGACCGTATCGACGAGCGTAATGTTGTGGGATTCGACGGACATAGTTGAACGCAGTCGGAAGCATGTAAAACAAACTGTTCCAGCGACGGACGAATCAAGGTGAGTTAAACTCACTCAGTTTTCCCCATTTATATTTTAATATAAATTGGGTTTTTATTTTGTTTGCTGATGATTGCCTGTTTGCTAGTTATACATTTGTTGATTGATTTAACTAATGAAATTAAACCGTGTTTAATTTCAGTGAAACACCAAATCGTTACTTTTAACGATTGGTTCCAATAAAGGTGACTCACCTTGGTTGGTCACGTTTATTTATAAACGTGTTTTTAAATGATTGAACCGTTTGAATTGCTTGTGGTTGATGTTGAATGGTTGCTATTTAGTTTATCAGTTAAACAAAACCGAATAGCCGGATTTGAGAAAACCATTTGAATACAGGGAAGAACAGGTTGGAGGGACCCAACCGGATCCCTCAAATGTATTATTTATTTTCATATTATCATATATGAACTGATCTGTTTGAGTGATTGATTTGATGGTTGATCATTAATTGAATATTCAACATCTGTTTGGTTTGAACCAATAGGTGATATTGGTTAAGTGTTTGGCAGAGTATGGCCTTTAAAATCAATCGGGTTATAGACAGTGATTCACCGTCAGGTGAATCGATAGAGTTGAAGTTATAAAATTTACTTTATAACTGGAGTTAGGTTTTGGGAAAAATGTATTATTCTGAACAAAAGTTATTAAAGAGAATTAAATAAATGTTTTATTTATTTAAGATTTGATTTGTTAGTAATTTATTTTATAAAGAAAATTCTGATGTTAATCAGATTTACAAAGAATGAGAATAGAGAATGAATCGAATGGTTAAACTTTGATAATTGCTTTGAAAAGAAAACAATTAATGGAAATAATTTAAATTAATTATATTTTTAATTAATTTAAAGTGAAGGTTAATTGGAATTAGTTTACGAGATAATCGAATTTTGACTTGACAAAATTGACCATTTAAACTGGAATCGAATATCAAATTAGTTTGTTTCGAAATTGCGAAATGAAATAGTTGAAGAATATTGTTTTAACTTTAAATAAGATCTTTAAAAAGGATTTTCTACTTATCTTAGTAAATAAAGAAATTAACTACTGAAGTAGTTAATGAGTAAAGAAAATTATTGTTTTAATAAGAATTTAGAAGACTACTTTTGAAAAGTAATCGAAGAGAAGTGTAATCCAAATTGGATTGTGAAAGGAATCTATGAGCGGGTTTTATATTTAAAGCTAAGATGTTAATGATGTTAAAAAGAGGATTTCAAGCGAAGATGATAACTTAAATTTAAGTGTTGTTTAATTATGTGAATTAAGGTAAAGGGTTTATATAAACCAGGGTCGTGTAAATGAGGTTTAATGTGTTAAGGCGTTAATTTTATTTAACGTTACTTGAAAACAAGATCAAGTAAAAAGGAGAATTTTAAATGAGATTTCCAAATGGGAAAATGGTCGAATAATTTTGAAAGGAGATTGGAAATAAGCGAATCTGGCAAAGAACTGAGTTATAGGGTTGTTTAACCAAATCCAATAGTTAAATGGAATTTGTTTGAGACTAGAATGAAATATTGATTTTGATTACAACTTATGTTTATCGGAGGATAAGAACATTGTTGATCAAGGTCTGAGAGGTAATTAAAATACCCCAACTTGAACAACATCGGGATTATCTGAAGATAGTATTAGTTGGTAATCGTAAGAGACGTTAGTGGATATGTTTTGAAAATCTAAACAGCGACTTTAGCGCTGTTGTTATAATGTTTTTGTGAATCTAATAGCGAGTTTTAGCGCTGTTGCTATGGTAAATGTTTTGTAAACCTAAAACAGCGATTATAGTGCTGTTGTTTGTAAATCTAAATTAGTAATTATAACGCTATTGTTATAACATATGTGTATAAATTTCTTTGTTAAAACTAATGGATTTCCGAATCTAAAAGAAGATTTGAAGGAAGAATTAAGTGGGAAATTGAATATAGTTATTCAAGATAGAATTAGCCAAACATAATCATTCGGCTGAGTTGCCATTTCGTACGACTGCTAGCGAAATTCGCAGGGCTGCAGATAGCCTACGGCGGTCGGATGTTTCCTGAGGGAATCAGGCGTAACCATTGTGATCGCTGCGATCTAGAGTCGAGCGAATAGAGTAAGTCGAATGTTAGTTAATTGAATTAGAGTTATTCAAATATCATATTTTTTTGAACAATTAAAGAATTAGAAGTTTTTAATTTAACAAAAGTAAATCAGTTTGATTTAAAGGCCAGGTAATGCTGAATACTGAACCAGTGAACTCATTGGAGTGTCATTTTTGAAATCACTGAGTATTTTGATAGTTAAAACACCGACCATCAAATCTGTCCAATACGATTGTTGGTACGGGAAGACCGGGATCGAATTTATATTCGAAAACCATTCCAACAAACAAATACGTGAAGATATCAGAAGTTGGTCGAGATGGTGCTGTGAAGACCGTTGATTTTCATAAACGGAAGAACCACTAATTTTCTCTGCCTGGCAAGCCGAGATAAGCTGTGATTCTGTCGTAGTTGGAATCTACGGGTTGCAAGGACTTCTCGCTACTGATCCATGGGGTGATTCCTATATTGGATGCGGTAGGAGAGTGCCTTCGGTTCATCCTGTTCCTGGGTGACGTGTATGGACGAGTGTCTGACAGAGTATTTCCAAAGGGTCACGTACATTGATTTCTTCAAACGTACGATAGTTGTTGGCAGGGAATTGCCATTCTCTAGCTTTCGGCTAGAATAATTTTGGGGAAGTCAATTAGTGATATCTGACGGATCTGACGATGTGGCGTTCAAAGTGAATGACGACCAGATGATCAAGAGTAATCTAGACCTCAAGCCTCATCAATCGGGAAATGACAAAAATCGGGCAGGCAGCATGGCTATGTGGGTCGCTCCCATTAGGATGTATAATCACCTATCTAGAGAAAATCCTATTGCTCCTTGTATCTATGTTTCGATGTTGTCCCTTGTCGGGAGACGGTTGCTGATCCCAACCGTCGGTGATATACATTCGATACACTCAAGCGAAATGAGTGGTCGGTCATGTGTGGGCCGGGTTGCAATTAGTTCTTGTTGAACCCAGTGTATTCGTCTCTAGAGATACACTATCGGAAGGTGGACCCATACCTTGTCATAGATGGAATCCAATCTCCAATAAGCGCCTGCGGGTTTTGATTGTATACTATATATGTGGAGCGTGAGATGCAAGCGTTCCACTAGATTCTATTTACTTGTATTTAGACATTATTATAATATCAGACAAGATATTGATTTCAAAACTGTTTTGGGTTATCGTAAGGTAAAAACCGTCCGTGTTTATGTGTGGATTTGGACTTACGATTATCCTCTTCTTTTGAAAAGATTTTGAACTTTAAAATCATGATTGGATGATTTACCCTTATACTGTGCGAGTTTATCTCACTCTGGTTCACCAGACTGACCCGGTGTTTTGTAAATGCTCGGGTTAGCCCGGAGTGTACAGGTTCAGGTTAGCGACTGCTATGAAGAGACGAGCTGGAAGAGTCCAGACGTATGATATTACTACTATTCCGCTGTGTGTTGTATATGGGAACAGGCTATTATAACTGTCCCATGGTATGATGTACTCTGATACTGTAAGTATTTTCAAAGCTCTCAATAAAGATTTATTTCTGTATTATATTTTGTTCCGCTGCGATGTGAGACTCTGTGTTGTGTTGTTTCTTCTTTTTCTTGTATTCTAATATTTCTTACCTTATCTATTCTCACCCTCTAACTTCTTTCTATAAATGATCTGGAATGTTCGATGTCTGAAAGGGTCAACATGGTAGTTTGATGTTGATTTTCGGAGTCGAAAATCCCAGTTCGTTACATCTACGTTCTTAGAGCTTGTACAGAGCCTGACTGAGCTGAGCTGTTTCCTCCCAGTGGACCGGAGGGGGGGACGAAAGAAAAGAAGACGAAAAGAAAATAGGGTTAGACATAAAGCCTGAGTAAATCTAGTAACTCTTTAGTATGTGAATAAGAAAAGGGCATGATAGATATATACTGAAAATAGGATGGTGTCACAAGCTAAGGAAGTGTCGAATGTACTATCGCACCCATACTATATCTCTGCATCTACTTGAGTTTATTCTGACTGGCACCCCATGGTGAGGGTGAAGTGATCCCCATTCTTACTAAAAGATCGGCTCCTACTCGTGTTAACATGTGTCATACTGCCCCCAAGAATTGTAGATACCTATGCTGGTCCCACCATGGGGTGTATCAAGACCCATGGTGGCGGCGCCGACACAAATTCTAGAAGGCATAGGTTATACTACTGGTGTCCCCAGTCCCCTAGTTGTCTGCTCCGGAGTGTGTGCACGCCCGTACCCCGTTAGACCTGCACTGTGCACCCACCACCGTCGTTTGACCGCTTACAATCAGCCCAGTAATCGTGCCCCACCCTGCCTAGTTTCAGGGTACCGTTGATACCTAACTTGGGTTACTGCTGAAACGGGTCCCTCGTTACCAGGATTTTCTAGTCAAACATGTTAAGTGGTTAAGTGTCTGTATTTACCTAACCCCACCCATTGATTCTTGTTAACATGTTGAATTTGGTTAAGTGTTATAGTTGACTTAACCCTACCATCTGTCCTTAGCCTTTTAGGAGCACCAGACCACTCACATTAGATAGGTATTGCTACGGTTACTGGATGTGCCGGTCGGTTCCGGGCAGGTTTACACCATAGCTCAGTCTAACCTCGGGTCCTTATTGGGCTCAATGCTTAACCACCCACATTGGATAGGTATTGTTGTGACTACTGGACAGCTAGGCGGGTCCGGGCAGGTTTACATCACAACTCAATCCAACCACGGGTTAAGCATATCATGTTTTATAAATCTACATATTTTATTACTTTTTAATTATATATGTAAATATCATATCTTTTATTTTTGGGTATATTAATTCATACCGCTCAAATGTCATTGTCGTTGGCATGTGCCAAACATGCCAACATATATTTTTCATGTTTTACACCCAACGTTATTACCCCCGTTTGTAACATTCGCAACATTATAACAAATGTTGGGCTCGACACAATTCAGCCCAACTTTATTAAACGTGTGAAAAAGGGAAAAATCCATAACATGTAATATTTTACAGCATATAAGGGTGTGTGGCGCGTGAACTTGCAATATAACGATACTAACATAAATGATGGGTCATGTGATCTTGCATTCAAATCAAAGGATAACTAAGTAGGTGACATATGAATTGGCATAGTTTTGATTTATACAAACTTGTGTTTAAACATGTTGAACTTGGCATAATGTCAAACACAAAACTAGCATGATGTATATTCACCAAAAGGTCCAATTACAACATTTAATCACATAGCCTATTTCAACATGAACTTGCATAGTTTATGAAACCCAAACGATACTTAACATAGATCCAATTGTACTTGCAAACAAACATGAACTTGCATAGTTTATGAAACCCAAACGATACTTGCAAATAAACATAGATCCAATAATACTTGCAAATAAACATAAGAATGATATCATAGGTTTTGGGTCATGTAGGCATAAAAGGTCTATAACATGTTTACATAAATTCTAACTTAGACTAAGGGATTATATATATAATCCATGCCATCGACATGTACATAAAGGAATCAGATTTCTAGTTTTTGCCACAACTTGCTATTGCTATCACTTCCATATACAAATATCCAATAGGTTTTCATCAATCAATTAATGCCACAAATATCAATACACAAGTCATGACAGAATCATTACCGTACATAGAATTTATGCAATATAACAACACAATTCTATTTTCATTTACATCGAATCACATCACAGTTTTTATTCATATTCTGAAAGGTCACTATACTTACAACGAATGTAGAATCTTGAATTCTGGATTCTGAATTCTGAAACTGAGATGCGCTCCTTTGGGTAGACTAACGTTGCGTTGATTAATTTTGATTAAATTTTTATCATCTTTTTAATTTGATTCGTCTCTAAGCTTTAGTGTTGGCTTGTCTCTAGGCTTTCATTTGGCGGCCATTCCTAATTCCTTCCTAGCAGCATGACGGCTTTTGTATTCTATTATTTGTGTGAATTTAGGTTTAGACTTGAGCTGTATTTATAGAATTTCAATCTAATTAGAGCCGCCGTCGATGAAGCTAGAGTAAATCCAGACCATCCATCTCAAGAGAAGCCAATCAGAAAGTGACATGTAAGCTCTAGTGACTCAGCCAAGCCTCAGAATTCGACCAAACCTTGATCAGGCCAGCCAGGACCTGACCAGCAGGTCATTCTGACCTGAGCACACTTGGTAGGTGCACCAGGCTAAAAATGTACTGGCGCACTTCCCAAGTACGCCAGTTCAACTTTGTTCTGGCGCACTTTCCAAGTGCGCCAGTGCATTCTGACCCGTTTTCTGGTTTTTCTGCCCAACTTCGTTCGTCCGTATCTTCTTCATACGATACCTGTTTTACGCAAACTTGGACTCTATCTCAAGCAGAATTTCGAGATGAACGCAATGGCGTAACCCATTTCCCTTGATTTCATCATTTATAATTAATTATACTTTAATTTGTTAAGCTTAAAATTCACAGGGTGTTACATTCTCCCCCCTTAAAAGGATTTCATCCTCAAAATCTTCAAGTTAGGAAGAATGTATATCCTACCATCCAACAGTCCATCTACTCAACCAACAAACACAGGCATCCACTGTCCTTAAAAGACTTCTAATGCTTCATGATCATATGCATAGTGTGTGTGTACATGTCCTTATCTAATGTAGGAATCAGGCGGCCTACTGATTCAGTTGGCCTCCTTAATGTGAATCATGTAAGTGTCATGAATCCATTATGTATGCAAATTTTTCCTACTCATAATTCTACATGAGTGCACAACTATTCATACAAATGCGACAACCATATGAAAACATATTAAGTTTTCAACCATATGCAAATGAGAATACATATATGCATATGCAATATGAAGTGACCGAGCCGATCTATAACCTAAGGTGTGTGTGTGTATATGCATCCACGAGCAGCCACTAGCAATCACTAGCAACCATTTGCAGCCATCATCCATAACATGTTTTCAAATACATGTTTGCATCCATTTGTTTTCTACCTAAAGAGTTAGGAGAAGGATCGAGGAGATATACCTAAAAAAAGATAGATAAAGCATAACTTAAGGAAAAAGAGAGATCAAAGATGTACCCTGAAAAAGAAGAGGGTAGGCAGCGCGTATTCTGTCCTCAGTTTCCCAAGTCGTGTCTTCCTCGGCGTCGCTCCACTGAACTTTAACGAGTTTGACTTCGCGGTTGCATAGCTTTTTCACTTCAGTTCCTAAGATGCGCGTTGGAACTCTCCTCACAGTTTCTTCACGTTCCACTTCGGCTTCTTCTAAAATGCTAGGTTCCACCACTTCCGCAGACTCATGCAAACACTTCCGGAGGTGAGATACATGAAAGACGTTGTGAACTCCGGCCAGTTTCTCGGGTAGCTCTAATCTATAGGCCATCTTCCCAACCTTTTTGATGATAGGAAACGGTCCTATAAGTCTTGATGCTAGCTTTCCTGCGGATCCAAAGCGAACGATGTTCCTTAAAGGTGATACCTTAAGGAAAACCCTGTCCCCAACCTCAAACTCAAGGTCGGTCCTTCTTTTGTCGGCGTAGGATTTCTGTCGGTCTTGGGCAGTCTTCATTCTCCTACGTATCAAGTCCACTTTCTTCGAAGTCTCTCGAATCATTTCTGGCCCAAGTATAAGATTATCTGTAGACTCCCACCAACAAGTTGGTGATTTGCACGGTCTTCCATACAAGGCTTCGAAGGGTGCCATACCGATGGTAGCTAAGTAGCTGTTGTTGTAGACAAATTCCACTAAAGGAAGGTGATCCTCCCATGTCCCTCCAAAGTCAAGAACACAAAGTCTTAAAAGATCCTCCAAAACTCTATTCACTCTTTCCGTCTGACCATCAGTTTGGGGGTGATAGGCCGTGCTCAAACATAACTGTGTGCCTACAGCTTCTTGCAGACTCCGCCAAAACTCACTTGTGAAGATAGGGTCTCAGTCACTAACAATGCTGGAGGGTATCCCATGAAGTCGAACTATTTCCTTGAGATAAAGAGATGCTAGAGATGCGGCAATCCTTCTACTCTTGATAGGTATAAAGTGGGCGCTCTTAGTAAGCCTATCCACTATTACCCAAATGCTAGTGTTGCCTCTCCTCGACCTAGGCAGTCCATCAATGAAGTCCATTGAAATGCTATCCCACTTCCACTGTGGGACCTCTAAAGGATGAAGTAGTCCTCCAGGCTTCTTCTGTTCCGCCTTGACCCGTTGGCAAGTCATGCACTTAGAAACGAAATATGCCATGTCTTGTTTCAGGCCGTTCCAAAAGAAAGTCCTTTTTATATCCTTGTACATCTTATCACCGCCAGGGTGTATAGTCATCTTGGAATGGTGCGCTTCTTCGAGAACCTTCTTTGTCAACTCCCTTGCTTGTGGGACACATAATCTTCCATCTCGCCACAGCCAACCCTTATCATCGATGGCGTATCTACTGAGGTGACTAGAAGTCTCACCCCTAATAAGTTTATTAATCACATCAACAAGCTGACGGTCTTCACGTTGTGCATCCCCTATTGAGTCCAAGAGAGTAGGGCGTACTTCGAGAGATGCTAACAAACCCGGTAAAAAATCCGAGGAGGGACTAACGTTAAAACTGGCTATATACTCCAAGCTTTGCCTCTCTATGAAGAGCGGGCTTAAGGTCAGTTTCTTTCAGCTCAACGCGTCTGCTACCATGTTGCCTTTGCCGGGAGTATAGGAAATTTCAAAGTCATACGAGGCAAGGAACTCCATCCATCTTTGCTGCCTCAAGTTAAGATCCTTCTACGAGAAGAGATATTTCAACGATTTATGGTCAGTGTATAATTCAAACTTCTCACCTAGGAGATAATGGCGCCAAGACTTAAGTGCAAAGACGATGGTGGCTAACTCAAGATCATGGGTTGGGTAGTTCTTTTCATGAACCTTCAATTGTCTTCCACCATAAGCTACTACCCTTCGTTCTTGCATTAGAACAACGCCTAGTCCCGTTCCACATGCATCCGTGTATACTGTGAACATTTTGCTTCCATCCGGGAAGGTCAGAATTGGGGCTGTTGTGAGAGCCCTTTTTAATCGTTGGAAAGCAAACTCGCAGTCCAAATCCCAAGTGAACGCCAGATTCTTCTTTGTTAGCATTGTGAGTGGGGCTGAGATTTTCGCGAAATCCCTAATAAACTTTCGGTAAAAACCGGCTAGCCCAAGAAAGCTTCGAACTTCGGTTGCATTTCATGGTGTCTTCCAATCCTGCACTGCCACCACTTTCGCGGGGTCCACAACCAACCCATCTTTTGACACTATATGCCCCAGAAATCTTACTTCTTTTCTCCAGAAGTGACACATGGAGAATTTGGCTTTTAGTTGATGAGCTCGAAGAGTTTCCATGATTTCTTTCAAATGCTGAGCATGCTCTTCCTCACTCTTTGAGAAGATTAAGATATCATCTACGAAGACAACCACAAATTTATTGAGGAATTCATTGAACACCCTGCTCATTAGGTCTACGAAATAAGCGGGTGCGTTTGTCAAGCCGAAAGGCATGACAAGCCACTCAAAGAAACCGTCTGGGGTTCTGAACATTGTCTTATCAATACTATCTTCAGCTACTCTTAGATGATGGAACCCAATTGCCAGATCAAGTTCGGAGAAGACCGTTGCACCTATAAGTTGATCAAACAAATCATCGATTCGGGGAAGAGGGTGCCAATTTTTCTTGGTCAATTTATTTAACTCCCGATAGTCGACGCAAAGGCGAAGAGAACCGTCTGCTTTGGTTCGAACACCACTGGAGCACCCCATTCCGAAATGCTTCGTCTAATGAACCCTTTTTCGAGAAGTTCTTTAACCTGCTTACTGGGCTCCTTTCTCTCCTTTGGAGCCATGTGTCTGACATGTAAAGCTACAGGCTTTGCGTTATCCACAAGATATATGCGGAAGTCTATTTCCCGCCTCGGATGTAAGCCTTTCACCTCCTCAAAGACATCCAGATATTCCCGGACTACTCTAACTGATTGCAAATTCTCATCAGAAGCATCAAGCGACTCTAGATAACTAAGCATAACAGCATTCAAAGGATTACAAGAAATTTCTAGAGTGTTACCAAGCTGGGTTAAGAGTCTAACTACTCTTTTCTCACAATCAAGAATCGCACTATTATTGGATAACCAGTCCATGCCTAAGATCAAAACATATCCCGAGAAGCCCAAGACAAAGGCATTACAACTAAACTCAACGCTGAGAATAGAGATTTTCAAACCCAAACAAACCATTGATAAGTAAGCGGAGCCCCCAATTGGATTTGAAACTACTAAGGGATCTTCTACCATACTAGTGTCTAGGTGCGGAGATTCTACTAAGGCAGATGAAATAAAAGAGTGCGATGCGCCAGAGTCAAAAAGTGTACGAATTGGATGATCATAAAGATAGACTACACTTTCTACAGAAATATTACTACCTCGTTCCTGCTGAGATGCCACTAACGCATGAACCTGACCCCCTGAAGTGGATCCAGCTTTCTGTCCCTGCCCTTTCTTCTTTGGGCAGTCCTTAGCTTGGTGCCCAGTCTCTCCACAATGAAAGCAACCACCCATCTTCGCCTTTCTTTTCCGGCAGTCTTTTGATATATGGCCCACAATGCCACAGAAATTTCACCTTCTCTTCTCACGGGGCTTATTGTTATTTCCTCCTTTCTTGAAGTCTGTTTTCTTTGCTTGTAGACCCTCTTTCTTCTCTTCCCCTTTAGTTTCTTTCTTGCTGTGATCTTCCTCGTGTAGTAATGCCATGTCCACCAAGCTTTCATAAGTCGCTCCCGTGGATACATGGGTCATGGCAAAGCTGTGTAGAGGCTCATTCAAACCCTTGACAAAGCGAAGTGCCTTCTTGTGTTGGGTGTTTACTAAGTCCAACCCAAACCTGGCCAGCTGATTAAATTGATTAACATATTCCCTGATCGTCATGCTCCCCTGTTTCAGAGTTAGAAACTTTTCCATTTGCAGGCTTCTTTCTGCTTGGGAGAAAAATTTCATTTCAAACCTTATCCTGAAATCTTCCCATGTTTCCACCGCCCTCTGAGCATTGGTGACTTCCCACCAATAGGAAGCTTCATCCTTGAGCAACCATACCGCTAGTTGTATCTTTTGCCTGTCATCAACCCTGAAGATGACAAACAGATGCTCAGTCTCCTTTAGCCAATTTCTTGCCCCTACAAAGGATTCTGTCCCATAAAAGTCTTTTCCACCCATTGCCTTGAAGTCTCTACATGTTTTTGCGAAGGTATTTCCACGAGGAGGAGGAGGAGGAGGAACCGCGGCCACTGGAGGAGGGTGTCTGCTGGGCCCGCGCCATTGGCCCTTGCTTCTAAGTACCTCCTAAACCAGCCGGGAATCAGCACTCCTTCCAGGAGGTTAAGGTCTCCAGACATGCTGAAACAGAAAGCAAAGATTCAAAACGAAGGATAGAAAGAGATAGTACATATGGCTTTGGGGGATTTTGTCTTTTATAAATATAACACTTTTTCTTGAAAAATGATTCTTTAAACTTTCTTTTTGAAAACAAATTTCAAAAACTTTTATCTTGCCTGGTAAACCTATGCTCTGATACTAAGTGAAACACCCCACCTCCGTTAAGGTCACTCACAAAGGGAATGCCTTAATTTTGGTGGAGGTTTATAAGTAAAAGCCATAGATAAACTCAAGACAGATATAAATACACATATTTTAAACAGCGGAATCCAAACAGACTTTTTATTTCATTAATACGTGTTCAAAACATAACATTCCATAATTGTCTCAAAATACTTTCATCATTACAACCTCATAACTATCTTGATTAGTAAAGAAGCATAAAGCATAAATAAAGTGACAAAAATCCCCAAAGTGATATCCAAAGCCATTATCCAAGCAAAAGAGATCCAAATCATACATCTACGTTCTTGGAGATTGTACAGAGCCTGACTGAGCTGAGTTGTTTCCTCCCAGTGGACCTGAGGGGGGGGGACAAAAGAAAAGAAGACGAAAAGAAAATATGGTCAGACATAAAGCCTGAGTAAATCTAGTAACTCTTCAGTATGTGAATAAGAAAAGGGCATGATAGATATATACTGAAAATAGGATGGTGTCACAAGCTAAGGAAGTGTCGAATGTACTATCGCGCCCATACTATATCTCTGCATTTACTTGAGTTTATTCTGACTGGCACCCCATGGTGAGGGTGAAGTGATCCCCATTCTTATTAAAAGATCGGCTCCTACTCGTGTTAACATGTGTCATAAGGCCCCCAAGAATTGTAGATACATATGCTGGTCCCACCATGGGGTGTATCAAGACCCATGGTGGCGGCGCCGACACAAATTCGAGAAGGCATAGGTTATACTATTGGTGTCCCCAGTGCCCTGTTTGTCTGCTCCGGAGTGTGTGCACGCCTGCACCCCGTTAGACTTGCACTGTGCACCCACCGCCGTCGTTTGACCGCTTACAATCAGCCCAGTAATCGTGCCCCACCCTGCCTCGTTTCAGGGTACTGTTGATACCTAACTTGGGTTACTGCTGAAACGGGTCCCTCGTTACTAGGATTTTCTAGTCAAACATGTTAAGTGGTTAAGTGTCTGTATTTACCTAACCCCACCCATTAATTCTTGTTAACATGTTGAATTTGGTTAAGTGTTATAGTTGACTTAACCCTACCATCTGTCCTAAGCCTTTTAGGAGCACCAGACCACTCACATTAGACAGGTATTGCTACGGTTACTGGATGCGCCGGTCGGTTCCGGGCATGTTTACACCGTAGCTCAGTCTAACCTCGGGTCCTTATTGGGCTCAATGCTTAACCACCCACATTGGATAGGTATTGTTGTGACTACTGGACAACCGGGCGGGTCCGGGTAGGTTTACATTACAACTCAAACCAACCTCGGGTTAAGCATATCGTGTTTTCTAAATTTACATATTTTACTACTTCTTAATTATATATGTAAATATCATATCTTTTATTTTTGGGTATATTAATTCATACCGCTCAAATGTCTTTGTCGTTGGCATGTGCCAAACATGCTAACATATATTTTTCATGTTTTACACCCAACGTTATTACCCGCGTTTGTAACGTTTGCAACATTATAACAAATGTTGGGCTTGACACAATTTAGCCCAACTTTATTAAACGTGAGAAAAAGGGGAAAATCCATAACATGTAATATTTTACAGCATATAAGGGTGTGTGGCGCATGAACTTGCAATTTAACGATACTAACATAAATGATGGGTCACGTGATCTTGCATTCAAATCAAAGGATAACTAAGTAGGTGACATATGAATTGGCATAGTTTTGATTTATACAAACTTGTGTTTAAACATGTTGAACTTGGCATAATGTCAAACACAAAACTAGCATGATGTATATTCACCAAAAGGTCCAATTACAACATTTAATCACATAGCCTATTTCAACATGAACTTGCATAGTTTATGAAACCCAAACGATACTTAACATAGATCCAATTGTACTTGCAAACAAACATGAACTTGCATAGTTTATGAAACCCAAACGATACTTGCAAATAAACATAGATCCAATAATACTTGCAAATAAATATAAGAATGATATCATAGGTTTTGGGTCATGTAGGCATAAAAGGTCTGTAACATTTTTACATAAATTCTAACTTAGACTAAGGGATTATATATATAATCCATGCCATCGACATGTACATAAAGGAATCAGATTTCTAGTTTTTGCAACAACTTGCTATTGCTATCACTTTCATATACAAATATCCAATAGGTTGTCATCAATCAATTAATGCCACAAATATCAATACAGAAGTCATGACAGAATCATTACCGTACACAGAATTTATGCAATATAACAACACAATTCAATTTTCATTTACATCGAATCACATCACAATTTTTATTCATATTCTGAAAGGTCACTATACTTACAAAGAATGCAGAGTCTTGAATTCTGGATTCTGAATTCTGAAACTGAGATGCACTCCTTTGGGTAGACTAACGTTGCGTTGACTAATTTTGATTAAACTTTTATCTTCTTCTTAATTTGATTCGTCTCTAAGCTTTAGTGTTGGCTTGTCTCTAAGCTTTCTAATTGGCGGCCATTCCTAGTTCCTTTCCAGCAACATGACAGCGTTTGTATTCTATTATTTTTGTGAATTTAGGGTTAGACTTGAGTTGTATTTATAGAATTTCAATCTAATTAGAGCCATCGATGAAGCTAGAGTGAATCCAGACCATCCATCTCAAGAGAAGCCAATCAGAAAGTGACATGTAAGCCCTAGTGACTCAGCCAAGCCTAAGAATTTGACCAGACCCTGATCAGGCCAGCCAGGACCTGACCAGCAGGTCATTCTGACCTGATCGCACTTGGCAGGTGCGCCAGGTTAAAAATGTACTGGCGCACTTCCCAAGTGCGCCAGTTCAACTTTGTTCTGGCGCACTTCCCAAGTGCGCCAGTGCATTCTGACCCGTTTTCTGGTTTTTCTGCCCAACTTCGTTCGTCCATATCTTCTTCATACGATATTCGTTTTACGCAAACTTGGACTCTATCTCAAGAAGAATTTCGAGACGAACGCAATGGCCTAACCCATTTCCTTTGATTTCATCATTTATAATTAATTATACTTTAACTTGTTAAGCTTTAAATTCATGGGGTGTTACAATGTTGGTCGAAAGAATATACTTTATCCATGTCCGTGTTATCCAAATGTGAATTTTGAATATTCAGAAAGCAAAAATATGTTACTCATGTTTATAAAGAAACCTATTATCCAAACACGTTATCCAAATATTTATTCACTAGATACATTTGAAGTATAGTTGGCTGCTGTGACTATATACGACAGTGGTGAGTATATCATGTATATTAAATTTGATTCCATCATGAGTTGAGGCAAGGGGCAAGCTCCTCTCCGTTCGAGACACTCTAGCAAATGTCTCAGGGCCACACACAGCGATCCTTGGAATCGGTTGGGCCGGTCCTCTATTACTTTTGAGGATTGGCAATTCCTGAACACACATTTCCCTGTCCTAACAGACCTATATCTGAGGCGCCTCGCATTCCAACATCCACACAGGTAAAAAGTATATAAATGTCAGGGCTGGTAGGTCACTGACATCACCCATAGCTAGAAAGAAACGTCATGTTCTCCCAACGGTCCATATCCTATTTTTAACTCATACCGAGGTGTGAGGCTCGCGAATTCACACTATACAAAAAGCTATGCCACACAGGCTGTACTTTGATCATCAACCACAAGACTTTGCTTTTCAACAGAAGCCTTGATCATTTGCCACTTAGGCATGCCACATAGGCAATTCACTCCATATGACTGATGTCCATCGATATACAAACTCTGAGCTCGTACGTCTCAGAGAAGGGCGTTAAGGAAGAGAATAAATTATCCGCCCCCAAACAGATGTATTTTTAATAGAGATCAATCAACACAGAATAAAATCCAATGTCAGACACACAGTCCATTTACAAGTTCGTTCTGGGTCTGAACGAAACCGAAGGCACTTCCCTCGCATATCCATTGATCTCCAACGTCTAGACGATCACCAACTTATTCCCTCATCTCGGGTGTACAGCCCAATTAAGATCATCAGGAATCACCCAAGCGATGTGAAGACTTCCGGTCTTCAACCACCGTCTTCACCTTCGACATATCGTCAAATCGGTTATTCAGAATGAGTATAAATCCGGCCTTTCCAAATAACCCGCGTATATAATAAACAAATGTTACACAAACTCAACATACGCCTCATTCCAATTCAGAATATTTTTTATTCAAAGAAAATCACCTTCTTAGGGAAAGGTTCCCATTAATTTTATCAAAGATAAATTCTTCTAAATTTATTCTTTAATCTTCCTTTGGGTATCATTTCTAACCATATTATGGTTTTCCAAACTAGTCGGGATTAGCGAACCACACCGAAGTAATTATTTATTTTATTTCCCAATTCCAACCTATTTATCCCCTGGAGCAGAACTGGTAATACTCCATATCTAACACCACGGTGTAATCGGTAAAATTAATTACCATTTCACGTTCAAATCTAATTAAAAATTTAACTATCGCTTTGAAGCAAAACTTGTGGTACTCCATTCTCGATCACTTTTTAGATTTGATAATTTAAATTATCAATTCACATTTCAATCTAATTAAAGATTCATTAAAACTCCACTTAGATTTAATCTTCTCAAAAATCAATATCCTGTCTTTAACTGGGTTAAGGAACCAATGTCATCTAAAACACAGTTCAAGATAAACCCAAAATCACATTCAAATTCAATTCCGATTAAATATTATTTAATTGGTACACTTCATTAAATCTAAATAGAAAGATTTAATCTTTTTCTCAACTGGTCTTAAGAAACGTGTTAATGAAGACACCATTCACGACAAACCCAAATCACGTTTGATATTAAATACAAGGCTCTGAATAGAAAATATATCGGCTTATATTCAATATCAAATTCTATGACCAACAAATATCATATTGGAAATAACGATATAAATATATCTTTCAAATTTCCACGACCATATCTGTATAATCATTAAATCTAACATCAAAATATTCCAAAGATAATTTCGATTCAAATCCATTCCAATTCAATTATTGGAAATTCTGGTCACATTTAAAACCACTTTCAATCCATTTTATTTATTTAAAAATAATTGGATTTTTATTTCTAGTTATAAACTAGTTCATTCGATAAAAATCTAATTTTATCTTTTCAAATTTGGAAATTTTCAACATAATCTTCACAAATCATTTCTTATGATTTTACACCAATTATTACTATTTTTAATAATTTTATCAAAGCCCGTACAGTCGGTTTTCAATAACGGCCAACAAACTGTACTTACAGCGACCCTTTCCAAATTTGATTTGGACATAATTCCAAATCCAACTATTAGATTTCAAATTTCTAATATTCATTGGAAAGCTCTTTTCGATACGAACCCAACGGTTCTGGTCTCAGGAGAATCCGACGTTCGGATCTCCCGCAACGTCAATTCGAAGTCAATGGTCGAAATTCATGAACTACCGCGGCGCGGCGCGTTCTATTCAGGCCATTTAATATATATATATATATATATATATATATATAATATATTATATATATTTCGTCGATTTCAATTCAAAACATACTTTATAAATCGTTTTAAATTCGTTTTTGAAACGATTTCAACTTTATAATCAATTTCGAATCAAAATTGAATATTTCATATCATTACTATATAAATGATAATATTTTCAAAACGTTATATTTTGAAATCACTTCTTTTTCTATATTCATTATAACAACGAATATAATCAATATAAATATCATTCACGTCAAAATAGCGCAACTCTAATCAACATGGCTTTATAGGTTTTAATAACTTTGTTATTCTATTCAACAAATGAATATTTATTCTATTCAACACATGAATCTATATTTCTTTCAACACATGAATATTATCAACACATGAGCATCGTCAACACATGACTATTTTTATATTTTTATTATTTAATATATTTTATAAAATTATGGTATCTATCATTTGATTTTTAATCAGACTCCAACCGTAAAGTAGTAAGATAATGATTCCCTAAGTATTAACCCCGAAGGCCCAAACCAACATCAGATCAATACCTAAGAAACCACTCATCTTATCTAGTTTTCAGTTAGTTTCTAATCTTAAATATGATAAAGATGTATATTTTATTTTCAAAATATCTCCTTTAACACACGATAAGTTTCAACACATGAATATTCTCAAGACATGAGCATGTCAACACATGACTATTTATTCTATTCAACACATGAGTATATATTTTATTCTATTCCTTATTTTCCTAATTGGAATGAGGCCCAATCAATTACCATATAATGTTAACTATATGGATTTCCATACAACACATGTATATAATAGCAACGATAAATAATCAACTATCATCCAAAGTGCACTACACAACTGCATAAGCATTAAATATAAATAATTAGCGCTCGTACAGTCTGTCAATCCAACGATCGACATACCACATAACAATTGGGATTAGTGTACGTCAAACATCATCCCAACACCCGTATGGGGTTTTAATCCACAAACACTGAATATTATTGGTGTAGTTGGGCGACATGTAAAATTTATCGTCTCAATCAATGTCCTTCAAATAGGTGTTCATAAACAAACCGTTCGGTTTGTAAATGAATTTTTATTTATTCACATTCACGTTAAAAATTATATTTTTAACGATAATTAATCTTTTTCAACACATGAATATTTATTTTCAATCACTCCACTTCACAATCAATTTTCACAATGCATCAATCAAACAAACAAGCCATCCATGGTCTGTGGACGACGGGTGTCGGGTGCTGCTAAGCACCGTCTGCATCCTAGTATATATTTTAACTAGAAAACAAGATTTAACTTGAGAAGTTCTCACCGATTAGCTAAACCAATCACCACGACTCTTCATATGTAGAAATCTTCGTCGTGCTCGCCTTTTGTCAATTTCATCGTCCGTAGCCACTACATATATAAAAATCACATTTTTATATTGTTGCTATGTAAATAAAAATCACATTTTTATAACTACGCTATATGGATAAAAATTCTATTTTTACACCGCTACTATATAGATAAAAATTCTATTTTTACACCACTACTATATAGATAAAAATTCTATTTTTACACCGCTACTATATAGATAAAAATTCTAGTTTTACACCGCTACTATATAGATAAAAATTCTATTTTTACACTGCTACTATATAGATAAAATTCTATTTTTACACCGCTACTATATAGATAAAAATTATATTTTTACACCGCTACTATATAGATAAAAATTCTATTTTTATGCCGCAACTATATAAATAAAAATTCTATTTTTATAACGGTGTTCATATAATAAAGATCATATTTTTATCACGCTATTCTCTATATAAATAATATATTTTTATATCTCTAATTCTTATATAAAGATCGAATTTTTATTGTCTATATAATATAAAAATCGTATTTTTATCCTTTCTATACTATAAAAATCATATTTTTACATTGCTACTTCTATAAAGATCACATCTTTATTACTCTACATTATATAAAATCATAATTTTTTTCTCTACATTATATAAAATCATATTTTTTTCTCTACATTATATAAAATCATTTCTTTCTTCTTTAAAAATCATTTCTTTATTTCTAATCTAAATATATAAAAGTCGAATTTTTATTTCAAATTTTACATACATAAAAATTGAATTTTTATTTCACATTCATATTTATAAAAATCCAAGCTTTTCATTTAAAAAAAACAAACCTTTTAAATAAATAAAAATCAAACCTTTTCGTTATAAAAATCCTAACCTTTCATGTATAAAAATCTCTTCTTTTTATCACTAAAAATCTTGCCTAAAAATCAGATTTTCTTCCTGCATAAATATTTAAAACAAAATTAAAAACTCACTATGTTCTGGAGGTGGGATGGGCGCTGGACAGTTCGCAGGTGGCGGAGGAAGGTGCGGAAGTCAGTTGGGGGGGGGGCAGCGGGTCCTACCACGGCGGATTGGGGCAAGGGCACGGTTTTTAAAGCAAGAAAAGGGAGAGGGAGAGAAGAACGCCGGAGAGAGGAGGGGGAGGCGGGGGGGGGGGGGGAGTCGCGTCGCGCGAAGGTGGGGGGTGGGTAGGCGACGGGTTTTTTTGTAAAAGGAGAAAGGGGCTCGATTTTTGTCTGAGGGAAGATTAGGGCTTAAGGCCTTATATAGTTTTATTCAATTATTTATTTCCCCAAAAAAGTAAACTTTTATTTTGAACTCGAAATCGAACACACCGACTGTTGTCACTAGCTAATTACCCTCATTCCGAACACAATGGGATATGTATCGTAAGCTAATTCGATCAGTTTTCGTCAAAATCAAAATATAACTCTATATATTGAATTTGAATGCACATTTCAATTTACCCGGGCCACATACTAACTAGAAAAATTCCCGAAAAATATTTTCTATCTTCATATTGATGGTACGGTCCTAACAAAACCAATTTCGTCAAATTCTAAGACCGTTTGAAAAATGGCCATTTTCCAGTCGATTAAAATCAACTGAAATTGGTCAAACGCGTTTTCCTTTGCCACGCTCACATATTGATTCGAAAAATTACGAGTTTTGAAAACTAGCAATAACTTGACATCATGGATCCAACAAAAGTGGTTTCGTCGAAAACCGAGTTCGTTTGCAAAATGGCTATTTTTAAGGGCTAGAATTCCATAGCGACTATTCTGAATTTTCAACTGTACGTAACTTTTGATTCCGGCTATGAAATTTTGATTTTTTAGATTCGTTAGAAAGATATTCTCAAATAGATTCAAATATTTTTGGTTTCACTAAAATCCGGTTTATTTTGAATCCTGTACATTCATTTGAACTTTGAAATCGAATTTTCGAACTACCACGCCATTTTCAATTCCTTTTATAATTAAAAATAAATATTTATATTCTAACGATGATCTATATAAATATATACGTTCTATTTCTATTCAAAATAAATTTCTCGTCGATATTATTTAAAATATTTCATTTTAAATATTCAAAATTCACTAAAATTTCCAAAATAAAAATTTTAAATTGGCTCAGAAATTTCCGGGTTGTTACAATCTCCCCCACTTAAAACTTTTCATCCCCGAAAAGGAACGAAGCTGAAAGTTGTTTAACTAATCAACTTGACTCTCATTATTTTCATTACGGCTTAAGTTCTTCAACTCTTCAGTTTCTAATAACCTTTCAAATTTTTCAAAAATTTGGCTAACACCCTAAATTTTCGAAAAATTTCGCCATAACCTCCCCTGCACCAGGGACTTCGGGATATTTCATATAGCCTCCCATGCCCTTCTTCAATCCAAAAGAAAAAGAAAAAGCCAAGCGGCTAGCCAATCAGCTCATAGAATCATCCTAAACCCAAGAAATACAATAAACATTTACCTATTTGTCGGGCAAACAATTTTATTCCTCTTCTCTAGCCTCCTTGCTATGACCTGTTCGCACATATATATATATATATATATATATATATATATATATATATACATGCATGTAGTTGTAATCCTTTTTCAATACAGTTCAATATTCGGTTCAATTTGGCATAATGGTTCAAAATTATCAAACAAATAAACAAACAACACACCCAACAATCAATTAGTGAATTAACGTTTCAAATTCATAACTTTAATACATATACATAAAATCATGTTTCTGATGCCAAATCACAACAATAAACCTATCTAGTTTTGTTTCTCACACCAGTCGATGGAAATATAAAGATATCACACCTTCGAAACACGAACATAAATACTGATGATGTGGCCACATCATCAGAGTTATCCCCGGATGTCTAGAATGTGATTCTATATCTATTTAGTATATTAAAACTTCGAATATACGTTCATGACGCGTATATGCAAAATCTTTATATACTCGATTGTTCAAATTCAATATAAACTAATAATCAAATACGTATAACAAGATTTAATTCCAAAACTAAATTTGTTTTCATTTTATTTGAAAATATACTCTTCACACTCGTTCTGGGATACTACTGATCCGATCTCTAACGAGTCATTCTAATTGGATATTACTAATCCAATATCTGATGAATTCTTTCATTCGGTTCTAATATGTCTTGTTCTAGAGCTCTATAAACCAAATCTCTGATACCAAACTGACACGACCTGAACTTCCCCGTGAAGGAAAGCATGGATTGAGTTGAGAACAACACACATTGGAACACAAACAAAAGAACATTTCATTGTATATTACAACAATTCCATCAGAATACAAGAATATATAGAGTATGAATAAATATTACACAGAAAATATCAGAGATTTAAATTACATTTAAATACATCGTAGCGGAAAATAATACAAAGCACAACTAGAAGTAATACATGGATACAGAGATTTCCGAGTATCGTTCCAGCTGTAAACCAGGATCCTGTGAATATAAATCTGCAAAACCAAAACTACAAGTTGCCCGTGTGGGAAATAAGGGCACCCAAAGTTTAGGTTAAAACAATAAACTCCAGGTCAGTCATGTGACTGGTGTGAGAACTAAAAAAGTTATTAATCTTTATTTTTAAAGTTAGGTAAATCGAGGGACCAGGCCGTATAACACGGAACAGGTTTTTACCCCAAGAATACCAGTGCACAAAACAACAACGCAATGCTAAATAAAGAAGAATGAAGCTATTATAAGACCCAGGTCCCATCACACAATGCAACGCAAGTCGGAGGATAGGGTTTTTACCTTATAATAGCCAAAAATGCTTGGTATGTGAAATTTCATATTTTATTATTACTATAAGTGATGAAAACAACTTCAATCATAATGCATAAATCATAGACGGCATAAGTGACCCATACCACTATGTTGCCGTACTAGGCTCTACAAATAAAACTGAAATATCACGTATTGGAAATTGGATTCCATCATGAGTCGAGGCAAGGGGCAAGCTCCTCTTCGTTCGAGACACTTTAGCAAATTTCTCAGGACCACACACAGTGATCCTTGGAATCGGTTGGGCCGGTACTCTCTTACTTTTGAGGATTGGCAATTCCTGAACACACGTTTCCCGGTCCTAACAAACCTATATCCGAGGCGCCACGCATTACAACATCCACGCAGGTAAAAAGTATATAAATGTCAGGGCTGGTAGGTCACTGACATCACCCATAGCTAGAAAGAAACGTCGTGTTCTCCCAACGGTCCGTATCCCGTTTTTAACTCATACCGAGGTGTGAGGCTCGCGAATTCACGCTATACACAAAGCAATGCCACACGGGCTGTGCTTTGATCATCAACCACAAGACTTTGCTTTTCAACAGAAGCCTTGATCATCTACCACTTAGGCATGCCACACTGGCAATTCACTCCATGCGACTGATGTCCATCGATATACAACCTATGAGCTCTTACGTCTCATAGAAGGGCGTTAAGCAAGAGAATAAATTCTCCGCCGCCAAACAGATGTATATTTAATAGAGATCAATCAACACAGAATAAAATCCAATGTCAGACACACAGTCCATTTACAAGTTCGTTATGGGTTTGAATGAAACCCGAGGCACTTTCCTTGCATATCCATCGATCTCCAAGTATGTCTGGACGATCACAAGCTGATTCCCTCAGCTCGGGTGTACTGCCCAATCAAGATCATTAGTAATCACCCAAGCGATGTGAAGACTTCCGGTCTTCAAACACCGTCTTCACCTTTGACATATCGTCGAATCAGTTATTCAGAATGAGTATAAACCCGGCCTTTCCAAATAACCCGCGTATATAATAAACAAATGTTACATAAACTCAACATACGCCTTATTCCAATTTAGAATATTCTTTTATTCAAAGAAAATCACCTTCTTAGGGAAAGGTTCCCATTAATTTTATCAAAGATAAATTCTTCTAAATTTATTCTTTAATCTTCCTTTGGGTATCATTTCTAACCATATTATGGTTTTCCAAACTAGTCGGGATTAGCGAACCACACTGAAGTAATTATTTATTTTATTTCCCAATCCCAACCTATTCATCCCTTGGAGCAAAACTGGTAATACTACATATCTAACACCATGGTGTTATCAGTAAAATTATTTACCATTTCACGATCAAATGTAATTAAAGATTTAACTGTCGCTTTGGAGAAAAACTGGTGGTACTCCATTCTCCTTTACTTTTCAGATTTGATAATTTAAATTATCAATTCACATTTCAATCTAATTAAAGATTCATTAAAACTCCACTTAGTTTTAATCTTCTCAAAACTCAATATCCTGTCTTTAACTAGGTTAAAGAACCAATGTCATCTAAAACACGGTTCACGATAAACCCAAAATCACATTCAAATTCAATTCCAAATAAATATTATTTAATTAGTACACTTCATTAAATCTAAATAGAAAAATTTAATCTTATTCTCAACTGGGCTTAAGAACAGTGTTAATGAAAACACCATTCACGACAAACCCAAATCACGTTTGATATTAAATATAAGGCTCTGAATAGAAAATATATCGGCTTATATTCAATATCAAATTCTACGACCAACAAATATCGTATTGGAAATAACGATATAAATATATCTTTCAAATTTTCACGACCGTATATATATAATCATGAAATACAACATCGAAATATTCCAAAGATAATTTCGATTCAAATCCTTTCCAACTCAATTATTGGAAATTCTGGTTACTTTTAAAAACACTTTCAATCCATTTTATTTATTTAAAAATAATTGGATTTTTATTTCTAGTTATAAACTAGTTCATTTCGATAAAAAATCTATTTTTATCTTTTCAAATTTGGAAATTTTCATCCTAATTCTTCACAAATCATTTCTTATGATTTTACACCAATTATTACTATTTTTAATAATTTTATCAAAGCCCGTACAGTCGGTTTTTAATAACGGCCACCGAACTGCACTTACAACGACCTTTTCCAAATTTGATTTGGACATAATTCCAAATCCAACCGTTAGAATTCAAATTTCTAATATTCATTGGAAAGCTCTTTTCGATACGAATCCAACGGTTCCGGTTTCAAGAGAATCCGATGGTCGGATCTCCCGCAACGTCAATTTGAAGTCAACGGTTGAAATTCACGAACGGCCACGGCGCGACACGTTCTATTCAAGCCATTTAATATATATAATATATATTATATATATTTCATCGAATTCAATTCAAAACATACTTTATAAATCGTTTTAAATTCGTTTTCGAAACGATTTCAACTTTGTATTCAATTTCGAATCAAAATTGAATATTTCGTATCATTACTATATAAATGATAATATTTTCAAAACGTTATATTTTGAAATCACTTCTTTTTCTATATTCATTATAAAAACGAATATAATCGAATCGTTCACATCAAAATAGCGCAACTCTAATCAACATGGCTTTATAGGTTTTAATAACTTTGTTATTCTATTCAACAAATGAATATTTATTCTATTCAACACATGAATCTATATTTCTTTCAACACATGAATATTCTCAACACATGAGCATCGTCAAGACATGACTATTTTTATTATTTAATATATTTTATAAAATTATGGTATCTATCGTTTGATTTTTAATCAGACTCCAACCGTAAAGTAGTAAGAGAATGATTCCCTAAATATTAACCCCGAAGGCCCAAACCAACATCAGATCAATACCCAGGAAACCACTCATCTTATCTAGTTTCCAGTTAGTTTCTAATCTTAAATATGATAAAGATGTAAATTTTATTATTAAAATATTTCCTTCAACACATGATAAGTTTCAACACATGAATATTCTCAACACATGAGCATCGTCAACACATGATTATTTATTCTATTCAACACATGAATATATATTTTATTCTATTCCTTATTTTCCTAATTGGAATGAGGCCCAACCAATTACCATATAATGTTAATCATATGGATTTCCATACAACACATGTATATAATAGCAACGATAAATAATCAACCATCATCCAAAGTGCACTACACAACTGCATAAGCATTAAATATAAATAATTAACGCACATACAGTTTGTCAATCCAACGATCGACATACACATAACAATTGGGATTAATGTACGTCAAACATCATCCCAACAACCGTGTGGGGTTTCAATCCACAAACATTGAATATTATTGGTGTACTTGGGCGACGTGTAAAATTTATCGTCTCAATCAATGTCCTTCAAATAGGTGTTCATAAACAAACCGTCCGATTTGTAAATGAATATTTATTTATTCATATTCACGTTAAAAATTATATTTTTAACGATAATTAAGTTTTTTCAACACATGAAAATTTATTTTCAAACACTCCACATCACAATCAATTTTCACAACACATCAATCAAACAAACAAGCCGTCCATGGTCTGTGGACGACGGGTGTCGGGTGCTGCTAAGCACCGTCTGCATCCTAATATATATTTTAACTAGAAAACAATATTTAAAGAGAGAAGTTCTCACAGACTAGCTAAACCAATCGCCACGAGTCTTCATATGTAGAACTCTTCGTCGTGCTCTCCTTTTGTCAATTTCATCATCCGTAGCCACTACATATATAAAAATCACATATTTATATTGTTGCTATGTATATAAAAATCACATTTTTATAACTACGCTAAATGGATAAAATTTCTATTTTTACACCGCTACTATATAGATAAAAATTCTATTTTTACAACGCTACTATATAGATAAAAATTCAATTTTTATAACGGTGTTCATATAATAAAGATCATATTTTTATCACGCTATTCTTTATATAAAAATTATATTTTTATATCTCTAATTCTTATATAAGGATCGAATTTTTATTATATATATAATATAAAAATCGTATTTTTATCCTTTCTATACTATAAAAATCATATTTTTACATTGCTACTTCTATAAAGATCACATCTTTATTACTGTACATTATATAAAATCACATTTTTTTTCTATACTTTATATAAAATCATTCCTTTCTTCTATAAAAATCATTTCTTTATTTCTAATCTAAATATATAAAAATCGAATTTTTATTTCAAATTTTACATACATAAAAATTGAATTTTTATTTCACATTCATATTTATGAAAATCCAAGCTTTTCATTTAAAAAAACAAACCTTTTAAATAAATAAAAATCAAACCTTTTCGTTATAAAAATCCTAACCTTTCATGTATAAAAATCTCTTCTTTTTATCACTAAAAATCTTGCTTAAAAATCAGATTTTCTTCCTGCATAAATATTTAAAATAAAATTAAAAACTCATTGTGTTTTGGAGGTTGGATGGGCGCTGGACAGTTCGCGAGTGGCGGAGGCAGTTGCGGAAGTCGGCTAAGGGGGCAGCGGGTCCTTCCATGGCGGATTGGGGCTAGGGCACGGATTTTAAAGCAAGAAAAGGGTGAGGGAGAGAAGAACGCCGGAGAGATGAGGGGGAGGCGGCGCTCCGCCCATAGCGGCGCCAGGCGGAGTCGCGTCGCGCGAAGGTGGAGGGGGGAGGGGGTAGGCGACAGTTTTTATTTTTTAAAGGAGAAAGGGGCTCGACTTTTGTCTGAGGGAAGATTAGGGCTTAAGGCCTTATGTAGTTTTATTTAATTAATTATTTATTTCCCCAAAAAAGTAAACTTTTATTTTAAACTCGAAATCTGTAACGACCCAGAAAATCTGAAACAATTTAAAAATTTTAAAGTGGCTAAAATAATGGATTTTAAATATTTAAAATAAATATTTTAAATAATAGCAATGAAAAGTGAGTTTGAATCGACGTTTGAAAATGAATATAATTAATTCTAATTATAAACAAGACCTGAAATGGTGCTGCAGTTTCAAAAATTGAATTCAAACTTTGTCAGACTGTACCGGGTGCAAAACAAAACGGATTTGAGTGAAACCAAAAATATTTAAATCTGTTAGTGAATACCTTTCAAACGAATCTGAAAAATCGAAGTTTCATAGCGAAAATAAAAAGTTATGGCCAAATGAATTTTCAGAAAGGTCGCTATGGAATTTAAATAGCCCATGAAATTGGCCATTTTGCAAACAACCTCGAAATTCAACAAAACCACTTTTGTTGGATCCGGGATGTGAAGTTATTGCTAGGTTTCAAATTTCATGATTTTTGAAGCTAGTATGTGAGCGTGGCAAAGGAAAACGTGTTTTGGTCAATTACAGTTACATTGGATCGACCATAAATGGGCCTTTTTGCAAACGGTTTCAGAATTCGACGAAACTAGTTTTGTTGGGACCGTATCGTCAAAACATACCTAGATTTATTTTTCTGGAATTTTTCGAATCAGTTTGCGGCCCTGGCAGATTGAAATGTACGTTCAAATTTAATATTGAATGTTATATATTTTAAATTGAATGGAAACTGACTGAAACAGTCGAATGGGCCTACGAAACATATCCCATTGTGTTCGGGATGGGGGTATTTAGCTAGGGGCGACAGTCGTTGGGTTTGATTTGGGGTTCATATATGAAAGCAAGTATTTTCGAAAATAAAATAAAATAAAAATTATTATAAAATCCCCCATTGGCCAATGAAACCCTAAACCCTCCCTCCTGGAAAACATGCAGCCTCCATCGATCGTTCTAGGGCTGAGAAGCTCCGAAAAACTTCCCAAAATATCTCCAAATCCGCTAGATGATTTCCAATACTTCTTAAGGGAAAAATCCTCGTCTGACTAAGATCTTCCTATCCACGCTAGTTTGATCATCGATGGTGCTTTAAATCAGGAGGAATCAGGGGGGAAAGTCGCCGCCATCGAGCCAGTTTCCACGCCTCCTAGGGAGTTCGAACCCTCCGCCGTTGGTGGCGCAAGGAGAGGTTGGGACGGCGAACAACGTGGACCTACCTGATCGGGGTCCGGTGCGACATGGAGATGGCGGCGATGGAGTTTTTGAATCGAGCTTCAAAGGGGAAACAACGGCCTGTGTTTTGTTGAGGAAGAAGGTGTTAATTTTTAATTAATTATTTTATTAATTTAATTAAAAATGTCATTAACGTATAAAACGTCACATCTCTCTCATACGAGGTCGAAAAGACGAGCGGTCAGTTGCGTTGAACTCGTGTCGGTGAAATCTACAATTCAGAACTGACTAGCGCTGAAACGGGGAAAAACAGAATTTTAGGAAAATTCAAATCGAAACAGAACAGAAATTCAGATAAAAACTGACGGAGTGGATCCCACAGTGAGAATTCTCTCAATATAAATTTCCTTATGCAATTATTTATATTATAACTGCATATCTGAACTGTTCATATACGTCCACAAACCATGGACGATTTATTTGATTGTGTTATGACTATGAACTGTAGATATATACAAAATGTGAAAAGTGAGATTTCTAATTTATAAACGATATGGAAAACGACGATGTATAAATTATATAATCGATGTATGAGTTATATAAGCGTTGTACACCTCTTGTATAAGCGTTGTATAAGTTGTACGTTCGATATATAAGTTATATATGTGTTGTAAAAATTATATATGTATTGAAATAGAAGTGAAATGCTATATATATATATATATATATATATACGCCCCTCGTCCACAAACCATGGACGATATTTATTGGTTGTGATTGGTGTGAAAAATTGATTGATAGCGAATGGTTGATTGGAATTGTTTGTGGTTGATATTGATTGATTGTGGTTGAAAAATACCCATTTGTGGTTGAGAAATATTTGGTTGAAACCACATAGGATTAGTTTGTGGAAATGAAATAAATATATACATGCCGCCTGCGTACGAACTAGATGCATGATTCCCCATTGTCAAAAACCGCGAGGTTTTAAGGTAGAGCGAGGAGCCGTACTAGGGACGGGCCCGGTTTTAACTACCCTGTCGTTATGCTGCCGAAATTTCGAATAATATTCATGTGTTTGAATTATTTTCATTTGTTGAAACTATATTTATTCGTTGAATAGAAAACCTTCATGTGTTGAATCGATATTCATTCGTTGATTAGAAATTCATGTGTTGAATGGTATTCGTGTTTTAAATATAAAAATCACCTTTTTATCGATATATATATAAACTATAGAAAAACCTTCATGTGTTGAATCGATATTCATTAGTTGGATAGAAATTCATGTGTTGAATGGTATTCATGTTTTAAATATAAAAATCACCTTTTTATCGATATATATATAAACTATAGAAAACCTTCATGTGTTGAATCGAAATTCATTCGTTGAATTGAACTTCAGGTGTTGAATGGTATTCATATTTTGAAAGAAATTGTTTTATAATAAAAATCCCATTTTTAACATCAATATGAAATGTATAAAATAATCTCGTTTTGAAATAAATTGTTTTATAATAAAAATCCTATTTTTATCACCTATATTAACTATATAAAATAATAGTGTTTTGAAATGAATTGTTTTACAATAAAAATCACATTTTTATTATATGCACGAATCATTAAAAATAGTGAAGTGTTGAAATAGATGACAGTTAGATAAAAAAATATAATTTTTATCAAATGTATGAAAAGAATGTAGTTTTGAAATCGAAGAATCGATATATATATAAATAGAATTGAAATATATCGAATAACGACGCTGCACTTCGTATTTTGAAACCGTGATTTCAAACGATTATACCGGGAGATCCGACCGTCGGATTTTCCTGAAATCGCAACCATTGGGTTCGTTTTGGAAATATCTTTCCAACGGCACCAACTTTGTAAAAATCCAACGGTTGGATTGTCTGGAATGTTTCATTCAAATCTGAAGAAAAACAGCGCCAGAATCGATTATATATATATATATAATTATTTTTAATCGAATAACGACGCTGCAGTTCGTATTTTGAAATCGAAACTTCAAACGATTATACCGGGAGATCCGACCGTCGGATTTTCCCAAAACTGGAACCGTTGGATTCGTTTTGAAAAGATCTTTCTAATGATGTAAATTTTGTGAAGATCCAACAGTTAGGTTTTCAGATATGTGTATATCAAATCTGAAGAAAAACAGCGCCACGGTCGCGTTATGGCCGAAGCGTCATTTTGAATAAATTGGCTATTTTAAAATAAATAAAAATAGCAATAGATCATTATAAAATATTATAAACGATATGGATGTGATTTAGAAATTAACTGAAGGTTGGCTAAGTCGAATGGTTTCCTGGGTGTTGATCTGATGTTGGTTTCGGCCTTCGGGGTTAATATTTGGGAAATCGTTCTCTTACTGATTGACAGTTAGTGACTAACGAATTGATATGATGCGTGTGTATGTTAGTGTTGCACTTGTTTATTATATATGCGAGTTGTTCAGAAAGACCGGGTTTATCCCACTCTGAATAACTGAATCGACGATAAGAAATCGAAGATGAAGACGGTGGTCGAAGACCAGAGATCTTCACCTCGTTTGGATGGTAACCGAGGTCCTGATTGGGAGGCATCCCGAAATATGGATAATGAGTGGTGATCGTCTAGACGTATGTGGTGGTCGATGGGTTTGCGAGGTATATAGTGCCACCAGTTTCATTCAGACCCAGAACGGACTTGCAATTGGATAGTGTGTCTGACATTGGATTTTATTCTATGTTGATTGATCTCTATTAAATATACATCTGTTTGACGGCGGAGAATTTATTTATTTTGCTTAACGCCCTTCTCTGAAACACACGAGCTCAGAGGTTGTACATCGATGGACATCAGTCACATGGCATGAATTGCTAGTGTGGCATGCCTAAGTGGCAAATGATCAGGGCTTCTGTTAAAAAGCAAAGTTTTGTGGTGATGATCAAAGCACCGCCTGTGTGGCGTAGCTTTGTGTAGAACGTGAATTCGTGAGCCTCGCACCCCGGTATGAACCAGAAATGGGAGAGGACCTCAGGGAGGACATGCGTTTCTTTCTAGCTAGAAGTGGCGTCAGTGGTTTTACACACCCTTACGAGTTTGACTTATATGGTTGTTACTGTTGCGAGGCGCCTCAGTTTGATCGGACGATCCGGGTTCGATGGAGTCATTTGTTAGCTCATTTACGCCCCAAAGGGCGAAGAAACGTATTGTTCAGGCACAATAATCCACACCGTGTGGACCGGCCCTGTCGCTCCAAGGGGCAGTTGCGGCTATTCCGGAGACATGGGCTAGATTGTCTCGTAGTCGGTAAGGACTATCTTTTGCCTTGGTTCATGACGGAAATCCAATTTCCAAATACGTGACTGTACGGTTTCGATTGTATATATATTTGGCGACATAGTGGCATAGGACGCTCATGTCGTCTATGATTGATAGTTATGATTTGAAATTGTTTTTGAAACATATAAACACTAGTAATAATATCAAATGCTTTTGTTTTATTCGTATCAATCATATTTTGGCCATTATAAGGTAAAACTCTATCCTCCGGTTTGCGTTGCATTGTGTGATGGGAACTGAGTCTTATAATGGCTTCATTTTATAAAAAGCATTGCGATGTTTTAAAAGAAAGATTTGTTTTTGAAGCACTGGCAATCCAATGGAGTAAACCCGTTCCACGAAAGTGGCGTGGTCCTGTGATTAGCCATATTATAAATGTGTTAAGTAGATTTCTCATACCAGTCCCATGACTGACTCATAGTTTGTTTCACTTTCAAACTCGGGTGCCCCTTTTTCTACACGGGCAGCCTTGTATTCAAGTTTAGCTGGTTGTTTCTGGATAGCTGGAGCTGAGGATGGATTCTATTATTTATCTCTTTTTATGCTATTCAGCTCCTATTGTACATATTTTGTTTGTTTCCGCTGTAGACATTTATGTATAGCTGAACTGTATTTGTACTAAGTATGATCCTGTATACTGTGTAACTCTGATGATTACGTTTATCCAGTGTATTCTATTGTACATTATCTAGTGTATTTATTTAATTCTGTTCTGCTATTATCTGTTTCCGTGTTATATTCCAAAGATAACCCTTGTCTCCGTCTGTACGGGAAATGGGGTCATCACAATGTGGTATCGGAGCTTTGGTTAAGCTTAGTTCAGGAATATAATATATTAACGAACTCGTCAGAAATAGAACCAGTAGTGTTCTAGGATGGGTAACTCATTACAGATAGGATTAGTAATATCCTAGCATGAGTATCAGAATGAAATAACACCTAGATAGATGCATTTACATACAAGTATTTGTCTCTATATTTTGAAATATCTTTTCTGTTGACCTGACACTTGATCTACTATTTGAAGAAGAACTAGAAAATGAGTGCCAGAAACAGAAGAAGTGACACTGACTCGGATATTGAAGCCCTATATATGAAATATAAAAATATGGGTGGAAAACCCTTCTCGGGCGAAGAATCTATTATGAGAACCCAAGCTTGGATTCGTTCGGTTGAGAATATCTTCGAAGCATTAAAGCTGAAGGATGACCATAAAAGATTACTGGCCTCCTGGGCACTTGAAGACGAAGCTTTGTTCTGGTGGGATTCGGTTATCAAGGATAATCCAGAAGGTGATATCACCTGGGATAGATTCAAAGTGATTTTCCTGGAAAGATTTACTCCTCCAGAAGCAATTGAGCGACTATGTGATGAATTTTCTTATTTGATACAAGGAGTTATGACCATTCCTGAATATCATAAGAAATTCAATGAACTTTCTCACTTTGCCCCTCATCTAATTGAAAATCCGAAGAGGAAGAATTTGAGGTTTATCAACGGGCTTCAAAGAAAATATCAGAACAATGTAATGAGGAACGTGAAGCTCCCCTTTTCTGAAATGATATACATGTCTTATCAGTACGAAGATCTAGACAAGAAAGGTATGTTACAATACGAAGAAGAAGTCAGCTCTAGTAGTAAAATTGAGTCTGAAACTGATCGTCCTGAGGCTAGTACAATGTCTGAGGTCAGTAAGGAGACCAAAGCCAATCGAAAAAGGGCCAGATCAGAGAAAGAACTAGTAAAGACCGCTGTATGCAATAACTGCCATAAGCAAGGGCATTCGCATGGAAAATGCAAATCTTTAAAGAAACTAAAGAAGAGTGAACCTAAGTCAAAGAACAAGTTTCAAGAGACCAGAGAATGCAGCATTTGCCATCGGTTTGGCCATGTAAAGTAGGATTGCCGGCTGTTAAAGGCAACCAAGGAAGCTCAGGTGAATGAAGTGGTAGGAACCTCAGCACCCTCAAATAGTCAGGGAAGGTCTGATGTTTTAGAAGGCACGCTTAATGTCAAAAATATTCCAGTTAAAGTACTGTTTGACACCGGCGCGTCACGAAGCTTTATTTCAAAGAATGTAGCTAAGAAGTTAGATTTGAAATTGAGGAAGCTCAAAGAACCAATGACTGTCCAAAATCCGGTTGGGGGTTCCATCGATCTCAGTTGGGTTTGTGCAGTACCTATCTCTTTTTCCTGCTATAAATTCCCTACTATCTCCATCGTCATGAATTTTAAGGAGTTTGATCTTATATTGGGGTTGGATTAGCTAACCAAATATGAAGCTGAGGTTAGATGCGCCGAGAGAGTGGTTAAAGCAAAGGCCCAATCAGGGAATTATATAACCATACCATGTGAAGGCCCGAATTCAAATAGAAAAGATTTCTGGTCAGCTCTCGATGTTTCTCCAACCCAAATAGAAAATATCCCTAAAGTCACAGAGAATATTCCCGACCTCGTAAAAGATATTCCTGTCGTCCAGAACTATGCAGATGTGTTTGAAGAAGTTGTTCGCTTACCCCCGCAGAGAGAAATAGATTTCAAGATCGCTTTGATTCCGAATGCAAGGCCGGTAGTTCACGCTATCCGAAGAATGTCCTTGAAGGAGAAAGAAGAACTTGACAATCAAACACGACAGCTAGTATGGAATGGTCTGATCAGGCCTAGTTTCTCTGATTAGGGGGCAACAGTGGTGTTTGTCCCAAAATCAGATGGTACTCTGCGACTATGTGTAGATTATCGTGATTTGAACAAGCAGATGATAAAGAACAAATATCCATTGCCGTGGATCGATGATTTATTGGATCGTCTGAATGGAGCACAAGTATTCTCAAGGATGGACCTAGCTACAGGCTTCCATCAACTTCGATTTGCCGAAGAGTGTGTACCAATGACAGCATTCAGAGGTCCCGACTTATTCTACGAGTGGTTAGTAATGCCGTTCGGCTTATGTAACGCTCCTGCTTACTTCGTCGATCTGATGAATAGGGTGTTCAGAGGGGTTTTGAATAAATTTGTTCTGGTTTTCATTGACGATATTCTAATCTTCTCTAAATCAAAGGCCGAATATGAAAAGCATCTGGAACAGGTCCTAGAAATTCTGAGAAGGAACATTCTAAAAGCCAAATTATCCAAATGTATATTCTGGTAAGATGAAGTAAAATTTCTAGGCCATGTCGTATCGAAAGAAGGAATTGCTGTGGATCCAAGTAAAATCACAGCTATTCAGAATCGGAAACAACCCAGTACTCCTACAGAAGTCCGCAGTTTTCTCAGATTGGCTAGCTATTACCAGAAGTTCGTTAAAAACTTTTCGAAGATATCTAGTCACTTAACGAAGCTTACAAAGAAGCACTCTAAATTCAAATGGACTCCAGAAAGTGAAGAGGCTTTTGAAGAGCTAAAGTTAAGATTAACGACAGCTCCCGTGTTAACCATCATCGATGGCAATCAGGATTTAAAAGTCTGGACTGATGCTTCTAGAGAAGGCCTTGGCGCAGTGTTAATGCAAAGGGGTCAAGTGATTGCGTATGCTAGCCGTCAGTTGAAGCCACATGAAAAGAACTACGTAACTCATGATCTTGAGTTATTGGCTATAATATTCGCTTTGAAAATCTAGAGACACTATCTGCTGGGTGAGAGATTTGAACTGTATACAGACCATTAGTCGTTAAAGTATCTGTTCACTCAAAAAGACCTGAATCTGAGGCAGCAACGTTGGCTGGAGTTTATTGCAGCTTATGATTTTGAAATTCTATACACTCCAGGGAAAGCCAATGTCGTGGCCGATGCGTTAAGCCGAAAGAATGAAATGATCACCAGTTTTATCATTGCGACTTCGTTGATTGACAAGATATCGGCTCTCCAAAAAGACGACCAATTTATCAAAGGAATGAGTCAGCGAATTCATGAAGGCAATGCTTCGGATTTCCAGCTCGACAGCGAAGGGATCTGAGGTTAGAAGGACGAATTTGTGTTCCAGAAATTCCTGAACTCAGAAGAGATATGCTTGATGAATGCCACAAATCTAAGCTCAGTATCCATCCGGGTGTGAGTAAAATGTATAACGATATCAAGCACACATTCTGGTGGAAGTCCTTAAAAAGATACATCTCGATATATGTTAGCGGATGCCCTACTTGCCAGCTAGTTAAAAGCGACCAACAGAAACTAGCTGGATTGTTACAACCGCTAGACGTTCCTGGTTGGAAGTGGGAACATATTTCTATGGATTTCATAGATGGTTTTCCCAGAACCAGAAAAGGAAATTACAGTATTTGGGTGATCGTAGATCGCTTCACGAAGACCGCCCATTTCATACTTATTAGATCAAAAAGAACTGCTCAGAGTCTGGCGCAGATATACTTCAGGGAAATTGTTAGACTACATGGAGTGCCGCTCAGTATAGTTAGTGATAGAGATACAACATTTACTAGCAAATTCTAGGAGGCATTTCAAGTCGAACTGGGAACAAAGCTGAATCTAAGCACCGCTTATCATCCTCAGACGGACGGTCAAACTGAGAGGGTGAACCGTATACTAGAAGATCTATTGCGGGCTTGTGTTCTAGATTTCGGTGGATCATGGGAAGACCATCTGCATTTGGCTGAATTCTCATATAATAACAGCTACCAGGCGAGCCTGATAATGTCGCCATTCGAAGCATTATATGGTAGACCGTGCCGATCTCCTGCTTGTTGGGTCGAACCCGGTAATAGACTTGTGTTAGGGCCTGATATGATCCGAGAAGCTGCCGACAAAGTCGATTTTATCAAGAAACGATTACTGGCCGCTCAAAGCTGACAAAAGAGCTATGCCGATAGAAGAAGAAGAGATATATCCTTTGCTGTTGGCGACTATGTATATTTGAAAGTATCGCCGATGAGAGGAGTTATCCGGTTCAGTAAAACTGGGAAGTTGGCGCCCAAATTCATTGGACCGTTTCCTATTCTAGAACGGATCGGGACTCTCGCATATAGGGTTAAATTGCCAAATTGGTTCCCTGGAGTGCATGATGTATTTCATATATCTCAACTTCGAAAGCACGTTCATGATCTAGACTTGATCGTGGAAGAAGTAGCTCAACAGGATATTGAAATTACCCCTGAATTAGCTGTGAGAAGGGAGCCGCTCAAGATTATAGGCAAAGAAACCAAAGAGCTGAGGAACAAGAAAGTTCACTTAGTCAAAGTGCAATGGAGTGGAGATCCGCGAGATTGTACTTGGAAAACTGAGGAGAGCATTCAGAAAGCCTATCCTAGATGCCGAGTGGATATCTATGATTGACTCCGGTGCAAGGTATATTTACTATACTTTACATTACCAATTAGTTCTCTACTTTGTTATTATTTTCTTTCCATGGATGTACATTGTTAATTCTATAGTCTGAAAGATTTTTAAAGAGTATAGAAATTGACTAGTATATTTTTGAAAAGTTAAAAACAATTTGATTGTTGTTTGTGTTGTGTGATAGTAGATTGATTAATTAAATCATTAAAACAATAGTTAATTTAATCAACAATAGAATAATGGTAGAATTTATTCATTTAATCACGCATTGAACTGATTAAAAATAGATAGAAATATATACATGTGCAGTATATATGTTTGAACAGGTAAATGGATTAGCTATTGAGTAAAGATTTTATTTGCATGCCCGACAAATAGGTAAACCTTAATGAGTTGGATGCGAAATATTATTATATCAACTCCTGTGAATGCCATTGGATGCGGAGTGCTGGTTATTCTGTGTGTAAAAATAAATGTCGCCATAGGATAGTAACAATTAATTTTGAACTACATTACATGGCATATTCTGAAGATAGGCATACTTCTTCATATACCACATAAGCATTTGGAGCTTGTGTGACGAGGTGGAAGATTTACCATACGACCGAGAGGCTTGTATGGCGATGACTATATTTTACAGGTTGAACTGATGACTGATATGGACTATTTAAATTGTAACGATTAAATTGCCAGATTAATAAAAACCCCACACGGGTCTGGAGTTGACAATAATCACGTCTATATAGTTATTAGATACGACACATGGACTATTTATTTCCCACACGGGACGAGGTGACGAGTATTTATCCTCTGGAGCATTTAAAATACACACTCCCTCAGGCTTTTACAGGGTGACGAGAATTTATTCTCTGGAGTTATTATCAATACACGCTCCCCTGTAAACACCAGAATATATCACTATAAATATGTGTATGCTTATTAGGATTTATTGGGTACCTAATACGGCCTAATAAATTTCCAAACCTCTCTCCGTACAAAGGAGGTTATGGCGAAATTTTTCGAAAATTCCGTGTGTTAGCCAAATTTTTGAAGAATTTGAAAATTCTCAGAAACTGAAACGTTGGAGAATTGAAGCCAGATTGAACGTAGAGTTGATTAATCAAACCACTTTCGAATTTGTTCCTTTTCGGGGATGAAAAGTTTTAAGTGGGGGAGATTGTAACGACCCAGAAAATCTGAACCAATTTAAAAATTTTAAAGTTGCTAAAATAATGGATTTTAAATATTTAAAATAAATATTTTAAATAATAGCAATGAAAAGCGAGTTTGAATCGACGTTTGAAAATGAATATAATTAATTCTAATTATAAACAAGGCCTGAAATGGCGCTGCAGTTTCAAAAATTGAATTCAAACTTTGTCAGACTGTACCGGGTGCAAAACAAAACGGATTTGAGTGAAACCAAAAATATTTAAATCTGTTAGTGAATACCTTTCAAAAGAATCTGAAAAATCGAAGTTTCATATCGAAAAGAAAAAGTTATGGCCAAATGAATTTTCAGAAAGGTCGCTATGGAATTTATATAGCCCATGAAATTGGCCATTTTGCAAATGAACTAGGAATTCGACGAAACCACTTTTGTTGGATCCGGGATGTGATGTTATTGCTAGGTTTCAAATTTCATAATTTTTGAAGCTAGTATGTGAGCGTGGAAAAGGAAAACGTGTTTTGGTCGATTATAGTTACATTGGATCGACCAGAAATGGGCCTTTTTGCAAACTGTCTCAGAATTCGACGAAACTAGTTTTGTTTGGACCGTATCGTCAAAACATAGCTAGATTTATTTTTCTGGAATTTTTCGAATCAGTTTGTAGCCCTGGAAAATTGAAATGTACGTTCAAATTTAATATTGAATGTTATATATTTTAAATTGAATGGAAACTGACTGAAACAGTCGAATGGGCCTACGAAACATATCCCATTATGTTCGGGATGGGGGTATTTAGCTAGGGGCGACAGTCGTTGGGTTTGATTTGGGGTTCATATATGAAAGCAGGTATTTTCGAAAATAAAATAAAATAAAAATTATTATAAAATCCCCCATTGGCCAATGAAACCCTAAACCCTCCCTCCTGGAAAACACGCAGCTGCCACCGATCGTTCTAGGGCTGAGAAGCTCCGAAAAACTTCCCAAAATATCTCCAAATCCGCTAGACGATTTCCAATACTTCTTAAGGGAAAAATCCTCGTCTGATTGAGATCTTCCTATCCACGCCAGTTTGATCATCGATGGTGCTTTAAACCAGGAGGAATCTGGGGGGAAAGTCGCCACCGTCGAGCCAGTTTCCATGCCTCCTGGGGAGTTTGAACCCTCCGCCGTTGGTGGCGCAAGGAGAGGCTGGGACGACGAACAACGTGGACCTACCTGATCGGGGTCCGGTGCGACATGGAGGTGGCGGCGATGGAGTTTTTGAATCGAGCTTCAAAGGGGAAACAACGGCCTGTGTTTTGTTGAGGAAGGTGTTAATTTTTAACTAATTATTTTATTAATTTAATTAAAAATGTCATTAACGTATAAAACGTCACATCTCTCTCATACGAGGTCGAAAAGACGAGCGGCCAGTTGCGTTGAACTCGTGTCGGTGAACTCTACAATTCAGAACTGACCAGAGCTGAAACGGGGAAAAACAGAATTTCAGGAAAATTCAAATCGAAACAGAACAGAAATTCAGATAAAAACTGACGGAGTGGATCCCACAGTGAGAATTTTCTCACTATAAATTTCCTTATACAATTATTTATATTATAACTGCATATCTGAATTGCTCATATACGTCCACAAACCATGGACGATTTATTTGATTGTGTTATGACTGTGAATGGTAGATATATACAAAATGTGAAAAGTGAGATTTCTAATTTATTAACGATATGGAAAACGACGATGTATAAATTATATAGTCGATGTATGAGTTATATAAGCGTTGTACACCTCTTGTATAAGCGTTGTATAAGTTGTACGTTCGATGTATAAGTTATATATGCATTGTAAAAATTATATATGTGTTGAAATAGAAGTGAAATGCTATATATATATATATATATACACATGCCCCTCGTCCACAAACCATGGACGATATTTATTGGTTGTGATTGGTGTGAAAAAATTGATTGATAGCGAATGGTTGATTGGAATTGTTTGTGGTTGATATTGATTGATTGTGGTTGAAAAATACCCATTTTTGGTTGAGAAATATTTGGTTGAAACCACATAGGATTAGTTTGTGGAAATGAAATAAATATATACATGCCGCCTGCGTGCGAACTAGATGCATGATTCCCCATTGTCAAAAACCGTGAGGTTTTAAGGTAGAGCGAGGAGCTGTACTAGGGACGGTCCCGATTTTAACTACCCTGCCATTATGATGCCTAAATTTCGAATAATATTCATGTGTTTGAATTATTTTCATTTGTTGAAAATATATTTATTCGTTGAATAGAAAACCTTCATGTGTTGAATCGATATTCATTCGTTGATTAGAAATTCATGTGTTGAATGGTATTTGTGTTTTAAATATAAAAATCACCTTTTTATCGATATATATAAACTATAGAAAACCTTCATGTGTTGAATCGATATTCATTCGTTGGATAGAAATTCATGTGTTGAATGGTATTCATGTTTTAAATATAAAATCACCTTTTTATCGATATATATAAATTATAGAAAACCTTCATGTGTTGAATCGAAATTCATTCGTTGAATTGATATTCATGTGTTGAATGGTATTCATATTTTGAAAGAAATTGTTTTATAATAAAAATCCCATTTTTAACATCAATATGAAATGTATAAAATAATCTCGTTTTGAAATAAATTGTTTTATAATAAAAATCCTATTTTTATCACCTATATTAACTATATAAAATAATAGGGTTTTGAAATGAATTGTTTTACAATAAAAATCAAAATTTTATTATATGCACGAATCATTAAAAAGGGTGAAGTGTTGAAATAGAAGACAGTTAGATAAAAAATATAATTTTTATCAAACGTATGAAAAGAATATAGTTTTGAAATCGAAGAATCGATATATATATATATATATAGAATTGAAATATATCGAATAACGACGCTGTAGTTTGTAATTTGAAACCGTGATTTCAAACGATTATACGGGGAGATCCGACCATCGGATTTTCCTGAAATCGCAACCGTTGGGTTCGTTTTGGAAATATCTTTCCAACGGCACCAACTTTGTAAAAATCCAACGGTTGGATTATCTGGAATGTTTAATTCAAATCAGAAGAAAAATAGCGCCAGAATCGATTATATATATATAATTATTTTAATCGAATAACGACGCTGTAGTTCGTATTTTGAAATCGAAACTTCAAACGATTATACCGGGAGATCCGACCGTCGGATTTTCCCAAAACTGGAACCGGTGGATTCGTTTTGAAAAGATCTTTCTAATGATGTAAATTTTGTGAAGATCCAACGGTTAGGTTTTTAGATATGTGTAAATCAAATCTGAAGAAAAACAGCGTCACGGTCACGTTATGGCCGAAGCGTCGTTTTGAATAAATTGGCTATTTTAAAATAAATAAAAATAGCGATAAATCATTATAAAATATTATAAACGATATGGATATGATTTAGAAATTAACTGAAGGTTGGCTAAGTCGAATGGTTTCCTGGGTGTTGATCTAATGTTGGTTTCGGCCTTCGGGGTTAATATTTGGGAAATCGTTCTCTTACTGATTGACGGTTAGTGACTAACGAATTGATATGATGCGTGTGTATGTTAGTGTTGCACTTGTTTATTATATACGCAAGTTGTTCAGAAAGACCGGGTTTATCCCACTCTGAATAACTGAATCGACGATAAGAAATCGAAGATGAAGACGTGGTCGAAGACCGGAAATCTTCACCTCGTTTGGATGGTAACCGAGGTCCTGATTGGGAGTCATCCTGGAATATGGATAATGAGTGGTGATCGTCCAGACGTACGTGGTGGTCGATGGGTTTGCGAGGTATATAGTGCCTCCAGTTTCGTTTAGACCCAGAACGGACTTGTAATTGGATAGTGTGTCTGACATTGGATTTTATTCTGTGTTGATTGATCTCTATTAAATATACATCTGTTTGGCGGCGGAGAATTTATTCTTTTGCTTAACGCCCTTCTCTGAAACACACGAGCTCAGAGGTTGTACATCGATGGACATCAGTCACATGGCATGAATTGCAAGTGTGGCATGCCTAAGTAGCAAATGATCAGGGCTTCTGTTGAAAAGCAAAGTCTTGTGGTGATGATCAAAGCACCGCCTGTGTGGCGTAGCTTTGTGTAGAACGTTAATTCGCGAGCCTCACACCCCGGTATGAGCCAGAAACTGGAGAGGGCCTCAGGGAGGACATGCGTTTCTTTCTAGCTATAAGTGGCGTTAGTGGTTTTACACGCCCTGACGAGTTTGACTTATGTGGTTGTTTCTGTTGCGAGGCGCCTCAGTTTGATCGGACGATCCAGGTCCGATGGAGTCATTTGTTAGCTCATTTACGCCCCAAAGGGCGGAGAAACGTATTGTTCAGGCACTATAATCCACTCCGTGTGGACCGGCCCTGTCGCTCCAAGGGGCAGTTGCGGCTGTTCCGGAGACATGGGCTAGATTGTCTTGAAGTCGGTAAGGACTATCTTTTGCCTTGGTTCATGACGGAAATCCAATTTCCAAATACGTGACTGTGCGGTTTCGATTATATATATATTTGGCGACATAGTGGCATGGGACGCTCATGTCGTCTATGATTGATAGTTATGATTTGAAATTGTTTTTGAAACATATAAACACTAGTAATAATATAAAATGCTTTTGTTTTATTCGTATCAATCATATTTTGGCCATTATAAGGTAAAACTCTATCCTCCGGTTTGCGTTGCATTGTGTGATGGGAACTGAGTCTTATAATGGCTTCATTTTATAAAAAGCATTGCGATGTTTTAAAAGAAAGATTTGTTTTTAAAGAACTGGCAATCCAATGGAGTAAACCTGATCCACGAAAGTGGCGTGGTCCTGTGATTAGCCATATTATAAATGTGTTGAGTAGATTTCTCATACCAGTCCCATGACTGACTCATAGTTTGTTTCACTTTCAAACTCGGGTGCCCCTTTTTCTACACGGGCAGCCTTGTATTCAGGTTTAGCTGGTTCTTTCTGGATAGCTGGAGCTGAGGATGGATTCTATTATTTATCTCTTTTTATGCTGTTCAGCTCCTATTGTACATATTTTGTTTGTTTCTGCTGTAGACATTTATGTATAGCTGAACTGTATTTGTACTAAGTATGATCCTGTATATTGTGTAACTCTGATGATTACGTTTATCCAGTGTATTCTATTGTACATTATCTGGTGTATTTATTTAATTTTGTTCTGCTATTATCTGTTTCTGTGTTATATTCCAAAGATAACCCTTGTCTCCGTCTGTACGGGAAATGGGGTCGTCACAAAATCGAACCCACCGACTGTCGTCACTTGCTAATTACCCCCATTCTGAACACAATGGGATATGTGTCGTAAGATGATTCGATCGTTTCTATCAGTTTTAGTCAAAATCAAAATATAACTCTATATATTGAATTTGAACGAACATTTCAATTTACAGGGGCCACATACTAATTAGAAAAATTCCCGAAAAATATTTTCTAGCTTTGTATTGACGGTACGGTCCTAACAAAACCAATTTCGTAAAATCTGAGACCGTTTGAAAAAATGGCCATTTTCCAGTCGATTAAAATCAACTGAAATTGGTCAAATGCATTTTCCTTTGCCACGCTCACATATTGATTCGAAAAATTACGAATTTTGAAACCTAGCAATAACTTGACATCACGGATCCAACAAAAGTGGTTTCATCGAAAACCGAGGTCGTTTGCAAAATGGCTATTTTTAAGGGCCAGAATTCCATAGCGACTATTCTGAATTTTCAACTGTACGTAACTTTTGATTCTCGCTATGAAATTTTGATTGTTCGGATTCGTTGGAAATATATTCTCAAATAGATTCAAATATTTTTGGTTTCACTATAATCCGGTTTATTTTGAATCCTGTACATTCATTTGAACTTTGAAATCGAATTTTCGAACTACCGCGTCATTTTCAATTCCTTTTATAATTAAAAATAAATATTCATATTCTAACGACGATCTATATAAATATATACATTCTATTTATATTCAAAATAAATTCTCCTTGATATTATTTAAAATAATTCATTTTAAATATTCCAAATTCGCTAAAATTGCCAAAATAAAAATTTTAAAATGGCTCAGAATTTTCCGGGTTGTTACAGAAAGTACGAAACCGTTACTATTCCTCAAAGAACTCTCAATGGATAAGCAATATTGTAAATCACATTAAATTCATCAGCCCATGTTTTATTTTATTTCATTTGTAGCCATACATATAGTATAGTTTTACATGATCACAAATTAAATCATACTTTTCATATGTATAAAATGACGTAGACAAGATAAAAGATATGTAAATGACTCAAACTAACCTCCACTGTTGCTATAGACAACCGCATAACATTTATACAGAATGAAAATTTTACATTAAAATGATATGTTCACTATGTTCTGCATTTGTTGAGATTAGATGACCCACTGCTTATTACAGATTTATTGGACCTTTCATATTTGGTTTATTTCAGGGTTGTGGCAGAATTCTAGGGAAAGTTTGACTTCAACTTCAAATTTGAGTAGTGATGAATTCCACCTTACAAACTCCAATTGTGATTGCGGTTGTGTTGCAATGAGAGGCTTTGGACGAGGGTAACTTCTTCCAACACATTTGTAAAATTATAGTTTAGCATTCCTAATAAAAACACGATATGAATGAGACAAATTACAAAATAAATTTTGTGAATAAGAGAAAAAATAGGTAATGATGATTGGTTGGCACATAACCTTTGGCTGCTGCTATGTGCTTATGAGCATGTCGAAATTTGCTCCTGACTGCAACAGTTGCATAAGATATCTAATTATGGATATCAAATCTGCTTACGACTAATAAATTATTTCAAATGATAATATTATATGTTGTATCAAACTATTGTCTCTGTTTTCCTTTTCTTCTTTTTATCTTTTATTACCTTATGTTTGTAGTAATTCATCTGTAGTAGATTAATGATTTTATGGTGACCTTTATGACCTTCTAAGCATTGGCTAATTAACTTTCAGAATGCATAAAACTCCTGTAAATCCTAGAATTCTTTGATAAACAAAGCACTGGCTAAGTAAGATGCATTAAACCAAACGACAGAGGTATTTCATGATTGTGAATGCCTAAATGTGCATACACGCTTTGAACACATTTTCGAATATCTTGGATGCAATTTTGTAAATTTATTATTATTCTCATGGTACTATTTTTTACACGGTCGTAGTACTTATTTGGCTACAAGCTGGAATCTAAATAAAAAGAAAAAAAATGGCAAATTGATTTTAGTTACTAAGTTAAAACTATCAACCAGTTTTCCAAAATTTTGATTATTCGTTCATGAATTAGATCTACATATCAAACATTCCGCGAATCTGTTGGTAATCAGAAATGGTTAAGTTTGATTATAGTCTAATGTTTTAATGTAGTTTAAAATTTATTTGAAATTTTTAGATAGTGGATCCATTTGTCCTAGCAAAAGGAATGGAAAGAACTGCTTTGTGGTTTAAGGTCATACTAATAAATTGATTAGAGAAATTATCAGAGCATGGACAATTTAGCATTCATTCAAGGTACAATAAGTTGGTATCCAATATGAGTTTGTAAACTACTTTACCAATATGAATTTGTAAACTACTTTTCCTATATGAATTTGTAAATTCTTCAAGCTACTTACATTTCAGCAGTATCCTCATTGCCTTCCTTCTTGATTCATGACACCTTTATTTCCACTTCCCATGATACCCATGTTTAAAGGTATAATAGTTTCACTATTGTATACATGGAGAGGAAGAATGCGACATGTATGACGAGACACTAGAGTAATCCTCATTTGTAGTACATATTTTTTTTAATTTGACTAAAATTTTTCCTTTGAATTCGTTAATTTTAAAATGTTAATTCTATCAATGCAATTCCGTACGTGACACAGTGATTTAAATGATTGTTAACAAGGGGTGGATGAAAATTAGTTTGTTCAAAGAGATATATCTCTAAGGTCCGTATTGTATTTCACATTTTTTAAAATTCATATCCATCATTCTTTAGTCATCATTTTCTATATCACTGCTTTTGCATTTAGAAAGTCATTTGCAGCTGCTGCTAACCTTAGGATCCTAACAGGAAGTAAGAGCAGCACTGGAAAATTATAGTATGAAGTTGTGAATGGATCAGTATTTATAGAGAATCAATTCCTCATGATTTTACTTCATATTATAATTTTGATTGAATTTATTTTCTTTATTCATTTCCACTTGGAGATTTACATGATTACTACCTGAACATTATTTTGCATATTCCTAATCTAGGATGTCATATATGTGTTTACTACCATGACCTTATATGCCAATGATATATGTGTTTACATATGTAACAATGTTTACTTAAGAATACAATGATGAAACATGAAATTCAGGCATCTAAAATATATTAAGCTCTAGATGTTCACACATTTGATGCTCAAGTATACGTCATGTAAGATCTGAACTTAAGGATTTAAACATTTCAATTTTGAAGAATTTCATATGTAAGCATATAAATCTTCAAATATAATAATAATATTAATGAAATAGCCGATGCTAGATGCATGCTTTAGTTTTGCCAATGTAGTAACTTTGAATAGTAGCGAGTTTTCATTTGAGTTCAAGGTTGTATATGTTTCAAGGTCTCAAGGCTCAGGTATACACACGAGTTTAGATATAAATTTTGGTTTTGATGTTCATATAACCATAAAAGAATATGCATTGTAATTTTTAAGATAAATGCTTTTGAAATCTTTAACTGCATATAATCAGGAAGTTACAGTATATCTAATGTCGATTACTGTGATACAGGGCACATGCATTCTCTATTCTTTTGTACAAATATACTTCTAAATATGAAGATATTTATTCATGTAGCTTTATGTATACAAATTTTATGTACAGGCTATTTGCAAGAATATAATCAGGTACGTATGCAATTGAATTCTTTAGTATACAAGTGGGTATGGTACTCTATAGGGAAAAAAAATTACATTTTGGTTTGGCTAAATAACTTTCAGAATATATGAAAACTCCTGTAAATCCAAGATTTCTTTGAAAAACAAAGCATTGGCTAAGTAAGATGCATTAAACCAAATACTAGATGTATTTCATGATTTTGAATGTTTAAATGTGCATACACACTTTGAACACAATTTCGAATATCTTAGATGCAATTTCGTACATTTATTATCCTTCTCTTGGTACTTTTTTTTTGCGACAATAGTACTTATGTGACAATAAGCTGGAATTAAAATAAAATGACAAAAAATGACAAACTAATTTTAGTTACTAAGTTAAAACTATCAACCACTTTTCAAGAATTTTGATTATTCGTTCATGAATTAGATCCGCGTATCAAATGTACCGTGAATATGTTGGTAATAGAAATGGTTAATTTTGATGTCTTTATTCTGCATATTTCGCATAACATTATTCTTTATTATTCATATACTAATCAATAGTAACAATGAATTTTGATGTCTTTTATGTACGATATAGATATAGATAGGAGTTGAGGATTATAGAAGTCAAGTTTCATATTATTTATTGATAAATTAACATAGTAGTTTGAACTATTTATTTGATGACTCATCATAGGCGACTCAAAAGTTTGAATCGCTTGAATTTTTTTATTTATGGCTATTGCACTTTCTATGACAATATGACTACTTTTACTTAAACATTTGTAACTACACTTCCATTATTGCTATTGACATGTAAATCTCTTCACTCATTATTATGTCTTAACTCATTATTGTGCCTAATTTATTAAAAGATGATGGCATAAATTTTTTCATACATGCCACTACAACTTTTCAGCAACAAAATTCATCGAGGTCAACCTTCGCACCACAAATTTAGCTGTTGCTGCCATGAAATGAGGATAACCCTACTACTGTAACAAATGCTGAAGGTCAGAGAATGACTTCATCCATAGTGTCATATACCAAAAGTGGGGACAGAATAGTGGAGCAAACTAAGAGCAAGTAATGGTTAATCCAAACAATACAATTTACAGTCTGAAGAGTTTTATTAGGAAAAAAATGAGTGAGGTCGATGAGGAGAGCAAGAAAGTTAGTTATAAGGTTGAAAGAGATGATAATGGAAATATTAAGTTGGAGTGTTATGCAATTGGTGAGCAGTTCGAAGGTTGTTGCCTCTTCAACGTTTGGTAAAGAAAAAGATGGACGTGGAATAAGGAGTTGTACAGTCAGCGATCAAGGAGATGATATTCAACATATTAAAATAAAGTTATTGTATATGCAAGATAAGGTATGCTGAAAATACAAGCATTACCGCCATGCAAATGGTGTGGTGTCTTCCTTCAAGTGTGTGCCCGATATAAGTACAACAACTTCTTACACATCCCTAGCTCTAAAAGCAATATTAAGACAATTCAGACATATCAACATGCAATCTCGAATCAGCTACATAAGATGGGTAAAATGCTAGGTGAAGAATATTTATGTGAACGATCCGACATCGAGCTCTAGAGGTAAAAATACTACTAGGTTAAAACATGTAGATCATCAAAGTTTGAGAAGACGGAAAAGAAAGGTCAATACAAGTACAGGCTACTTTTGGAAAGTAATCAGCCTATTTGGAGGCCTCAAAAAGGATTTCCTGAGCTTGCTGTTTTATTCTTATAGCTTGGTTGTTCGAGCATTTTTTGCATCCGTGTTCCAATGACAGTGATAAGCATATGTTGGCTTCTCAAACAGGTTTTACTAGGATTCTGGTTTCAAACTGGTTCATCAATGCAAGAGTAAGACTTTGGAAACCAATAGTAGAAGATATTTATATGTTGGATACAAATTGAGTATCGGGAATGTTCCTAAACAACCCATTAAGGAGGAACACTGGGAAGTCGATCATAGCTGAAGATGATCCTGATTCCTGAGCCCAAATCCGAGTCTAACAATAACAAGACAGTTATCGATGACTCAAGAGCTAGTAACAATGAACTAGGATTAAATATGAAAGCAATAGAGCAATGGCACCTAGAGAAGAGGTTGATATTAGAAGACAGAGAGGAGAGGTTGCTGAGTTTTGCTCTATTTTGCAGAAAAGAAAGGTCAATACAAGTATAGGCTACTCTTGGAAAGTAATCAGCCTCTTTGGAGGCCTCAAAAAGGATTTCCTGAGCTTGCTGTTTTTGTTCTTAGATCTTGGTTGTTCGAACATTTCTTGCACCCATATCCCAACGACAGTGATAAGCATATGTTGACTTCTCAAATAGGTTTTACTAGGAATCTGGTTTCAAACTGGTTCATCAATGCAAGAGTAAGACTTTGGAAACCAACGGTAGAAGATATTAATACGTTGGAGACAAAATGAGTATCGAGAATGGATCTAAACAACCCATCAAAGAGGAACACTGGGAAGCCGATCCTAGCTGAAGATGATCCTAAGCCCAAATCTGAGTCTAACAATAATAAGACAGTTATCGACGACTCAAGAGCCAGTAACAATGAACTAGTATTAAATATGAAAGCAACAGAGCAATGACACCCAGAGAAAAGGTTGAGATTGAAAGACAAAGAGGAGAGGTTGCTGAGTATTGCATATCATGGTAGCATGTACATGTCCCTAACTTTAGGACCTAGTCAAAATGATCCTCAACACCAGCATCAAGAAATGGTGCACTTTGGAGGCCATGAGCTACATGATTTTGTTGGATCATTTGTTTTATGGGCAATAGTTGTTGACAGTATCAGATATTGTTATGTGAAATTGCATAGGTGGGCTGGGTTTTGTCTCCAATGAGGCTCACTCGATGACTTTTTTAAGTGGATTTGTTGTTATATGTAGACTTATTTAGAATGAAGGGTAAAGTTATGTAGAATGGATATGAATGCATTCATTTTGTAAAGGAAGATTCAATAGCATGTTATATGGTTTTGGTAGTTTAAAAGAAAAAGAAAAATGGTGAGCAGTTTGCTACTGAGCAGATTTTTATGTAGGTTAAATTTATAATCTCTTTTTATTAGTTTCGTATAGTTGTGATTTTATGTTAGTTGAAACTTATTTACTTCATATTTTAATTGTTTCAATCCACATGGCCTGTAATATGAAATTCAACTATTTTACAATATACTCATAATAAATCTCTATATTTTATTACTATTTATTGCCTACTTTTGCAAAGAAGGCAGTTTGAAATTTTATATTTAATAATGAAATGAAGTCCATTGTTCTGATGCATATGATATCAAAATGAAAAAAAAATTAAGCAAGCACGCTTTTTATGTTAATGTAGCTATACACTTTAATATGCATACCAATTTATTTAATTCTCAGTTTGTCAAATATCAAATTGGATGTCAACAACAAAATTCAATTTTTGTTTGGCGACTTTATCAAACATTGTTATTGCAAGTATGCAAGGAAAAAAAGGATTATTTTCCACTACTAGATGCAAAGGTATGACATCAAAAGATTACCCATTAAATTGGATACCAAAATAGTTTGTTAGCTAGCCAAATAGTCCTATCTATGTAAGATGTTGATGGAAAAGCTTTAACAAGGTACCATTAATTGAACTCATTTGTTTGATAACATTAATGTAGCACTGACTTGCATTTGCTCTATTTTGACATATATTTTGTATTTTTATTTAAATGCAGTCACATTTGTTTGCAAAACATATGCATTGCAAAATAACCGAAGTATGCTAAGAATGAACAAATAATCATGCTAGAATTGAACTTATTGGTTTGGTAATGATGATGTTGGAATTGCTGTGTGCCATAGGTTTTCCTGTGATTCAGGTTGATGAACACTGACTGAAGATTCAGGAAGGATGGATAAGCTTAGATACTATTGAAATGTAGTTCTTCGATATGTACATAGAATGAGAACCAAGCATGAACTGTATCTAGGAATGAGTTGGGGTTGCTTTAGGCTAAGCATTAAATTCATGCTGTAATATACATATGCATATTTTGGTAATGGTCTGGATGCACTAAATTCATACTGCAAAACATTTTGTAACAAATTTATGTGTAATTATTTTTTCGTGGTAAGCGTAACAGATGTGTGAAAGATTTTATGATACTATAATTTCGTACTGATAGGCCTTTGGTGCATGAGAGTGAAACAACAGAATATTTTTTGTATTTTATCTCTGTCTACGGAAATTCCAATGGTTGGTTTCTATAATACTTTGAACAAACTGATTTACGAGTCTTTTGGGCCAAGTAGAGAAGCCTAACGTAATATTTATATGTAGTCCTTTTTGTTACTTTAAAACTTGCTTCATCATTTGAGATACATCTGCTCTTTTGTATTCTATGCGCTCATTTCTCGCTCTTACCCTCGAAATAGGGTTACTGTTTAATTTTCCCAAATTGAGCCACTATTTTAAATTTCCAAAAATCTTCTTGAATCTTAGCTCATATCTTTGGATACTTCCAAATTTGATAAGATGTTGAACTTATTAGCCTTATAGAAGCGATCATAATCTTTGCTTAAAAATATAAGAGAAGTTGAGGACTGGAAGACTATCCCATATTGAAGTGATGCGATGAGACAAACAAGCTTTGCAGGTCAATAGGTTGCCGAGCTAGGAACAAGCTTGCATGGAGCACATGCAGGGCAAATGAGAAGTTGCTTGAATGAAGGTCTTTGGGTAGGAAAAAGGAGAAAAATGATTTTTTTTCTTTTAGTATGTTGGCTTTTCTTTATCTTGGAAAAGTAAAATTAGTATGTAGTAATACTGTAAAAATAAACAGTATAAAGTGCTGATTTGAAAAAAAAACTATACAGTAAATCTTTTTATTTGCAATTATTTTACTATTTCAGTTATTAAGTTTGCTGCATAGAAAAGTAAGTATCATGCAACATTTTAGTTCAAAATAAAATACTTACATAATTAAATATTAACAATAATATTTCATAATTGAAATATACATAAACTATATATTACAAGATACTTTGAACATCAACACTTTCAGATTATACGACTGCCCTATGCGTAGCACGAGCCACACACTAGTTTATAATATAATTATAAACATATATATTTGAATTATAAAGAGATATTAATAAACTATATATAAACAAAAGGTTATATGAAGAATCAAATATAAACTTAGTAAAATTTGTTTAATAAAACTATAAAAATAAGAATACTTATAAACTAGAAAATATATTTGAAATCATAAGTTTGAAATTCTTTAATCCAAAATTGATAATATGAATAAATATTCTAAAGTGTAAAATCATATGAAATCATATACATACTTATAAAGTTATATGGTTTAAAACTATAAAACTATATAACTATATAAACTTATATAAGCATATATAATATAATTAAAACTTTAAACTTATATGTTTGAAATCATAAGTAAAGTAATTTAGAATTTGAAATTTGAAAATCAAAATTTTGAATTTTGAAAAGGAGATTTTGAAATTTGAAAAACAGAATTTGAACCTGGAGTGCTATTCAGAGTCTTACATAAACTAGACTCTATTACAATATTTATCTTGAGCTCTTGAAATCTTGATTACTCATGAGTCTTGAATCTTGAATCTCTTGAATCTCTAAAAATCTAAAACTGTACATCTTCAGTACTTAAGTCTTGTATACGAAACCTGCATATATATGTCCATATATTCTAGATAGAGATGTTAGTATATATTTTATAATCAACGATAATTGAAATAAGGTTGTTGCCATTAAAACTCCATTCTACAACAAACAATATCAATGTGAACATTTATACGATGATACTAATACACTAATATGCAACATGGGAAGAGTCTTCAAGGATAGTCCAAGCTATAGCAGGAAATCACGAATCAGCAGCAACCGAAACTTAAACAACTCAGCTTGACCCGGGTATAACATACACGGATCAGTCTAGTTTACATATCAGTTATAATAAAAGGTAAGATAGGTGTCAGCCACACACTACTCCCCTTTCATATGAAAAGAAATCTAAAAACATGGGTTTATACGGAACCCTTGTACTGTATTTACCTTTCCACCGAAAAGGAGTATTAAATACATAGGGCACGGGCATTAATACATAAAGATGCAAGATATATATATATACCAATGAGAGCGATAAATGCAGGTAGACTTAAACACTTCCTTTACATGAATTGCCCTACCTCCCATGTTATGGTAATAAACACTTAGAGTTACATAATACTAATCGAAGATTCTGAAATCACAGAAATTACGAAGTCACTGAAATGCAGAATTACTGAAACACCAAACCATGTAATCACTGAAACAAAGAGTCACAAAAATCATTGAAACATGGAAACACTGAATCAATAAAACCCCAGTTTATGAAGTCATAGAAAACTCTTTTAAGAGTTTAAAAACACTAATGAAATCACCAAAAGTTTATGATAATGAAAATAAATACACTATGCTGAAATTAGTGACAAACAAAAAACATAGAAACACAGAATTTGGATCCAAATTAGAGTGGCATGCAATAGCTATGCCTGCATGTGCTATCACACAGGATGGATTAGAACCATATCACACATAAGGGTACTCGGATGAAACATAGGTCCACAATGTTCATATAGTGTAATTACCCGGAAAATCCGAACCAATTTAAAATTTTTATTTTGGCAATTTTGATGAATTTTGAATATTTAAAATGAATTATTTTAAATAATGACGACGAGAAATTTATTTTGAATAGAATTAAAAAGTATATATTTATTTGAATCGACGTTAGAATATAAATATTTATTCTAATTATAAAAGGAATCGAAAATGGCGCGGTAGTTTGAAAATTCGATTTCAAATTTCAAATGAATGTACATGATTCAAAATAAACAGGATTTTAGCGAAACAAAAAAATATTAGAATCCATTTGAAAATATCTTTCCAAGAATCCGAAAAATTGAAATTTCATAGTGGGAATAAAAAGTTACGCCCAGTTGAAAATTCAGAATAGTTGCTATGGAATTTTGGCCCCTTAAAAATGGAAATTTTGCAAACGACCTCCATTTTCGACAAATCCACTTTTGTTGGATCCAGGATGTCAAATTATTGAAAGATTCCAAAATTCATAATTTTTGGGATTAATATGAGAGCGTGGCAAAAGAAAACGTGTTTTGACAGTTTCGGTCAATTTGGATCGAATAGAAAATGGCCATTCTTCAAACGATCTCCAAATTTGACAAAACTAGTTTTGATAGAACCGTATCATCAATAAGAAGCTAGAAAATATTTTTCGAGAATTTTTAGAGTCCGTATGCGGCCCTGGTAAATTAAAATGTGCGTCCAAATTCAATATATAGATTTTTATTTTTATTTTGATGGAAACTGATTGAAACAATCAAATTAGCTTACCAGACATAACCCATTTTGTTAGAAATGGGGGTAATTAGCTAGGGGCGACAATCAGAGAGTTTGATTTCGAGTTCAAAATAAAAAGTTTCTTTTTGAAATTTAAAATATAATAAAATATATAAAATATTATAACCTCCTACCCTCATCTCTCTCTTCACTTTAAATCGAAAAAAAAACCTGCCTGCACCCTTCCCCCTCCGCCACCGCTGATGTCGCCCCCCTCCGCCACCGCTGACGTCGCCCCCCTCCTCTCATTGCATCGCTGCGCTCCCTACGCCGCTCCTCCCTCTCCAGCTCCCCTCCCTCCGTCAGCTCCTTCGCTCCCCCTTTCACCCAAATCCGAAGCCCCTCCAGCCCTAGGAACCCACGTCGCCGCCCATATTGACCATCCACCACCACCGCTGACGTACCCGACCCCCTGCGCGCCCCTACTCAGCCCCATCTCCGACATGAACCCCTCCCTTCCTCCAATGCAAACCAGAAAGGCCCCTTTCTTTTTTAGTCGATTGTTAATGCTCGTTGCTACGCCAATTTGGGTCTTCTTCAGTTATTCGGGAAAAGCCGGTGAGTTCTCCTTTTTATTTCCATTTGTTTAGATAATAAAAATATGATTTTTACATTATAGAGATAATAAAAATATGATTTTTATACTTATAGTGTTATGACCCGTAACTTCCCCGTGAAGGAAAGCCCGAATTGAGTTGAGAACACGACAAATGAGAACACAAACAGAAGAACATTTCATTGTTTATTGCAACAATTCCATCAGAATACAAGAATATTAAAGAGTATGAATAAGTATTACATAGAAAATATCAGAGTTTAATTACATTACAGAGCAGCGGAAAATAATACAATACATAACTGGAAGTAATACACGGATACAGAGCTTTCCGAATATCGCTTCAGTTGTAAATCAGGATCCTGTGAATATAAATCTGCAAAACCAAAGCTACTAGCTGCCCGTGCAGAAAATAGGGGCACCCAGAGTTCAGCTTAAAACAATAAACTCCAGGTCAGTCATGTGACCGGTGTGAGAACCAAAATAGTTATTTAAAGTTAGGTAAATCAAGGGACCACGCCGTATAATACGGAACGGGTTTCCTCCCAAGAATACCAGTGCATAAAACAACAGCGCAATGCTAAATAAAGAACAATGAAGCTATTATAAGACCCAGGTCCCATCACACAGTGCAACACAAGTCAGAGGATAGGGTTTTACCTTATAATAGCCAAAGAATGCTTGATACGCTAAATTTCATCTTTTATTATTACTATAAGTGTATAGTGTCAAAACAATTTCAATCATAAGTATCAATCATAGAGGGCATAAGTACTCAATACCACTATGTCGCCGTACTAGGCTCTACAATCAAAACCGCAAAGTCACGTATTGGAAGTTGGATTTCCATCTGTGAACCGAGGCAAGGGATCGTCCTCACCGCTTCGAGACAATCTAGCCCATGTCTCAGGAACAGCCGCAACCGCCCCATGGATCTTCTGGGCCGGTCAACTCGATGTGGATTATAATGCCTGAACAATGCGTTTCCCCGCCCTTAGGAGGCGAAAATGAGCCAAATGACTCCATCGGCTCTACACAGTCACTGATATATCCGAGGCGCCTCGCAATCCAACAACCACACAGGTGAAAATAATATTAATGTCAAGGATGGTAGGTCACTGACACCACCATAGCTAGAAAGAAACGCATGCCCTCCCTGCAGTCCTCTCCCGTTTCTGGTTCACAACCGGGGTGTGAGGCTCGTGAATTAATGCTACACAAAGTTATGCCACACCGGCGGTGCTTTGATCATCAACCACAAGACTTTGCTTTTCAACAAAAACTTTGATCATTTACATCTTAGCTTGCCACACAGGAAAACCACTCCATGCAACCGATATCCATCAATCACACAGGATGATATTCAATGTCAGACACACAGTCCATTTACAAGTCCGTTCCGGGTCTGAACGAAACCGGAGGCACCTTGTACCTCGCATATCCATCGATCTCCAAATACGTCTAGACGATCACCAACTGATTCCCTCCTCCTGGGTGTACAACCCAATCAAGATCATCAGTAATTATCCAAACGATGTGAAGACCTCCGGTCTTTGACCACCGTCTTCATCCTCGACACATCGTCGATCAGTTATCCAGAATGGGATAAACCCGGTCTTTCTGAATAACTCGCGTATATAATCAACAAGTGTTACACAAACACAACATACGCCTCATTCCAATTCAGAATATTCTTATATTCAAACATTCTTATACTTTGGGAAAGGTTCCCATTAATTTTATCAAAAATAAATTCTATAAATTTATTCTTTAATCTTCTTTTGAATATCAATTCAAACCAAATTATGGTTTATCCAAATTAGTCGGGATTAGCAAACCTTACCGAAGTAATCACTTGTTAAATTTCCCAACCCCAACCTATTCATCCCATGAAGTAAAATTGGTCATACTTCATATCTAGCACCACTGTGTTATCGGTAAATTCAATTACCATTTCACGTTCAAATCTAATTAAAGATTTAACTATCGCCTGGAGCAAAATTGGTGATACCCCATTCTCGATCATTTCAATCTAATTAAAGATTCATTAAAACTCCACTTGGTTTTAATCTTCCCAAAAATCAATATCAATGATTGTTTAACTTGGGAAATCATATCCTGTCTTTAACCGGGTTAAAGAATCAATGTCATTTAAAACACGGTTCACTATAAACCTTAAATCACATTCCATTAGCAATGGAATTTTCATGGAAAACAGATCAATGCATATAATTGATATGAACTTCCATATCTAACTAATAATATAAATGGAATAACGGCAATGCCTTTTAAATTCCATATATATTAGCAGTCTTCCTCCATAGAAATTCACTTCGATTATTACCAAACTGAATTCCATTCCAATTTATTTTATTAAATTGGAAAACTTTACTTTGGAAAATCTCCTTTAAATCTTAACAAAAGATTTATAAATTCCAATTCACATTTCACTGTAAATCGGGTTAAAGAACGAATGTCATTGAAATACAGTTCACGATAAACCTAATTCACATTCCATTAATTATCGGGTTAAAGAACAAGTGTTATTTAAAACACTGTTCACGATAAACCCAAAAATCAATTCAAATTCAATTCCAATTAAATACCATTTAATTGGTATACTTCATTAAATCTAAATAAAATAAAATTAATCTTTTCTCAACTGGGTTTAATAACAGTGTTAATGAAGACACCATTCACAACAAAACCAAATCTTATTTGATAATAAATACAAGGCTCTGAATAGAAAATATATCGGCTCATATTCAATATCAAATTTTACGACCAACAAATATCGTATTGGAAATAACGATATAAATATATCTTTCAAATTTCCATAACAATATCTGTATAATCACGAAATCCAACATCGAAATATTCCAAAGACAATTTCGATTCAAATCCATTCCAATTCAATTATTGGAAATTCTGGTTACTTTTAAAACCCTTTCAAATCCAATTTATTTATTTCAAAAATAAATGGATTATAATTCTAGTTCAAAACTAGTTCATTTCGATAAAAATCAATTTTTATCTCTTCAAATATGGAGTTTTTCATTTCAATTCTTTTAAAATAATTTCTTATGATTTTACACAAGTTATTACTATTTTTAATAATTTTATCAAGGTCCATACAGTCGATTTCCATCAACGGCCATCGAACTGCACTTATAGCGACCTTTTCCAAATTTGATTTGGACATAATTCCAAATCCAACCGTTAGATTTCAAATCTCTAATATTCGTTAGAAAGCTCTTTTCGATATGAACCCAATGGTTCTGGTTTTAGGAGAATCCGACAGTCGGATCTCCCGAAATGTCCATTCGAAGTCAATGATCGAAATTCGCGAACTGCCGCAGTGCGGCGCGTTCTATTCAGGCCATTATTTATATATATATATATATATATATGTATGTATGTATATATGTATATTATATATTTCGTCGATTCCCTTTAAAAACGTATTTTATAAATCGTTTTAGATTCGTTTGCAAAACGATTTCAACTTCATATTCAATTTCAAATCAAAATTGAATGTTCCATATCATCGATATATAAATGATAGTATTTTCAAAATATTCCTTTTCGATATTCATTATAAAAATGAATAAAATCGATATAGATATCGTTCACGTCAAAATGGCGCATATCTAATCAACACGGCTTTATATATTTCAATAACTTCGTTATTCTATTCCACAAATGAATATTTTCTTCAACACATGAATTTTCTTTTATTCAACACATGAATATATATTTTATTCAATACATGAATTTTCTTTTATTCAACACATGAATATATATTTTATTCAACACATGAATTTTCTTTTATTCAATACATGAATATTCTTGATTTTCCAACTTGGAATGAGGCCCAATCATTTACCATATAATGTTAATTATATGGATTCCCTACAACACATGTATATAATAGCAACGATAAATAATCATCATCATCCAAAGTGCACCACACAACTGCATAAGCATTAAACATAAATAATTAACGCTTACACAGTCTGTCAACCTATCGATTGACATACAACTAAACAAATGGAATTAGTGTACGCCAAATATCATCCCAACACCCGTGTGGGGTTTCAATCCACAAACACTAAATATTATTTGTGCAGTTGGGCGATATGTAAAATTTATCGTCCCAATCAATATCATTCAAATGTGTGTACATAAACAAATCGTCCGATTTGTTTATAAATATTTATTTTATATACACATTAAAAGTTATATTTTTAACTATAAAATATTTATTCAATCCACATCACACAATCCATTTTCACAACACATCAATCAAACAACCAAGTCATCCATGGTTTGTGGACGACGGGTGTCGGATGCTGCTAAGCACCATCTGCATCCTAGTATATTTTAACTAGAAACAAATTAAAAGTGAGGATGTGACAGCCCGCTCCGCACCAATCGGCATTGACTCCAAAAATTGCGCTGTACACATGTCCAGTTAGCACGGAACGGTCATCAGGAGAATAGAAAGAAGACGAGGAATCAACAAAGAACCTATAGGATGTCTCACAGAGCATGGAACAAAATATAATAACAACACACTTGACATAAAACATGTGAGACAGTGTATAAACTGAAACAAACTATCATAGCAGCGGAAAATCCAAATACAGCTTATGTTCCACAACATCATTATTACAACTTTTAAAACTGTCTCTAAAGCTAGATAAGGAAGGTACACTACTAATGCCCAAGTAGTGACCACCAACGAAACAGGGAGAATATATATATATATATATATATATATATATATATATATATATATATATATCATACGTGGAATTCTCCTCCTCGCCTCCGGATCATCTACTCGTGCATCACCAGCTAACCTGTCTCTAGTCTGCTCGTTTAGGAGCACCCAGAGTAATAAGAAGAGACATAAAACTCTGGCTCAGACAAAAGAATGGTATGAGCGATAAGCAGCTAAACACAACAATAACAGGTATACTAAACCATACCTGAACCTGGACCTGCAACCAAAGAGTTAGTACAACATATTGTACAACACTCTAAGGTACCACCAACATATGGTGTACAAGCATACGATGGTGGGGGTGTGCATGTCATAGTGATGGAAAACAATCAAGCATAGCAACTATCCTCGCATCCCTCACTCAGTGCGTAAAGCATACGATATCCACTACTTCGATCACCAAATACTTTGTTATGATCACTCTGCCCTATGAAGTCACAACGGCCTCACTGCACTGATCCATAGCCACTAATCCTTCGCTATGTCTACTTTGCCCCATGGAGTCGTACACACCCCACTGCACTGGCTCATAGCCTTACTAATCCTTTACTATGCCTCCTCTGCCCCCATGGAGTCACAATGACTCCACTACACTGGCTCATAGTCTTACTATAATCACTTTGCCCCCTCGAGTCACGGTGACTCTACTGCACTGATACGTATCCCATCATTCCTTTCAGTGGTGAATCGAAGTTATGAACGTCGACAAATCCTTAGCACATGTCCCGCAGCAAAGCCCAATCATGAAGTGAACTCATTGGTTCCTAACTGGATCCTGAGCTCTAACTTCCATTTGGACTACCTTTGCATCTCGGGTTATTGATCATCACCGGATCGGTTCGGATCTCCTCACAGCCATCGGTTCGGTTCAGCCTTCAGTATCCCCTACTGGATCGATTCATGCCAAGCTTCTTTGGATTGGATCGGAGGTCTTCATGTGGTGATGGATCGGATCGGCCTCCTTCAGAGCACACCGGGTCGGGTCGTAGTCTCTAAGTCAAATCATCATCACAGGTTTGGGTCGGGGTACTCTGGCGGATCGGGTCAGTCGTGATCTCCTCCAAGTCTCAAGTCAGCTCGTGGCATGCAGCGGTTCGGTTCGGACCTCCCCATCCGATCCGATCCCTGTCCATTTCCTGCATTTTGTCCAGCGAGTTGTTTACGCCATTCGACGGCGTTTTCGACCACTCTAGTTATTCTAATCAATCACAAAGCATACCACAAAGTCATAGCAACAAATAGAAGTGACCTCAAACACCAAAACATCAATATGATAGGTTAAAATGGATCAAACATAGCCAAAACCCCATATTTTTCCTTAAGCATGTTCAAGCATAATTAATGATAGGATTAGCAAAACTTAACCGAATTAACCCAAGTTTCTAACAGAGGTCTAAAACATCATTTAAGAATTTGTAAATATTTTTTCCAGATTTTTAACATGCATAAATTCGCTAATTATCACTAATTACCCCTAATTAGCCGTAATTAGTGAAAAACAATGCTAATCACTCACCTTAGCCAAAATAAACCTTAGATCTGAATAAAATCTCTGATATGGCGCGAATACTAATGCTAAACAGCAGCTCTAATCTTGATTTTGTGAAGACCCCCCTTGATTTGATGTTGCTAAGCTTAATCCTTGATTAGAAAGTGATTTGGAGGTGATTTAGAGGTTGGAGGCCATTTTTAGGGTTTCTAAGAGGTATGTGGAGGCTAGGAAACTGAAATGGAATGAAACCCTAACTGTTTTCAGCCTCCCCATAACCCTAATCCCGAAATGGGTTAAGGGCCCATTCACTAATCACCCTATTCGGCTCGGTTAAGCAGTTTTTCACCTTCCAAACCTTATTTCAACCATTTCTCCTAAATGGTAAGTCCGTTTTCCACATGTGACCACTCTATGGAAGGGTAAACCATCATCTGAAGCCAATGGAAGTGGTTTCAGGTCAAAACTCCTTTCCAATCAAAAGTTATGGCCGAAACAAGATCAGCTAGGGGCAAAACGGTCATTAAAAAATCGGCAAAAATCATGAACATGGGAAATGACACCAGTGGTCGTTTCCCAAAGCCACATGACCATACGACTTCATATAAGAAAGAAATAAATATTCTACGATCCTCCGATGCGTAGGATGCGGGTTATTACAGAGGAGTTCTCACCGAGCTAAACCAATCGCCGCGACTCTTCATATGTAGGAAATCTTCATCGTGCTTGCCCTTCGTCACTTTCGTCACCCGTATTCGCTACATAAATAAAAATATAAATTTTATTTTCTCTAGTATATAAAAGTTCTATTTTTAATCTGCTACTCATATAAAAATCGAATTTTTATTTCGCTACAACATATATAAAATCGTATTTTTATATTCTCTATTTTATAAAAATCATATTTTTAATACTCTTCATAGATAAAATCATATTTTTATTATACTAAAACTATAAAAAAATCTAACCTTTCTTTGTTATAAAAATCAAACCTTTCTTTGTTAAAAAAAATCTAACCTTTCTTTGCATTCATACATATAAATTTTAGATTTTTAACTATATATATATAATAAAAAAATCATTCCTCTTCCTAAATAAAAATCGAATCTTTTTGATAACTTTTCATGTATAAAAATCCCACTATATATGTATATATAAGAAAACTGATTTCAAAACAATGTATTTACTAAAAAAAATTGAAAATGAACTGTGGTTAATTTATACAAATAGAAATTATTAAAACTTACAGTATTTTATCGAAGGAGGGGGTGGGGTTTGTGTTGTTCGCCGACTGGAGGGGGCTGCTCGCTGTTGGAGAGGGGCGCCGGAGGCTGGCTCAGGCGGCGGCGACTCAGTTGCATCGATTAGGGGGTTGGGGGAATCGAAGTGGAGAGAGGAAGGAGGAGCTAGGGGCGCCAGAGGGAGGAGAGGGATGCGGCGGAGGTTGGCAGAGGGAGGAGAGGCGGTCGCGGTGGCGCGAGGCCGGGGGTGGGGGGGTCGATGTAACACCCCGTATTTTCTTATAATATTAAAATAACAAATTAAAGAATAATTTATTTGAAAAAGAGGAATGAGAAAAGAATGATGTTTAGCATTGTTCTAAGATTTGTAAGCAAAAGATTTAGTAGCTCATTTGGTTAGAACATGTGACTTGCATACAAGAGGTACAGAGTTCGATCCCCGCTAGTGCCATATTTTTGTTTTAGGGGAATGGCTAAAAAGTGGCTTAGTGTGAACGCAGTTCAAAAAGTAGTTTAGTGTGAAAACGATTAATTATGAAGAGGTTATTAAGCCATGAAGTTTGTATGCATATGAGAGAAATATATATATATATATATATATATAAATTAAATAAATAAATATTCAAAAAAGTTCAAAACAACGAATCGGGATGGGGAATAGCCGAACCGCATCATTTTTGGAGTCGACCCAAGCCCCACTGGGTCGACTAGAGGTCAACCCAGGATGTTTGGCTGCCAACCCATGGCCCGATTCGTCCTAAGGGCTGATATGGCATCTGAGTGGTCCAGATCAGTTCTAGGGCTAATCCTAAGGCCTAAATAGCTTCCTACACCTATATATACACCCTAAGACCTAACCCTAATTCATAAATATTATCTATGACACCATTATGCTGTCAAATTCTCTCTTAAACCGTAGCCTCCGCCTCTAAATCAAATCTCAAGTGTTCAACTTCAACTTAAATTAAAGATTAGAGCTTCTACAACAATTTAAGAAGATAAATCAGCAACACCGCAAGGTTTCTACACCAATTTCAGTGCATAATTCTATTCTTTAACCATGAAAGGTGAGTACGGTGATTTTCACAATATAATGGGATTAAAAGTAACATGATGAAGTTGTAAAGAGGATTCATATGTATGTATGTAATTTAAATCTCATCAGTCTTCACCTTTTTGATTCATGTCATCATATGCCTATTTTTCTATGTAAAGTTCATACCTTTTATCAGTTTATTCATGTTGATCTGTCATTATGCCTCCATGCCAGTTTACATGCCCCTTTATTTCATGATGTTGTGTTAATTCCAATTTTCTGTGATTTGATTCTCTCTTCTTATCCCTATCCCTTTTATTTTTGAATCCAGGCTACCTTCGAGCCTATGTTAAAAATACACGCGAATGCAAATACGTGGGAACGATGGGAATATGTGAAATATGGAAAATTGGATATTGTTGGATATTTTGGATAATTGGATAATATGTGAAATTGGCATATTTTGGTATGAATTACATGGAATTGATGAGGCTAATTAACATGTAATTAGTGATAATTTGGAATAGGCAATATTTTAAACACGGTTACATGTTTATTTAGATATACATGACATGAAAATTGGGTATGGGTGAAATACGATTATTAATAAACATTTGACACGAGTTTAGGCAAAATTGTAGCGTAAGACTGACCGGAACCGCCCGGCAAATCCACCGGCCACAATTGGACGTCTAATGTGAGAGGTTAAAGGAATGAATTGTAGGCGTAACAGTTAATGACACAAGGTTAGACCCGGTTTGTGGCGTAAGACTGCTCGGAACCGCTCGGCATATCCAACGGCCACAAAGTGTTCGGTCTAATGTAGGAGGTCATGCACCATTCGTCATAAGGAATGAATTAAGGAATACTAACCATAATAAGACATGGGTATGGTTAGAGGGTTAAGTGGGGTGACATGTAAATTATGACATGTAAATATGGACTTAACCGGAATAAGATAAGACATGTAAATTATGACATGTAAGTATGGACTTAACCGTAGCATGTGTAAGACATGGACATTTAAATTAAAATGGTTAAGTAGGAGAAAAACCTAGTGGGGACCAAGCATAGGTGGGAGGCTTGTGTCGGATGGGGACCTGTTTCAACCAGTAACCCATTTGAGTATCTAATTGGGCCCAGTACTAGGCCGGGGTTGGGGCACGCTTACTGGACTTGAATGTAAGAGATCAAACTGTGAATAGCGGTGGCAACGCAAGTCCAATGGGTTCATGTGCGTGCATGGGTCCGGGCTGGTAGGTAAGACGTTGTTGCATCGTGTAGGTATGGCCGTGCATTTTATGTTGGTATCGAGGTTGCCACTTTGGGGAGTGATAGACCCCACTGTGGGGCCAGCACGGGTGCCTACGGGGTTTAGGGAGCCGATCGAATGGGTAGGGTAAGGGTACCTTAGCGGTGGTAGGAGAAAGCCGGCACCTACGATAGCAGCTAGGTACAAGTAACTACCAAGTTTGTCATGTGGGTACAGTTAGTGGGAAGGGATCAACCTTTAGTAAATAAAGACTAGTAGATGTGCATTGTAATTAAGTAATGTGGTGTAACTTAGCAAAAGTGCGGTGTAACGAAATACATGTTGGTTGAGCTGGATAGTCCTTTGGGTGCTAGTCTGATGTTGACTTCGGTCTTCGGGGTTAATACTTGGAGGGTGTTTCGCTCAGCTAAGGTGTAGGATTGTCTTAGTACTTAGGAATGGAATCATCTTGTCCATCCTTTTTGTCTACCTTATCTATGCTACAGCCATATCATGATACTTATTTATGTCTTGATCATTTACCTTACCTATTATTTGTTAAAATTACTGGACTCGCCAGACTTTATGTCTGACCCGTTTTGTTTCCACCTATTTTCTTTCCTTTCCCCCCTCAGGTTTGCAAGGAGGGAATATTACAGCTTAGTGCCGATTTCTTTCAGTTGCTTGAAGAGAGTTGATGTATCGCTTTGGACTCATCTTTATGGCTTTGCTTATGCTCAGTGGGGATTTATGCATTTATGTTATTTAAGCATTTGCTTCATTATGTACTTTGAAGTTTTTGGAAAAGACAATTGATCCTGTTGTAATGGTTTTTGGAGACTACTTATGCAAGCTTGTTTTGATGTTATGATGCTATGAAATAAGTTTTATCTTCCGCAGTGTTTTATTTATTTATTCTTGTAATTTATCTGTTCTATACTACTATAACACTTCATGACATTAATGCATTCTTTTTGTGAGTGACATTAATGGCCATGGGGTGTTACAGTCGAGGTCAACGACGAGCGGGTTATTTTCCTTTTTCTTCTTCTTTTTGTTCTGATCAGGGGAAGGAGAAAGGGACTGGGGGGGTTAATGTATATAATTTAATTAATTTATTATTTTAAAATTTCAAAAAGCAACTTTTTATTTTGAACTCGAAAACGAACCCACCGACTGTTGTCTCCAGCTAATTACCCCCATTCTGAACCCAATGGGATATGAATTGTAAGCTGATTCGATCGTTTCGATCAGTTTCCGTCAAAATCAAAATATAAATCTATATATTGAATTTGAACGCGCATTTCAATTTACCAGGGCCACACACGCACTTAAAAATTGCTGAAAAATATTTTCTAGCTTCGTATTAACGATACGGTTCTAACAAAACTAATTTCGTCAAATTTGAAGACCGTTTGAAAAATGGCAATTTTCTGGTCGATCCAAATTGACTGAAACTGTCAAAACATGTTTTCTTTCTCCACGCTCACATATTGATTCATAAAATTATGCAAATTTGAATCTAGCAATAATATGACATCCCAGATCGAACAAAAGTGGTTTCGTCGAAAACATAGGTCGTTTGCAAAATTTCCGTTTTTAAGGGCTATATTTTCCATAGCGACTATTCTGAAATTTCAACTAGACATTATTTTTTATCCCCGCTATGAAATTTCAATTATTCAGATTCGTTGAAAAGATATTTTCAAATAGATTCTAATATTTTTGGTTTCACTAAAATCCGGTTTATGTTGAATCCTGTACATTCATTTGAAATTTGAAATCAAATTTTCAAACTATTGCGCCATTTTCTATTCCTTTAAAATTAAAAATAAATATTTATATTCTAACGACGATCTATATAAATATATATATTCTAACTCTATTCAAAATAATTTTTTAGTCGTTATTATTTAAAATAATTCATTTTAAATATTCAGAATTCACTAAAATTGCCAAAATAAAAATTTTAAATTGGCTCAGATTTCCGGGTTATTACAATCTCCCCCACTTAAAACTTTTCGTCCCCGAACAGGAACAAAGATGAAATTTGTTTAACTAATCAACTCAACTTTCACTATTTTCATTATGACTTAAGTTCTTTAACTTTTCAGTTTCTAAAAACTTTACAAATTTTCCAAAAATTTGGCTAACACCCTAAATTTTCGAAAAATTTCGCCATAACCTCCCCTGCACGGGAGCACCGGGAAAATCCCGAAATTGCCATATTGGCCTCTCCAATCCAAAAAGAAAAAGAAACAGCCAATCGGCTCATATAATCATCCAAAACCCAAGAAATACAATAAACATGTACCTATTTGTCGGGCAAACAATTTTACTCCTCTTCTCTAGCCTCCTTGCTATGACCTGTTCAATGTATATACATGTACATATATTCCAAACAACTTTCAATACAGTTCAATATTTGGTACAATTTGGCTAAATGGTTCAAATTATAATTAATCAACCAATAATCAAACAACACAATCAGCAATCAATTAGTTGATTATCATTTCAAATTCATAATTTTGATATATAGTCAAAAATAACATTTTTAGTGCCAAATCACAGTAATAGGCCCTATCAAGTTTTGGTTCTCACATGAGTCTATTGGAAATATATAGAAATCCAACTTTCTTCACTCGAAAATAAATACTGGTGATGGTATACTTCATCATTAGGACCATGTCCGGGCGACTAGAGTGTGACTCCATATTTATCCAGTATATTAAAACTTCAAATATATGTGGATCAGACGTATACGCAAAATCTTTATATACTCGATTGTCCAAATCCATTTAAAATAAATATTCAAATACGAATAATAAAGTTTAGATTTTCAAAACAAAACTTGTTTTCAATTTTATTTTTAAAAGCAACACTCTTCCCACTTGTTCTAGGATGCTACTGATCCCATCTCTAATGAGTCATTCTCATTGGATATTACTAATCCAATTTCTGATGAATCCTTTCGTTTGGTTCTAACGTGTCTTGTTCTCCAAGCTCTGTAAACCAAAGCTCTGATACCAAGTTGTTACGAACCGCAACTTCCCCGTGAACGAAAGCCCGGATTGAGTTGAGAACACTACAAATGAGAACACAAACAAAAGAACATTTTATTGTTTATTACAACAATTCCATCAGAATACAAGAATATTACAAAGTATGAATAAATATTACATCGAAAATATCAGAGATTTAACTACATTACATAGCAGTGGAAAATAATACAATACACAACTGGAAGTAATACACAGATACAGAGCTTTCCGAATATCGCTTCAGCTGTAAATCAAGATCGTGTGAATATAAATCTGCAAAACAAAAACTACTAGCTGCCCGTGCGGAAAATAGGGGCTCCCAGAGTTTAGGTTAAAACAATAAACTCCAAGTCAGTCATATGACTAGTGTGAGAACTAAAATAATTATTAATCATTATTTTAAAGTTAGGTAAATCAAGGGACCACTCCGTATAATACGGAACGGGTTTCCTACCAAGAATACCAGTGCATAAAACAAAAGCGCAATGCTAAATAAAGAACAATGAAGCTATTATAAGACCCAGGTCCCATCACACAATGCAACACAAGTCGAAGGATAGGGTTTTACCTTATAATAGCCAAAGAATGTTTGATACACCAAATTTCATCTTTTATTATTACTATAAGTGTATAGTGTCAAAACAATTTCAATCATAAGTATCAATCAGAGAGGGCATAAGTGCCCAATACCACTATGTCGCCATACTTGGCTCTACAATCAAAACCGCAAAGTCACGTATTGGAAGTTGGATTTTCATCTGTGAACCGAGGTAAGGGATCGTCCTCACCGCTTCGAGACAATGTAGCCCATGTCTCAGGAACAGCCGCAACTGCCCCATGGATCTTCTAGGCCGGTCAACTCGATATGGATTATAATGCCTGAACAATGCGTTTCCCCGTCCTTGGGGGCGTAAATGAGCCAAATGACTCCATCGGCTCCACACCGTCACTGATATATCCGAGGCGCCTCGCAATCCAACAACCACACAGGTGAAAATAATATAAATATCAGGGCTGGTAGGTCACTGTCACCACCCTAGCTAGAAAAAATGCTTGCCCTCCCTGCAGTCCTCTCCCGTTTCTGGTTCACAATCGGGGTGTGAGGCTCGCGAATTGATGCTACACAAAGCTATGCCACACCGACGGTGCTTTGATCATCAACCACAAGACTTTGCTTTTAAACAAAAGCCTTGATCATTTGCATCTTAGCATGCCACACAGGCAAACCACTCCATGCAACCGATATCCGTCAATCACACAGAATGATATCCAATGTTAGACACATAGTCCATTTACAAGTCCGTTCTGGGTCTGAACGAAACCGGAGGCACCCTACACCTCGCATATCCATCGATCTCCAAGTACGTTTGGACGATCACAAACTGATTCCCTCCTTCAGGGTGTACAGCTCAATCAAGATCATCAGTAATTATCCAAACGATGTGAAGACCTCCGGTCTTCGACCACCATCTTCATCCTCGACACATTGTCGAATCAGTTATTCAGAATGGGATAAACCCGGTCTTTCTGAATAACTCGTGTATATAATCAACAAGTGTTGCACAAACACAACATACACCTCATTCCAATTCAGAATATTCTTTTATTCAAACATTCTTATACTTTGGGAAAGGTTCCCATTAATTTTATCAAAGATAAATTATTTAAATTTATTCTTTAATCTTCTTTTGAATATCAATTCAAACCAAATTATGGTTTATCTAAACTAATCGGGATTAGCGAACCATACCGAAGTAATCACTTGTTAAATTTCCCAGCCCCAACCTATTCATCCCATAAAGTAAAACTGGTCATACTTCATATCTAACACCACGGTGTTATCGGTAAATTCAATTACCATTTCACGTTCAAATCTAATTAAAGATTTAACTATCGCCTGGAACAAAACTGGTGATACTCCATTCTCGAACATTTCAATCTAATTAAAGATTCATTAAAACTCCACATGGTTTTAATCTTCCAAAAATTCAATATCAATGATTGTTTAACTTAGGAAATCATATCCTGTCTTTAACTGGGTTAAAGAATCAATGTCATTTAAAACACGGTTCACTATAAACCCAAAATCACATTTCATTAACAATGGAATTTTCACGGAAAACAGATCAATGTATATAATCGATATGAACTTCCATATCTAACTAATAATATAAATGGAATAATGACAAAGCCTTTTAAATTCCATATATATTAGCAGCCTTCCTCCACAGAAATTCATTTCGTTTATTACAAAACCGAATTCCATTCCATTCCAATTTATTTTATTAAATTGGAAAACTTTACTTTGGAAAATCTCCTTTAAATCTAAACAAAAGATTTATAAATTCCAAATCACATTTCACTGTAAATCGGGTTAAAGAACGAATGTCGTTGAAACACAGTTCACGATAAACCTAATTCATATTCCATTAATTATTGGGTTAAAGAGCAAGTGTTATTTAAAACACCGTTCACGATAATCCCAAAAATCAATTCAGATTCAATTCCAATTAAATACCATTTAATTGGTATACTTCATTAAATCTAAATAAAAAGATTTAATCTTTTCTCAACTGGGTTTAAGAACAGTGTTAATGAACACACCATTCACAACAAACCCAAATCCCATTTGATATTAAATACAAGGCTTTGAATAAAAAATATATCAGCTTATATTCAATATCAAATTCTGCAACCAACAAATATCGTATTGGAAATAACGATATAAATATATCTTTCAAATTTCCATAACAATACCTGTATAATCACGAAATCCAACATCGAAATATTCCAAAGACAATTTCGATTCAAATCCATTCCAATTCAATTATTGGAAATTCTGGTTACTTTTAAAACCCTTTCAAATCCAATTTATTTATTTCAAAAATAAATGGATTATAATTCTAGTTCAAAACTAGTTCATTTCGATAAAAATCAATTTTTATCTTTTCAAATATGGAGTTTTTCATCCCAATTCTTTCCAAATCATTTCTTATGATTTTACACAAATTACTACTATTTTTAATAATTTTATCAATGCCCGTACAGTCGATTTCCATCAACGGCCATCGAACTGCACTTACAGCGACCTTTTCCAAATTTGATTTGGTCATAATTCCAAATCCAAACGTTAAATTTCAAATCTCTATTATTCGTTAGAAAGATCTTTTCGATACAAACCAAACGGTTCCGGTTTTAGAGAATCCGACGGTCGAATCTCCCAAAATGTCCATTCGAAGTCAATGGTCCAAATTCGCGAACTGCCGCAGCGCGGCGCGTTTTATTCAGGCCATTATATATATAATATATTATTTATATTTCGTCGATTTTCTTTTAAAACATATTTTATAAATCGTTTTTAATTTGTTTTCAAAACGATTTCAACTTCATATTCAATTTCAAATCAAAATTGAATATTCCATATCATCGATATATAAATGATAGTATTTTCAAAATATTATATTTTGAAATCAATTCCTTTTCGATATTCATTATAAAAATGAATAAAATCGATATAGATATCGTTCACGTCAAAATGGCGCATATCTAATCAACACGACTTTATATATTTCAATAAATTCATTATTCTATTCAACAAATGATTATTTTTTTCAACACATGAATTTTCTTTTATTCAACACATGAATATATATTTTATTCAACACATGAATTCTCTTTTATTCAACACATGGATATATATTTTATTCAACACACGAATTCTTTTATTCAACACATGAATATTTTGTATTTTCCAACTTGGAATGAGGCCCAATCAATTACCATATAATGTTAATCATATGGATTCCCTACAACACATGTATATAATAGCAATGATAAATAATCAACCATCATCCAAAGTGCACCACACAGCTGCATAAGCATTAAACATAAATAATTAATGCTTACACAGCCTGTCAACCTATCGATTGACATACAACTAAACAATTGGGATTAGTGTATGCCAAATATCATCCCAACACCCGTGTGGGGTTTCAATCCACAAACACTGAATATTATTTGTGCAGTTGGGCGATGTGTAAAATGTATCGTCCCAATCAATATCATTCAAATGTGTGTACATAAACAAATCGTCCGATTTGTTTATAAATATTTATTTTATATACACATTAAAAATTATATTTCTAACTATAAAATATTTATTCAATCCACATCACACAATCCATTTTCACAACACATCAATCAAACAACCAAGTCATCCATGGTCTGTGGACGACGGGTGTCGGGTGCTGCTAAGCACCGTCTACGTCCTACTATATATTTTAACTTGAAACAAATTAAAAGTGAGGAGTTCTCACCAACTAGCTAAACCAATCGCCGCGACTCTTCATATGTAGGAGATCTTCCTCGTACTTGCCTTTCGTCACTTTCGTCGCCCGTATTCGCTACATATATAAAAATCACATTTTTATATTCTCTAGTACATAAAAATTCTATTTTTAATCTGCTACTCATATAAAAATCGAATTTTTATTTCGCTACAACATATATAAAAATCATATTTTTATATTCTCTATTTTATAAAAATCATATTTTCAATACTCTTCATAAATAAAATCATATTTTTATTATACTAAAACTATAAAAAATCTAACCTTTCTTTGTTATAAAAATCTAACTTTTCTTTGTTATAAAAATCTAACCTTTCTTTGCATTCATACATATACATTTCAGATTTTTAACTATATATATAATAAAAAAATCGTTCCTCTTCCTAAATAAAATTCGAATCTTTTTGATAACTTTTCATGTATAAAAATCCCACTACATATATATAAGAAAACTGATTTCAAAACAATGTATTTACTAAAAAAAAACTGAAAATGAACTGTGGTTAATTTATATAAATAGAAATTATTAAAACTTACAGTATTTTATCGAAGGGGGCGGTGGGGTTTGTGCTATTCACCGACTGGAGGGGGCTGCTCGCGGTCGGGGAGGGGCGCCGGAGGTTTGCTCAAGCGGCGGCGGCTCAGTTGCGTCGATTTGGGGGTTGGGGGAATCGAAGTGGAGAGAGGAAGGAGGATCTAGGGGCGCCAGAGGGATGAGAGGGATGCGGCGGAGATTGAGGGAGCTCGGGCGGTAGTCGCGGTGGCGTGAGGGGGGAGGGGTCGAGGTCAACGACGAGCTGGTTATTTTCCTTTTTTTTCTTTTTGTTCTGATCGGGGGAAGGAGAAAGGGACTGGGGGTTAATGTATATAATTTAATTAATTTATTATTTTAAAATTTCAAAAAGCAACTTTTTATTTTGAACTCAAAAATGAACCCACCGACTTTCGTCCCAAGCTAATTACCCACATTCTGAACCCAATGGGATATGTATCGTAAGCTGATTCTATCGTTTCGATCAGTTTTTGTCCAAATCAAAATATAAATATATATATTGAATTTGAATGCGTATTTCAATTTACCGGGGCAATATACAGACTCTAAAAATTCCCGTTAAAATATTTTCTACCTTCGTATTGACGATACGGTTCAAATAAAACTAATTTCGTCAAATTTGAAGACCGTTTGAAAAATGGCCATTTTCTAGTCGATCCAAATTGAGTGAAAGTGTCAAAACACGTTTTCTTCGCCACACTCACATATTGATTCAGAAAATTATGCAATTTGGGATCCAACAATAATTTGACATCCCGGATCAAACAAAAGTGCTTTCATCGAAAACAAAGGTCATTTGCAAAATTTCCACTTTTAAGGGCTATATTTTCCATAACGACTATTCTGAAGTTTCAACTGGACATAACTTTTTATCCCTGCTATGAAATTTCAATTATTTGGATTCGTTGGAAAGATATTTTCAAACAGATTCTAATATTATTGGTTTCACTAAAATTTGATTTATTTTAAATCCTGTACATTCATTTGAAATTTGAAATCGAATTTTCGAACTATCGCGCCATTTTCAATTCCTGTAAAATTAAAAATAAATATTTATATTCTAACGACGATCTATTTAAATATATATATTCTAACTTTATTCCAAATGAATTTTTAGTCATTATTATTTAAAATAATTCATTTTAAATATTCAAAATTCACTAAAATTGCCAAAATAAAAAATTTAAATTGGCTCAGATTTCCGGGTTATCACATATGGCGAATGATTTTTATACTTATAGCGAATTAAAAATATGTTTTTTTATATTATATAAATAATAAAAATATGATTTTTATAATATTTAGATAATAAAAATTTGATCTTTATATATGTATTAGAGATATAAAAGTACGATTCTTATATATATAAATGTGATTTTTATCTATGTAGCATTATTATAAAAATATAAAATTATTTTTAGAAAGATAAAAACATAATTTTTAGCCTATGTATGTCATTTATAAAATAATCATACAAAGAAATAATTATTGATTGGTTATAAGTATAATTTTTAACGTAGGTATACTACAGAGATTGACAATCAAAGCATGGCGGCGGTGATCCCAAAGGTGAGAACTCCTCACTTTAATTTTATTTCTAGTTAAAATTTATACTAGGATGCAGACGGTGCTTAGCAGCACTCGACACCTATCGTCCACAGAACATGGACGACTTATTTGTTTGTTTGATTATGGTGTGAAAATTGATTGTGTGATATGAAATGGAATAAAATATTTTATAGTTAAAAATATGATTTTTAACGTGTATATAAATAAAATAAATATTCATAAACAAATCGGATGATTTGTTTATGTACACTGATTTGACTGATATTGATTGGGACGATAAATTTTACATATCGCCCAACAGCACACATAAAACCAATGTTTGATTGTTTGAAACCCCACATGGGTATTGGGATGATATATGACATACACTAATCCCAATATTTAGTTGAATGTCAATCGATTGGTTGACAAAATGTTATAAGCGTTAAATATTTATATTTAACGCTTATGCAGTGTAGAATGCACTTTGGTTGATGGTTGACTACGTTTGATTTTTGCTGTGTACATGTGTGTATGAAATCCATATAAATCAAATTATATGGTAATTGATTGTGTCTGATTCCAGTTCAGAAAGAAAGAATATTTTAAATAATATTCAGTAAAAGATCAAAATGTGATTTTGATGTCCGATTTGGTATGGACACGAATATATTTTAAATATATAAAGTCGAGTTGATTAGATTGACGCCATTTGGACGTGAACGATATTTATATCGATTTTATTCATTTTCATAATGAATATCGAAAAGGAAATGATTTCGAAATATAATGTTTTGAAAATATTATCATTTATATATTGATGATATGGAATATTCAATTTTGATTTGAAATTTAACGTGAAGTTGAAATCGTTTTGAAAATGAATTTAAAACGATTTATAAAATACGTTTTAAAATGGAAATCGATGAAATATATATAATATATATTATATATATAATGACCTGAATAGAACGCGACGCGCCGCAACAGTTCATGAATTTCGATCATTGACTTCGAACGGACATTACGGGAGATCCGACCGTCAGATTCTCCTAAAATTGGAACCGTTGGGTTCGTAGCGAAAAGAGCTTTCCAAAGAATGTGAGAGATTTGAAATCTAACGGTTGGATTTGGAATTATGTCCAAATCAAATTTGGAAAAGGTCGCTGTAAGTGCAGTTCGATGGACGTTTATGGAAATTGACTGTACGGGCCTTGATAAAATATTAAAAATGTCAATAATTTGTGTAAAATCATAAAAAATGATTTGAAAAGAATTGGGATGAAAAATTCTATATGTGAAAAGACAGAAATATATTTTTATCGAAATGAACTAGTTATGAACTAGAATTATAATCCAATATTTTTAAATAAATGAATTGGATTAGAAATGGTTTCAAAAATAACCAGGTTTTCCAATATATGAATTGGAATGGATTTGAATCGAAATTATGCTCAGAATATTTTAATATTGGATTTCGTGATTATACGAATATTGTGGACGAATTTGGACGATATATATATCGTTATTTCAATATGATATTTGTTGGTTTCAGAATTTGATATTGAATATAAGACGATATATTTTTTATTCAGAGCCATGTATTTAATATCAAATTAGATTTTGGGTTTGTCGTGAATGGTATATTTAATAATATAGTTTTAAACCCAATGGAGTTAAGAAAATTAGAAACTGACTAGAGATTAGTTAAGTTGAATGGTTTCCTGGGTATTGATCTGATGTTGGTTTCGGCCTTCGGGCTTAATACTTAGGGAATTGTTCTCTTACTAATTTACGGTTAGAGACTAATGTGATTTTGGGTTTGTCGTGGATGGTGTCTTCATTAAGACTATTCTTAAACCCACTTGAGAAAAGATTAAATCTTTTTATTTAGATTTAATGAAGTATACCAGTTGATTAATATTTAATTGAAACTGAACTGAAATTGATCTTTGGGTTTATCGTGAATGGTGTTTTAAATACACTTGTTCTTTAACCCGATTACAAATGGAATGAGATTTTGGGTTGTCGTGAACGGTATCTTTAATAATATTGTTCTTAGACCCAACAAAGTTAAGAAAATCAGAAACTAACTGGAGATTAGTTAAGTTGAATGGTTTCCTGGGTATTGATTTGATGTTGGTTTCGGCCTTCGGGGTTAATACTTAGGGAATTGTTCACTTGCTGATTTATAGTTAAAGGCTGATGGAATGGAAGGTGATTTTGGATTTATCGTGAACCGTGTTTTAAAGGATATTGGTTCTTTAACCGAGTTAACGACAGGAATAAGATTTTGGGTTGCCGTGAATGGTATCTTTAATAATACTATTCTTAGACCCAATGAAGTTAAGAAAATCAGAAATTAACTGGAGATTAGTTAATTTGAATGTTTTCCTGGATACTGATCTGATGTTGGTTTCGGCCTTCGGGGTTAATACCTAGGGAATTGTTCAGTTACTGATTTACGATTAAAGGCTGATGGAATGGAATGTGATTTTGGGTTTATCGTGAACCGTGTTTTAAATGACATTGGTTCTTTAACCGAGTTGAAGACAGGATATGATTTCCATGTTAAACAATCGTTAATATTGATTTTTGGGAAGATTAAAACCAATTGGAGTTTTAATGCATCTTTAATTAGATGGAAATGATCTCTAAAGGAAGATTAATGAATAAATATAAAGAATTTATCTTTGATAAAATTAATGGGAACCTTTCCCAAAGTATAAGAATATTTGAATAAAGGAATATATTGGATTGGAATGATGCGTATATTGTGTTTTTATAGAACTTGTTTGTTATATACGCGAGTTATTCAGAAAGACAGGGTTTATCCCATTCTGAATAACTGATTCGACGATGTGTCGAGGATGAAGATGGTGGTTGAAGACTGGAGGTCTTCACATCGTTTGGGTAATTGCTGATGTCTTGATTGGGCTGTACACCCAAGACAAGGTAATAAGTGGTGATCGTCCAAACGTACTTGGATATCAATGGATATGCGAGGGCGTCTCCCATGTATTGGACATATGGGGGAGGATTAATGTGCCTTCGGTTTCATTCAGACCCAGAACGAACTTGTAAATGGATGTGTGTCTGACATCGGATTTCATTTTGTGTTATTGATAGACATCGGTTGCATAGTGTGAATTGCCTGTGTGGCATGCTGAGATGCAAATGATCAAGACTTCTATTGAAAAGCAGACTCTTGTGGTTGATGATTAAAGTACGGCTTTGATATAGCGTAGCTTTGTTTAGCGTTGATTCGTGAGCCTCACACATCGATGTGAACCAGAAACGGGAGAGGACTGCAGGGAGGGCATGTGTTTCCATTTAGCTAGGAGTGGTGTCAGTGGTTTTACACGCCCTAACATTTTACTTATGTGGATGATGGATAGCGAGGCGCCTCGGTTATATCGGTAATTCCGAGGCTGATAGTTTGGTCGGGATATGACCAGTTGATACCCCATAGGGCGGGGAAACACATTGTTCAGGCATTTCAATCCAATCCGTACGGACCGGCACTGAAGATCCAAGGGTTGATGCGTTCTGGTCCTGAGACACAGACTAGAGCGTCTCGAAGCGGTAAGGACGATCCCTTGCCTTGGTTCACAGATGGAAATCCAACTTCCAATACGACATTTTACTATTTTGATTGTAGGGCCTAGTATTGGCGACATGATATATGGTACCCATGCCATCTAGGATTGATACATTTATATTTGAAGTTGTTTTATACACTATGCACTTATAATAGTATCAAATGATTTATTTTAACGTACCAAGCATGTTTGGCTATTATAAGGGAAAACCCTATCCCCCGGCTTGCGTTGCATTGTGTGATAGGACCTGGGTCTTATAATAGCTTCATTTTTCCAAAAAGCATTGCTCTGTTTTATTATATGCACTGGTATTCTAGGGAGGAAACCCGTTCCATGTTGTACGACGTGGTCCCTTGATATATCTGATTTAAAAGTAATGTTTTAAATAACTATTTTAGTTCTCACACCGGTCACATGACTGACTTGGAGTTTATTGTTTTAACCAAAACTCTGGGTGCCCCTGTTTTCCGCACGGGCAGCTAGTAGTTTTGGTTTTGCATATTAATATTCACAGGATCCTGGTTTACAGCTGGAATGATATTCGGAACGCTCTGTATCCGTATATTCCTTTCAGTTGTTTTTTGTATTATTTTCTGCTGCATTGTAACTTGTAAATCTCTGATATTAAGTAAATGTGTAATATTTATTCATACTCTGTATATTCTTATATTCTGATGAAATTGTTGTAATAAGCAATGAAATGTTCTTCTGTTTGTGTTCTAATTCGTCTTGTTCTCAACTCAATCCATGCTTTCCTTCACGGGGAAGTTCGGGTCGTCTCATTTTGGTATCAGTGCTTTGGTTTACAGAGCTCGAGAACAAGATATATTAGAACCATACAAAAGAATTCATCAGAGATTGGATTAGCGATATCCAATAAGAATGACTCGTTAGAGATAGGATCAGTAGTATCCTAGAACGAGTGTGAAGAGTATATTTTTAAAATAAAAAAAAAATATTGTTTTGAAAATTTAAACCTTGTTCAACGTATTTGAATATTTATTTGTATTGAATTTGGACAATCCAATATATAAAGATTTTGCATATACACCTTGCAAACGTATATTTGAAGTTTTAATATACTGGATAGATATAGAATCACGCTCTAGTCGCCCGGACATGATTCTGGTGATGCCCGGGCATCCTCAGTAATTGTGTTCGAGTTTCAAAAGTGGGATTTCTATATGATTCCAATTCACTGTGTGAGAACCAAAACTAGATAGCACTTATTGATGTGATTTGGCATCAAAAATATGATTTTTTGTATATATATATCAAAGTTATGAATTTTAAAAAGCTAATCGACTAATTGATTGATGATTGTGTTGTGTGATTATTTATTTAAATCAACATGTGAAAGAAAGGTAAATTTGGACCACATTGAATCAAATATTGAACTGTGTTGAAAATTTATCGCAATTACATGCATGTACATGCATATATATTGAACAGTTCATTGCCAGGAGGCTAGAGTAGAGGAATAAAATTATTTTACCGGCAAATAGGTACATGTTTATTATATTTCTTGGGGTTTTAATGATTTTATGAGCCGATTGGCTAGCCGCTTGGCTATTTCTTTTCCTTTTTGGATTGGAGAGGCTTGTATGGCGATTTCTGTATTTTCCCCGTGCTCCCGTACAGAGGTGGTTATGGCGAAATTTTGGGTGTTAGCCAAATTTTTGAAAATTTGAAAAGTTCTTAGAAATTGAAAAGTTGAAGAACTTAAGCCATAATGAAAACAATGAAAGTTGAGTTGATTAGTTAGACAACTTTCAGCTCCGTTCCTTTCCGAGGACAAAAAGATATTAAGTAGGGGAGATTGTAATGACCCGGAAAATCCAAACCAATATAAAAATTTTATTTTGGCAATTTTGATGAATTTTTGTAACAACCCGGAAAATCTGTGCCAATTTAAATTTTTTTAATTTGGCTATTTTAGTGGATTTTAGATATTTAAAATAAATTATTTTAAATAATAACAAAGAAAAGTATGTTTGAATCGACGTTTGAAAAGAAATATAATTATTTTTAATTATAAACAAGGCCTGAAATGGTGCGGCAGTTTCAAAATTTCAATTCAAACTTTGACTGACTGCACCAGGTGCAAAATAAAACAGATTTTAGTGAAACCAAAATTATTTAAATCTGCTCGTGAATATCTTTCTAAAGAATCTGAAAAATCAAAGTTTCATAGTAGGAATCAAAAGTTAAGGCCAAATGAATTTTCAAAATGGTCGCTATAGAGAACGTATAGCACTTGAAAATAGACATTTTGCAAACTACCTCAGAATTTGACGAAACCACTTTTGTTGGGTCCGGGATGTCAAATTATTTCTAGGTTTCAAATTTCATAATTTTTGAAGTTAGTATGTGAGGGTGGAAAAGGAAAATGTGTTTGGTTGATTTCTATTAAATTGGATCGACCAGAAAAGGGCCATTTTTCAAACGGCCTCAGAATTCGATGAAACTAGTTTGGTTGGGACCGTATCGTCAAAACTAGCTAGATTTATTTTTCTGGAATTTTTGGGATCAGTATGTGGCCCCGGCAAATTGAAATGTACGTTCAAATCAAATATTGAATGTTTTACATTTTAATATGAAGAGAAACTGACTGAAATAGTCGAATGGGCCTACAAAACATATCCCATTGTGTGCTGAATAGGGGTATTTAGCTAGGGACGACAGTTACTGGGTTTGGATTTGAGCTAGTATGTAAAGAGGGGTATTTTTGAAATTTTATAAATAGAAATAAAATAAAAATCCCCTCAGCCAATTATAACTCGACACCCCGACCCTCTCTCTCCCCGATACTACGAATCGCACGATGGAAAGAACTCAACATCTTCTCACCTCATTATCTCCTAATCCACTCAATAGAATTCAATGCCCCAGTTAAAGTTTTTGTAGAGATTTTCCTAAGCTTCAAATCCATGCTAAGTTTATGAATTTTTGTTGCGTGTTGAGGGTGATCCAGGCCCGTGAAATCTCGCCGTTTGAAGCGCCGCCGAGGCCGATTCTGACCACCGAGTTCGACCCCACTTCAGGCGCACGCGCACCTCTCCGTCCTCTTCAACGCAGCGGCCTCTGATCGTCGTAATACTTCACGGTTTGGGTGCAAATTCGAGACCTAATTTTGAACGAAATAGAAAGGAAACGGCTATTTTTATTTAAAATAATTTATAGCACTTTAAAGCGCTACGCTTTATGATTTTGCAATAAAAATCATATCTTTTTCGTATGTTGACGAAATCCGGTGAAACAAGAGACAGTGGACTCGTGAGGACATCTTCTACATTCTAGAAGAGACCACATATTTTTTTGAGCCTTCTGCTATTTCTGGTGGAGTGGAACTGTAACGACACGGATTTCGCCCGGACCTAATCGATCGCTAAACCGACCAAGACCGTTCGAATCCCGCATACGCTAACTTTGGGTATACAACACATCAGAACAAATAACAGAAGACTTCAATAAACATCATAATAATGTTACATCAGAGTACAGAATATCAGAGTATATCGAAAATAATACACAGCGGAAGATAAATTTACATAAATGTAATACAATGCACAGCGGAAATATAAACTACACAGCGGAAGACTGTAAATGCCTGGACACAGCTTAAAGCTTCAATCCAGAATCCTGCTCAAAACATCTGCAAAATAAAACTACTCGACTGCCCGTGTGGAAAATAGGGGCACCCGAGTTCGCAAGGGAAAAGCAAACTACAGGTCAGTCATGGGACTGGTGTGAGAACTCAAAAACAGTTGTTAAACTTGTTTAAAAATAAGGCAAATCACGGGACCACGCCACTTTCGCGGAACGGGTTTACCCCCATGAAAGCCAGTGTATAAGCAACAATCAATATAGACATATGGATCTACTATGCATCACACAACATGCAATATCCCAATCTACTCACTTAGATTAATCACAACACTTAGATTTTCCAAATCCAATTCAATTTACAGAAATTATTCCTTTGGATTTTATTCCCGATTTCTTATTTCAAATCATTTGAAATACATATCTAACTTTCTATATCAAATTAGATTTCACTTCGGGATCTCAAATCAAATCATTTGGAAATGTGAATTCCAAAACATAACAATGCATACAAACAAGTATGCAACCAAATATCGTGCTCCCCATCGACAAGGCAAAGGGTACGCACCTCGCAACTCGATATATATATGTGCACCTACCCCACATAGGAGTAGGCTACACCGACGATGCACCTCCCACTCAGGAGAGCATACACCGCCCTCTCACCCATACTTTTAGTCTCAGGGTTACCCGAATCTTTAGTCACATACTAAATCATTTCATATCCCGAAGTAGGGAAAATCATTTCACAACGTAATAATCACAAGTACTTTCAAAATATAGTACTTCACATCAGTAATTCACGCATATGATCAGTCACTATTAATCACATAACCTTTGAGCTCGTACGTCTCAAAGAAGGGTGTTAAGCAAGAGAATAAATTCTCCGCCACCAAACAGATACATCATTAATAGCAACTGATCGAATACGCGATGAACCACAATGTAACATATAATACATTTCTAAATCATTTTAGAAATCATCGGGTTTTGGGCCTCGAAATCCTTTCTGTTTTATAAAACATTTTTATAAAACATTCCCTGTCCAAAATCGGGAATACATTTCTTTTCACTTAAGAAAAATATCATTTCACAATCATTCGTTAAATTTGAAATGAACACAACATCGCTAAACACCTTATCGTCAAATCGTGAAGTGTTTCACAAGGCGTTAGCACACAGATATTTTCAACCCAACCCAATGCTAAATGTAAAAGCATATTCTGCTCATAAACTGGTCGAGCACAATCCAAACCATCAATCAATCAAATTTGACATTAAATATAAGGTTTTAAATAGAGAGAGTATTGACTTATATTTAACATCAAATCCTGAAACCAACAGATATCATATCGGGAATAACGATATCGATATCTTCCAAATTCCCATCACAATATCTGTAATCACGGAATCCAATATCGAAAATATCCATTGATAATTTCAATTCAAATCTAATCCAATTTATTTATTTATAACCATTGGATTATTTTTCTAGTTAATAACTAGTTCATTTCGATAAAAATCTATTTTTATCTTTTCAAATATGGAGTTTTTCATCCCAATTCTTCCCAAATCATTTCTTATGTTTTTACACAAATTATTACTATTTTTAATAATTTTATCAAGGCCTGTACGGTCGATTTCCACCAATGGCCATCGAACTGCACTTACAGCGACCTTTTTCGAATTTGATTTGGACGTATCTCCAAATCCAACCGTTAGATTTCAAATTTCTAATATTCCTTAGAAAGCTCTTTTCGATACGAACCCAACGGTTCTGATTTCAGGAGAATCCGACGGTCGGATCTCCCGTAATGTCCGTTCGAAGTCAATGGTCGAAATTCGCGAACTGCCGCAGCGCGGCGCGTTCTATTCAGGCCATTTATTATATATATAATATATATAATATATATTTCGTCGATTTCTTTTTTTAAAACGAATTATATAAATAGTTTTGAATTCGTTTCAAAACATTTTCAACTTCCTTTTCAATTCAAATCACAATTGAATTCTTCTTTATAGATTCGTTTTAAAATTCATTTTTATTCAATTCAAATTTCAATTCAATTTGAATTCGTTTTCAATTCAATTCATTTCGAATTCGTTTTCTATTCAATTCAATTCGAATTCGTTTTCTATTCAATTCAATTCGAATTCGTTTTCTATTCAATTCAATTCGAATTCGTTTTCTATTCAATTCAATTCGAATTCGTTTTCTATTCAATTCAATTCGAATTCGTTTTCTATTCAATTCAATTCGAATTTGTTTTCTACTCGATTCAATTCGAATATTTCATATACATTGTTTTCAATTCGAATATTTTCATATACATTGTTTTTAATTCGAATATTTTCACTTTCAATATATCCGATATTTTCACTTCGCTATATATATAAATTTCACTTTTCATATATTCGATATTTTCACTTTGCTATATATATAAATTTCACTTTTCATATATTCGATATTTTCACTTTGCTATATATATAAATTTCACTTTTCATATATTCGATATTTTCACTTTGCTATATATATAAATTTCACTTTTCATATATTCGATATTTTCACTTTGCTATATATATAAATTTCACTTTTCATATATTCGATATTTTCACTTTGCTATATATATAAATTTCACTTTTCATATATTCGATATTTTCACTTCGCTATATATATAAATTTCACTTTTCATATATTCGATATTTTCACTTCGCTATATATATAAATTCCACTACAATTTCAACCAATAAATATCGTCCATGGTTTGTGGACGAGGGGCGTATATATATATATATATAGATATTTATATATAGCAATTCACTTCCACTTTCAACACATATATAAAATTATAAAAAGAAATTGAAGAGTGAGAAATCCTCACCAATAGCTATCCACTCACACGATTCTTCCTTAATAGAAACTTCGCCTACTTCGCCTTGTTGTTGCTTTCGTTGACTGTATCCTCTACATAGGTAAAAATCGAATTTTGAGTTCGCTATTAAATATAAAGATTATATTTTTATTCTTCTTATGATGCAACTATTATATTTTTATTGCTTTAAAAATATAAGAACCATACCTTACTACTTCTACCTAACAAAAATTCCCTCTTTTCTATTTTTAAAAATATGATCTTTATTTTCAAGTTCAAATCTTTTCTATTAAAAGATCAAACCCTTTTCTTATTTCAAAGTTAAAAATAAAAATCATTTCCTTTTCCTTTTCAAACCAGTTTTTAAAACTCTTTTATAAAAATGCAGTTTTTCTATTCTTAAAAATGCAGTTTTACTCTTATTAAAAATGCAGTTTTTCTATTCTTAAAAATGCAGTTTTACTTCTTATTAAAAATGCAGTTTTTCTATTCTTAAAAATGCAGTTTTTTTTTCCTCTTTTAAAAAAATGCAGTTTCTGATTTCTTTTAAAAACAGTTTTTGATTTCTTTAAAAACAGTTTTTAAAACTCTTTAAAAATACAGTTTCTTTTTATTTCTTTTAAAAAATTCTGTTTTTAAAATCTTTTAAAAATTTCTGTTTTAAAAACTTAAAACAAAAATCAGTTTTATAATTCCCTTTAAAACAGTTTTTAAATCATAAATAAATAAAATAAAATAAAAACAGTTTATACATTTACTGTAAAACAAAAACAAAAAGCAAAAACAAAATAAAATTAAATTAAACGCTCACCGAGCTTCGAATGGGAGGAGGAGGAAGTCGGCGGTTCTCGTGGCGTGGCGATGTCTGGAGTTCGATGGTGGTTCGCGGCAGTGGTTTCGGAGTTGTCGAGGTCGAGGGTTGCTCGATGGTTCGTTCGGTGGGAGGAAGTTGCGAGGGTGGTGGGGCGATCTGGCGTGGGTTCGTCGGCGGCTCGAGCTAAGGGGCGGCGCGATTTAGGGTTAGGTCTTTCTTTTTTTTTCCGTTCTGTTATTATGAAAGAGGGATCGGGGGGCCAACGAAGAGAAAAGGGGAGAAGTATATATATTTTTTTTTATTATTTTATTATATTATTTAATTATTAAATTATGCACAAGGGTTGACTTTTACATATGACCTCGAAATGAGGTCCACCGCCTGTCGTCCATAGCGTTTTACCCCCATTCCGAACACAATGGGATATGTATCGCAAGCTGGTTTGATCGTTACAATCAGTTTCTGTTGAATTAACATTTAAATCACTATATTGAATTTTAAACGTACATTTCAAATTACCGGGGTCACATACTAACTCTATAAATCCCATAAAAATATTTTCTAGCTTCGTATTGACGATACGGTCCTAACAAAACTAGTTTCGTCGAATTCTGACTCCGTTTGAAAAATGGCCAATTTCCAGTCGATTAAATTCAACTGAAACTGGTCAAACGCGTTTTCCCTTGCCACACTCACATATTGATTCGAAAAATTATGAAATTTGAAACCTAGCAATAACTTAACATCACGGACCCAACAAAACTGGTTTCATCGAAATCCGAGGTTGTTTGCAAAATTGCTATTTTTAAGGGCCTTATATATATAAAAATATATATAAATTCCACAGCGACAATTTCTAATTTTAAACTGGACATATCTTATCATTTCTAAGATGAAATCCCAGTTTGTTAACTTCGTTACAAAGATATAGTTATACAGATTCAAATATTTCTTGTTTCGTTCAATTCTGACTTATATTGAATTCTGTATATTCATTTGAAATTAGAAATCGAATTTTCGAACTACCGCGCCATTTTCAATTCCTTTTATAATTATATATAATTATTATATATTCTAACGACGACGTATATAATATATACGTTCTAATTATATTCAAAATAAATTTCTCGTCGTTTTTATTTAAAATAATTCATTTTAAATAATCAAAATTCGCTAAAATTGCCAAAATAAAAATTTCAAACTGGCTCGCATTTTACGGGTTGTTACAATCTCCCCCACTTAAAACTTTTCGTCCCCGAAAAGGAACAAAGTCGAAAGTGGTTTGATTATTCAGCTCTACGCTCGATCTGGCTTCCATTCTCCAACTCTTTAGTTTCTGAGAATTTTCAAAATTTCAAAAATTTGGCTAACACCCTAAATTTTCGAAAAATTTCGCCATAACCTCCCCTGCAATGGGAGCATCGGGGAATTTCAAATAGCTTCCCCGGTCCTTCAGATCTCAAAAAGAAAAAGAAAAAGCCAAGCGGCTAGCCAATAGGCTCACAAAATCATCATCACCCAAACAAAACAGTAAATTATGTAGTAAACATGTACCTATTTGTCGGGCAAACAAATTTTATTCTCTGCTCTAGCCTCCTTGCTATGACCTGTTCAATGATATACATGTATATGCAAGCAAATGCGACCAATTTTCAATACCGTTCAATATTTGGTTCTATTAGGCATAATGGTTCAAAATTAGCAAACAAATAAACAAACAACACAAACATCAATCAATTAATTGATTATATTTTCAAATATATAATTTTATATATTTAAAATCATATTTTCTAAAACCAGATTATATATATAATCACAAATACGTTATTTATAAACAAATAACTCTCGACTCATTCTGGGGCATTTCTAACCCCATCTCTAACGAGTCACTCATTCTAGAATGCTACTGATTCTATCTCTAATGAGGATTCTTTTATAGGACATTACTAATCCTACCTCTGATGAGTCTTTTGTTCAGTTCTAACGAGTTGTACCCCAAAGATTTGAGTTTAACCAAAGCTCTGATACCACGTTGTAACGACACGGATTTCGCCCGGACCTAATCGATCGCTAAACCGACCAAGACCGTTCGAATCCCGCATACGCTAACTTTGGGTATACAACACATCAGAACAAATAACAGAAGACTTCAATAAACATCATAATAATGTTACATCAGAGTACAGAATATCAGAGTATATCGAAAATAATACACAGCGGAAGATAAATTTACATAAATGTAATACAATGCACAGCGGAAATATAAACTACACAGCGGAAGACTGTAAATGCCTGGACACAGCTTAAAGCTTCAATCCAGAATCCTGCTCAAAAATCTGCAAAATAAAACTACTCGACTGCCCGTGTGGAAAATAGGGGCACCCGAGTTCGCAAGGGAAAAGCAAACTACAGGTCAGTCATGGGACTGGTGTGAGAACTCAAAAACAGTTGTTAAACTTGTTTAAAAATAAGGCAAATCACGGGACCACGCCACTTTCGCGGAACGGGTTTACCCCCATGAAAGCCAGTGTATAAGCAACAATCAATATAGACATATGGATCTACTATGCATCACACAACATGCAATATCCCAATCTACTCACTTAGATTAATCACAACACTTAGATTTTCCAAATCCAATTCAATTTACAGAAATTATTCCTTTGGATTTTATTCCCGATTTCTTATTTCAAATCATTTGAAATACATATCTAACTTTCTATATCAAAGTAGATTTCACTTCGGGATCTCAAATCAAATCATTTGGAAATGTGAATTCCAAAACATAACAATGCATACAAACAAGTATGCAACCAAATATCGTGCTCCCCATCGACAAGGCAAAGGGTACGCACCTCGCAACTCGATATATATATGTGCACCTACCCCACATAGGAGTAGGCTACACCGACGATGCACCTCCCACTCAGGAGAGCATACACCGCCCTCTCACCCATACTTTTAGTCTCAGGGTTACCCGAATCTTTAGTCACATACTAAATCATTTCATATCCCGAAGTAGGGAAAATCATTTCACAACGTAATAATCACAAGTACTTTCAAAATATAGTACTTCACATCAGTAATTCACGCATATGATCAGTCACTATTAATCACATAACCTTTGAGCTCGTACGTCTCAAAGAAGGGTGTTAAGCAAGAGAATAAATTCTCCGCCACCAAACAGATACATCATTAATAGCAACTGATCGAATACGCGATGAACCACAATGTAACATATAATACATTTCTAAATCATTTTAGAAATCATCGGGTTTTGGGCCTCGAAATCCTTTCTGTTTTATAAAACATTCCCTGTCCAAAATCGGGAATACATTTCTTTTCACTTAAGAAAAATATCATTTCACAATCATTCGTTAAATTTGAAATGAACACAACATCGCTAAACACCTTATCGTCAAATCGTGAAGTGTTTCACAAGGCGTTAGCACACAGATATTTTCAACCCAACCCAATGCTAAATGTAAAAGCATATTCTGCTCATAAACTGGTCGAGCACAATCCAAACCATCAATCAATCAAATTTGACATTAAATATAAGGTTTTAAATAGAGAGAGTATTGACTTATATTTAACATCAAATCCTGAAACCAACAGATATCATATCGGGAATAACGATATCGATATCTTCCAAATTCCCATCACAATATCTGTAATCACGGAATCCAATATCGAAAATATCCATTGATAATTTCAATTCAAATCTAATCCAATTTATTTATTTATAACCATTGGATTATTTTTCTAGTTAATAACTAGTTCATTTCGATAAAAATCTATTTTTATCTTTTCAAATATGGAGTTTTTCATCCCAATTCTTCCCAAATCATTTCTTATGATTTTACACAAATTATTACTATTTTTAATAATTTTATCAAGGCCTGTACGGTCGATTTCCACCAATGGCCATCGAACTGCACTTACAACGACCTTTTTCGAATTTGATTTGGACGTATCTCCAAATCCAACCGTTAGATTTCAAATTTCTAATATTCCTTAGAAAGCTCTTTTCGATACGAACCCAACGGTTCTGATTTCAGGAGAATCCGACGGTCGGATCTCCCGTAATGTCCGTTCGAAGTCAATGGTCGAAATTCGCGAACTGCCGCAGCGCGGCGCGTTCTATTCAGGCCATTTATTATATATATAATATATATAATATATATTTCGTCGATTTCTTTTTTTAAAACGAATTATATAAATAGTTTTGAATTCGTTTCAAAACATTTTCAACTTCCTTTTCAATTCAAATCACAATTGAATTCTTCTTTATAGATTCGTTTTAAAATTCATTTTTATTCAATTCAAATTTCAATTCAATTTGAATTCGTTTTCAATTCAATTCATTTCGAATTCGTTTTCTATTCAATTCAATTCGAATTCGTTTTCTATTCAATTCAATTCGAATTCGTTTTCTATTCAATTCAATTCGAATTCGTTTTCTATTCAATTCAATTCGAATTCGTTTTCTATTCAATTCAATTCGAATTCGTTTTCTATTCAATTCAATTCGAATTTGTTTTCTATTCGATTCAATTCGAATATTTCATATACATTGTTTTCAATTCGAATATTTTCATATACATTGTTTTTAATTCGAATATTTTCACTTTCAATATATCCGATATTTTCACTTCGCTATATATATAAATTTCACTTTTCATATATTCGATATTTTCACTTTGCTATATATATAAATTTCACTTTTCATATATTCGATATTTTCACTTTGCTATATATATATATTTCACTTTTCATATATTCGATATTTTCACTTTGCTATATATATAAATTTCACTTTTCATATATTCGATATTTTCACTTTGCTATATATATAAATTTCACTTTTCATATATTCGATATTTTCACTTTGCTATATATATAAATTTCACTTTTCATATATTCGATATTTTCACTTCGCTATATATATAAATTTCACTTTTCATATATTCGATATTTTCACTTCGCTATATATATAAATTCCACTACAATTTCAACCAATAAATATCGTCCATGGTTTGTGGACGAGGGGCGTATATATATATATATAGATATTTATATATAGCAATTCACTTCCACTTTCAACACATATATAAAATTATAAAAAGAAATTGAAGAGTGAGAAATCCTCACCAATAGCTATCCACTCACACGATTCTTCCTTAATAGAAACTTCGCCTACTTCGCCTTGTTGTTGCTTTCGTTGACTGTATCCTCTACATAGGTAAAAATCGAATTTTGAGTTCGCTATTAAATATAAAGATTATATTTTTATTCTTCTTATGATGCAACTATTATATTTTTATTGCTTTAAAAATATAAGAACCATACCTTACTACTTCTACCTAACAAAAATTCCCTCTTTTCTATTTTTAAAAATATGATCTTTATTTTCAAGTTCAAATCTTTTCTATTAAAAGATCAAACCCTTTTCTTATTTCAAAGTTAAAAATAAAAATCATTTCCTTTTCCTTTTCAAACCAGTTTTTAAAACTCTTTTATAAAAATGCAGTTTTTCTATTCTTAAAAATGCAGTTTTACTCTTATTAAAAATGCAGTTTTTCTATTCTTAAAAATGCAGTTTTACTTCTTATTAAAAATGCAGTTTTTCTATTCTTAAAAATGCAGTTTTTTTTCCTCTTTTAAAAAAATGCAGTTTCTGATTTCTTTTAAAAACAGTTTTTGATTTCTTTAAAAACAGTTTTTAAAACTCTTTAAAAATACAGTTTCTTTTTATTTCTTTTAAAAAATTCTGTTTTTAAAATCTTTTAAAAATTTCTGTTTTAAAAACTTAAAACAAAAATCAGTTTTATAATTCCCTTTAAAACAGTTTTTAAATCATAAATAAATAAAATAAAAAAAAACAGTTTATACATTTACTGTAAAACAAAAACAAAAAGCAAAAACAAAATAAAATTAAATTAAACGCTCACCGAGCTTCGAATGGGAGGAGGAGGAAGTCGGCGGTTCTCGTGGCGTGGCGATGTCTGGAGTTCGATGGTGGTTCGCGGCAGTGGTTTCGGAGTTGTCGAGGTCGAGGGTTGCTCGATGGTTCGTTCGGTGGGAGGAAGTTGCGAGGGTGGTGGGGCGATCTGGCGTGGGTTCGTCGGCGGCTCGAGCTAAGGGGCGGCGCGATTTAGGTTTAGGTCTTTCTTTTTTTTTCCGTTCTGTTATTATGAAAGAGGGATCGGGGGGGGCCAACGAAGAGAAAAGGGGAGAAGTATATATATATTTTTTTTTATTATTATTTTATTATATTATTTAATTATTAAATTATGCACAAGGGTTGACTTTTACATATGACCTCGAAATGAGGTCCACCGCCTGTCGTCCATAGCGTTTTACCCCCATTCCGAACACAATGGGATATGTATCGCAAGCTGGTTTGATCGTTACAATCAGTTTCTGTTGAATTAACATTTAAATCACTATATTGAATTTTAAACGTACATTTCAAATTACCGGGGTCACATACTAACTCTATAAATCCCATAAAAATATTTTCTAGCTTCGTATTGACGATACGGTTCTAACAAAACTAGTTTCGTCGAATTCTGACTCCGTTTGAAAAATGGCCAATTTCCAGTCGATTAAATTCAACTGAAACTGGTCAAACGCGTTTTCCCTTGCCACACTCACATATTGATTCGAAAAATTATGAAATTTGAAACCTAGCAATAACTTAACATCACGGACCCAACAAAACTGGTTTCATCGAAATCCGAGGTTGTTTGCAAAATTGCTATTTTTAAGGGCCTTATATATATAAAAATATATATAAATTCCACAGCGACAATTTCTAATTTTAAACTGGACATATCTTATCATTTCTAAGATGAAATCCCAGTTTGTTAACTTCGTTACAAAGATATAGTTATACAGATTCAAATATTTCTTGTTTCGTTCAATTCTGACTTATATTGAATTCTGTATATTCATTTGAAATTAGAAATCGAATTTTCGAACTACCGCGCCATTTTCAATTCCTTTTATAATTATATATAATTATTATATATTCTAACGACGACGTATATAATATATACGTTCTAATTATATTCAAAATAAATTTCTCGTCGTTTTTATTTAAAATAATTCATTTTAAATAATCAAAATTCGCTAAAATTGCCAAAATAAAAATTTCAAACTGGCTCGCATTTTACGGGTTGTTACAGGAACCCAATGTGAGATTTCTGAATTATAAATGATATGGAAACAACGATGTATAAATCATATAGTCGAAGTATGAGTTATATAAGCGTTGTACACCACATGTATAATCGTTGTATAAGTTGTATGTTCGATGTATAAGTTGTATATGAGTTGTAAAAGTGATATATGCGTTGAAATAAATTGAAATGATATTGAAATAAATATCGAAATATAGTTATATACGTATATATATATATATATATATTCCCTCGTCCACAGACCATGGAGGATATATATTGGTTGTGATATTGTTTGGATTATTGGTTGATGTGAAAATTTGGTGATTATCATGAATGGTTGATTTGAAATGATTGATTGTGGTTGAAATCCCTAGGATTAGTATATGGGAAAATTCGTCTGCGTACGAACTAGATATTGAAAATCCCCATTGTCAAAAGCTGCGAGGCTTTAAGGTAGAGCGAGGAGCCGTACTAGGGACGGTGTCGGTTTTAACTTCCCTGCCGTTATGCTGCTGATTTTTTTTGATATATTCCTGTGTTTGATTTATATTCATGTGTTGAAATTAAATTCATGTGTTGAAATAAAATTCATGTGTTGAAATAAAATTCATGTGTTGAAATAAAATTCATGTGGTGAATAAAATTCATGTGTTGAGATAAAATTCATTTGTTGAATAGAAATTCATGTGTTGAATAGAAATTCATGTGTTGAATTAAGTTCATGTATTGAATAAATTCTTTGAAAAATAAAAATAACATTTTTATTATATATATAGACAATGTAAAATATTAGTGTTTTAAATAAATAGTTTTAACACCAAAATAACATTTTTACCTCATGTATAAACTATATAAAATAATTGTGTTTTGAAATAAATTGTTTTACGATAAACATCACATTTTTATGATATATATGAACTGTTAAAACTAAAATTCATGTGTTGAATAGAAATTCATGGGTTGAAATTAAATTCATGTGTTGAAATAAAACTCATGTGTTGAATAGAAATTCATGTGTCGAAATAAAATTCATGTGTTGAATAGAAATTCATGTGTTGAAATAAAATTCATGTGTTGAAATAAATAGCTGCTGGATAAAAATACCGTTATTATCAAATGTGTGAAATGAATATGGTTTTGAAAATGAAGAATGAATTATATATATATAATTGAGATAAATCGAATAACGAAGCTGCAGTTCGTGTTTTGAAACCGTGATTTTAAACGATTAGTGCGGGAGATCCGACCATCGGATTCTCCCGAAATCGAAACCGTTGGGTTCGCTTTGGAAATATCTTTCCAACGGCACCAAATTTGTGAAGATCCAACGGTTGGATTGTCTGGAATGTTTAATTCAAATCTAAAGAAAAACAGCGCCAGAATCGATTATATATATATATAATTAAATTAAATCGAATAACGACGCTGCAGTTTGTATATTGAAATCGTAACTTCAAACGATTGTACCGGGAGATTCGACCATCAGATTTTCCCAAAGCTGAAACTGTTGGATTCGTTTTGAAAAGATCTTTCTAATGATATAAAATTTATGAAGATCCAACGGTTAGATTTTCAGATATGCGTAAATCAAATCTGAAGAAAGACAGCGCCACGGCCGCGTTATGGTCTGAAACGTCGTTTGAACGAATTGCCTATTTTTAAATGAATAAATATAGCAATAAATCGTTATAAAATATTATAAATGATATGGAATGTAAATAAACTGAATTTACCCAGTTTATTGATATTTGATGGTTGAATGTGTTTGGTGTGAAAATTATATTTGAGAACATAATTATTGATGTCGAATAATTTATCCGTTGAAATGAATTGATTTAAATTCTAAATATACGTGAATTATATGAAAAGGCCGAGTTAAATCTCATTTCAAATAATTGATCGATGGTAAGAAGTCGTTGATGAAGACGATGGTTGAAGACCGGAGATCTTAACCTCGATTGGTTGATTACTGATGACTTGATTGGGAGGCATCCCGAAATATAGATAATAAGTGGTGTTCGTCCAGACGTACTTGGAGATCGATGGTTATGCGAGGTATATGGTGCCTCCGGTTTTGTTCAGACCCAGGACGAACTTATAAATGGGCTATGTGTCTGACATTGGATTTTGTTCTGTGCTGGTTGATCTCTATTAAATATATATCTGTTTGGCGGCGGAGAATTTATTCTCTTGCTTAACGCCCTTCTCTGAGACGTACGAGCTCAGAAGTTATATATCGATAGAAATCAGTCATATAGAGAGAATTGCCTGTGTGGCATGCCTAAGTGGCAGATAATCAAGGATTTTGTTCAAAAGCAAAGTCTTGTGGTTGATGATCAAAGCACGGCCAGTGTGGCATAGCTTTGTGTTTAACATTGATTCGTGAGCCTCACACCCCGGTATAAACCAGAAACGGGAGAGTACTTCGGGGAGGACATGAGTTTCCCTCTAGCTAGGGTGGTGTCAGTGACCTACCAGCCCTGACATTTATATTATTTTCACCTGTATGGTTGTAGCTGTTGCGAGGAGTCTCGCATATATCGGTGACTATATGGAGCTGATGGAGTCATTGGACTCATTTACGCCCCAAAGGGCGGGGAAACGTAGTGTTCAGGCATTTTAATCCACATCGATTAACCGACCCTGATGATCCAAAGGCTTGACTGAGTACTTGCTTGAGACTCGGGCTAGACAGTCTCGAATTCGGTAAGGACTATCTTTTGCCTTGGTTCATGACAGAATTCCAATTTCCAAATACGACACCGTGCGGTTTTGATTGTATACCTATATATGGCGACATGATATATGGTACCCATGCCGTCTGTGATTGATATTTATGATTGAAATTGTTTTTTAACGTATAAACACTAGTAATAATATCAAATGCTTTTGTTTTATTCATATCAAGCATATTTTGGCCATTATAAGGAAAAACTCTATCCTCCGGTTTGCGTTGCATTGTGTGATGGGAACTGAGTCTTATAATGGCTTCATTTTTATAGAAAGCATTGCGATGTTTAAGAGATTTACTTTTTTAAAGCACTGGCAATCCAATGGAGTAAACCCGTTCTGCGAAAGTGGCGTGGTCCTGTGATTGACCATATATTAAAATATATTAAGTAGATTTCTCATACCAGTCCCATGACTGACTCGTAGTTTGTTTCACTTGCGAACTCGGGTGCCCCTTTTTCTACACGGGCAGCCTTGTGTTCAAGTTTTAGCAGGCTCTTTCTGGATAGCTGGATCTGAAGATGGATTCTACCATTTATCTCCTTTTATGCTGTTCAACTCCTATTGTACATATTATGTTTTGTTTTTCCGCCGTAGACATTTATGTATAGCTGAACTGTATTTTGTACTAAGTATGATCCTGTATAGTGTGTAACTCTGATGATTATGTTTATCCAGTGTATTATTCATACATTATATGGTGTATTTATTTAATTATGTCCCGCTGTTATCTGTTTATGTATTATATTCCAAAGATTTCCCTTGACACTGTCGTACAGGGTCTTAGGGTCGTCACAACGTGGTATCATAGCTTTGGTTAAGCTTAGTTCTGGAATATAACATATTAACGAACTCGTCAGAAATAGAACCAGTAGTGTTCTAGGATGAATAACTCATTACAGATAGGATCTGTAATATCCTAGTATGAGTATAGCATAATGAAATACACCTCGATAGACATATTTACATTCAAGTATATGTTTCTATGATTTATAATATCTTTTCTGTTGACCTGACACTTGGTTTGCTATTTGCAGAAGTACTAGAAAATGAGTGTCAGAAACAGAAGAAGGAATAAGAACCAGATATTGAGGCTCTATTAATTAAGTATCGAAATATGGGTGGAGTACCGTTCTCGGGCAATAAATCTATTATTCAAACTCAAGCCTGGATACGCTCTACTGAGAAATTTTTTGAAGGTTCAAAGCTGAGAGATGACCAGAAAAGTTTATTGGAATCTTGGGCACTCAAAGACGAAGCTTTGTTCTGGTGGGATTCGATTATTGAGGATAATCCAGAAGGTAATATTACCTGGGATCGATTTAAAGAGATTTTCAATGAAAGATTTATTCATCTAGAAGCAACTGAGCGATTATGTGATGAATTTTGTCATTTGATACAAGGGGATATGACCATTCCAGAATATCATAAGAAATTCAATGAACTTTGTCATTTTTCCCGGCATCTAATTGAAAATCCAAAGAGGAAAAATCTGAGATTTATTAATGGGCTTCAAAGGAAGTACCAAAGTTGTGCAATGGGGCATGTGAAGCTTCCATTTTCTGAAATGATATACATGGCTTATCAGTATGAAGATCTCCATAAGAAAGTTCTTTTGAACGACGAAGAGGAAGTCAGTTCTGGTAGTCCTGGGGCCAGCACGATGCCTGAGGTCAGTAAGAAGCCCAGAGCCAAGAGGAAAAGGGTTAAATCTGAGGAAGAACCCATAACGACGGCCACATGCTCTAACTGCAAGAAACAAGGGCATTTGACCAGGAATTGTAAATCCTCTAAGAAGCGAAAGAAGAACGAAATTAAATCCAAGAATCCACTTAGTGAGAGGAAATGCCATAAGTGTCACTAAGCAGGTCATATTGCAATGGAGTGCCAGTTATCAAAGAAATCTAAAGAAGTACATGTAAATGAAGCGGCATAAGTGCCTACATCTTCATCAGGTCAGGAAAGGTCTGATGTTTTGGAAGGCATGCTTATTGTCAAAAACATTCCAGTTAAAGTACTGTTTGATACGGGCGCGTCATGAAGCTTTGTTGCAAAGAATGCAGTTAAGAAGTTGGATCTGAAATTGAAAAAGCTAAAAGAACCCATCACTATCCATAATCCGGTTGGGGGTTCCCACGATCTTTGTTGGGTATGTGGCGTGCCTGTCTCTTTTTCCTGATATCGGTTTCCTACCATCTCGATCGTCATGAATTTTACCGAATTCGATCTTATTTTGGGACTGGATTGGTTAACCAAATATGAAGCTGAGGTTAAATGTGTCGAGAGAGTGGTTAGGGCAAAGATTTAATCAGGGGATTATATCACCATACCATGTGAAGGTCCGAATTCAGATAGAAATGACTTTTGGTCAGCTCTTGATGTTTCTCCTGCTCAAATAGAAAATATCCCTATAGTCACAGAGAATATTCTGGACCTTATAAAAGATATTCCTGTCGTAAAGAATTATGCAGATGTGTTCGAAGAAGTTGTTAGCTTACCTCCGAAGAGAGAAATTGATTTCAAGGTTGCTTTAGTTCCAAATGCAAGGCCAGTAGTGCATGCTATTCGGAGAATGACTCCAAAGGAGAAAGAAGAATTAGATAATCAAACTCGACAGCTTATATGGAAGGGTCTGATCATGTAATAACCCAGAAATTCTGAGCCAGTTTAAAATTTTTGTTTTGGCAACTTCGACGAATTTTGAAGATTTAAAATAGATTATTTTAAATAATATCGACGAAAATTTATTTTGAATATATATAGAATGTATATATTTATACGGGTCGTAATTAGAATATAAATAATTATATATAATTATAGTAGGAATTGAAAATGGCCCTGTAGTTCGATAATTCGATTTCAAACTTCAATTGAATGTACCGGGTGCAAAACAATCCGGATTTTAGTGAAACCAAAAATACTTGGATCTAATTGATAATATCTTTCCAACGAATCCGACAAATCGAAATTTCATAGCGGGAATCAAAAGATATGTCCAGTTGAAAATTCCGAATAGTCGCTATGGAATTCAGGCCCTTAAAAATGGGAATTTTGCAAACGACCTCGGATTTCGACGAAAACACTTTTGTTGGATCTGCGGTGTCAAGTTATTGCTAGATTCCAAATTTCATAATTTTTCGAGTCAATATGTGAGCGTGGAAAAGGAAAACGCGTTTGACCAGTTTTAGTTGATTTTGATCGACTGGAAAATGGCCATTTTTCCAACGGCCTCAGAATTCGACGAAACTAGTGTTGTTAGGACTATATCGTCAACAAGAAGCTAGAATATATTTTTCTGGGATTTTTCGAGTTAGTATGTGACCCCGGTAAATTGAAATGCACGTTCAAATGCAATATATAGAGTTAAATGTAGATTTGATGAAAACTGATCGAAACGATCAAATCAGCTTACGATACATATCACATTGTGTTCGGAATGGGGGTAATTAGCTGGGGACGACAGTCGTTGGGTCTCGTTTGGAGTTCGAATGAAAAACAACCATTTAGAGAATTAAAAAGGAAAAATAAAGTAAAATAATATATATATATATATATATATATATTTCCCCTTTATACCCGTACCCCCCCTATTTCACTTCCTCTTTTAGAAATCCCGTTCACCAAATCGGGAAATTCGATTTCCCTCTTCCCTCCCTCGTCGAGCCCCCGCCGCTCCACCGTACATCGCCCCACCTTCGCCGACGCCGCAACACCCCCAGGCCACCCTGCTCCACCCTCCTCTCCTCCTTCTTTCTCCCCTCCCTCTCCGTCCAGGCTTGAACGAGGCCCCCAGTTCCCCAAAACCCGAAGCCCTAGGCGTCGCCAGCCACCCCCTGGCCTACCACGACCGACGAACCGTCCCACCACCCAGACCCCCCATCGACCCAAACCCTCCGCCCTCCTGAAACCCGACGAACTCAGCCCCTCTTCTTGAAACCGCACCCAAACGAGATCCGCCGCATTTCAGGCCTTGCGCCTCTCCTCCGCTGCCTTGATCATCCGTGGGATCTTCCTCCATCCACAAACTGATTTTTTTTCTAAGGAAAAGGCGACTTTTTCTTTATATAGATCTTGTTTCAGTTTTAAATATATATGTAAAGCAAAGAAAAGATCGGGTCTTTAATTTAGGAAAAGATCGGGTTTTTAATTTAGAAAACAAGGTCGGATTTTTATAGTGGTGAAATAAGAAAGTATAGATTTTCATTCGAATAAGGTATAGATGTTTAGAAACAAAAAGAATTGATTTTTGTTTAGAAAAGGATAGATTTTTAAAATAGAAAAGATTATATTTTTAAAATAGAAAAGATTAGATTTTTAAAATAGAAAAGATTAGATTTTTAAAATAGAAAAGATTAGATTTTTAAAATAGAAAAGGCGAAATCTTTATTTTTGAAAAGGCGAAATCTTTATTTTTGAAAAGGCGAAATCTTTATTTTTGAAAAGGCGAAATCTTTATTATTGAAAAGGCGAAATCTTTATTTTTGAAAAGGCGAAATCTTTATAATTGAAAAGGCCAAATCTTTATAAAGAGAATAGCGGTGTGAAAATAGAATTTTATCCATATAGCGTGATTATAAAAATTCGATTTTTATATATTGAATAGCAAAGTAAAAATACGATTTTTACATAGGTAGAGAATACGGGCAACGAAAGTGATAAGAGGTGAGAACGACGAAGATTTCTACAAAGGAAGAGTCGTGGAATTGGGATAGCTATTGGTGAGAACTTCTCACTCTAAATTTCTTTTTCTAGTCATATATATATATATACACTAGGATGCAGATGGTGTTTAGTAGCACCCGACACCCGTCATCCACAGACCATGGATGGCTTGTTTGTTTGATTGATGTATGGTGAAATTTGTTTGTGAAATTGATGTGAAATAGATAATAAAATATATTCATGTGTTGAAAGGAAATTAAATATTTATATAGTTAAAAATATTTTATCGTTAAAAATATAAATTCTAACGTGAAAGTGAATAAATAAATATTTATAAACAAATCGGCCGATTTTTTATATACACTGATTTGACTGATATTGATTGGATCGATAAATTTTACACATCGCCCAACTGCACAAATAAAATTTGTGTTTGATTGTTTGAAACCCCACACGGGTATTGGGATAAAATACGGCGTACACTAATCCCAATAATTAGTTGTATGCCGATCGATGGATCGACAGGCTGTTATAAGCGTTAGATATCTATATTTGATGCTTATACAATGTAGTGCACTTTGGATGATGTTTGATTATGTATCGTTGCTATTATATACATGTGTTGTATGGAATCCATATAATTGACTTTGTATGGTAAATGATTGGGCCTCATTCCAATTTAGAAGATAAAGAATATTATAAAATAAAGGTTCATGTGTTGACAGTACTCATCCGTTGAGATTAGTCATGTGTTGAACGAAATATTTTAACAATAAAATTTACATCTTTATCATATATAAAATTAGAAACTAACTGGAAAATAGATAAGATGAGTGGTCTCCTGGACATTGATCTGATGTTGGTTTCGGCCTTCGGGGTTAATATTCAGGGAATCGTTCTCTTACTAATTTACGGTTGGAGTCTGATTTTAAATCAAACGATAGATACCGTAATTTTTATAAAATATATTAAATAACAAAAATAGTCACACGTGGACAATACTCATTCGGTGAGATTAGTCGTGTGTTGACAATGATATAGAGTCGTGTATTGAAAGAAATATAGATCCATATGTTGAAAATAAAGCCGTGTTGATTAGAAATGCGCTTGAAGCGAACGATATTTATATCGATTATATTCGTTTTTATATATGAATTGACTCGAATAGAAAACCGATTTGAAATGAATTTGATTTGAATAGAAAATGAATCGAATTTGATTTGAATAGAAAACGAATTCGAATTTGAATTGAATAGAAAACGAATTCGAATTTGAATTGAATAGAAAACGAATAGAATTTGATTTGAATAGAAAACGAATTTGAATTGAATATATAACGAATTTGATTTGAATTGAATATATAATGAATTTGATTTGAATTGAATATATAACGAATTAGATTTGAATTGAATATATAACGAATTTGATTTGAATTGAATATATAAAGAATTTGATTTGATTTAAATAGAAAACGAATTCGAATTGAATTGAATTGAAAAGAAAACGAATTCGAATTGAATTGAAAAGAAAATGAATTCGAATCGAATTAAAATCGATTTGAATTGAAATCAAATGGAAATGAAAGTAAAAAGAATTTATAATAGAAAATTCAATTTTGATTTAAATTTGAAATAAAGGTTGGAATTGTTTTTGAAATGAATTCAAAACTATTTATAAAATTCGTTTTAAATAGTAATCGACGAAATATATATTATATATATTATATATATAATATAATGGCCTGAATAGAACGCACCGCGCTGCGGCAGTTCGTGAATTTCGACCATTGACTTCGAATGGACATTACGGGAGATCCGACCGTCGGATTCTCCTAAAACCGGAACCGTTGGGTTCGTATCGAAAAGAGCTTTCTAACGAATATTAGAAATTCAAAATCTAACGGTTGGATTTGTATATACGTCCAAATCAGATTTGGAAAAGGTCGTTGTAAGTGCAGTTCGAGGGCCGTTGATGGAAATCGACTGTACGGGCCTTGATAAAATTATTAAAAATAGTAATAATTTGTGTAAAATCGTAAGAAATGATTTGGGAAAAATTAGGATGAAAAACTCCATATTTGAAAAGATAAAAATAAATTTTTATCGAAATGAACTAGTTTTGAACTAAAATTAAACCCGTTTATTTTTAAATAAATAAACTGGATTTGAAATGGGTTTTAAACAGAATTGATTTGTGGGTTTATTGTGAACGGTGTTTTAAATAACATTTGTTCTTTAACCCGATAATAAATAGAATGTGATTTGGGTTTGTCGTGAACTGTGTTTTAAATGATATTAGTTCTTTAACCCAGTAAAGGGAGTTTTGATGAATCTGCAATTAGATTGAAATGGGGATTGATAATCTAAATTATCAAATTTGGAAAAATGAGCGGGAATGGAGTATCACCAGTTTTGCTCCAAAGCGATAGTTAAATCTTTAATAAGATTTGAACGTGAAATGGTAATTAATTTTACCGACAACACTGGTGTTAGATATGGAGTATTACCAGTTTTGCTTCATGGGATGAATAGGTTGGGATTGGGAGATAAAATAAATAATTACTTCGGTGTGGTTCGCTAATCTCGACTAGTTTGGAAAACCATAATTTTGTTTGAAACGACATCCAAAGGAAGATTAAAGGATAAATTTTAAAGAATTCACCTTGGATAAAATTAATGGGAACCTTTCCCTAAGAATGTGGAATTTAGAAACTAGCTGTTGGTTAGCTAAGAAGAATGGTTTCCTGGGTAATGATCTGCTGTTGGTTTCGGCCTTCGGGGTTAATGTTTGGGAAATTGTTCTCTTATTGATTTACGGTTAGTGACTAATGAATTGGAATGAGGCGTAAGTTGTGTTTGTGTAACATTTGTTTTTAATATACGCGGGTTGTTCGGAAATGCCGGGTTTATACCCATTTTGAATAACCGATTCGACGATATGTCGAAGATGAAGACGGTGGTTGAAGACCGGAAGTCTTCACATCGTGTGGGTGATTACTGATGATCTTGATTGGGCTGTACACCCAAGATGAGGGAATCAGTTGGTTGTCGTCCAGACGTACTTGGAGATGGATGGATATGCGAGGAAAGTGCCTCCGGTTTCTTTCAGACCCAGAACGAACTTGTAAATGGATTGTGTGTCTGACATTGGATTTTATTCTGTGTTGATTGATTTCTGTTAAATATATATCTGTTTGGCGGCGGAGATTTATTCTCTTGCTTAACGCCCTTCTCTGAGACTTACGAGCTTAGAGGTTATATATCGATAGATATCAATCGCATGGCATGAATTGCCTGTGTGGCACGCTGAGATGCAATGATCCAGGCTTCTGTTGAAAAGCAAAGTCTTGTGGTTGATGATCAAAGCACGGCCTACGTGGCAGCTTTGTGTATAACGTGAATTCGCGAGCCTCACACCTCGGTATGAGTTAAAAACGGGATAAGGACTGCGGGGAGAGCACGACGTTTCTTTCTAGTTTTGGTGGTGTCAGTGACTTACCAGCCCTGACATTTATATACTTTTAACCTATGTGGTTGTTGGATGAGGCGCCTCGATTTTAGGTCTGTAAGGACGGGGAAATGTGTGTTCAGGAATTGCCAATCCTCAAACGTAAGAGAGGACCGGCCCTGAAGATCCAGGGGTTACCCAGAGTGTGTAGTCCTCAGGCATTTGCTAGAGTGTCTCGAAGTAGAGAGGAGCTTGCCCCTTGCCTCGACTCATGATGGAATCCAATTTCCAATACGAGATATTTTGGCTTTATTTGTAGAGCCTAGTATGGCGACATAGTAGCATGGGATGCTATGCCGTCTATGATTGATATTTATGATTGAAATTGTTTTGACACTATACACTTATTATAGTATCAAATGATTTGTTTTAAACGTACCTAGCATGTTTGGCTATTATAAGGGAAAACCCTATCCTCCGGCTTGCGTTGCATTGTGTGATGGGACCTGGGTCTTATAATAGCTTCATTTTTCAAAAAAGCATACCGTTGTTTATTGATATGCACTGGTATTCTTGGGAGGAAACCTGTTCCGTGTTATACGGCGTGGTCCCTTGAATTACTCTCTTTTAAAGTAAAGTTTTAAATAACTGTTTTAGTTCCCACACCAGTCACATGAATGACCTGGAGTTTATTGTTTTAACCTAAATTCTGGGTGCCCCTATTTTCGACACGGGCAGCTAGTAGTTTTGGTTTTGCAGATTTATATTCATAGGATGGGTTTACAGCTGGAACGATGCTCGGAAAGCTCTGTATCCGTGTATTACTTTCAGTTGTGTTTCGTATTATTTTTCCGCTGCAATACTGTATTTAAATCTCTGATATTCTTTGTTGTATAATATTTATTCATACTCTGTATATTCTTGTATTCTTATGGAATTGTTGTAATAACAATGAAATGTTCTTCCGTCGTTGTTCTATTTTGTCTTGTCCTCAACGCCATCCGTGCTTTCCTTCACGGGGAAGTTCGGGTCGTGTCAGTTTGGTATCAGAGCTTTGGTTTACAGAACTCGAGAACAAGACACATTAGAACCATACGAAAGAATTCATCAGATATTGGATTAGTAATATCCAATTAGAATGACTCGTTAGAGATAGGATCAGTAGTATCCTAGAACGAGTGTGAAGAGTATATTTTTCAAATGAAAACAATTCTGTTTTGAAAATTTAGATCGTTTTATACGTATTTGAATATTTTATTTGTATTGATTTGGACAAACTAGTATATAAAGATTTTGCATATACGCGTCATGAACGTATATTCGAAGTTTTAATATACTGGATAGATATAGAATCGCATTCTAGTAGCCCGGGGATGATTCCACTGATGACATACGGTATCAGTGGTTTATTTTCGTGTTTTGAAGGTATGATATCTATATATTTCCTTTAGACTGGTGTGAGAACCAAAACTAATATAGATAGGTTTATTGTTGTGAATTGGCATCAAAAATAAGATTTTCAGTATATATATCAAAATTATGAATTTGAAACGTTAAAATTCACTAATTAATTGATGTTTGTGTTGTTTGTTTAATTGTTTGATAATTTTGAACCATTATGCCTAATAGAATCAAATATTGAATATTATTGAAAATTGGTAGCATTTGCATGCATATACAAGTACTTACATTGAGCAGGTCATAGCAAGGAGGCTAGAGCAGAGAATAAAATTTGATTCCCTGACAAATAGGTACATATTTACTATAATTTACTGTTTTTTTTGGGTGATGATGATTTTATGTGCCGATTGGCTAGCCGCTTGGCTTTTTCTTTTTCTTTTTGAGATCGGAAGGCCTATATGGCAATTTCGGGATTTTTTCGTGCTCCCCGTACAAAGGAGGTTATGGCGAAATTTTTCAAAAATTCTGGGTGTTAGTCAAATTTTTGAAGAATTTGGAAATTCTCAGAAATTGAAAAGTTGGAGAATGGAAGCCAGAATGAACGTAGAATTGATTAATCAAACCGCTTTCGACTTTGTTCCTTTTCGGGGATGAAAAGTTTTAAGTGGAGGAGATTGTAATAACCCGGAAATTCTGAGCCAGTTTAAAATTTTTGTTTTGGCAACATTGACGAATTTTGAAGATTTAAAATAGATTATTTTAAATAATATCGACGAAAAATTATTTTGAATATATTTAGAATGTATATATTTATACGCGTCGTCGTTAGAATATAAATAATTATATATAATTATAGTAGGAATTGAAAATGGCCCTACAGTTCGATAATTCGATTTCAAACTTCAATTGAATGTACCGGGTGCAAAACAATCCGGATTTTAGTGAAACCAAAAATAGTAGGATTTAATTGATAATATCTTTCCAACGAATCCGACAAATCAAAATTTCATAACGTGAATCAAAAGATATGTCCAGTTGAAAATTCTGAATAGTCGCTATGGAATTCAGGCCCTTAAAAATGGGAATTTTGCATACGACCTCAGATTTTGATGAAACCACTTTTGTTGGATCCGCGGTGTAAAGTTATTGCTAGATTCCAAATTTCATAATTTTTCGAGTCAATATGTGAGCGTGGCAAAGGAAAACGCGTTTGACCAGTTTTAGTTGATTTTAATCGACTGGAAAATGGCCATTTTTCCAACGGCCTCAGAATTCGACGAAACTAGTTTTGTTAGGACCGTATCATCAACACAAAGCTAGAAAATATTTTTCTGGGATTTTTCGAGTTAGTATGTGACCCCGGTAAATTGAAATGCGCGTTTAAATGCAATATATAGAGTTAAATGTAGATTTGATGAAAACTGATCGAAACGATCGAGTCAGCTTATGATACATATCCCATTGTGTTCGGAATGGGGGTAATTAGCTAGAGACGACAGTCGTTGGGTCTCATTTGGAGTTCGAATGAAAAACAACCATTTAGAGAATTAAAAAGTGAAAAATAATATAATAGAATATATATATATATCCCCTTTATACCCGTACCCCCCTATTTCACTTCCTCTTTTAGAAATCCCGTTCTCCAAATCGGGAAATTCGATTTCCCTCTTCCCTCCCTCGTCGAGCCCCCGCCGCTCCACCGTACATCGCCCCACCTTCGCCGACGCCGCAGCACCCCCAAGCGACCCCGCTCCACCCTCCTCTCCTCCTTCTTTCTCCCCTCCCTCTCCGTACAGGCTTGAATGAGGCCCCCAGTTCCCCAAAACCCGAAGCCATAGGCGTCGCCTGCCACCCCCTGGCCTACCACGACCGACGAACCGCCCCACCACCCAGACCCCCCATCGACCCAAACCCTCCGCCCTCCTGAAACCCGACGAACTCAGCCCCTCTTCTTGAAACCGCACCCAAACGAGATCCGCCGCATTTCAGGCCCCTGCGCCTCTCCTCCGCTGCCTTGATCAGCCGTGGGATCCTCCTCCATCCACAAACTGATTTTTTTTCTAAGGAAAAGGCGAGTTTTTCTTTATATAGATCTTGTTTCAGTTTTAAAAATATATATGTAAAGCAAAGAAAAGATCGGGTCTTTAATTTAGGAAAAGATCGGGTTTTTAATTTAGAAAACAAGGTCGGATTTTTATAGTGGTGAAATAAGAAAGTATAGATTTCCATTCGAATAAGGTATAGATGTTTAGAAACAAAAAGAATTGATTTTTGTTTAGAAAACGATAGATTTTTAAAATAGAAAAGATTAGATTTTTAAAATAGAAAAGATTAGATTTTTAAAATAGAAAAGATTAGATTTTTAAAATAGAAAAGGCGAAATCTTTATTTTTGAAAAGGCGAAATCTTTATTTTTGAAAAGGCGAAATCTTTATTTTTGAAAGGGCGAAATCTTTATTTTTGAAAAGGCGAAATCTTTATAATTGAAAAGGCGAAATCTTTATAAAGAGAATAGCGGTGTGAAAATAGAATTTTATCCATATAGCGTGATTATAAAAATTCGATTTTTATATATTGAATAGCAAAGTAAAAATTCGATTTTTACATAGGTAGAGAATACGGGCAACGAAAGTGATAAGAGGCGAGAACGACGAAGATTTCTACAAAGGAAGAGTCGTGTAATTGGGATAGTTATTGGTGAGAACTTCTCACTCTAAATTTCTTTTTCTAGTTATATATATATACTAGGATGCAGACGGTGTTTAGTAGCACCCGACACCCGTCATCCACAGACCATGGATGTCTTTTTTGTTTGATTGATGTATGGTGAAATTCGTTTGTGAAATTGATGTGAAATAGATAATAAAATATATTCATGTGTTGAAAGGAAATAAAATATTTATATAGTTAAAAATATTTTATCGTTAAAAATATAAATTCTAACGTGAAAGTGAATAAATAAATATTTATAAACAAATCGGCCAATTTGTTTATATACACTGATTTGACTGATATTGATTAGGTCGATAAATTTTACACATCGCCTAACTGCACAAATAGAATCTGTGTTTGATTGTTTGAAACCCCACACGGGTATTGGGATAAAATACGGCATACACTAATCCCAATAATTAGTTGTATGTCGATCGATGGATCGATAGGCTGTTATAAGCGTTAGATATCTATATTTGATGCTTATACAGTGTAGTGCACTTTGGATGATGGTTGATTACGTATAGTTGCTATTATATACATGTGTTGTATGGAATCCATATAATTGACTTTGTATGGTAATTGATTGGGCCTCATTCCAATTTAGAAGATAAAGAATATTATAAAATAAAGGTTCATGTGTTGACAGTACTCATCCGTTGAGATTAGTCATGTGTTGAACGAAATATTTTAACAATAAAATTTACATCTTTATCATATATAAAATTAGAAACTAACAGGAAAATAGATAAGATGAGTGGTCTCCTGGATATTGATCTGATGTTGGTTTCGGCCTTCGGGGTTAATATTCAGGGAATCGTTCTCTTACTAATTTACGGTTGGAGTCTGATTTTAAATCAAACGATAGATACCATAATTTTTATAAAATATATTAAATAACAAAAATAGTCACACGTGGACAGTACTCATTCGTTGAGATTAGTCGTGTGTTGACAATGATATAGAATCGTGTATTGAAAGAAATATAGATCCATTTGTTGAATATAAAGCCGTGTTGATTAGAAATGCGCTATTTTGACGCGAACGATATTTATATCGATTATATTCGTTTTTATATATGAATTGAATCGAATAGAAAACCAATTTGAAATGAATTTGATTTGAATAGAAAATGAATCGAATTTGATTTGAATAGAAAACGAATTTGAATTTGAATTGAATAGAAAACGAATTCGAATTTGAATTGAATAGAAAACGAATTGAATTTGATTTGAATAGAAAACGAATTCGAATTTGAATTAAATATATAATGAATTCGATTTGAATTGAATATATAACGAATTTGATTTGAATTGAATATATAACGAATTTGATTTGAATTGAATATATAACGAATTTGATTTGAATTGAATATATAACGAATTTGATTTGAATTGAATATATAACGAATTTGATTTGATTTGAATAGAAAACGAATTCGAATTGAATTGAATTGAAAAGAAAATGAATTCGAATTGAATTGAAAAGAAAATGAATTCGAATCGAATTAAAATCGATTTGAATTGAAATCAAATAGAAATGAAAGTAAAAAGAATTTATAATAGAAAATTCAATTTTGATTTAAATTTGAAATAAAGGTTGGAATTGTTTTTGAAACGAATTCAAAACTATTTATAAAATTCGTTTCAAATAGTAATCGATGAAATATATATTATATATATTATATATATAATATAATGACCTAAATAAAATGCGTCGCGCTGCGGCAGTTCGCGAATTTCGACCATTGGCTTCGAATGGACATTACGGGAGATCCGACCGTCGGCTTCTCCTAAAACCAGAACCGTTGGGTTCGTATCGAAAAGAGCTTTCTAATGAATATTAGAAATTCAAAATCCAACAGTTGGATTTGGAGATACGTCAAAATCAAATTTGGAAAAGGTCGCTGTAATTGCAGTTCGAGGGCCGTTGATGGAAATCGACTGTACGGGCCTTGATAAAATTATTAAAAATAGTAATAATTTGTGTAAAATCGTAAGAAATGATTTGGGAAAAATTGGGATGAAAAACTCCATATTTGAAAAGATAAAAATAGATTTTTATCGAAATGAACTAGTTTTGAACTAAAATTAAACCCGTTTATTTTTAAATAAATAAACTGGATTTGAAATGGGTTTTAAACAGAATTGATTTGTGGGTTTATCGTGAACGGTGTTTTAAATAACATTTGTTCTTTAACCCGATAATAAATAGAATGTGATTTGGGTTTGTCGTGAACTGTGTTTTAAATGACATTAGTTCTTTAACCCAGTAAAGGGAGTTTTGATGAATCTGCAATTAGATTGAAATGGGGATTGATAATCTAAATTATCAAATTTGGAAAAACGAGCGGGAATGGAGTATCACCAGTTTTGCTCCAAAGCGATAGTTAAATCTTTAATTAGATTTGAATGTGAAATGGTAATTAATTTTACCGACAACACTGGTGTTAGATATGGAGTATTACCAGTTTTGCTTCATGGGATAAATAGGTTGGGATTGGGAGATAAAATAAATAATTACTTCGGTTCGGTTCGCTAATCTCGACTAGTTTGGAAAACCGTAATTTGGTTTGAAACGACATCCAAAGGAAGATTAAAGGATAAATTTTAAAGAATTCACCTTGGATAAAATTAATGGGAACCTTTCCCTAAGAATGTGGAATTTAGAAACTAGCTGTAGGTTAGCTAAGAAGAATGGTTTCCTGGGTATCGATCTGATGTTGGTTTCGGCCTTCGGGGTTAATGTTTGGGAAATTGTTCTCTTATTGATTTACGGTTAGTGACTAATGAATTGGAATGAGGCGTAAGTTGTGTTTGTGTAACATTTGTTTTTAATATACGCAGGTTGTTCGGAAAGGCCGGGTTTATACCCATTCTGAATAACCGATTCGACGATATGTCGAAGATGAAGACGGTGGTTGAAGACCGGAAGTCTTCACATCGTGTGGGTGATTACTGATGATCTTGATTGGGCTGTACACCCAAGATGAGGTAATCAGTTGGTTGTCGTCCAGACGTACTTGGAGATGGATGGATATGCGAGGAAAGTGCCTCCGGTTTCTTTCAGACCCAAAACGAACTTGTAAATGGATTGTGTGTCTGACATTGGATTTTATTCAGTGTTGATTGATTTCTGTTAAATATATAACTGTTTGGCAGTGGAGAATTTATTCTCTTGCTTAACGCCCTTCTCTGAGACGTACGACCTTAGAGGTTATATATCGATAGATATCAATCGCATGGCATGAATTGCCTGTGTGGCACGCTGAGATGCAATGATCAAGGTTTCTGTTGAAAAGCACAGTCTTGTGGTTGATGATCAAAGCACAACCTACGTGGAAGCTTTGTGTATAACGTGAATTCGCGAGCCTCACACCTCGGTATGAGTTAAAAACGGGATAAGGACTGCGGGGAGAGCACGACGTTTCTTTCTAGTTTTGGTGGTGTCAGTGACTTACAAGCCCTGACATTTATATACTTTTCACCTATGTGGTTGTTGGGTGAGGCGCCTCGATTTTAGGTCTGTAAGGACCGGGAAACGTGTGTTCAGGAATTGCCAATCCTCAAACGTAAGAGAGGTCCGGCCCTGAAGATCCAGGGGTTACCCAGAGTGTGTAGTCCCGAGGCATTTGCTAGGGTGTCTTGAAGCGGAGAGGAGCTTGCCCCTTGCCTCGACTCATGATGGAATCCAATTTCCAATACGAGATATTTCGGCTTTATTTGTAGAGCCTAGTATGGCGACATAGTAGTATGGGATGCTATGCCGTCTATGATTGATATTTATGATTGAAATTGTTTTGACACTATACACTTATTATAGTATCAAATGATTTGTTTTAAACGTACCTAGCATGTTTGGCTATTATAAGGGAAAACCCTATCCTCCGGCTTGCGTTGCATTGTGTGATGCGACCTGGGTCTTATAATAGCTTCATTTTTCGAAAAATCATTGCGTTGTTTATTCATATGCACTGGTATTCTTGGGAGGAAACCCGTTCCGTGTTATACGTCATGGTCCCTTGAATTACTCTCTTTTAAAGTAAAGTTTTAAATAACTGTTTTAGTTCTCACACCAGTCACATGACTGACCTGGAGTTTATTGTTTTAACCTAAACTCTGGGTGCCCCTATTTTCGACACGGGCAGCTAGTAGTTTTGGTTTTGCAGATTTATATTCACAGGATCCTGGTTTACAGCTGGAACGATGCTCGGAAAGCTCTGTATCCATGTATTACTTTCAGTTGTGTTTTGTATTATTTTTCCGCTGCAATACTGTATTTAAATATCTGATATTCTTTGTTGTATAATATTTATCCATACTCTGTATATTCTTGTATTCTGATGGAATTGTTGTAATAGCAATGAAATGTTCTTCCGTCTGCGTTCTATTTTGTCTTATCCTCAACGCCATCCGTGCTTTCCTTCACGGGGAAGTTCGGGTCGTGTCAGATCAAGCCTAGTTTCTCTGATTGGCGAGCAATAGTGGTGTTTGTCCGAAAGTCAGACGGTACTCTTCGACTATGTGTGGATTATCGTAACTTGAACAAACAGACATTGAAGAACAAATATCCATTGCCGCGGATTGATGATTTATTAGATTGATTGAATGGTGCACAAGTATTTTCAAGGATGGACCTAGCTACAGGCTTCCATCGGCTTCGTATTGCCGAAGAGTGTGTTCCCATGACAACATTCAGAGTTCCCGATTTATTCTATGAGTGGTTAGTAATGTCGTTCGGCTTATGTAACACTTCAGCTTATTTTGTGGATTTAATGAATCGAGTATTCCACGATGTCTTGAATAAATTTGTTTTGGTTTTCATTGATGACATATTGATATTCTCTAAGTCAGAGAGCGAGCATGCGAAACATTTGGAACAAGTATTGGAATTTCTCAGAAAGAATGTCTTGAAGGCCAAACTTTCCAAATGTATATTCTGGCAAGAAGAAGTCAAGTTTCTTGACCACGTTGTATCAAAAGAAGGAATTTCTGTGGATTCCGGTAAAATAACCGCTATTCAAATTTGGAAGCAGCCTAGTACTCCCATAGAAGTTCGAAGTTTTCTTGGATTAGCCAGTTATTATCGGAAGTTCGTTAAAGAATTTTCGAAGATATCTAGTTCCTTAACAAAGCTTACGCAGAATCACGCAAAATTCAAGTGGACTCCTGAATGTGAGGAAGCTTTTCAAAAGCTAAAATTAAGATTAACAACTACTCTAGTGTTAACGATTATCGATGGCAATCAAGACTTGAAGGTCTGGACAAATGCCTCTAGAGAAGGCCTTGGTGCAGTATTAATGCAAAGAGGTCAAGTGGTTGCTTATGCTAGCCATCAGCTGAAACCGCATGAGAAAAATTATGTTACTCATGATCTTGAGCTGTTAGCCATTGTATTTGCTTTAAAAATCTGGAGGCACTATCTTTTGGGTGAGAAATTCGAACTGTATGCAGATCATCAGTTGCTAAAGTATATGTTCACCCAGAAAGACTTGAATCTGAGGCAGCAACGTTGGCTAAAGTTTCTTGCAGCATATGATTTTGAGATTTTGTACACTCCAGGGAAAGCCAATGTTGTGGCCGATGCGTTAAGTAGAAAGAATGTAATGATCGCCAGTTTTATTATTACGACTTCATTGATTGATAAAATATCCGCTCTTCATAAGGACGATCTCTTCATTCAGAGGATCAGAGAAAGAATACAGAAAGGTGAACCCTTAAGTTCCCAAATTGATAACCAAGGGGTTCTAAGGCTAGGGTCGAATTTGTGTTCCTAAGATTTCTGAGCTCCGGAGGGAAGCACTAGATGAATGCCACAAGTCAAAGCTTAGTATCCATCCAGGAGTGAGCAAAATGTATAATGATATTAAGCGTACATTTTGGTGGAGATCGATGAAGAGAGACATTTCTTTATATGTTAGTAGGTGCTCTACTTGCCAACTAGTCAAAAGCGACCAACAAAAACTTGCTGGATTGTTGCAACCATTGGACATTCCAAGGTGAAAGTGGGAACATATTTCCATGGACTTCATAGGTGGTTTGCCCAGAACCAAGAAAGGAAATGACAGTATTTAGGTGATCGTAGGTCGCTTCACGAAGACCGCCCATTTATACCTGTCAGATCCAATAGAACTGCTCAAAGTCTAGCACAGATTTATTTCAAAGAAATTTTTAAGCTACATGGAGTGCCAATCAGTATAGTCAGTGATAGAGATCCAATATTTACTAGCAAATTCTGGGAGGCATTTCAAGTAGAACTGGGAATGAAGCTGAATCTAAGCACCACCTATCATCCTCAAACAGATGGTCAGACTGAGAGGGTGAATCATATACTAGAAGATTTATTGTGGGCTTGTGTTCTTGATTTTGGTGGATCATGGGAAGACCATTTGCATTTGGGTAAGTTCTCATATAACAAAAGCTATCAAGCGAGCCTGACAATGTCACCATTCGAAGCATTGTATGGTAGACCGTGCCGATCTCCTACTTGTTGGGTAGAACCTGGTAATAGGCTTGTATTAGGACCAGATATGATTCGTGAACTGCGGATAAAGTCGATTTCATTAAGAAATGATTGCTAGCAGCTCGAAGCCGACAGAAGAGCTATGCAGACTCGATAAGGAGGGATTTATCATTTGTTGTTGGTGACTATGTGTATCTAAGGGTTTCTCCGATGAAAAGAGTAATGCGATTTGGCAAAACTAGGAAGTTGGTGCCCAGATTTATTGGTCCACTCCCTATACTTGTACAGATTGGAACTCTCGCTTATAGAGTTCAATTACCTGATTGGTTGCCTGGGGTAAATGATGTATTTCACGTGTCTCAACTTCGAAACATGTTCATGATCTAGATTTGATCATGGAAGAAGCAGCACAATGGTATATAGAAATTACTCCAGAATTGGCTGTGAGAAGAGAACCGCTAAAGATTATTGGCAAAGAAACCAAAGAATTGAGGAACAAGAAGGTTCACTTAGTCAAAGTGCAATGGAGTGGAGATCCACGAGATTGTACATGGGAAACAGAGGAGAGCGTTAAGAAAGCCTATCCTAAGTGCAGGGTGGATATCTCTGATTGACTCCGGTGCAAGGTACATTTACCATACTTTGCATTATCATTTTGTTCTCTACTTTGTTGTTATTTTCTTTTCATGGATGTATAACTTTTAATTCTATAGTCTGAATGATTTTAAAAGAGTATATGAATTAATTAGTATATTTTTGAAAAGTTAAAAACAAATTGATTGTTGCTTGAGTTGTGTGATTGTGGATTTGATTAATTAAATTATTAGAATGATAGTTAATTTAAGAAGAGGGCGATGGTAAATTTATGCAATTAAATTACGTATTGAACTGATTTAAAATTAGATAAAAATATATACATGTGCATTATATATGTTTGAACAAGTAAATGGATTAGCTGTTGAGTGAAAAATTTATTTGTGTGCCCGACAAATAGGTAAACCTTAATGAGTTGGATGCGAAATTTTATTATTATATCAACTCCTGTGAATGTCATTGGATGCGGAGTGCTGGTTGTTCTGTGTGTAATAATAAATGTTGCCATAGGATAGTAACAATTAATTTTGAACTACGCTACATGGAAAACTTCTTGAAGATAGGCATACTTCATCATATACCACACAAGCATTTGGGGCTTGTGTGACGAGGTAGAATATTTACCATACGAGCGAGAGGATTGTATGGCGATGACTATATATTACAGGTTGAACTAATGACTGATATGGACCATATAAAATGTAACGGTAAATTGCAAGATTAATAAAAGCCCAACACGGGTCTGGAGATGACAATAAACACGTCTCTCTGGTAATTAAGGCACAAAAACCATTTATAGGGTGACGAGAATTTATTCTCTGGAGTTATGATCTATACACACTCCCCTGTGGACACTAGAATATATCACTATAAACATGTGCATGCTTATTAGGATTTATTGGGTACCTAATACGGCCAAATAAATTTCCAAATCCCTCCCCGTACAAAGGAGGTTATGGCGAAATTTTTCGAAAATGTAGGGTATTAGCCAAATTTTTGAAAGAATTTGAGAATTCTTAGAAGCTAAAAAGTTGAAGAATGGAAGCCAGGATGAAAGTTGAGTTGGTGAATTAAACAACTTTCGACTTCGTTCCTTTTCGAGGACAAAAAGTTTTAAGTGGGGGAGATCGTAACAACCCAAAATATCTGAGCCAATTTAATTTTTTTTTAATTTGGCTATTTTAGTGGATTTTAGATATTAAAAATAAATTATTTTAAATATTAACAAAGAAAAGTATGTTTGAATCGACGTTTGAAAAGAAATATAATTATTTTTAATTATAAACAAGGCCTGAAATGGTGCGGCAGTTTCAAAATTTCAATTCAAACTTCGACTGACTGTACCGGGTGCAAAATAAAACGAATTTTAGTGAAACCAAAAATATTTAAATCTGCTAGTGAATATCTTACTAACGAATCTGAAAAATCGAAGTTTCATAGTAGGAATCAAAAGTTATGGCCAAATGAATTTTCAGAAAGGTCGCTATAGAGAACGTATAGCCCTTGAAAATAAATATTTTGCAAACGAACTCAGAATTTGACGAATCCACTTTTGTTGGGTCCGGGATGTCAAATTATTTCTAGGTTTCAAATTTCATAATTTTTGAAGTTAGTATGTGAGCGTGGCAATGGAAAATGTGTTTGGTCGATTTCTATTAAATTGGATCGACCAGAAAAGGGCCATTTTTCAAATGGTCTCAGAATTCGACGAAACTATTTTTGTTGGGATTGTATCATCATAACATAGCTAGATTTATTTTTCTGGAATTTTTGGGATCAGTATGTGGCCCCGGCAAATTGAAATGTACGTTCAATCAAATATTGAAAGTTTTATATTTTAATTTGAAGAGAAACTAACTGAAACAATCGAATGGGACTACGAAACATATCCCATTGTGTTCGGAATGGGGGTATTGAGCTAGGGACAACAGTCGTTGGGTTTGGATTGGAGCTAGTATGTGAAGAGGGGTATTTTTGAATTTTTATAAATATAAATAAAATATAAATCCCCTCAGCCAATCATAACTCGACACCCCGACCCTCTCTCTCCCCGATACTATGAATCGCACGACGGAAAGAACTCAACACCCTCTTTCCTCGTTTTCTCCTAATCCACTCAACAGAATCCAATGCCCCAGTTAAAGTTTTTGTAGAGATTTTCCTAAGCTTCAAATCCATTCTAAGTTTGTGAATTTTTGTTGCGTGTTGAGGGAGATCCAGGCCTATGAAATCTCACCGTTCGAAGCGCCGCCGAGACCGAATCTGGCCACCGAGTTCAACCCCACTTCAGGCGCACGCGCGCCTCTCCGTCCTCTTCGACGCAGCGTCCTCCGATCATTGTAATACTTCACGGTTTGGGAGCGAATTCGAGACCTAGTTTTGAACGAAATAGAAAGGTAACAGCTGTTTTTATTTAAAATAGTTTATAGCACTTTAAAGCGCTACGGTTTATGATTTTGCAATAAAAATCATATCTTTTTTGTATGTTGACAAAATCCAGTGAAACAAGAGATAATGGACTCGTGAGGACGTCTTCTACAATGTAGAAGACACCGGATATTTTTCTGAGCCTTCTGCTATTTTTGGTGGAGTGGAACCCAATGTGAGATTTCTGAATTATAAACGATATGGAAACAACGATGTATAAATTATATAGTCGAAGTATGAGTTATATAAGCGTTGTACACCACATGTATAAACGTTGTATAAGTTGTATGTTCGATGTATAAGTTATATATGCGTTGTAAAAGTGATATATGCATTGAAATAAATTGAAATGATATTGAAATAAAAATCGAAATATAGTTATATACGTATATATATACACTCCCCTCATCCACAGACCATGGACGATATATATTGGTTGTGATATTGTTTGGATTATTGGTTGATGTGAAAATTTGGTGAATATCATGAATGGTTGATTTGAAATGATTGATTGTGGTTGAAATCCCAATAGGATTACTATATGGGAAAATTCGTCTGCGTACGAACAAGATATTGGAAATCCCCATTGTCAAAAGCTGCGAGGCTTTAAGGTAGCACGAGGAGCCGTACTAGGGATGGTGTTGGATTTAACTACCCTGCCGTTATGCTGCCGAAATTTTCTGAATTATTCCTATGTTTGATTTATATTCATGTGTTGAAATTAAATTCATGTGTTGAAATAAATTTCGTGTGTTGAAATAAAATACATGTGGTGAATAAAATTCATGTGTTGAGATAAAATTCATTTGTTGAATAGAAATTCATGTGTTGAATAAAAATTCATGTGTTGAATTAAGTTCATGTATTGAATAAATTTTTTGAAAAATAAAAATAACATTTTTATTATATATATAGACTATGTAAAATATTAGTGTTTTAAATAAATTGTTTTAACACAAAAAATAACATTTTTACCTTATGTATAAACTATATAAAATAATCGTGTTTTGAAATAAATTGTTTTACGATAAACATCACATTTTTATGATATATATGAACTGTTAAAAATAAAATTCATGTGTTGAATAGAAATTCATGCGTTGAAATAAAATTGATGTGTTGAAATAAAATTCATGTGTTGAATAGAAATTCATGCGTTGAAATAAAATTCATGTGTTGAAATAAAATTCATGTGTTGAATAGAAATACATGTGTTGAAGTAAAATTCATGTGCTGAATAGAAATTCATGTGTTGAAATAAAATTCATGTGTTGAATAGAAATTCATGTGTTGAAATAAGATTCATGTGTTGAATAGAAATTCATGTGTTGAAATAAAATTCATGTGTTGAAATAAATAACTGTTGGATAAAAATACTGTTTTTATCAAATGTGAGAAATGAATATGGTTTTGAAATCGAAGAATGAATTATATATATATATATAATTGAAATAAATCGAATAACAAAGCTGCAGTTCGTGTTTTGAAACCGTGATTTCAAACGATTAGTGCGGGAGATCCCACCATCGGATTCTCCCGAAACCGAAACCGTTGGGTTCGCTTTGGAAATATCTTTCCAACGGCACCAACTTTGTAAAGATCCAACGGTTGGATTGTCTGGAATGTTTAATTCAAATCTAAAGAAAAACAGCACCATAATCGAATATTTATATATATATAATTAAATTAAATCGAATAATGACGCTGCAGTTCATATATCGAAATCGTAACTTCAAACGATTGTACCGGGAGATCCGACCATCGGATTTTCCCAAAACTGAAACCGTTGGATTCCTTTTGAAAAGATCTTTCTAATGATATAAAATTTATGAAGATCCAATGGTAAGATTTTCAGATATGCATAAATCAAATTTAAAGAAAGACAGCGCCACGGCCGCGTTATGGCCTGAAACGTCGTTTGAATGAATTGGCTATTTTTAAATGAATAAAAATAGCGATAAATTGTTATAAAATATTATAAACGATTTGAAATCGAAATAAACTGAATTTACCTGGTTTATTGATATTTGATGGTTGAACGTGTTTGGCGTGAAAATTACATTTGAGAACATAATTATTGATGTCGAATAATTTAACCATTGAAATGAATTGATTTAAATTCTAAATATACGTGAATTATTCGAAAAGGCCGAGTTAAATCTCATTTCAAATAATTGATCGGCTGTAAGGAGTCGATGATGAAGACGGTGGTTGAAGACCGGAGATCTTCGCCTCGGTTGGTTGATTACTGATGTCTTGATTGGGAGGCATCCCGAAATATAGAAAATAAGTGGTGATCGTCCAGACGTACTTCGAGATCGATGGATATGCGAGGTATATGGTGCCTCCGGTTTCGTTCAGACCCAGGACGAACTTGTAAATGGACTGTGTGTCTGACATTGGATTTTGTTCTGTGCTGGTTGATCTCTATTAAATATATATCTGTTTGGTGGCGGAGAATTTTTTTCTCTTGCTTAACGCCCTTCTCTGAGACGTACGAGCTCAGAAATTATATATCGATAGAAATCAGTCGCATAGAGTGAATTGCCTGTGTGGCATGCCTAAGTGGCAGATGATCAAGGCTTTTGTTGAAAAGCATAGTCTTGTGGTTGATGTTCAAAGCACGGCCTGTGTGGCATAGCTTTGTGTTTAACGTTGATTCATGATCCTCACACCCCGGTATGAACCAGAAACGGGAGAGGACCTCAGGAAGGACATGCATTTCCTTCTAGCTAGGGTTGTGTCAGTGACCTACCAGCCCTGACATTTATATTATTTTCACCTGTAAGGTTGTTGCTGTTGCGAGGCGCCTTGGATACATCGGTGACTATATGGAGTTGATGGAGTCATTGGACTCATTTACGCCCCAAAGGGCTGGGAAATGCAGTGTTCAGGCATTTTAATCCACATCGATGGACCGGCCCTGACAATACAAAGGCTTGACTGAGTACTTGCCTGAGACTCGGGCTAGACAGTCTCGAATTCGGTAAGGACTATCTTTTGCCTTGGTTCATGACCAAAATCCAATTTCCAAATACGACACCGTGCGGTTTTGATTGTATACCTATATATGGCGACATGATATATGGTATCCATGCCGTCTATGATTGATATTTATGACTGAAATTGTTTTTCAAACATATAAACACTAGTAATAATATCAAATGCTTTTGTTTTATTCATATCAAGCATATTTTGGCCATTATAAGGAAAAACTCTATCCTCCGGTTTGCGTTGCATTGTGTGATAGGAACTGAGTCTTATAATGGCTTCATTTTTATTAAAAGCATTGCGATGTTTAAAAAGATTTACTTGTTTTAAAGCACTGGCAATCCAATGGAGTAAACCTGTTCCACAAAGTTGCGTGGTCCTGTTATTGACCATATATTAAAATATATTAAGTAGATTTCTCATACAAGTCCCTTGACTGAATCGTAGTTTGTTTCACTTGCAAACTCGGGTGCCCCTTTTCCTACACGGGCAGCCTTGTGTTCAAGTTTTAGCAGGCTCATTCTGGATAGCTAGAGCTGAAGATGGATTCTGCCATTTATCTCCTTTTATGCTGTTCAGCTCCTATTGTACATATTATGTTTTGTTTTTCCGTCGTAGACATTTATGTATAGCTGAACTATATTTTGTACTAAGTATGATCCTGTATACTATGTAACTCTGATGATTATGTTTATCCAGTGTATTATTTGTACATTATCTAGTGTATTTATTTAAGTGAATATTAGGCTCACATCCCTATTTTGAAACTTAATTAGGCTCACATCCAGTGATAAACTTATTATAAATTAGGTCCCTATTTTTCAAAAGTTGCGAAAAAAAAGGAAAAAAAATCCAGAAACTATTTTTTAAATAAATTATTCATTCGATCATAAATTCACTTAAAAAATTCAAAAACATGCTAAAAATAAATTAAAACAGAAAAAAACAACAATAAATGCAGTTAAATGCATTTTTTTATGCAAGAATTTCAATTTCCTGCGTATATATGTGCAAGTATTCCAGTGTTGCATCCGTTGTTGAATTAGTTCATTTTTATTTGCATTCAAACGTGCAATTAAATCCGAAACTTGCACATATGTGTGCAACATATATGCAGGCAAAACTGTAGCATAATTTCCTTTGTGCAATAATTGCATACATGTATGCAATTATACGTAATACTTGCATACATATATGCAAGTTTTTTTTTCCTTGGCGTGGACTTCTGGGATTATTTCCAGATTTTACAAATTTTTTTTTTTTTTTTTTTTAGTCATGGCCGCACTTTTTTTTTTTTTGAAAAATACGTAGGTGCGAAAGAAGAAAGGCATCAGGCGTAACATAAAAGGTGGAAGCGGATCCAATAAAGTAGGAGGCGCAAATTTGAAAACAGGGGGCGGAAGTGTATTGAAAACTATGACCGGATGTGAGCCTAATTTAAAACCTTAACAGGGACCTGTAAAAAATGCACCCTTTATTTAATTCTGTCCTGCTTTTATCTGTTTATGTGTTATATTCCAAAGATTAACCTTGCCATCGTCGTACGGGGTCTTGGGGTCGTCACAATTTTGAATATTTAAAATGAATTATTTTAAATAATGATGATGAGAAATTTATTTTGAATAGAAGTAGAACGTATATATTTATTTGAATCGACGTTAAAATATAAATATTTATTTTAATTATAAAAGGAATTGAAAATGGCGCGGTAGTTTGAAAATTCGATTTCAAATTTCAAATGAATGTACACGATTCAAAATAAACCTGATTTTAGCGAAAACCAAAAATATTAGAATCCATTTGAAAATATCTTTCCAACAAATCCGAAAAATTGAAATTTCATAGCGGGAATAAAAAGTTACGCCTAGTTGAAAATTTAGAATAGTCGCTATGGAATTATGGCCCTTAAAAATGAAAATTTTGCAAATGACCTCCGTTTTCGATGAAACCACTTTTGTTGGATCTAGTATGTTAAATTATTGCTTGATTCAAAAATTCATAATTTTTGGGATTAATACGTGCGCGTGGCAAAAGAAAACATGTTTTGACAGTTTTAATCAATTTGAATCGACCAGAAAATGGCAATTTTTCAAACGGTCTCCAAATTTGACAAAATTAGTTTTGTTAGAACCTTATCATCAATACAAAGCTAGAAAATATTTTCTGGAATTTTAGAGTCCATATGCGGCCCCGGTAAATTGAAATGTGCATTCAAATTCAGTATATAGATTTATATTTTGATGGAAACGGATCGAATTAGTTGAATCAGATTACCGGACATATCCCATTTTTTCCGGAATGGGGGTAATTAGCTAGGGGTGACAATCGGTGGTTTTGATTTCGAGTTCGAAATAAAAAGTTTCTTTTTGAAATTTAAAATATAATAAAATATTATAACCTCCTACCCTCCTCTCTCTCTTCACTTTAAATCAAAATAAAAAAACAAAACCCGCCTGTTCCCTACCCCCTCCGCCACCGCTGACGTCGCCCCCTCCTCTCATCACACCGCCACCCTCCCTACGTTGCGCCTCCCCCTCCTGCTCCCCTCCCTCCATAAGCTCCTTCGCTCCCCCTTTCCCCCAAATCCGAAGCCCCTCCAACCGTAGGAACCCACGCCGCCGCCCCTACTTCTCATATGTAGTATATAATATGATATTTATATTATAGAAATAATAAAAAAAAGATTTTTATAATATATAGATAACAAAAATTTGATCTTTACATATGTAGTAGAGATATAAAAGTATGATTCTTATATATATGAAGTGACGATATAAAAATATGATTTTTATCTATGTAGCGTTGTTATAAAAATATAAAATTATTTTTAGAAAGATAAAAATATAATTTATAGCCTATGTATGTCATTTATAAAATAATCATAAAAAGAAATAATTAGTGACTAGTTAAAAACATAATTTTTAACGTAGGTATATTACAGAGATTGATAATCAAAGCATGGCGGAGGTGATCCCAAAGGTGAGAACTCCTCACTTTAATTTTAGTTCTAGTTAAAATATATACTAGGATGCAGACGGTGCTTAGCAGCACCCGACACCCGTCGTCCACAAGCCATTGACGACTTGTTTGTTTGACTGTGGTGTGAAAATTGATTATGTGATATGGAATGGAATAAAATATTTTATAGTTAAAAATATGTTTTCAACGTGTATATAAATAAAATAAATATTCATAAACAAATTGGATGATTTGTTTATGTATACTGATTTGACTGATATTGATTGGGACGATAAATTTTACACATCGCCCAACAGCACAAATAAAACCTGTGTTTGATTGTTTGAAACCCAACACGGGTATTGGGATGATGTATGACATACACCTATCCCAATATTTAGCTGTATGTCAATCGATTGGTTGACAGACTGCTATAAGCATTAAATATTTATATTTAACGCTTATGCTGTGCAGAATGCACTTTGGTTGATGTTTGACTATGTTTGATTGTTGCTGTGTACATGTGTATATGAAATCCATATAAATCAAATTATATGGTAATTGACTGTGTCTGATTCTAGCTCAGAAAGAAAGAATATTTTAAAATAATATTGAGAAAAATATCAAAATGTGATTTTGATGTTCGATTTGGTATGGACACGAATATATTTTAAATATATAAAGCCGAGATGATTAGATTGACGCCATTTGGACGTGAACGATATTTATATTGATTTTTTCATTTTTATAATGAATATCGAAAAGGAAATGATTTCGAAATATAATGTTTTGAAAATATTATCATTTATATATCGATGATATGGAATATTCAATTTTGATTTGAAATTGAATATGAAGTTGAAACCGTTTTGAAAACGAATTTAAAACGTTTTACAAAATACATTTTAAAATGGAAATCGCTGAAATGTATATATATATATGTATGTATGTATGTATGTATATAATGGCCTGAATAGAACGCGCCGCGCCGCGGCAGTTCAAGAATTTCGACCATTGACTTCGAATGGACATTATGGGAGATCCGACCGACGGATTCTCCTTTAACCGGAACCGTTGGGTTCGTATCGAAAAGTGCTTTCCAAAGAATATGAGAGATTTGAAATCTAACAGTTGAATTTGGAATTATGTCGAAATCAAATTAGGAAAAGGTCGATATAAGTGCAGTTCGATGGCTGTTTATGGAAATCGACTGTACGGGCCTTGATTAAATAATTAAAATATCAATAATTTGTGCAAAATCATAACAAATGATTTGGAAAGAATTGGGATGAAAAATTCCATATTTGAAAAGTTAAAAATATTTTTTTATCGAAATGAACTAGTTATGAACTAGAATTATAATCCAATATTTTTAAATAAATGAATTGGATTAGAAATGGTTTTAAAAATAATCAGGATTTCCAATATATGAATTGGAATGGATTTGAATCGAAATTATGCTTGGAATATTTCGATATTGAATTTCGTGATTATATGAATATTGTGGAGTATCGTTGTTCCAATACAATATTTGTTGGTTTCAGAATTTGATATTGAATATAAGCCGATATATTTTCTATTCAGAGACTTGTATTTAATATCATATTGGATTTTGGGTTTGTCGTGAATGGTATCTTTAATAATACTGTTCTTAAACCCAATGGAGTTAAGAAAATTAGAAACTAACTAGAGATTAGTTAAGTTGGATGGTTTCCTGGGTATTGATCTGATGTTGGTTTCGGCCTTCGGGGTTAATACTTAGGGAATTGTTCTCTTACTAATTTACGATTGGAGACTGATGTGATTTTGGGTTTGTTGTGGATGGTTTCTTCATTAACACTGTTCTTAAACCGAGTTGAGAAAAGATTAAATATTTTATTTAGATTTAATGAAATATACCAATTAATTTATATTTAACTGAAATTGAATTGAAATTGATCTTTGGATTTATCGTGAACGGTGTTTTAAAAAACACTTGTTCTTTAACCCGATAACCAATGGAATGAGATTTTGGGTTGTCGTGAATGGTATCTTTAATAATACTATTCTTAGTGCCAACGAAGTTAAGTAAATCATAAACTAACTGGAGATTAGTTAAGTTGATGGTTTCCTGGGTATTGATCTGATGTTGGTTTCGGCCTTCGGGGTTAATACTTAGGGAATTGTTCACTTGCTGATTTACGGTTAAAGCCTGATGGAATGGAATGTGATTTTGGGTTTATCGCGAACCGTGTTTTAAAGGACATTGGTTCTTTAACCCAATTAATGACAGGAATAAAATTTTGGGTTGTCGTGAATGGTATCTTTAATTTAATAATACTGTTCTTAGAGCTTATGGATTAAGAAAATCAAAAACTAATTGGAGATTAGTTAAATTGAATGGTTTGCTGGGTATTGATCTGATGTTGGTTTTGGCCTTCATGATTAATACTTAGGGAATTGTTCACTTGCTGATTTACAGTTAAAGGCTGATGGAATGGAATGTGATTTTGGGTTTATCATGAACCATGTTTTAAATGACATTGGTTCTTTAACCCAGTTAAAGACAGGATATGATTTCCAAGTTAAACAATCGTTAATATTGATTTTTGGGAAGATTAAAACCAAGTGGAGTTTTAATGCATCTTTAATCAGATTGAAATGATATCCAAAGGAAGATTAAAGAATAAATTTAAAGAACTTATCTTTGATAAAATCAATGGGAACCTTTCCCAAAGTATAAGAATATTTGAATAAAGGAATATTCTTGATTGGAATGAGGCATATGTTGTGTTTTTATAGCACTTGTTTATTACATACACGAGTTATTCAGAAAGACCGGGTTTATCCCATTCTAAATAAAAAATTCAACGATGTGTCGAGGATGAAGACGGTGGTTGATGACCGGAGGTATTCACATCGTTTGGATGATTACTGATGTCTTGATTGTGCTGTACACCCAAGACAAGGTAATAAGTGGTGATCATCCAGACGTACTTGGAGATCGACAGATATGTGAGGGCCTCTCCCCTGTATTGGACATATAGGGGAGGAATAAGGTACCTCTGGTTTCGTTCAGACCCAGAACGAAGTAAATGGACGTGTGTCTGACATCGGATTTCATTCTGTGTGATTGATAGACATCGTTTGCATAGAATGAATTTCCTGTGTGGCATGCTAAGATGCAAATGATCAAGGCTTCTGCTGAAAAGCAAAGTCTTGTGATTGATGATCAAAGCACGGATTTGATATAGCGTAGCTTTGTGTAGCATTGATTTGCGAGTCTCACACACCGGTGTGAACCAGAAACGGGAGAGGACTACAGGGAGGGCATGCGTTTCCTTCTAACTAGGAGTGGTGTCAGTGGTTTTACATGCCCTGGCATTTTACTTATGTGGATGATGGATAGCGAGGCGCCTCGGTTATATCGGTCATTCCGGGGCCGATAGTTTGGTTGGGATATGACCAGTTGACGCCCCATAGGGCAGGGAAACACATTGTTCAGGCATTTTAATCCACTCTATATGGACCGGCCCTGAAGATCCAAGGGTCGATGCGTTCTGATCCTGAGACATGGGCTAGAGCATCTCGAAGCGATAAGGACGATCCCTTGCCTTGGTTCATAGATGGAAATCCAACTTCCAATATGACATTTTGAGGTTTTGATTGTAGAGCCTAGTACTGGCGACATGATATATGGTACCCATGCCATCTAGGATTGATACATTTATAATTGAAGTTGTTTTATACACTATGCACTTATAATAGTATCAAATGATTTGTTTTAACATACCAAGCATGTTTGGCTATTATATGGGAAAACCCTATCCCCCGGCTTACATTGCATCGTGTGATAGGACCTGGGTCTTATAGTAGCTTCATTTTTTCAAAAAACATTGCGCTGTTTTGTTATATGCACTGGTATTCTTGGGCAGAAACCCGTTCCGTGTTATACGGCGTGGTCCCTTGATATATCTGATTCAAAGTAAAGTTTTAAATAACTGTTTTAGTTCTCACACTAGTCGCATGACTAGCCTGGATTTTATTATTTTAACCTAAATTATGGGTGCCCCTATTTTCCACACGGGCAGCTAGTAGTTCTGGTTTTGCAGATTATATTCACAGGATCTTGGTTTACAACTGGAATGATATTCAGAAAGCTTTGTATCCGTATATTCCTTCCGGTTGTGTTTTGTATTATTATCCGTTGCATTATAACTTGTAAATCTCTAATATTAAGTAAATGTGCAATATTTATTCATACTCTATATATTCTTGTATTCTGATGAAATTGTTGTAATAAGCAATGAAATGTTCTTCTGTTTGTGTTCTAATTCATCTTGTTCTCAAATCAATCTGTGCTTTCCTTCACGGGGAAGTTCGGGCCGTCTCATATAGGATTTCACATAGGACTGACCCAAAGGTGAACACAGAGTTCACACATAATCGACCTGAAGGTCTAGTACTGGTAGTCACATAAGAATGTGCAATAGACCCTACGATTGTAAATAGAAAAACGATAATCATGTGTCCCGTACCAAACATATTACTTAACAGTTCAAACACTGTAAGTCTGCTTCACACTACGAAACACATAAATCATAAGAAATCACAAAATACTGAATACCACAAAAGTTCATAGAGGTCACTGGTAAAACATAAAAATTATTACTTCGATTTGAAGAATGTGGTATTAAATAAAATCGTATACTACCACGTCCCATATTGCAGGCTCTACGACATTATTCAATCACTGACACGCCTCTTCGAAGTATGTAGAAGTGTGTGTGTTTTATATAAGTAATTACAAGTTTTTCAAAACAAGCTTATAAAACAATTTCCAAGAACAGATTGTTTTCTTTTATTGAAAACGCCTACAATTTCCCACTATAACTATACTATTACTTCGAGACATTTTGTTGTAATACCCAAAACAGTGAAATTCTTTTCCATCACGAAGTCAATATTAAAAAGTATTTATAAACATATAAACAATGTATCAAAACCATCAAATAACCACAATGAATCACTCATAAATTTCTTCATGAAATAGTAGATCAAATGAACAACTAGTGCTTGAATTATCAGGCTATGTGAATCAATGACAGGGTGAAATAGCTCCCAAAGAATCGCTGGATAAATCACAATAAGGCTGACGAATTCAACACGAAAGAACGTAATTTAGGAAAATAATTGTGAACATGGTTAATACTAACTAGCTTTACATATATTTAACATGCTTAGAGTATGAATATGGTTTAGTCAAACTAGCTTTATATATATTTACAAGCTTAGAGTGTGAATGGGGTTTATACGAACTTGCTTTATATACACACACACAAACACACACACACACACACACACACACACATATATATATATATATCTTTGTGTGTGTGTGTGTGTAACCAACTTAGAATTTGAACAAGGTTATACGAACTAGCTTTATATATATTTAACCAGCTTAGTGTGTGAACGGGGTTATGCGAACTAGCTTTATATATATTTAACTAGTTTAGAATAGGAACGGGGTTGTACAAACTAGTTTTAAATAAAATCAACACGCAAGGAATGAAATTTACACAAAATATGTTGCTAGTTGCTAGTAAGAGGAATAATCAACACGCAAGGAAGGGGAACAATTCAACACGCAAGGAATGGTGCCATGCAAATCATGCTAGATGAAACTAAAGTAAAGGTGTAACACCCCACCTCCGTTAAGGTCACTTGCAAAGGGAATGCCTTAACTTTGGTTGAGCGTTTTTAGTGTACAGAACATAAGTTTACAGGATAGATAAGTAGTACTTGAAAAATTATAACTTCATTATAGCAGAAGCAGAAATAAGTTTGGTTACATCTTTCTAAATCACAATACCAAAACTCAAGTACACAATTATCAGTCTTAAACAAAATCCTTCAGAATGCAAAGTTTCAAAGCCATAATCCCCAACATAAACTGCCATGAAAAGATAGAGTCAAAGCCAAGCTATACTCCAATAAGCAGAGAGAATATGAATCAAGCTCTTATGTTTTCACCCTGAAAACCTAGGGGGGGGAATGGAAAGAAAAAAGGCAAAACAAACTAGGTTAGACATAAGTCTGGCGAGTCCAGTGACTTTCAGCATATAAACAGATAATAGTATCATGACATGTCAATAAAACTGGATGAGAGATAACCATAACAGGAATAGCATGTTAACAAAAGAAACGAAATGATATAAGCTAAGCTAAGCTTCTCACTTCTCTTCACTAATACTAGTATAACAGGATTATGTGTTACCCTAATTTCTAAACTGAAACAGAATAATCTTTATAGAAACAGAATGCTAGTAATGGACCTTTACCACCCGAACAGAGGCAGAAGGTACAGAAATAGAATGCTAATAATGGGCTTTTACCACCCCAACAGACAGAAGGTATGGAAACAGAATACTAATAATGGGCCTTTACTACCCAACTAATGGGCCTTTACCACCCCAACAGACAGAAGTTACGGAAACAGAATCGGAAATGGAATCAGAGACGGAAACAAAATAATCCCTATGGAAACAGAATGTTAGAATTAGGTGTACACTAGTAATGGGCCTTTACCACCCCAACAGACGGTACCACACAGAAACAGACAGGTGTTACCACCCAACAGAAACAGACGGTACCAACAGAAACAGATAGAACTAAGTGTACCCTAAGTCCTACCCCCAAGCGATCGGCTCGTTAATACATAAATACCCTGTGTCGGCCCCACAGTAGGGTGTATCACTCCCTAAAGTGGCAACCTATTGGCACAAACCTATTTACAGATGTCACGGTGTCTTACATCCTCAGAGCAGACCAGATCCATCCATGCACATGACTCGATTGGAACGCGCCATCAACACCCCTCGCCATTATCAAAATGAATCGCTTATAATTAGTTCAGTAAGCGTGTATGGACACCTACATAGTGTGGGGTCAAAGTTTTGGTACCAGAAAGGGTTACTGACTAATATGGGTTCCACATAATAGATGACACAACTAATTCCCCTCCTAACCTTGTGTCCCCAGACTAACAGATTTCAGATTAACTTGTTTACAGATTTCAGACAGAGTTCAAATTACTAGTTCACAGATCAGACAATCAAGTTAACAAGTTTTCATATTAACAGATCAGATGTATGGATTTAACAGACTTACAGATTGTCTAACTTTGTATTGGGCCTACAGATTCACGAAACGGGTTTATTAGATTCATCAGTCCAGTTGGTTTAACCCTATCCACCCAACACGTTTTTAGACACCACATTTCCCTTAAATTTGCATTAATTAAATATTAATGCATAAGCCTCTTACATTAGGTCGGTAGCTTGTGGCCGCTGGATGTGTCGGGCGGTTTCGGGCAGACTTGTGCCACAAGCCAGACCTAACCTCGTGTCTAAGCATATTTTAGCTATGTCTACGACCTCTTACATTAGTCTGATAGTTTGCGGTTGCTGGTTAAGCCGGTTGGTTCCGGGTAGGCTTCTACCGCAAACAGAGTCTAACCTCGTGTCATAGCCAATTTATTCCAATACAGATTATACATATATCAGACTAATTATGTCCATTTAACAGATTAAACTTCTTTACAAGTTACAACAGATTAACCAAATTTCCATGCTTTACTCAATCTTAGATCAAGCCTACGAATTTTCATACCCAAATTACAATTATTTAGCTTTCAACAGATTAGGCAATTCAACAGATAACAGAACTAGCAGTTTAGGCGATTCAACAGATTTAGCAGATTAGGCAATTCAACAGATAACAGATCTAGCAGATTAGGCGATTTAGCAGATAACAGATTCAGTAGATTAGGCAATTCAATAGATAACAGATCTAGCAGATTAGGCGATTCAACATATTTAGCAGATAACAGATTTAGCAGATTAGGCAATTCAACAGATTTAGCCGATTAGACAATTCAACAGATTTAGCAAATTAGGCAATTCAAGAGACTATATATTTCTAAAATTGTAATAACCCGAAAATCCGAGCCAATTTAAAATTTTTATTTTGGCAATTTTAGTGAATTTTGAATATTTAAAATGAATTATTTTAAATAATAACGACGAGAAATTTATTTTGAATCGAATTAGAATGTATATTTTAATTTGAATCATTGTTTGAATATACATATTTTATTTTAATTATAAAAGGAATTGAAAATGGCGCGGTAGTTCGAAGATTCGATTTCAAACTTCAAATGAATGTACAGGATTCAAAATAAACCGGATTTTAGTGAAACCAAAAATATTTGAATCTAATTGATAATATATTTCCAAAGGATTCGAAAAATTGAAATTTCATAGCGGGAATCAAAAGATATGTCCAATTAAAAATCCAGAATAGTCGCTATGGAATTCTAGCCCTTAAAAATGGAAATTTCGCGAATGACCTCGGTTTTCGACGAAACCACTTTTGTTGGATCCGCGATATCAAGTTATTGCTTGGTTTCAAAATTCATAATTTTCTGAATCAATATGTGAGCGTGGCGAAGTTAAACGTGTTTTAACAGTTTCAGTCAATTTCGATCGACCTGAAAATGGCCATTTTTCAAATAGTCTCAGAATTTGACGAAATTAGTTTTGTTAGGACCGTACCATCAATACGAAGCTAGAAAATATTTTTCTGGAATTTTTAGAGGCCGTATGTGGCCCCAGTAAATTGAAATGGCGTTCAAAATCAATATATAGAGTTATATTTTGATTTTGACGAAAACTGATCGAAACGATTGAATCTGCTTACAATACATATCCCACTGTGTTCAGAATGGTGGTAATACGCTAGGAACGGCAGTCGTCGGGTCTCGCTTCGAGTTCGGGTGAAAAGTCAACTTTAAGTGGAGAAAAATAAATTAATTAAAATTTTTACAAACCCCCCTTTCAATTTTCTTTCATCTCCTTTACACCCCCCTGATTCATTTCATTCAGGAAATTGAAAAAAAAAGGGCAACTCCGACCATCCCCTACTCTTGCCCTCCCCCCCTCTTCTCCAACGCAGCGTCGCTCCCCCCCTCAATCGAAGACCATGATGCAAGACCCCCCTGCCGCCTAGCTACACCATCGATGGCCCACCGCCACCTCCCGCTGCGAATCCCTACCCCAACACCCCCTACTCCTCTGGAAATCCGATTTACTGTAAGTTTTATTTATTTTATTTTTATTTTATGTTGTTGTTTATGTATTTTAAGGTAATTAGTTCTATAGAAAATAAAAATAGGGTTTATATATTTTTTTTTATGAAAAAGAAAGATTTGATTTTTAGTTATAAAAAGATATGGTTTTTTTTACTCGAAGAGTTCATAGTTTTAATGAAGAAAAGTTCATAGTTTGAGTACAGGAAAGTTGTGATCTTTGATTAGAGGAAAATACGATTTTTATTTATACAAAGATCGGATTTTTAATATTACAAAGTTATGATTTTTAACGTTAGAAAGTTTGAATTTTTATATGAAGGAAGTTTGGATTTTTTTCTTTATATATACTAGAAAAGTAAAAATAGGATTTTTATATGTGAAGCGATTTAGAAATGGGGTTTTTATTTGTTTGAAGCAATATAAAAATATAGTTTTTGTTATGTAAAAATATAATTTTTATCGTATGAATAACAACAAAAAGATAAGATTTTTATAAATATATAAAGACGAGATCTTTATACAAGAAGTGATAACATAAAAATATGATTTTTATCTCTATAGCGTTGAAATAAAAATGTGATTTTAATGTGAACAGCGTGAAAAAGATTGTGCTGGAAGTACAGGCAAATCTAGACTATTCAAAAATAACTGACGGAGCGGAACCCTCGGTGAGAACTCCTCACTTTTATTTTAATTTCTAGTTTGAAATATATACTAGGATGCAGACGGTGTTTAGTAGCACCCGACACCTGTCGTACACAGACCATGGATGACTTGTTTGTTTGATTGCTGTGTTGTGAAAATTGATTGTGTGATGTGAATGAAATAAAATATTTTATAGTGGAAAATATTTTATTGTTGAAAATATAATTTTTAACATGTATATAAAATAAATATTTATAAACAAATCTACGATTTATTTATATTCACTGATTTGACTGATATTGACTGGGACGATAAATTTTACACATCGCCCAACTGCACAAATAAAATATGTGTTTGTTGATTTGAAACCCCATACGGGTACTGGGATGATATTTGACGTACATTAATCCCAATTGTTTAGTTGTATGTCAATCAGTGGGTTGACAAACTGTGTAAGCGTTAATTATTTATATTTATTGCTTATGCAGTTATGTGGTGCACTCTGAATGATGGTTGATTATTTATCGTTGCTATTGTATTCATGTGTTGAATAGAAAATAAATTCATGTGTTGAATAGAAAATAAATTCATGTGTTGAATTGCAAAATATTCATGTGTTGAATAGAATAAACATTCATGTGTTGAATAAAAGCCGTGTTGATTAGATTGACGCCATTTTGACGTGAACGATATTTATATCGATTTGATTCATTTTTCAATCAATATTGAAAGTAATTTCAAAATTCGTATTAAATTGAAATGAATTGAAATTCGAATTAAATTGAACAGATTTGAAATTCGAATTAAATTTAATAGATTTAAAATTCGAATTAAATTGAATAGATTTGAAATTCGAATTAAATTGAATAGATTTGAAATTCGAATTAAATTGGAATGAATTGAAATTTGAATTAAATTGAAACTGAATTGAAATCGATTTGAAATGAAATTAAAATGAATTTATATTGAAAAATTCGATTTTGGTTTGAATTTGAAAAGGAAGTAGAAATCGTTTTGAAAACGAATTTAAACGATTTTTTAAATACGTTTTGAAACGAAATCAACAAAATATATATATATATATATATATATATATATATATATTATATGTATAATGGCCTGAATAGAACGCGCCGCGCTACGGCAGTTCGCGAATTTCGACCAATAACTTCGAATGGATATTATGGGAGATCCGACCGTCGGATTCTCCTAAAACCGGAACCGTTGGGTTCGTATCGAAAAGAGCTTTCTAACAAATATTTGAGATTTGAAATCTAACAGTTGGATTTGGAATTATGTCCAAATCAAATTTGGAAAAGGTCGCTGTAAGTGCAGTTCGATGGCCGTTGATGGAAATCGACTGTACGGGCCTTGATAAAATTATTTAAAATAGTAATAATTTGTGTAAAATCATAAGAAATGATATGTGAAGAATTGGGATGAAAATTTCCATATTTGAAAAGATAAAAATAGATTTTTATTGAAATGAACTAGTTTTGAACAAGAATTATAATTCTATTTATTTTTAAAATAAATAAAGTGGATTTGAAATGGTTTTGAAAATAACTAGAATTTCCATTATATAAAGTGGAAATGGATTTGAATCGAAATTGTTTTTGGAATATTTTGATGTTGGATTTTGTGATTATACCGATATCGTAATGGAAATTTGAAATATATATTTATATCGTTATTTCCAATACGATATTTGTTGGTCGTAGAATTTGATACTGAATATAAGCCGATATATTTTCTATTCAGAGCCTAGTATTTAATATCAAATGGGATTTGGGTTTGTCGTGAACGGTGTCTTCATTAACACTGTTCTTAAGCCCAGTTGAGAAAAAGATTAAATCTTTTTATTTAGATTTAATGAAGTGTACCAATTAAATAATATTTAATTAGAATTGAATTGGGATTGATTTTGGGTTTATCGTGAACGGTGTTTTAAATAACACTTGTTCTTTAACCCGTTAATTAATGGAATGTGATTTTGGGTTGTCGTGAACGATGTCTTCAATAATACTGTTCTTAGACCCAACGGAGTTAAGAAAATCAGAAACTAACTGGAGATTAGTTAATTTGAATGGTTTCTTCGGTATTGATCTGATGTTGGTTTCGGCCTTCGGGGTTAATACTTAGGGAATTGCCCACTTGTTATTTTACGGTTAAAGGCTGATAGAATGGAATGTGATTTTGGGTTTATCGTGAACCGTGTTTTAAATGACATTGATTCTTTAACCCAGTTAAAGAATAAAACTAAGTGGAGTTTTAATGAATCTTTAATTAGATTGAAATGATCGAGAATGGAGTATCACCAGTTTTTCTCCAGGCGATAGTTAAATCTTTAATTAGATTTGAACGTGAAATGGTAATTGAATTTACCGATAACACCGTGGTCTAAGATATGGAGTATTACCAGTTTTGCTCCATGGGATGAATAGGTTAGGATTGGGAAATAAAATAAATGATTACTTCGTTGTGGTTCGCTAATCCCGACTAGTTTGAAGTGATATTCAAAGGAAGATTAAAGAATAAATTTAAAAGAATTTATCTTTGATATTATTAATGGGAACCTTTCCCTAATAATGTGAAATTTAGAAACTAACTGTAGGTTAGCTAAGAAGAATGGTTTCCTGGGTATTGATCTGATGTTGGTTTCGTCCTTCGGGGTTAATGTTTTGGGGAATTATTCTCTGGCTAATTTACAGTTAGTGACTTACGAATTGTAATGAGGTGTATGTTGTGTTTATATAACACATGTTTATTATATACGCGAGTTATTCAGAAAGACCGGGTTTATCCCATTCTGAATAACTGATTCGACGTGGTGTCGAAGAGGAAGACGGTGGTCGAAGACCGGAGGTCTTCACGTCGTTCGGGTGATTACTGATGATCTTGATTGGGTCGTACACCCAAGAGGAGGGAATCAGTTAAGGGTCGTCCAGACGTACTTGGAGATCGATGGATATGCGAGGTACCTGGTGCCTCCGGTTTCGTTCAAACCCAGAACGGAGTTGTAAATGGACTGTGTGTCTGACATTGGATTTTATTTTGTGTGATTGATTTCTATTGAATATATATATCTGTTTAGCGACGGAGAATTTATCCTCTTGCTTAACGCCCTTCTCGGAGAGGTACGAGCTCAGAGGTTATATATTGATGGATATCAAACGCATGGAGTGAACTGCCTCTGTGGCATGCCTAAGTGGCAATATGATCAAGGCTTCTATTAAAAAGCAGAGTCTTGTGGTTGATGATCAAAGCACGGCCTGTGTGGCATAGCTTTGTGTAACGTTGATTCGACGGGAGAGGACATCAGGGAGGGCATGCATTTCCTTCTAGCTAAAAGTGGCGTCAGTGGTTTTACACGCCCTGACGAGTTTGAAATATGTGGTTGTTGCTGTTGCGAGGCACCTCAGATATATCAGTGACTATGTGGAGCCGATGGAGTCATTTGTTGGCTCATTTACGCCCCAAAGGGCGGGGAAACGCAGTGTTCAGGCATTTTAATCCACATTGGTGGACCGACCCTGATGATCCAAGGGTCCCTCGAGCTCTGTTCCTGAGACTCGGGCTGGACAGTATCAAATTGGTAGAGGACTATCTTTTGCCTCGGTTCATAGATGGAAATCAAACTTCCAATACGTGACTTTGCGGTTTTATTTGCAGAGCCTAGTATGGCAACATAGTGGGATGAGGCGCTTATGCCGTCTATGATTGATACTTATCATTTGAAGTTGTTTTATACACTATAAACTTATAATAGTATCAAATGATTTGTTTTAAACGTATCAAGCATTCTTGGCTATTATAAGGTAAAAACCCTATCCTCCGGCTTGCGTTGCATTGTGTGATGGGACCTGGATCTTATAATAGCTTCATTTTTCTTTATTTAGCATTGCTCTATTTGTTTTATGCACTGGTATTCTTGGGAGGAAACCCGTTCCGTGTTATACGGTGTGGTCCCTTGATTTACCTAACTTTAAAATAAAGATTAATAACTGTTTTAGTTCTCACACCAGTAACATGACTTACCTGAAGTTTATTGTTTTAACCTAAACTCTGGGTGCCCTTATTTTGACATGGGCAGCTAGTAATTTTGGTTTTGCAGATTTATATTCATAGGATCCTGATTTACAGCTGGAACGATATCCGGAAAGCTCTGTATCTGTATATCTCTTCTAGTTGTGTATTGTATTATTTTCCGCTGCTATGTAGTGTATTGTAATCTCTGATATTTATAATGTATATTATTTGTTAATACTCTGTATATTCTTGTAATATAAGGAATTGTTGTAATTAACAATGAAATATTCTTCTGTTTGCGTTCTGATTCGTCTTGTCCTCAAAGTATCCACTCTATCCTTCACGGGGAAGTTACGGGTCGTTAAATTTGGTATCAGAGCTTTGGTTTACAAAGCTCGAGAACAAGACACGTCAGAACCATACGAAAGAATTCATCAGAAATTGGATTAGTAAAATCCTATAAGGAATGACTCGTTAGAGATGGGATCAGTAGTATCCTAGAACGAGTGTGAAGAGTATATTTTTAAAAATGAAACAAATTTTATTTTGAAATTTAAATCATTTTATACGTATTTGAATATTTATTTTATATAGAATTTGGACAATCCAATATATAAAGATTTTGCATATACGCCTTACAAACGTATATTCGAAGTTTTAGTATACTGGATAGATATAGAATCACAATCTAGTCGCCCGGGGATGATTCTGATAATGCTGCAGCGTTATCAGTATTTATTTTCGAGTAACGAAGGTGGGATTTCTATATATTTCCAATTGACTGGTGTGAGAACCAAAATTAGATATGTTTATTGTTGTGATTTGGCATCAAAAATGTGAATTTTGAATATATATCAAAATTATGAATTTGAAACGTTAACTCACTAATTGATTGATATTTGTGTTGTATGATTATTCATTTAAACTATTATGTAAATGAACGATGAATTTAGGCCAAATTGAACCAAATATTGAACTGTATTGAAAATTATTTGCAAATGCATACATGTACATATATATCTGTGGACAGGTTATTGCTAGGAGGCTAGAGAAGAGGAATAAAATTGTTTGCCCGACAAATAGTTACATGTTTATTGTATTTCTTTGGGTTTGAATGATTTTATGAGCATATTGGCTAGCCGCTTGGCTTTTTCTTTTGGATTGGAGAAGGCCATGGGAGGCTATATGAAATATCCCGAAGTCCGCGGTGCAGGGGGGTTATGGCGAAATTTTTCGAAAATTTAGGGTGTTAGCCAAATTTTTGAAAAATTTGAAAAGTTCTTAGAAACTGAAAAGTTGAAGAATTTAAGCCATGATGAAAATAATGAAAGTTGAGTTGATTTGCGAAACGACTTTTGGTTTCGTTCCTTTTCGGGGACGAAAAGTTTTAAGTTGGGGAGATTGTAATAACCCGGAAATCCGAGCCAATATAAATTTTTTATTTTGGCAATTTTAGTGAATTTCGAATATTTAAAATGAATTATTTTAAGTAGTAATGACGAGAAATTTATTTTGAATAGAATTAGAACGCATATATTAATTTGAATCATCGTTTGAATATAAATATTTTATTTTAATTATAAAAGGAATTGAAAATGGCGCGGTAGTTTGAAGATTCGATTTCAAACTTCAAATGAATGTACAGGATTCAAAAATAATCGGATTTTAGTGAAACCAAAAATATTTGAATCTAATTGATAATATCTTTCCAACGAATCCGAAAAATTGAAATTTCATAGCGGGAATCAAAAGTTATGTTCAATCGAAAATCCAGAATAGTCGCCATGGAATTTTGGCCCTTAAAAATGGAAATTTTGCGAACAACCTCGGTTTTCAACGAAACCACTTTTGTTGGATCCGCGATGTCATGTTATTGCTAGGTTTCAAAATTCATAATTTTCTGAATCAATATGTGAGCGTGGCGAAGTTAAACGTGTTTTAACAGTTTCAGTCAATTTCGATCAACCTGAAAATGGCCATTTTTCAAACAGTCTCAGAATTTGACGAAATTAGTTCTGTTAGGAGCGTACCATCAATACAAAGCTAGAAAATATTTTTCTGGAATTTTCAGAGGCCGTATGTGGCCCCAGTAAATTGAAATGCGCGTTCAAAATCAATATATAGAGTTATATTTTCATTTTGATGAAAACTGATCAAAACGATCGAATCAGCTTATGATACATATCACATTGTGTTCGGAATGTGGGTAATACGCTAGGGACGACAGTCGTTGGGTCTCGTTTCGAGTCCGGGTGAAAAGTCAACTTTAAGTGGAGAAAATTAAATTAATTAAAAAACCCCCCTTTTTCAATTTTCTTTCATCTCCTTTACACCCCTCGATTCATTTCATTCAGGAAAATGAAAAAAGAAAAAAAGAAAAAAAAGAGCAAAGGGGGGAGGAATCGCGCGCCGCCAGGCCGCGCTGGCCATCGCGCCGCCGGAGCGGGAGCAACTCCGACCACCCGCTACACTCGCCCTCCCCCCTCTTCTCCAGCGCAGCGTCGCTTCCCCCCTCCTCAATCGAAGACCACGACGCAAGACCCCCTGCCGCCTAGCTCCGCCATCGATGGCCCACCGCCACCTTCTGCTGCGAACCCCCACCCCAACACCCCCCTCCTCCTCTGGAAATCCGATTTACTGTAAGTTTTACTTATTTTATTTTTATTTTGTTTAGTTGTTTATGTATTTTAGGGTAATTAGTTATATATAAACTAAAAATAGGGTTTATATATATATATTTTTATGAAAAAGAAAGATTTGATTTTTAATTATAAGAAGATATGGTTTTTTTTTTTTTTTTTTACTCGAAGAGTTCATAGTTTTAATGAAGAAAAGCTCATAGTTTGAATGTAGGAAAGTTGTGATCTTTGATTAGAGGAAAATACGAATTTTATTTATACAAAGATTAGATTTTTAACATGAAAAAGTTATCATTTTTAACGTTAGAAAGTTTGAATTTTTATATAAAGGAAGTTTGGAATTTTTTTATATATATACAAGAAAAGTAAAAATAGGATTTTATATGTGAAGAGAATTAGAAATGGGGTTTTGATTTGTTTGAAAGCAATATAAAAATATAGTTTTTGTTATGTAAAAATATAATTTTTGTCGTATGAATAACAACAAAAAGATAAGATTTTTATAAATATATAAAGATGAGATCTTTATACAAGAAGTGATAAAATAAAAATATGATTTTTATCTCTATAGCACTGAAATAAAAATGTGATTTTTAATGTGAACAGCGTGAAAAAGATTGTGTTGGAAGTACAGGAAAAATCCAGACTATTCAGAAATAATTGACGGAGTGGAACCCTCGGTGAGAACTCCTCACTTTTATTTTTATTTCTAGTTTGAAATATATACTAGGATGCAGACGGTGTTTAGTAGCACCCGACACCTGTCGTCCACAGACCATGGATGACTTTTTTGTTTGATTGATGTGTTGTGAAATTTGATTGTGCGATGTGAATGAAATGAAATATTTTATAGTGGAAAATATTTTATAGTTGAAAATATAAATTTTAACGTGTATATAAAATAAATATTTATAAACAAATCGACGATTTGTTTATATACCCTGATTTGACTGATATTGACTAGTACGATAAATTTTACACATCGCCCAACTACCCAAATAAAATATGTGTTTGTTGATTTGAAACCCCATACGGGTATTGGGATGATATTTGACGTACACTAATCCCGATTGCTTAGTTGTATGTCAATCGGTGGTTTGACAGACTGTGTAAGCGTTAATTGTTTATATTTAATGCTTATGCAGTTGTGTGGTACACTCTGGATGATGGTTGATTATTTATCGTTGCTATTATATTCATGTGTTGAATAGAAAATAAATTCATGTGTTGAATAGAAAATAAATTCATGTGTTGAATTGAAAAATATTCATGTGTTGAATAAAATAAACATACATGTGTTGAATAAAAGCCGTGTTGATTAGATTGACGCCATTTTGACGTGAACGATATTTATATCAATTTGATTCATTTTTCAATGAATATTGAAAGTGACTTCAAAATTCGAATTAAATTGAAATGAATTGAAATTCGAATTAAACTGAACAAATTTGAAATTCGAATTAATTTGAATAGATTTGAAATTCGAATTAAATTGAATAGATTTGAAATTCGAATTAAATTGAATAGATTTGAAATTCGAATTAAATTGAAATGAATTGAAATTCGAGTTAAATTGAAATTTAATTGAAATCGATTTGAAATGAAATTAAAATGATATTGAAAAATTCGATTTTGGTTTGAGTTTGAAAAGGAAGTTGAAATCGTTTTGAAAACAAATTTAAACGATTTATAAAATACGTTTTGAAAGGAAATCGACGAAATATATGTAATATATATTATATATATAATGGCCTGAATAGAACACGCCGCGCCGCGGCAGTTCGCGAATTTCGACCATTAACTTCGAATGGATATTACGGGAGGTCCGACCGTCGGATTCTCCTTAATCCGGAACCGTTGGGTTCGTATCGAAAAGTTCTTTCTAAGAATATTTGAGATTTGAAATCTAACGGTTGGATTTAGAATTATGTCCAAATCAAATTTGGAAAAGGTCGCTGTAAGTGCAGTTCGATGGCCCTTGATGGAAATCGACTGTACGGGCCTTGATAAAATTATTAAAAATAGTAATAATTTGTGTACAATCATAAGAAATGATTTGTGAAGAATTGGGATGAAAATTTCCATATTTGAAAAGATAAAAATAGTTTTTATCAAAATGAACTAGTTTTGGACTAGAATTAAATTCTATTTATTTTTAAAATAAATAAAGTGGATTTGAAATGTTTTTGAAAATAACCAGAATTTCCAATATATAAAGTGGAAATGGATTTTGAGTCGAAATTGTCTTTGGAATATTTTGATCTTGGATTCCGTGATTATACAGATATTGTTATGGAAATTTGAAAGATATATTTATATCGTTATTTCCAATATGATATTCGTTGGTCGTAGAATTTGATACTGAATATAAGCCAATATATTTTCTGTTCAGAGCCTTGTGTTAATTATCAAATGGGATTTGGGTTTGTCGTGAACGGTGTCTTCATTAACACCGTTCTTAAGCCCAGTTGTGAAAAAGATTAAATCTTTTTATTTAGATTTAATGAAGTGTACCAACTAAATAATATTTAATTGGAATTGAATTGGGATTGATTCTTGGGTTTATCGTGAACAGTGTTTTAAATAACACTTGTTCTTTAACCCGATAATTAATGGAGGTTGTCGTGAACGATATCTTCAATAATACTATTCTTAGACCCAACAGAGTTAAGAAAATCAGAAACTAACTGGAGGTTAGTTATGTTGAATGGTTTCTTGGGTATTGATCTGATGTTGGTTTCGGCCTTCGGGGTTAATACTTAGGGAATTGTTCACTTGCTATTTTACGGTTAAAGGCTGATAGAATGGAATGTGATTTTGGGTTTATCGTGAACCGTGTTTTGAATGACATTGATTCTTTTACCCAGTTAAAGATTAAAGCTAAGTGGAGTTTTAATGGATCTTTAATTGGATTGAAATGATCGAGAATGGGGTATCACCAGTTTTGCTCCAGGCGATAGTTACATCTTTAATTAGATTTGAACGTGAATTGGTAATTGAATTTACCGATAACACCGTGGTGTTAGATATGAAGTATTACCAATTTTGCTCCATGGGATAAATAGGTTGGGATTGAGAAATAAAATAAATGATTACTTCGGTGTGGTTCGCTAATCCCAACTAGTTTGAAATGATATTCAAAGGAAGATTAAAGAATAAATTTAAAAGAATTTATCTTTGATAAAATTAACAGGAACCTTTCCCTAAGAATGTGAAATTTAGAAACTAACTGTAGGTTAGCTAAGAAGAATGGTTTCCTGGATATTGATCTGATGTTGGTTTCTGCCGTCGGGGTTAATGTTTTGGGGAATTATTCTCTTGCTAATTTACGGTTAGTGACTGACGAATTGGAATGAGGCGTATGTTGTGTTTATGTAACACATGTTTATTATATACGTGAGTTATTCAGAAAGACTGGGATTATCCCATTCTGAATAACTAATTCAACGTGGTGTCGAAGAGGAAGACGGTGGTCGAAGACCGGAGGTCTTCACGTCGTTTGAGTGATTACTGATGATCTTGATTGGGCCATACACCCAAGAGGAGGGAATCAGTTAGTGGTCGTCCAGACGTACTTGGAGATCGATGGATATGCGAGGTACCAGGTGCCTTCGGTTTCGTTCAGAACCAGAACGGACTTGTAAATGGACTGTGTGTCCGACATTGGATTTTATTCTTTGTGAAATATATATCTGTTTGGCGGCGGAGAATTTATTCTCTTGCTTAACGCCCTTCTCTGAGACGTACGAGCTCAGAGGTTATATATTGATGGATATCAAATGCATGGAGTGAACTGCCTATGTGGCATGCCTAGGTGGCAATATTATCAAGGCTTCTGTTGAAAACAGAGTCTTGTGGATGATGATCAAAGCACGGGCTATGTGGCATAGCTTTGTGTAACATTGATTCGTGAGCCTCACACCCCGGTTGTGAACCAGAAATGAGAGAGAACATCAGGGAGGGCATGCGTTTCCTTCTAGCTAGAAGTGGTGTCAGTGGTTTTACACGCCCTGACGAGTTTGACTTATGTGGTTGTTGCTGTTGCGAGGCGCCTCGGAAATATCGGTGACTATGTGGAGCCGATGGAGTCATTTGTTGGCTCATTTACGTCCCAAAGGGCGGGGAAACGCAGTGTTCAGGCATTTTAATCCACATCGGTGAACCGGCCTTGACGATCCAAGGGTCACTCCAGCTCTGATCCTGAGACTCGGGCTAGACAGTCTCGAATCGGTACAGGACTATCTTTTTCCTCGGTTCACAGATGGAAATCCAACTTCCAATACGTGACTTTGCGGTTTTATTTGTAGAGCCTAGTATGGCGACATAGTGGGATGGGGCGCTTATGCCGTCTATGATTGATACTTATGATTTGAAGTTGTTTTATACACTATACATTTATAATAGTATCAAATGATTTGTTTTAAACGTATCAAGCATTCTTGGCTATTATAAGGTAAAAACCTATCCTCCGGCTTGCGTTGCATTGTGTGATGGGACCTGGGTCTTGTAATAGCTTCATTTTTCTTTATTTAGCATTGCGCTGTTTGCTTTATGCACTGGTATTCTTGGGAGGAAACCCGTTCCGTGTTATATGGCGTGGTCCCTTGATTTACCTAACTTTAATATAAAGATTAATAACTGTTTTAGTTCTCACACCAGTCACATGACTGACCTGGAGTTTATTGTTTTAACCTAAACTCTGGGTGCCCTTATTTTGACACGGGCAGCTAGTAGTTTTGGTTTTGCAGATTTATATTCATAGGATCCTGATTTACAGTTGGAACGATATCCGAAAAGCTCTGTATCCGTATATCTCTTCTAGTTGTGTATTGTATTATTTTCCGCTGCTATGTAACATATTGTAATCTCTAATATTTTATAATGTATATTATTTGTTAATACTCTGTATATTCTTGTAATCCGAGGAATTGTTGTAATTAACAATGAAATGTTCTTCTATTTGCGTTCTGATTCGTCTTGTCCTCAAAGTATCCGCTATTTCCTTCACGGGGAAGTTACGGGTCGTTAAAAAAAATTCTATTTACATATCTTGCCTAATCATAAATTAAGCCTAAACTTACATGCCTAAATCATGATCATAATTCATAACACAACATATGCCCACAGTACAGAATATTCTCTAAAAGCCCAAATCATGATATACCATATGAATTATGCCAAATTATAGCCTTTAATGCCAAATATCCAAAAATCCACTTTTAGGCGTATTCACATTGATAGTTATCCTATTACAATATAGGTCTCTACGCCTAAGTCACATATTCCTCTTTCAAGTTGTGAATCATTACATAAAATTTACCAAAAAGTCTAGATCTTTAAATTATAACATTTTAAAATCAGATCTTAATTTTAATATGCATTATGTCTCCCAAGTTTCAAGTCACATGTTATCATACAATGATTCCTCTTCTTCTAGATTACAGAGTTTACAACATATGTCCATTTCTCAAATCAGTCAAAGATCAGTTATGTCGAATTATGCATTATCCATTATTTGTCCCAAAATTTAGCGTTCGTGCGTTAATCTCTTATGAGATTTGGCGCAGGCTCATGGTATCCTAGCTATAAACAAAAAGGAAGAAATGAGGGAATAAATACAATAAATACGTAATAGTCACAATAATATTAACAAGATAGATCCACAGAAAAGTATGCATAACTTCAGATCCAGATTTACAAAAATGTCAAGATAATTATTAAATTTTATATCTAAAAATAATTGTGCTCACAAAAAGGGAACGATTCTTGTATTCTGGAATCTGTATTCTGACATTGAATAACTCTCCTTTGACGTAGGCTATCAATTAGATTAGAAAATAGTTGTTCTCTTTTAATTCTATTTAGATTGGAAGAAGATGCACTAGTTCTAGTTTTGATTCTAGCAGAGTAGCAACGCCAATTTTATTTTTAGTTAGAATAGAGGCAGAGTATAGGCAGAATGAAATTGTGTGGAGAGAAAGCTAGGTTTGGGGGCGTTTAAATAGCATAGGGGTCACGAATCTGGTCAAAACGGGCGTCTAAATACAAAAAAATACATCTGTCAACGGATCTGGAATTGGGGGGGAGTCGACCTTAGTGTCGACCTGTTTACTTAGGTCGACCCCCAGGTCGACCCTAGTGTCGACCTGGGTCCTGGGCGGGAATTTTCCGGCCCAGCCCGTGTGTCTGTTTTGAATTTCGAAATCTGAATTTTTGAATTTCGGGCTGGTTTTTATTGAAACTTCCGAAGGCCATATCTTCTTCATACGGAGTCCGATTTACGAACTTGGACTCTATTCCAAGAAGAATTTCAAGGCGAACGCGATGGCGTAACCCGTTTCACTTAATTATCCTGTTACAATTTAATTATTTCTTGATTTGGTACTCTTATGTTCACAGAAAGTACGGGGTGTTACATTCTCCCCTCCGTAAGAGATTTCGTCCCCGAAATCTTCAAGTTAGGAAGAATGTGTCCTACCATTCAATCACCCATCTACTCAACCATCATCCACAAGCATCCATTGTCCTTAGAAAACTTCTAATGTTGTATGAACATATGAAAATGTGTGTGTATATGTTCCTTATCTAATGCAAAGATCAGGCGGTCCACCGATTCAGTTGACCTCCTTAATATGAAATATGTCAGTGCCATGAGTCCAACATGTATGCAATATTCCTATTTGATACATATCATTTCTAAATGAGTGCACAACGGTTCATTCATATGCAACATCCATGTGCTGAGTCAACCATTTCACATCCATAAAAATTTTAAAAATGCACACATATCTATATGCAGTATGAGAGTGTTTTTGAGCCGACCTATTGCCTAGTGCGTTTATATGCATCCACGAGCAACCACTAGCAACCACTTGCATCCACTTGCAAACATCAAACATAACATGTCTCAAACACATGTTTACACCCATTAGTTTCTACCTAAAGGTTGACGATTCGATCGATATGATACAACTGAGTGACAAAAGCAAGTATAATTAAAACAAAAGCTTTGTTCCTATTAGGCATCGATTTAAGAGAATAACCCCCTAGTATCAACCAGAAAGACCAAAATCAACGTTAGATTGACACTCAGAGAATCACTCCCATTAAACAGTTGTCCAACTGGAAATCTACTTCACGCTTTGAGTAAAAACCCCTTTCCTTTTCAGAAATATTCAGATACTTACAGACTACTGGTACAGATCGGATTACCAAATGATTCTTAGGAAACTAAACATGATAAAATCCCACCATATCCCATAAAACACCAGAATGTATGCTTCATAGTCAACAGATGAGTCGTAATCCTTATGGGGTTTGAGACCATAGCGGGATCAAAAATAAGGCTAGTATTTAAGTGCAGAGACTCAACTATAGAATTAAAATGCCAGAATGACCAGATAAGGAAATTAAACTTTCTACGAAAATTTTTCCACCTCTTCCTTGTCCACCAACTACGAGAGTATCCACCTACCCTCCAAAAGATTCTACCTTTGCCTTCTGGGGCAATCCTAGATCAGATGTCCTATCTCACCATAATGAAAACAACCAGTCTTGTTAACAAATCTTTCTCCAAAGATGCCCTCATCGCACGGAAAACTTTACGAAGCTCGGAAGAGGATTAGCCGTAAGTGAAATTACTGCAGCTACAGATGGAAGTTAGGCACTTCTTTGCCCTTTGACAGACGCCGTAGTCTCATCATGCCTATGGAACCATGTCGCGATGAGGTTACCTCCCAGAAAGCCAGGAGCCCCGGAGACTCAGAAAAGAAGGAAACAAGGATTAAACAGGAAATCAAAAGATAGATATATGGCTTTTGGGGATTATGTTTTCCAAAATAAACTCTACTTTTGAAATTACTTCCATTTTAAAACCTTTTTGAAAATAGTTTTCAAAAACCTTTTTATCGAATCTGGTAACCTTCAGCTCTGATACCAAGTTGTAACACCCCACCTCCATTAAGGTCACTCGCAGATGGAATGCCTTAACTTTGGTGGAGCGTTTTTAGTGGACAGAACATAAATTTACAAGACAAATAAGTAGTACTGAAAAATTATAACTTTATTACAGTAGAAGCAGAAATAAATTTGGTTACATCTTTCTAAATCACAATACCAAAACTCAAGTACACAATTATCAGTCTTATACAAATCCTTCAGAATGTAAAGTTTCAAAGCCATAATCCCCAACATAAACTACCATGAAAAAATAGAGTAAAAGGCAAGCAATACTCCAAACACTTAAAGTAGAGAGAATCTGAATCAGGCTCCTATGTTTCCACCCTGAAAACCTTGTGGGGGGGGGGAATGAAAGAAAAGAGGCAAAACAAACTAGGTCAGACATAAGTCTGGCGAGTCCAGTGACTTTCAGCATATAAACAGATAATAGTATCATGACATGTCAATAAAACTGGATGATAGATAACCGTAACAGGAATAGCATGTTAACAAAAGAAACAAAATGATATAAGCTAAGCTAAGCTTTTCACTTTTCTTCACTAATACTAGTATAACAGGATTAGGTGTTACCCTAATGTCTAAACTAAAACAGAAACGGAAAAAGAATAATCTTTATAGAAATAGAATGCTTGTAATGGGCCTTTACCACTCGAACAGAGGCAGACGGTACAGAAACATAATGCTAATAATTGGCTTTTACCACCCCAACAGACAAAAGGTACGGAAACATAATACTAATAATGGGCCTTTACTACCCCAACAGACAGAAGTTACAGAAACAGAATCGGAAACGAATCAGAGACGAAAACAGAATAATCCCTATGAAAACAGAATGTTAGAATTAGGTGTACACTAGTAATGGGCCTTTGCCACCCCAACAGATGGTACCACGCAGAAACAGACAGGTGTAACCACCCAACAGAAATAGACGGTACCAACAGAAACAAACAGAACTAAGTGTACCCTAAGTCCTACCCCCAAGCGATCAGCTCCTAATACATAAATACCCTGTGTCGGCCCCACAGTAGGGTGTATCATTCCCTAAAGTGGCAAACTATTGGCACAGACCTATTTATAGATGTCACAGTGTCTTACATCCTCAGAGAAGACCGGATCCATGCATGCACAAGACCCGGTTGGAACGCGCCATCAACACCCCTCGCCATTATCAGAATGAACCACTTGTAATTAGTTCAGTAAGCGTGCCCGGACCCCTACATAGCTTGGGGTCAAAGTTTTGATACCAGAAAGGGTTACTGGCTAATATGGGTTCCACACAACAGATGACACAAGTAATTCCCCTCCTAACCTTATGTCCCCAGACTAACAGATTTCAGATTAACTTTTTTACAGATTTCAGACAGAGTTCAGATTACTAGTTAACAGATCAGACAATCAAGTTAACAAGTTTCCAGATTAACAGATCAGATGCACGGATTTAACAGACTTACAGATTGTCTAACTTTCAAATTCACGAAATGGGTTTATTAGATACAACAGTCCAGTTGGTTTAACCCTATCCACCCAACACGTTTTTAGACACCACATTTCTCTTAAATTTCATTAATTAAATATTAATGCATAGACCTCTCACATTAGGTCGGCAGCTTATGGCCGCTGGATGTGCCGGGCGGTTCTGGGCAGACTTCTGCCACAAGCCAGACCTAACCTCGTGTCTAAGCATATTTCAGTTATGCCTACGACCTCTCACATTAGACTGAAAGTTTGCGATTGCTGGTTAAGCCGGTTAGTTCCGGGCATGCTTCTACCGCAAATAGAGTCTAACCTCGTGTCATAGCCAATTTATTCCAATACAGATTATACAGATATCAGACTAATTATGTCCATTTAATAAATTAAACTTATTTATAGGTTACGATAGATTAATCAAATTTCCATGCTTTACTCAATCTTAGATCTAGCCTACGAATTTTCATACCCAAATTACAATTATTTAGCTTTCAACAGATTAGGCAATTCAACAGATAACAGATCTAGCAGACTAGGCGATTCAACAGATTTAGCTGATAACAGATTAGGCAATTCAACAGATAACAGATCTAGCAGATTAGGCGATTCAAAAGATTTAGCAGATAACAGATTTAGCAGATTAGGCAATTCAACAGATAACATATCTAGAAGATTAGGCGATTCAACAGATTTAGTAAATAACAGATTTAGCAGATTAGGCAATTCAACCGATTTTGCAGATTAGGCAATTCAATAGATTTAGCAGATAACAGATTTAGCGGATTAGGCAATTCAACAGAATATATATTTCTAAAATTCTATTTACATATCTTGCCTAATCACAAATTAAGCCTAAACTTACATGCCTAAATCATGGTCATAATTCATAATACAACAAATGCCCAAATTTTTAGTTAAACTTTGCATAGTACAGAATATTCTCTAAAAGCCCAAATCATGATATACCATACGAATTATGCCAAATTATAGCCTTTAATGCCAAAAATCCAAAAATCCACTTTTAGGCGTATTCACATTGATAGTTATCCTATTATAATATAGGTCTCTACGCCTAAGTCACATATTCCTTTTTCAAGTCATGAATCGTTGCATAAAATTTACCCAAAAGTCTCAATCTTTAATTTATAACATTTCAAAATCAGATCTTAATTTTGATATGCATTATGTCTCCTATGTTTTAAGTCATATGTTATCATAAAATGATTCCTCTTCTTCCAAATTACAGAGTATACACAGATCTGGATCTAATTTACAACATATGTCCATTTATCAAATCAGTCAAAGATCAGTTATGTCCAATTATGCATTATCCATTATTTGTCCCAAAATTTAGCGTTCGTGCATTAATCTCTTAAGAGATTTGGCATAGGCTCGTGGTAGCCTGGCTATAAACAAAAAGCAAGAAAAGAGGGAATAGATACAGAACAATCACAATAATATTAACAAGATAGATCCACAGAAAAGTATGCATAACCTCAGATCCAGATTCACAAAAATGTCAAGATAATTATTAAATTTCATATCTGAAAATAACTATACTCACAAAACGGGAACGATTCTTGTATTCTGGAATATGTATTCTAACACTGAATAACTCTCCTTTGACGTAGACTATCGATTAGATTAGAAAATCGTTGTTCTCTTTTAATTCCATTCAGATTGGAAGAAGATGCACTAGTTCTAGTTTTGATTCTAGCAGAGTAGCGACGCCATTTTTATTTTTAATTAGAATAGAGGCAGAGTATAAGCAGAGTGAAATTGTGTGGAGAGAAAGCTAGGTTTGGGGGTGTATTTAAATAGCATAGGGGTCACGAATCTGGTCAGAACGGGCATCTACATTCAGAAAAATGCATATGTCCACGGATCTGGAAATGGGGGGTGGGGGGAGGTCGACCCTAGTGTCGACCTGTTTACCTAGGTCGACCCCTAGGTCGACCCTCTTGTTGACCTGGGTCCTGGGAGGGAATTTTCCTGCCCAGCCCGGGTGTCTGTTTTGAATTTCGAAATCTGAATTTTTGAATTTCAGGCTGGTTTTTATTGAAACTTCCCAAGGCCATATCTTCTTCATACGGAGTCCGATTTATGCAAACTTGGACTCTATTCCAAGCGAACGCAATGGCGTAACCCGTTTCCCTTAATTATTCTTTAATTTAAAATATAATTCATTATATATTCAATTTAAACGTATATTTTAATTTACCGTGGCCACATACGGACTCTAAAAATTCCTGAAAAATTATTTCTAGCTTCGTATTGATGATTCGATCCTAACAAAACTAATTTCGTCAAATTTGAAGGCCGTTTGAAAAATGGCCATTTTCTAGTCGATCCAATTTAACTGAAATTGACCAAACACATTTTCCTTTGCCACGCTCACATATTGATTCGAAAAATTATGAATTTTGGAATCTAGCAATAATTTAACATCACAGATCCAACAAAAGTGGTTTCGTCGAAAACCGAGGTCGTTTGCAAAATCTCCATTTTTAAGGGCCAGAATTCCATAGCGACTATTCTGCATTTTCAACTGGACGTAACTTTTTATCCCAACTATGAAATTTCAATTTTTCGAATTCGTTGGAAAGATATTCACAAATAGATTCTAATATTTTTGGTTTCGCTAAAATCCGGTTTATTTTGAATCCTGTACATTCATTTGAATTTTGAAATCGAAATTTCAAACTACCGCGCCATTTTCAATTCCTTTTATATTTAAAATAAAATATTTATATTCTAACGACGATTGAATAAATATATACATCTAATTCTATTCAAAAATAGATTTCCCATTGTTTTTATTTAAAATAATTCATTTTAAATGTTCAATATTCACTAAAATCGCCAAAATAAAAAATTTAAATTGGCTCAGCTTTTCCGGGTTGTTACATTTAAGGATGAGAATTTATCTTGATTTCATATGAGTTGGTTCGGTATTGATAAATAAAATGAAAGAGGAGGCCGTGGATTGATTTTCTCAGCCAAAAAGGAAGAAGAGCCCGTAGGCATTGAGAAAAATATATCTCATCCTTCATTTTTCCAAGAGTATTAAAAAGGAGGAATGGGCAAGATTACCAAACCAAGCCTAATTGGAAACTAAATTATCCTAGTTAAATTTTAAATCCACCATTAACACTATTAACACATTCTTAAGTACATTATAACACACACATGCAAAAGGAAAAATGTTCAATATCAATAATACATAACACACAAGGTTTTAAATACACTTTCAAACATATTTAAATATAAATTTTGACACATCACTTTAATGAAGAAACATATTTATAATTTAATTGTTAATAATCCCATTAAATCACTAATTGTTGTTAATATTATTAATATAATAAAACCCACAAATATATTTATTAACAGCAAAAATCAACAAACTCAATTATTATATTATGACCAAAATCTTCTAACCAAGTTTAAAACATAACTTAATGGTTTAATAATTTTTTCAATCAACAGTTTATTGTTAATATTTAAAAATAAAATATCTTTCTACTTAAATATTGATTCCCAATCAATATTACATATTTTTAATATTCGCTTAAATCACAATTTATAATTTAAAAACACACATTTTTGGTATAAATTACTTATTAAATCAAGAATATTAAATTTATTCCAAACATCAACTTGTTAAACCCCCAATTATTTCTTATTTAAGTAATATACGAGTCTAGCTTCCGAACTCGTCATTTATTCTCTTTAGATTTAAAGTACATATAATGAACAGTGAGCCATTTAACCTAGGAATCCCAAAAATCCTGGTTGTTACACAAAACATGCTATTTCCTTAAGAAGTACTAGAAAAGGATTTCCATTAGTCACAAACCATGTCATGATTTCACTTGTAAAAATGCCAAACTTTCTATTAACAATCCATTTCCTCATTATTCCTTTTCATACAAACCATGCAAGTTTTAAATTACCTTAAACTTCACCTATTAAACAATAACCACTTGAGAGACGTCTTTTCAAAATTTCCTTCTTGTTAATTCTCTTATATTATTGTATATCCATTTAGTGTTTACCATTTCCCGTTCTTACATCTTAATTTATCAATTAAGATTTGTTTTGATTACCACTCAATGTAACAACCTAGAATTTTAGAAATATTTAATTTAGTTATTTGATTAGGCAACAAAAATGGAATTTTGAAGGTGATGGAATTCGATCAATAAACTAGCACCACTGTGTTAATAATGGAATTTTGGTCAACTTTCATGTTTGGAACTTCGCTAACAGAGTCCATAAGAAAAAGTTATGGGCGAAATATGAAAAAGAATGGAAAATAAATCAGAAGAATTTATAATTAATATATACCATTTATAATTGACCCCCACTAGGCCAAAACGACCCATAGCGGCCGACCTAACGGCTGATCGTTCAACCGACCTCGGGGTCAACCCATCTGGTCGAATTTGTCCAATGATGAATAGGTTTATAGTGTATTTTGTTATATAATTTTTTTAGTAATGGACGAATCTTAATAAAAACTAATCTAAAAGTCTAGGGCCATTTTAATCCCTATAAATAAACGGTTAGACCCTATGCTTTTGCACATAAATCTAAAGGCAACAGCGAAGCTCTACCATTTCCTTTTTCTTTCAATTCTCTTCTGAATCGAATCTAAATATATATAAACAAAATAAGAATAAACTGAAGAAGATTAGAACCAAATTCATATGAGAACGAGATGGTGCTTCTAATAGGATGGTGCTTCTAATAGGTTTTCTTCCATTTAGGTTTCTTCCCTCTTTCCTGTTTTCTTACAGATCTACTGTAAAGACCCGCAAATTCCCACCCTTTGAATCGACCATAAACCACACAGGTCTGACCCAAAAGGTGAAAATCTACGAATACTTTAACTTTGGGGATACAACATATCAGAACAAAAACACAGACTTTTATAACATCAATAATAAATGTTATATCAGAGTACAGAATATATCAGAGTACATCGATAAATAATACAGCGGAAGAAACATTTAAATTAAATTAAATACATTGCAGCGGAACTAATCTCAGCGGAAGGCCATCAATATTCTGGACCCGGCTTCAGACTTCAATCCAGGATCCTGCTTAACTATATCTGCAAAAGGCTACTCGACTGCCCGTGTGGAAAGAGGGCACCCGAGTTTGCAAAGTGAAACAAACTTCAGGTCAGTCGTGGGACTGGTGTGAGAATTCTTAACTAGTTTAACTAATAGTAATAAGGAAAATCCAAGGACCACGCCGCTAACGCGGAACGGGTTTACTCCAATGGATTGCCGTGCATAATAAAGTAAATCGTTAAACAACGCAATGTCTTTTTGGAAAAATGAAACCATTATAAGACCCAAGTCCCATCACACAATGCAACGCACACCAGAGGATAGGGTTTTACCTTATAATGGTCAAAAGATGCTTGATACGTAAAAAACGATAGTATTATTAGTGTGTATATGTTTTAAATAAAAACATTTCAATCATAAGTATCAATCCTAGACGACATGGGTACCATATATCATGTCGCCAATACTAGTTCTACAATCAAAACCGCAAGGTCGTATTGGAAATTGGATTTCCATCATGAGTCGAGGCTAGGGGCAAGCTCCTCTCCGATTCGAGACACTCTAGCAAATGCCTCAGAATTCCCCGCAGTGAACCCTTGGATGCGGTAGGGCCGGTCCCCGCCTATGGGCAGTGGATTAGTTATGCCTGAACACACGTTTCTCGGTCCCTTTGGACCTATAGTATGACCACCAACGGTCTATAAAAAAACGAGGCGCCTCAAAATCCATCATCCACATAAGTAAAATGTCAGGGCTGGTAGGTCACTGACACCACTCTAGCTAGAAAGAAACGTGTGCACTCCCTACGGTCCATATCCCGTTTTTGACTCATACCGGGGTGTGAGGCTCGCGAAGTCACGATATACACAAAGCTATGCCTAAACAGACTATGCTTTAATCATCATCCACAAGGCCTGCTTTTCAACAAAGCCTTGATCAATGCATCTTAGCATGCCACATCATCACTCCATATCACACTACCAATCCTTTGCCGAAATATATGAACGGGTGTTAAGCAAAAGAATAAATTCTCCGCCACCAAACATCCATACATTTGACAGAAGATTAATAACATGATATATAATGGAGTACGATGTCAGACACACGATCCATTTATAAGCTTATGCTCTGGGTCTGAGCGAAAGCCAAACCCGTACAAATCAACACTACGTCCGGGCAACTCCTACTATTACCTTATCATGGTAGCGAGCCATTCTAATGCAACAGTCATCATCGTCCATTCGATGTGGAGATTTGACGGTCTTCTATCGCCGTCTTCCAATCTTGGATTATTAACGTCGTTTAATTATTTGGAATGAGATGAACTCGGGCTTTCCAAATAATCCTCGTATATATACATATATATATATATATATATATTTAAAATCTTTCTTACCCATTAATAATTATTTTTATTAAAGATTCATTCCTATTTTAATTATTTAAAATAATTAAATTTTTATATAACGACGCCTTAAGTCCATGGGCGACTATGGCGCTGCATTCAACCAATTTTGATTTTCACATTTACCAGAATCTAACCGTTGGATCTTAACGTAATATATATCGTTGGAAAGATTTTTCCAAGACGGTCCTAACGGTTTCAGTTTCAAGAAAATCCGATGGTCGGATCTTCTTGTATAGTCACTTAAAAGTACGATTTCAAAACGCGAACAACCGCGCTTGATTCGTTTAATTTTATATATATATATATATACAAATAATTCGTTTAATTTATCGTTCTTACATACATCTCCCCTTTTCCTTTATTCCTTTTCCATTTTTTTTCCACTTCTTAATCTTACATGAAAAAGGTTATTTATAATTAGGCGGTGAATTATTCCCTTTTATTTTATTTTTATTTTTAAAATCTTTATAATTTACATTAAAACGTAAATTATAATTCATCGCTCTATTTATTCCATTTCATCTTTCAATTATATTATGATTCCATTTACATATATAAAATACTCATTCTCTTTCTAAATGCATTCTCAATCTCCATTACATCTAAAATGTAATTTTATTTTACGATGACATTTCCATTCTATTCACATTATAAATAATGTGCATGTCCTACGATGAAAAATTCTCTTTTAATATGCATTAAAAATAATGTATTTTTATCCTACGGTATGTTTTTCTTTTTATTAACATTGAAAATAATGTTACCCTAACATACAATGCATTTTCTATTTTTATTAACATTGAAAATAATGTTAATTTTTCTATCTTTACATTACGCATGAAAAATGTATATTTTGATACATCGCAAATTCCTACTTTATATTTACAAAATAAAGAGTAAACCTTGTCATGCGGTGAATTCCTACCTTATTTTACAAATAAAAAGTAAATCTTATCATACAGTGAAAATGCCAACTTACTTTTACCAATAAAAGTGTACGTCTTATCATGTGGTGAAAATACTCTAATATTAACATTATAAATAAATGTTAATGCCAATTTCTCTTACAATGTAAATTTCTCTTTTTATACATACATTAATAAAAGTGTGTTAATACATACTGTGCAATCTTCTTTTTAATCAATATCAAAAATAATGTTAAACAATCTTTTCTTTTTATATAACATTAAAATAATGTTAATAAATCATATGGTCCATTCTCTTTTAATATTTACATTAGAATAATGTAAATCAATCTTTCCTTTTCATATACATTTATAAATAATGTACATTTTTCTTACGAGGTAAATTATCTTTTGTTTAACATTATAAATAATGTTAATCTTACATACGGTTCAATTCCTTTTTATTAACATTAAAAATAATGTTAAATTTACATACGGTTCAATTTCTTTTTATTAGCATTAAAATAATGTTAAATTTACATACGGTTCAATTCTTTTTTTCTTTTATTTACATGTATACTGTAAATGTCTTTTATTCTTTTCTCTTTACACTAAAAATGTAAATTCTCTTTTTATTTTTCATTTGCATAGAAAATGTAAATGTTTCTTTTTATTTTACATTTACATAAAAATGTAAATGTTTTTCTTTATTCTCTTTTTACATAAGAAAATGTACATATTGCTTTTATTTCCTTTACATTAGAAAATAATGTTACTTTTCTTATTTCCTATGCATTAGGAATAATGTTTCTTTTTCTTATTTTCTTTACATTAGAAAATAATGTAACTTTTTCTTATTTTCTTTACATTAGAAAATATACATATTTTATTCTTTTTCTTTTATTTTACATTAGAAAATGTTAATGTATTTTTTTCTTTTTCTTTTTAACAAAGAAAATGTTTGAAATTATTTTTCTTTTAACAAAGAAAATGTTAATGTCTTTTTCTTTTTAACAAAGAAAATGTTTATGTCTTTTTCTTTTTAACAAAGAAAATGTTTGAAAAGTCAATCTATATTTCTATGTAATATTTGCATTGTAAAATGCAAATAAAAAGGGGAATTTCATTTCTAATATAGACGTCTTTTCTAGTGCAAACATTTCTAATCTGAATATAATTTCTAATGCACATGTTTGATTCATTTCAACTATATAATATGACACTAGTATTGGGTGTCACTACAACCATATTAACACAACCATATAGATTAACGCCACAGTGAATTTTTTTTTTTTTTTGGGTGTCGCTATAATCATATTAACCCAACTAGATAAATTAACATAACAATGGAATTTTGGGGGGTCACTACACCCATATAAACACAACGATGAAATATGTGATACAATACTCAAATTATCGCTACGGTGGTTTTTGGTGTCATAATATCCAAATTAACACGACGGTGTAAATTGCGTCATCACACTATTTTAACACAAGTACAATTGGGTGTAGTCCTGATGAGTCACAATAAAGGTCCCAACTTCACTTTTATTTGTAAATGAAAATGGATATTTAAACTCACATTTTATATTATACATAAAAGTAAAGGTTAAACTTGCATTCCATTATGTTCACCAAAACCAAAATAAAAATTAGTATTTTGATTTGTGCATAAGATAAACATTTGCTTTTATTTTAGTAAGCAAAATAAAGATAAAAATTGTCCTTTAATTTATGACCATAAAAATTGTTCTTTTTATCTTGTTGACAAAACCAACATAAAAATTGGTCTTTTTATTATGTTAACAAAAATAAACATAAACATTGGCCTTAACAGATGCAACATAAAAATTGGTCATTTTATTTTGTTAACAAAAGAAACATAAGATTTAGTCTTTTTACTTTGTCAACAAAAACTATGTTAAAATTATCCTTTTTATTTTAACAACAAAATTAAATGTTAAACTTGAAAACAAAATAAACAAACAAGATTGTATGTCTTAATTTTATTTAAGAAAATAGAATGAAAATAAAAACCAAAATTAAAGTAAAACTTTATCATTTATGTTTTGTAAATAAAATTTTAGCCTCAAATAGAATGGAGCAAAGATAGAAATAAGATGGGAATTTTATTATGACTACATCAAGATTTTACAGGTCTGACTAACATAGTTATTCCATAGTATCACCACACATTCCAATGACCATGTGAACATCGCATACAAATATCACCATAACACAGATCAAAAACAATAGTATACAAATCAGAATCTCACGATTAACATTATCATATAATTATTTAATTTAGATCAGAGTTCTCACCTTGATTAGCGGGAGAAAAAAAATCATTTACGTCTGCTGCTTTTTAATTTCGAGAATCAGAAAGTTTGATCCAAAATTTCGGCGAATCCGAGTGCTGTATGACAAAACTAATGGTATGTGTAGCTTCGTATCGTTGAGACCTTCGTTCTGATATATAATTTGCTATGGTTTGGAGTGGTTTGATTTTCATCATGTATTTTGAGGAGAAGAGAGCCGCCATTGCAAAGAGCAGGAAGAGGGAACTTAGAATTAGATTTTAGAGGATGATTAGGGTTAGGGAATATGAGACATTATTTAGGAGTAGGTAGTTTTCAGTTTAGGCCCATGTTTGTTTTAAAATTTAATATTTTATTTACATTTAAGTCCATTTTTAACGTCTTAAATTTCGTACGTTTGGTGCCTTTTTATGCAGCTACTTATGTATCCAACCACTAATTGTTCCTTTTATTAACTTTTTGTCTTCTTGTGCATAAAAAAGAAGCTAGTTAGGAGAGAGATTTAATTTTAAATACATATATAAATACACCCACACACACAAGCATATAGATATATACAAACATATATGCATTAGTAATTTTTTTTTAATATATACAACTCCTAATATATGCATTAATTCTATATTCTAATGACAAAACGAATAAGATGGAAAGAAAGTTTAGATAATATCACATACTAAAAATAATGTAATTTTTGATTTACATGTAAGTTCATCAATATAATTTAGTCATACACACATACGAAGAAAATAATCAAAATAGAGATATATTTTGATGACAAAATGTTTCCTCTTATAGTGCAATTAATGTGCACACTCTCGGTGGATATATATTTTTTATTATGAGTAATGGAAATTACTTGTAACCTTTTAGGGTGTTACATTTGCTATCTAAATACATTGGTTAATATATATATATATATATATATATATATATACATACATATATATATATATATATATATATATATAGAGAGAGAGAGAGAGTCTATGTATGCATGTAAATTTTTTATTAAATAATTTATGCACTATGAAATTAACATTGAATAATAAATGTTATTTTTCTTGCATGATCAATGATGCATGATGCATGCTTTTCTATTTCCCTTTTTTATTGAATAATAAATGTTATTATTAACCATGAAATTAACTTTCAGCGCTTTCCTATTTTTCTTGCAAATTTACTGCTAATTTGGATTTAGTACTTACACAAAGAAAATACTATATATATTTATTATTTTGTTGATGATTTTCTTTCACTCTAAACTTTCGATCATAACCTTTCTCGAATATATTTTCCATGATTACAATCAATGTTATTAGACATATGTTTAATGACAACTACTGTTTATACAAAAGCAATATAACAGGTTTGTATAAGTTTAATCCTTCATTTAAAGCAATTGTGGCATGCAAGGTATGTTAATTTTTGTGTACATTTGAAACTTGCCACCATAGGTTATATCTCCGTATGCATGCCATTTAATTCTATGCATGTTAATTAATAAAAAAAATTCTTTTTGTTACATTTTTTTTCTATGTAATTTTCTTTTGAATTTAGAATAATAATTAAACGTTGATAAGAGAGACACCTTGTGCTTAGTCAACGAATTTATTTACTTCGTAACCTACCTAATATGAAGTGTAAACCAATAACTTGCTACAATGTGAGGAAAACATGGAACAAATACATGGCTCAAATTAGAAAGGAAAGAGACATATTGAATATTTGTTTTACAATAAACATATTGAAAAAGGTGCTATTAAGATTGAGTCCATAACGTGTATATATATATATATATTTTATGTATAAAAAAAATTATGTAAAGGATGTCATATTTAAAATAAATTGTTTAAAATATTCTAAATTCATTAAATTGACCAAAAATAATATTTTATTTTTGTTCCAAAAATTCAGGGTCGTTACAATCTCCCCCACTTAAAAACTTTTCGTCCTCGAAAAGGAATGAAGCTAAAAGTTGGTTAATTAAATAACTAATTTATATATATACTTTCTCCATTGGTTTAAATAATTTCATTAGTTGACTAACTTTCAAATATATAACTTTTTATATATTCAAAATCATATTTTCCAAAATAGAGTATAATTAATCACAAATACGTATATTATAGGCTTGCTACTCCCAACTCATTCTAGGGCATTACTTACCCCATCTCTAATGAGTTTTCTCATTCTAAGATACTGCTGATCCTATCTCTAATGAGTATTCTTATTGGATACTACTAATCCAATCTCTGATGAGTCTTTTGTTCAGTTCTAATGAGTTGTACCCCAAAGATTTGAGCTAACCAAAGCTCTGATACCACCTGTAAAGACCCGCAAATTCCCACCCTTTGAATCGACCATAAACCACACAGGTCTGACCCAAAAGGTGAAAATCTACGAATACTTTAACTTTGGGGATACAACATATCAGAACAAAAACACAGACTTTTATAACATCAATAATAAATGTTATATCAGAGTACAGAATATATCAGAGTACATCGATAAATAATACAGCGGAAGAAACATTTAAATTAAATTAAATACATTGCAGCGGAACTAATCTCAGCGGAAGGCCATCAATATTCTGGACCCGGCTTCAGACTTCAATCCAGGATCCTGCTTAACTATATCTGCAAAAGGCTACTCGACTGCCCGTGTGGAAAGAGGGCACCCGAGTTTGCAAAGTGAAACAAACTACAGGTCAGTCGTGGGACTGGTGTGAGAATTCTTAACTAGTTTAACTAATAGTAATAAGGCAAATCCAAGGACCACGCCGCTAACGCGGAACGGGTTTACTCCAATGGATTGCCGTGCATAATAAAGTAAATCGTTAAACAACGCAATGTCTTTTTGGAAAAATGAAACCATTATAAGACCCAAGTCCCATCACACAATGCAACGCACACCAGAGGATAGGGTTTTACCTTATAATGGTCAAAAGATGCTTGATACGTAAAAAACGATAGTATTATTAGTGTGTATATGTTTTAAATAAAAACATTTCAATCATAAGTATCAATCCTAGACGACATGGGTACCATATATCATGTCGCCAATACTAGTTCTACAATCAAAACCGCAAGGTCGTATTGGAAATTGGATTTCCATCATGAGTCGAGGCTAGGGGCAAGCTCCTCTCCGATTCGAGACACTCTAGCAAATGCCTCAGGATTCCCCGCAGTGAACCCTTGGATGCGGTAGGGCCGGTCCCCGCCTATGGGCAGTGGATTAGTTATGCCTGAACACACGTTTCTCGGTCCCTTTGGACCTATAGTATGACCACTAACGGCCTATAAAAAAACGAGGCGCCTCAAAATCCATCATCCACATAAGTAAAATGTCAGGGCTGGTAGGTCACTGACACCACTCTAGCTAGAAAGAAACGTGTGCACTCCCTACGGTCCATATCCCGTTTTTGACTCATACCGGGGTGTGAGGCTCGCGAAGTCACGATATACACAAAGCTATGCCTAAACAGACTATGCTTTGATCATCATCCACAAGGCCTGCTTTTCAACAAAGCCTTGATCAATGCATCTTAGCATGCCACATCATCACTCCATATCACACTACCAATCCTTTGCCGAAATATATGAACGGGTGTTAAGCAAAAGAATAAATTCTCCGCCACCAAACATCCATACATTTGACAGAAGATTAATAACATGATATATAATGGAGTACGATGTCAGACACACGATCCATTTATAAGCTTATGCTCTGGGTCTGAGCGAAAGCCAAACCCGTACAAATCAACACTACGTCCGGGCAACTCCTACTATTACCTTATCATGGTAGCGAGCCATTCTAATGCAACAGTCATCATCGTCCATTCGATGTGGAGATTTGACGGTCTTCTATCGCCGTCTTCCAATCTTGGATTATTAACGTCGTTTAATTATTTGGAATGAGATGAACTCGGGCTTTCCAAATAATCCTCGTATATATACATATATATATATATATATATATATATATATTTAAAATCTTTCTTACCCATTAATAATTATTTTTATTAAAGATTCATTCCTATTTTAATTATTTAAAATAATTAAATTTTTATATAACGACGCCTTAAGTCCATGGGCGACTATGGCGCTGCATTCAACCAATTTTGATTTTCACATTTACCAGAATCTAACCATTGGATCTTAACGTAATATATATCGTTGGAAAGATTTTTCCAAGACGGTCCTAACGGTTTCAGTTTCAAGAAAATCCGACGGTCGGATCTTCTTGTATAGTCACTTAAAAGTACGATTTCAAAACGCGAACAACCGCGCTTGATTCGTTTAATTTTATATATATATATATATATATACACAAATAATTCGTTTAATTTATCGTTCTTACATACATCTCCCCTTTTCCTTTATTCCTTTTCCATTTTTTTTCCACTTCTTAATCTTACATGAAAAAGGTTATTTATAATTAGGCGGTGAATTATTCCCTTTTATTTTATTTTTATTTTTAAAATCTTTATAATTTACATTAAAACGTAAATTATAATTCATCGCTCTATTTATTCCATTTCATCTTTCAATTATATTATGATTCCATTTACATATATAAAATACTCATTCTCTTTCTAAATGCATTCTCAATCTCCATTACATCTAAAATGTAATTTTATTTTACGATGACATTTCCATTCTATTCACATTATAAATAATGTGCATGTCCTACGATGAAAAATTCTCTTTTAATATGCATTAAAAATAATGTATTTTTATCCTACGGTATGTTTTTCTTTTTATTAACATTGAAAATAATGTTACCCTAACATACAATGCATTTTCTATTTTTATTAACATTGAAAATAATGTTAATTTTTCTATCTTTACATTACGCATGAAAAATGTATATTTTGATACATCGCAAATTCCTACTTTATATTTACAAAATAAAGAGTAAACCTTGTCATGCGGTGAATTCCTACCTTATTTTACAAATAAAAAGTAAATCTTATCATACAGTGAAAATGCCAACTTACTTTTACCAATAAAAGTGTACGTCTTATCATGTGGTGAAAATACTCTAATATTAACATTATAAATAAATGTTAATGCCAATTTCTCTTACAATGTAAATTTCTCTTTTTATACATACATTAATAAAAGTGTGTTAATACATACTGTGCAATCTTCTTTTTAATCAATATCAAAAATAATGTTAAACAATCTTTTCTTTTTATATAACATTAAAATAATGTTAATAAATCATATGGTCCATTCTCTTTTAATATTTACATTAGAATAATGTAAATCAATCTTTCCTTTTCATATACATTTATAAATAATGTACATTTTTCTTACGAGGTAAATTATCTTTTGTTTAACATTATAAATAATGTTAATCTTACATACGGTTCAATTCCTTTTTATTAACATTAAAAATAATGTTAAATTTACATACGGTTCAATTTCTTTTTATTAGCATTAAAATAATGTTAAATTTACATACGGTTCAATTCTTTTTTTCTTTTATTTACATGTATACTGTAAATGTCTTTTATTCTTTTCTCTTTACACTAAAAATGTAAATTCTCTTTTTATTTTTCATTTGCATAGAAAATGTAAATGTTTCTTTTTATTTTACATTTACATAAAAATGTAAATGTTTTTCTTTATTCTCTTTTTACATAAGAAAATGTACATATTGCTTTTATTTCCTTTACATTAGAAAATAATGTTACTTTTCTTATTTCCTATACATTAGGAATAATGTTTCTTTTTCTTATTTTCTTTACATTAGAAAATAATGTAACTTTTTCTTATTTTCTTTACATTAGAAAATATACATATTTTATTCTTTTTCTTTTATTTTACATTAGAAAATGTTAATGTATTTTTTTCTTTTTCTTTTTAACAAAGAAAATGTTTGAAATTATTTTTCTTTTAACAAAGAAAATGTTAATGTCTTTTTCTTTTTAACAAAGAAAATGTTTATGTCTTTTTCTTTTTAACAAAGAAAATGTTTGAAAAGTCAATCTATATTTCTATGTAATATTTGCATTGTAAAATGCAAATAAAAAGGGGAATTTCATTTCTAATATAGACGTCTTTTCTAGTGCAAACATTTCTAATCTGAATATAATTTCTAATGCACATGTTTGATTCATTTCAACTATATAATATGACACTAGTATTGGGTGTCACTACAACCATATTAACACAACCATATAGATTAACGCACAGTGATTTTTTTTTTTTTGGGTGTCGCTATAATCATATTAACCCAACTAGATAAATTAACATAACAGTGGAATTTTGGGGGGTCACTACACCCATATAAACACAACGATGAAATATGTGATACAATACTCAAATTATCGCTACGGTGGTTTTTGGTGTCATAATATCCAAATTAACACGACGGTGTAAATTGCGTCATCACACTATTTTAACACAAGTACAATTGGGTGTAGTCCTGATGAGTCACAATAAAGGTCCCAACTTCACTTTTATTTGTAAATGAAAATGGATATTTAAACTCACATTTTATATTATACATAAAAGTAAAGGTTAAACTTGCATTCCATTATGTTCACCAAAACCAAAATAAAAATTAGTATTTTGATTTGTGCATAAGATAAACATTTGCTTTTATTTTAGTAAGCAAAATAAAGATAAAAATTGTCCTTTAATTTATGACCATAAAAATTGTTCTTTTTATCTTGTTGACAAAACCAACATAAAAATTGGTCTTTTTATTATGTTAACAAAAATAAACATAAACATTGGCCTTAACAGATGCAACATAAAAATTGGTCATTTTATTTTGTTAACAAAAGAAACATAAGATTTAGTCTTTTTACTTTGTCAACAAAAACTATGTTAAAATTGTCCTTTTTATTTTAACAACAAAATTAAATGTTAAACTTGAAAACAAAATAAACAAACAAGATTGTATGTCTTAATTTTATTTAAGAAAATAGAATGAAAATAAAAACCAAAATTAAAGTAAAACTTTATCATTTATGTTTTGTAAATAAAATTTTAGCCTCAAATAGAATGGAGCAAAGATAGAAATAAGATGGGAATTTTATTATGACTACATCAAGATTTTACAGGTCTGACTAACATAGTTATTCCATAGTATCACCACACATTCCAATGACCATGTGAACATCGCATACAAATATCACCATAACACAGATCAAGAACAATAGTATACAAATCAGAATCTCACGATTAACATTATCATATAATTATTTAATTTAGATCAGAGTTCTCACCTTGATTAGCGAGAGAAAAAAAATCATTTACGTCTGCTGCTTTTTAATTTCGAGAATCAGAAAGTTTGATCCAAAATTTCGGCGAATCCGAGCGCTGTATGACAAAACTAATGGTATGTGTAGCTTCGTATCGTTGAGACCTTCGTTCTGATATATAATTTGCTATGGTTTGGAGTGGTTTGATTTTCATCATGTATTTTGAGGAGAAGAGAGCCGCCATTGCAAAGAGCAGGAAGAGGGAACTTAGAATTAGATTTTAGAGGATGATTAGGGTTAGGGAATATGAGACATTATTTAGGAGTAGGTAGTTTTCAGTTTAGGCCCATGTTTGTTTTAAAATTTAATATTTTATTTACATTTAAGTCCATTTTTAACGTCTTAAATTTCGTACGTTTGGTGCCTTTTTATGCAGCTACTTATGTATCCAACCACTAATTGTTCCTTTTATTAACTTTTTGTCTTCTTGTGCATAAAAAAGAAGCTAGTTAGGAGAGAGATTTAATTTTAAATACATATATAAATACACCCACACACACAAGCATATAGATATATACAAACATATACGCATTAGTAATTTTTTTTTAATACATACAACTCCTAATATATGCATTAATTCTATATTCTAATGACAAAACGAATAAGATGGAAAGAAAGTTTAGATAATATCACATACTAAAAATAATGTAATTTTTGATTTACATGTAAGTTCATCAATATAATTTAGTCATACACACATACGAAGAAAATAATCAAAATAGAGATATATTTTGATGACAAAATGTTTCCTCTTATAGTGCAATTAATGTGCACACTCTCGGTGGATATATATTTTTTATTATGAGTAATGGAAATTAATTGTAACCTTTTAGGGTGTTACATTTGCTATCTAAATACATTGGTTAATATATATATATACATATATATATATATATATATATATAGAGAGAGAGAGAGAGAGTCTATGTATGCATGTAAATTTTTTATTAAATAATTTATGCACTATGAAATTAACATTGAATAATAAATGTTATTTTTCTTGCATGATCAATGATGCATGATGCATGCTTTTCTATTTCCCTTTTTTATTGAATAATAAATGTTATTATTAACCATGAAATTAACTTTCAGCGCTTTCCTATTTTTCTTGCAAATTTACTGCTAATTTGGATTTAGTACTTACACAAAGAAAATACTATATATATTTATTATTTTGTTGATGATTTTCTTTCACTCTAAACTTTCGATCATAACCTTTCTCGAATATATTTTCCATGATTACAATCAATGTTATTAGACATATGTTTAATGACAACTACTGTTTATACAAAAGCAATATAACAGGTTTGTATAAGTTTAATCCTTCATTTAAAGCAATTGTGGCATGCAAGGTATGTTAATTTTTGTGTACATTTGAAACTTGCCACCATAGGTTATATCTCCGTATGCATGCCATTTAATTCTATGCATGTTAATTAATAAAAAAAATTCTTTTTGTTACATTTTTTTTCTATGTAATTTTCTTTTGAATTTAGAATAATAATTAAACGTTGATAAGAGAGACACCTTGTGCTTAGTCAACGAATTTATTTACTTCGTAACCTACCTAATATGAAGTGTAAACCAATAACTTGCTACAATGTGAGGAAAACATGGAACAAATACATGGCTCAAATTAGAAAGGAAAGAGACATATTGAATATTTGTTTTACAATAAACATATTGAAAAAGGTGCTATTAAGATTGAGTCCATAACGTGTATATATATATATATTTTATGTATAAAAAAAATTATGTAAAGGATGTCATATTTAAAATAAATTGTTTAAAATATTCTAAATTCATTAAATTGACCAAAAATAATATTTTATTTTTGTTCCAAAAATTCAGGGTCGTTACATCTACAAATCTGAAAAATTCACTTTTTAGAATTATTGTACATCTATAAGATTTTGGGAATTGTAGGCTAAAGATTTATTTAGATTCATATTTGGATAGCTTTCAGGTGAGTGGAAAATTTATATACATAGTTTATAATTACTTGATTAGTTTGTTTGGAATAAATCTAAAATGTATGCCTAAAAGTTTATCAGATTTGTTCATTATTTTGTCAAATCTAAAATAATAGGTTGTGGTTTGAATATTGGAAATTTGTAGGCTTATCTTGTTTATTTTATTATTGCCTAAAATTGTATTTATATTTGTTGTAATTATTGTATACACTTTAGATCTGAAAATCAGTCCCAAAACCATTGCCAGAACTTGTAATTTCATTCTAGATCCATAGTTTTAGTGTTGATTTGACGTTTATGTAAATATAGATTAAAAGATTATGCCTGTTTATGTTTGACGGTGTCGGAATTTTACTTAGTTGCTGTAGAAATTCCCTTTTCATTTTTTTTGACAAAAAGGACATTGTCTCAAATCAGCAACAAATATGTACAAAACAATTAGAAAGGGATTTGTGAATTTACGTATATTTGTATGTAATTTACAACAATCATTCCAAAAACATATATTTCTAATTTCTTCTGATTTGAAATCCGTTTATATTCTCTTATTAATTATTTTGTGTAAATTTACAATAACTTCAGTTATTAACCTTTTTATAAGAATTTGAGTCTTAAACAACATTAAACATAGAAAGGTATGTTTTGTTCTTATTTTAGACCAAAACATAAATGGTTAATAATTATAAAACAAAATATAGTAACTACGTTAAATGCACCTAAATAATATATATACTATATTCATATCTGCCTGAATCTACATAAATAATGAAAATATATTATTATAATAAATGATTGTTGTATGTTTGAATATTTTTCGTTTTTGTGGAGATATAATCCAAATAAAAGGAAATAGGTATTATGACTGTTGTAGCAATAAATGAATTTGATTTGCTATAAATAAGGTCATAAATAAAATAAGGAATGTTGTAATCATACTTGATTAGGGAAAATAATTGAATAGGATAAACATGCCAAATGGTTACAATTTGAACTGTGTTAGAAATAGAAATTATAACTCCAATTACGGAACTTAATAAATTATATATATATATATATATATAAAATAATAAATAAGGGGAAATTGAAAATACAGTAATAAATGGAGTTATAATATATTGAGTAGAATTAAAATGAGGTTGATATAAATAGGGAAATTAATGCATTAGAAAATATGGCCGTTAGTGTCATCAATGCCATTTTATAGATTAATTGGTTTCTTAGGAAATATGATCATTAAGGTCTTTAGTGGCGGATAATGTGACGACCCCAAACCCCGATAAGACGATGGCAAGGATAATCTTTGGAATATAACACATGAAAAAATAACAGCAGAACAGAAATAATTAAATACACCAGATAATGTACAATAGAATACACTGGATAAACATAATCATCTGAGTTACACAGTATATAGGGTCACACATAGTACAAATACAGTTCAGCTATACATAAATGTCTACAGTGGAAATCTAAACATAATATGTACAACAGGAGCTGAACAGCATAAAAAGAGATAAATGATAGAATCCATCTTCAGCTCCAGCTATCCAGAAAGAGCCTGCTAAAACCTAAATACAAGGCTGCTCGTGTAGAAATAAGGGCATCCGAGTTTGCAAGTGAAACAAACTACAAGTCAGTCATGGACTGGTATGAGAAATCTACTTAACTTATTTTATAAAATGGCCAATCACAAGACCATGTCACTTTCTCGGAACGGTTTACTCCATTGGATTGCCAGTGCTTTAAAACAAGTAAATCTTTTAAACCTCGCAAAGTTTTTTTATAAAAATGAAGTCATTATAAGACTCAGTTCCCATTACACAATGCAACACAAACCGGAGGATAGAGTTTTACCTTATAATGGCCAAAATATGCTTGATACGAATAAAATAAGAGCATTTGATATTACTACTAGTGTTTATATGTTTCAAAAACAATTTCAAATCATAAGTATCAATCATAGACGGCATTAATGCCCCATACCACTATGTCGCCATATATAGGTATACAATCAAAACCGCACGATGTTGTATTTGGAAATTGGATTTCCGTCATGAACCAAGGCCAGGGATCTTCCTTACCGGTTCGAGACAATCTAGCCTACCATGTCTCAGGCAAGTACTCAGTCAAGCCTTGGATCATCAAGGCCGGTCCACAAGATGTGTATTAAACTTAAACCCTAAGCACTGCGTTTCCCCACCCTATGGGGCGTAAACTGGTCATCCACCGACCAAACTATCGGCCCCGAAGAGACCGATCTAACTGAGGCGCCTTGCTATCCATCATCCACGTAAGTAAAATGCCCGGGCGTGTCCAACCCAAAACACCACTCCTAGCTACAAAGAAACGCAGGTCCTCCTTGATGTCCTCTCCCGTTTCTGGCTCATACCGGTGTGTGAGGCTCCCGAAACAACGCTATATACAAAGCTATGCCACACAGGCCGCGCTTTGATCATCAACCACAAGACTTTGCTTTTCGACAGAAGTCTTGATCATCTTCCACTTAGGCATGCCACACGGGAAATTCACTCCATGTGACTGATTTCTATCAATATATAACCTCTGAGCTTGTACGTCTCAGAGAAGGGCGTTAAGCAAGAGAATAAATTCTCCGCCGCCAAAAGAGATATATATTTAATAAAGATCAATCAGCACAAAACAAAATCCAATGTCAGACACATAGTCCATTTACAAGTTCATTTTGGGTCTGAAGGAAACCAGAGGCACTCAATACCTCGCATATCCGTACAATCAACAAGTAAGTCCAGACGGCCGCTACTTCAGCCCCTTCAAGGTAGCTACTCCTATCATGAGCATCAGTGGCACCCCTCCATTCGATGTGAAGATCATCGATCTTGCACCGTCTTCATGTCTTCGACCTTTAATCGTCGATCAATTATTTGATATGAGAATTAACTCGGCCTTTTCAAATAATTCACATTTAGAATTTCAAATCAATTCATTTCAATGGTTAAATTATTCGACACCAATAATTCAATTCATTAATGTAATTTTCACGCCAAACTCATTCAACCATCAGATATCCAATAAACCGAGCAAATTCAGTTTATTTCCATTCCATATCGTTTATAATATTTTATCACGATTTATCGCTATTTTTATTTATTTAAAAATAGCCAATTCACTCAAACGACGCTTTAGGCCATAACGAGGACGTGGCGCTGTTTTTCTTCAGATTTGATTTACACATATCTGAAAATCTAACCATTGCATCTTCACAAATTTTATATCATTAAAAGATCTTTTCAAAACAAATCCGACGGTTTCAGTTTTGGAAAAAATCCGACGGTCGGATCTCCCGCACTAATCATTTGAAGTTACGATTTCAAAATACGAACCGCAACGTCGTTATTCAATTTTAATTTAATTATATATATATATAATCGATTCTGGCGCTGTTTTTCTTCAGATTTGAATTAAACATTCCAGACAATCCAACCATTGGATCTTCACAAAGTGGGTGTCGTTGGAAAGATATTTCCAATGCGAACCCAATGGTTTCAGTTTCGGGAAAATCCGATGATCAGATCTCCCGCACTAATCATTTGAAATCACGGTTTAAAAATACGAACTGCAGCTTCGTTATTCAATTTATTTCATTTATATATATATATATAAATATAATTCATCGTTCGATTTCAAAACCATATTCACTTCATATATTTGACAAAAATGATATTTTTATCATCAAAAATATTTATTCAACACATGAATAGTTTTAGCACTTCATATTCACAATAAAAATGTAGATTTTATTGTTCAATCTATATATTCAACACATGAATGTTTTCGACTTCACACATACGATAAAAATATGAGTTTTATCGTTCTAGTCCTTTATTCAACACATGAATATTTTCTGTTGTTTATATATATAATAAAAATGTGATTTTTATTGTAAAACAATTTATTTCAAAACACGATTATTTTTCATAGTTTATACGTAAGGTAAAAATGTTATTTTTGGTGTTAAAACAATTTAGTTATAATGCTAGTATTTTATGTAGTCTATACATATAATAAAAATGTTATTTTTATCTTTCAAAGAATTTATTCAACACATGAACCTTATTCAACACATGAATTTCTATTCAACACATGAATTTCTATTCAACACATGAATATAGTTTAGCACATGAAAATAATTCTAACACATGAATATTATTGAAAATTTCGGCAGCATAACGGCAGGGTAGTTAAAACCGGGACCGTCCCTAGTATGGCTCCTCGTTCTACCTTAAAACCTCGCGGTTTTTGACAATGGGGATTTCATGCATCTAATTCGTACGCAGACGAGCATGTTTATTTTTCTTTTCCACAAACTAATCCTATGTTGTTTCATCCAAAATAATTCTCAACCACAAACAGGTATTTTTCAACCACAATCATTCATTCATGATTTTCACCAAATTTCACATCAACCAATAATCCAAACAATATCACAACCAATAAATATCGTCCATGGTTTGTGGACGAGGAGAGTATATATATATATATTCGTATATAAATGTATTTCAATTTCATTTCAATCATTTCAATGCATATATAATTTTTACAACGTGTAATGTCCCGTATTCTTCTGGCCATTTTATTGAAATATTTTATTTATTAAAAATATTGGTTTGAATTTAAATGATCGAATTTAACAATTTATTTGGAATATATTATTTAAGTAACTAATAAAATAATATTTTAATTTCCAGATTATTTGGGGAAATATAGAATTTGCCATATATTGCGATCGAGCAGTTTAAATTGGTAAAATATTGGTTATATTAAATTTACAATGACGATTTCATTTATTTAACGACGGTCGAGCAATATGGTTTATAATTTAATTAAATAACGAGCTGCAGCGGCGCGGCAGTTCACGGTTTGGCGTTTTGAACTTCAATCGGTCGTACCGGGTTCAAAATAAGTCGGATTTCCTCGAAACAAGAAACGTTGGGACTGGTTTGATGATATCTTTCCAATGGCAGAGAAAAATCCAGTTTTCATCGTGTAGATTTTATTTTATTTCCAAATCAAATTTTGAAAAGGTCGCTATGGAATTTATATATATATTTTATTGATTATTTATATAGAATAAAGGGTTTTTTAAATATTTTAAATATCGATTTGGCTTCAAACTCAACCCGGGCTATTTTATCTTGGTAATATACGATATTCTGGTCGTGTATGGCGAATGGCAATACTTTATATATATTATATTGAAGTATTTTAAAATTATTTTATTTTATTTTAAATTGGCAGTTATAAAAGGGACATTTTCCAAACAACCTTTGTTTTCGACGAAACAAATTTTGTTGGGACCGTAACAGTAAATTATTGCTAGATTCTCAAGTTGCACGCATAATGGTGTTATTCTGTGAGCGTGGCAAAATAAAATGCAAAATAAATCGATCAATTTGGACGTGTACGAACGCTATTTGAGCAAACGAACTTGGAATTCGATGAAACAAGTTTCATTAGGACCGTATCGTAAAATTATACTACGCCGTCCATTCACATCTCGAACTGGGTTTGTATGTGAGCGCAACAGCGAATAAACAACGTTCGAAAACGCGATAGGTACGAAATAAATATCATTAGTCGTCATCACGCGTCACGTCGACTAAAAATAATATTTTTTACAATTATATATACACCTAAAATCAGAACTTAGCCCAAAACATTTTCCTCCATCCATGTAATTTTGCAGAAAAGTCCCTGTTTACATTTCAATTTATATCTCCCAATCCGAGAGGAATTTGTGAGGGCAACCTGAGCAAAAGTGGTAGATCGGGGTGTTATCTACCTACTGTAAAAAGTTGGGTGAGTTTCATCGATTGTGGTGGTCGGAATCGAGGGAAAACCGTGAATTTCCAGTTTTGTTTTTGGCCCAAATTTAGGAGTTTGGGTTGATTTAGGGTGACGGGACCTTGGGGGTTTTGTAGAGGAGAGGCAAGGCTTCGATTTGGCGGTGGTGGCGTGACCTCTGGTGGTCGGGAGTGTCGGGAATCAGCAGATGAACGGAGGACAGCTTTTTCCATTCAGTTTCAAGAGTAGAGTTGGGTTTTGTGGATTTTCCAGTGCCCTCGGTCAGTGGTGGCGACGTGAGCCTGTCGGGTCAGGTGCTGGGTTGGATGGTGGTTCCAAGGGAGGTGGTCTGGTGGTCCCACATGGGTTGTGGTGGCGGTTATTCGGGCGAGAACGGAAATTGGTTTGGGGAAAATTCCAACGGTGTTGGCGGGTTTTGAGGTGGACTGTTTCTAGTGGAGTAGCGGCGTTGATGGGCGGACGTGGTGACGAGGCTGTGGCAGCCTCCGGTGGTCGGAATCATCACTAGCGATGGTGAGTTGTAGTGGAGCAAGCCGTGTATCCCTATGAAGAAAGTGATCGGGTTTTGTTCAGATCGGAAGAGAAAACGCGTATCACTGTTAAAGGGTGCTGACGTGGATAGTTAACCGTTATTAAGGTAATAAATTTTTATTTAATTAATAATTAAACTTAATTAATAATCGATAAATTTGTCAAACCATATTTATATGATAACTTTCTCATAAGATAACGAAATTTCGCGAAACAGGATCCTTTGGGATCGCAAGGACGAGGCCTAGACGATGGCACTGACTAGGCTCTGATCTAATGCAGTTGAAATTTCAGCAAATTTTGAATGCTCGACTCAAATTAGATGCAACAAACGCGCCAACCGTCAACTAGAATAATCTAGTGAGTTAATTCTCACACCTTCTGGAGTCCTGTGATGTGGTAAATCCATAGAAAAATATAATTCACCATTTACAGTATAAATTGGTTGATTGAATGCGATGGATGAAAATTGGTTGTTTATTGTTTGATTGGTTGCAGTTATTTATATTCCATCATTTATTTAATCCGTATATTTCACCCAACTGTTATCTGTGAGGCAGAGAAGGACAGGTTGGAGGGATCCGATCGGATTCCTCAAATAAACTGTATTTTTAACTATTGTGCATATATGAAGTGTTCAACCGGACTGACACCAAAACCCATTTAAATGTGATGGTTGAATATCATTGTTGTATTTGAAATCAATCGACAGTGTTGATTAGGATAATGGCCTAAATGGTATTGTTTAAACGTCGTTCTACTGTCAGGTGGATCGACGCAGTTTTATACTTATAAATTTATTTTATAACTGAATTAAAGTTTTCGACAATTTTATGTAAGTAATTAAATTAGAAGTTTTATAAATATATATTTTTAATCGAGTTTATAAAGGGATTATTTAAATGGTTTACACCAGCTTTAAAAGCAGGAAAAACCACAGATTTTACCTGCGGACTGATGGGAAAATTGTTTTTAAACAACTAAAAGGTGATTTTAAATTAATTGAGTTATTTAATTAATTTAAAAGGGAAATGACAAATGGAATTCAATGAATGGTTAACCGAGGTGTACGGTTGACCAAATCAACCGTGTTTAGCTTAAATTCAAAATGAGACCAACATGAAATGGAATGGAATTAATTGGGTTCTGAATATTCGTCAAATTTGGCAAGAGGTGTTTAATAATTAGTTAATCTTTGATTAACTATAGTTAAGGGAATTCTTGAATTGTTTAGTGTTACCTTTTTTAGTTAATCTTCGATTAACAAAACCTCAAAATAATTATTAAATTCGTTATGTAATTAATAAAGTAAAGTATTGTTTAATTTGTTTTTAAAGGTGGTAATTATCATATTTTTGATAAATAGCAAAGTTAACTATTCTTATATAGTTAATGTTGATGTTATTATTATTATTTTTGACAATTAGAGAAATGACCTTTAAATAGGAATTCAATTAAGAAGTGACTTAAGTGGCATTATGGTTCGACCAAGGAAGTGGGGAAAGTTTATAAAGAGGTTTATAATCCAAGTTTCAGATGAGGATGGTAAATGGAATCGGTAAGTAAAGGTGGTATTTTATAGATATTTACTTAATTAAACAAGTTAAGTAAAGAGAGGATTAAACGAGGATTTCAATATAAGGGATGGTTTTAAAACTCGATTTGAAATCAGAGGAAAAATGAGATTTTGATGTTAGTGGATAAACTAATATTATTCTAGGGTAAGAACGGGTCGATCAAGGTCTGAGAGGTAACTAAAATACCCCAACTTGATTGGCTTCACTATTATCGAGGAATGGTATTAGTTTGGAGCGAGTGAAGGTGTTGAAATTGGTTTTACTCTATATGAGGAATATCGAACTCTAATGCAGGGTCTTGGGAAATTAAATAATATTTCGATATTAGTTTCAAAAGAAATAAGAATATTGATTTCAAATTTTATTGATCATTTGTTATTCAATTAGAGTTGATCGAATATAGTATTTAAGGTAGAGTTATTCAAGCATAGTTGTTCAGGAAGAGTTGTCGTTGCATACGAGTGCTAGCGTAATTCATAGGGCTGCAGGTAGCCTACGGCGGTCGGATGTTTCCTAGGGAATCAGGTGTAACCATTGTGATCGCTGCGATTTAGAGTCAAGCGAATGGAGTAAGTTGAATATTAGTTGATTGATAGGAGTAATCAAGTCAAGTTAGTCTAGTTGAGTTAATTAAGTCAAGTTAGTCAAGTTAAGGTTTATCGATCAAAGTAAATCAGTCAGAATTAATCAAAGGAAATTTGGCTTATATCATTAAGTATATACATATATGGATATCGTGAGTTGCTTGAATATAATAAAAAAGAAAACGGGTTTTAAACAAATATATCGATATTCCCGACGGAAATGGAAAGCTGGGTAGGGATATATATATATATACACACACACAAACGCGTACTCAAAATCATATAAATAGTTCCGTTATTATAAAATAAGGTTAAATCAAATGTTTTTGAATGCATTGGAAGATTTAAAGGTTTATTAACTATTGGGTTAAATATATTTTAATTGGTCCAGGTTATGCCAAGTACTGAATCAGTGGAATCATTTCATTCACACTATTGTATTTGATAGATAAATCACCGACTATCAAAAGCTGACCAATACGCTTGTTGGTATGGAAAGCCCGGAATCGATTCATATTCGAATACCATTCCTATCAACAAATATGTGAAGACGTCGATTGAAGATGGAGCAAGTGAAGATGGTGGATCTTCATAAGCGGAAGGACTGCTTGTCGAATTTCTCTGGCTTGCAACCAGGGTTATTCGGTTGTGATTCTGTCGTGGTTGAAATCCACTGGTTGCAAGGACTACTCGCTACTGATCCATGGGGTGATTCCTATATTGGATGCAGTAGGAGGGTGCCTTCGGTTCATCCTGTTCCTGGATGAATTGTATGGATGAGTGTCTGACAGAGTATTTCCAAAGGGGTCACGTACGTTGATTTCTTCAAACGTGCGATAGTGGTTGGCGGGGAATGGCAGTTCTCTTAGCTTAACTGCTAGAGTATTTTTGTGGATGTCAATTAGTGATATCTGATGATTTGACGATGTGTCATTCTAAGTGAATAGTGGCCAGATGTACGAAGAGGAATTCTAGCCTCAAGCCTCATCAACCGAGAAATGACAAAAATCGGCCAGGCAACATGGCTATGTGGGTTGCTCCCATTAGGGTGTATGATCACCTATCTAGAGAAATTCCATTTACTTCTTTAAATCTATATTCGATGCTGTCCCTTTTTGGGAGGCGGTTGCTGATCCCAACTGTCGGTGATATACATTCGATACACTCAAGCGAAATGAGTGGTTGGTCATGTGAGGGCCAGGTAGCAAGACGTTCTTGTTGAACCCAGTGTATTCGCCTCTAGAGATACACTATCGGCAGGTGGTCCCATACCTTGTCAAGGTTGGAATCCAATATCCAATAAGCGCCCGCGGTTTTCGATTGTATATATATATGGGGAGCATGAGATGCAAGCGTTCCTCTAGATTGTTATTATTTGTATTTAGACATTATGATAATATCAGAGCAAGCTATGATTTCGAAACTGTTTTGGGTTATAGTAAGGTAAAAACCGTCCATGTTTATATGTGGACTGGTCTTACTATTATCGTTTAATTTCAAAAGTATTTTCTAAAGTTGAGCGAGTTGTGTGTTCTGTGAATTTATCATTGATAGTGTTCCAGACTGACCCGGTGTATTTTGCTTTGCTTCAAATGTGCTCGGGTCAGACCGAGTGTATTTACATGTTATATTCGCTTGGAGTTTTCAGGAGCTAGAAGCAGGAGGCTTCACTGCTAGTTATATAAAATATTTTTCTACTGTGTCTGATGTATTCTATACTCTGATATTTGGTATGTATATACAGTTCTTTGTATAAAAAGATTTGTTATATTATATTTTATTCATTCCGCTGTGAGATTCTGATATGTGTTCTTCTTCTTTCTTTTATTCTAATATTTCTTTATTTCTTATCTCACCCTCTAATTTCTTTCTCATGACAATCCAGTGTTTTCGATGCTTGAATAGTCGACATGTTGATTTTATGTCGATTTTCAAGGAAAAAATCTCTGGGTCGTTACAGTGGTATCAGAGCTGGTTGCTTAATTGGTACGGAAGATAGGGGGTTCTCGCTTCACGTTTGGCAGCGAACGGGAGACTCTTACCCCTACATCTCCCGACAATGTGGGTTGGTCGAGTCGAGAGGCTGGCCATAAAAGCAGTTCTGAGGTATCTCTGTAAGCCACGTCGGGAGGTTAGCCCTCTGCCTTAGGTCGTTACAGTGGTATCAGAGCTGTTGGTTTAAAGATAACCTTGGCTCTATGGCGTGACTCAATAAAGATGGGGTTAGTAATGCCCTAGATTGAGTTCGTATATATATATACGAGATCAAGTATTTGTAATTTGATATAAAATATATTTTTAAAAATATTTTTGACCAATATATTTTGTAAAATAATAAAGGTGATGATTTCCGTAAATAATTATAATATGGAAAATCAATTGGATTGTTGATTTGAATGATATGCTTGGACTGTGTTGTGGATTGCTTGGATATAAATCTGAAATGGATAGACTTGGTTGAAAACCAATGTGAAATAACAGGTTGAATAAATCAATTCAGATAAATTTCAATGGATAATTAAAGAAATAAAAGAAGTAATTATGATTATAATCTTGGGTGGATTGAATTGTGTGTATAGTTGGCTGATCTGGATGATATAGATATGTTGAACATAACTGATGTTGCTTTGATAAATGATGAAATTCATTTGAGTTGAGAAACATGTGCAGAAGTGCCAATTCAGTTTTAAAATCCGTCTAGGAGAGAGAATTCTGGAGTTAACTGAATACAGTTTGAGTATAGAGCTGCAGTATAACTAAGCAAGCTCGAATATAAAATATATCGCTTATCGCATAATAACGCTCGCAAAAAGGTACGCCTACAAAATTATGAATTTTGATTTTTGTTTGGGATTTGAGTTTCGTTTTTGGATTTTCCGACAATGGTGGTCGATGTATATTTATTTCTTGAACCTGCAATTTTGCAGATGGTCCTCCGTACAGGGGAGACTCTACCGAAATTTTTCCAAAATTTATGGTGTCAGAAAATTTTTGGAAATTTTTGGGAAATTCTTTTACTTGAAATAAATTGGTTTTAAAACCAATTGGGTCAGTTTGAAAATAAGTTCGAGTTTTAAAATTAATTATTTTTGAAAAGATAATGGGATTTAACATTCTTTCTACCTTAGCAATTTCGAGGACGAAATTATTTTAAGGGGGAAGGAATGTAATGCCCCATATTTTTCTGGCTATTTTATTGAAATGTTTTATTTATTTAAAATATTGGTTTGAATTTAAATGATCGAATTTAACGATTTATTTGGAATATATTATTTAAATAAATAATAAAATAGTATTTTAATTTCCAGAATATTTGGGGAAATATAGAATTTGCCATATATTGTGATCGGGCAGTTTAAATTGGTCAAATATTGGTTATATTAAATTTACAACGACGATTTCGTTTATTTAACGATGGTCGAGCGATATTGTTTATAATTTAATTAAATAATGAGCTGCAGCGGCGCGACAGTTCGCGATTTGACGTTCTGAACTTCAGTTGGTCGTACCGGGTTCAAAATAAGTCGGATTTCCTCGAAACAAGAAACATCGGGACCAGTTTGACGATATCTTTCCAATGGCAGAGAAAAATCCAGTTTTCATTATGTAGATTTTATTTTATGTCCAAATCAAATTTTGAAAAGGTCGCTATGGAATTTATATATATATTATATCTATTATTTATATAGAATAAAGGGTTTTTAAATAATTTAAATATCGATTTGGCTTCTAATTCAACCCGGGCTATTTTATCTTGGTAATATACGATATTCTGGTCGTGCATGGCCGATGGCAATATTTTATATATATATTATATTGAAGTATTTTAAAATTAATTTATTTTATTTTAAATTGGCAGTTATAAAAGGGACATTTTTCAAACAACCTCTGTTTTCGACGAAACAAATTTCATTAGGACCGTATCGTCAAATTATACTACGCCGTCCATTTGCATCTCGAACGGGGTTTGTATTCGAGCGCAGCAGCGAATAAACAACGTTCGAAAATGCTATAGGTACGAAATAAATATCGTTAATCGTCATCACGCGCCACGTCGACTTAAAATAATAATTTTTAAAATTATATGTACACCTAAAATCAGAACTCAGCCCAAAACATTTTCCTCCATCCATGTAATTTTGCAGAAAAGTCCCTGTTTACATTTCATTTTATATCTTCCAATCCGAGAGGAATTTGTGAGGGCAACCTGAACAAAAGTGGTAGATCGGGGTGTTATCTACCTAATGTAAAAAGTTGGGTGAGTTTCGTCGACTGTTGTGGCCGGAATCGAGGGAAAATCGTGAATTTCCTGTTTGGTTTTTGGCCAAAATTGAGGAGTTTGGGTTGATTTGGGGTGACGGGACCTTGGTGTTTTGTAGAGGAGAGGCAAGGCTTCGATTTGGCGGTGGTGGTCGGGAGTGTCGGAATCAGCAGATGAACGAAGGACAACTTTTTCCATTCGGTTTCAAAAGTAGAGTTGAGTTTTGTAGATTTTCCGGTGTCGTGGGTTAGTGGTGGCGACGGGGGCCTGTTGGGTCATGTGTTTGGTTGGATGGTGGTTCCAACGGAGGTGGTCTGGTGGTCCCACATGGGTTGTGGTGGCGGTTATTGGGGCGAGAACGGAAATTGGTTTGGTGAAAATTCCGACGGTGTTGGCGGGTTTCGAGGTGGACTGTTTCTGGTGGAGGAGCGGCGCTGATGGGCGGACGTGGTGACGAGGTTGTGGCAGCCTCCGGTGGTTGGAATCATCACCAGCGATGGTGAGTTGAAGTGGAAAAAGCCGTGTATCCCTGTGAAGAAAGTGATCGGGTTTTGTTCAGATCAGAAGAGAAAACGCGTATCACTGTTAAAGGGTGCTGACGTGGACAGTTAACCGTTATTAAGGTAATAAATTTTTATTTAATTAATAACTAAACTTAATTAATAATCGATAAATTTGTCAAACCATATTTATGCGATAACTTTCTCTTAAGATAGCGAAATTACGCGAAATAGGATCCATTGGGATCGCAGGGACGATGCCTAGAAGATCGCACTGACTAGGCTCTGATCTAATGCAGTTGAAATTTCAGCAAATTTTGAACGCTCGAATCAAATTAGATGCAACAAACGCGTCAACCGTCAACCAGAATAATCTGGTGGGTTAATTCTCACACCTTCTGGAGTCCTGTGATGTGGTAAATCCATAGAAAAATATAATTCACCATTTACAGTATAAATTGGTTGATTGAATGCGATGGATGCAAATTGGTTGTTTATTGTTTGATTGATTGTAGTTATTTATATTCCATCATTTATTTAATCTGTATATTTCACCTAACTGTTATCTGTGAGGCAGAGAAGGACAGGTTGGAGGGATCAGACCGGATTCCTCAAATAAACTATATTTTTAACTGTTGAGCATATATGAAGTGTTCAACCAGACTGACACCAAAACCCGTTTAAATGTGATGGTCGAATAGATATTCATCACTGTTGTGTTTGAAATCAATCGAAAGTGTTGATTTGGAAAATGGCCTAAATGGTATTGTTTAAACTTCGTTCTACTGTCAAGTGGATCGACGCAGTTTTAAAGTTATAAATTTAATTTATAACTGAATTACAGTTTTCGATTATTTTATGTAAGTAATTAAATTAGAAATTTTATAAATATATATTTTTAATCGAGTTTATAAAGGGATTATTTAAATGGTTTACACCAGCTTTAAAAGTAGAGAAAACCACAGATTTTATCTGCGGACTGATGGGAAAATTGTTTTTAAACAACTAAAAGGTGATTTTAAATTAATTGAGTTATTTAATCAATTTAAAAGGGAAATGACAAATGGAATTCAATGAATGGCTAACCGAGGTGTACGGTTGACCAAATCAACCGTGTTTAGCTTAAATTGAAAATGAGACCAACATGAAATGGAATGGAATTTATTGGGTTCTGAATATTCGTCAAATTTGGCAAGAGGTGTTTAATAATAAGTTAATCTTTGATTAACTATAATTAAGGGAATTCTTGAATTGTTTAGTGTTACCTTTTTTAGTTTAACTTCGATTAACTAAACCTCAAAATAATTATTAAATTGGTTAGGGTTAATAAAGTAAAGTATTGTTTAATCAACTTTTAAAGGTGATAATTATCATACTTTTGATAAATAGCAAAGTTAACTATTCTTATATAGTTAATGTTGAAGTTATTATTATTATTTTTGACAATTAGAGAAATGACCTTTAAATAAGAATTCAATTAAGAAATGACTTATGTGGCATTATGGTTCGACCAAGGAAGTGGGGAAAGTTTAAAAAGAGGTTTATAAACCAAGTTTCAGATGAGGATGGTAAATGGAATCGGTAAGTAAAGGTGGTATTTTATAGTTATTTACTTAATCAAACAAGTTAAGTAAAGAGAGGATTAAACGAGGATTTCAATATAAGGGATGGTTTTAAAACTCGATTTGAAATTAGAGGAAAAATGAGATTTTGATGTTATTGGATAAACTAATATTATTCTAGGGTAAGAACAGGTCGATCAAGGTCTGAGAGGTAACTAAAATACCCCAACTTGATTGGCTTCACTATTATCGAGGAATGGTATTAGTTTGGAGCGATTGAAGGTGTTGAAATTGGTTTTACTCTATATGAGGAATATCGAACTCTACTGCAGGGTCTTGGGAACTTAAATAATATTTTGATATTAGTTTCAAAAGAAATAAGAATATTGATTTCAAATTTTATTGAACATTTGTTATTCAATTAGAGTTGATCGAATATAGTATTTAAGGTAGAGTTAGTCAAACATAGTTGTTCAGGAAGAGTTGCCATTGCATACGACTGCTAGTGTAATTCATAGGGCTGTAGGTAGCCTACAACGGTCAGATGTTTCCTGAGGGAATCAGGCGTAACCATTGTGATCACTGCAATCTAGAGTCAAGCGAATGAAGTAAGTCGAATATTAGTTAATTGATAGGAGTTCAAGTCAATTTAGTCCAGTTGAGTTAATTAAGTCGAGTTAGTCAAGTTAGGGTTAATCGATCAAAGTAAATCAGTCATAATTAATCAGAGGAAATTTGGCTTATATCGTTAAGTATATACATATATGGATATCGTGAGTTGCTTGAATATAAGAAAAACGAAAAAGGGTTTTAAAGAAATTTATTGATATTCCCGACGGAAATTGAAAGCTGGGTAGGGATATATACACACACACACATACTCAAAATCATATAAACAGTTTCGTTATAATAAAATAAGGTTAAATCAAATGTTTTTGAATGCATTGGAAGAATTAAAGGTTTATTATCTATTGGGTTAAATATATTTTAAATGGGCCAGGTTATGCCAAGTACTGAATAAGTGAAATCATTTCATTCACACTATTGTATTTGATAGTTAAATGACCGACTATCAAAATCTGACCAATACGCTTGTTGGTATGGAAAGCCCGGAATCGAATCATATTCGAATACCATTCCGACCAACAAATACGTGAAGACGTCCATTGAAGACGGAGCAAGTGAAGACCGTGGATCTTCATAAGCGGAAGGACTACTTGTCGAATTTCTCTGGCTTGCAACCAAAGTTATTTAGGTTGTGATTCAGTCGTGGTTGAAATCCACGGGTTGCAAGGACTACTCGCTACAGATCCATGGAGTGATTCCTATATTGGATGCAGTAGGACGGTGCCTTCGGTTCATCCTGTTCCTGGATGACTTGTATGGATGAGTGTCTGACAGAGTATTTCCAAAGGGGTCACGTACTTTGATTTCTTCAAACGTGCGATAGTGGATGGCGGGGAATGGCCGTTCTCTTAGCTTAACTGCTAGAGTATTTTTGTGGATGTCAATTAGTGATATCTGATGGATCTGACTATGTGGCATTCTAAGTGAATAGTGGCCAGATGTACGAAGAGGAATTCTAGCCTCAAGCCTCATCAACTGGGAAATGACAAAAATCGGGCAAGTAGCATGGCTATGTGTATCGCTCCCATTAGGGTGTATGATCACCTATCTAGAGAAATTCCATTTGCATCTTTAAATCTATATTCGATGCCGTCCCTTTTTGCGTGGCGGTTGCTGATCCCAACCGTCGGTGATATACATTCGATACACTCAAGCAAAATGAGTGGTCGGTCATGTGAAGCCGAGTTGCAAGACGTTCTTGTTGAACCCAGTGTATTCGCCTCTAGAGATGCACTATCGGTAGGTGGTTGTAACGTCTCGCATTTTTGTCGGTTGGTATTTGAATATTTAAATCAGTTTAAATATAGAATTCGAAATATAATGGATTTATATATTAATTAAAATGAAGTTGAACGTATATAAATATATATTAATTATAATCGAGCTCAGAACGACCCTGCAGTTCGTAATTTAATGTTCTGAACTTCAATTGAGTGCCGGACTCGTTTTGAATCGGATTTCTTCGAAACAAGAAACGATGGAATCTGTTGAACTGTATCTTTCTAACAAAAGTGAAAATCCAAGATTTCGTGTTATAGAGTGGAAGTAATGTCCAAATCAAATATTCAAAAAGTCGCTGTAAAATCATATATCGACCGTAACGGTTATTTGAATATAACTTGATATCGGTTGCAAATCGGGACAAGGTTCTTTTGAGGCGCAGCGATAATTTAATTTTTAGAATTTTACTGTAATTTTTAATTAATTAAATATGCAACTTTTTATTTGGAGTATTGTGCAACCTGTATCGGTATTTCGGGATTTCAAAATACGAGTCAATCTACCGGTTTTATTATATTTTTGGGATCGTGGCACCTCGCTGGACACGATTGTATTTTTATTTCTGTCCGCGGCCGCCCAGGCATGAACGAGATTTACGTAGTGTGGTACACTTGGATTTTTGTAACAACAAACAAAGGAGCAATTCGTTTAAAATTAAATAGAATAAATAAATAATGTATGCTTAAACACTAAGCTAAGCATATACACGAACCGGACCTTACTGCATAGTTCCTCTACCTTTAATTTGTCAACCTCTACTAAGCTACAGCTAAACTTATTGGAAATATAATCTACATAGAGACCAATACAGTGCCTGAATACAAAACCTATATGTGAATAAATATAGCCTAGTTACCTATTGCGTTCTTCTTAAGCAAACAAACCATACTCCTGCCCATTACCTATTGCGTGTACCATTTGATTTAATACGATCTTACCCCTATTTTCTCTTCTATAAATGTATACCCCATCTGCCGAAAATCTCTAAGCCCAAATCGGATTCATTTCCTGTTTTAATTTTTCTGTAAGCCGTCCTCTTAAATATTTTCAAGCCAAATACCATATAAAATTAATTGTTCTCAGATCCGATGGTCTTGCTTTTAAAGGAGTTCCGAACTTGAATATATAATTGTGGGATCGATCAATGTTTTCTGTCATGGGTTGCCTACAGCGCCAGTAAGAGGTTGAGTTCAAGGCGATGGCAAGAAATACAGTGTGTATATAACAAGGAGAAGACCCATGTTTCATAAGAAGGAGTTCGAGCTTTGATTTGAAGGCGTGGAGCAGTGGAGAGTTTGCTGGAGATGAGGATGGTATATTTAGTTTATATTCTTGTGAGGAATTGTGGAGTTGGTGTGCGTTGTGATGGCGAGCTTGGTGAAGTTCGGACAGTGGGGTGGTAAGACACGACAACGTGGGAGATGGTGCAAGAGAAGTGCTGTAGAATATATATTGCATGCGAATAATAGATGGCATGCATATATACTGGAGTAACGATGGAGTATGGCATGGCGTTGAAGAGGTCTGGAGGGTGCCGAAACATGAAACGTGAAGAGTGTGTGAGTTGGAGAACGTGCTGCAAAGGAGTTGGGGCGTATGTAATACGGTGAAAAGAGGGATAAATGAGTGTTGTGGTCAAAAGTGTTGAAAGGTTATGGGTGGTGCTAAGCGTTCATGTATAAAGTAAAGGTGAGAAAGTTGGCAAATTTGTATTGGAGGAGGGTAGAACGTGAAACCGGAGCGTAGTATATATGAAGGATGGGTATGGTTATTTGCGAGTGGCAATATTAGTGGAGGAAGTGCATTCCAGAAAGAAGGATGATTACAGTAGCTTATAGGGTACATTAGTTTGTGATTTAAATATTAAAAAGGAAGTTTCAAACTGTATGGCAAGTTGTTGGATAAGCAAGTCTCGTTCATCACAATAGGAGGGACGTGAGGGTCATAATATGCTAAACGGCGAGGGTATGTTTTGGGTCTCCAAGATGTATATCTAAAGGAGCAGCGGGAATGTGTTTACGGTATGAATTATGCTGGAACGAGCAACATGATGTGGTGGGAGCATTCAATTACCGGAAATGAAGAATGGCGAGCAGGGCGTTGGACTGAGGAAGTACCATTCAAATGTGGGTGCAGATTAATATAGATGGTTCGGACGAGCAGCGAATGGCGTTGACAAGGGTGTATGGTTTTATTGATTTTAACGCGTGAGGATGGTCAGTTTGCGCTCAGACGATCGCACGATGAACGGTGGCCAGAAAGAGTCGGCCTGATGAAGTCGGATAGTGGCAGAATAAAACGCCGGATCGGATCAACCGATGCAAATCGTTGTTTAACGGTTAACGCGCGAAGGTGAGTAAAATCACTAACTCTGATCTTTTTAAAATATTTCAATATATTTTAATGTTGTTCGAATGCTGTGTGATGGTCGATTAGGTAGATTACAATTAATTTGGTTAAATATTATATACCATTACATATGTACACATCATCGGTTGGACACTGATTCCATCAATTAGAATATCCCCTAGTATAGAGTTAGTGTAAATTGTGTTGACTGACATCTGTGGATGCGGAAACCGGTTGGAGGAATCCGATCGGATTCCTTGATAATTATATGTACTGTTTGTTTTGTATGAACTCGAATTATATTTAAACCCTATGTGAATATTGAACGGAAATTCAACTTTTGTTTCGATAAATCAATAAACGTTATCAATTTAGAAAGTGATAACAGTCGACCGTAAAACCATCGTTTTGTTAAGAAGTTGATTGGCCGTCAGGCAAACCAACGAAGATAATTATAAAAATTATATTTTTATAATCAAAGCGAAGTTTAAATCTATAATAGAAGTTCTATTATAAACCAGTATTTTAGAGTTCGTTTTTATAAAATAAAATAAAAACGATTTGTTGACATTTAAATCAGTCTATTAAGCAGAAATCATCCTATGATTAATATTTGGATAATTATATTTAAGATAAGTATAATTAGAAATATTATTAGATTCATTATATTAATCTAATGTTGAGAAGTAAATAAAATCAGTTAACGAATTTACTGATGGAATGGAGTTGATCAAATCAACTATTATTTGGGAAAAATGATTATTAGATTAATTGGTCTTAAATTAATCTAATCAAACGGTTTAGAAATAAATTAATCAAAGTTTATGAGATTTGATTACCTTTTAGTTAAGAAGTTATAAGTGGAACCGTGGAATGGAAAAGCGAAGAGTAATTGTTTAAAAATATAAATAATCATAAACACCAGAGATTTCAAAGTAAGGATATGGTGTTATAAAACCATAGTTAAAAATAAACATGAAAATACGATCTGATAGGTGTTATAAGTAATAAGGGATTAGAGTACAGGCTTGTATCGGTTCTAAGGTAAGAACGTTGTCGATCAAGGTCTGAGAGGTAAATAGAATACCCCAACTTGAACGACTTCACTATTATCGAGGAACGATAACAGTTTGTAACGGAAAGAGATGTCAAGATGTGTATAAAAGGAATACGGCAGCGTATTGCTAGTCTTAGAATTATAGCGATAAAATAACGCTGTTGATAAGATAAGTGTGACTGTTATGTCAAGATTAGTTATAACAAAGAATATTACAGCGTATGACAAGTTTGAACTATAGCGATAAAATAACGCTGTTGATAAGGTAAGGGTGACTGTAATGTTGAGATTAGTTATAAGGAGAATATACAGCGTATGACAAGTTTAGAACTATAGCGACAAATTAACTGCTGTTGATTTAACTTAAGCATGACTTTTATATATAGCAGCACTTCCTAGGAAATGAAGCAGTTTAGTTGAAATCCACTTATTCGAAAGTGAGAAATAACGATGTCGTAAGAAAATATAAGAATCAGTTTTAGAAAGAGAAATTGGAGAATCGTGTTAGAAAACAATGACAGCATTTCGATGTTCGAAATGTGATTAGAATTTAAACCGTTAGGATTTGGAACTAGGATTCGACGATGTCGAAAGTATTAAAAATAAACTATTTTTAGGGATTGTAATCTGATAGAATAATTAACATTTAGTTATAAACAAATAAATGTTGATAGGATAGAAATCAGTATTTAGTTATAAACTTGATATCGATTAGATAAGAGGTTGACTTAGAGACAGAGTTTATAAAGTGGAATAGGAGTGAAAAAGTATGAAAGAGATTTCGGTAAATAAGATAAGGGAGATTATTACGTGAATAAAGAGTTATATGATCAAGGTGTTTAGATTTCTATAAGAAGGGATGGTATTTCCATTTCAAAGGGAATAATGTTATAAAAGTGAACGTTGGGCCGATTAAAAGGTTAAGATGAATTTGGAAATATTTTCCAGTGTAAATAAGGTAGATTACCCAAGTATAGGAATAAGGAATGTGAACTTAATGGGAAATAGTTCGAACGTTAATAACAGATATTTTTGGAACATGAAAGAATAAAAGTTTATAATAATTGGAAATGTTTTCCAAAAGTGTTAAAGGCAAAAACAGAGTTTGAGAAATATCTAGTGAGATATGGAAATTTGAAATATAACGAATGTTAAATAAAAAGCGCCCGTGATTGTATGATGTTTAGTTATACATTAGAATGGATGTTGTTTTAACTCCGATAGTTAAATAACCGACTATCGAAGTGTTTGACCGTCGTTGTCAATACGGAGAGGCCGGTTGGATTTATTATCCGGAAACCACTCCGTATAGGCATAAGCGCTATGAAATAGATATGCTGAAGATAATTGAAGACGGAGTTAAATGCAAGGGTCGTCCAGTTCTAGAATGATGTTTTGTTTGTCCAGTCCCAGGACAACTTGTACGGACGAGTGTCTGACAGGGTATTTCCAACGGTCACGCCGTTGATTTTATGAATATACCAAGTTGGTGGGGAGAAGGTGACTTCTCTTTATTCTACACCCAGTGTGCATTTGTGTAATCAATGTGTGATTACGGATTTGACGATGTGGCATTCAAAGTGAATGGTGATCAGATGTTCTGAAGATAGACGTAGCCTCTAGCCTCACAACCAGGAAGTGACAGAAGTTGGGCTAGGCAGCATGGCTAGTTGGGTCATCCCCAAGCAGGGTGTATTGTCACCGATCTAGAGAAAATTCATATTTATACTTCTTTTCGATTCTGTATCTTTGGATGACGGTTGGATGGCCTGCAACCGTGGTGGCAATATATTCGCGACACTCAAGCTAAATGAGTGAGCGGTCATGTGTGGCCGGGTTGCAAGACGTTCTTGTTGAACCCTGAGTGTATCCCCTCTAGAGTACACTATTCAGAAGGTGCTCCCATACCTTGTCTGTTGAAATCCAATCTCAAATAAGTGCCCTGCGGTTTATGATTTTATACTATATATATGTGGAGCGTGAGATGCAAGCGTTCTGCTACTTGATGATTTAATTGAGTAGACATTATTATAATATCACTGAAGATTGATATAAAAATATGTTGGGTTATAGTAAGGTAAAAACCGTCCATGTTTATGTGTGGGTTGGTCTTACTATTACCTTCTTGTTTGGAAAAGGATTTTCAAAGTTAAACAGTATGGTTGGAATTTACTCACACCAGTCCTTGTTGCTTGTGCGCTTGGTACGCATGATAGAGGGTTCTCGCTTCGCGGTTTGGTGGCGAACGGGAGACTCTTACCTCTACATGTCCCAACAATATGGGTTGGTCGAGTCGAGAGGCTGGCCGTAAAACAAGGTGCTGGGTTACCTCTGTAAGCCACGGTGGGAGGTTAGCCCACTGCGTTAGGGTTGGAGGGATGGTTGAAAAGCCTACCGAAAATTCCCGCCGTTACAGATGGTATCAGAGCTGAAGGTTAAGTGATTACCTTGGCTCTGTGGCGAAACTCAATAGATATGGAGTAAGTAATACTCTAGATTGAGTCTGAGTATATATATACGAGTGAACGTATTTGCAGATTTATATAAAAACTGTTATATATTTTGTTGACTAGTCAGTCGAGTGGTTTATGAATTCTGGTCGAAACAGTAATGCAAACTGGATCGATAGGTGTTTCTAAACTCTTGAACAGAGTAATTCGACATGATATTGTTTTGAAAGCTGGGTAAATAAAATAATTTTACCCAAAGTATGTTTTGATACAAAAAGAAGTATATATCTTGATATTAATATAATATATTGGATATGTGATCATTATTATGATCGAACATGATTATAATTGAGTTGGTTATATAAATAACCAATCGAAATATTATATAAGTATGATATGCAAAATCAGATGAGCTGAATTTGAATTAAAAACTAGAATTGAAATAAAACTCTAGAAACTTGGAAAAGAATTGAAATTAAATTTGAATTAGATATAAGGGAATTTTAAAATCCTGGGAGATTTAAAAATTGTTTTCCAAATGATGTGAAAGATATTTTGAAGTGATTTTCAAAATGGAAGTGTTTCAAAATGAATTTTGAAATGTAATATAGTATTGAACTCACTTCGACCACTGGAAAATAATTCTGATGATGCTAGCCACATCATCAGTGTCATTTTCGAGTTTCAGAGTGACGGATTACTACCAAAAGATTTTATTTTTGAATTATTGTGAGGAAACAAGTTGTTAGAAATTCAAATGTTTTGAATTACCATTATTATATGCAAATATATGATTTCGAACTGATTTGAAAAATCCCAGGAATTTGAACTCTGAAATAAAGGATTTAACTTATGAAGTTAAAATGGTAAAAGTGGAACTTAAAACTAAGTTAAATAAATTTTGAATTGAATTGAAGACATTTAAGTAAAAAAAAAAATCGTGTTGGAGTAGAAATTAATTTGATGAAGGAATTGAATTTGTGAAATAAGAGTTTGAATAGAACTTAACTTAGTTGAAGAATTGGACTCAGATAGATAAATGTTTGAAACCAAGAATGAAATGGGAGTTGAAATAATAAGTTGGCTTAGTAAAAGCAAAAGATTGGTGAAAACGGATTGATGAGAGATCAACCAAGGATGATTGGATGTATGCTGATAAAATATCAGATGGAAGAGATAGAGTTGAATGCCCAACAGAAAAGGTACATGTTTATATACGAGTATGAGATTTTTTATGAGTCAGTTTGGGCAAGCCGTTTGGCTATTTGATTTTCTTTTGGATTGGAGAAGGCCCGGAGTGGCAAGTTGTTGTAGTACCGATTGAGCCGTGCAGAGGAGATGTTGGCGAGATTCTCTGAAAATTTAAGCTGTTAGGAAATTTTCAGAAATTTTGAAAATATTCGAAATAATAAGGAATTAATATTTTAATTGGAAATAATCAGTTCAGTGGAAACTGGAATTATGAAGTAAACCAAAAAGATTTTTAACCATGTTATAACAGAGATTGTAGCATTTTCCCTATCTTAGCAATTTCGAGGACGAAATTATTTTAAGGGGGAAGGTCTGTAACGTCTCGCATTTTTGTCGGTTGGTATTTGAATATTTAAATCAGTTTAAATATCGAATTCGAAATATAATGGATTTATATATTAATTAAAACGAAGTTGAACGTATATAAATATATATTAATTATAATCGAGCTCAGAACGACCCTGCAGTTCGTAATTTAATGTTCTGAACTTCAATTGAGTGTACCGGACTCGTTTTGAATCGGATTTCTTCGAAACAAGAAACGCTGGAATCTGTTGAACTGTATCTTTCTAACAAAAGTGAAAATCCAAGATTTCGTGTTATAGAGTGGAAGTTATGTCCAAATCAAATATTCATAAAGTCGCTGTAAAATCATATATCGACCGTAACGGTTATTTGAATATAACTTGATATCGGTTGCAAATCGGGACAAGGTTCTTTTGAGGCGCAACGATAATTTAATTTTTAGAATTTTACTGTAATTTTTAATTAATTAAATATGCAACTTTTTATTTGGAGTATTGTAATAACCCGAAAATGCGAGCCAGTTTGAAATTTTTATTTTGGCAATTTTAGCGAATTTTGAACATTTAAAATGAATTATTTTAAATAATATCGACGAGAAATTTATTTTGAATAGAATTCGACGTATATATTATACGCGTCGTCGTTAGAATATAAATAATTATATATAATTATAAATAGAATTGAAAATGGCGCGGTAGTTCGATAATTCGATTTCAAACTTCAATTGAATGTACCAGGTGCAAAACAATCCGGATTTTAGTGAAACCAAAAACATTAGGATCTAATTGATAACATCTTTCCAACGAATCCGACAAATCAAAATTTCGTAGCGGGAATGATAAGATATGTCCAGTTGAAAATTCTGAATAGTCGCTATGGAATTCAGGCCCTTAAAAATAGACATTTTGCAAATGACCTCGGATTTCGACGAAACCACTTTTGTTGGATCCGCAGTGTAAAGTTATTGCTAGGTTTCAAATTTCATAATTTTTCGAATCAATAGGTGAGCGTGGCAAAGGAAAACGTGTTTTGACCATTTCAGTTGATTTTAATCGACTGGAAATTGGCCATTTTTCCAACGGTCTCAGAATTCGACGAAACTAGTTTTGTTAGGACCGTATCGTCAATACGAAGCTAGAAAATATTTTTCGAGAATTTTTACAGTCAGTATGTGACCCCGGTAATTTGAAATGTACGTTTAGAATTCAATATAGTGATTTAAATGTAAATTTAACGGAAACTGATTGTAACAACCGAATCAGCTGACGATACATATCCCATTGTGTTCGGAATGGGGGTTAAACGCTATGGACGACAGGTGGTGGGCCTCGTTTAGATGACGTATGTAAAAGTCAACTTTTAAAATAATAATAAAATAATAAAATAATAAATAAAATAAAATAAAATAAAAGAAAGAAAAAAAAGGAGGAGCTCGTCGCTCCTCCCATCACCGCGCCACCGCGCCTCAGGCGCGGGCTCCACTCCCCTCCCTTCCCGATCCTCCTCGTTCTCCGCTTCTCTCTGCTCTCGACGCTCTCTTCTCTGAACCCCGAATCGCCCAGCAGCCTCGCCTTCCCATCGCAATCCCACCGAAGTCCGGCCACCGCCCTCCAGCCTCCGCTCCTCCCTACCTCGAGAAAACCCCCCGCCCACCTGACCTCCTGAGCCGCCCGACGCCGCCTAATGAACACCGACAGCGACGTTCTTCCCCCCCCCCCCCCCCCTGCGGTAAGTTTTTTTTAATTATTATTTACTTAGTTTATTTATTTATTTTTAGGTAATACGTTTTATAAAAATAAATAAGGCTTCTATATATTATTAGGACATGGAAAAATACGATTTTTAAAGGTATGATTTTTACTAAGTATAAAGCATTGATTTTTAAATTAGAAAAGCATTGATTTTTAAATTAGAAAAGCATTGATTTTTAAATTAGAAAAGCATTGATTTTTAAATTAGAAAAGCATTGATTTTTAAATTAGAAAAGCATTGATTTTTAAATTAGAAAAGATTTGATTTTTAAAAGTGAAAAGGCGAAAACTTTACTTTTATAAAGGCGAAAACTTTACTTTTATAAAGGTGAAAACTTTATTTTTATAAAGGCGAAAACTTTATTTTTATAAAGGCGAAAACTTTACTTTTATAAAGGCGAAAACTTTATTTTTATAAAGGCGAAAACTTTATTTTTATAAAGGCGAAAACTTTACTTATATAAAGGCGAAAACTTTACATTTATAAAGGCGAAAACTTTATTTTTATAAAGGCGAAAACTTTATTTTTATAAAGGCGAAAACTTCATATTAGAAAAGGCGAAATCTATATTTTTGAAATGGAATTTTTATCTATATAGTAGCAATGTAGAAATAGAATTTTTATCCATAGAGCGTGATATTAAAAATATGATTTTTAAATTGAAAGTGAATAAATAAAAATGTGATTTTTATTTTAAAGACATCGAAATATAAAAATGTGTGATTTCTATATGTAGTGGCTACGGGCAACAAAGGAGAAGAAAAGGCGAGAACGACGAAGATCTCTACAATAGCAGTGTCGTGGTATTGGATAGCTTTCGGTGAGAACTTCTCACTCTAAAAAAATTCTTTTTCTAGTTATATATATATATACTAGGATGCAGACGGTGTTTAGTAGCACCCGACACAATCGTCCACAGACCATGGACTTGTTTGTTTGGCTGTTTGGTGATTGATTGCGATATTGGTTTGAATGTGGTTTGTGGTGTGGAAAATCGAATCGATAAATGGGTTAGGATTAGACGTGCGCCGTTATAAGGCGAAGGAGTAAGGCTAGGTTAGACTCTTACTCCAAATTTTGTGGTTTGCATAACGAAAGTGATTTGATTGATGTGTGAATGGCGTGGGCCTTCACTAGACCGGGGATAAGGCTAGGCCTCGTCCCGTTTCTAGTATCGTGCCGTTATGCCGCCGAAATTTTCTAAAATATGTTAGAAAAATAAAAATATCCTTTTATTGAATAAATGAACTGAATAGAAATTCAGGTGTTAAAATAAAATGTTTTATCGTTAAAAATATAATTTTTAACGTGAAAGTGAATAAATGAATATTTATAAACAAATCGGCCGATTTGTTTATATAAACTGATTTGACTGATATCGATTGGGTCGATAAATTTTACACGTCGCCCAACTGCACAAATAAAATCTGTGTTTGATTGTTTGAAACCCCACACGGGTGTTGGGATGAAATTTGAAGTTCAGTCATCCTGATTGATTAAATATGTCGATCGATTGATTGACAGGCTGTTATAAGCGTCAGATATCTATATTTGATGCTTATACAGTGTAGTGCACTTTGGTTGATGATTGATTATTTTTCAAAGCTATTATATACATGTGTTGTATGGAATCCATATAATTAACATTATATGGTGATTGATTGGGCCTCATTCCAATCGGGAAAATAATGAATATTATAAAAGAAAATTCATGTGTTGAATATAAAAATAGTCATGTGTTGACGATGTTCATGTGTTGGGTGAAATATTTTATATAATAAAATTTACATCTTTATCACATTTAAAATTAGAACTACTTCCCAGTAGAAGTCTAATTAAAAATCAAACGATAGATACCATAGTTTTATAAAATATTTCACATAACAAAAATAGTGAGGTGTCGACAGTACTCATGTGTTGAGATTAGTCGTGTGTTGAAAGAAATATAGATTCATGTGTTGAATAGAACAAATATTCATTTGTTGAATAGAATAACGAATTATTGAAATATAAAGCCGTGTTGATTAGAGATGCGTTATTTTGACGCGAACGATGTTTATATCGATTTTATTCGTTTTATAATGAATATTGAAAAGTGATTTCAAAATTTAATATTTTGAAAGGAAATTCAAATTGAATTAGATTAAAATTCAAATGGAAATTTTATTGAATCAATTTGAAATGAATTCGAATCGAATAGAAAATGAACTCGATTCGAATTGAATAGAAAGTGAATTTGAATTGAATAGAAAGTGAATTTGAATTGAATAGAAATGAATTGAATTGAAAACGATTTCGAAATTAAATTGAATTGAAAACGATTTCGAAATAAATTGAATTGAAAACGATTTCGAAATGAATTGAATTGAAAACGAATTCAAATTGAATTGAAAGTGAATTGAAATGAATTCAAATTGAATTAAAATTTGAATTGAATAGAAATGAATTCGAATTGAATTGAAATCAAATCGATTTGAAATTGAATGTAGAAGTTGAATTGTTTTAGAAACAAATTTAAAACGATTTATAAAATTCGTTTTAAATAGAAATCGACGAAATATATATTATATATATTATATATATAATATAATGGCCTGAATAGAACGCGCCGCGCCGCGGCAGTTCGTGAATTTCGACCATTTATTTCAAACGGACATTGCGGGAGATCCGACCGTCGGATTCTCCTAAAACCGGAACCGTTGGGTTCGTATCGAAAAGAGCTTTCCAATAAATGTTAGAAATTTGAAATCTAACGGTTGGATTTGGAATTATGTCCAAATCAAATTCGAAAAAGGTCGCTGTAAGTGCAGTTCGATGGCCGTTGTTGGAAATCGACTGTACGGGCCTTGATAAAATTATTAAAAATATCTATAATTTGTGTAAAATTATAATATGTGAATTGGAAAGAATTGGGCTGGAAAATTCCACATTTGAGAAGATAAAAATAGATTTTTATCGAAATGAACTAGTTTTGAACTAGAATTAAAATCAATTTATTAGTGAAATAAATAAATTGAATTTGAAAGCGATTTTTAAAAATAATCAATATTCCCAATACGTGGATTGGACTGGAGTTGAATCGAAATTATCTTCGGGATATTTCGATGTTGGATTTCGTGACTATATAGATATTGTTATGGGAATTTGAAAGATATATTTTATATCGTTATTTCCAATACGATATATGTTGGTTTCAGAATTTGATATTGAATATAAGCCGATATATTTTCTATTCAGAGCCTTGTATTTAATATCAAATGTGATTTGGGTTTATCGTGAATCGTGTTTTAGATGACATTGGTTCTTTAACCCAGTTAAAGGCAAGATATTGAATTTTGAGAAGATTAAAACTAAGTGGAGTTTTAATGAATCTTTAATTAGATTAAAAATGTGAATTGATAATTTAAATTATCAAACCTGAAAGGTGATCGAGAATGGAGTACCACCAGTTTTGCTCCAAAGCGATAGTTAAATCTTTAATTAGATTTGAACGTGAAATGGTAATTAATTTTACCGATAACACCGTGGTGTTAGATATGGAGTATCACCAGTTTTGCTCCAGGAGATATATAGGTTGGGATTGGGAAATAAAACAAATAATTACTTCGGTGTGGTTCGCTAATCCCGACTAGTTTGAAATGATAGCCAAAGGAAGATTAAAGAATAAATTTAGAAGAATTTATCTTTGATAAAATTAATAGGAACCTTTCCCTAAGAATGTGATTTTGTGAATAAAAGAATATTCTGAATTGGAATGAGGCGTTTGTTGTGTTTGTGTAACATTCGTTTATTATATACGTGGGTTATTCAGAAAGGCTGGGTTTATACCCATTCTGAATAACCGATTCGACGAGATGTCGAAGATGAAGACGGTGGTTGAAGACCGGAAGTCTTCACATCGTTTGGGTGATTACTGATGATCTTGATTGGGCTGTACACCCAGGATGAGGGAAACAGTTGGTGATCGTCCAGACGTACTTGGAGATGGATGGATATGCGAGGAAAGTGCCTCCGGTTTCGTTCAGACCCAGAACGAACTTGTAAATGGATTGTGTGTCTGACATTGGATTTTATTCTGTGTTGATTGATCTCTATCAAATATACATCTGTTTGGCGGCGGAGAATTTATTCTCTTGCTTAACGCCCTTCTCTGAGACGTACGAGCTCAGAGGTTGTATATCGATGGACATCAGTCGCATGGAGTGAATTGCTAGTGTGGCATGCGTAAGTGGCAATTGATCAGGGCTTCTGTTGAAAAGCAAAGTCTTGTGGTTGATGATCAAAGCACGGCCTGTGTGGCATAGCTTTGTGTATAACGTGAATTCGCGAGCCTCACACCTCGGTATGAGTCAAAAACGGGAGACGGACTGCAGGGAGAGCACGACGTTTCTTTCTAGCTAGGGTGGTGTCAGTGACCTACCAGCCCTGACATTTATATACTTTTCACCTGTGTGGTTGTTGGATATGAGGCGCCTCGGATATAGGTCTGTAAGGACCGGGAAACGTGTGTTCAGGAATTGCCAATCCTCAAAAGTAAGAGAGGACCGGCCCTGAAGATCCAAGGATCATAGTGGGGTCCTGAGACATTTGCTAGAGTGTCTCGAACGCGGAGAGGAGCTTGCCCCTTGCCTCGGCTCATGACGGAAATCCAATTTCCAATACGTGTATTGCGGTTTTAATTGTAGAACTAGTATGGCGACATGATTGATGGTACCCATGCCGCCTATGATTGATACTTATGATTGAAATTGTTTTGACACTATACACTTATAATAGTATCAAATAATGTGTTTTAAACGTATCAAGCATGCTTTGGTTGTTATAAGGGAAAACCCTATCCTCCGGCTTGCGTTGCATTGTGTGATGGGACCTGGGTCTTATAACGGCTTCATTTTTCTTTATTTAGCATTACGCTGTTTGTTCTATGCACTGGTATTCTTGGGAGGAAACCCGTTCCGTGTTATACGGCGTGGTCCCTTGATTTACCTAACTTTAAAACCAATATTAATAACTGTTTTAGTTCTCACACCAGTCACATGACTGACCTGGAGTTTATTGTTTTAACCTAAACTCTGGGTGCCCCTATTTTCCACACGGGCAGCTAGTAGTTTTGGTTTTGCAGATTTATATTCACAGGATCCTAATTTACAGCTGGAACGATGCTCGGAAAGCTCTGTATCCGTGTATCACTTCTAGTTGTGCTTTTGTATTATTTTCCGCTGCGATGTATTTAAATGTAATCTCTGATATTTATCGAATGTAATTTATTCATTTATACTCTGTATATTCTTGTATCTGATGGAATTGTTGTAATAGCAATGAAATGTTCTTCCGTCTGAGTTCTATATTTTGTCTTGTCATCACAGTAATTCGTTCTTTCTCATCTCTTCGGAGACCGGGGAAGTTCGGGTCGCTTCAGTTGGTATCAGAGCTTTGGTTTACAGAGCTCGAGAACAAGACACATTAGAACCATACGAAAGAATTCATCAGATATTGGATTAGTAATATCCAATTAGAATGACTCGTTAGAGATAGGATCAGTAGTATCCTAGAACGAGTGTGAAGAGTATATTTTTCAAATGAAAACAATTTGTTTTTAAAATTCAATTCGTTTTAAACGTATTTGAATATTTATTTATTTTGAATATGGACAATCGAGTATATATGGATTTCGCGTATACGCGTCATGAACGTATAGTCGAAGTTTTAATATACTGGGTAGATATAGAATCGCATTCTAGACATCCGGGGATGATTCTGATGATGGTGCATCATCATTAGTATTCATATTCGAGTTTCGAAGGTGTGATTTCTATATATTTCCATTAGGCTGGTGTGAGAACCAAAACTTATATAGCTAGATTCATTTTGTTGTAAATTGGCATCAAAAACATGATTATATATATATATATATATATATATATATATATATATATATCAAAATTTATGAATTTGAAACTCTAATTCACTAATTGATTGATGTTTGGGTTGTTTGTTTAATTGTTTGCTAATTTTAACCATTTAGCCTAATTGAATCAAATATTGAGTTATATTGAAAATTGGTCGCATTTTCTTGCATATACATATACTTACATTGAACAGGTCATAGCAAGGAGGCTAGAGCCGAAGAATAAAATTTGTTTGCCCGACAAATAGGTACATGTTTACTATATAATTTCCTGTTTTGTTTGGGTGATGATGATTTTATGAGCCTATTGGCTAGCCGCTTGGCTTTTTCTTTTTCTTTTTGAGATCTGAAGGACCGGGGAAGCTATTTGAAATTCCCCGATGCTCCCGGTGCAGGGGAGGTTATGGCGAAATTTTTCGAAAATTTAGGGTGTTAGCCAAATTTTTGAAATTTTGAAAATTCTCAGAAACTAAAGAGTTGGAGAATGGAAGCCAGATCGAACATAGTGTTGAATAATCAAACCACTTTCGACTTTGTTCCTTTTCGGGGACGAAAAGTTTAAAGTGGGGGAGATTGTAATAACCCGAAAATGCGAGCCAATTTGAAATTTTTATTTTGGCAATTTTAGCGAATTTTGAACATTTAAAATGAATTATTTTAAATAATATCGACGAGAAATTTATTTTGAATAGAATTCGACGAATATATTATACGCGTCGTCGTTAGAATATAAATAATTATATTTAATTATAAATAGAATTGAAAATGGCGCAGTAGTTCGATAATTCGATTTCAAACTTCAATTGAATGTACCAGGTGCAAAACAATCCGGATTTTAGTGAAACCAAAAACATTAGGATCTAATTGATAATATCTTTCCAACGAATCCGACAAATCAAAATTTCGTAGCGGGAATGATAAGATATGTCCAGTTGAAAATTCTGAATAGTCGCTATGGAATTCAGGCCCTTAAAAATAGACATTTTGCAAATGACCTCGGATTTCGACGAAACCACTTTTGTTGGATCCGCTGTGTAAAGTTATTGCTAGGTTTCAAATTTCATAATTTTTCGAATCAATAGGTGAGCGTGGCAAAGGAAAACGTGTTTTGACCATTTCAGTTGATTTTAATCGACTGGAAATTGGCCATTTTTCCAATGGTCTCAGAATTCGACGAAACTAGTTTTGTTAGGACCGTATCGTCAATACGAAGCTAGAAAATATTTTTCGAGAATTTTTAGAGTCAGTATGTGACCCCGGTAATTTGAAATGTACGTTTAGAATTCAATATAGTGATTTAAATGTAAATTTAACGGAAACTGATTGTAACAGCCGAATCAGCTGACGATGCATATTCCATTGTGTTCGGAATGGGGGTTAAACGCTATGGACGACAGGTGGTGGGCCTCGTTTAGATGACGTATGTAAAAGTCAACTTTTAAAAAAATAAAAAAATAATAAAAAAAATAAAAAAATAAAAAACCCTCTCCCCCATTTTTTCCGTTCTGCCCCCCCTCCCCCCCCGATCATTCAACAGAAAAAAAAAAAGGAGGAGCTCGTCGCTCCTCCCATCACCGCGCCACCGCGCCTCAGGCGCGGGCTCCACTCCCCTCCCTTCCCGATCCTCCTCCTTCTCCGCTTCTCTCTGCTCTAGACGCTCTCTTCTCTGAACCCCAAATCGCCCAACAGCCTCGCCATCCCATCGCAATCCCACCGAAGTCCGGCCACCGCCCTCCAGCCTCCGCTCCTCCCTACCTCGAGAAAACCCCCCGCCCACCTGACCTCCTGAGCCGCTCGACGCCGCCCGACGCCGCCTAATGACCACCGACAGCGACGTTCTTCCCCCCCCCCCCCTGCGGTAAGTTTTTTTAATTATTATTTACTTAGTTTATTTATTTATTTTTAGGTAATACGTTTTATAAAAATAAATAAGGCTTCTATATATTATTAGGACATGGAAAAATACGATTTTTAAAGGTATGATTTTTACTAAGTATAAAGCATTGATTTTTAAATTAGAAAAGCATTGATTTTTAAATTAGAAAAGCATTGATTTTTAAATTAGAAAAGCATTGATTTTTAAATTAGAAAAGCATTGATTTTTAAATTAGAAAAGCATATATTTTTAAATTAGAAAAGCATTGATTTTTAAATTAGAAAAGCATTGATTTTTAAATTAGAAAAGCATTGATTTTTAAATTAGAAAAGATTTGATTTTTAAAAGTGGAAAGGCGAAAACTTTACTTTTATAAAGGCGAAAACTTTACTTTTATAAAGGCGAAAACTTTATTTTTATAAAGGCGAAAACTTTATTTTTATAAAGGCGAAAACTTTACTTTTATAAAGGCGAAAACTTTATTTTTATAAAGGCGAAAACTTTACTTTTATAAAGGCGAAAACTTTACTTTTATAAAGGCGAAAACTTTATTTTTATAAAGGCGAAAACTTTATTTTTATAAAGGCGAAAACTTCATATTAGAAAAGGCGAAATCTATATTTTTGAAATGGAATTTTTATCTATATAGTAGCAATGTAGAAATAGAATTTTTATCCATAGAGCGTGATATTAAAAATATGATTTTTAAATTGAAAGTGAATAAATAAAAATGTGATTTTTATTTTAAAGACATCGAAATATAAAAATGTGTGATTTCTATATGTAGTGGCTACGGGCAACAAAGGAGAAGAAAAGGCGAGAACGACGAAGATCTCTACAATAGGAGTGTCGTGGTATTGGATAGCTTTCGGTGAGAACTTCTCACTCTAAAAAAATTCTTTTTCTAGTTATATATATATACTAGGATGCAGACGGTGTTTAGTAGCACCCGACACAATCGTCCACAGACCATGGACTTGTTTGTTTGGCTGTTTGGTGATTGATTGCGATATTGGTTTGAATGTGGTTTGTGGTGTGGAAAATCGAATCGATAAATGGGTTAGGATTAGACGTGCGCCGTTATAAGGCGAAGGAGTAAGGCTAGGTTAGACTCTTACTCCAAATTTTGTGGTTTGCATAACGAAAGTGATTTGATTGATGTGTGAATGGCGTGGGCCTTCACTAGACCGGGGATAAGGCTAGGCCTCGTCCCGTTTCTAGTATCGTGCCGTTATGCCGCCGAAATTTTCTAAAATATGTTAGAAAAATAAAAATATCCTTTTATTGAATAAATGAACTGAATAGAAATTCAGGTGTTAAAATAAAATGTTTTATCGTTAAAAATATAATTTTTAACGTGAAAGTGAATAAATGAATATTTATAAACAAATCGGCCGATTTGTTTATATACACTGATTTGACTGATATCGATTGGGTCGATAAATTTTACACGTCGCCCAACTGCACAAATAAAATCTGTGTTTGATTGTTTGAAACCCCACACGGGTGTTGGGATGAAATTTGAAGTTCACTCATCCTGATTGATTAAATATGTCGATCGATTGATTGACAGGCTGTTATAAGCGTCAGATATCTATATTTGATGCTTATACAGTGTAGTGCACTTTGGTTGATGATTGATTATTTTTCAAAGCTATTATATACATGTGTTGTATGGAATCCATATAATTAACATTATATGGTGATTGATTGGGCCTCATTCCAATCGGGAAAATAATGAATATTATAAAAGAAAATTCATGTGTTGAATATAAAAATAGTCATGTGTTGACGATGTTCATGTGTTGGGTGAAATATTTTATATAATAAAATTTACATCTTTATCACATTTAAAATTAGAACTACTTCCCAGTAGAAGTCTAATTAAAAATCAAACGATAGATACCATAGTTTTATAAAATATTTCACATAACAAAAATAGTGAGGTGTCGACAGTACTCATGTGTTGAGATTAGTCGTGTGTTGAAAGAAATATAGATTCATGTGTTGAATAGAACAAATATTCATTTGTTGAATAGAATAACGAATTATTGAAATATAAAGCCGTGTTGATTAGAGATGCGTTATTTTGACGCGAACGATGTTTATATCGATTTTATTCGTTTTATAATGAATATTGAAAAGTGATTTCAAAATTTAATATTTTGAAAGGAAATTCAAATTGAATTAGATTAAAATTCAAATGGAAATTTTATTGAATCAATTTGAAATGAATTCGAATCGAATAGAAAATGAATTCGATTCGAATTGAATAGAAAGTGAATTTGAATTGAATAGAAAGTGAATTTGAATTGAATAGAAATGAATTGAATTGAAAACGATTTCGAAATTAAATTGAATTGAAAACGATTTCGAAATAAATTGAATTGAAAACGATTTCGAAATGAATTGAATTGAAAACGAATTCAAATTGAATTGAAAGTGAATTGAAATGAATTCAAATTGAATTAAAATTTGAATTGAATAGAAATGAATTCGAATTGAATTGAAATCAAATCGATTTGAAATTGAATGTAGAAGTTGAATTGTTTTAGAAACAAATTTAAAACGATTTATAAAATTCGTTTTAAATAGAAATCGACGAAATATATATTATATATATTATATATATAATATAATGGCCTGAATAGAACGCGCCGCGCCGCGGCAGTTCGTGAATTTCGACCATTTATTTCAAACGGACATTGCGGGAGATCCGACCGTCGGATTCTCCTAAAACTGGAACCGTTGGGTTCGTATCGAAAAGAGCTTTCCAATAAATGTTAGAAATTTGAAATCTAACGGTTGGATTTGGAATTATGTCCAAATCAAATTCGAAAAAGGTCGCTGTAAGTGCAGTTCGATGGCCGTTGTTGGAAATCGACTGTACGGGCCTTGATAAAATTATTAAAAATATCTATAATTTGTGTAAAATTATAATATGTGAATTGGAAAGAATTGGGCTGGAAAATTCCACATTTGTGAAGATAAAAATAGATTTTTATCGAAATGAACTAGTTTTGAACTATAATTAAAATCAATTTATTAGTGAAATAAATAAATTGAATTTGAAAGCGATTTTTAAAAATAATCAATATTCCCAATACGTGGATTGGACTGGAGTTGAATCGAAATTATCTTCGGGATATTTCGATGTTGGATTTCGTGACTATATAGATATTGTTATGGGAATTTGAAAGATATATTTTATATCGTTATTTCCAATACGATATATGTTGGTTTCAGAATTTGATATTGAATATAAGCCGATATATTTTCTATTCAGAGCCTTGTATTTAATATCAAATGTGATTTGGGTTTATCGTGAATCGTGTTTTAGATGACATTGGTTCTTTAACCCAGTTAAAGGCAAGATATTGATTTTTGAGAAGATTAAAACTAAGTGGAGTTTTAATGAATCTTTAATTAGATTAAAAATGTGAATTGATAATTTAAATTATCAAATCTGAAAGGTGATCGAGAATGGAGTACCACCAGTTTTGCTCCAAAGCGATAGTTAAATCTTTAATTAGATTTGAACGTGAAATGGTAATTAATTTTACCGATAACACCGTGGTGTTAGATATGGAGTATCACCAGTTTTGCTCCAGGGGATATATAGGTTGGGATTGGGAAATAAAACAAATAATTACTTCGGTGTGGTTCGCTAATCCCGACTAGTTTGAAATGATAGCCAAAGGAAGATTAAAGAATAAATTTAGAAGAATTTATCTTTGATAAAATTAATGGGAACTGTAACAACCCGAAAATCTGGGCCAGTTTAAAATTTTTATTTTGGCAATTTTAGCGAATTTTGATTATTTAAAATGAATTATTTTAAATAATATCGACGAGAAATTTATTTTGAATATAATTCGAACGTATATATTATATACGTCGTCGTTAGAATATAAATAATTATATATAATTATAAATAAAATTGAAAATGGCGCGGTAGTTCGATAATTCGATTTCAAACTTCAATTGAATGTACCGGGTGCAAAACAATCCGGATTTTAGTGAAACCAAAAACATTAGGATCTAATTGGTAATATCTTTCCAACGAATCCGAATAATCGAAATTTCATAGCGGGAATCAAAAGATATGTCCAGTTGAAAATTCTGAATAGTCGCTATGGAATTCAGGCCCTTAAAAATGGACATTTTGCAAACGACCTCGGATTTCGACGAAACCAGTTTTGTTGGGTCCGGGATGTTAAGTTATTGCTAGATTTCAAATTTCATAATTTTTCGAATCAATATGTGAGCGTGGCAAGGGAAAACGTGTTTTGACCATTTCAGTTGATTTTAATCGACTGGAAATTGGCCATTTTTCCAACGGTCTCAGAATTCGACGAAACTAGTTTTGTTAGGACCGTATCTTCAATACGAAGCTAGAAAATATTTTTCTGGAATTTTTCTAGTTAGTATGTGACCCTGGTAAATTGAAATGTACGTTAAAAATTCAATATAGTGATTTAAATGTAAATTTAACGGAAACTGATTCAAACAGTCGAATCAACCTACGATACATATCCCATTGTGTTCGGAATGGGGGTAAAACGCTATGGACGACAGGCGGTGGGCCTCGTTTCGAGGTCGGATGTTAAAGTCAACCTTTATAAATAAATAAATAAATAAATAAATAAATAAAAAAAATATTCTTTTCCCCCCTTTTCTTCTGCCTGCCCCCCCCCCCCCCCCAATTTCATAAAATCGAAAACAAAAAAAAAAAAAAAAAAAAAAAGAGAAGGAGGCAGTAGCAGCCGCCAGCGCCACGACCGCTCCACCAAGCTCCACCGAAACTCCGATCATCTTTCCCCCCCCCCCCTCTTCCTAGCATCGCTCCCTCCTCCTCCTTCAATTCGACACCCCCCCGAAGCCGTTCGAGACCCCGAAGCCCCCCCCCCCCCCCCGTTCAAAGCCCTAGCGCCGCAACTCGAAGAAGCCTCCGACGTCGAGCACCTCGTATGGCGAACCCCCCCTTGCTCGAAGACCGCCTGCGACACCCCCCCCCCCTCTGTAAGTAAAACCGACTTTTTTATTTATTTTTAGTATCTTAAAACTGGATTTATATTTTTAGATAAAAACTGAATTTTATTTTAAGTTAAAACTGGATTTATATTTTTAGATAAAAACTGAATTTTATTTTAAGTTAAAAACTGAATATTATTTTGAGTGAAAACTGAATATTATTTTGAGTGAAAACTGAATATTATTTTGAGTGAAAACTGAATTTTATTTTAAGTTAAAAACTGAATTTTATATAAAGTGAAAACTAATTTTATTTTAAGGTTTAAAATAGGGAAAGGGTTTTAACTTTAAAATAGAAAAAGGTTTTAACTTTAAAAAGGAAAGGGTTTTAACTTTAAAAGGAAAAAAAAATTGATCTTTATTAGAAAAGAGGAAAACTTTTTATTAGAAAAGGCGAAGTCGATATTTTTGAAATGGAATTTTTATCTATATGGCATCGCAATAAAAATATGATTTTTATCTATTGAACTTCGAAACTAAAAATTCGATTTTTATATATTGAATAGCGAACTAAAAATTCGATTTTTATATATTGAATAGCGAACTAAAAATTCGATTTTTATATATTGAATAGCGAACTAAAAATTCGATTTTTATATATTGAATAACGAAGTCAAAATTCGATTTTTATATATGTAGTGGCTACGGGCGACGAAGCTGACGAAGATTCGAAAAAGGAAGTGCCGTGGAGCTAGGATAGCTATCTGTGAGAATTTCTCACCTTTCAATTTTATTTTCTAGTTATATATATATATACTAGGATGCAGACGGTGCTTAGTAGCACCCGACACAATCGTCCACAGACCATGGACTTGTTTGTTTGGTTGCATAGATTAGTTGAATTATTTGGTTGAATTGAATTGTTTGGTGAGATGAAATTGATTTGATTGATGTGTGAATGGCGTGGGCCTTCACTAGACCGGGGATAAGGCTAGGCCTCGTCCCGTTTCTAGTATCGTGCCGTTATGCCGCCGAAATTTTCTAAAATAAGTTAGAAAATAAAAATATCATTTTATTGTGTAAATGAATAATAGAAATTCATATGTTGGAATAAAATGTTTTATCGTTAAAAATATAATTTTTAACGTGAGAATGAATATAGTGAAAGTGAATAAAATAAAATATTCATTTACAAACCAGACGGTTTGTTTATGTACACCTATTTGAAGGACATTGATTGGGTCGATAAATTTTACACATCGCCCAACAGCACAAATAAAATATGTGTTTGATTGTTTGAAACCCCACACGGGTGTTGGGATGAAATTTGAAGTTCACTCATCCTGATTGATTAAATATGTCGATCGATTGATTGACAGGCTGTTATAAGCGTTGAATATCTATATTTGATGCTTATACAGTGTAGTGCACTTTGGTTGATGGTTGATTATTTTCAATGCTATTATATACATGTGTTGTATGAAAACCCATATAATTAATTTTATATGGTAATTGATTGGGCCTCATTCCAGTTTTGAAAAAGAAATATTTGAAAAAGAAATATTTGAAATAGAATATTTGAAAATAAAGGAATATATGAAGCCGTGTTGATTAGATTGACGCCATTTTGACGTGAACGATATTTATATCGATTTTAAAAGTGTTTTCGAAATGAATTGAATTGAAAGTGATTTCGAAGTGAATTGAATTGAAAACGAATTCAAAGTGAATTGAATTGAAAACGAATTCAAAGTGAATTGAATTGAAAAACGAATTCAAAGTGAATTGAATTGAAAACGAATTCAAAGTGAATTGAATTGAAAGTGATTTCGAAATGAATTGAATTGAAAGTGATTTCGAAATGAATTGAATTGAAAACGATTTCGAAATGAATTGAATTGAAAGTGATTTCGAAATGAATTGAATTGAAAACGAATTCAAAGTGGATTGAATTGAAAGTGATTTCGAAATGAATTGAATTGAAAACGATTTCGAAATGAATTGAATTGAAAACGAATTCAAAATGAATTGAAAGCAAATTGAAATGAATTCAAATTGAATTGAAATTTGAATTGAATAGAAATGAACTTTGAAACGAATTTATAAAGAAGAATTCAATTTTGCTTTGAATTGAAATGGAAGTTGAAATTGCTTTTGAAACTATTTATATAGTTCGTTTTAAATTGAAATCGACGAAGTATATATTATATATATTATATATATAATATAATGGCCTGAATAGAACGCGCCGCGCCGCGGCAGTTCGTGAATTTCGACCATTTATTTCAAACGGACATTACGGGAGATCCGACCGTCGGATTCTCCTAAAACCGGAACCGTTGGGTTCGTATCGAAAAGAGCTTTCTAGCGAATGTTAGAAATTTGAAATCTAACGGTTGGATTTGGAATTATGTCCAAATCAAATTTGAAAAAGGTCGCTGTAAGTGCAGTTCGGTGGCCATTGTTGGAAATCGACTGTACGGGCCTTGATAAAATTATTAAAAATAGTAATAATTTGTGTAAAATCATAAGAAATGATTTGTGAAGATTTGGGATGAAAAACTTCATGTTTGAAAAGATAAAAATAGATTTTTATCGAAATGAACTAGTTTTGAACTAGAAATATAATTCTATTTATTTTTAAATAAATAAATTGAATTTGAAGAAGGGTTTGAAAATAACCAAAATTTCCAATGATTGCATTGGAGTGGATTTGAATCGAAATTGTCTTCGGAATATTTCGATGTTGGAATTCGTGATTATATAGGTGTCGTTATGGAAATTTGAAAGATATATATATTTATATCGTTATTTCCAATACGGCATTTGTTAGTCGTAGAATTCGATATTGAATATAAGCCGATATATTTTCTATTCAGAGCCTTGTATTGAATATCGAATGTGATTTGGGTTTGTCGTGAATGGTGTCTTCACTAACACTGTTCTTGAACCCAGTTGAGAAATGATTAAATCTTTGTATTTAGATTTAATGAAGTGTGCCAATTAAATAATATTTAATTGGAATTGAATTGATATTGATTTTTGGGTTTATCGTGAACAGTGTTTTAAATAACACCCGTTCTTTAACCCGATAATTAATGAATGTGATTTTGGGTTTATCGTGAACTGTGTTCTAAATGACACTGATTCTTTAACCCAGTTAAAGATTAAAACTAAGTGGGGTTTTAATGAATCTTTAATTAGATTGAAAAGATCGAGAATGGAGTATCACCAGTTTTACTCCAGGCGATAGTTAAATCTTTAATTAGATTTGAACGTGAAATGGTAATTGAATTACCGATAACACTGTGGTGTTAGATATGAAGTACTACCAGTTTTACTTCATGGGATGAATAGGTTGGGATTGGAAAATAAAATAAATGATTACTTCGGTGTGGTTCGCTAATCCCGACTAGTTTGAATTGATATTCAAAGGTGATTAAAGAATAAATTTAAAGAATTTATCTTGGATAAAATTAATGGGAACTTTTCCCAAAGTATAGGAATATTTGAATAAAGGAATGTTCTGAATTGGAATGAGGCGTATGTTGTGTTTGTGTAACACTTTTATAATATATACGCGAGTTATTCAGAAAGACCGGGTTTATCCCATTCTGAATAACTGATTCGACGTGGTGTCGAAGATGAAGACGGTGGTCGAAGACCAGAAGTCTTCACGTCGTTTGGGTGCTTACTGATGATCTTGATTGGGCTGTACACCCAAGAAGATGGAAACAGTTGGTGATCGTCCAGACGTACTTGGAGATCGATGGATATGCGGGGTACTAGGTGCCTCCGGTTTCGTTCAGACCCAGAACGGACTTGTAAATGGACTGTGTGTCTGACATTGGATTTTAGTCTGTGTGGTTGATTTCTATTAAATATATATCTGTTTGGCGGCGGAGGATTTATTCTCTTGCTTAACGCCCTTCTCTGAGACGTACGAGCTCAGGGGTTATATATTGATGGATATCAAACGCATGGAGTGAATTGCCTGTGTGGCATGCCTAAGTGGCAATTGATCGAGGCTTCTGTTGAAAAGCAAAGTCTTGTGGTGATGATCAAAGCACAGCCTGTGTGGCACAGCTTTGTGTAACGTGAATTCGCGAGCCTCGCACCCCGGTTGTGAACCAAAAACGGGAGAGGACGTCAGGGAGGGCATGCGTTTCTTTCTAGCTAGAAGTGGCGTCAGTGGTTTTACACGCCCTGACGAGTTTGACTTATGTGGTTGTTGCTGTTGCGAGGCGCCTCGGTTATATCGGTTTTGGCCGATGCATTCTGGTCGGCAGACGGACCAGACTTACACCCCATAGGGTGGGGAGACGTAGTGTTCAGGCATAATAATCCACATCGGTGGACCGGCCCTGAGGATCCAGGGGGCAGTTGCGGCTGTTCCTGAGGGGCGGGCTAGAGCGTCTCGAATCGGTTGAGGACTATCTTTTGCCTCGGTTCATAGACGGAAATCCAATTTCCAAATACGTGACATTTGCGGTTTTAATTGTAGAACCTAGTATGGTGACATAGTGGGATGGGGCATTCATGCCGCCTATGATTGATACTTATGATTTGAAGTTGTTTTATACACTATGCACTTATATAGTATCAAATGATTTGTTTTAAACGTATCAAGCATTCTTGGCTGTTATAAGGGAAAACCCTATCCTCGGCTGCGTTGCATTGTGTGATGGGACCTGGGTCTTATAACAGCTTCATTTTTCTTTATTTAGCATTGCGCTGTTGTTTTATGCACTGGTATTCTTGGGAGGAAACCCGTTCCGTGTTATACGGCGTGGTCCCTTGATTTACCGAACTTTAAAATAAAGAATTATAACTGTTTTAGTTCTCACACCAGTCCCATGACTGACCTGGAGTTTATTGTTTTAACCTAAACTCTGGGTGCCCTTATTTTGACACGGGCAGCTAGTAGTTTTGGGTTTTGCAGATTTATATTCACAGGATCCTGGTTTACAGCTGGAACGATATCCGGAAAGCTTTGTATCCGTATATCTCATTCTAGTTGTGTATTGTATTATTTTTCTGCTGCTATGTATTTAAATGTAATTTAAATCTCTGATATTTCTGTGTAATATTCTTTTATACTCTGTATACTCTTGTAATCTGATGCATTGTTGTTATATACAATGAAATGTTCTTCTGTATGCGTTCTGCTGTGGTTTGTTCTCGAACTATCCGACGCTTTCCTTTACGGGGAAGTTGCGAGTTTTTACACGTGGTATCAGAGCTTTGGTTTACAAAGCTCAGAGAACAAGACACATTAGAACCATACGAAAGAATTCATCAGATATTGGGTTAGTAATATCCAATGGGAATGACTCGTTAGAGATAGGATCAGTAGTATCCTAGAACGAGTGTGAAGAGTATATTTTTCAAATGAAAACAAATTTTTGGTTTTGAAGATTTAAATCAATTATTCGTATTTGATTATCTATTTATATTGATGTGGACAATCCAGTATATATAGATTTTGCGTATACGTCTGATCCGCGTGTATTCGAAATTTTAATATATTGGATAGATATAGCATCACACTCTAGTCGCCCGAAGATGGTACTGATGATTGTCATGACATCATCAGTATTTATGTTCGTGTTTCGAAGGTGTGATTTTCTATATATTTCCATTAGGCTGGTGTGAGAACCAAAACTAATATAGCTAGAATACATTGTTGTGAATTGGCATCAAAAACATGATTTTTGTATATGTATCAAAATTATGAATTTGAAACTCTAATTCACTAATTGATTGATGTTTGTGTTGTTTGTTTATTTGTTTGCTAATTTTTAGCCATTTAGCCTAACTGAATCACATATTGAATTATATTGAAAATTGGTTGCATTTGCTTGCATATACTTGTACTTACATTGAACAGGTCATAGCAAGGAGGCTAGAGCCAGAGAATAAAATTTGTTTGCCCGACAAATAGGTACATGTTTACTACATAATTTCCTGTTTTGTTTGGGTGATGATGATTTTGTGAGCCTATTGGCTAGCCGCTTGGCTTTTTCTTTTTCTTTTTGAGATCTGAAGGACCGGGGAAGCTATTTGAAATTCCCCGATGCTCCCGGTGCAGGGGAGGTTATGGCGAAATTTTTCAAAAATTTAGGGTGTTAGCCAAATTTTTTGAAATTATGAAAATTCTCAGAAACTAAAGAGTTGGAGAATGGAAGCCTGATCGATCGTAGAGTTGAATAATCAATCCACTTTCGACTTTGTTCCTTTTCGGGGACGAAAAGTTTTAAGTGGGGGAGATTGTAACAACCCGAAAATCTGGGCCAGTTTAAAATTTTTATTTTGGCAATTTTAGCGAATTTTGATTATTTAAAATGAATTATTTTAAATAATATCGACGAGAAATTTATTTTGAATATAATTCGAACGTATATATTATATACGTCGTCGTTAGAATATAAATAATTATATATAATTATAAATAAAATTGAAAATGGCGCGGTAGTTCGATAATTCGATTTCAAACTTCAATTGAATGTACCGGGTGCAAAACAATCCGGATTTTAGTGAAACCAAAAACATTAGGATCTAATTGGTAATATCTTTCCAACGAATCCGAATAATCGAAATTTCATAGCGGGAATCAAAAGATATGTCCAGTTGAAAATTCTGAATAGTCGCTATGGAATTCAGGCCCTTAAAAATGGACATTTTGCAAACGACCTCGGATTTCGACGAAACCAGTTTTGTTGGGTCCGGGATGTTAAGTTATTGCTAGATTTCAAATTTCATAATTTTTCGAATCAATATGTGAGCGTGGCAAGGGAAAACGTGTTTTGACCATTTCAGTTGATTTTAATCGACTGGAAATTGGCCATTTTTCCAACGGTCTCAGAATTCGACGAAACTAGTTTTGTTAGGACCGTATCTTCAATACGAAGCTAGAAAATATTTTTTTGGAATTTTTCTAGTTAGTATGTGACCCTGGTAAATTGAAATGTACGTTAAAAATTCAATATAGTGATTTAAATGTAAATTTAACGGAAACTGATTCAAACAGTCGAATCAACCTACGATACATATCCCATTGTGCTCGGAATGGGGGTAAAACGCTATGGACGACAGGCGGTGGGCCTCGTTTCGAGGTCGGATGTTAAAGTCAACCTTTATAAATAAATAAATAAATAAATAAATAAATAAATAAATAAAAATATTCTTTTCCCCCCTTTTCTTCTGCCTGGCCCCCCCCCCCCCGATTTCATAAAATCGAAAACAAAAAAAAAAAAAAAAAAAAAAAAGAGAAGGAGGCAGTAGCAGCCGCCAGCGCCACGACCGCTCCACCAAGCTCCACCGAAACTCCGATCATCTTTCCCCCCCCCTCTTCCTAGCATCGCTCCCTCCTCCTCCTTCAATTCGACACCCCCCCGAAGCCGTTCGAGACCCCGAAGCCCCCCCCCCCCGTTCAAAGCCCTAGCGCCGCAACTCGAAGAAGCCTCCGACGTCGAGCACCTCGTATGGCGAACCCCCCCTTGCTCGAAGACCGCCTGCGACACCCCCCCCCCTCTGTAAGTAAAACCGACTTTTTTATTTATTTTTAGTATCTTAAAACTGGATTTATATTTTTAGATAAAAACTGAATTTTATTTTAAGTTAAAACTGGATTTATATTTTTAGATAAAAACTGAATTTTATTTTAAGTTAAAAACTGAATATTATTTTGAGTGAAAACTGAATATTATTTTGAGTGAAAACTGAATATTATTTTGAGTGAAAACTGAATTTTATTTTAAGTTAAAAACTGAATTTTATATAAAGTGAAAACTAATTTTATTTTAAGGTTTAAAATAGGGAAAGGGTTTTAACTTTAAAATAGAAAAAGGTTTTAACTTTAAAAAGGAAAGGGTTTTAACTTTAAAAGGAAAAAAAAATTGATCTTTATTAGAAAAGAGGAAAACTTTTTATTAGAAAAGGCGAAGTCGATATTTTTGAAATGGAATTTTTATCTATATGGCATCGCAATAAAAATATGATTTTTATCTATTGAACTTCGAAACTAAAAATTCGATTTTTATATATTGAATAGCGAACTAAAAATTCGATTTTTATATATTGAATAGCGAACTAAAAATTCGATTTTTATATATTGAATAGCGAACTAAAAATTCGATTTTTATATATTGAATAACGAAGTCAAAATTCGATTTTTATATATGTAGTGGCTACGGGCGACGAAGCTGACGAAGATTCGAAAAAGGAAGTGCCGTGGAGCTAGGATAGCTATCTGTGAGAATTTCTCACCTTTCAATTTTATTTTCTAGTTATATATATATATATACTAGGATGCAGACGGTGCTTAGTAGCACCCGACACAATCGTCCACAGACCATGGACTTGTTTGTTTGGTTGCATAGATTAGTTGAATTATTTGGTTGAATTGAATTGTTTGGTGAGATGAAATTGATTTGATTGATGTGTGAATGGCGTGGGCCTTCACTAGACCGGGGATAAGGCTAGGCCTCGTCCCGTTTCTAGTATCGTGCCGTTATGCCGCCGAAATTTTCTAAAATAAGTTAGAAAATAAAAATATCATTTTATTGTGTAAATGAATAATAGAAATTCATATGTTGGAATAAAATGTTTTATCGTTAAAAATATAATTTTTAACGTGAGAATGAATATAGTGAAAGTGAATAAAATAAAATATTCATTTACAAACCAGACGGTTTGTTTATGTACACCTATTTGAAGGACATTGATTGGGTCGATAAATTTTACACATCGCCCAACAGCACAAATAAAATATGTGTTTGATTGTTTGAAACCCCACACGGGTGTTGGGATGAAATTTGAAGTTCACTCATCCTGATTGATTAAATATGTCGATCGATTGATTGACAGGCTGTTATAAGCGTTGAATATCTATATTTGATGCTTATACAGTGTAGTGCACTTTGGTTGATGGTTGATTATTTTCAATGCTATTATATACATGTGTTGTATGAAAACCCATATAATTAATTTTATATGGTAATTGATTGGGCCTCATTCCAGTTTTGAAAAAGAAATATTTGAAAAAGAAATATTTGAAATAGAATATTTGAAAATAAAGGAATATATGAAGCCGTGTTGATTAGATTGACGCCATTTTGACGTGAACGATATTTATATCGATTTTAAAAGTGTTTTCGAAATGAATTGAATTGAAAGTGATTTCGAAGTGAATTGAATTGAAAACGAATTCAAAGTGAATTGAATTGAAAACGAATTCAAAGTGAATTGAATTGAAAAACGAATTCAAAGTGAATTGAATTGAAAACGAATTCAAAGTGAATTGAATTGAAAGTGATTTCGAAATGAATTGAATTGAAAGTGATTTCGAAATGAATTGAATTGAAAACGATTTCGAAATGAATTGAATTGAAAGTGATTTCGAAATGAATTGAATTGAAAACGAATTCAAAGTGGATTGAATTGAAAGTGATTTCGAAATGAATTGAATTGAAAACGATTTCGAAATGAATTGAATTGAAAACGAATTCAAAATGAATTGAAAGCAAATTGAAATGAATTCAAATTGAATTGAAATTTGAATTGAATAGAAATGAACTTTGAAACGAATTTATAAAGAAGAATTCAATTTTGCTTTGAATTGAAATGGAAGTTGAAATTGCTTTTGAAACTATTTATATAGTTCGTTTTAAATTGAAATCGACGAAGTATATATTATATATATTATATATATAATATAATGGCCTGAATAGAACGCGCCGCGCCGCGGCAGTTCGTGAATTTCGACCATTTATTTCAAACGGACATTACGGGAGATCCGACCGTCGGATTCTCCTAAAACCGGAACCGTTGGGTTCGTATCGAAAAGAGCTTTCTAGCGAATGTTAGAAATTTGAAATCTAACGGTTGGATTTGGAATTATGTCCAAATCAAATTTGAAAAAGGTCGCTGTAAGTGCAGTTCGGTGGCCATTGTTGGAAATCGACTGTACGGGCCTTGATAAAATTATTAAAAATAGTAATAATTTGTGTAAAATCATAAGAAATGATTTGTGAAGATTTGGGATGAAAAACTTCATGTTTGAAAAGATAAAAATAGATTTTTATCGAAATGAACTAGTTTTGAACTAGAAATATAATTCTATTTATTTTTAAATAAATAAATTGAATTTGAAGAAGGGTTTGAAAATAACCAAAATTTCCAATGATTGCATTGGAGTGGATTTGAATCGAAATTGTCTTCGGAATATTTCGATGTTGGAATTCGTGATTATATAGGTGTCGTTATGGAAATTTGAAAGATATATATATTTATATCGTTATTTCCAATACGGCATTTGTTAGTCGTAGAATTCGATATTGAATATAAGCCGATATATTTTCTATTCAGAGCCTTGTATTGAATATCGAATGTGATTTGGGTTTGTCGTGAATGGTGTCTTCACTAACACTGTTCTTGAACCCAGTTGAGAAATGATTAAATCTTTGTATTTAGATTTAATGAAGTGTGCCAATTAAATAATATTTAATTGGAATTGAATTGATATTGATTTTTGGGTTTATCGTGAACAGTGTTTTAAATAACACCCGTTCTTTAACCCGATAATTAATGAATGTGATTTTGGGTTTATCGTGAACTGTGTTCTAAATGACACTGATTCTTTAACCCAGTTAAAGATTAAAACTAAGTGGGGTTTTAATGAATCTTTAATTAGATTGAAAAGATCGAGAATGGAGTATCACCAGTTTTACTCCAGGCGATAGTTAAATCTTTAATTAGATTTGAACGTGAAATGGTAATTGAATTACCGATAACACTGTGGTGTTAGATATGAAGTACTACCAGTTTTACTTCATGGGATGAATAGGTTGGGATTGGAAAATAAAATAAATGATTACTTCGGTGTGGTTCGCTAATCCCGACTAGTTTGAATTGATATTCAAAGGTGATTAAAGAATAAATTTAAAGAATTTATCTTGGATAAAATTAATGGGAACTTTTCCCAAAGTATAGGAATATTTGAATAAAGGAATGTTCTGAATTGGAATGAGGCGTATGTTGTGTTTGTGTAACACTTTTATAATATATACGCGAGTTATTCAGAAAGACCGGGTTTATCCCATTCTGAATAACTGATTCGACGTGGTGTCGAAGATGAAGACGGTGGTCGAAGACCAGAAGTCTTCACGTCGTTTGGGTGCTTACTGATGATCTTGATTGGGCTGTACACCCAAGAAGATGGAAACAGTTGGTGATCGTCCAGACGTACTTGGAGATCGATGGATATGCGGGGTACTAGGTGCCTCCGGTTTCGTTCAGACCCAGAACGGACTTGTAAATGGACTGTGTGTCTGACATTGGATTTTAGTCTGTGTGGTTGATTTCTATTAAATATATATCTGTTTGGCGGCGGAGGATTTATTCTCTTGCTTAACGCCCTTCTCTGAGACGTACGAGCTCAGGGGTTATATATTGATGGATATCAAACGCATGGAGTGAATTGCCTGTGTGGCATGCCTAAGTGGCAATTGATCGAGGCTTCTGTTGAAAAGCAAAGTCTTGTGGTGATGATCAAAGCACAGCCTGTGTGGCACAGCTTTGTGTAACGTGAATTCGCGAGCCTCGCACCCCGGTTGTGAACCAAAAACGGGAGAGGACGTCAGGGAGGGCATGCGTTTCTTTCTAGCTAGAAGTGGCGTCAGTGGTTTTACACGCCCTGACGAGTTTGACTTATGTGGTTGTTGCTGTTGCGAGGCGCCTCGGTTATATCGGTTTTGGCCGATGCATTCTGGTCGGCAGACGGACCAGACTTACACCCCATAGGGTGGGGAGACGTAGTGTTCAGGCATAATAATCCACATCGGTGGACCGGCCCTGAGGATCCAGGGGGCAGTTGCGGCTGTTCCTGAGGGGCGGGCTAGAGCGTCTCGAATCGGTTGAGGACTATCTTTTGCCTCGGTTCATAGACGGAAATCCAATTTCCAAATACGTGACATTTGCGGTTTTAATTGTAGAACCTAGTATGGTGACATAGTGGGATGGGGCATTCATGCCGCCTATGATTGATACTTATGATTTGAAGTTGTTTTATACACTATGCACTTATATAGTATCAAATGATTTGTTTTAAACGTATCAAGCATTCTTGGCTGTTATAAGGGAAAACCCTATCCTCGGCTGCGTTGCATTGTGTGATGGGACCTGGGTCTTATAACAGCTTCATTTTTCTTTATTTAGCATTGCGCTGTTGTTTTATGCACTGGTATTCTTGGGAGGAAACCCGTTCCGTGTTATACGGCGTGGTCCCTTGATTTACCGAACTTTAAAATAAAGAATTATAACTGTTTTAGTTCTCACACCAGTCCCATGACTGACCTGGAGTTTATTGTTTTAACCTAAACTCTGGGTGCCCTTATTTTGACACGGGCAGCTAGTAGTTTTGGGTTTTGCAGATTTATATTCACAGGATCCTGGTTTACAGCTGGAATGATATCCGGAAAGCTTTGTATCCGTATATCTCATTCTAGTTGTGTATTGTATTATTTTTCCGCTGCTATGTATTTAAATGTAATTTAAATCTCTGATATTTCTGTGTAATATTCTTTTATACTCTGTATACTCTTGTAATCTGATGCATTGTTGTTATATACAATGAAATGTTCTTCTGTATGCGTTCTGCTGTGGTTTGTTCTCGAACTATCCGACGCTTTCCTTTACGGGGAAGTTGCGGGTCTTTACAGGAACCTTTCCCTAAGAATGTGATTTTGTGAATAAAAGAATATTCTGAATTGGAATGAGGCGTTTGTTGTGTTTGTGTAACATTCGTTTATTATATACGTGGGTTATTCAGAAAGGCCGGGTTTATACCCATTCTGAGTAACCGATTCGACGAGATGTCGAAGATGAAGACGGTGGTTGAAGACCGGAAGTCTTCACATCGTTTGGGTGATTACTGATGATCTTGATTGGGCTGTACACCCAGGATGAGGGAAACAGTTGGTGATCGTCCAGACGTACTTGGAGATGGATGGATATGCGAGGAAAGTGCCTCCGGTTTCGTTCAGACCCAGAACGAACTTGTAAATGGATTGTGTGTCTGACATTGGATTTTATTCTGTGTTGATTGATCTCTATCAAATATACATCTGTTTGGCGGCGGAGAATTTATTCTCTTGCTTAACGCCCTTCTCTGAGACGTACGAGCTCAGAGGTTGTATATCGATGGACATCAGTCGCATGGAGTGAATTGCTAGTGTGGCATGCGTAAGTGGCAATTGATCAGGGCTTCTGTTGAAAAGCAAAGTCTTGTGGTTGATGATCAAAGCACGGCCTGTGTGGCATAGCTTTGTGTATAACGTGAATTCGCGAGCCTCACACCTCGGTATGAGTCAAAAACGGGAGACGGACTGCAGGGAGAGCACGACGTTTCTTTCTAGCTAGGGTGGTGTCAGTGACCTACCAGCCCTGACATTTATATACTTTTCACCTGTGTGGTTGTTGGATATGAGGCGCCTCGGATATAGGTCTGTAAGGACCGGGAAACGTGTGTTCAGGAATTGCCAATCCTCAAAAGTAAGAGAGGACCGGCCCTGAAGATCCAAGGATCATAGTGGGGTCCTGAGACATTTGCTAGAGTGTCTCGAACGCGGAGAGGAGCTTGCCCCTTGCCTCGGCTCATGACGGAAATCCAATTTCCAATACGTGTATTGCGGTTTTAATTGTAGAACTAGTATGGCGACATGATAGATGGTACCCATGCCGCCTATGATTGATACTTATGATTGAAATTGTTTTGACACTATACACTTATAATAGTATCAAATAATGTGTTTTAAACGTATCAAGCATGCTTTGGCTGTTATAAGGGAAAACCCTATCCTCCGGCTTGCGTTGCATTGTGTGATGGGACCTGGGTCTTATAACAGCTTCATTTTTCTTTATTTAGCATTGCGCTGTTTGTTCTATGCACTGGTATTCTTGGGAGGAAACCCGTTCCGTGTTATACGGCGTGGTCCCTTGATTTACCTAACTTTAAAACCAATATTAATAACTGTTTTAGTTCTCACACCAGTCACATGACTGACCTGGAGTTTATTGTTTTAACCTAAACTCTGGGTGCCCCTATTTTCCACACGGGCAGCTAGTAGTTTTGGTTTTGCAGATTTATATTCACAGGATCCTAATTTACAGCTGGAACGATGCTCGGAAAGCTCTGTATCCGTGTATCACTTCTAGTTGTGCTTTTGTATTATTTTCCGCTGCGATGTATTTAAATGTAATCTCTGATATTTATCGAATGTAATTTATTCATTTATACTCTGTATATTCTTGTATCTGATGGAATTGTTGTAATAGCAATGAAATGTTCTTCCGTCTGAGTTCTATATTTTGTCTTGTCCTCACAGTAATTCGTTCTTTCTCATCTCTTCGGAGACCGGGGAAGTTCGGGTCGCTTCAAGTATTGTGCACCCTGTATCGGTATTTCGGGATTTCAAAATGCGAGTCAATCTACCGGTTTTATTATATTTTTGGGATCGTGGCACCTCGCTGGACACGATTGTATTTTTATTTCTGTCCGCGGCCGCCCAGGCATGAACGAGATTTACGTAGTGCGGTACACTTGGATTTTTGTAACAACAAACAAAGGAGCAATTCATTTAAAATTAAATAGAATAAATAAATAATGTATGCTTAAACACTAAGCTAAGCATATACACGAACCAGACCTTACTGCATAGTTCCTCTACCTTTAATTTGTCAACCTCTACTAAGCTACAGCTAAACTTATTGGAAATATAATCTACATAGAGACCAATACAGTGCCTGAATACAAAACCTATATGTGAATAAATATAGCCTAGTTACCTATTGCGTTCTTCTTAAGCAAACAAACCATACTCCTGCCCATTACCTATTGCGTGTACCATTTGATTTAATACGATCTTACCCCTATTTTCTCTTCTATAAATGTATACCCCATCTGCCGAAAATCTCTAAGCCCAAATCGGATTCATTTCCTGTTTTAATTTTTCTGTAAGCCGTCCTCTTAAATATTTTCAAGCCAAATACCATATAAAATTAATTGTTCTCAGATCCGATGGTCTTGCTTTTAAAGGAGTTCCGAACTTGAATATATAATTGTGGGATCGATCAATGTTTTCTGCCATGGGTTGCCTACAGCGCCAGTAAGAGGTTGAGTTCAAGGTGATGGCAAGAAATACAGTGTGTATATAACAAGGAGAAGACCCATGTTTCATAAGAAGGAGTTCGAGCTTTGATTTGAAGGCGTGGAGCAGTGGAGAGTTTGCTGGAGATGAGGATGGTATATTTAGTTTATATTCTTGTGAGGAATTGTGGAGTTGGTGTGCGTTGTGATGGCGAGCTTGGTGAAGTTCGGACAGTGGGGTGGTAAGACACGACAACGTGGGAGATGGTGCAAGAGAAGTGTTGTTGAATATATATTGCATGCGAAGAATAGATGGCATGCATATATACTGGAGTAACGATGGAGTATGGCATGGCGTTGAAGAGGTCTGGAGGGTGCCGAAACATGAAACGTGAAGAGTGTGTGAGTTGGAGAACGTGCTGCAAAGGAGTTGGGGCGTATGTAATACGGTGAAAAGAGGGATAAATGAGTGTTGTGGTCAAAAGTGTTGAAAGGTTATGGGTGGTGCTAAGCGTTCATGTATAAAGTAAAGGTGAGAAAGTTGGCAAATTTGTATTGGAGGAGGGTAGAACGTGAAACCGGAGCGTAGTATATATGAAGGATGGGTATGGTTATTTGCGAGTGGCAATATTAGTGGAGGAAGTGCATTCCAGAAAGAAGGATGATTACAGTAGCTTATAGGGTACATTAGTTTGTGATTTAAATATTAAAAAGGAAGTTTCAAAATGTATGGCAAGTTGTTGGATAAGCAAGTCTCGTTCATCACAATAGGAGGGACGTGAGGGTCATAATATGCTAAACGGCGAGAGTATGTTTTGGGTCTCCAAGATGTATATCTAAAGGAGCAGCGGGAATGTGTTTACGGTATGAATTATGCTGGAACAAGCAACATGATGTGGTGGGAGCATTCAATTACCGGAAATGAAGAATGGCGAGCAGGGCGTTGGACTGAGGAAGTACCATTCAAACGTGGGTGCAGATTAATAAAGATGGTTCGGACGAGCAGCGAATGGCGTTGACAAGGGTGTATGGTTTTATTGATTTTAACGCGTGAGGATGGTCAGTTTGCGCTCAGACGATCGCACGATGAACGGTGGCCAGAAAGAGTCGGCCTGATGAAGTCGGATAGTGGCAGAATAAAACGCCGGATCGGATCAACCGATGCAAATCGTTGTTTAACGGTTAACGCGCGAAGGTGAGTAAAATCACTAACTCTGATCTTTTTAAAATATTTCAATATATTTTAATGTTGTTCGAATGCTGTGTGATGGTCGATTAGGTAGATTACAATTAATTTGGTTAAATATTATATACCGTTACATATGTACACATCATCGGTTGGACACTGATTCCATCAGTTAGAATATCCCCTAGTATAGAGTGAGTGTAAATTGTGTTGACTGACATCTGTGGATGCGGAAACCGGTTGGAGGAATCCGACCGGATTCCTTGATAATTATATGTACTGTTTGTTTTGTATGAACTCGAATTATATTTAAACCCCATGTGAATATTGATGTTGAACGGAAATTCAACATTTGTTTCGATAAATCAATAAACGTTATCAATTTAGAAAGTGATAACAGTCGACCGTAAAACCATCGTTTTGTTAAGAAGTTGATTGGCCGTCAGGCAAACCAACGAAGATAATTATAAAAATTATATTTTTATAATTAAAGCGAAGTTTAAATCTATAATAGAAGTTCTATTATAAACCAGTATTTTAGAGTTCGTTTTTATAAAATAAAATAAAAACGATTTGTCGACATTTAAATCAGTCTATTAAGCAGAAATCATCCTATGATTAATATTTGGATAATTATATTTAAGATAAGTATATTTAGAAATATTATTAGATTCATTATATTAATCTAATGTTGAGAAGTAAATAAAATCAGTTAACGAATTTACTGATGGAATGGAGTTGATCAAATCAACTATTATTTGGGAAAAATGAGTATTAGATTAATTGGTCTTAAATTAATCTAATCAAACGGTTTAGAAATAAATTAATCAAAGTTTATGAGATTTGATTACCTTTTAGTTAAGAAGTTATAAGTGGAACCGTGGAATGGAAAAGCGAAGAGTAATTGTTTAAAAATATAAATAATCATAAACACCAGAGATTTCAAAGTAAGGATATGGTGTTATAAAACCATAGTTAAAAATAAACATGAAAATACGATCTGATAGGTGTTATAAGTAATAAGGGATTAGAGTACAGGCTTGTATCGGTTCTAAGGTAAGAACGTTGTCGATCAAGGTCTGAGAGGTAAATAGAATACCCCAACTTGAACGACTTCACTATTATCGAGGAACGATAACAGTTTGTAACGGAAAGAGATGCCAAGATGTGTATAAAAGGAATACGGCAGCGTATTGCCAGTCTTAAAATTATAGCGATAAAATAACGCTGTTGATAAGATAAGTGTGACTGTTATGTCAAGATTAGTTATAACAAAGAATATTACAGCGTATGACAAGTTTGAACTATAGCGATAAAATAACGCTGTTGATAAGGTAAGGGTGACTGTAATGTTGAGATTAGTTATAAGGAGAATATACAGCGTATGACAAGTTTAGAACTATAGCGACAAATTAACTGCTGTTGATTTAACTTAAGCATGACTTTTATATATAGCAGCACTTCCCAGGAAATGAAGCAGTTTAGTTGAAATCCACTTATTCGAAAGTGAGAAATAACGATGTCGTAAGAAAATATAAGAATCAGTTTTAGAAAGAGAAATTGGAGAATCGTGTTAGAAAACAATGACAGCATTTCGATGTTCGAAATGTGATTAGAATTTAAACCGTTAGGATTTGGAACTAGGATTCGACGATGTCGAAAGTATTAAAAATAAACTATTTTTAGGGATTGTAATCTGATAGAATAATTAACATTTAGTTATAAACAAATAAATGTTGATAGGATAGAAATCAGTATTTAGTTATAAACTTGATATCGATTAGATAAGAGGTTGACTTAGAGACAGAGTTTATAAAGTGGAATAGGAGTGAAAAAGTATGAAAGAGATTTCGGTAAATAAGATAAGGGAGATTATTACGTGAATAAAGAGTTATATGATCAAGGTGTTTAGATTTCTATAAGAAGGGATGGTATTTCCATTTCAAAGGGAATAATGTTTTAAAAGTGAACGTTGGGCCGATTAAAAGGTTAAGATGAATTTGGAAATATTTTCCAGTGTAAATAAGGTAGATTACCCAAGTATAGGAATAAGGAATGTGAACTTAATGGGAAATAGTTCGAACGTTAATAACGGATATTTTTGGAACATGAAAGAATAAAAGTTTATAATAATTGGAAATGTTTTCCAAAAGTGTGAAAGGCAAAAACAGAGTTTGAGAAATATCTAGTGAGATATGGAAATTTGAAATATAACGAATGTTAAATAAAAAGCGCCTGTGATTGTATGATGTTTAGTTATACATTAGAATGGATGTTGTTTTAACTCCGATAGTTAAATAACCGACTATCGAAGTGTTTGACCGTCGTTGTCAATACGGAGAGACCGGTTGGATTTATTATCCGGAAACCACTCCGTATAGGCATAAGCGCTATGAAATAGATATGCTGAAGATAATTGAAGACGGAGTTAAATGCAAGGGTCGTCCAGTTCTAGAATGATGTTTTGTTTGTCCAGTCCCAGGACAACTTGTACGGACGAGTGTCTGACAGGGTATTTCCAACGGTCACGCCGTTGATTTTATGAATATACCAAGTTGGTGGGGAGAAGGTGACTTCTCTTTATTCTACACCTAGTGTGCATTTGTGTAATCAATGTGTGATTACGGATTTGACGATGTGGCATTCAAAGTGAATGGTGATCAGATGTTCTGAAGATAGACGTAGCCTCTAGCCTCACAACCAGGAAGTGACAGAAGTTGGGCTAGGCAGCATGGCTAGTTGGGTCATCCCCAAGCAGGGTGTATTGTCACCGATCTAGAGAAAATTCATATTTATACTTCTTTTCGATTCTGTATCTTCGGATGACGGTTGGATGGCCTGCAACCGTGGTGGCAATATATTCGCGACACTCAAGCTAAATGAGTGAGCGGTCATGTGTGGCCGGGTTGCAAGACGTTCTTGTTGAACCCTGAGTGTATCCCCTCTAGAGTACACTATTCAGAAGGTGCTCCCATACCTTGTCTGTTGAAATCCAATCTCAAATAAGTGCCCTGCGGTTTATGATTTTATACTATATATATATGGAGCGTGAGATGCAAGCGTTCTGCTACTTGATGATTTAATTGAGTAGACATTATTATAATATCACTGAAGTTTGATATAAAAATATGTTGGGTTATAGTAAGGTAAAAACCGTCCATGTTTATGTGTGGGTTGGTCTTACTATTACCTTCTTGTTTGGAAAAGGATTTTCAAAGTTAAACAGTATGGTTGGAATTTACTCACACCAGTCCCATGACTGACCCAGAGTTTATTTTGTTTGTTTTCCCTAAACTCTTGGGTGCCCAAATTTGTACGGGCAGTCAAGTGTTTCAGGCCTTGCAGATTCACTTGGAGGAGCTCAAAAGCAGGAAGCTTCACCATTAGTTATGTAGAGTTATTTCCGCTGTGATATGATGTATTGTACTCTGATAATGGTATGTATATACAATACAGTTTTGTATTCAAAGTTATGTTATATAATACATCTTATTTTGTTCCGCTGCGAGTTTCGTGTTACTCTGATTCTGTTCAGTTGTGATCTTCTTCTTCTTCTATTCTATTAGTTCTATCTTTTCTTTCTCACCCTCTAAATTCTTCTATTAATGTCCTGGTGTTTTCGATGCTTGAATAGTCAACAGTGTGTTTTTATGTTGATTTTCTGGGTCGAAAATTCCATCCGTTACAGTGGTCCCATACCTTGTCAAGTTTGGAATCCAATATCCAATAAGCGCTCGCGGTTTTTGATTGTATATACATGGGGAGCGTGAGATGCAAGCATTCCTCTAGATGGTTATTATTTGTATTTAGACATTATGATAATATCAGAGCAAGCTATGATTTCGAAACTGTTTTGGGTTATAGTAAGGTAAAAACCGTCCAATATCCAATAAGCATTCTTTCTTTCTTTTATTCTAATATTTTTTTCTTTCTTATCTCACTCTCTAATTTCTTTATCATGACAATCCAGTGTTTTCGATGCTTGAATAGTCGGCATGGTGATTTTATGTCGATTTTCAAGGCAAAAATCTCTGGGTTGTTACACAACGCATATATAACTTATACATCAAACATACAACTTATACAACGCTTATACATGAGGTGTACAACGCTTATATAACTCATACATCGATTATATAATTTATACATCGTCGTTTCTATATCGTTTATAATTCAGAAATCTCACATTGGGTTCCACTCCACCAAAAAATGCAGAAGGCTCAGTAAAATATGCGGTCTCTTCTAGAATGTAGAAGACGTCCACACGAGTCCACTGTCTCTTGTTTTACTAGATTTCGTCAACAAACGAGAAAGATATGATTTATACGGTGAAATCATAAATCGTAGTGCTTTAAAGTGCTATAAACTATAAAATAAAATAAACTGCCATACCTTTCTATTTTGATTCAAAACTAGGTTTTCATTTTTTGATCAAATGGAGCAGCGAGGCGTCGATCAGAGGGTGCAGCGTGGAAGAGCTTAGAAATCCGCTCCTGACGTTGGTGGTCCCCTCCAGTTCGACGGCCACGATTCATGGCGGCGTTGCACCAAAGTCGGCTTCTTCCCGGGCTCGTAACTCCTCATACACTGCACGAAAAATTCCAAACCTTGTATGGATTTAAAGCCCTCTGAATTCTCTTCAAAAATTTCCAAACAATTGATGGGTTTCGTTGCGTGGATTTTGCGTAATCGAGGAGAGAAGGCCTCGATGTATTTCCGCCGTGCGTCGAGATGAAGGATCGGGAGAGAGAAGCGGGTTTGGCGAGTTTTGATTTGTTGAGGTTTTTTTTATTTATTTGTATATTTTAAAATCTCAAAAATACCCCTCTTCTCATACTAACTCCAATCCGAACCCAACGACTGCTGCCCCTAGCTAATTACCCCCATTCAGAACACAATGGGATATGTTTCGTAGGCCAATTCGACTGTTTCAGTCAGTTTTTCTTCAAATTAAAATATAAAATATTCAATATTTGTTTTGAACGTACATTTCAATTTGCCGGGGCCACATACTGATTCTAAAAATTCCAAAAAAATAAATCTAGCTATGTTTTGATGATACGGTCCCAACAAGACTAATTTCGTCTAATTCTGAGACCGTTTGAAAAATGGCCACTTTCTGGTCGATCCAATTTAACTGAAATCAACCAAACACATTTTCCTTCACCATGCTCACATATTAACTTCAAAAATTATGAAATTTGAAACCTAGAAATAATTTGACATCATGGATCCAACAAAAGCGGTTTCGTTGAATTCTGAGGTCTTTTGCAGAATGTCTATTTTCAAGGGCGATATAATCTCTATAGCGACCTTTCTGAAAATTCATTTGGCCATTACTTTTGATTCCCGCTATGAAACTTCGATTTTTCAGATTCGTTAGAAAGATATTCATAAACAGATTTAAATATTTTTGGTTTCACTAAAATCCGTTTTATTTTGCACCCGGTACAGTCAGTCAAAATTTGAATTCAAATTTTGAAACTACCGTGCCATTTCAGGCCTTGTTTATAAATTAAAATAATTATATTTACTCTCAAACGTCGATTCAAACATACTTTTCGTCGTTATTATTTAAAATAATTTATTTTAAATATTTAAAATCCACTACATTAGCCAAATTAAAAAAATTTAAACTGGCTCAGATTTTCCAAGTTGTTACTGATAACCAATTAATTATAAAAAAGGAATATAAAAGGGGAATTGATGTGGATTGATTAGCGTAGTAAATCCTCTTTTGGATCGGGAGGCGGGAACCTCGCTCTTGAGATAAACCTGGTTTTGGGAAATAACCCTCGTTAATAGTTAACTATTGTTACGTAATTAACTATCATTATGGGTTTCCATGGTTATTGATATCTCACAAAAGTCTAACTTATGTCTGACTGCTGGAAAGTGCAGACTTCTGTCGAATAAGGTAGTTGATCTCGCATCATTAACCTACTAACTCCAATTCCTTTTTCAAATTATAATAATTCTTGATTAACAAGGAATTTATAACTTTCTATCTTAGGAAATTTATTGATTTACTTATTGGATTTAGCATAGCCTGTTCCGGGATAAAGGTCTCAAAGTAGTTAAATCCACCATTTAAACGATATTAAGCAATCGTGTAGCTCACCTCCCATTAATTGGCTATTGGGCACGAACTTGTTAATTCCAACGTTTGTCCACTTCCTCGGGGTAGTAAGTGATTGGGTTGTAGGGTCCTCCTTGAGAATTGTTATTAAATGACTGCTCTAGAGGTACCAAAGGTCTTCCTATCCTATATGAAGAATTGAGTTACTAAGGAAATTATCCAATAAGGCTAGTTATATAGTAACGAGGGAACCCGCCAGGGAAAGGTCATGAATGGCGAGACGTCTTCTAACAATCCTTTAGGTAATTAGTGATTTCTTACTATCGCTTGTCTTATGCTGGGCATGGTTATATGTGTGAATGATGGAAGCCTTAGATTTGTAGGACTTAGTATCTAGTGCCCTCTAATATATGTTAGGGTAGAATAAACCACCGTATAAGGTATTAAGCAACCAGTGTTAGATTTTATGCCTTAGAGGCAATCCATTTGATCTGATTAATAACATTGTTTATGTTATTGTTTTATTTGGAATATAAATATTCTGTTATGTTATATTTACTACGTAATATAAATATTAACATAACAGAAGTCCTTAGAATAATAATACGGAATTTTATAGTTCAAGTAAGACTTGAACTTGAGATTATATAATATGCTAAGTATTATAATTTTTAAATGTCCCTAGTCTAGTTTTATTGTTTATATAGGACAACAATAAAACATTCAGACTAGTATGTTGATTGACCGATGAGCACATCCCATTAATCACTGATATATGTGATATTAATGTCAAGACATAAATACGTATAGGAGAATAGTGTATTGGGCTGACCCACAATGAGAAAAACTACATTGAATATAATTAATAGTATCGTAGGTTTCTCTCATAATGAAAGTCCTCAGACCTTAATCATTATAATTTTATTCGAGGATATTTGTGTTTTTATTTCATTAAAAGTTACTTGTAACATAATAGACAATAAAGGTGAATATTGGATACATCTTGAGTCGAATGGAAATTATGGATGATCTAGATGGAATCTAACCCTACGATATAATTGTAGTGACATCCATGGGCCTCTTGATTGAGTGAGACTATGAAATCATGGTCGTGCTCAAATATTAAATTGTTTTAAATAGTCTACTCATCGATAAAGATAAAACAGATTGAATCATAAAGAGGGTAGTATGTTCCATGCCGCAAGTTTAATTCTGGATATATTGGTTAAAAGGATTATAGTACGTTAATACAATGGTCGTCGAAAGGTTGTATCGAATCGCCAATATTATTATAACTTGGGCAGCAGTGACGTATTGCTAGATGCCAATCACTGTTTATGATTTTAAATATGATTTAAAATGATTGCCAACATTGTAATAAACTATAGTGTAACATGTATGAACACTTGAAAAGGATGAGAACCGTTCATGACTAAAGAGAATCAAATGTTGACTATTCTCTGGTTTTGAATTGGTATAAGGGTTTTCTATGGTCTAACCTTATTTAGATTTTTCCGGTTACCACATAATAAAAGTAAGGCCGACAGTTTTCTTTTGTTCATTCAATTTTTCAGAAAAACCTAGAACCAGAAAAATCAAAATAAGAGAAAACCCTAAAAACCCAAAATTGGCTAGCACCTTCCCTCCTTCCATTTGGATTTCGTTTGACATAATCAGAGATCGAGTGTTCGTGGATACCACTAGAGGCGACAGCGAAGAGTCGCGCTTTCAATTCGATGCTTTGATGTTACTTTGATTTTGAGATTGATCTGACTTCTTCGTGAATTTGACATAGCAGGTATGAACCATAATTTATATGTATTGATTTTAATTTATTTTTCTTGCAATAGATCCGTAGTTTAAATTTGTTAAACTATCAAAAATGTATGTCGATGAGACCGTAATTTTCCAACAGTGGTATCAAAGCATAGGGCTTGCAAGAATTAGTAAATTAAATTAATTTTAGGTTTATGAATAACAAATTCTTGGAATAAATCAAAGCGTTAATGTAATAACCCGGAAAACATGAGCTAATTCAAAAATTTTAATTTGGTTATTTTAATGAATTGGGAGTAATTGAAATAAAATATTTCAATTAAATAACGAGTTAGAAATAGTGAGACGGTTTGAAAATTTGAATTCGAACTTTGACTGAACATACAAGATGCAAAATATAACGAATTTCAGCAAAACCAAAAATATTTAAATCTGTTTAAGAATATCTTTCTAACGAATCTGAAAATTCAAAATTTCACAGCGGGAATCAAAAGTTATGCCAGTTGAATATTCAGAATGGTCACTATAGAATAAATATAGCTCCTGAAAATTGACATTTTGCAAACGACCTCCGTTTTCGACAAAACCACTTTTGTTGGATCTGGGATGTCAATTTATTGCTAGGTTTCAAATTCCATAATTTTTGGAATTAATATGTAAGCGTGACAAAGGAAAACGTGTTTGGTAGATTTCAATCAAATTGGATCGACCAGAAAATGGCCATTTTTCAAACGGTCTCAGAATTCAACGAAATCAGTTTTATTGGGACCATATCGTCCCAACATAGCTAGATTTATTTTTTAGGAATTTTTAGAATTAGTATGTGGCCCCGGTAAATTAAAATGTACGTTCAAAATAGAGCTTGAATGTTTTATACTTTAATTTGAAGAATAACTGACTGTAGCAGTCGAATGGGCCTACGAAACATATTCTATCGTGTCCGGGATGGGTGTATTTAACTAGAGGCGACAGTCGTTGGGTTTGAATTGGAGTTTGTATGGAAAAACGCCTAATTTTTGAAATAATATAAATATTGGCGAATAGGATTTTTCCTTTCATTAATTAAAATTATAAAAAAAATTACAAAAACTCGCCTCCTCTGTATCGATGACGGAAGCAGCTTGATCCTTTCCCGGCCAATTTCTGTCCAAACCACCACGTATTAGCCCCAGCCCCTTTGGAACTTTTTGAAGCTCTCCTCCACATTTTTAAATCCATATAAGGTTCATCACCCCTCGTCGCTCCATCATCGAGAATCACTTCCCCGAAGTCATGCACTTCAGTGCACCGCCCCGCTTGCCACGTCAGATCGAGTGGGACCGCTCCCCCTCGCGCCTGAGCGCCGTTCCATGCTCTTTGAGGTGGTGTACTCCGATCATCTTCAAGTGCAACCGTTTGAGTGCTAGATCGAAACCAAGTTTCGAACAATTTCATAGGGTAACAGCCTTTGTTTTTAAAACTAAATATAACACTTTTAAGTGTTGCAAATAATGTTTTCAAATAAAAAGCATATCCTTTTGCTATGTTGACGAAATTCAATGAAACAGGAAAAATCAGACTCATAGCGACATCGTCAACATTCTAGAAGAAGCTAGAACGTATACCGAGCTCGCTACAAATTTCAAAAGCATTAAAATCAATGTAAGATATCTAAATTCAATATGGAATGGAATAGCATTGTATAAATTATACGAGCGAAATATAAATTATATATGCATTGTACACCACATGTATGAGCGTTATATAAGTTATATGAGCGATGTATACATTATATATGCATTGTAAAAATCATATATGTGTTGAAATGGAAATGAAATATATATATATGTGTGTGTGTGTATACTCCCTTCGTCCACAGACCATGGACGATATGAATTGATTGTGTATGACGTGAAATTGATTTATAATGTGAATGGTTGAAAATTAGTTGAAATGCGAATGGTTGGAAATATTTTGTTTGTGGTTGAAAGTAATTGTTTGTGGTCGAAACAATCGGAATTATTGTGGAAAATTCATATGATATGAAATTGATCTTAGATCATTTAGATAAGCCCCTTATGGAACACCGCGAGGCCTAAGGTAGTGCGAGGAGCAGTACTAGGGACGGTGCCGGTTTTTAACCCCCTACCGTTATGCTGCCGAAATTTTCAGTAATATCTATGTGTTTGAATTATTTTCATGTATTGAATTATATTTATGTGTTGAATAAGTTGTTTAGATAATGAAAATCACATTTTTATTATGCGGTGAAGTATATGAAATGTGCATGTATGAGATATTCATATGTTGAGATATTCATGCGTTGAATGACACTCATGTGTTGAATAAATTGTTTGAAAAGTAAAAAAATCACATTTTTATCTAATGTATGGACTATATAAAATATTAGTGTTTTAAATAAATAAGTTTAACTTCAAAAATATCATTCTTATCTTATTTATAAAGTATATAAAATATTCGTGTTTCAAATAAATTGTTTTAATGATAAAAATATCATTTTTATTATATATATGAACTAATTAAAATATTCATATGTTAAAAAGGATTCATGTGTTGAATAAAAGGATTAAATAATAAAATTAACATTTTATTGTGAATATGAAGTGCTAATACATTCATGTGTGGAATAAATATTTTAAACGATAAAAATATCATTTTTATAATGTATGCAACTCACTAAGAATACACATGTGTTGAAACATATTTTTGTTCACCGAAAATAATTTTTTTATCCTATGTATGAAGTGTTAAAAATAACCGCATATTGAAACAAACATTTATTTGCTAAAAATATTACTTGTAGTTTAGTTCTACATATATATGCATGTGTTGAACATGAATATGGATTAACTATTGAGTAAGAAATATATTTGCATGCCCGACAAATAGGTAAGCCTTAATGAGTTGGCTACACAATTTTATTATTATAAAAACTCCTGTGAATGCCGTTGGATGCGGAGTGCTTGTTGTTCTGCGTGAAATAATAAACGTCGCCATATGATAGTAAAACTTAATTTTGAACTGCACTACATGGCATACTTCTTGAAGATACCATACCCTATCATATATCACATAAGCAATTGGAGCTTATGTGACAAGGTGGAAGATTTACCATACAAGCGAGAGCCTTGTATAGCAATGACTATATTTCAGGTTGAACTGAAGACTGATATGGACTATATAAAATATAGCGACAAATTGCCAGATTAATAAAAATCCCACATGGTTCTGGAGATGACAATAAACACGTCTCTCTGGTCATTAAGGCACAAAAACCATTTATAGGGTGATGAGAATTTATTCTCTGGAGTTATGATCTATACTCATTCCCCTGTGGACACCAGAATATATCACTATAAATATGTGAATGCTTTTTAGGATTTATTGGGTGCCTAATACGACCCAATAAATTTCAAACCCTTTCCCGTACAAAGCTGGTAATGGCGAAATTTTCAGAAATTTAAAGGCGTTAGTGAAATATTTGAAGTGAAAAACAATATGGAAATCGTCAAATGAATTATATTTATGTATATATAAAAATAAATTAAATAAACGAATCATGCAGCTGTAGTTCGTGTTTTGGAATCGTAATTTTAAACGATTATATAGAGAAATCCGACCATCGGATTTCCCCAAAACCGGAATCGTTGGGTTACCTTTGGAAAAATCTTTCCAACGATATAAAGTTTGTTAAAATCCAACAGTTGGATTGTGTGAAATTATTAATTCAAATCCGAATGAAAATAGCGCCAGAATGAATTATATATATATATATATATATATACACACACTAAATAAAATGAATAACGACGCTGTAGCTCGTATTTTGAAATCGTAACTTTAAACGATTATATCGAGAGTTCCGACCGTCAGATTCTCCCGAAAATGGAACCGCTGGGTTCGCTTTGGAGAGATCTTTCCAATGCAATCAACTTCGTTAAGATCCGATGGTTAGATTTTGAGAAATGTGTAAATCAAAATTAGAGAAATATAGCGCCAGGGCCATGTTATGGCCTGAAACGTCATTTAATTAAATGGCGTTATTTTTAAATAAATAAATATAGCGATATATCATTATAAAATATTATAGGCAATATGGTATGGAAATAAACCGATTCTACTGGGTTTGTTTGATAATTGATGGTTGAATGTGTTTGACAATAAAATTATATAACAAACGTAAATGTGGATGTCGAATAATTTAACCATGTACAGAATTGATTTGAATTCTAATATACGTGAATTATTTGTAAAGGCCAAGTAATTCTCATTTCAAATAATTGACCGACGAATAAATGTCGAAGATATGAAGAAGGTGCAAGACCGGTGATCTTCATATTGTGTAGAATACTACTGATGCCTTTGGGATGGGTAGCTCCCTTGATGAGGTTACAGTGGTAGTGGTCTAGATGTACTTGTTTATCGTCCAGATATACGAGGGCCTCTCTCCTGTATTGGACATACGGGAGAAGGAATAAGGTGCCTCCGGTTTCGTTCAGACCCAGAACGGACTTGAAAATGGATGATTATCTGACGTGTATTCTGTGTTGTATTCGTTGATCTCTACTAAATATACATCTGTTTGGCGGTGGAGAATTTATTCTCTTGCTTAACGCCCTTCTCTGAGACGTACGAGCTCAGAGGTTGTATATCGGTAAATATCAGTGGTATGGTGTAGATTGACAACGTGGCATGCGAAGATGCAAATGATCAAGGCTTTTGTTGAAAGGTAGAGTCTTCTGGTTGATGATCAAAGCAAGGCTTTGAGATAGTGCATATTTGGGTATGACGTTGATTCGCGAGCCTCACACCGCGGTATGAGTTAAAAACGAAATAAGGACTACAGGGAGTGCACAACGTTTCTTTCTAGCTATGGGTGGTGTCAGCGTTTTACTATCCCTGACATTGTTGATTATTATACCTTTGTGGATGTTGGAATGCGAGGCGCCTCGGATATATCGGTCCCTACGGAGCCAATGGATAGGTCCGATAGGACCAGGAAACATGTGTTCAGGAATTGCTAATCCAATAACGTAAGTGTGGACCGGCCCTGAAGATCCAAGGTCTACCTAGAGTGTGTAGTCCTGGGCATTTGCTAGAGTGTCTCGAAGCCAGTGAAGTGCTTTCCCCTTGCCTCGACTCATGGCGGAATCCAAATCTCCAATACGAAATTACGGATTTGATTGCAACTTATAAATGGCGACATGATATAAGGTGCCCATGCCGTCTAAGATTGATATTTATGATTGAATTTTCTTTTGAAATGTATATGCACTAGTAAAAATATAAATGATTTTGGCTTTACACGTCTGGAGTATATTTTGGCCATTATAACTCTATCCTCTGGTTTGCGTTGCATTGTGTGATGGGACTTGAGTTTTATAACGGCTTCATCTTTATAAAAAGCATTGCGTTGATTCAAAAGATTTATTTTATCTCATGCACTGGCAATCATTGGAGTAAACCCGTTCCGCGAAAATGGCGTGGTCCTATGATTTGCCTTGTTATTGTTGTTTATCCAAGTAATTATATTTCTCATACCAATCCCGTGACTGACTCGTAGTTTGTTTCACTTTGCAAACTCGGGTGCCCTTATTTTCACACGGGGCAGCCTAGTGATAGGTAACTGGGTATATTTTGGCTTTTGCACTACAGCATGGAGTGCATCTTTGGGCTTGTATGGCGAGGACTTGACTTCTCAGTATTTTCGCTATGTGATATTCTTCCATTAGTACTATATGTATATGATTTCCGCTTATCGCGATGTAGACAGATTTACTTCTATTATGTATTTATGATGTCTATGTATCAGTGATCTCGATGTAGACTGATCATTTACTTTTATGCACTAAGTTGTATCCTACACTATGCTACTCTGATGTTGTTACATATTATGATTCTGCTCTCATATTGGTGCAAATTATTCTATTTTCTGTTTATGCTATTATCTTTTCTCTGCTAATGATGATTATTGTGCTGTATTCCAATGATTATCCTTAATTCCATTGTATGGAGTTTTGAGATCGTCACAGGTGGTATTAGAGCTTTGGTTAATCTTAGTCCTAGAATTTAACACATAAAACACCTCGTCAAGATAGAATCAGTAGTGTTCTAAGACGAGTAGCTCATTAGAGAAAGGATTAGTAATGTCCTAGAATGAGCTAAGAAGAAAAGCAAAATAACTTGATCAGTACATCGTTGTCTTTTCGTATATTCTTCTGCTTTTACCGTATCTTAAAATTATCATTTCAATGAGCTTGAGTCTTTTCTTTCTTGTATAGAACTTGACTAGATGACTACCCGAGCAGCTGCAGCTAGAGGTAGAGTAGGCGGAGGAGGCCGAGGCAGAGGACAGGGGAATATCCCCATTGTCCCAGAGCCTTTGGTTCAGCCACAGCTGTAACACCCCACCTCCGTTAAGGTCACTCACAAAGGGAATGCCTTAACTTTGGTGGAGCATTTTAGTAAACAGAACAGAAACTTACAAGACAGATAAAACAGTACTTGAAAATTTTTAACTTTATTACAGTGGAAACAGAAAATTAATATGGTTACATCCTTTCCATTTCAGAATTCAAGTACAAAATATCAGTCTTGTACAAAAGCCTTCAAAATGCATAGTTTAAAATCATAATCCCTATGGAACGGAAGTTATACAGAGCCGAGCCATACTTTAAGCACTTCAAGCAAAGAGAAATCCGGATCAAGCTAAAGTATTTCCCTCCTTGGATAACCTTGGGGGGGAAACGGAAGAAAGAAGGCGAAACAACAAGGGTCAGACAAAAAGTCTGGCAAGTCCAGTGACTTTCAGCATATGAACAGATAATAATAATATGATATGAACATAAAACTGGATGTGAGATAACTATAACAGGTGTAGCAGATATAACAGAAAAACAGAATGATGTAAACTATTGTTTTACACTTCTCTGCACTAATACTAGTATAGCAGAATTAGGTGTCACCCTAATGTCTAAATTGAAGCAGGAACGGGTACAGAATACTTTAACCGAAACAGAATGCTAATAATGGGCCTTTACTACCCGATCAGAAACAGACAGAAGAAGAAACAGATTTATCCCTATGGAAACAGAATGTGGAATTAGGTGTACACTAGTAATGGGCCTTTACCACCCGAACAGACGGTACCACACAGAAACAGACAGGTGTTACCACCCAACAGAAACAGACGGTACCAACAGAAACAGACAGAACTAAGCGTACCCTAAAACCCTACCCCAAGCGATCGGCTCCCTAATACATAAATATCCTGTGTCGGCCCCACAGTAGGGTGTATCACTCCCTAAAGTGACAACCAATTGGCACAGACCTATTTACAGATGTCACGGCGTCTTACATCCTCAGAGGCAGACCGGGATCCATGCACGCACATGACCCGGTTGGAACGCACCATCAACACCCCTCGCCATTATCAGGATGAACCACTTATAATTAGTTCAGTAAGCGTGCCCGGACCCTACCTACTGTTGGGTCAAAGTTTTGATACCAGAAAGGGTTACTGACTAATATGGGTCCCAAACAACAGATGACACAAGTAATTCCCCTTCTAACCTTGTGTCCCCAGACTAACAGATTTCAGATTAACTTGTTTACAAGTTCAGACATACAGAATTCAGATTTACTAATTCACAAATTAAGTTAACAAGTTTTCAGACTAACAGGTCAGATGTACAGATTTTTCAGATTTGTCTAACTTTGTATTGGGCCTACAGATTCATGGACGGGTTTTACTACATCTATTAATCCCTTTGGTTTAACCCTATTTTTTCCAATACGTTTTAGACGTCATTCTTATCTTAGATTTTGCATTAATTAATTATTAATGCACAGACCTCTCACATTAGGTCGGTAGCTTGTGGCCGCTGGATATGCCGGGCGGTTCCGGGCAGACTTCTGCCACAAGCCAGACCTAACCTCGTGTCTTACGCATGTTATGACTAACTTCTCACATTAGAACCTATTGTTTGCGGCCACTGGATGTGCCGGGCGGTTCCGTGCAGATTTACGCCGCAAACTCATTCTAACCTCGAGTTAGCCATGTTTATCTTTGCGGCCAATTAATTAATAATTTACCGTTTATGCGCGTGCCCAATATATATATGCCAATTCAGATTATATCAATCACAAGATGATTATATCAACATAGCAGATAACAGATTTTATATGACATAACGGATTTAACAGATTTAGCAACTTAGCAGATTTTGGCATATAACAGGTTAGGCATTTCAACCGACAAATTTAACAGATTAGGCATTTCAATCTAATTAGCAGTCTAGGCAATATAACAAAACTAGCAGTTTAGGCAACTTGGCAAATTAGCAGATTTAGCAAATTTAATATTTCTAAATTTACATGCCTTGCCTAACCATAAATTGGCCTAAATTCATATGCTTACATAATTGTCATGATTCACAACATATACTCCATGTTTGCATAAAGTTACATAGCACAGAATATGGACATAATTTGCCATATAACATATGTTCCAATTTTTGTTAAACTAGCATCTTACAGCAGATTCACATATAAATTATACCAAATATAATCATTAATTTCAATGCATGCCATATATCCAAAAATCCCTATTTAGGTGTAATCTAAATAGATATCCTAATTAATGTAAATCTTTTACACCTAAGCTTTCCATATCCTTCTTCTTTTCATGTCATGAATCATTATGCAAACTATACCCAACAATATAAATCTTTAAATCATATCTTCTAAAAATCCAATCTTGACTTTTATATGCATTTTGTCCAAAGTCTCAAATCATATGTAATCTTACAGTGGTTCCTCTTCTTCTTTTATCACAGAATATGCATAGGTCTAAAACTAGTTTATATGCTTATTTTCTAATTAATTACCGATCTAAATTACAACATAACTATGCATACAACATGCATAAATTATATGTTCATAGTCAAATTTATGCATCCAATCCCAAGTCACATGTCCAATATATTTTATGCCTCAGACCTCAAGTCATACATTCAATTCAATCTTGTCAAATTTCGCATCATTCATTAATTGTCCCAAATTTTGCGTTCATACGTTAATCTCTTTATGAGATTGGGCACAGGCTCGTGGTAGCCTGGCTATAGAAACAGAAAAGAAGAAAGGAATACAGAACAGTCACAGAAAACAGATCCAACAGAAGAGAATATATATACAACCTCAAACTCAGTTTTAAATGCATATCAAAATTATAATTAACGTTTATAGCGGAGAATAACTGTACTTGCCTTGATTGGATTAAAGAAAGAACTTTAACATGTTGTAGAATCTTTGCAGAAACTTTAATCTCTAGTTTGAATTGAATTGCTTAGGCTGATGTTGATTATCTTCTAGTTTTAATTCCAGCAGAGCAGAGACGCCATTTTTATTTTTAATTAGAAGAAGAGAGCAATGGAGGCTAGAGAATTGTGTAAGAAACCTAGGTAGAGTCTAGGGTCATTTTTATAGGGGTTATGAACTGATTAGGACCATTGATGTTGCTTGGATTGATCGTAGCCATTCATTCGCAAGAGGGACCAATTAGAGCCTGCCACCTAGCCCTAATGACAAAGCAGACCACAGAAAATCGACCAACATAGAATAGGCCAGCCAGGTTAGACTGGGTTCGACCTGGCTCTGGACCAGGTCGACATGCCTGTCGACAGCCCTGTCGACAGCCCTGTCGACCTGGTTAGACCAGGTCGACAGCCCAGTCGACCTGGGTGCGTGAGGCGGGTGTTCTTCCGCCCTGGCCCATTGGGCCCCACTTTTAATTTTAAACTGTTTTATTCTGTTTGAATTTTAAACTTAATTCAGAAACTTCCAAAGGCCATATCTTCTTCATACGGACTCCGTTTTTCGAAAACTCGGACTCTATTTCGCGTATTTTTCCGAGACGAACGCAATGGCATATTCCGTTTCCCTTAGTTCTTTGATTTCAAATTAATTATACTTTAATTTGTTAATTCCACAGTTATAGAATACACGGGGTGTTACATTCTCCCCCACTTAAAAGGATTTCGTCCCCGAAATCTTCAAGTTAAGAAGAATGTGTCCTACCATCCAATCATCCATCTACTCAATCATCAACCACAGGCATCCATTGTCCTTATAGACTTCTAATGCTTTCATGTTTAAATGCACAGTGTGTGTTCATGTCCGTATCTAATGCAAAATCAGGCGGCCCACTGATTCAGCCGACCTCCTTAATGCAAATCATGTTAGTGCCATGAGTCCAATATGTATGCAAATTCTCCTATTTGACACATATCATTTCTATATGAGTGCACAACTGCTCATTCATATGCAACATCCATATGTTGATTCAACCATTTTGCATCCATAAAAATTTAAAAATGCTCACACATCCATATGCAGTATGAGAGTGCTTTCGAGCCGATCTAGTGCCTAGTGTGTGTATATGCATCCACGAGCAACCACTAGCAACCACTTGCATCCACTTGCAACCATCAAACATAACATGTCTCAAACACATGTTTACACCCATTAGTTTCTACCTAAAGTTCGAAGATTCGATCGATAGGATACAGTCGAATGATGGAAGCGAGTGCAGATAGAACGAAAATTTGGTTCCCATTAGACATGGGTCCTAGGTATCGGCCCCAAAGACCGAAACCAACATTAAATTAATACCTCATGAAAACTCAGAATGTATGCGTCATACTTGATGCCTAACACAGTTATCCCTCAAACCCCAATCTCAAACAGATGATTCATAATCCTTATGGGTCTGAGTCTATAGCGGAATTCAGAAATAATACTAGTATTAAAGTGCAGAGTATCGATTACAAAATCAAAATACCAGAATCAGAAAAAGTCTTGTCTTCATAATCAGATAAATAAATTAAACCTACTATAGAAAATTTCCTATTTCTATCCTAGCCACTAGCCTCAAGAGTGTTCGCCTGCCCTCCTTGTCCTCGTCTCTTCGGGCAGTCCCTAGTGAAGTGTCCCATCTCCCCACAGTTGAAGCAAGTTCCCTTCCTTTTTCTGCAATCCTTGTTCAGATGAGTTGAGCTCCCACAAGTAAAGCACTTTTTCCCCTTCTTATCTTCAGACTTCTCATCCTTCTTTTGTGTTTCCTTTTTGGGCGCCGCTTTCCTATTCTGTGGTTCTTCCTTCTTTGTCTCTTTCGGGCCCTTGTCTTCCTCGTGCAGTAGTGCCATATCCACCAATTTCTCGTAAGTTGCTCCCATGGGTACATGGGTCATGGCTAGGCTGTGCAGAGGCTCATTCAATCCTTTAACAAAGCGGAGAGCCTTTTTATGCTGAGTGTTGACTAAATCCAATCCGAAACTTGCTAGTTGGTTGAACTGGTTGACGTATTCCTTGACCGTCATACTTCCTTGCTTAAGAGACAAGAACTTTTCCAATTGTAAACTTCGTTCAGCTTGCGAGAGAAATTTTGTCTCAAACCTTGTTCTGAAATCCATCCATGTCTCAACCGGCCTCTCGGCGTTAGTGACTTCCCACCAGTAGGAAGCTTCGTCTTTGAGCAGCCATACGGCCAACTGTACCTTCTGCCTATCGTCCACCTCGAAGATAACGAATAGATCCTCAGTTTCTTTGAGCCAATTCCTTGCTTCTACGAATGATTCAGTTCCTTTGAAATCCTTCCCACCCATGGCCCTAAAATCTCTACAGATCTTTGAGAAAGCAATTGCACGAGGAGGGGGTGGAGGTGGGGGATCATTTGCTGGACCTACAGCGGCGGTCCTAGCCTCAAGATATTGACGAAACCAACCGGGTACATGGACACCCTCTGGTATCTCAGATGCTTCAGACATGCTGAAACGAAAAAGAAAGGGTTCAATACAAAAAGGGCAAAGAGAAAGATATATTGCTCTTGGGGATCACGTTTTTTCAAAATAAGCTTTATTTTTGAAAATACTTCCTTTAAAACCTTTTTGAAAATAGTTTTCAAAAACTTTTATCTAATCTGGTAACCTTTAGCTCTGATACCAAGTGTAACACCCCACCTCCGTTAAGGTCACTCACAAAGGGAATGCCTTAACTTTGGTGGAGCATTTTAGTAAACAGAACAGAAACTTACAAGACAGATAAAACAGTACTTGAAAAATTTTAACTTTATTACAGTGGAAACAGAAATTAATATGGTTACATCCTTTCAATTTCAGAATTCAAGTACAAAATATCAGTCTTGTACAAAAGCCTTCAAAATGTATAGTTTAAAATCATAATCCCCATGGAACGGAAGTTATACAGAGCCGAGCCATACTTTAAGCACTTCAAGCAAAGAGAAATCCGGATCAAGCTAAAGTATTTCCCTCCTTGGATAACCTGGGGGGGAAACGGAAGAAAGAAGGCGAAACAACAAGGGTCAGACAAAAAGTCTGGCAAGTCCAGTGACTTTCAGCATATGAACAGATAATAATAATATGATATGAACATAAAACTGGATGTGAGATAACTATAACAGGTGTAGCAGATATAACAGAAAAACAGAATGATGTAAACTATTGTTTTACACTTCTCTGCACTAATACTAGTATAGCAGAATTAGGTGTCACCCTAATGTCTAAATTGAAGCAGGAACGGGTACAGAATACTTTAACCGAAACAGAATGCTAATAATGGGCCTTTACTACCCGATCAGAAACAGACAGAAGAAGAAACAGATTTATCCCTATGGAAACAGAATGTGGAATTAGGTGTACACTAGTAATGGGCCTTTACCACCCGAACAGACGGTACCACACAGAAACAGACATGTGTTACCACCCAACAGAAACAGACGGTACCAACAGAAACAGACAGAACTAAGCGTACCCTAAAACCCTACCCCAAGCGATCGGCTCCCTAATACATAAATATCCTGTGTCGGCCCCACAGTAGGGTGTATCACTCCCTAAAGTGACAACCAATTGGCACAGACCTATTTACAGATGTCACGGCGTCTTACATCCTCAGAGGCAGACCGGGATCCATGCACGCACATGACCCGGTTGGAACGCACCATCAACACCCCTCGCCATTATCAGGATGAACCACTTATAATTAGTTCAGTAAGCGTGCCCGGACCCTACCTACTGTTGGGTCAAAGTTTTGATACCAGAAAGGGTTACTGACTAATATGGGTCCCAAACAACAGATGACACAAGTAATTCCCCTTCTAACCTTGTGTCCCCAGACTAACAGATTTCAGATTAACTTGTTTACAAGTTCAGACATACAGAATTCAGATTTACTAATTCACAAATTAAGTTAACAAGTTTTCAGACTAACAGGTCAGATGTACAGATTTTTCAGATTTGTCTAACTTTGTATTGGGCCTACAGATTCATGGACGGGTTTTACTACATCTATTAATCCCTTTGGTTTAACCCTATTTTTCCCAATACGTTTTAGACGTCATTCTTATCTTAGATTTTGCATTAATTAATTATTAATGCACAGACCTCTCACATTAGGTCGGTAGCTTGTGGCCGCTGGATATGCCGGGCGGTTCCGGGCAGACTTCTGCCACAAGCCAGACCTAACCTCGTGTCTTACGCATGTTATGACTAACTTCTCACATTAGAACCTATTGTTTGCGGCCACTGGATGTGCCGGGCGGTTCCGGGCAGATTTACGCCGCAAACTCATTCTAACCTCGAGTTAGCCATGTTTATCTTTGCGGCCAATTAATTAATAATTTACCGTTTATGCGCGTGCCCAATATATATATGCCAATTCAGATTATATCAATCACAAGATGATTATATCAACATAGCAGATAACAAATTTTATATGACATAACGGATTTAACAGATTTAGCAACTTAGCAGATTTTGGCATATAACAGGCTAGGCATTTCAACCGACAAATTTAACAGATTAGGCATTTCAATCTAATTAGCAGTCTAGGCAATATAACAAAACTAGCAGTTTAGGCAACTTGGCAAATTAGCAGATTTAGCAAATTTAATATTTCTAAATTTACATGCCTTGCCTAACCATAAATTGGCCTAAATTCATATGCTTACATAATTGTCATGATTCACAACATATACTCCATGTTTGCATAAAGTTACATAGCACAGAATATGGACATAATTTGCCATATAACATATGTTCCAATTTTTGTTAAACTAGCATCTTACAGCAGATTCACATATAAATTATACCAAATATAATCATTAATTTCAATGCATGCCATATATCCAAAAATCCCTATTTAGGTGTAATCTAAATAGATATCCTAATTAATGTAAATCTTTTACACCTAAGCTTTCCATATCCTTCTTCTTTTCATGTCATGAATCATTATGCAAACTATACCCAACAATATAAATCTTTAAATCATATCTTCTAAAAATCCAATCTTGACTTTTATATGCATTTTGTCCAAAGTCTCAAATCATATGTAATCTTACAGTGGTTCCTCTTCTTCTTTTATCACAGAATATGCATAGGTCTAAAACTAGTTTATATGCTTATTTTCTAATTAATTACCGATCTAAATTACAACATAACTATGCATACAACATGCATAAATTATATGTTCATAGTCAAATTTATGCATCCAATCCCAAGTCACATGTCCAATATATTTTATGCCTCAGACCTCAAGTCATACATTCAATTCAATCTTGTCAAATTTCGCATCATTCATTAATTGTCCCAAATTTTGCGTTCATACGTTAATCTCTTTATGAGATTGGGCACAGGCTCGTGGTAGCCTGGCTATAAAAACAGAAAAGAAGAAAGGAATACAGAACAGTCACAGAAAACAGATCCAACAGAAGAGAATATATATACAACCTCAAACTCAGTTTTAAATGCATATCAAAATTATAATTAACGTTTATAGCGGAGAATAACTGTACTTGCCTTGATTGGATTAAAGAAAGAACTTTAACTTGTTGTAGAATCTTTGCAGAAACTTTAATCTCTAGTTTGAATTGAATTGCTTAGGCTGATGTTGATTATCTTCTAGTTTTAATTCCAGCAGAGCAGAGACGCCATTTTTATTTTTAATTAGAAGAAGAGAGCAATGGAGGCTAGAGAATTGTGTAAGAAACCTAGGTAGAGTCTAGGGTCATTTTTATAGGGGTTATGAACTGATTAGGACCATTGATGTTGCTTGGATTGATCGTAGCCATTCATTCGCAAGAGGGACCAATTAGAGCCTGCCACCTAGCCCTAATGACAAAGCATACCACAGAAAATCGACCAACATAGAATAGGCCAGCCAGGTTAGACTGGGTTCGACCTGGCTCTGGACCAGGTCGACATGCCTGTCGACAGCCCTGTCGACAGCCCTGTCGACCTGGTTAGACCAGGTCGACAGCCCAGTCGACCTGGGTGCGTGAGGCGGGTGTTCTTCCGCCCTGGCCCATTGGGCCCCACTTTTAATTTTAAACTGTTTTATTCTGTTTGAATTTTAAACTTAATTCAGAAACTTCCGAAGGCCATATCTTCTTCATACGGACTCCGTTTTTCGAAAACTCGGACTCTATTTCGCGTATTTTTCCGAGACGAACGCAATGGCATATTCCGTTTCCCTTAGTTCTTTGATTTCAAATTAATTATACTTTAATTTGTTAATTCCACAGTTATAGAATACACGGGGTGTTACAACAGCCACCGCAACCCCCTCGACCACTTGACTTAAACCGAGTGTAAAAGATATATAGGAATCTGGGAGGCAAGCCATTTTTGGGCACTGGAACTGCAGATGAAGCCTTGGGCTGGTTGAACACTTGTGAGAAGATCTTCAGGGGTATGGGTCTTGAGGATCGAAGGAAAAGCTTTATGGGCGCTTGGCTATTACAGGACAAGACCCAACTCTGGTGGGACGCCATCACCTTAAATGAGGAAGAGGTAGAGATGATATAGAATGAATTCAAAACATTGTTCAAAGAGAAGTTCGTTCTAGAGCAAGAGATGGAGCACTTGCATGATGAGTTTGCTAATCCCCAGCAGGGAGATCGCACTATCCAGGACTACCTCAATAGGTTCACTCAGCTATCCCGCTATGCTCCAGAGCTTGTTCAGACTATGAAGGCAAAGAATTAGAGGTTCGTTCATGGACTTCAACGCAAATATCAGGATAGGGCGGTGAGCCATGTTAACCTTACATTCGCTGAGATGGTGGATATGGCTTGCAATTATAAGAGCCTGGATATGAGGAACATGCAAATAGACTGCACAAAGAATCAGGTGGGAAACAAGCGCAAGACTTCAGAAAGTCAGCCCGAATCCAGCAACACAGCAGCTAATGCCAAGCCACAAACGAATAGGCCACCCAGAGGAAGCTGCTACAACTGCGGTCAAGCTGGCCATTACTCCAATGTGTGCACTGCTCCAAAGCGACAGAAGACCAACCAACCCAGCTAGAGCCAGAACCCCCGCAAACCTGTTGAGTGTTTCAATTGCCACCAGACCAGGCACATCAGAAGGAACTGTCCTTTGTTGAAGAATTCACAGGTTGCGCATGTATACGACGGGCGAATCCGCTAGCTATTACTGATGGGATAGGTAAACCCGATGTTTTGGGAGGTACCCTTGCTATTAAAAATATTCCTGTTCCGTACTATTGGAAACTGGTGCATCACAAAGTTGTATTGCAAGTAACAATGTTAAAAAGTTAAAATTAAAACTAAGAAAGCTTAAAGAATCGGCTAGAATTCATAATCCGATAGGAGGTTCTATTGTTCTCAGTTCCTATTGTAGAGTGCCGGTCTCTTATTCTTGTTACAAATTTTCTTTTGATCTGATCGTCATGAACTTTTCCAAATTTGATATCATACTTAGACTGGACTAGTTAACCAAAACGAGGCTGAAGTAAATGTGCCGAAAGAAAAGTAAAGATTGAAACAAAGCTTGGGCATACTACTATACCTTGCTGTGGCTCAAACTCAGATATAAAAGAGTTTTGGTCTGCAATAGAAGTTATTCCCGCTTTATTAGAAAAGATTCCTATTGTTAAAAACTATGCGGATGTATTCGAAGAAGTCGAAAGCTTACCTCCGCAAAGAGAAATTGAATTCAGGATCGATCTAATTCCGAATTCTAGGCCAGCAGTGCATGCATTTCGAAGAATGACTCTAAAAGAAAAAGAAGAATTAGGCGATCAAACTCGTCAACTGCTATGGAAAGGTCTGATCAGACCCAGCTTTTCTAGTTGGGGTGCCGCTATAGTGTTTGTTCCTAAGTCAGACGGTACTCTCTGATTGTGTGTTGATTACCGAGACCTCAACAAGCAGACGCTTAAGAACAAATATCCATTTCCCCGCATCAATGATTTATTGGATCAATTAAATGGAGCACGAGTATTTTCCAGAATGGACCTAGCTATAGGTTTCCATCAACTGAGAATTGCCGAAGAGTGTATTCCTTTGACAACTTTCAGGGCTCCAGACATATTTTATGAGTGGTTAGTAATGTCGTTTGGCTTATGCAACGCTCCAGCTTACTTCGTAAATCTAATGAATAGAGTGTTCAGAGAAATCCTTAATAAATTTGTTCTGGTATTCATCGATGATATTTTAATCTACTCTAAGTCAGAAAGCGAGCAAGAAAAACATTTAGAATAAGTGCTGGGGATTCTAAGAAAGAATGTCTTCAAAGCTAAATTCTCTAAATGTACCTTCTGGCAAGATGAAGTGAAGTTCCTTGGCCACGTCGTGTCAAAGGAAGGAATTTCTGTAGATCCAAGCAAAATTACAGCAATCCAAGAATGGAAGCAGCCTATTACACCCACAGAAGTCCGAAGTTTTCTTGGATTGGCTAGCTATTATTGGAAATTCGTTAAGGATTTTTCAAAGATATCCGGTTCATTAACAAAGCTTACAAAGTATCACGAAAGATTTAAGTTGACTCCCGAATGTGAGGAAGCTTTCCAGGAACTGAAATTAAAATTAATAACTGCTCCAGTTTTAACCATTATCGATGGCAATCAGGATTTGACGGTTTGGACGAATGCTTCTATTAGAGGTCTCGGTGCAGTGTTAGTGCAAAGGGGCCAAGTAGTCGCTTATGCTAGCCGTCAGTTGAAGCCTCATGAGAAGAATTATGCAACTCATGATCTTGAACTATTAGTCATCGTGTTCGCTATGAAAATATGGTGGCACTATCTGTTGGGTGAGAAATTTGAATTATATACTAATCCTCAATCATTGAAGTATTTGTTCACCCAGAAAGACTTGAACATGAGACAACAGCACTGGCAAGAATTTCTTGCAGCGTATGATCTAGATATTCTGTATATGCCGGGAAAAGCCAATGTGGTGGCAGATGCGCTTAGCAGAAAAAACTCAATCATCGCCAATCTTATAATTACGCCTTCATTGATTGATAAAATTTCTACTCTTTAGAAGGATGATCACTTCATTCAGAAGATCAGAGAGAGAATTCAGAAAGGCGAGCCCTCAAGTTTTCAGGTTGATAATGAAGGAATTCTGAGGTTAAAGGGCCGAATGTGTGTTCAGAACATTTTTGAACTCCAGAAAGAAGTACTGGATGAGTGTCACAACTCTAAACTTAGTATCCACCCAGGAGTGAGCAAAATGTATAATGATATCAAGCGCACCTTCTGGTGGAGGTCCATGAAGAGAGGCATTTCTTTATATGTTAGCAGGTGCTCTACTTTCCAACAAGTCAAAAGCAACTAACAGAAACTGGCCGGATTGTTGTAACCATTGGAAGTTTCAAATTGGAAGTGGGAACAAATTTCTATGGATTTCATAGATGGTTTGCCCCGAACCAAGAAAGGAAATGACAGTATTTGGGTGATCGTAGATCGTTTCACGAAGACCACCCATTTCATACCTGCTAGGTCCAATAGAACCGCTCAAAGTCTAGCGCATATTTATCTCAAGGACATTGTTAAGCTACATGGAGTGCCGATCAGCATAGTTAGTGAGAGAGATCCATTATTTACTAGCAAATTCCGGAAGGAATTTCAAGTAGAGCTAGGGACAAAGCTGAACCTAAGCACCGCATATCATCCTCAAACAGATGGCCAAACTGAGAGGGTGAACCATAATCTGGAAGATTTACTATAGGCTTGTATTATTGATTTTGGCGGATCATGGGAAGATCACCTGCATTTAGCCGAGTTCTCATACAACAACAGTTATCAAGTAAGCTTGAAAATGTCACCATTTGAAGCATTATATGGTAGACCGTGCAGATCTCCCGCATGTTGGGTAGAACCTGGCAATAGACTTGTGTTGGGACCCGATATGATTCGCGAAGCTTTAGACCAAGTCGATTTCATCAAGAAACGATTACAAACGTCTCAAAGCCGACAGAAAAAATATGCAGATTCTAGAAGAAGAGATGTATCGTTTGCTGTTGGTGATTATGTTTATTTGAGAGTGTCTCGATGAGAGGAGTAATCCGATTCGATAAAACTAGGAAGTTGGCACCCAGATTTATTGGCCCTTTTCCTATACTTGAGCGAATTGGAACTCTCGCTTATATGGTTCAATTACCTGATTGGCTGCTTGGATTACATAATGTGTTTCACGTATCTCAACTTAGAAAACATGTGCATGATCTAGATCTTGTTGTAGAAGAAGCAGCGCAACAGGGCTTCGAAATTACTCTTGACTTAGCAGTTAGAAGAGAGCCGATAAAGATTATTGGCAAAGAAACTAAGGATCTAATAAACAAAAAGGTTCATTTAGTTAAAGTTCAGTGTAGTAGATATCCTAGAGACTGTACTTGGGAAACAGAAGAAAGCATTAAGCAAGCTTATCCCAATTGCAGAATGGACATCTCTGACTAACTCCGGTGCAAGGTACATTAACAATACTTTGCATTTCCGTTTGCTTCCTACTTTACTGCTGTTTCCTTTTCGGGGACGAAACGTTTTAAGTGGGGGAGATTGTAACAACCCGGAAAATATGAGCTAATTTAAAATTTTTAATTTGGTTATTTTAATGAATAGGGAGTAACTGAAATAAAATATTTCAATTAAATAACGAGTTAGAAATAGTGAGGCAGTTTAAAAATTTGAATTCGAATTTTGACTGAATGTACAAGATGTAAAATATAACGGATTTCAACAAAACCAAAAATATTTAAATCTATTTAAGAATATCTTTCTAACAATCTGAAAAATCGAAATTTTATAGTGAGAATCAAAAGTTATGGCCAATTGAATATTCCAAATGGTCACTATAGAATAAATATAGCCCTTGAAAATTGACATTTTGCAAACGACCTCCTTTTTCGATGAAACCACTTTTGTTGGATCCGGGATGTCAATTTATTAATAGGTTTCAAATTCCATAATTTTGGAATTAATATGTGAGCATGGCAAAGGAAAACGTGTTTGATTGATTTCAGTCAAATTAGATCGACTAGAAAATGGCCATTTTTCAAACGGTCTCAGAATTCGACGAAATCAATTTTATTGTGACCGTAACGTCCCAACATAGCTAGATTTATTTTTCTGGAATTTTTCGAATTAGTATGCGGCCCCAGCAAATTAAAATGTACGTCCAAAATAGAATTTGAATGTTTTATATTTTAATTTGAAGAATAACTGATTCTAACATTCGAATGGGCCTACGAAACATATTCCATCGTGTCTGGGATAAGGGTATTTAGCTGGGGGCAGTAGTCCTTGGGTTTGAATCGGAGTTCGTATGGAAAAACCCCTAATTTTTGAAATAATATAAATATCAGTGAATAGGATTTTTTCCTTTCATTAATTAAAATTATCAAAAAAATTCAGAAAAACCCGCCCCCTGTATCGACGACGGAAGCAACTCGATCCGTTCTCGGCCAATTTCCGTCTAAACCACCACGAATTAGTCCCAACCCCTTTGGAATTTTTTTAAGCTCTCCTCCTCCTCTTCAAATCCATATAAGGTTCATTACCCCTCTTCGCTCCATCATCGAGAATCACCTCCCCGAAGTCATGCACTCCAGTGCGCTGCCCCGCTTGCCACGTCAGATCGAGTGGGACCGCTCCCTCTTGTGCCTGAGCGCTATTCCACGCTATTCGAGGTGGTGTGCTCCGATCATCTTCAAGTGCAACCGTTTGAGTGCTAGATCGAAACCTAGTTTTGAACAATTTCAGAGGGTAACAGCCTTTGTTTTTAAAACTGAATATAACACTTTTGAGCATTGCAAACAATGATTTTCAAGTAAAAATCATATCTTTTTGCTATGTTGACGAAAATTGATGAATCAGGAAACATCGGACTCTTAGCAACATCATCAACATTCTAGAAGAAGCTAGAATGTGTTCCGACCTCGCTACAAATTTCAGAAGGATTAAAATTAATGTGAGATATTTGAATTCAATGTGGAATGGAAATGCGTTGTATAAATTGTATGAGCGAAATATAAATTATATATGAGTTATACACCACATGTATGAGCGTTATATAAGTTATATGAGCGATATATAAATTATATATGCATTCTAAAAATCATATATGTATTAAAATGGAAATGAAACACACACATATATATATATACACACACTGCCCTCGTCCACATACCATGGGTGATATGAATTCATTTTGTAGACGTGAAATTGATTGATAATGCAAATGGTTGAAAATTAGTTGAAACGCGAATGGTTGGAAATATTTGTTTGTATTTGAAAGAAATTGTTTGTGGTTAAAACAATGGGAATTAGTGTGGAAAATTCATATGATATGAAATTGATCTTAGATCATTTAGATAAGCCCCTTATGGAACGCCGCGAGGCCTAAGGTAGTGCGAGGAGCGGTACTCGGGATGGTGCCGGTTTTTAACCCCCTACCGTTATGTTGCCGAAATTTTCAGTAATATCTTTGTGTTTGAATTACTTTCATGTATTGAATTATATTCATGTGTTGAATAAATTTTTTTAGATAATAAAAATCACATTTTTATTATGCGTGTGAAGTATATAAAGTGTGCATGTATGAGATATTCATATGTTGAAATATTCATGCATTGAATGACATTCATGTGTTGAATAAATTGTTTAAAAAGTAAAAAAATAATAACATTTTTATCTAATGTATGGACTATATAAAATATTAGTATTTCAAATAAATAATTTTAACTTCAAAAATATCATTTTTATCATATTTACGAAGTATATAAAATATTCGTGTTTCAAATAAATTGTTTTAACGATAAATATCATTTTTATTATATGTATGAACTAATTAAAATATTCATATGTTAAAAAGGATTCATGTGTTGAATAAAAGGATTGAACAATAAAATTAACATTTTATTGTGAAAATGAAGTGCTAAAACATTCATGTGTGGAATAAATATTTTGAACAATAAAATATCATTTTTATCGTGTATACGACTCGCTAAGAATACACATGTGTTGAAACATATTTTTGTTCAACAAAAATAACATTTTTATCCTATGTATGAAGTGTTAAAAATAACCGCATATTGAAAAAAACATTTGTTCGCTAAAAATATTACTTGTAGTTTAGTACTGCATACATATGCATGTGTTGAACAGGAATATGAATTAGCTGTTGAGTAAAGAATATATTTGCATGCTCGACAAATAGGTAAGCCTTAATGAGTTGGCTACGCAATTTTATTATTATATAAACTCATGTGAATGCTATTGGATGCGGAGTGCTTGTTGTTCTGTGTGAAATAATAAACATCGCCATAGGATAGTAACAATTAATTTTGAACTACACTATCATATACCACATAAGCAATTGGAACTTATGTGACGAGTGGAAGATTTACCATACAAGCGAGAGGTTTGTATGGCGATGACTATATTTCAGGTTGAACTGAAGACTGATATGGACTATATAAAATATAATGATAAATTGCTAGATTAATAAAAACCCCACACAGGTCTGGAGATGAGAATAAACACGTCTCTCTGGTCATTAAGGCCCAAAAACTATTTATAGGGTGATGAGAATTTATTCTCTAGAGTTATGATCTATACACACGCCCCTGTGGACACCGGAATATATCACTATAAATATGTGCATGCTTTTTAGGATTTATTGGGTTCCTAATACGGCCCAATAAATTTCCAAATCCCTCCCCGTACAAAGGAGGTTATGGCGAAATTTTCCGAAATTTAAATGCGTTAGGGAAATATTTGAAGTGAAAAACAATATGGAAATCGTCGAATGAATTATATTTATATATATATAAATAAATAAATTAAATAAACAAATCGCGCAGCTGCAGTTCGTGTTTTGGAATCGTAATTTTAAACGATTATATAGAAATCCGACCATCGGATTTCCCCGAAACGGGAATCGTTGGGTTCGCTTTGGAAAAATCTTTCCAATGATATAAGTTTTTTAAAATCCAACGGTTGGGTTGTGTGAAATGTTTAATTCAAATTTGAATGAAAATAGCACCATGATGATTTATATATATATATATATACATAAATTAAATAAAATGATTAACCACACTGCAGTGCGTATTTTGAAACCGTAACTTTAAACGATTATATCGAGAGATCCGACCGTCGGATTCTCCTGAAACTGGAACCATTGGGTTCGCTTTGGAGAGATCTTTCCAATGGAATCAACTTCGTTAAGATCCAACGAGTAGATTTTTAGAAATATGTAAATCAAAATTAGAGAAAAACAGTGCCAGGGCCATGTTATGGCCTGAAATGTCGTTTAATTAAATGACACTATTTTTAAATAAATAAAAATGGCGATATATCGTTATAAAATATTATAGGCGATATGGAATGGAAATAAACCGATTCTACTGGGGTTGCTTGATAATTGATGGTTAAATGTGTTTGACATTAAAATTATTTAACGAACGTAAATGTGGATGTCGAATAATTTAAACATGGACATAATTGATTTGAATTCTAATATACGCGAATTATTTGAAAAGGCCTAGTATTTCTCATTTCAAATAATTGATCAACGAATAAATGTCGAAGATATGAAGATGGTGCAAGACTGGTGATCTTCACATCGTGTGGATTACTACTGATGCCTTTGAGGTGGGTAGCTCCCTTAATGAGGTTATAGTGGTAGTGGTCTAGATGTACTTGTTGACCGTCCGGATTTGCGAGGGCCTTTCTCCTGTATTGGACATACGGGAGCAGGAATAAGGTACCTCCGGTTTCGTTCAGACCCAAAACGGACTTGAAAATGGATGTGTGTCTGACGTGTATTCTGTGCGGTATTCATTGATCTCTACTAAATATACATACGTTTAGCGGCGGAGAATTTATTCTCTTGCTTAACGCCCTTCTCTGAGACATACGAGCTCAGAGGTTGTATATCGGTAGATATCAATGGTATGGTGTGGATTGACAGCGTGGCATGCGAAGATGCAAATGATCGAGGCTTTTGTTGAAAAGCAGAGTCTTGTGGTTGATGATCAAAGCAAGGCTTTAGGATAGAGCAACTTTTTGTACGACGTTGATTCGCGAGCCTCACACCTCGATATGAGTTAAATCAGGATAAGGACTATAGGGAGTGCACGAAGTTTCTTTCTAGCTATGGTTGGTGTCAGCGTTTTACTAGCCCTGACATTTTTGATTATTATACCTTTGTGGATGTTGGAATGCGAGGCGCCTTGGATACATCGGTCCCTACGGAGCCGATGGATAGGTCTGATAGGTCCGAGACTCATGTGTTCAGGAATTGCCAGTCCACTAACGTAAGTGTGGACCGGCCCGGAAGATCCAAGGGCTTCCCAGAGGGTGTAGTCCTGGGCCATTTGCTAGAGTGTCTCGAAGCCAGTGAAGAGCTTGCCCCTTGCCTCGACTCATGACGGAATCCAAATATCCAATACGAAATTATGGATTTGATTGCCACTTATATATGGCGACATGTTATATGGTACCTGTGCCGTCTGGGATTGATATTTATGATTGAATTTGATTTTGAAATGTATACGCACTATTAATAATATCAAATGATTTTTGCTTTACACATATGAAGCATATTTTGTTCATTATAAGGTAAAGCTCTATCCTCCGGTTTGCGTTGCATGTGTGATGGCACTTGAGTCTTATAACGGCTTCATTTTTACAAAAAGAATTGTGTTGATTCAAAAGATTTATTTTACTTCATGCAATGGAAATCACTGGAGTAAACCCGTTCCACGAAAGTTGCACAGTCCTATGATTTGCCTTGTTATTGTTGTTTATCCAAGTAAGTAGATTTCTCATACCAGTCCCATGACTGACTCGTTGTTCGTTTCACTTTGCAAACTCGGGTGCCCTTATTTTCACACGGGCAGCCTAGTGACAGGTAATAGGGTATATTTTGGCCTTTTCACTATAGCATGGAGTGCATCTTTTAGCTTGTATGGCAAGGACTTGACTCCTCAGTATTTTGTCTATGTGATATTCCGCCATTAGTACTATATGTATATGATTTCCGCTTATCGCAATGTCGACAGATTTACTTCAATTATGTATTTATGATGTCTTTGTACCGATGATCTTGATGTAGACTGATTATTTACTTTTATGCACTAAGTTGTATTCTACACTGTGCTACTCTGATGCTGTTACATATTACGATTTCGCTGTCATATTTATGTAAATTATTCTATTTTCTGTTCATGCTATTATTTGTTATCTGCTAATGATGATTAATGTGTTATATTCCAATGATTATCCTTAATTCCATCGTACGGAGTTTTGATATCGTCACAGTTAATTAGACAAATCTGGGAATTAATACCGAAGTAATAAAATTGGGACTTTCATGATGATTTTTTTAATGAAATAAATGTAATGAAAAAATAGAGTATGACTCTGTTATATATAGTTGATTTAGATCAAAACCCAAAATTTAATTATTGAATAAAATTAACTTCTCTTCAATCAGATGCTTGAAATAGATTAAATGTGAATTTTAATATTTATTATTGATAATCGAGTATTACTCTGAATGATTTTGAATCATAAAAGAACATAAAATAGTATGTTGATTAAGTTTTGAACTGAGCTTAATAAACTATGATGCATATCAATCTGTTATGCATACATATAAACATTTTCTTCATTGATGATATGTGTTTAAATAAGTTGGCACTTCTTATGCACAATCACTTATTGATTAAAATTGTTGATCTATACCCTGTTATCGTTTAATATCCTAGAATGGTTGAATAATTTAATGAACTTGGAATGCCTTAATTCCCAACTGCGTAATTTGACAAAGTAAAATTCTAAAATAAAATGATTTTGTTTATACACAAGTCTATATTAGATATTAATTCTATTTATACATTTATTTATTTTAATCTTTATATGTTTATATGAGTAAACAGTGCCAAATCTACAATGAAATTTTGTTTGATTTATGCGTATTAAAGTCTATGAAATCACAGTTTTATGAAACGGTGATGAAATTATTCCAGATGTGAAAATGTTTCACTGATGGTAAAATCAATGTTGATAAAAGATATAAAATTGTTTTACTATAAGTAAATTTTGTATTTGATATAAAATTTAGAAATAGATTCATTGTTGATTTAGTAGATTAACTGTGTTTCGTATTCTGATTAGCTAATCCTTTAAACTCTGTAAACATGAATTTGGATCTGTTAATATGCGTGTGATCTCATTTAAATCTTAAATTAAAATGGTTAATTGCTAAAAGCATAACTATCATTTTGTTTGAATTAATGACCAGTTCCTTAATTCTGAGGAATCAAAAGTTGAGTACCTTCAAATTTGATCTTTTGAAACATATTTAACCATGATGTTGAATATATATATATATATATATATATATATTTGCTATGTTGAAGTTAAATTGGTATATATATATATATATATATAAATATATATATATTATAAACTGTTTAACCTTAAGACAGCTTCTAGGTAACCATATTGTTACATTGACGGTTTAGAGATTGTATATAGACTTCCTGTGTTGTATAAATAGATAAAATAGATTTTTTTATTATTACATATGTTATGGTTACTGTATTGATTAATATATATTGCGAGCATGACTCAGATATATATACATCATTATTGATTCATGTTTTGTTAGTAATAGGCCATTAATATCAAAGTACAAAGGTGCATGCAAACCTGTTTGTCAATATATGTATAAAGTGCATCCTCTCTATGTTATGGAATAATTTCATGGCATTTTTGTTCATGATAATATGAATGTTTGCTAATTGTTAACATTTTTGTTCATGATGCTTCTAACTGGTCTATTTGAATTACTGTGCCTGTGGTATTAATATTAATAAGCAACTATATACATTGATATATGTTGATGCAAATGAGATTTGCAATTCAAATATTCAAGTAGTATATAGTGTTGTATATAAATATATTTTGATATTCTAAACCCACTAACCACCATTACACATATTATAGGAGCAAGATAATATGAATACAAGTTTCTTGTATGTTACATATACATATACATATACATATATGTATGAGGTTCTGTTTTTGATATAATAAAGATATATAAAATCTGATATACTGCAAAAATTGTTTGCACTCAGAATCACATAAGAATCATCACTGGATGCATTTCCTTTTGAAAATTTTTATATGCTGATTTTAGATCCATTGTAGTATATTAACCATAAGTGATGGAATATGACATAATATACATAAGTTTTTAAAAATAAAGCAAATATGATTTATTTTACTTTTAAGCTGTTAATATTTGTATTGTAAAATTTGAACATTAAAATTGATATGAAACATGATTTACTGTTCATCATTGCTTGAATTCATACACTATCTGATAAGTGTGTGATCTGCTGATCCTTTCAATTATATGCAGAAACATTATATTATTGTATATTGCTTATGATATTGAGCCTGACTAAAATTTATTCACTTTGTAAGTTAGGCCTTTATTACAAATGTTAATTGACATTTTCATAGTTATAAATCTATTAGTCATAAGCCATGATAAGTCTAAACACATCTTTATTAGTCATATAATTGCAATTAGGAATTACAATAACTAGTATACATATCTTGTATGCATCTGCGCAATATGATTAATCTTTAAAAAAAAATTTGCATGCTGTGATAAGGCGTATAAGTATGAAAATATTACATAATGATATATGCATGCATGTCTGCATAAGAATAGTATAGTATGACCAGTTAAAGCTTAATGAACACATAATTGTTATGTGCACGGTTCATGACACGACCCAAAATCCCCATCCGGCTTAACATGGTTCATGTCACGACCCGAAATCCCCATCCGGCCTAGACCGAACGAGAATGCAGATTGTGTGAGAACAAAACGCATCATAACACAAACATAAGAACATTTCCTTGCTATTACAACAATATTATATCAGAGTACAAGAATATCAGAGCATAAATAAATATTACACAGCAGAAAAGAATAATATCAGAGATTAAATTACATGGCAGTGAATATAAAAATTTATATAAATACAATGCGTAGCAGAAATACATCAACGACCACAACTGAAAGAAATACACGGATATAAAGCTTTCCGAATATAGCTCCAGCTGTAAACCACGATCCTGATAAATAGATATCTACAAAACAAAAACTACTAGCTGCCCGTGTGCAAAATATGGGCACCCAGAGTTTAGGTAGAAATAATAAAATCCAAGTCAGTCATGGGACTGGTGTGAGAACTAAAATAGTTATTAACTTTACATTAAAAATAAGGTAAATCATGGGACCACGACGTATGACACGGAACAAGTTTACACCACACGAACATTAGTTTAAAACATAAAACAACGTAATATTTTTTGAAAAATGAAGCTATTATAAGACTCAGGTCCCATCACATAATGCAACACAAAACAGAGGATAAAGTTTACCTTATAATAACAAACATGCTTAGTACATTTTGTAACGAACTCGAAATTTTAAAGAATATAAAATGAACTAATCATTTTAAACATCGAAAATAAAATTTATTTTATTAAATTTCTAAAGTTTAATGTCCATGAATTCAAGATTTATAATATTCAACATCGCTTATCTGCAGCTCGCATTCACTAAAATATATGAAATATGCGTAGAACAGTTTAGTGTTCGTTAGCACGTTTGCTGAATAATCCGTCCATGTCCATCTAAATAAATAAACAATAATAAATAAAAGAAAAGAAAAGAAACGAATTTAATATTAATTTCCTAGATTGCGTTAACCAAACAAGGAAGGAAATTAGCGGTGTGAACACAAAATTTGAACCATGTAATAATAATAGAAAATTTTCAGCCAACGTTAACCCTTATCTCTATTAACAAGGGTCTATTCTCTCTTTAATTAGTCATACACGTTGCCTCTAAAATTTGAAATGTCATCTCTCCCTAAAACTATGGCAACAACAATGTCTTTCCGTGTCAATAACCAACAGATCTGAAATTACTGTGCAAGATTTTGAAATCTCTTTCCTGTCAGTAGCAAATATTCAAAACAATGAATAGGGATTTTGAAATTTGTAACACCCCTAAGTCCCATATCGTGGAAGCCTGTGTGAAGTGCGTACTTATATAGTAGAGCCCAGCTCTTACTACCGCCGAGGCCTTTTGAGGAATAAATCCCCACACTAATATGGTGGCTAAGTTGGGGACAATATCTTGCGTGAATAGTGGTGCGAGCTGTTATAGTGGTATCAGAGCCAATACGAAGCCGGAATGGTGGCTCCTGTGTGGACCACAGCGCCTAGGTGAGGTGTTTGTGAGCCAACGGGGATGTTGGGCTCTGTAGGAGGGGAGAATGTAACACCCCTAAGTCCCACATCATGGAAGCCTGTGTGAAGTGGGTACTTATATAGTAGAGCCCATCTCTTACTAACGCAGAGGCCTTTTGAAGAAAAAAATCCCACACCAATATGGTGGCTAAGTTGGGGACAATATCTTGCGTGAACAGAGGTGCGGGCTGTTACAATATCTTTGATGCAAAGGATCCAATGCTATTTCTCAATAAACAATTCAAACCGCATAGATAAAAGCATCCCATTTTCTTCTTCACATGACATATTTCTTCCTCCTGCTTATTCTACTTCACGCAACTAATCTGTCTCCTACTTCTTAAATTTTCCCATCCTAAAATTTCTACCGTACTGTGAAGAAAATAAACAAGGCTTTGAATGGCATTTAAAAATCACATACTGCCTTTACTCCTTCTGAATTGTAATCCATCCTTCTTTGCATGAAGCTTCCTCTCCAATCCCATCTTCTTGTATCCTATTTTCGACAGTTACCTATTTTCAAAGAAACCACACTTCCTTTTCCGCAAATTCACCATGTCTTCACCGGTGCCACAACCACAAGCGACCACCTATTGTGGAGCGACCCGAACTTCCCCGGTCTCCGAAGAGAAGAGAAAGAACGAATTGTTTTGAGAACACGACAAAATAGAACGCAAATGGGAGAACATTTCATTGTATATAACAACAATGCATCAGATTACAAGAATATACGGAGTATAAATGAATATACACAACAGAAAATATCAGAGATTACAATAAATTACATAGCAGCGGAAATAATACAAAACACAACTAGAAGGAGATATAAGGATACAAAGCTTTCCAGATATCGTTCCAGCTGTAAACCAGGATCCTGTGAATATAATTCTGCAAAACCAAAACTACTAGCTGCCCGTGTCAAAATAAGGGCACCCAGAGTTTAGGTTAAAACAATAAACTCTAGGTCAGTCATGTTACTGGTGTGAGAACTAAAAAAGTTATTTAAAACTTTACTTTAAATCAGATATAACAAGGGACCACGTCGTATAACACGGAAAGGGTTTCCTCCCAAGAACACCAGTGCATAAGACAAACAGCACAATGCTAAATAAAGAAAAATGAAGCTATTATAAGACCCAGTTCCCATCACATAATGCAACGCAAGCCGGAGGATAGGGTTTTTAACTTATAATAGCCAAAGAATGCTTGATACGTTTAAAACAAATCATTTAATACTATTATAAGTGAATAGTGTATGAAACAACTTCAAATTAAAAGTATCAATCATAGACGGCATAAGCTCCCCATCCCACTATGTCGCCATACTAGGCTCTACAAATAAAACCACAATTGTCACGTATTTGGAAATTGGATTTCCATCTATGAACCGAGGAAAAAGATAGTCCTCAACCGATTCGAGACTCTCTAGCCCGAGCCTCAGTTCAGAGCTCGAGTGACCTTTGGATCGTCAGGGCCGGTCCACCGATGTCGATTAAAATATCCTGAACACTGCGTTCCCCGCCCTTTGGGGGCGTAAGTGAGCCAACGAATGACTCCATCGGACCCGGATCGTCCGATCAAACCGAGGCGCCTCGCAACAACAACAACCACATAAGTCAAACTCGTCAGGGCGTGTAAAACCACTGACGCCACTTCTAACTAGAAAGAAACGCATGTCCTCCCTGAGGTCCGTCTCCCGTTTTTGGTTCATACCGGGTGTGAAACTCGCGAAGTAAACGTTACACAAAGCTACGCCACAAAGGCCGTGCTTCGATCATCAACCACAAGACTTTGCTTTTCAACAGAAGCCTTGATCATTCGCCACTTAGGCATGCCACACAGGCAATTCACTCCATGCGTTTGATATCCATAAGTATATAACCCCTGAGCTCGTACGTCTCAGAGAATGGCGTTAAGCAAGAGAATAAATTCTCCGCCGCCAAACAGATATATATTTAATAGAAATCAATCAAACAGACTAAAATCCAATGTCAGACACACAGTCCATTTACAAGTCCGTTCTGGGTCTGAACGAAACCGGAGGCACCTAGTACCCCGCATATCCATCGATCTCCAAGTACGTCTGGACGATCACCAACTGTTTCCATCTTCTTGGGTGTACAGCCCAATCAAGATCATCAGTAATCACCCAAACGACGTGAAGACCTCCGGTCTTCGACCACCGTCTTCATCTTCGACTTATGGTCGTATCAGTTATTCAGAGTGGGATAAACCAGGTCTTTCCGAATAACTCGCGTATATTATAAACAAGGGTTACACAAACATAACATACGCCTCATTCCAATTCATCAGTACTAACTGTAAATTAACAAGAGAATAATTCCCCAAATATTAACCCCGAAGGCCGAAACCAACATCAGATCAATATCCAGAAAACCATTCTGCTTAGCTTACCAACAATTAGTTTCTAAATTTCACATTCATAGGGAAAGGTTCCCATTAATTTTATCAAAGATAAATCCTTTAAATTTATTCTTTAATCTATTTTTGAATATCAATTCAAACTAGTCGGGATTAGTGAACCTTACCGAAGTAATCATTGGTTTTAATTTCCCAATCCCCACCTATTTATCCCATGAAGTAAAACTGGACATACTTCATATCTAACACCACGGTGTTATCGGTAAATTCAATTACCATTTCACGTTCAAATCTAATTAAAGATTTAACTATCGCCTGGAGCAAAACTGGTGATACACCATTCTCGATCTTTTCAATCTAATTAAAGATTCATTAAAACTCCACTTAGTTTTAATCTGTGACTGGGTTAAAGAATCAGTATCATTTAAAACACGGTTCACGATAAACCCAAAATCACATCACATTTCAATCAGTCCATAACCGTAAATTAGCAAGTGAGCAGTTCCCTAAGTATTAACCCCGAAGGCCGAAATCAACATCAGATCAATACCTCTGAAACCATTCAACTTAACTAATCTCCAGTTTGTTTCTGATTTTCTTAACTCCTTTAGGTCTAAGAACAGTATTATTAAAGATACTGTTCACGACAGCCCAAAATCACATTCCATTAATTATCGGGTTAAAGAACAAGTGTTATTTAACACACTGTTCACGATAAACCCAAAAATCAATACCAATTCAATTCCAATTAAATATTATTTAATTGGTACACTTCATTAAATCTAAATAAAAAGATTTAATCTTTTTCTCAACTGGGTTCAAGAACAATGTTAATGAAGACACCATTCACGACAAACCCAAATCACATTTGACATTAAATACAAGGCTCTGAATAGAAAATATACCAGCTTATATTCAATATCAAATTCTACGACCAACAAATATCATATTGGAAATAATGATATATATATATATATATATATCTTTCAAATTCCCATAACAATATCTGTATCATCACGAAATCCAACATCGAAATATTCCGAAGACAATTTCGATTCAAATCCATTCCAATATAATTATTGGAAATTCTGGTTATTTTCAAAACCATTTCAAATCCAATTTATTTATTTAAAAATAAATAGAAGTATAATTCTAGTTCAAAACTAGTTCATTTCGATAAAAAACTATTTTTATCTTTTCAAATATGGGATTTTTCATCCCAGTTTTTACAATTCATTTATTACGATTCTACACAAATTATCGATATTTTTAATAATTTTATCAAGGCCCGTACAGTCGATTTCCATCAATGGCCATCGAACTGCACTTACGGCGACCTTTTCCAAATTTGATTTGGACATAATTCCAAATCCAACCGTTAGATTTCTAATTTCTAATATTCTTTAGAAAGCACTTTTCGATATGAACCCAACGGTTCCGGTTTTAGGAGTATCCGACGGTCGGATCTCCCGCAATATCCATTTGAAGTCAATGGTCGAAATTCACGAACAGCCGCGGCGCGGCGCGTTCTATTCAGGCCATTATATTAAAAATATAATATATATAATATATACTTCGTCGATTTCCTTTTCAAAATGATTTTTAACTCAATTTCAATTCGTTTTCAATTCAATTTGAATTTCAAATTAATTCAATTTCAATTCAAATTCATTTCTATTCAATTCGAATTCATTTCAAAACGATTTAAATTCTATTTCAATTCTATTCCAATTTCAAATCAATTCAATTAAATTCGAATTTCAGTTCACTTTAATATTCACTTCAATTTGAATAAAATCGATATAAATATCGTTCACGTCAAAATGGCGTCAATCTATCAACGCAGCTTCATATATTTCGATTTTCAAATATTCTATTTCAAATATTTCTTTTTCAAATATTTCTATTTCAGATATTTCTATTCAAATATTCTATTTCAAACTTTTCTTTCTCAAAACTGGAATGAGGCCCAATCAATTACCATATAATGTTAATTATATGGATTTTCTACAACACATGTATACAATAACAACGATGAATAATCAACCATCATCCAAAGTGCATTCTACATTGTATAAGCATTAAATATAAATATTTAACGCTCATAATAGTCTGTCAATCAATCGATCGACATACAACTAAACAATCGGGATTAGTGTACGTCAAATATCATCCCAATACCCGTGTGGGGTTTCAAACAGTCAAACACAGATTTTATTTGTGCAGTTGGGCGATGTGTAAAGTTTATCGTCCCAATCAATATCAGTCAAATGTGTGTATATAAACAAATCGTCCGATTTTTTTATTTTTATTTCCTTTCATATACACGTTAAAAATTCTATTTTTAACTATAAAATATTTTAACTATATAAATATTTTATTTTATTTCACATCACACAATCAACTACACATCAAAATCAAACAAACAAGCATACAGCCGTCCATGGTCTGTGGACGACGGGTGTCGGGTGCAACTAAACACCGTCTCCATCCTAGTATATATTTTTAACTAGAAAAATTAAAGGTGAGGAGTTCTCACCTAAGCTATCCCAACTCCATGACACTTCAAATGTAGAAGTCTTCGCCGTTCTCGCCTTTTGTCACTTTCACTACATATGTAAAAATCGAATTTTTACTTCGCTGTTCAATATATAAAAATCTAATTTTTACTTTGCTATTCAATATATAAAAATCGAATTTTTACTTTGCTATTCAATATATAAAAATCGAATTTTTACTTTTCTATTCAATATATAAAAATCGAATTTTTACTTTGCTATTCAATATATAAAAATCAAAATTTTACTTCGCTATTCAATATATAAAAATCTAAATTTGACTTCGCTATTCAATACATAAAAATCTAATTTTTACTTCGCTATTCAATATATAAAAATCGAATTTTTACTTCCCTATTTAATATATAAAAATCTAATTTTTACTTTGCTATTCAATATATAAAAATCTAATTTTTACTTTGCTATTCAATAAATAAAAATCGAATTTTTACTTCGCTATTCAATATATAAAAATCGAATTTTTACTTTGCTATTCAATATATAAAAATCTAATTTTTACTTCGCTATTCAATATATAAAAATATAATTTTTACTTCGCTATTCAATATATAAAAATCTTCTCTATGTTAAAAACCACCTCTTTTAAATAAACAAAAATTCATATTTTTTTATTAAATAAGAATCACATTATATATATATATATATATATAAGAATGAAAATATATAAAAAAACTCACTTCATTGATTGCTTCAGCGGAGGGTTGGCGGTTTGTTGTCGAACTGAGAAGGGGAAAAGAGGAGAGGGGCGTCCGGGCGAGGAGCACTAGAAGGAGTGGGGCACTGCAGGCTTTTGCGTCTGAGGGTGGTGGCCTTCGGGCGGCGGTTCAGGCAGGAGGAGGGTTTAAGGGGGGTGCGGTAGTTTTGTGGCGGGTTAGGGCTTCTGGGCGATGGCGATTTGGCTAGGGGCGCGGGGTTCAAGCGACAGACGAGAGGAGGGGGATCGATAGGGGGTGCGAGGCTCGGTTGTCCACCGACGGCGGCGCGTCGGGCCCGGGGTGGGCGACGACGAGATTCCGTCGTTCCTCCTTTTCTTCTCTGTTTTTTTATTTATTTTTTCTTTGGTTCTGAACGGGAAAGAGAGGAATTGAGGGGGGGTTATAGGTAAATATTTTTATTTGATTTATTTTAAATTTTCACCCAAAATCCAACTTTTTTATCCGAACTCAAAATCGAACCCACCGCCTATCGTCCATAGCTAATTACCCCCATTCCGAACACAATGGGATACGTATCGTAAGCTGATTCGATCAGTTTTCGTCAAAATCAACACAGAACTCTATATATTGAATTTGAATGTACATTTTAATTTATTGGGGTCACATACTAACTCGAAAAATTCCAGAAAAATGTTTTCTAGCTTCGTATTGACGATACGGTCCTAACAAAACTAGTTTCGTCGAATTCCGAGACCGTTTGAAAAATGGCCAATTTCCGGTCGATTAAAATCAACTGAAACTGGTCAAACGTGTTTTCCTTTGCCACGCTCACATATTGATTCGAAAAATTATGAAATTTGGAATCTAGCAATAACTTGACATCACAGATCCAACAAAAGTGGTTTCGTCGAAATCCGAGGTCGTTGGCCAAATGATTATTTTAATGGGCCTGAATTTCATAGCGACTATTCAGAATTTTCAACTGGACATGTCTTTTGATTCCCGCTATAAAATTTAAATCTTTCGGATTCATTGGAAAGATATTCTCAAATAGATTCTAATATTTTTGGTTTTACTAAAATCCGGTTTATTTTGCACCCGGTATGTTCAATTGAAGTTTGAAATCGAATTATCGAACTACCTCGCCATTTTCGATTCCTTTTATAATTTAAAATAAATATTTATATTCTAACGACGATCTACATAATATATACATTCGAATTCCATTCAAAATAAATTTCTCGTCGATATTATTTAAACTAGTTCACTTTAAATGATCAAAATTCACTAAAATTGCCAATATAAAAATTTTAAACTGGCCCATATTTCCGGGTTATTACAATCTCCCCCACTTAAAACTTTTCGTCCCCGAAAAGGAACGAAGCCAAAAGTTGTTTCACAAATCAACTCAACTTCCATTATTTTGATTACGGCTTAAGTTCTTCAACATTTCAGTTTCCAAGAACTTTTCAAATTTCTCAAAAATTTGGTTAACACCCTAAATTTTCGAAAAATTTCGCCATAACCTCCCCTGCACAGGGAGCACGGGAAAATCCCGAAATTGCCATACAGGCCTTCTGATCTCAAAAAGAAAAAGCCAAGCGGCTAGCCAATCGGCTCATAAAATCATCATCACCAAAACAAAACAGTAAATTATGTTAAACATGTACCTATTTGTCGGGCAAACAAATTTATTCTTCTGCTCTAGCCTCCTTGCTATGACCTGTTCAATGTAAGTACATGTATATGCAAGCAAATGCGACTAATTTTCAATACAATTCACTATTTGGTTCAAGTTGGCTATATGGTTAAAATTTAATCAATCCAACAATAATCAAGCATCACAACCATCAATCAATTAGTTGATTATCGTTTCAAATTCATAACTTTGATATATGGTCAAAAATCACATTTTTGATGCCAAATCACAACAATAAGCTCTATCTAATTTTGGTTCTCACACCAGTCAATAGGAAATATATAGACGTTCCACCTTCGTCACTCGAACATAAATTCTAATGATGGAGCTCCATCATCAAAATCATCTCCAGCCGATTAGAGTGTAATTCTATATCTATCCAGTATATTAAAATTTCAAATACACGTGGATCAGACGTATACGCAAAATCTTTATATACTGGACTGTCCAACTCAATATAAATAGATAATCAAATACGAATAATTTATTTAAATTTTCAAAACAAAATTTTGTTTTCATTTTAATAATATACTCATCACACTCGTTCTAGGATACTACTGATCCCATCTCTAACGAGTCATTCCCATTGGATATTGCTAATCCAATATCTGATGAATTCTTTCGTATGGTTCTAATGTGCCTTGTTCTCCGAGCTTTGTAAACCAAAGCTCTGATACCAACTGAAGCGACCTGAACTTCCCCGGTCTCCAAAGAGAAAGAACGAATTGTTTTGAGAACACGAAAAAATAGAACACAGACGGGAGAACATTTCATTGTATATTACAACAATGCATCAGATTACAAGAATATACAGAGTATAAATGAATATACACAACAGAAAATATCAGAGATTACAATAAATTATATAGCAGCGGAAATAATACAAAACACAACTAGAAGGAGATATACAGATACAAAGCTTTCCGGATATCGTTCCAGCTGTAAACCAGGATCCTATGAATATAAATCTGCAAAACCAAAACTACTAGCTTCCCGTGTCAAAATAAGGGCACCCAGCGTTTAGGTCAAAACAATAAACTTTAGGTCAGTCATGTGACTGGTGTGAGAACTAAAACAGTTATTTAAAACTTTACTTTAAATCAGATATATCAAGGGACCACGCCATATAACACGGAACGAGTTTCCTCCCAAGAACACCAGTGCATAAGACAAACAGCGCAATGCTAAATAAGGAAAAATGAAGCTATTATAAGACCCAGTTCCCATCACACAATGCAACGCAAGCCGGAGGATAGGGTTTTTACCTTATAATAGCCAAAGAATGCTTGATACGTTTAAAACAAATCATTTGATACTATTTTAAGTGCATAGTGTATGAAACAACTTCAAATCATAAGTATCAATCATAGACGACATAAGCGCCCCATCCCACTATGTCGCCATACTAGGCTCTATAAATAAAACCGCAAATGTCACATATTTGGAAATTGGATTTTCGTCTATGGACCGAGGCAAAAGATAGTCCTCAACCGATTCGAGACACTCTAGCCCGAGCCTCAGGTCAGAGCTCGAGTGACCTTTGGATCGTCAGGGCTGGTCCACCGATGTGGATTAAAATTCCTGAACACTGCGTTTCCCCGCCCTTTGGGGCGTAAGTGAGCCAACGAATGACTCCATCGGACCCGGATCGTCCGATCAAACCGAGGCGCCTCGCAACAGCAACAACCACATAAGTCAAACTCGTCAGGGCGTGTAAAACCACTGACGCCCCTTCTAACTAGAAAGAAATGCATGTCCTCCCTGAGGTTCGTCTCCCGTTTTTGGTTCATACCGGGTGTGAAACTCGCGAAGTAAACATTACACAAAGCTACGCAACAAAGGCCGTGCTTCGATCATCAACCAAAAGACTTTGCTTTTCAACAGAAGCCTTGATCATTCGCCACTTAGGCATGCCACACAGGCAATTCACTCTATGCGTTTGATATCCATCAGTATATAACCCCTGAGCTTGTACGTCTCAGAGAAGGGCGTTAAGCAAGAGAATAAATTCTCCGCCGCCAAACAGATATATATTTAACAGAAATCAATCACACAGACTAAAATCCAATGTCAGACACACAGTCCATTTACAAGTCCGTTCTGGGTCTGAACGAAACCGGAGGCACCTAGTACCCCGCATATCCATCGATATCCAAGTACGTCTGGACGATCACCAACTGTTTCCATCTTCTTGGGTGTACAGCCCAATCAAGATCATTAGTAAACACCCAAACGACGTGAAGACCTCCGGTCTTCGACCACCGTCTTCATCTTCGACTTATGGTCGTATCAGTTATTCAGAATGGGATAAACCCGGTCTTTCCGAAAAACTCGCGTATATTATAAACAAGGGTTACACAAACACAACATACACCTCATTCCAATTCATCAGTCACTAACTGTAAATTAACAAGAGAATAATTCCCTAAATATTAACCCCGATGGCCAAAACCAACATCATATCAATATCCAGAAAACCATTCTGCTTAGCTAACCGACAGTTAGTTTCTAAATTTCACATTCATAGGGAAAGGTTCCCATTAATTTTATCAAAGATAAATCCTTTAAATTTATTCTTTAATCTATTATTGAATATCAATTCAAACTAGTCGGAATTAGCGAACCTTACCGAAGTAATCATTGGTTTTAATTTCCCAATCCCCACCTATTTATCCCATGAAGTAAAACTGGACATACTTCATATCTAACACCACGGTGTTATCGGTAAATTCAATTACCATTTCACGTTCAAATCTAATTAAATATTTAACTATCGCCTAGAGCAAAACTGGTGATACTCCATTCTCGATCTTTTCAATCTAATTAAAGATTCATTAAAACTCCACTTAGTTTTAATCTGTGACTGGGTTAAAGAATCAGTACCATTTAAAACATGGTTCACAATAAACCCAAAATCACATCACATTTCAATCAGTCCATAACCGTAAATTAGCAAGTGAGCTGTTCCTTAAGTATTAACCCCGAAGGCCGAAATCAACATCAGATCATTACCTCTGAAACCATTCAACTTAACTAATCTCCAGTTAGTTTCTGATTTTCTTAACTCCTTTAGGTCTAAGAACAGTATTATTGAAGATACCGTTCACGACAACCCAAAATCACATTCCATTAATTATTGGGTTAAAGAACAAGTGTTATTTAAAACACTGTTCACGATAAACCCAAAAATCAATACCAATTCAATTCCAATTAAATATTATTTAATTGGTACACTTCATTAAATCTAAATAAAAAGATTTAATCTTTTTTGCAACTGGGTTCAAGAACAGTGTTAATGAAGACACCATTCACGACAAACCCAAATCACATTTGATATTAAATACAAGGCTCTGAATAGAAAATATACCGGCATATATTCAATATCAAATTCTACGACCAACAAATATCATATTGGAAATAACGATATATATATATCTTTCAAATTCCCATAACAATATCTGTATCATCACGAAATCCAACATCGAAATATTCCGAAGACAATTTCGACTCAAATCCATTCCAGTATAATTGTTGGAAATTCTGGTTATTTTCAAATCCATTTCAAATCCAATTTATTTATTTAAAAATAAATAGAAGTATAATTCTAGTTCAAAACTAGTTCATTTCGATAAAAATCTATTTTTATCTTTTCAAATATGGGATTTTTCATCCCAGTTCTTCACTAATATTTCTTAAAATTTTACACAAATTATCGATATTTTTAATAATTTTATCAAGGCCTGTACAGTCGATTTCCATCAATGGCCATCGAACTGCACTTACAGCGACCTTTTCCAAATTTGATTTGGACATAATTCCAAATCCAACCGTTAGATTTCCAATTTCTAATATTCGTTAGAAAGATCTTTTCGATAAGAACCCAACGGTTCCAGTTTTAGGAGAATCCGACGGTCGGATCTCCCGCAATATCCATTTGAAGTCTATGGTCGAAATTCACGAACTGCCGCGGCGCGTTCTATTTAGGCCATTATATTATATATATATAATATATATAATATATACTTCGTCGATTTCCTTTTCAAAATGATTTTTAACTCAATTTCAATTCGTTTTCAATTCAATTTGAATTTCAAATTAATTCAATTTCAATTCAAATTCATTTCTATTCAATTTCAATTCGAATTCATTTCAAAACGATTTCAATTCTATTTCAATTCAATTAAATTCGAATTTCAATTCACTTTAATATTCACTTCAATTTGAATAAAATCGATATAAATATCGTTCACGTCAAAATGGCGTCAATCTATCAATGCGGCTTCATATATTTCGATTTTCAAATATTCTATTTCAAATATTTCTTTTTCAAATATTTCTATTTCAAATATTTCTATTTCAAATATTTCTATTCAAATATTCTATTTCAAACTTTTCTTTTTCAAAACTGGAATGAGGCCCAATCAATTACCATATAATGTTAATTATATGGATTTTCTACAACACTTGTATACAATAACAACGATGAATAATCAACCATCATCCAAAGTGCATTCTACACTATATAAGCATTAAATATAAATATTCAACGCTCATAACAGTCTGTCAATCAATCGATCGACATACAACTAAACAATCGGGATTAGTGTACGTCAAATATCATCCCAATACCCATGTGGGGTTTCAAACAGTCAAACGCATATTTTATTTGTGTAGTCGGGCGATGTGTAAAATTTATCGTCCCAGTCAATATCAGTCAAATGTGTGTATATAAACAAATCGTCCGATTTGTTTATTTTTATTTCCTTTCATATACACGTTAAAAATTCTATTTTTAACTACAAAATATTTTAACTATATAAATATTTTATTTTATTTCACATCACATCGCACAATCAACTACACATCAAAATCAAACAAACAAGCATACAAGCCGTCCATGGTCTGTGGACGACGGGTGTCGGGTGCTACTAAACACCGTCTGCATCCTTGTATATATTTTTAACAAAAAAATTAAAGGTGAGGAGTTCTCACCTAAGCTATCTGAACTCCATGACACTTCAAATGTAGAAGTCTTCGCCGTTCTCGCCTTTTGTCACTTTCTCTACATATGTAAAAATCGAATTTTTACTTCGCTATTCAATATATAAAAATCTAATTTTTACTTTGCTATTCAATATATGAAAATCGAATTTTTACTTTGCTATTCAATAAATAAAAATCGATTTTTTACTTTGCTATTCAATATATAAAAATCGAATTTTTACTTTGCTATTCAATATATAAAAATCTAATTTTTACTTCGCTATTCAATATATAAAAATCGAATTTTTACTTCGCTATTCAATACATAAAAATCTAATTTTTACTTCGCTATTCAATATATAAAAATCGAATTTTTACTTCGCTGTTCAATATATAAAAATCGAATTTTTACTTTGCTATTCAATATATAAAAATCGAATTTTTACTTTGCTATTCAATATATAAAAATTTAATTTTTACTTCGCTATTCAATATATAAAAATCGAATTTTTACTTCGCTATTCAATATATTAAAATCTAATTTTTACTTCGCTATTCAATATATAAAAATCTTCCCTAAGTTAAAAACCACCTCTTTTTAATAAACAAAAATTCATATTTTTTATATTAAACAAGAATCACATTATATATATATAAGAATAAAAATATATAAAAAAACTCACTTCATTGATTGCTTCAACGGAGGGTTGGCGGTTTGTTGTCGAACTGAGAAGGGGAAAAGAGGAGAGGGGCGTCCGGGCGAGGAGCACTGGAAGGAGGGGGCACTGCAGGCTTTTGCGTCGGAGGGTGGTGGCCTTCGGGCGGCGGTTCAGGCAGGAGGAGGGTTTAGGGGGGTGTGGTGGCTTTCGTGGCGGGTTAGGGCTTCTGGGTGATGGCGATTTGGCCAGGGGGCGCAGGGTTCGAGCGACAGAGGAGAGGAGGGGGATCGAGAGGGGGTGCGAGGCTCGGTTGTCCACCGACGGCGGCGCGTCGGGCCTGGGGTGGGCGACGACGAGATTCTGTCGTTCCCCCTTTTCTTATCTTTTTTTTTCTTTGGTTCTGAACGGGGAAGAGAGGAATTGAGGGGGGGGTTATAGGTAAATATTTTTATTTGATTTATTTTAAATTTTCACCCAAAAACCAACTTTTTTATCCGAACTCAAAATCGAACCCACCGCCTGTCGTCCATAGCTAACTACTCCCATTCCGAACACAATGGGATATGTATCGTAAGCTGATTCGATCAGTTTTCGTCAAAATCAACACATAACTCTATATATTGAATTTGAACGTACATTTTACTTTACTGGGGTCACATACTAACTCGAAAAATTCCAGAAAAATATTTTCTATCTTCGTATTGACGATACGGTCCTAACAAAACTAGTTTTGTCGAATTCCGAGACCGTTTGAAAAATGGCCAATTTCCAGTCGATTAAAATCAACTGAAACTTGTCGAACGCGTTTTCCTTTGCCACGCTCACATATTGATTCGAAAAATTATGAAATTTGGAAACTAGCAATAACTTGACATCACAGATCCAACAAAAGTGGTTTCGTCGAAATCCGAGGTCGTTTGCAAAATGGCTATTTTTAAGGGCTTGAATTTCATAGCGACTATTCAGAATTTTCAACTGGACATATCTTTTGATTCCCGCTATGAAATTTCAATCTTTCGGATTCGTTGGAAAGATATTTTCAAATAGATTCTAATATTTTTGGTTTCACTAAAATCCGGTTTATTTTGCAACCGGTATGTTCAATTGAAGTTTGAAATCGAATTATCGAACTACCACGCCATTTTCGATTCCTTTTATAATTTAAAATAAATATTTATATTCTAACGACGATCTATATAATATATACGTTCGAATTCCATTCAAAATAAATTTCTCGTCGATATTATTTAAAATAATTCATTTTAAATGATCAAAATTCACTAAAATTGCCAATATAAAATTTTTAAACTGGCCCAGATTTCCGGGTTATTACAATCTCCCCCACTTAAAACTTTTCATCCTCGAAAAGGAACGAAGCCGAAAGTTGTTTCACAAATCAACTCAACTTCCATTATTTTGATTACGGCTTAAGTTCTTCAACATTTCAGTTTCCAAGAACTTTTCAAATTTCTCAAAAATTTGGCTAACACCCTAAATTTTCGAAAAATTTCGCCGTAACCTCCCCTGCACCGGGAGCACGGGAAAATCCCGAAATTGCCAAACAGGCCTTCTGATCTCAAAAAGAAAAAGAAAAAGCCAAGCGGCTAGCCAATCGGCTCATAAAATCATCATTACCCAAACAAAATAGTAAATTATGTTAAACATGTACCTATTTTTCGGGCAAACAAATTTATTCTTCTGCTCTAGCCTCCTTGCTATGACCTGTTCAATGTAAGTAGATGTATATGCAAGCAAAAGCGACTAATTTTCAATACAATTCACTATTTGGTTCAAGTTGGCTATATGTTTCAAATTTAATCAATCCAACAATAATCAAGCAACACAACCATCAGTCAATTAGTTGAATATCGTTTCAAATTCATAACTTTGATATATGGTCAAAAATCACATTTTTGATGCCAAATCACAACATTAAGCCCTATCTAATTTTGGTTCTCACACCAGTCAATAGGAAATATATAGACGTTCCACCTTCGTCGCTCGAACATAAATTCTAATGATGGAGCTCCATCTTCAAAATCATCTCCGGGCGATTAGAGTGTAATTCTATATCTGTCCAGTATATTAAAATTTCAAATACGCGTGGATCAGACGTATACGCAAAATCTTTATATACTGGACTGTCCAACTCAATATAAATAGATAATCAAATACGAATAATTTATTTAAATTTTCAAAACAAAAATTTGTTTTCATTTTAATAATATACTCCTCACACTCGTTCTACGATACTACTGATCCCATCTCTAACGAGTCATTCCCATTGGATATTGCTAATCCAATATCTGATGAATTCTTTCGTATGGTTCTAATGTGCCTATTTCTCTGAGCTTTGTAAACCAAAGCTCTGATACCAACTGAAGCGACCCAAACTTCCCCGGTCTCCGAAGAGAAGAGAAAGAACGAATTGTTTTGAGAACACGACAAAATAGAACACAGACGGGAGAACATTTCATTGTATATTACAACAATGCATCATATTACAATAATATACAGAGTATAAATGAATATACACAACAGAAAATATCAGAGATTACAATAAATTACATAGCAGCGGAAATAATACAAAACACAACTAGAAGGAGATATACGGATACAAAGCTTTCCGGATATCGTTCCAGCTATAAACCAGGATCCTGTGAATATAAATCTGCAAAACCAAAACTACTAGCTGCCCGTGTCAAAATAACGGCACCCAGAGTTTAGGTCAAAACAATAAACTCTAGGTCAGTCATGTGACTGGTGTGAGAACTAAAATAGTTATTTAAAACTTTACTTTAAATCAGATATATCAAGGGACCACGCCGTATAAAACGGAACGGGTTTCCTCCCAAGAACACCAGTGCATAAGACAAACAGCGCAATGCTAAATAAAGAAAAATGAAGCTATTATAAGACCCAGTTCCCATCACACAATGCAACGCAAGCCGGAGGATAGGGTTTTTACCTTATAATAGCCAAAGAATGCTTGATACGTTTAAAACAAATCATTTGATACTATTATAAGTGCATAGTGTATGAAACAACTTCAAATTAAAAGTATCAATCATAGACGGCATAAGCGCCCCATCCCACTATGTTGCCATACTAGGCTCTACAAATAAAACCGCAAATGTCACGTATTTGGAAATTGGATTTCCATCTATGAACCGAGAAAAAAGATAGTCCTCAACCGATTCGAGACTCTCTAGCCCGAGCCTCATGTCAAAGCTCGAGTGACCTTTGGATCGTCAGGGCCGGTCCACCGATGTGGATTAAAATATCCTGAACACTGCGTTTCTCCGAGCTTTGGGGCGTAAGAGAGCCAACGAATGACTCCATCGGACCCGGATCGTCCGATCAAACTGAGGCGCCTCGCAACAACAACAACCACATAAGTCAAACTCGTCAGGGCGTGTAAAACCACTGACGCCACTTCTAACTAGAAAGAAACGCATGTCCTCCCTGAGGTCCGTCTCCCGTTTTTGGTTCATACTGGGTGTGAAACTCGCGAAGTAAACTTTACGCAAAGCTACGCCACAAAGGTCGTGCTTCGATCATCAACCACAAGACTTTGCTTTTCAACAGAAGCCTTGATCATTCGCCACTTAGGCATGCCACACAAGCAATTCACTCCATGCGTTTGATATCCATCAGTATATAACCCCTGAGCTCGTACGTCTCAGAGAAGGGCGTTAAGCAAGAGAATAAATTCTCCACCGCCAAACAGATATATATTTAATAGAAATCAATCACACAGACTAAAATCCAATGTCAGACACACAGTCCATTTACAAGTCCGTTCTGGGTCCAAACGAAACCGGAGGCACCTAGTACCCCGCATATCCATCGATCTCCAAGTACGTTTGTACGATCATCAACTGTTTCCATCTTCTTGGGTGTACAGCCCAATCAAGATCATCAGTAATCACCCAAACGACGTGAAGACCTCCGGTCTTCGACCACCGTCTTCATCTTCGACTTGTGGTCGTACAAGTTATTCAGAATGGGATAAACCAGGTCTTTCCGAATAACTCGCGTATATTATAAACAAGGGTTACACAAACACAACATACGCCTCATTCCAATTCATCAGTCACTAACTGTAAATTAACAAGAGAATAATTCCCCAAATATTAACCCCGATGGCCAAAACCAACATCAGATCAATATCCAGAAAACCATTCTGCTTAGCTAACCGACAGTTAGTTTCTAAATTTCACATTCATAGGGAAAGGTTCCCATTAATTTTATCAAAGATAAATCCTTTAAATTTATTCTTTAATCTATTTTTGAATATCAATTCAAACTAGTCGGGATTAGCGAACCTTACTGAAGTAATCATTGGTTTTAATTTCCCAATCCCCAGCTATTTATCCCATGAAGTAAAACTGGACATACTTCATATCTAACACCACGGTGTTATCGGTAAATTCAATTACCATTTTATGTTCAAATCTAATTAAATATTTAACTATCGCCTGGTGCAAAACTGGAGATACTCCATTCTCGATCTTTTCAATCTAATTAAAGATTCATTAAAACTCCACTTAGTTTTAATCTGTGACTGGGTTAAAGAATCAGTACCATTTAAAACACGGTTCACGATAAACCCAAAATCACATCACATTTCAATCAGTCCATAACCGTAAATTAGCAAATGAGCAGTTCCCTAATTATTAACCCCGAAGGCCGAAATCAACATCAGATCAATACCTCTGAAACCATTCAACTTAACTAATCTCCAGTTAGTTTCTGATTTTCTTAACTCCTTTAGGTCTAAGAACAGTATTATTGAAGATACCGTTCACGACAACCCAAAATCACATTCCATTAATTATCGGGTTAGAGAACAAGTGTTATTTAAAACACTGTTCACGATAAACCCAAAAATCAATACCAATTCAATTCCAATTAAATATTATTTAATTGGTACACTTCATTAAATCTAAATAAAAAGATTTAATCTTTTTCTCAACTGGGTTCAAGAACAGTATTAATGAAGACACCATTCACGACAAACCCAAATCACATTTGACATTAAATACAAGTCTCTGAATAGAAAATATACCGGCTTATATTCAATATCAAATTCTACGACCAAAAAATATCGTATTGGAAATAACGATATATATATATCTTTCAAATTTCATAACAATATCTGTATCATCACGAAATCCAACATCGAAATATTCCGAAGACAATTTTGATTCAAATCCATTCCAATATAATTATTGGAAATTCTGTTTATTTTCAAAAGCATTTCAAATCCAATTTATTTATTTAAAAATAAATAGAAGTATAATTCTAGTTCAAAACTAGTTCATTTCGATAAAAATCTATTTTTAACTTTTCAAATATGGGATTTTTCATCCCAGTTCTTCACAAATCATTTCTTACGATTTTACACAAATTATCAATATTTTTAATAATTTTATCAAGGCCCGTACAGTCGATTTCCATCAATGGCCATCGAACTGCACTTACAGCGACCTTTTCCAAATTTGATTTGGACATAATTTCAAATCCAACCGTTAGATTTCTAATTTCTAATATTCATTAGAAAGCTCTTTTCGATACGAACCCAACGGTTCTGGTTTTAGGAGAATCCGACGGTCGGATCTCCCGCAATATCCATTTGAAGTCAATGGTCGAAATTCACGAACTGCCGCGGCGCGGCGCGTTCTATTCAGGCCATTATATTATATATATAATATAAATAATATATACTTCGTCGATTTCCTTTTCAAAATGATTTTTAACACAATTTCAATTCGTTTTCAATTCGATTTGAATTTCAAATTAATTCAATTTCAATTCAAATTCATTTCTGTTAAATTTCAATTCGAATTCATTTCAAAACGATTTCAATTCTATTCGAATTTCAAACCAATTCAATTAAATTCGAATTTCAATTCACTTTAATATTCACTTCAATTTGAATAAAATCGATATAAATATCGTTCACGTCAAAATGGCATCAATCTATCAACGCGGCTTTATATATTTTGATTTTCAAATATTCTATTTCAAATATTTCTTTTTCAAATATTTCTATTTCAAATATTTCTATTTCAAATATTTCTATTCTAATATTCTATTTCAAACTTTTCTTTTTCAAAACTGGAATGAGGCCCAATCAATTACCATATAATGTTAATTATATGGATTTTCTACAACACATGTATACAATAACAATGATGAATAATCAACCATCATCCAAAGTGCATTCTACACTGTATAAGCATTAAATATAAATATTTAACGCTCATAACAGTCTGTCAATCAATCGATCGACATACAACTAAACAATCGGGATTAGTGTACGTCAAATATCATCCCAATACCCGTGTTGGGTTTCAAACAGTCAAACACAGATTTTATTTGTGCAGTTGGGCGATGTGTAAAATTTATCGTCCCAATCAATATCAGTCAAATGTGTGTATATAAACAAATCGTCCGATTTGTTTATTTTTATTTCCTTTCATATACACGTAAAAAATTCAATTTTTAACTATAAAATATTTTAACTATATAAATATTTTGTAACACCCCACGTCCATTAATGTCACTCACGAAGGGAATGCATTAACTTCCATGGAGGTTATAAGTGAATATAGGACAGAAAAATTACAACAAGACAGATAGTAAATAGTACTTGGAAATCTAAAACTTCATTTTATTGCAGCGGAAATTAAACATGTTTGTTACATCATAAAACCATAGATCAAAACCGAGTATAATATCCATCTTCATAAAAACAAAATACATAATCCCATTACATAAATAGCCATTAAAAAGATAACAAGCTGGACTTTATTTCAACGGTCCAAGCTTTCCAAAGAGAGATGAAGCAATTCAATCAAACTCCACTAGAGCTGGGCCCAACCTGAGGACTTGGAGGGGGGAAAAGAATAGAATTAGAGGGGGTCAGACATAAAGTCTGGCGAGTATGATAATTCTAACAATACTATTATCAAAATAACTAGACTAAGGCATAAGATGGAAGACAAGTAAATGTCTATTAACTCTTAGGAAGATAAAGATAGCGTTTAAGATAACGTTAAAGATAACGGTAAAGGCACACCTAATTACTAACGAATGATTACTACACCACACCGCACATTACTACACTGCACCACACCAGTCACCCTATTGTTTGATCCCACTTGCTTCACACAGAAACTTTATAAATAGCCTTACGTACCCCTAGCTGACTACATAGGTGTCGTCTGTCCCTATCTCCACTAGGTGTACCCCACTACCCACTTTCGATCGACTCCCTACTCGTAGATACCCGTGCTGGCCCCACAGTGGGGTGTATCACTCCCCTAAATTGGCAACCCGATACAACTTGAGAATGCACGGCTTATACCTACACGATGCAACAACGTCTTACCTACGAGCCCGGGTCCACACACGCATATGAAACCCGTTGGACTTGCATTGCCACCTATCCCCGTTTTGGCCTCTTATAGTCAAGCTCAGTATGCGTGTCCCGTCCTCGACTTGGGTCGAGCCCAAAAAGATACGTTTGGGATACTGGTTGAAATGAGCCCCCAGAAGCTACCCACCTAAGCTTGTCATTAATATATCCCACTTAACCCTCTTAGTCATGTTCATTTACATGTGTGTTTGGTTAAGTCTTACTAATCGTATTTCACATGCCACTAAGGGCACCCCCTAGATTCCTCATGCCACCCAAGGCACCTACTTAACACCCATGGCCCACCTTACAAGTTTATCTGGTTAAGTATTTCTTAATTCATTCAGGCCATAACCTCATAAAGACCTCTCACATTAGACTGGCATTTATGGCAGTTGGATTTGCCGGGCGGGTCCGGGCAGTCTTACACCATAAAAGAGTCTAACCTCGTGTCTTTACAACCGTTATGCTTTAGTTTAGGCCTAGGACCTCTCACATTGGGCTGACATTTGTGACCACTGGATTTGTCGGGCGGGTCCGGGCAGGTTTACATCACAAACGAGTCCAACCTCGTGTCCTAAGCATTGATTAACACTTAAAATCTTTTACCCCAGTTTTAATAATTCCCTATTCAAATTAATAATTAAGTCAACTTTTAATGATGTCCATAATTGACTCAATTATGGCCATCCACTTATGGCATGCAAAATCATATCAATTGCACCCAACTTTTTAATATTAAATCCTTAATATTACCCCTACCCCACGTTTATACGTTCGCTTATTCAATGCATAATATAGGCTAGACTTGTATAGTCTAACACCTAGCACAAAGATAAATTATCACAACATATAGACAATTAAAATAAATCTATTCATAATAGGGGTGAAACTTGCATAAACTACAAATGTTAAGGATCAAAAGGTGTCAACTTGTTAAATGTCTCAATTTACGTGATATGATCATAACCCAATTCTATACATAAACTTGCATTTGGGGTTTTTAGGCAACATAATGATGGTGTGAACTAGCATAGGATATCACATATGTCATAGCATAATTCTAGATGTCATAATAGATGTCTTGGCATATGTTCATAACTTTTCTAATCAATCTAACTTGCATATGTGACTTGTCATATAGATCAACATAACCCAAACATGATGATTTAATTAATATGAACTAACTAGCATAGATGGAAACATCATGGCCTTTTTAACATGTATGATTCATCACAACTTAGCATAGAAACTTTCAACATACATAACATCATCACAGCATGATTTACAACATATAAGATATCATCATCACTTAACATTGGATTTACAATATACATGATAGCAAAAGGGGTTTACAACAACATATATGATAATTCACATCATCTACTCATAATCCATTCATAACTCAACCTAATTAAAATGATAATAATCTTGTTAAGATCATCATACTCACAATTTAGAGAAGAAAAGAGAGAGTTTTGCTTTGCTTTAGGGTTGAGAGAATTAGAATTGAATTTGCTTTTCTTCTTTCTTAGTTGGCGGCGGCTCCATTGATTTCCATGGCGACGGTATGACGGTAACTATTCTATTTTAATTAGGTTTAGGGTTAGCATTAGGATGTATTTATAGGTGTAGGAAGTTATTTAGGACCATTAGATTAACCCTGAACCATGAGAACCAATCAAATGCAAAATCTGCATTTGAGCGAATCGACCCACGGGTTGACAGCCAAACACCCTGGATTAACCCCTAGTCGACCCAGCGGGGCTTGGGTCGACCTCAAAAATGGGCCGGTTCGGTTATTTCCCCTCCCAATTCGCTGTTTTGAACTTTTTCGCATATTTATTTATTTAATTTTTAATTTATATATATATATATATATATATATATATATTTCTCTGCGCAACCCATTTCACTTAATTCTTTTTCTAAAAATTAAGTATACTTTAATTTGTGAAATTTAATGTTATAAAATTACGGGGTGTTACATATTTTATTTTATTTCACATCACATCACACTATCAACTACACATCAAAATCAAACAAACAAGCATACAAGCAGTCCATGGTCTGTTGACGACGGGTGTCGGGTGCTACTAAACACCGTCTGCATCCTAGTATATATTTTTAACTAGAAAAATTAAAGGTGAGGAGTTCTCACCTAAGCTATCCCAACTCCACGACACTTCAAATGTAGAAGTCTTCGCCGTTCTCGCCTTTTGTCACTTTCTCTACTTATGTAAAAATCGAATTTTTACTTCGCTATTCAATATATAAAAATCTAATTTTTACTTTGCTATTCAATATATAAAAATCGAATTTTTACTTTGCTATTCAATTTATAAAAATCGAATTTTTACTTTGCTATTCAATATATAAAAATCGAATTTTTACTTTGCTATTCAATATATAAAAATCGAATTTTTACTTCGCTATTCAATATATAAAAATCTAACTTTTACTTCTCTATTCAATACATAAAAATCTAATTTTTACTTCGCTATTCAATACATAAAAATCGAATTTTTACTTAGCTATTCAATATATAAAAATCTAATTTTTACTTTGCTATTCAATATATAAAAATCGAATTTTTACTTTGCCATTCAATATATAAAAATCGAATTTTTACTTTGCTATTCAATATATAAAAATTAAATTTTTACTTCGCTATTCAATATATAAAAATCTAATTTTTACTTCACTATTGAATACATAAAAATCTAATTTTTACTTCGCTATTCAATATATAAAAATCGAATTTTTAATTCCCTATTCAATATATAAAAATCTAATTTTTACTTTGCTATTCAATATATAAAAATTGAATTTTTTACTTTACTATACAATAAATAAAAATTGAATTTTTACTTCGCTATTCAATATATAAAAATCGAATTTTTACTTTGCTATTCAATATATAAAAATCTAATTTTTACTTCGCTATTCAATATATAAAATCTTCTCTAAGTTAAAAACCACCTCTTTAAAATAAACAAAAATTCATATTTTTTTATTAAACAAGAATCACATTTATATATATATAAGAATAAAAATATATAAAAAAAACTCACTTCATTGATTGCTTCAGTGGAGGGTTGGCGGTTTGTTGTCGAACTGAGAAGGGGAAAAGAGGAGAGGGGCGTCCGGGCGAGGAGCACTGGAAGGAGGGGGGCACTACAGTCTTTTGCGTCGGAGGGTGGTGGCCTTCGGGCGGCGGTTTAGGAAGGAGGAGGGTTTAAGGAGGGTGCGGTGGCTTCCGTGGCGGGTTAGGGCTTCTAGGCGATGGCGATTTGGCCAGGGGGGCACGGGGTTCGAGCGATAGAGGAGCGGAGGGGGATCGAGAGGGGGGTGCGAGGCTCGGTAGTCCACCGACAGTGGCGCGTCGGGCCTGGGGTGGGCGACGACGAGATTCCGTCGTTCCCCCTTTTCTTCTCTTTTTTTTGGTTTTCTTTGGTTCTGAACGGGGAAGAGAGGAATTGAGGGGGGGTTATAGGTAAATATTTTTATTTGATTTATTTTAAATTTTCACCCAAAAAACAACTTTTTAATCCGAACTCAAAATCGAACCCACCGCCTGTCGTCCATAGCTAATTACCCCCATTCCGAACACAATGGGATATGTATCGTAGGCTGATTCGATCATTTCGATCAGTTTTCGTCAAAATCAACACATAACTCTATATATTGAATTTGAACGTACATTTTAATTTACTGGGGTCACATACTAACTCGAAAAATTCCAAAAAAATATTTTCTAGCTTCGTATTGACGATACGGTCCTAACAAAACTAGTTTCGTCGAATTCCGAGATCGTTTGAAAAATGGCCAATTTCCAGTCGATTAAAATCAACTGAAACTGGTAAAACGCGTTTTCCTTTGCCACACTCACATATTGACTCGAAAAATTATGAAATTTGGAATCTAGCAATAACTTGACATCACGGATCCAAAAAAAGTGGTTTTGTCGAAATCTGAGGTCGTTTGCAAAATGGCTATTTTAAAGGGCCTGAATTTCATAGCGACTATTCAGAATTTTCAACTGGACATATTTTTTGATTCCCGCTATGAAATTTCAATCTTTCGGATTCGTTGGAAAGATATTCTCAAATAGATTCTAATATTTTTGGTTTCACTAAAATTCGGTTTATTTTGCACCCAGTATGTTCAATTGAAGTTTGAAATCGAATTATCGAACTACCGCGCCATTTTCGATTCCTTTTATAATTTGAAATAAATATTTATATTCTAATGACGATCTATATAATATATACGTTCGAATTCCATTCAAAATAAATTTCTTGTAGATATTATTTAAAATAATTCATTTTAAATGATCAAAATTCACTAAAATTGCCAATATAAAAATTTTAAACTAGCCTAGATTTCCGGGTTATTACATATTGACAACCCCGGCTGCCGAAGCTCTCGCCTGCAGCTTCGCTTTGCCCAAAGTCCCGTGCACTCACAGAATCCGGGGTGCTTCACTCCCTGCGCCAACCTGAATTGGAAAAAAAGAAGCAAAGGCACAAATAAACTTAGCCACAGCTCCTTGCTCCATAACCAGTCGATCAGCTCCTCCCTATTTGCTATCGCAACCCCACCAGTCCAAACTCCAACACCTCATTCAATGTCCAAAGAATCCCAACCAAGCACGGCACCTTGTCCAACATCTTGGACTTAGTTTGCCTCCACTCCGTCATAGTCACAACCTTCTCCAATCGACCACCAGCACCATCTTGCCTGAGCTCAAGCACCGTTCCAGCGAGTTAATCACTTTGTTTTACCGTGAGTTTTTTCCTTTTAGTTAGCTCGTGACAGGGTGTGTATATATAAGCTTATATATATACACCTGTTAGCCTCTTGCAACACTTCTTGCGTGAACACCATTATGGTGACACTTCATAAGGCTAATACACGGATGGCATACACATGATGGGTTGCTTTTATTCTGTTATAAGGTCACATTAGTGGGTATGCGAGAAGCAACCAGGGTAATTCTTTTAGTACACACTACACTGCAGGGAAATGGTTGAGTCTGTTAGAAAGGGTATGGTACTCTTCAAGTCCGAATATAGGGTGTGTTATGTCCAGTCACTAACTATGTTAGAATATAAGAATCACTCCTTACTGTTGTTATTGAAACCTTCTACAGCTTAGTGGTTTGACATGCAACTCACGACCAAGAGGTCACTAGTTCAAATCCCGTAGTGGCACCCTTGTTTTGGTCAATTATTTGACTGCAACCGTTTGAATAAGTTTTTCACGTAAAATTTTAGTCTGCATTTCTAAATAAAAAATCATACCTTTGCTCTAGGCAAGGAATTCATCCTTGTAGCTGTTTGCATCGTCCTACTTATATCGTGTCTTCTCTTCTTTCCACGGAAAGTGAGTTCCTCACTCGCGACTAATTGATTATTAAGTGAATTAAACACTTGAGATGTTGAATGGAACATTAGGTGCTCTAGATTTGTTTGCTTTGTGATTGTGCACATGCGACACACACTATTATCTCATATGACACAATATGGATCTTAAGCAAGGCGACATGACTTTTGCCGAATATGAGAGGAAGTTTGACGAGCGTTCCAAATTTGGCCCAAACTTGATTGACACACCATTCTAGAAGAATGAGAAATTTATACTTAGTGCACGCACGAAATTCTATGATAATTTGAGGAATCATCTCAACGAGCCTTTCTCAGAACTCATGAACTATGCCTCTGGATTTGAGAACTCTCCAAACCTCAAGGGAAACAAGTTATTCATGCGCCTCAGTCTCATGGATCATCTAGCAAAGGAAGTCAAGGTTTTGGCCAATGAAGAGATAACATAACCCTCAAGGTGTGGGATATCATGCCTAGAGGCCTCCCACTGATCTTTCAGCTGTTACTTGTTTCAACTGCTATCAAAAGGGTAATTACGCCAATAACTACCCTAACACCGCTAGAGCTCGTGCTCTGTCGACTCATGTATCCCGCAATGACCTTTTCCATGCTTTCCTTCAACCCATGCATATTTGTGACGACCGCCCATAACCCCCGCACTTAATAAGAGGAAAAGTGCGCTGAAAGGTGTGCACGACAACTATGGACGATCACCATAGTAAGTAAACAAAAGCGGAACCTGGCATAAAACTCACAACGCAAGGATAAAATGTAATAGAACATATATAACAGGTAATAATAGTGAAGCATCATATAACAAACTTTTCAAACTTTTACAAGATCCTGAAAGATTATCCAACATCATAGGAAATATCAAGTATGTACATAAGGCCTCACTACAACACTCATAGAGCAACTCAAATAGCGAAAACAAAAATACTAGATAAAAAGCAACACGCCAGCCTCCTGCTCGCCTTCGCACAGCAGCATCGTCCTCACTAATCAGCTATCACCTGCTACTTTGTCTACCATCCACAACTGGATGAACAACCCAAGGTAATAAAAGGAAACATAAAACCTTGAGTCAGACAACAGTCTTAGTGAGAGATAAAACAGCTAACAAACTTCAACAATAAAGTATATGAGAATGGATAGATAAAGATACTAATCTACCAACAACACCAGAGAAGAACCCAACCCTATCTTCCCCACATCGAACAGTGATATCCTTTATGATAAACAATTCAGCCATTCATCCATGGAAACCAGAACACCCATTCAACCAAGGAAAAGCACTCATAACATCCAGGTTATATATATCTCATGTAAACCATCCTAATTAAATTCAACATCCGTCAAGCACAAACCGTAGAGGCCTAAAACAATATCAGACAAGCAATTAAGGAACATCTCCTTCAACGTTGGATGGCCTACATGAGACGGTACAAACAGAACAACAACCATCTATGACTGACTCTGGCTATCACCGCCAATCCTAGTCTGAAACCATCGTTAATCGTGTGACGGCCAACCTTGCCATATGTCAAGGGATAATGGTAACCCCAGTTCTAGCATAAACTACATATGTCTTTCAACGATATGTATGTCCAACCTTGACAACTAGGCCTTTCAATGATACCCATGGTACTCGACCTACAACCGGTCTTTTGGGTGCCCCCATCATACGCCTACTTTGAGCCTGCTAGAACTTACGACAATGATAATCTCTCAGCCTCCTCATCTCTATTCGACAAACCCGACGACTTTTCATAGCTGAAGCAACCTTATCAAGCAACCATTATTCACCAACTCACGACCTTTGAGTTGTAACCTTCTTTGTTGTTCTACACTGATCAACAAACACATTCAACACCTCAAATATTCCAACTTGAATCCTCCTCGAAGTTATCACCAACCTCGAACCAAGAAGCATCAATCATGAGGTCTGAAACCCTTCCTAGCATCTTATCAATTTGCTAGAGAAAACAAATCATGACACTTAGGCCATTCACCACGGCATTTAAAACTGCTGCTAATTCTTTAACACATTGGCCGACCGACCCATGGGATCAGAGGGCGACCGACCACCCTCAAGCATTACGATTAACCGACCTTACCTAGATCGACCGATCCAAATCATCTCCAACCTGGTACTAGCCAACCCCCTTTACAGAGATGCACGATCGACCCCTAGTGACCGACCCCTCTTTGGAGACCGACCCCCTTTTTAGTCTTTAGCCCACCCTTGCATTCATTTATCACAATCGATCGACCAGGACCCTAGCCCTTGACCGACCTGGTCCCTGTTCGACCACTCCACTCATTTGACCTGAAGCTTCTTTTTCCCCTAGAACAACCGACCCTGGTACATAACCCAAGCTCGCTTGACCCTTAAAATTTCTCGACCCGAACCCAACATTATTAAGATCAATGCTTGTTCGAGCCAAGTTTATGTAGGACCGATCCTCCTGGCTCGTTCGACCCACTTACTGACTTGTTTCCCAAGAAATCTGCACCTTAGGTGAGGCCGACCCTCCCATGTGCGACCCAAAATGTGACGGCCCGCCCCGCAATAGCCGACATTTCCAATGAAAGTGCGCTGTGCCAATGCCCGACTAGCACGGGACGGTCGCCAAAGAAAGGAATTTGAACTAACAAGGAACCTGTTGAATATCTCCCAGCGCATGGGATAAAATATAATAATAACATAACTTTGACATAAAACAAGCAATAGAGTGCATAAGCTGAAAACTAAACTATCATAGCAGCAGAAATCCAAAATACAGCTTATTATCCAAACCAACATTATTACAACTTTGAAATACTGTCTCTAAAGAAAAAGAAAGAGGTACACTACTAATGCCCAAAGTAGTGACCAACAACAACACAGTGGGATTATATATATATATATATATATCATACGTGGAAGCCTCCTGCTCGTCTCCGGTACAGCTACTCGTGCATAATCACCTGACCTGTCTCTAGTCTGCCCTTTTAAGAGCACCTAGAGTAATAAGAAGAGACATAAAACTCTGGGTCAGACAAAAGTCCGGTATGAGCGATAAGCAGCAAAACAGAACAATAACAGATATACAAAACCATACCTGAACCTGGACCTGCAACCAAAGAGTTAGCACAACAGGATGCATAATACCCTAAGGTGACACTAACACATGTTGTGAAAATAATGGGGAGGGGTGTGTATGTCATGGTGATGGCAAACATCAAACATAGCAATCATCCTCACATCTCTCACTCAGTGTGTAAAGCATACAATGTCTACCACTTTGATCACCCAATCCTTCGCTACGATCACTCTGCCCCATGGAGTCACGGTGACCCCACTGCACAGATCCACAGGAACTAATCCTTTGCTATGTCCACTCTACCCCATGGAGTCATAAAAACTCCACTGCACTGGCTCATAGCCTTGCTATGATCACTCTGCCCCATGAAGTCATGACAACTTCACTGCACTGATCCATAGCCGATATCCGTCTCTCTGTGGCGAGTTAAAGCTATAGACATCGATAACCCCTTTGCACACGTCACGCAGCAAAGTCCAATTCATGAAGTTAGCTCGTTGGTTCCCATCTGCATCCTGAGTCACAACTTCTCATCTGGACTGCCTTTGCATCTCGGGATTTTGGTCGAATTGGAGTGGGTCTTCAGAAGAGTGGTCGCTAGTAGTAGTGGAGGTCCGAACCTTGTTCGGTTCGGCTTACTCTGTTCGGTTCGGTGTGTGATGCTCATGCTCCCCATTCGGTTCGGTTCAATTCTCTTCCCTCTGTTCAGTTCGGGTTCATCTCCTCTATGTGGTTCAGTTAGGTCTCCTGAAGCAGTTCAGTTCATCTCTCCTGCTCCAGCTCACTTACTCTGATCCGATCCCACGTCCCAATCCAACTCTATGCGGGTGGCCTTCCTTCTTGCCAAGCCCCTCTAGTGCCAAGTTCCGATCCGAATCAAATCCCCTTGCCTAGTTCTCTTGTTCGATCCGAGCCCCATATCCGATCTGATCTGAAACCCTGCACATTTCCTGCAACTTTTCCGGTAACTGTTTTATGCCATACGACGGCGTTTTTGACCATTTTAACCTTTCTAATCAATCGCAAACCATACCATACAGTCATAGCAACATAGAGAATCAACAATAAACACCAAAACAAGAATTCAAAATGTCAATATGGATCAAACATACCCTTAAAAAAACTATGTTTTCCCCAATCATACCATTAGCAAAACTTATCCAAATTAATCCAAATTTCTATCAAAGATCTAAAATAATAATTTAGAATTTTACAAATTTTTCTAGTTTTTTATAAAGCATAATTTCGCTTATCACTAAACACCCCTAATTAGTTGTAATTAGTGAAAAACAATGCAAATCACTCACCTTAGCCACAAATTAATCTTAGATCTGAAAATATCTCTGATTTGGGTCGAATCTCTATGCAACACAGCAGCTCCAACTCTGATTTGATGCTATTTTAACTTTATTTGATGTTAATTAGCTTAATCCATGATTAGAAAGTGATTAGAGGTGTTTTTAAAAGGTAGAAGCCATTACTAGGATTGAACAAATGAAAGTGGCTGCTGCAAAAATGACAAAGAAGAGTTTCTCTAGTCCCTTTCTGTCCTTAAATGCCCTTAATCCCGAAACCCCCCAATGGGCATGGCTGCTAATTACCCAATTAAGCCTGATTAAGCTGTTTTCACCTTCTAAGCCTTAATTTAGCCATGTCTCCCAAACCTTAAGTCCGTTTGATTAATATGACCACTCCGCAGAAAGGTAAACCATCATCCGGATCTAATGGAAGTGGTTTTAGGTCAAAAATCCATACCAATAAAAAGTTATGGATAAAACAAGATACGCTAGGGGCAAAATGGTCATTCAAAAATCAGCAAAAATCATGAACATGGGAAATAACCACAATAGTCGTTCCCCAAAGTTACACGACCATACAACTTCATATGAAGGAGAAATAAATATTCTACGATTCTTCGATACGTAGAATGCGGGTCGTTACATAAAACCTACACCACTCAAATGCAACTCCAATTTTAACCAGAACTCCTCCAAACGATAAATTCGTCGAAACCAACTTGTCCAAATCGTCGAATGCGACCACAAATATGATATGAAATCACCAATAACATGAATATGACTATTTTTGCCAAAATTATGCAAATCACTCCAAAATCATGATAATCGATCATGTGAACAAAATTATAGATCTAACTTTCACATACACATGAAATACCATGGGATTTATCAATTTAAACTTGCTGAATTGGATCAAAAGGTGTTTCAAATGCGTAGATCTATGGAAAAACACTCAAAATTGATGAAAAATATGATCAAACACTCATACACTTCATTGAATCCATGTGAGAGATATAAACCCGTCACCGATTCTTCAAAATAAGAAAAAACCAATGCAATAAGATTCGAGACATCAAGCAATTCGGATCAAACCCCTTGATCCGATGAGTTCTCGCTTCAATCGATATAGATCTAGCCTCCAATGGTGTACATCTATGATTTCCCTCCTTAGATTTTGATTTTTGATAATGGAAAGGTGTTAGAGGAAGGAGGAACACAAGGACACTAAATGAGAGAATAAAGAAACTAAACTATTTTTCATACCTCCCACGACCTATTTATACCCTTCCACTAGCCCACTAATGGGCCTCTCTAGATCAGCCCATTATGGCTTAAAAATCTGAACAACCAACTGTTAAAGCTTAAAACAACGATTCCTACTCCTCCATCACCAGATTTCAACTCACGCACGCAAGGAACAGATTCCGTCCTCTTCCCACGTGAGCGGTTGCCTACCTAACAACGACATCTTTTTTTTATTATAATAACCCCCAAAACTCTGCATACCAGCTCGAATCGATGCTAGAAACCCAAAACCGAGCTTTAACTAAAGGATTGAAGCTTCTATTTTCCGCGTTGTTTAACCCTAGATTCACGGTATTTCTTAGAACCCCAGAATCAACATCGCACCATGTAAAATGGTTATCAAACTGAAGAGAAATGTTTCCTGAATCCAACTATATTCATATTATGATTTTAAGAATTTTATTTGGTTTTATAAGAAATTTATGAGGATCGAAGTTTGTTTCTAGAAAGGAAAACTGGGGGCTTACAACGGCATTGACCTTTGGATAAATGGAATTAGGTTTCAGAAATTTAGTAGGGTATTTATAGGAATATATATATATATATATATATTTCAATATTATATTTATTTTTAAGCAACCACTAAATATATATGTTGCTAAAATTTTCTATGATAACATGAAATATCCAAAAATCATGGAAATTGACATGCAACTAGAGTTTGACATCGCAGACCCAATGAAACTGGTTTCGTCGAATTCCGACTCCGTTTTCTCACATAGCGTATTTTTAACCGTCAAAATATCAACTGTTTTTCACATTAAAAATCCATACGGCCACATACTGACTCTAAAAATTACGGAAATTGAAATCTAGCAATAATTTAATGTTACGGATCCAACCAAACTAGTTTCATCGAAAACGGAGTACGTTTGCAAAACTGGATATTTTTAAAGCTCTAAATAACCCATTTAAATATATAAATATATTTAAAAACAATTAAATTAAATATAAATAAATTTATATTATCATATATATTCATTCTTGAGAATCATACATCTCCATATCGGGATTCAGAGCTCGATATCCAAAGTTCCCAATTATATCGACATTCAATTTATATTAAAATTCTTTTATAATATAAATTAATCATTATAAATTATGAAGGAATTCCACAGCGACTTTTCAAAACTTTGATTTGGACATAAATCAAAATCTACACAATAAAATCCCGATTTTTCTCTTCCATTAGAAAAATATACTTCCCCAGCTCTGAACGTTTCTTGTTTCACAGAAATCCGATTTAAAATGGATTTTGTATAATCAATTGAAGTTCGAATCGCCAAATAGCGATCTGCCGTGCCATTTCGAGCTCGATTATAATTATAATATAATTATACGTTCAAACTTCGTTTATATAATATATTTGTTAATATAATTCAACTCTAAACTGGATTATATATTTTGAATTGTCCAGTTCACACAATATCGTCAATTCACTATTTCCGACTATTTCAGAAATAAATATATTATTTAATTATTATATTAATTAAATATTCAATATTATTTAATTAAACGACCGTATAAATCTCTAAACCATTATTTAAATAATTAAATAAATTAATTATTTAATTATAAAAATACGGGACATTACAGCATACGATATATACCACTTTGATCACCCAATTATTTGTTACGATCACTCTACCCCATGGAGTCATGACGGCTCCACTGCACTGATCCGTAACCACTAATACTTTGCTATGTCCACTCTGCCACATGGAGTAATAACAACACCACTGCACTGGCTCATAGCCCAATTACGATCACTTTGCCCCATGGAGTTATGACAACTCCACTACACTGATCTATAGCCAATATCTGTCTCTCAGTGGTGAGGCAAAGCTATAGAAATTGATAACCCCTTTGCACATGTCCCATAGAAAAGTCCAACAAATGTAGTTAACTCGTTAGTTCCCATCTGGATCCTGAGTCGTAACTTCTCATCTGGACTACCTTTGCATCTCGGGTTATTGGTCTCCTCCGAATCGGTTTCGAAACAAGCTTCCATTCTGATTGTTCCTCTTCTCCCCGTTCGGGTCGGGTCGTGAGTTCCTTCTAGGTTGGGTCATTTCGTGGCGCCTGCTCCAAGGCATCAGATCGGATCGGGGGTGCAAGCATGGTTCGTGGTCCACCAAGCAGTTCGGGTCGTGCTCCCTAGAGTGGTTCGGATCGGTCCATACATCTTCCACCAAGCTGGGTCAGAGTTGCATGGTGCTCCATGGTTCGGGGCAAGCGGTTCAGATCGGAGAACTTCAAGCTTCTTGGCTCCACCAGCGGTTCATGGGAAGGGGGTGCTTCACGAGCGCGTCGGATCATACTTCCTCCCTCCGATCCGATCCCGTTCCTGCACAGCTTTCTCCAACTTTTCCAGCGACTGTTTTACGCCATATGACGGCATTTTTGACCATTCTAACTTTGCAAAACAATCATAAAACATTCCAAACAGTCATAGCAACATGTATAATTGACCATAACACCAAAACAACAATTTAACATGTTAATATGGATCAAACATACCCAAAAACCATGTTTTTCCCTTAATCTCCTTAATCATGATTTAAACATACGATTAGCAAAACGTGTCCAAATTAACCCAAATTTTTATCAGAGCCCTAAAATAATACTTAATAATTTTTACATATTTTTCCAGAATCATGCATTCGCTAATTATCACTAATCACCCTAATTACCCGTAATTAGTGAAAAACAATGCGAATCACTCATCTTAGCCCCAAATAATTTATAAATCTGAAAGTATCTCTGATTTGGGTTGAATCTCTATGTGCTTCAGCAGCTCTATCCCAAATTCTATACTAATTTGCCTTGGTTTGATGTAGATTAGGCTAATAATTGATTAAATGGTGATTAGAAGGTAATTTGGGTGTTGGAGGCCATTGTTAGGGTTGAAGAGAGGTAAGTGGCGGCTAGAAAATGACAAATAAAAAGTTTTTCTAACCCTAATCAGCCGTTATATGGCCCTAATACCGAAATCACCAATGGGCCTAGCTGCTAATTACCATATTAAGCCCATTTATGCTGTTTTTCACCTTACAAACCTTATTCAGCCATACCTCCCAAACGGTTAGTCCGTTTGGCTAATACGACCACTCTACGGAAAGGTAAACCACCATCCGAATCCAATGGAAATGGTTTCAGGTCAAAATTCTTACCGATCAAAAGTTATAGGCGAAACAAGATTCGTTAGGGGTAAAATGGTCATTTAAAAATTGGCAAAAATCGTGAACCTGGTAAATGACCCCAATAGTTGTTCCCCAAAATTACATGACCATATGACCTAATATTCTACGATCCTTCAATATGTAGAATGCGGGTTGTTACACTCTCCCCCCTTAAGAAATTTCGCCCCTGAAATTCCTTAACCAAAAACATCCAAAGGTGTTCCGCATGCCTATCAGTCATTCACAAACAATCTAACATACACAACAAGCACAACAAGCCTACCCTAGCATGCAATATACTAACGAGGGAAGAATCTATCACTATTAAGATCTTACCAGGCAAAGAGTTCTTGATGCGATTCCCTTATCCTCTCCTTTGTTTCCCGAGTATAGTCACTCTCATCCTCGCCCCACAGAACCTTGACCAATTTCACCTCTTTCCTTTGAAGTTGCTTCATATCGCTCTCGACAATACGTATCGGCTTGCGGTTCCCAACTGCCTCGGGTTCTACTTCGATGTCATCCAATTGATCCGGTGAAATAGTCATATCGGGGTCGTGCATGAATTTCCTTAACTGGGAAACATGAAATACATTGTGAACTCCTTCCATCTTGTCAGGTAATCCAAACTTATATCCTAAATTCCCAACTTGTTCGAGAACTGGGAATGGACCAACAAATCTTGGTGTTAACTTCCTTCTTCTACCAAATCGAATCACGCTCTTTAACGAAGAAATCTTGACAAACACCAAGTCTCCAATGGAGAATTTTAAATCTCTTCCCCTCTTATCAGCATAACTCTTCTGCCTATCTTGGGCAGCCTTCATTCGCTGTTGGATAACCTTGATCTTGTCTAAAGTTTCTCTTATTACATCTGGCCCAAGCACAAATTTCTTACCAGTTCCAACCAACATGATGGTGAGTTGCACGGTCTTCCGTACAAAGCTTCAAATGGAGCCATACCAATACTGAACTGATAACTATTATTATATGCGAATTCAACCAGATGCAAATGGTCATCCCATGGCCCTCCAAAATCCAATATACAAGCTCTCAAGAGATCCTCCAATAGACGATTCACCCTCTCTATCTGACCATCGATTTGAGGATGGCATGTGGTACTGAGATGTAATTCTGATCATAAAGCCTCTTGTAAGCTCTTCCAAAATCCACTAGTGAACAACAGGTCTCAGTCACTCATAATGCCATTAGGTACTCCATAAAATCTCACTACCTACTTCATATACAGTTCTGCTAACTTAGCTGTTGTTCTATTCGACTTGACGGGAATAAACCTTGCACTCTTGGTCAACCGGTCCACAATAACCCAAATACTATCATGGCACGATCTAGTCCTTGGTAACCCATTAATGAAATCCATTGAGACTTGTTCCCATTTCCATTCTAGAATTTCCAATGGTGGTAACAAACCACTAGGCTTCTTTTGCTTAGCTTTAACTAGCACGTAGTTCATGCATTTGGATATAAACTTCCCAACGTCTCTTTTCATTCCTTCCCAGTAGTAGGTCTACTTCATGTCTCGATACATTTTGTTACCACTGGGATGTATAGTTAGTTTTGAGTGATGACATTCTCTAAGCACTTCATCTCTCAATCCATTGACATTGGGCACAACTAGTCTCGCATTCTTTCTAAGCCATCTGTCTCGATCAAGCCCATACTTGTTTATCTCCTCACTATCGATACCCATCTCTAACATGGAGATGATTTCCAATAGGTTAGGATCGTTCATCTGATTGGAACCAATCTGCTCAATCAAAGTGGGTCTGATCGTCATACATTCTAGCATTTCTGGATCCAATTCGCACTTTAGTCTGAAATCATACCCAGCGATATACTCCAGTTGCTTCCATTCTAGAAACATAGCCCCTAAACTGGCATGTCTCCTACTTAATGCATCAGCTACCGTATTGCTTTTTCCTGGTGTATATGCGATATCAAAATCATAGGCAGCCAAGAATTCTAACCATCTTTGCCGTCAGAGATTTAGATCCTTCTGATAGAAGAGATACTTTATCGATTTATGATCGGTAAACAACCCGAATCTTTCTCCCAATAGATAATATCTCCATATCTTCAATGCGAACACGATCACTGCCAATTCCAAATCATGGGTAGGGTACCTTTTCTCATGCGGTTTCAGTTGTCGACTAGCATAAGCTGTTGTTTCAGTTACCGACTAGCGTAAGCTACGACTCTTCCTCCTTGCATCAATACAACACTTAGTCCGGTACCACAAGCATCTGTGTATACTGTCATCTATTCATTCCCTTTAGGAATGACTAACACTGGCACACGCGTTAACTTTTCCTTTAGACTCTTGAATGCATTTTCACACCTTTCGTCCCAAACGAAAGCTTGATTCTTCTTGGTCAACTGAGTTAATGGTGCCGCTATCTTGGAGAAGTCTTGGATAAACTTTCGATGATATCCAGCTAATCCCAAGAAACTTCTTACGTCTATTGCATTATTGGGCATAGACCAATCTTGTACCGTAGCCAACTTCGTAGGGTCCATGGCAATACCATTCTCTGAAACAACATGGCCCAAGAATCTCACTTTCCTCCTCTAGAAGTGACACTTAAAAAACTTCGATTTCATTTGGTGTTTCCTCAACACCTCCATCACTGTCCTCAAATGTTCCTTGTGTTCTTCTTCTGTCCTCGAGTAAACCAAGATAACGTCCACGAACACAAGAACAAACTTATTCAATTGATCCCCGAATACCCTATTCATAAGATCCACAAAATATGCTGGTGCATTGGTCAATCCGAATGGCATGACCAACCACTCATAGAATCGAGACGGCGTCCGAAATGTCATATTAGGAATACTCTCAGCTGCTATTCGGAGTTGATGAAATCCTGTTGCGAGGTCCAATTTGGAGAACACCCTTGCTCCCTCCAGCTGATCAAACAAATCATCTATCCGCGGAAGGGGATACTTATTCTTCCTATTCAATTTATTCAACTCGCGATAGTCCGCATATAAACGAAGGGAACCATCTGCCTTAGTAGCAAATACAACTGGTGCTCCCCACTCGGAGACACTTCTTCTGATAAAACCCTTCTTCAAAAGATCGCTTACTTGCACCCCGAGATCTCTCTGCTCCCTTGGTGCCATACGATGAAGTGGCATCACTATAGGTCTGGAATCTTTCACTAAATCAATATGGAACTCAATCTCCCAAAGTGTGGGAAGTCCTGTCACTTCCTCGAAGATATGCGGATACTGGCCAGCAATGGGAACTCCTGATAACTCGTCTTGTGGAATATCGACGGAATTTAGAAAACTAGCCATCACCTCATCACTAGGCAGGCCACCAAACATTACACTTCGCCCGTCATCTGCCATAATAGTCAACGAAAATCCCTCACAGTCTACCACCACCCCCGTACCTTTGGAGACAATCGACTCCCAAAATAATGCCAAACCCAGTAAAGCCCAAAACAAAGCAATCACAAGCAAATGTACATCCATGACTCGATAAGACCACATTACGAAAAATCATACTAAGGCTAGTCGAACCACCAATCGGGTTCGTCACCGCTAAAGGTTTATAGACTATCTCGGGTTCCAATCCCAACCAATCTACAAGGTCACTAGATATGAAGGAACGGGAAGCCCCTACATCAAACAATACTCGAACAGGAACATCATGAGTAGAAAGCTTACCTTGAATGGCGATATTCTTTCCTTTCTCCGCCGCAGTTGGGGCATTTGACAAAGAAAGAATAATGTTAATAGCATATGCTTTCACAATCTGCATCTCTTTAGGGGGTTGCGGACATTTAACCTTGTGATGTCCCACTTGGCCACAATTGAAGCACTTCCTGTCCGCTAGCTTCGCTCGACATTCTTTAGCATAATGGCTCTTCTTGCCATAGCTAAAGCACTCTACATCTTTTCTACCTTTCTTTATCTGACCATCCTTGGTCTGACTCTGTTTCCTTTTATTCTAAGAATTATTCTTTCCTCCACCGATTGTCTGCGGCTTTGCCCTTCTGCAGATGCAACAGCGACTTTAGTCTTGGGCTTAGGATAAAGGCTCTCTGATCTCCATGCTTTCCCAACAATCGATTCAAAAGTCTCGTCAATATGGTTTATAAGTCTTTCCCCCAAGTATTGATCTAACCCTGTTATGAACTTTTCATTCTTCTTCTCGGAAGTGTCAATAAGGGATAATCCATAATTCGGTAAAGTATCGAACTCAGCAATATATTCCCAGACAACCCTACCCTTCTGCTTAAGCTCCAAGAACTTCCTAAACAATTCTGATTTCTGATCAGCTGGGATGAACTTATCGCTGAATCGGGCCTTGAACTAATCCCGAGTAACTTGATCCTCAGGGGTAGCTGCCTTAATATCATTCCACCAATTCATAGCCCGTCCTTGTAGCTGGCAGGATGCTAGCTTTCTCTTCGTTGCGTCTTTGTTTCGCAGATCCTCGAAAATACGCTCACAACTATCAAGCCAATCCTGAACTTCTGTGGCCGATTCCGTTCCGTGGAACGGCTTCCCACCAAGACTATTGTAATCCTTACAGAGGTTGGCGAAATCAGCCCTAGGAGCCCTGCCCCGCTTCACCACCACCGTTTGCAACATTAAGAGCTGCCCTCTGAACATCCCTAAACATCTCTCTCATGAAGTCAGTGAACATTGCCCTCATATCAGGAGCATTCCTATTATTGGCTCCTGAACTAGTATTCCTCGTATATCGGCACATCGTTCAATCTGTAAGTAGAAAACGATAAAACATCTCTTCAGTGGTGCCAGTGCAGTGCAACTCCATCCTTATATATACTAATAGTGTATATATATAGCTTTTGAAAACCAAAATATCACAAATACGCGCTCTCATATATGTACTATCTCTCCCTGGTGTCTTTCCCTAGGTTAACTACGAAATCTAGAGCTCTGATACCAAGTGTGACGGCCAGCCCCGCACCAGCCGACATTTCCAATGAAAGTACATTATGCCAATGCCCGACTAGCACGGGACGGTCGCCAAAGAAAGGAAAAGAAAGGAATTTGGACTAATAAGGAACCTGTAGAATGTCTCACAGCGCATGGGATAAAATATAATAGTAACATAACTTTAACATAAAACAGGCGAAACAGTGCATAAGCTGAAAACTAAACCATCATAGCAGCGGAAATCCTAAATACAGCTTATCATTCACACCAACATTATTACAACTTTGAAATACTACCTCTAAAGCAAAAGAAAGAGGTACACTACTAATGCCTAAAGTAGTGACCAACAATAACACAGGGATATTATATATATCATACATGGAAGCCTCCTGCCCGTCTCCGGTACAGCTACTCGTGCATAATCACCTGACCTCTCTCTAGTCTACCCGTTGAAGAGCACCTAGAGTAATAATAAGAGACTTAAAACTCTGGTTCAGACAAAAGTCTGGTATGAGCGATAAGCAGCCAAAAAAATATAGAATAATAACAGGTATACATATATATATCTGGACCTATAACCAAAGAGTTAGCATAATAGAATGTACAATACTCTAAGGTGACACTAACACATGGTGTGAAAATAATGGGGATGGGGCGTGCTTGTCATGTTGATAGCAAAACATCAAACATAGCAATCATCCTCACATCTCTCACTCAGTGCGTAAAGCATACGATATCTACCACTTTGACCACCCAATTTTTTGTTACGATCACTGTGCCCCATGGAGTCATGACGGCTCCACTGCACTGATATGTAACCACTAATACTTTTCTGTGTCCACTCTGCTCCATAGAGTCATAGCAACTCCACTGCACTAGCTCATAGCCCTGTTATGATCTTTTTGCCCCATGGAGTTATCACAACTCCACTGCACAGATCCATAGCCAATATCCGTCTCTCAGTGGTGAGTCAAAGCTATAGAAATAGATAACCCCTTTGCACACGTCCCACAGCAAAGTCCAACTCATGAAGTTAACCCGTTGGTTCCCATCTGGATCCTGAGTCACAACTTCACATCTGGACTTCCTTTGCATCTCGGGTTATTGGTCTCCTCAGGATCGGTTCGGAAACAAGCTTCTGTTCTAATTGGTCCTCTTCTCCCCGTTCGGGTCGGGTCGTGAGTTCCTTCCAGGTTGGGTCAGTTTTTGGCGCCTTCTCCAAGGCATCGGATCAGTTCGTGTGTGTAAGCACAGTTCATGGTCCACCGAGCGGTTTGGGTCATGCTCCCTAGAGTGGTTCAGATCGGTTCGTACGTCTTCCACCAGGTCGGGTCAGAGTTGCATGGCGCTCCATAGTTTGGGGCAAGCAGTTCGGGTCAGAGAACTTCAGCTTCATGGCTCCGCCAGCGGTTCGTGGGAAGGGGGTGCTACACGAGCGGGTCGGATCGTACTTCCTAGCTCCGAACCAATCTGGTTTCCGCACAGCTTTCTGCAACTTTTCTAGCGAATATTTTACGCCATACGATGGCGTTTTCGACCATTCTAACTTTTATAAGAAATCATAAATAGGGATAGAAATGGGGCGGGTCTAGGGTCCAAACCCGCTTGACCATCCCTTGTTTTGATCCATTTAGACCCGCCCTATAGGTTCTTCGGGGCGGGTAGACCCGCGACCCGCTTTTGGAGGTCTAGGTTTAGGGTCGGGTCTGGGGCATGGCTAACTCGCCCCAACCCGAACCGCATGATTGAAACATCATTAAAAATCTTTGTAACTATAATGATTATTTGTTAATCTTCTTAGATATACATGGTTATAACCTGAATATTATATTTTTCCAATCAAAAAACTATAAATTTTCCATATTATTAAGTTGCATCAATGATAACCATATAATAACAATTACATACATTTTGAACTATTATCTTACCACTCAATTTATTAAATTCTCTTATCCTTGTGAACACATTATAATATGTATATAATTTATCATTTAGTGATAAAAATATAAGTATATAAATTTTTGTACATTAAAACACAATATCACTGGGTCGAGGGGCGGGTCGGGTCTACCTTAGCTCGTACGGGTTTCGAGTACAGACGAAATTCCAGACCCGCACCGGGTCTACGGGGCGGGTCTGGGGCGGGATTTGAAAAGTCCGGGTCGGGTTTGGGGCATGAGAATCCCGCCCCAACACACCCCATTTCCATTCCTAATCATAAAACATTCCAAACAGTCATAACAACATGTATAATCGACCATAACACCAAAACAACAATTTAACATGTGAATATGAATCAAACATACCCAAAAACCATGTTTTTCCCTTAATCCCCTTAATCATGATTTAACCATACAATTAGAAAAACATGTCCAAATTAACCCAAATTATTATCAGAGCCTTAAATTAATATTTAAGAACTTTTACATATTTTTCCAGAATTTTATCATGCATAAATTCGCTAATTATCACTAATCACCCTAATTAGCTGTAATTAGTGAAAAACAATGCGAATCACTCACCTTAGCCATAAATATTTTATAGAACTGAAAGTATCTCTGATTTCGGTTGAATCTCTATGTATTCCAGCAGCTCTATCCCAAATTCTATGCTAATTTGCCTTAGTTTGATGACTAATACCTGATTAAACGGTGATTAGAAGGTGATTTGAATGTCGAAGGCCATTGTTAGGGTTGAAGAGAGGTAAGTGGCAGTTGGAAAATGACAAAGAAAAAGTTTCCCTAATCCTATTCAGCCTTTATATGGCCCTAATCCTGAAATCCCCAATAGGCCTAGCTACAGATTATCCTATTAAGCCCATTTAAGATGTTTTTCACCTTCCAAACTTTAATTCAGCTATACCTCTGAAACGGTAAGTCCGTTTGGTAATGTGACCACTCTACGGAAAGGTAAACCACCATCCGAATCCGACGGAAGTGGTTTCAGGTCAAAACTCCTTACCGATCAAAAGTTATAGGCAAAACGAGATTCACCACGGGTAAAATGGTCATTTATAAATCGGCAAAAATCGTGAACACCGGAAATGACCCCAATAGTCGTTCCCCAAAGTTACACGACCATACGACCTCATATGAAAAAGAAATAAATATTCTACGATCCTTCGATACGTAGAATGCGGGTCATTACATAAGGGCTGTTCAGTAATTCCTAGGTATAAATTGCCTAAGATGGATTTACAGAATAGTGCCTTTGAGTTGTCCAGTCCCAGGACAACTTGAATGGACGAATGTCTGATAGAGTATATCTGGTACATCGCGTAAGTTGATCGTTTCAAACGTATTTACATTGTTGGTGGAGGAATTCGTTTCTCTTAGCTTATACATGTTGTATTTTTGGGGAAATCAATTTGTGATTTGATGGGTATGATGATCTGGCATTCAAAGTAAATGAAGGAGTGATCTGTTAAAAGATACATTATGACCTCAAACCTCATCAACTGGGAAATGATAGAAATCGGGCATACATCATAGCTAAGTGGGTCGCACCTAATTCGCGTATATTGTCACCATCTAGAGAATATTCATATTTGTTACTTCTTTCAATTCTGTATCTCTCACGAATGGTTATGTTAGTATACCAACCGTAAGGTGACAATATATTCGGAACATTCAAACGAAATGAATGGCCGGTCATGTGTGGTCGAGTTACAAGATGTCGTTGTTGAACTCCAGTGTATTGCTTCTAGAGTACACTGATCGGAAGGTGGTTCCATACCTTGTCATAGTTTGGAATTCATTATCCAATAAGAGCCCATGATTTTTGATTGTATATTATATATGTAGAGCGTGAGATGAAAGCATTCTACTAGATTGCTATTTATTTGATTTAGATATTATTATAATATCAGAAGAGTATGGAGTTTAAAAGAAATAATTTGGGTTATCGTAAGGTAAAAACCATCTGTGTTTATGTGTGGATTGGTCTTATGATTATTCTTTCCTGTAAAAGTATTTTAAAAGTTAAACAAATGGTTGGAGTTTACTCACACCAGTCACATGACTGACCCAGAGTTTATTTTGTTTTGTTTTACCTAAACTCTTGGGTGCCCAATTTTGTACGAGGGGTCAAGTAGTCGGGATTTTTCAGATACTTGTAGAGCTGGAGCAGGAGGCTTTAAGCTATTGTTTATTTCAGCTGTGTTGTAAGTGTTGTACTTTGAAATGATATATATAGTCAAGTACAGATTTGTATTTCAAAGTTATATTATATAGTATATTTTATTCGTTCCGCTGTGAGATTCGTGTTACTCCGATGTTGTTGTTATGTTCTTCTTCTTCTATTCTAATTTTCTATCTTATCTATCTTCACCCTCTAACTTCTTTCATTAACTATCCGATATTTCCAATGCTGTGGTACTCGACTTTGAGTTCATGTCGATTACCAAGGTCACAAATCCCCCGGGTCGTTACACCTTTCACTTGATACAGTGAATGGGCGAGTAAGTATTGGGTCTCATACATAATGATATATATGGAGCAATGAATACATAATCTAGAGGTAGGTTTTATTACTTCATTATATTTACTGATGATGTTAGTGGATTTATATTTATATATATATATATATGTGTGTGTGTGTGTGTGTGTATGTATGTGTGTATCTTATGAAACACAAATTAGAATCCTTTGAAAACTTCAAAGAATTAAAAAAATCAAGTTCAAAACCAATTATGACAGAGAATAAATACTCTTCGACCAAATCGAGAGAATATTTAAGCCAATAATTTAATGACTATCCAAATGAGCGTAGAATTATTTCACAGCTCACTCCACCTAAAACACCATATTGAAATGGTATGTCTGAAAGGAGAAATCATGTCTTATAAGATATGGCATGATCAATGATAAGTCATATAGATCTTCCAATAAATCAAATTTAGAACAGTTGCATTTAATCCTACTAAAATGATTTTGAAGACGCCATATAAGATATGGACATGGAAATGTTCTAGTGTGCCTAATGCGAAGTTTTACGATGTAAGGAATTTATATCGATTTTATTGGATAATGAATTTATATCGATATTTATATCGATTTTATTCATTTTGAAATAAATTGAATTGAAAACGATTTTGAAATAAATTGAATTGAAAACGATTTCGAAATGAATTGATTTGAAAACGAATTCAAATTGAATTGAAAACGATTTCGAAATGAATTGAATTGAAAACGAATTCAAATTGAATTGAAAACGATTTCGAATTGAATTGAATTGAAAACGAATTCAAATTGAATTGAAAACGATTTCGAAATGAATTGAATTGAAAACGATTTCGAAATGAATTGAATTGAAAACGAATTCGAATTGAATTGAAAACGATTTCGAAATTAATTGAATTGAAAACGAATTCGAATTGAATTGAAAACGAATTCAAATTGAATTGAAAACGATTTCGAAATGAATTGAATTGAAAACGAATTCAAATTGAATTGAAAACGATTTCGAAATGAATTGAATTGAAAACGAATTCAAATTGAATTGAAAACGATTTCGAAATGAATTGAATTGAAAACGAATTCAAATTGAATTGAAAACGATTTCGAAATGAATTGAATTGAAAACGAATTCGAATTGAATTGAAAACGAATTCAAATTGAATTGAAAACGATTTCGAATTGAATTGAATTGAAAACGAATTCAAATTGAATTGAAAACGATTTCGAAATGAATTGAATTGAAAACGAATTCAAATTGAATTGAAAACGATTTCAAAATGAATTGAATTGAAAACGAATTCAAATTGAATTGAAAACGATTTCGAAATGAATTGAATTGAAAACGATTTCGAAATGAATTGAATTGAAAACGAATTCGAATTGAATTGAAAACGAATTCAAATTGAATTGAAAACGATTTCGAAATGAATTGAATTGAAAACGAATTCAAATTGAATTGAAAACGATTTCGAAATGAATTGAATTGAAAACGAATTCAAATTGAATTGAAAACGATTTCGAAATGAATTGAATTGAAAACGAATTCAAATTGAATTGAAAACGATTTCGAAATGAATTGAATTGAAAACGAATTCGAATTGAATTGAAAACGAATTCAAATTGAATTGAAAACGATTTCGAAATGAATTGAATTGAAAACGAATTCAAATTGAATTGAAAACGATTTCGAAATGAATTGAATTGAAAACGAATTCAAATTGAATTGAAAACGATTTCGAAATGAATTGAATTGAAAACGAATTCAAATTGAATTGAAAGCGAATTGAAATGAATTCAAATTGAATTGAAATTTGAATTGAATAGAAATGAATTTTAAAACGAATTTATAAAGGAGAATTCAATTTTGATTTGAATTGAAAAGAAAGTTGAAATTGCTTTTGAAACGATTTTAAAACTATTTATATAATTCGTTTTAAATAGAAATCGACGAAGTATATATTATATATATTATATATATAATATAATGGCCTGAATAGAACGCGCCGCGCTGCGGCAGTTCGTGAATTTCGACCATTTATTTCAAACGGACATTACGGGAGATCCGACCGTCGGATTCTCCTAAAACCGAAACCGTTGGGTTCATATCGAAAAGAGCTTTCTAACGAATATTAGAAATTTGAAATCTAACGGTTGGATTTGGAGATACGTCCAAATCAAATTCGAAAAAGGTCGTTGTAAGTGCAGTTCGATGGCCGTTGTTGGAAATCGACTGTATGGACCTTGATAAAATTATTAAAAATAGTAATAATTTGTGTAAAATCATAAGAAATGATTATAGAAGAATTGGGATGAAAAACTCCATATTTGAAAAGATAAAAATAGTTTTTTATCGAAGTAAACTAGTTTTGAACTAGAATTATAATTCTATTTATTTTTAAATAAATAAATTGAATTTGAAATGGTTTTAAAAATAACCAGAATTTCCAATGATTGCATTGGAGTGGAATTGAATCGAAATTGTCTTCGGAATATTTCGATGTTGGAATTCGTGATTATACGGATGTTGTTATGGAAATTTGAAAGATATATATTTATATCGTTATTTCCAATACGACATTTGCTAATCGTAAAATTTGATATTGAATATAAGCCGATATATTTTCTATTCAGAGCCTTATATTGAATATCAAATGTGATTTGGGTTTGTCGTGAATGGTGTCTTCACTAACACTGTTCTTGAACCCAGTTGAGAAAAGATTAAATCTTTTTATTTAGATTTAATTAAGTGTACCAATTAAATGATATTTAAATGAAATTGAATTGGTATTGATTTTTGGGTTTATCGTGAACAGTGTTTTAAATAACACTTGTTCTTTAACCCGATAATTAATGGAATGATTTTTGGGTTTATCGTGAACAGTGTTTTAAATAACACTTGTTCTTTAACCCGATAATTAATGGAATGTGATTTTGGGTTTATCGTGAACCGTGTTTTAAATGACACTGATTCTTTAACCCAGTCGAAGATTAAAACTAAGTGGAGTTTTAATGAATCTTTAATTAGATTGAAAAGATCGAAAATGGAGTACCACCAGTTTTGCTCCAGGCGATAGTTAAATCTTTAATTAGATTTGAACTTGAAATGGTAATTGAATTTACCGACAACACTGTGGTGTTAGATATGAGGTATTACCAGTTTTACTTCATGGAATGAATAGGTTGGGATGGGGAAATTAAAATAAATAATTACTTCGGTAAGGTTCGCTAATCCCGACTAGTTTGAATTGAGGTTCAAAAATAGAATAAAGAATAAATTCAAGGAATTTATCTTGGATAAAATTAATGGGAACCTTTCCCTATGAATGTGAAATTTAGAAACTAACTGTCGGTTAGCCAAGCAGAATGGTTTTCTGAATATTGATCTGATGTTGGTTTCGGCCTTCGGGGTTAATATTTGGGGAATTATTCTCTTGATTAATTTATGGTTAGTGACTAATGAATTGGAATGAGGCGTATGTTGTGTTTGTGTAACACTAATTTAAAATATACGCGAGTTATTCGGAAAGACCGGGTCTATCCCATTCTGAATAACTGATACGACGATAAGTCGAAGATGAAGACGATGGTCGAAGACCAGAAGTCTTCACGTTGTTTGGGTGATTACTGATGATCTTGATTGGGCTGTACACCCAAGAAGATGGAAACAGTTGGTGATCGTCCAGACGTACTTGGAGATGGATGGATATGCGAGGAAAGTGCCTCCGGTTTCGTTCAGACCCAGAACGGACTTGTAAATGGACTGTGTGTCTGACATTGGATTTTAGTCCGTGTGATTGATCTCTATTAAATATATATCTGTTTGGCGGCGGAGAATTTATTCTCTTGCTTAACGCCCTTCTCTGAGACGTACGAGCTCAGGGGTTATATATTGATGGATATCAATCGCATGGAGTGAATTGCCTGTGTGGCATGCCTAAGTGGCAAATGATCAAGGCTTCTGTTGAAAAGCAAAGTCTTGTGATTGATGATCGAAGCACGGCCTTTGTGGCGTAGCTTTGTGTAACGTTTACTTCGCGAGTTTCACACCCGGTATGAACCAAAAACGGGAGACGGACCTCAGGGAGGGCATGCGTTTCTTTCTAGTTAGAAGTGGCGTCAGTGGTTTTACACGCCCTGACGAGTTTGACTTATGTGGTTGTTGCTGTTGCGAGGCGCCTCGGATTGATCGGTCGTTCTCGAACCGATGGAGTCATTTAGTTGGCTCATTTACACCCCAAAGGGCGGGGAAACGTAGTGTTCAGGCATTTTAATCCACATCGGTGGACCGGCCCTGACGATCCAAAGGCTTGACTAAGTACTTGCCTGAGACACGGACTAGAGCGTCTCGAATCGGTTGAGGACTATCTTTTGCCTCGGTTCATAGACGGAAATCCAATTTCCAAATACGTGACTTTGCGGTTTTATTTGTAAACCTATATATGGTGACATAGTGGGATGGGGCGCTCATGCCGCCTATGATTGATACTTATGATTTGAAGTTGTTTTATACACTATGCACTTATAATTGTATCAAACGATTTGTTTTAACCGTATCAAGCATTCTTTGGCTGTTATAAGGGAAAACCCTATCCTCGGCTGCGTTGCATTGTGTGATGGGACCTGGGCCTTATAACAGCTTCATTTTTCTTTATTTAGCATTGCGCTGTTTGTTTTATACACTGGTATTCTTGGGAGGAAACCCGTTCCGTGTTATACGGCGTGGTCCCTTGATTTACCTAATGATTTAAAATAAAGATTAATAACTGTTTTAGTTCTCACACCAGTCCCATGACTGACCTGGAGTTTATTGTTTTAACCTAAACTCTGGGTGCCCTTATTTTGACACGGGCAGCTAGTAGTTTTGGTTTTGCAGATTTATATTCACAGGATCCTGGTTTACAGCTGGAACGATATCCGGAAAGCTTTGTATCCGTATATCCCTTCTAGTTGTGTATTGTATTATTTTCCGCTGCTATGTATTTAAATGTAATTTAAATCTCTGATATTTCTGTGTAATATTCATTTGTACTCTGTATATTCTTGTAATCTGATGCATTGTTGTAATATACAATGAAATGTTCTTCCGTATGCGTTCTGATTTGTCGTGTTCTCAAACGATAGGGCGTTTCGAACGGTCTAGATCGGTTTAGCGACTGATTCGGACCGAGCGAAATTCCTGCTCGTCACAGTTGGTATCAGAGCTTTGGTTTACAGAGCTCGAGAACAAGACACATTGGAGCCATACGAAAGAATTCATCAGATATTGGATTAGTAATATCCAATGAGGATGACTCGTTAGAGATGGGATCAGTAGTATCCTAGAACGAGAGTGGAGAGTATATTTTTCAAATGAAAACAATTCTATTTTGAAATTTAAATCGTTTTACACGTATTTGAATAATTTATTTATATTGATTTTGGACAATTCAGTATATAAAGATTTTGCATATACGCCTTGCAAACGTATATTTGAAATTTTAATATACTGGATAGATATAGAATCACATTCTAGACACCCGGAGATGGTTCTGATGATTGATCGATCATCATCAGAATTTATGTTCGTGTTTTGAAGATGTGATATTTATATATTTCCTATTGACTGGTGTGAGAACCCAAATTAGATAGGGCTTATTGTGGTGATTTGGCATCAAAAATCTGATTTTTGTATATGTATCAAAATTATGAATTTGAAACTCTAATTCACTAATTGATTGATGTTTGTGTTATTTGTTTATTTGGTTGATAATTTTGAACCATTATGCCTAATTTGATCGGATAATGAATTGTATTGAAATTGGTCGCATATGCTTGCATATATATGTACTTACCTTGAACAGGTCATAGCAAGGAGGCTAGAGCAGAGAATAAAATTTGTTTGCCCGACAAATAGGTACATGTTTACTACATAATTTACTGTTTTGTTTGGGTGATGATGATTTTATGAGCCTATTGGCTAGCCGCTTGGCTTTTTCTTTTTCTTTTTGAGATCTGAAGGACCGGGGAAGCTATTTGAAATTCCCCGATGCTCCCGGTGCAGGGGAGGTTATGGCGAAATTTTTCGAAAATTTAGGGTGTTAGCCAAATTTTTGAATTTTTGAAAATTCTCAGAAACTGAAAAGTTGGAGAATGGAAGCCAGAGCGAACGTAGAGTTGATTAATCAAACCACTTTCGACTTTGTTCCTTTTCGGGGACGAAAAGTTTTAAGTGGGGGAGATTGTAACAACCCGAAAATCTGGGCCAGTTTAAAATTTTTATTTCGGCGATTTTAGCGAATTTTGAATATTTAAAATGAATTATTTTAAATAATATCGACGAGAAAATTATTTTGAATATAATTAGAACGTATATATTTATACGCGTCGTCGTTAGAATATAAATATTTATATATAATTATAAATAGAATTGAAAATGGCGCGGTAGTTCGATAATTCGATTTCAAACTTCAATTGAGCGTACCAGGTGCAAAACAATCCAGATTTTAGTGAAACCAAAAACATTGGGATCTATTTGATAATATCTTTCCAGCGAATCCGGAAAATCAAAATTTCATAGCGGGAATCAAAAGATATGTCCAGTTGAAAATTCTGAATAGTCGCTATGGAATTCAGGCCCTTAAAAATGGAAATTTTGCAAGCAACCTCGGATTTCGACGAAACTAGTTTTTTTGGGTCCGTGATGTAAAGTTATTGCTAGGTTTCAAATTTCATAATTTTTCGAATCAATATGTGAGCGTGGCAAAGGAAAACGCGTTTGACCAGTTTCAGTTGTTTTTAATCGACTGGAAAATGGCCATTTTTCCAACGATCTCAGAATTTGACGAAATTAGTTTTGTTAGGACTGTATCGTCCATACGAAGCTAAAAATAATTTTTGTAGAATTTTTAGAGTCCGTATGTGGCCCCGGTAAATTGAAATGTACGTTTAAAATTGAATATATAGATTTAAATGTAAATTTAATGAAAACTGATCGAAACGGTCGAACTGGCTAACGTATCATATCCCATTGTGTTCGGAATGGGGGTATTTAGCTAGGGGCGACATTCGTTGGGTTTGATTTGGAGTTCGTATCAATATGCAAGTAATAATGGAATAAAATATTATTAAATAATTATTATAAATACCCTAGATTTTCTAAACCCTAGTCAACCTGGTCAAACTCCATACCGCGCCTCCATCTCATTCACGGCGGAAAAGGGTCCGATTATTCTTCCCTAATTTTTGGCTAATCCGATCAATGAAATTAAAATCTTCTGAAGTGAAATCAAACAACTTTCTATGCTCTTCAAATGGATACCAACGAGATGAATTATCATCTCGTATCGTATGTGAATTCCTGCTTCAGAGTCACTCCATTCGAGCGCCATTTCGTGGCTTTCCAGACCAGCGAGTTCGACGCCCTCACAGGTGGTGGTGCGCCTCACGTTGACGCTGCACGAGGCAGGCTCTGATCTTGCTCTGGCGGCTTATGTGGGTGGCAAACTGATGCCCTAAGTTCTGGAGTGAGGTTCGAACGCATACAAGAAGGTGATTTCTTTTTTCTTTATTTATTTAAATATAATAGTCTTGTTTAAAAATCAATTTTAAATATAAACTGCATTTTGTTTGATTTCAGTTTTTTTAAATAAAATACTTTGATTATGAAAATAAAAATATACTTTGAATTTGAAAGTAAAAGTAAGGTAGAAATATACATGAAAAAAAGAATAGAAAAATACATGGGTTTAAATTAGAAAATAGCATTGGTTTTAAAAATATATAGGACACAGTAAAAATTCGATTTTTATATATTGAATAGCGAAGTAAAAATTCGATTTTTATATATTGAATAGCAAAGTAAAAATGTGATTTTTATATAGGTAGTGAATACGGGCAACGAAATAGACGAAAGAAAAGCACAGTGAAGATTTCCTACCCATGAAAAATTGCTTCATTCAGTTTAGCGAAAGGGTGAGAACTCCTCACTCTAACTTTCTTATTCTAGTTATACACACATATATATATATACTAGGATGCAGACGGTGTTTAGTAGCACCCGACACCCGTCATCCACAGACCATGGATGACTTGTTTGTTAAATTGTTTGGTTGTGTAGTTGGTTAGATTATTTGATTTGAATTTGGTTGTTTGGTGAATTTGATTGATGTGTGAATGGCGTGGGCCTTCACTAGACCGGGGATAAGGCTAGGCCTTGTCCCGTTTCTAGTATCGTGCCGTTATGCCGCCGAAATTTTCTAAAATAAGTTAGAAAAATAAAAATATCATTTTATTGAATAAATGAACCGAATAGAATATTCATAGGTTGAATAAAATGTTTTATCGTTAAAAATATAATTTTTAACGTGAAGTGAATAAAATAAAATATTCATTTACAAACCAGACGGTTTGTTTATGTACACCTATTTGAAGGACATTGATTGGGTCGATAAATTTTACACATCGCCCAACTGCACAACTAAAATCTATGTTGGATTGTTTGAAACCCCACACGGGTGTTAGGATGAAATTTGAAGTTCACTCATCCTGAATTGATTAAATATGTCGATCGATCGATTGACAGGCTGTTATAAGCGTTAGATATCTATATTTGATGCTTATACAGTGTAGTGCACTTTGGTTGATGGTTGATTATTTTTCAATGCTATTATATGTGTGTAATGCATGAAAATCCATATAATTAACTTTATATGGTAATTGATTGGGCCTCATTCCAATTTGAAAAATAAAGAATATTACAAATAAAGGTTCATGTGTTGACAAAACTCATCCATTGAGATTGGTCATGTGTTGAACGAAATATTTTAGTAATAAAATTTACATCTTTATCAATATAAAATAAAGGTTCATGTGTTGACAGTACTCATCCATTGAGATTGGTCATGTGTTGAACGAAATATTTTAGTAATAAAATTTACATCTTTATCAATATAAAATAAAGGTTCATGTGTTGACAGTACTCATCCATTGAGATTGGTCATGTGTTGAACGAAATATTTTGATAATAACAACTATTTTGAAAAAGAAATATTTGAAATAGAATATTTGAAAATAGAAATTTATGAAGCCGTGTTGATTAGATTGACGCCATTTTGACGTGAACGATATTTATATCGATTTTATTCATTTTGAAATAAATTGAATTGAAAACGATTTTGAAATAAATTGAATTGAAAACGATTTCGAAATGAATTGAATTGAAAACGAATTCAAATTAAATTGAAAACGATTTCGAAATGAATTGAATTGAAAACGAATTCAAATTGAATTGAAAACGATTTCGAATTGAATTGAATTGAAAACGAATTCAAATTGAATTGAAAACGATTTCGAAATGAATTGAATTGAAAACGAATTCAAATTGAATTGAAAACGATTTCGAAATGAATTGAATTGAAAACGAATTCGAATTGAATTGAAAACGAATTCAAATTGAATTGAAAACGATTTCGAAATGAATTGAATTGAAAACGAATTCAAATTGAATTGAAAACGATTTCGAAATGAATTGAATTGAAAACGAATTCAAATTGAATTGAAAACGATTTCGAAATGAATTGAATTGAAAACGAATTCAAATTGAATTGAAAACGATTTCGAAATGAATTGAATTGAAAACGATTTCGAAATGAATTGAATTGAAAACGAATTCGAATTGAATTGAAAACGAATTCAAATTGAATTGAAAACGATTTCGAAATGAATTGAATTGAAAACGAATTCAAATTGAATTGAAAACGATTTCGAAATGAATTGAATTGAAAACGAATTCAAATTGAATTGAAAACGATTTCGAATTGAATTGAATTGAAAACGAATTCAAATTGAATTGAAAACGATTTTGAAATGAATTGAATTGAAAACGAATTCAAATTGAATTGAAAACGATTTCGAAATGAATTGAATTGAAAATGAATTCAAATTGAATTGAAAACGATTTCGAAATGAATTGAATTGAAAACGAATTCAAATTGAATTGAAAACGATTTCAAAATGAATTGAGTTGAAAACGAATTCAAATTGAATTGAAAACGATTTCGAAATGAATTGAATTGAAAACGAATTCGAATTGAATTGAAAACGAATTCAAAATTGAATTGAAAACGATTTCGAAATGAATTGAATTGAAAACGAATTCAAATTGAATTGAAAACGATTTCGAAATGAATTGAATTGAAAACGAATTCAAATTGAATTGAAAACGATTTCAAAATGAATTGAATTGAAAACGAATTCAAATTGAATTAAAAGCGAATTCAAATTGAATTGAAATTTGAATTGAATAGAAATGAATTTTAAAACGAATTTATAAAGGAGAAATCAATTTTTATTTGAATTGAAAAGAAAGTTGAAATTGCTTTTGAAACGATTTTAAAACTATTTATATAATTCGTTTTAAATAGAAATCGACGAAGTATATATTATATATATAATATAATGGCCTGAATAGAACGCGCCGCGCCGCGGCAGTTCGTGAATTTCGACCATTTATTTCAAACGGACATTACGGGAGATCCGACCGTCGGATTCTCCTAAAACCAGAACCGTTGGGTTCGTATCGAAAAGAGCTTTCTAACGAATATTAGAAATTTGAAATCTAACGGTTGGATTTGGAGATACGTCCAAATCAAATTCGAAAAAGGTCGCTGTAAGTGCAGTTCGATGGCCGTTGTTGGAAATCGACTGTATGGACCTTGATAAAATTATTAAAAATAGTAATAATTTGTGTAAAATCATAAGAAATGATTAGAGAAGAATTGAGATGAAAAACTCCATATTTGAAAAGATAAAAATAGATTTTTATCGAAGTAAACTAGTTTTGAACTAGAATTATAATTCTATTTATTTTTAAATAAATAAATTGAATTTGAAATGGTTAAAAATAACCAGAATTTCCAATGATTGCATTGGAGTGGAATTGAATCGAAATTGTCTTCGGAATATTTCGATGTTGGAATTTGTGATTATACGGATGTTGTTATGGAAATTTGAAAGATATATATTTATATCGTTATTTCTAATACGACATTTGCTAATCGTAAAATTTGATATTGAATATAAGCCGATATATTTTCTATTCAGAGCCTTATATTGAATATCAAATGTGATTTGGGTTTGTCGTGAATGGTGTCTTCACTAACACTGTTCTTGAACCCAGTTGAGAAAAGATTAAATCTTTTTATTTAGATTTAATGAAGTGTACCAATTAAATGATATTTAAATGAAATTGAATTGGTATTGATTTTTGGGTTTATCGTGAACAGTGTTTTAAATAACACTTGTTCTTTAACCCGATAATTAATGGAATGATTTTTGGGTTTATCGTGAACAGTGTTTTAAATAACACTTGTTCTTTAACCCGATAATTAATGGAATGTGATTTTGGGTTTATCGTGAACCGTGTTTTAAATGACACTGATTCTTTAACCCAGTCGAAGATTAAAACTAAGTGGAGTTTTAATGAATCTTTAATTAGATTGAAAAGATCGAAAATGGAGTACCACCAGTTTTGCTCCAGGCGATAGTTAAATCTTTAATTAGATTTGAACGTGAAATGGTAATTGAATTTACCGATAACACTGTGGTGTTAGATATGAAGTATTACCAGTTTTACTTCATGGAATGAATAGGTTGGGATGGGGAAATTAAAATAAATAATTACTTCGGTAAGGTTCGCTAATCCCGACTAGTTTGAATTGAGGTTCAAAAATAGAATAAAGAATAAATTCAAGGAATTTATCTTGGATAAAATTAATGGGAACCTTTCCCTATGAATGTGAAATTTAGAAACTAACTGTCGATTAGCCAAGCAGAATGGTTTTCTGAATATTGATATGATGTTGGTTTCGGCCTTCGGGGTTAATATTTGGGGAATTATTCTCTTGATTAATTTACGGTTAGTGACTAATGAATTGGAATGAGGCGTATGTTGTGTTTGTGTAACACTTATTTAAAATATACGCGAGTTATTCGGAAAGACTGGGTCTATCCCATTCTGAATAACTGATACGACGATAAGTCGAAGATGAAGACGATGGTCGAAGACCAGAAGTCTTCACGTTGTTTGGGTGATTACTGATGATCTTGATTGAGCTGTACACCCAAGAAGATGGAAACAGTTGGTGATCGTCCAGACGTACTTGGAGATGGATGGATATGCGAGGAAAGTACCTCCGGTTTCGTTCAGACCCAGAACGGACTTGTAAATGGACTGTGTGTCTGACATTGGATTTTAGTCCGTGTGATTGATCTCTATTAAATATATATCTGTTTGGCGGCGGAGAATTTATTCTCTTGCTTAACGCCCTTCTCTGAGACGTACGAGCTCAGGGGTTATATATTAATGGATATCAATCGCATGGAGTGAATTGCCTGTGTGGCATGCCTAAGTGGCAAATGATCAAGGCTTCTGTTGAAAAGCAAATTCTTGTGATTGATGATCGAAGCACGGCCTTTGTGGCGTAGCTTTGTGTAACGTTTACTTCGCGAGTTTCACACCCGGTATGAACCAAAAACGGGAGACGGACCTCAGGGAGGGCATGCGTTTCTTTCTAGTTAGAAGTGGCGTCAGTGGTTTTACACGCCCTGACGAGTTTGACTTATGTGGTTGTTGCTGTTGCGAGGCGCCTCGGATTGATCGGTCGTTCTCGAACCGATGGAGTCATTTAGTTGGCTCATTTACACCCCAAAGGGCGGGGAAACGTAGTGTTCAGGCATTTTAATCCACATCGGTGGACCAGCCCTGACGATCCAAAGGCTTGACTGAGTACTTGCCTGAGACACGGACTAGAGCGTCTCGAATCGGTTGAGGACTATCTTTTGCCTCGGTTCATAGACGGAAATCCAATTTCCAAATACGTGACTTTGCGGTTTTATTTGTAAACCTATATATGGTGACATAGTGGGATGGGGCGCTCATGCCGCCTATGATTGATACTTATGATTTGAAGTTGTTTTATACACTATGCACTTATAATTGTATCAAACGATTTGTTTTAACCGTATCAAGCATTCTTTGGTTGTTATAAGGGAAAACCCTATCCTCGGCTGCGTTGCATTGTGTGATGGGACCTGGGTCTTATAACAGCTTCATTTTTCTTTATTTAGCATTGCGCTGTTTGTTTTATACACTGGTATTCTTGGGAGGAAACCCGTTCCATGTTATACGGCGTGGTCCCTTGATTTACCTAATGATTTAAAATAAAGATTAATAACTGTTTTAGTTCTCACACCAGTCCCATGACTGACCTGGAGTTTATTGTTTTAACCTAAACTCTGGGTGCCCTTATTTTGACACGGGCAGCTAGTAGTTTTGGTTTTGCAGATTTATATTCACAGGATCCTGGTTTACAGCTGGAACGATATCCGGAAAGCTTTGTATCCGTATATCCCTTCTAGTTGTGTATTGTATTATTTTCCGCTGCTATGTATTTAAATGTAATTTAAATCTCTGATATTTCTGTGTAATATTCATTTGTACTCTGTATATTCTTGTAATCTGATGCATTGTTGTAATATACAATGAAATGTTCTTCCGTATGCGTTCTGATTTGTCGTGTTCTCAAACGATAGGGCGTTTCGAACGGTCTAGATCGGTTTAGCTACTGATTCGGACCGAGCGAAATTCCTGCTCGTCACATGAAGGTTTTCTATAGTTTCTATATATAGATAAAAATGTGATTTTTATATTTAAAACACGAATACCATTCAACACATGAATTTCTAATCAATGAATGAATATCGATTCAACACATGAAGGTTTTCTATAGTTTCTATATATAGATAAAAATGTGATTTTTTATATTTAAAACACGAATACCATTCAACACATGAATTTGTAATCAACGAATGAATATCGATTCAACACATGAAGGTTTTCTATAGTTTCTATATATAGATAAAATGTGATTTTTATATTTAAAACACGAATACCATTCAGCACATGAATTTCTAATCAACGAATGAATATCGATTCAACACATGAAGGTTTTCTATAGTTTCTATATATAGATAAAAATGTGATTTTTATATTTAAAACACGAATACCATTCAACACATGAATTTCTAATCAACAAATGAATATCGATTCAACACATGAAGGTTTTCTATTCAACGAATAAATATAGTTTCAGTAAATGAAAATAATTCAAACACATGAATATTATTCAAAACTTCGGCAGCATAACGGCAAGGTAGTTAAAACCGGGACCGTCCCTAGTACGGCTCCTCGCTCTACCTTAAAACCTCGCGGTTTTTGACAATGGGGATCATGCATCCAGTTCGCACGCAGGCGGCATATATATATTTATTTCATTTCCACAAACTAATCCTATGTGGTTTCAACCCAATATTTCTCAACCACAAATGGGTATTTTTCAACCACAATCAATCAATATCAACCACAAACAATCCCAAACAACCATTCGCTATCAATCAATTTTCACACCAATCACAACCAATAAATATCGTCCATGGTTTGTGGACGAGGGGCATATATATATATATATATATATATATATATGTATGTATGTATGTATGTATGTATATGTATATGTATATATATAGCAATTCACTTCTATTTCAACACATATATAATTTTTACAATGCATATATAACTTATACACCGAACATACAACTTATACAACGCTTATACATGAGGTGTACAACGCTTATAAAACTCATACATCGACTATATAATTTATACAACGTCGTTTTCCATATTGTTTATAAATTAGAAATTTCACATTGGGTTCCACTCCACCAAAAATAGCAGAAGGCTCAGAAAAATATGTGGTCTCTTCTAAAATGTAGAGGACGTCCACACGGTCACGATGTTTCCTGTTTCATCGGATTTCGTTAAAGAACGAAAAAATATGATTTTTACAAGGTTTGCAACACTTAAAAGTGTAAAAATCAGTTTAAAATAGATTAGTCGTACACCTGTTTTTTTTCTTCGAAACTAGGTTTTCGATTTTTGTCGAATCCATGAATCGTGGTGAAGATCAGAGGGTGCGACGTGGAAGAGGGGAGCATGGCGCTCCTGGCGATGGTCGGGGCTTCAGGTCCGATCGCCTCTGGCGATCTCGGCGTCGACTGGAAGTCAACGACTTTGGAGGCGTCGTTCTCGACGCTGGCGAAGGGAAAGAGGGTGGGGTCGGTTCTGATTTGAAGAGGAGGAGGTGGCGAGTCGAGTGGTGGCGGTGGCGGTGGCTGTAGGTGGCGGAGGCGGCTGGATTTGAGGAGAGAAGGTGGGAAGGGGTTCCACCGTTAGTCGGGGAGAGAAAAAGGGGATTTTCTATTTTTTTATTTGAATTCTGATTGGTCGATAGCTTTTATAAGGGGTTTCTGACGCGACCACCAATCCAAACCCAACGACTGTCGTCCCCAGCGTTTTACCCCCATTCGAACACAATGGGATATGTTTCGAAGGCCCGTTCGAATGTTTCAGTCAGTTTTCCTTCAATTTAAAATATAAAATATTCAATATTTAATTTGAACGTACATTTCAATTTGCCAGGGTCACAAACTGATTCGAAAAATTCCAGAAAAATAAATCTAGCTATGTTTTGATGATACGGTCCCAACAAAACTAGTTTCGTCGAATTCTGAGACCGTTTGCAAAAAGGCCCATTTCTGGTCGATCCAATTTAACTATAATTGACCAAAACACATTTTCTTTTGCCACGCTCACATACTAGCTTCAAAAATTATGAAATTTGAAAACTAGCGATAACTTCACATCCCGGATCCAACAAAAGTGGTTTCGTTGAATTCCGAGGTCGTTGCAAAATGGCCAATTTCACGGGCTATATAAATTCCATAATGACCTTTCTGAAAATTCATTCGGCCATAACTTTTGCTTTCCGCTATGAAAAATCGATTTTTCAGATTCGTTAGAAAGGTATTCACTAAAAGATTTAAATATTTTTGGTTTCACTAAAATCCGTTTTGTTTTGCACCCGGTACAGTCCGACAAAGTTTGAATTCAATTTTTGAAACTGCAGCGCCATTTCAAGCCTTGTTTAAAATTATAATTAATTATATTCGTTTTCAATTGTCGATTCAAACTCACTTTTCATTGCCATTATTTAAAATATTTATTTTAAATATTTAAAATCCATTATTTTAGCCAATTTAAAAAATTTAAATTGGTTCAGATTTTCTGGGTCGTTACAATCTCCCCCACTTAAAACTTTTCGTCCCCGAAAAGGAACAAAGTCGAAAGTGGTTTGATAATTCTACAATCACACTACACAACAACCAATCCCCTTGTTTTTAAATTTTCAAAATCTATACTAATCAATTTCTATACTCTTTTTTAAAATCATTCAGACTATAGAATTTAAAAGTGCACATCCATGGAAAGAAAATAACAGCAGAGTAGAGAATTAAATGGTAATGCAAAGTAGGGTAAATGTACCTTGCACCGGAGTCAATCAGAGATATCTACTCGGCATCTGGGATAGGCTTTCTGAATGCTCTCCTCAGTTTCCCAAGTACAATCTCGCAGATCTCCACTCCATTGCACTTTGACTAAGTGAACCTTCTTGTTCCTCAGTTCTTTGGTTTCTTTGCCGATAATCTTTAGCGGCTCTCTTCTCACAGCTAATTCTGGAGTAATTTCAATATCCTGCTGAGCTGCTTCTTCGACGATCAAGTCTGGATCATGAACGTGCTTTCGAAGTTTAGATATGTGAAATACATCATGAACTCCAGGCAACCAATCAGGCAATTTAACCCTATAAGCGAGAGTCCCGATCCGTTCCAGAATAAGAAACGGACCAATGAATTTGGGCGCCAACTTTCCAGTTTTACCGAACCGGATAACTCCTCTCATCGGCGATACTTTCAAATATACATAGTCGCCAACTACAAAGGATATATCTCTTCTTCTCCTTACGGCATAGCTCTTTTGTCGGCTTTGAGCGGCGAGTAATCGCTTCTTAATAAAATCGACTTTGTCGGCGGCATCTTGAATCATATCAGGACCCAACACAAGTCTATTACCGGGTCCGACCCAACAAGCAGGAGATCGGCACGGTCTACCATACAATGCTTCGAATGGCGACATTGTCAAACTCGCCTGGTAGCTGTTGTTATAAGAGAATTCAGCCAGATGCAGATGGTCTTCCCATGATCCACCAAAATCTATAACACAAGCCCGCAATAGATCTTCTAAAATACGATTCACCCTCTTAGTCTGACCGTCTGTATGAGGATGATAAGCGGTGCTTAAGTTCAACTTCGATCCCAGCTCGACTTGAAACGCCTCCCAGAATTTGCTAGTGAATATTGTATCTCTATCACTGACTATACTGAGCGGCACTCCATGTAGTCTAACTATTTCCTTGAAATAAATATGCGCCAGACTCTGAGCAGTTCTGTTTGATCTGACAGGTATGAAATGGGCGGTCTTCGTGAAGCGATCTACGATCACCCAAATACTGTCATTCCCTTTTCTGGTTCTGGGCAGACCATCAATGAAATCCATAGAAATATGCTCCCACTTCCAACCAGGAACGTCTAGCGGTTGTAACAATCCAGCTAGTTTCTGTTGGTCGCTCTTGACTAGTTGGCAAGTAGGGCATCGGCTAACATATAAAGAAATGTCCCTCTTCATTGAATTCCACCAGAAAGTGCGTTTGATGTCATTATACATTTTGCATACTCCCGGATGGATACTAAGTTTTGACTTGTGGCATTCATCCAGAACTTCTTTCCGGAGCTCAACAATGTTAGGAACACATATTCGACCCTTCAGCCTTAGAATCTCCTCATTATCAACTTGAAAACTCGAGGGTTCGCCTTGTTGAATTATCTCTTTGATCTTCTGAATGAAGTGATCATCCTTTTGAAGAGCATATATTTTATCTATCAATGAAGTCGTGATAATAAAGCTGGCAATCATCTCATTCTTCCGGCTTAACGCATCCGCCACGACATTTGCTTTCCCTGGAGTGTATATAATTTCAAAGTCATATGCTGCAAGAAACTCCAGCCAACGTTGCTGCCTCAGATTCAGGTCCTTCTGAGTGAACAGATGCTTCAACGACTGGTGATCTGTAAACAGTTCAAATCTCTCACCCAGAAGATAGTGTCTCTAGATTTTCAAGGCGAATACTATAGCCAATAACTCAAGATCATGAGTTACGTAGTTCTTCTCGTGTGGCTTCAGTTGACGGCTAGCATAAGCAACCACTTGGCCCCTTTGCATTAACACTGCCCCCAAGGCCTTCTCTAGAAGCATCAGTCCAGACTTTCAAATCTTGGTTGCCATCGATGATGGTTAACACTGGAGCAGTCGTTAGTCTTAATTTTAGCTCTTCAAAAGCCTCCTCACTTTCTGGAGTCCATTTGAATTTAGAGTGCTTCTTTGTAAGCTTTGTTAAATGACCAGATATCTTTGAAAAGTTTTTAACGAACTTCCGGTAATAGCTAGCCAATCCGAGAAAACTACGGACTTCAATGGGGGTACTGGGCTGTTTCCAATTCTGAATAGCTGTGATTTTGCTTGGATCCACAGCAATTCCTTCTTTCGATACTACGTGGCCCAGAAATTTCACTTCATCTTGCCAAAATATACATTTGGAAAACTTTGCTTTCAATACATTCCTTCTGAGGATTTCTAACACTTGTTCCAAATGTTTTTCATGTTCGACCTTTGATTTAGACAAGATTAGAATATCGTCAATGAAAACCAGAACAAATTTATTCAAAACCCTTATAAACACCCTATTCATCGGATCGACGAAGTAAGCTAGAGCGTTACATAAGCCGAACGGCATTACTAACCACTCGCAGAATAAGTCGGGACCTCTGAATGCTGTCATTGGAACACACTCTTCGGCGATTTGAAGTTGATGGAAGCATGTAGCTAGGTCCATCCTTGAGAATACCAGTGCTCCATTTAATCTATCCAAAAAATCATCAATCCGCGGCAATGGATATTTATTCTTTATGGTCTGTTTGTTCAGATCTCGATAATCCACACATAGACGTAGAGTACCGTCAGATTTTGGGACAAACACCACTGCTGCTCCCCAATCAGAGAAATTAGGCCTGATCAGACCCTTCCATATGAGCTGTCATGTTTGATTGTCAAGTTCTTCTTTCTCTTTCAAGGACATTCTTCGAATAGCGTGAACTACCGGCCTTGCATTCGGAATCAAAGCAATCTTGAAATCTATTTCTCTCTGCGGAGGTAAGCGAACAACTTCTTCGAACCCATCCGCATAGTTCTTGACGACAGGAATATCTTTGATGAGGTCAGGAATATTCTCTGTAACTTCAGGGATATTTTCTATTTGGGCTGGAGAGACATTCAAAGCTGCCCAGAAGTCTTTTCTATTAGCATTCTGACCTTCACAGGGAATGGTTATATAATCCCCTGATTTAATCTTCGCCTTTACGACTCTGTCAGCGCATTTAACTTCAGCTTCATATTTGGTCAACCAGTCTAACCCCAAGATAAGATCAAACTCTTTAAAATTCATGACGACCGCGATGGTGGGAAACCGATAACGAGAGAAAGAAACCGGCACTCCACAAACCCAACTGAGACCGATAGAACCCCCAACTGGATTTTGGACAGTCATTGGTTCCTTGAGCTTCTTTAAATTCAAATCCAGCTTCTTAGCTGCATCTTTGGCAATGAAGCTTCGTGATGCGCCTGTGTCAAACAGTACTTTAACTGGGATGTCTTTGACAGTTAGCGTGCCTTCTAAATCATCTGGCCTTTCCTGAATAGACGAGGAGACAGGCACTTCTGCCACTTCATTTACCTGAGCCTCTTTGGTCTTTTTCAACAGCCAGCAATCTCGCTTTATATGACTGGGCTGATGACAAAGATTGCACTTTCGAGTCACAGGAAGCTTGCCCTTAGATTTAGACTCGTGCTCTTTATTCTTTTTTAAGGGTCCACAGTTTATCGACAAATGCCCAGTTTGATGGCAGTTATTGCATACGGTTGTCGTTACTGGCCCTTTCTCAGATTTAGCCCTTTTTCTCTTAGCACTGGGCTTCTTACTGACCTCGGACCTCGTATTGGCTTCAGGAATATCAGTTTCCGACTCTTCTTTGTCACTACAACAGACTTCTTCTTCGTCGCGCAACATTCCTTTCTTATGGAGATCTTCATACTGATAAGCCATGTATATCATTTCAGAGAAGGGAAGTTTTACATTCCTCAGTACACATTCTGATATTTTCTTTGCAGGCCATGAATAAACCTCAGATTTTTCCTCTTTGGATCTTGAATCAGATGAGGAGCAAAGTGAGCAAGTTCGTTGAATTTCTTATGATATTCTGGGATGGTCATATCACCTTGTATTAGATAAGAATATTCATCACATAATCGCTCCGTCGCTTCGGGAGGAGTAAATCTTTCTAGGAAAATCACTTTGAATCTGTCCCAGGTGATATCACCTTCTGGATTATCTTTGATGATTGTTTCCCACCAGATTAAAGCTTCTTCCTTGAGCGCCCAAGATGCTACTAACCTTTTCTGGTCATCCCTCAGCTGGATACACTCAAAAATTCTTTCGACAGAACTCATCCAAGCTTGAGTCTGAATAATAGATTCATTGCCCGAGAACTGTGCTCCGTCCAGATTTCGGTATCTCTTTAATAGAGCCTCTAGATCGGGTTCTGCATTTCTCCTGTTTCTGACACTCATTTTTCTAGTACTTCTGCAATTAGCAGATCAAATGTCAGGTCACAGAAAAGAAAATTTTAAAATATAGAAACATATACTTCAAATGTAAATGTGTCTATCGAGGTGTAATTTCATTCTGCTCTACTCATACTAGGATATTGCTGATCCTATCTGTATAGAGTTACCCGTCCTAGAACACTACTGGTTCTATTTCTGACGAGCTCGTTTGACGGCAAGGAATCTCGCTCGGTCCGAACCGGTCGCTAAACCGATCCAGGCCGTTCGAAACGCCCTATCGTTGGAGAACAGGACAAAACAGAACGCATACAGAAGAACATTTCATTGCTATTACAACAACAATGCATCAGATTACAAGAATACACAGAGTATAAATGAATATTACACAGAAATATCAGAGATTTAAATTACATTTAAATACATAGCAGCGGAAAAATAATACAATACACAACCAGAAGAAGATATACGGATACAAAGCTTTCCGGATATCGTTCCAGCTGTAAACCAGGATCCTGTGAATAAAAATCTGCAAAACCAAAACTACTAGCTGCCCGTGTCAAAATAAGGGCACCCAGAGTTTAGGTTAAAACAATAAACCCCAGGTCAGTCATGTGACTGGTGTGAGAACTAAAACAGTTATTAATCTTTATTTTCAAAGTTAGGTAAATCAAGGGACCACGCCGTATAACACGGAACGGGTTTCCTCCCAAGAATACCAGTGCATAAAACAAACAGCGCAATGCTAAATAAAGAAAAATGAAGCTGTTATAAGACCCAGGTCCTATCACACAATGCAACGCAAGCCGGGGGAAAGGGTTTTCCCTTATAACAGCCAAAGAATGCTTGATACGTTTAAAACAAATCATTTGATACTATAATAAGTGCATAGTGTATAAAACAACTTCAAAATCATAAGTATCAATCATAGGCGACATGAGCGTCCCATGCCACTATGTCGCCATATATAGGTTTACAAATAAAACCGCAAAGTCGCGTATTTGGAAATTGGATTTCCATCTATGAACCGAGGCAAAAGATAGTCCTCAACCGATTCGTGACTGCCTAGCCCGAGCCACAGGGTCAGAGCGCATCGACCCTTGGATCGTCAGGGCCGGTCCACCGATGTGGATTAAAATGCCTGAACACTACGTTTCCCCGCCCTTTGGGGCGTAAACGAGCCAACTAAATGACTCCATCGGTTCGAGAACGACCGATCAATCCGAGGCGCCTCGCAACAGCAACAACCACATAAGTCAAACTCGTCAGGGCGTGTAAAACCGCTGACGCCACTTCTAGCTAGGAAGAAACGCATGCCCTCCCTGACGTCCTCTCCCGTTTTTGGTTCATACCGGGTGTGAAACACGCGAGGTAAACGTTACACAAAGCTATGCCTCAAAGGCCGTGCTTTGATCATCACCACAAGACTTTGCTTTCCAACAGAAGCCTTGATCATTTGCATCTTAGCATGCCACACAGGCAAACCATCCTATGCAACCGATATCAGTCACACAGAATGAAATCCGATGTCAGACACACAGTCCATTTACAAGTCCGTCCTGGGTCTGAACGAAACCGGAGGCACCTAGTACCCCGCATACCCATCGATCTCCAAGTACGTCTGGACGATCACTAACTGTTTCCATCTTCTTGGGTGTACAGCCCAATCAAGATCATCAGTAATTACCCAAACGACGTGAAGACCTCCGGTCTTCGACCATCGTCTTCATCTTCGACTTATCGTCGTATCAGTTATTCAGAATGGGATAAACCCGGTCTTTCCGAATAACTCGCGTATATTTAAATAAGTGTTACACAAACACAACATACGCCTCATTCCAATTCATTAGTCACTAACCGTAATTTAATCAAGAGAATAATTTCCCAAATATTAACCCCGAAGGCCGAAACCAACATCAGATCAATATCCAGAAAACCATTCTGCTTGGCTAACCGACAGTTAGTTTCTAAATTTCACATTCAAATCTAATTAAAGATCCATTAAAACTCCACTTAGTTTTAATCTGTGACTGGGTTAAAGAATCAGTGTCATTTAAAACACGGTTCACGATAAACCCAAAGTCACATCCCATTAATTATCGGGTTAAAGAACAAGTGTTATTTAAAACACTGTTCACGATAAACCCAAAAATCAATATCCATTCAATTCCAATTAAATATCATTTAATTGGTACACTTCATTAAATCTAAATAAAAAGATTTAATCTTTTCTCAACTGGGTTCAAGAACAGTGTTAGTGAAGACACCATTCACGACAAACCCAAATCACATTCATTAATTATCGGGTTAAAGAACAAGTGTTATTTAAAAACACTGTTCACGATAAACCCAAAAATCAATATCAATTCAATTCCAATTAAATATTATTTAATTGGTACACTTCATTAAATCTAAATAAAAAGATTTAATCATTTCTCAACTGGGTTCAAGAACAGTGTTAGTGAAGACACCATTCACGACAAACCCAAATCACATTCATTAATTATCGGGTTAAAGAACAAGTGTTATTTAAAACACTGTTCACGATAAACCCAAAAATCAATATCAATTCAATTCCAATTAAATATTATTTAATTGGTACACTTCATTAAATCTAAATAAAAAGATTTAATCTTTTCTCAACTGGGTTCAAGAACAGTGTTAGTGAAGACACCATTCACGACAAACCCAAATCACATTCGATATTCAATACAAGGCTCTGAATAGAAAATATATCGGCTTATATTCAATATCAAATTCTACGACTAACAAATGTCGTATTGGAAATAACGATATAAATATATATATCTTTCAAATTTCCATAACAACACCTGTATAATCACGAATTCCAACATCGAAATATTCCGAAGACAATTTCGATTCAAATCCTCTCCAATGCAATCATTGGAAATTTTGGTTATTTTTAAAACCCTTTTTAAATTCAATTTATTTATTTAAAAATAAATAGAATTATAATTCTAGTTCAAAACTAGTTCATTTCGATAAAAATCTATTTTTATCTTTTCAAATAGGGAGTTTTTCATCCCAATTCTTTCTAAATCATTTCTTATGATTTTACACAAATTATTGCTATTTTTAATAATTTTATCAAGGCCCGTACAGTCGATTTCCATCAATGGCCATCGAACTGCACTTACAGCGACCTTTTTCGAATTTGATTTGGACATAATTCCAAATCCAACCGTTAGATTTCAAATTTCTAATATTCGTTAGAAAGCTCTTTTCGATACGAACCCAACGGTTCCGGTTTTAGGAGAATCCGACGGTCGGATCTCCCGCAATGTCCGTTTGAAATAAATGGTCGAAATTCGCGAACTGCCGCGGCGCGGCGCGTTCTATTCAGGCCATTATATTATATATATATAATATATATAATATATACTTCGTCGATTTCTATTTAAAACGAATTTTATATATAGTTTTAAATTCGTTTCAAAAGCCATTTCAACTTCCTTTTCAATTCAAATCAAAATTGAATTCTTCTTTATAAATTCGTTTCAAAATTCATTTCTATTCAATTCAAATTTCAATTCAATTTGAATTCATTTCAATTCGTTTTCAATTCAATTCATTTCGAAATCGTTTTCAATTCAATTCATTTCGAAATCGTTTTCAATTCAATTCACTTCGAAATCGTTTTCAATTCAATTCACTTCGAAATCGTTTTCAATTCAATTCACTTCGAAATCGTTTTCAATTCAATTCATTTCGAAATCGTTTTCAATTCAATTCATTTCGAAATCGTTTTCAATTCAATTCACTTCGAAATCGTTTTCAATTCAATTCATTTCGAAATCGTTTTCAATTCAATTCACTTCGAAATCGTTTTCAATTCAATTCATTTCGAAATCGCTTAAAATTGATATAAATATCGTTCACGTCAAAATGGCGTCAATCTAATCAACACGGCTTCATAAATTTCTACTTTCAAATATTCTATTTCAAATATTTCTATTTCAAATATTTCTATTTCTAAACTGGAATGAGGCCCAATCAATTACCATATAAAATTAATTATATGGATTTTCATACAACACATGTATATAATAGCATTGAAAAATAATCAACCATCAACCAAAGTGCACTACACTGTATAAGCATCCAATAAAGATATCTAACGCTTATAACAGCATGTCAATCAATCGATCGACATATTTAATCAATCAGGATGAGTGAACTTCAAATTTCATCCTAACACCCGTGTAGGGTTTCAAACAATCAAACACAGATTTTATTTGTGCAGTTGGGCGATGTGTAAAATTTATCGTCCCAATCCATATCAGTCAAATCAGTGTACATAAACAAACCGTCTGGTTTGTAAATGAATATTTTATTTTATTCACATTCACGTTAAAAATTATATTTTTAACGATAACACATTTTATTTCAACACATGAATTGCTATTCAGTTCATTTCTTCAATAAAATGATATTTTATTTTTCTAACATATTTTAGAAAATTTCGGCGGCATAACGGCACGATACTAGAAACGGGACAAGGCCTAGCCTTATCCCCGGTCTAGTGAAGGCCCACGCCATTCACTCATCAATCAAATCAATTTCATTTTGCCAACCACAAAATTTGGAGTAAGGGTCTAACCTAGCCTTACTCCTACGCCTTATAACGGCGCACGTCTAATCCTAACCAATTTATCGATTCGATTTTTCACATCACAAACCACATTCAAACCAATATCGCAATCAATCACCAAACAATCAAACAAACAAGTCCATGGTCTGTGGACGATTGTGTCGGGTGCTACTAAGCACCGTCTGCATCCTAGTATATATATATAACTAGAAAATAAATTTGAAAGGTGAGAAATTCTCACATATAGCTATCCTAGCTCCACGGCACTTCCAATGCAGGAAATCTTCGCCAACTCGCCTTTTTATCGCCTTCGCCCGTATTCTCTACATATGTAAAAATCGAATTTTTACTATGTTATTCAATATATAAAAATCGAATTTTTACTACGACTTTCAATATATAAAAATATGATTTTTATCTCGACTTTCAATATATAAAAATATGATTTTTATCTCGACTTTCAATATATAAAAATATGATTTTTATCTCGACTTTCAATATATAAAAATATGATTTTTATCTCGACTTTCAATATATAAAAAATATGATTTTTATCTCGACTTTCAATATATAAAAATATGATTTTTATCTCGACTTTCAATATATAAAAATATGATTTTTATCTCGACTTTCAATATATAAAAATATGATTTTTATCTCGACTTTCAATATATAAAAAATATGATTTTTATCTCGACTTTCAATATATAAAAATATGATTTTTATCTCGACTTTCAATATATAAAAATATGATTTTTATCTCGACTTTCAATATATAAAAATATGATTTTTTATTTTCATAACTATATAAAAATCAAATTTTTATTATTTTAAACAATCAAATTTTTCGCTAAAAAAAAAATTTAAGCTTTCATTCCTCAAAGATCTAAACTTGATTTCAATAAAAATCTACGTCAGATTTTATATAAATAATAATATAAATAAGTATGAAAAGAAAAAAAAAACTTACAGTTAATCGTTGAAGGGGGCTCGCTGCAACATCGGAGTGGCGGTCGGAGGCTGCTCTGGCCGTCGGCGCAGGTGGGTTGGCCAGTGGCATAGGGCACGGGGGGGAACTTGAGGGGGTTATGGCGGTTTTGCGGCGTCTCAGGAGGAGGAGGGGGATCGAAGGGGAAGTAGCGGCGGGGTAGGAGGGTAGATCGGCGGTCGAGGTTGAGGAGGAGGTGGAGCGGAGAAGAAGGCGACGGGGCTATGGGATTTGGGGTTTTTGGGGGAGGTCGCGATCGGAAGGGCCCGGGGGGGGGGCTCTTCGAGGCATCGGCGGTGGTGGCGGCAAGGGTTTCCCCCTTCCGTCGATCGCCTGCTTTCTTTTTTTTTTTTTTTCTTTCTTTGTTTTGAAATGAACGGGGGGGGTCTGGAGATAAAGGTTTTTTTTATTTTATTTTATTTTTATATCATATTTAATTCCCTAGAGTTGACTTTTATTTTGAACTCAAAATTGGGCCCACCGACTGTCGCCCATAGCGTTTTACCCCCATTCCGAACACAATGGGATATGTATCGCAAGCTGATTTGATCGTTACAATCAGTTTCCTTTTTGAATTTACAATTAAATCCTTATATTGAATTTTAAACGCACATTTCAAATTACCGGGGCCACATACTAACTCTAAAAATTCCAGAAAAATATTTTCTAGCTTCGTATTGACGATACGGTCCTAACAAAACTAGTTTCGTCGAATTCCGAGACCGTTGGAAAAATGGCCAATTTCCAGTCGATTAAAATCAACTGAAACTGGTCAAACGCGTTTTCCTTTGCCACGCTCACTTACTGATTCGAAAAATTATGAAATTTGAAACCTAGCAATAATTCTACACCACGGACCCAACAAAACTGGTTTCGTTGAAATCCGAGGTCGTTTGCAAAATGTCCATTTTTAAGGGCCTTATATATATAAAAATATATATAAATTCCACAGCGACTATTTCTAATTTTAAACTGGACATATCTTAACATTTCTAAGATGAAATCTCGATTCTTCGGATTCGTTGGAAAGATACTATCAAATAGATCCTATGATTTTTGGTTTCACTAAAATCCGGATTGTTTTGCACCCGGTACATTCAATTGAAGTTTGAAATCGAATTATCGAACTACCGCGCCATTTTCAATTCTATTTATAATTATATATAAATATTTATATTCTAACGACGACGCTTATAATATATACGTTCGAATTCTATTCAAAATAAGTTTCTCGTCGATATTATTTAAAATAATTCATTTTAAATAATCAAAATTCGCTAAAATTGCCAAAATAAAAATTTTAAACTGGCCCAGATTTTACGGGTTGTTACAATCTCCCCCACTTAAAACTTTTCGTCCCCGAAAAGGAACAAAGTCGAAAGTGGTTTGATTAATCAACTCTACGCTCGTTCTGGCTTCTATTCTCCAACTCTTTAGTTTCTGAGAATTTTCAAAATTTCAAAAATTTGGCTAACACCCTAAATTTCTGAAAAATTTCGCCATAACCTCCCCTGTAATGGGAGCATCGGGGAATTTCAAATAGCTTCCCCGGTCCTTCAGATCTCAAAAAGAAAAAGAAAAAGCCAAGCGGCTAGCCAATAGGCTCACAAAATCATCATCACCCAAACAAAACAGTAAATTATGTAGTAAACATGTACCTATTTGTCGGGCAAACAAATTTTATTCTCTGGCTCTAGCCTCCTTGCTATGACCTGTTCAATAATATATATGTATATGCAAGCAAATGCGACCAATTTTCAATACAGTTCAATATTATGCATAATGGTTCAAAATTATCAAACAAATAAACAAACAACACAAACATCAATCAATTAGTGAATTAGAGTTTTCAAATTCATAATTTTGATATATAGTCAAAAATCAGATTTTTGATGCCAAATCACAACAATTAGCCCTATCTAATTTTGGTTCTCACACCAGTCTAATGGAAATATATAGATATCACACCTTCGTTACTCGAACATGAATACTAATGACGACTAGTCAATCATCAGAATCATCTTCGGGCCACTAGAGTATGATTCTATATCTATTCAGTATATTAAAACTTCGAATACACGCGGATCAGACGTATACGCAAAATCTATATATACTGGACTGTCCAACTCAATATAAATAGATAATCAAATACGAATAATTGATTTAAATTTTCAAAACAAAAATTTGTTTTCATTTTAAAAATATACTCTTCACACTCGTTCTAGGATACTACTGATCCTATCTCTAACGAGTCATTCCCATTGGATTTTACTAATCCAATATCTGATGAATTCTTTCGTATGGTTCTAATGTGTCTTGTTCTCTGCTTTGTAAACCAAAGCTCTGATACCAACTGTGACGGCAAGGAATCTCGCTCGGTCCGAACCGGTCGCTAAACCGATCCAGGCCGTTCGAAACGCCCTATCGTTGGAGAACAGGACAAAACAGAACGCATACAGAAGAACATTTCATTGCTATTACAACAACAATGCATCAGATTACAAGAATACACAGAGTATAAATGAATATTACACAGAAATATCAGAGATTTAAATTACATTTAAATACATAGCAGCGGAAAAATAATACAATACACAACCAGAAGAAGATATACGGATACAAAGCTTTCCGGATATCGTTCCAGCTGTAAACCAGGATCCTGTGAATAAAAATCTGCAAAACCAAAACTACTAGCTGCCCGTGTCAAAATAAGGGCACCCAGAGTTTAGGTTAAAACAATAAACCCCAGGTCAGTCATGTGACTGGTGTGAGAACTAAAACAGTTATTAATCTTTATTTTCAAAGTTAGGTAAATCAAGGGACCACGCCGTATAACACGGAACGGGTTTCCTCCCAAGAATACCAGTGCATAAAACAAACAGCGCAATGCTAAATAAAGAAAAATGAAGCTGTTATAAGACCCAGGTCCTATCACACAATGCAACGCAAGCCGGGGGATAGGGTTTTCCCTTATAACAGCCAAAGAATGCTTGATACGTTTAAAACAAATCATTTGATACTATAATAAGTGCATAGTGTATAAAACAACTTCAAAATCATAAGTATCAATCATAGGCGACATGAGCGTCCCATGCCACTATGTCGCCATATATAGGTTTACAAATAAAACCGCAAAGTCGCGTATTTGGAAATTGGATTTCCATCTATGAACCGAGGCAAAAGATAGTCCTCAACCGATTCGTGACTGCCTAGCCCGAGCCACAGGGTCAGAGCGCATCGACCCTTGGATCGTCAGGGCCGGTCCACCGATGTGGATTAAAATGCCTGAACACTACGTTTCCCCGCCCTTTGGGGCGTAAACGAGCCAACTAAATGACTCCATCGGTTCGAGAACGACCGATCAATCCGAGGCGCCTCGCAACAGCAACAACCACATAAGTCAAACTCGTCAGGGCGTGTAAAACCGCTGATGCCACTTCTAGCTAGGAAGAAACGCATGCCCTCCCTGACGTCCTCTCCCGTTTTTGGTTCATACCGGGTGTGAAACACGCGAGGTAAACGTTACACAAAGCTATGCCTCAAAGGCCGTGCTTTGATCATCACCACAAGACTTTGCTTTCCAACAGAAGCCTTGATCATTTGCATCTTAGCATGCCACACAGGCAAACCATCCTATGCAACCGATATCAGTCACACAGAATGAAATCCGATGTCAGACACACAGTCCATTTACAAGTCCGTCCTGGGTCTGAACGAAACCGGAGGCACCTAGTACCCCGCATACCCATCGATCTCCAAGTACGTCTGGACGATCACTAACTGTTTCCATCTTCTTGGGTGTACAGCCCAATCAAGATCATCAGTAATTACCCAAACGACGTGAAGACCTCCGGTCTTCGACCATCGTCTTCATCTTCGACTTATCGTCGTATCAGTTATTCAGAATGGGATAAACCCGGTCTTTCCGAATAACTCGCGTATATTTAAATAAGTGTTACACAAACACAACATACGCCTCATTCCAATTCATTAGTCACTAACCGTAATTTAATCAAGAGAATAATTTCCCAAATATTAACCCCGAAGGCCGAAACCAACATCAGATCAATATCCAGAAAACCATTCTGCTTGGCTAACCGACAGTTAGTTTCTAAATTTCACATTCAAATCTAATTAAAGATCCATTAAAACTCCACTTAGTTTTAATCTGTGACTGGGTTAAAGAATCAGTGTCATTTAAAACACGGTTCACGATAAACCCAAAGTCACATCCCATTAATTATCGGGTTAAAGAACAAGTGTTATTTAAAACACTGTTCACGATAAACCCAAAAATCAATATCCATTCAATTCCAATTAAATATCATTTAATTGGTACACTTCATTAAATCTAAATAAAAAGATTTAATCTTTTCTCAACTGGGTTCAAGAACAGTGTTAGTGAAGACACCATTCACGACAAACCCAAATCACATTCATTAATTATCGGGTTAAAGAACAAGTGTTATTTAAAAACACTGTTCACGATAAACCCAAAAATCAATATCAATTCAATTCCAATTAAATATTATTTAATTGGTACACTTCATTAAATCTAAATAAAAAGATTTAATCATTTCTCAACTGGGTTCAAGAACAGTGTTAGTGAAGACACCATTCACGACAAACCCAAATCACATTCATTAATTATCGGGTTAAAGAACAAGTGTTATTTAAAACACTGTTCACGATAAACCCAAAAATCAATATCAATTCAATTCCAATTAAATATTATTTAATTGGTACACTTCATTAAATCTAAATAAAAAGATTTAATCTTTTCTCAACTGGGTTCAAGAACAGTGTTAGTGAAGACACCATTCACGACAAACCCAAATCACATTCGATATTCAATACAAGGCTCTGAATAGAAAATATATCGGCTTATATTCAATATCAAATTCTACGACTAACAAATGTCGTATTGGAAATAACGATATAAATATATATATCTTTCAAATTTCCATAACAACACCTGTATAATCACGAATTCCAACATCGAAATATTCCGAAGACAATTTCGATTCAAATCCTCTCCAATGCAATCATTGGAAATTTTGGTTATTTTTAAAACCCTTTTTAAATTCAATTTATTTATTTAAAAATAAATAGAATTATAATTCTAGTTCAAAACTAGTTCATTTCGATAAAAATCTATTTTTATCTTTTCAAATAGGGAGTTTTTCATCCCAATTCTTTCTAAATCATTTCTTATGATTTTACACAAATTATTGCTATTTTTAATAATTTTATCAAGGCCCGTACAGTCGATTTCCATCAATGGCCATCGAACTGCACTTACAGCGACCTTTTTCGAATTTGATTTGGACATAATTCCAAATCCAACCGTTAGATTTCAAATTTCTAATATTCGTTAGAAAGCTCTTTTCGATACGAACCCAACGGTTCCGGTTTTAGGAGAATCCGACGGTCGGATCTCCCGCAATGTCCGTTTGAAATAAATGGTCGAAATTCGCGAACTACCGCGGCGCGGCGCGTTCTATTCAGGCCATTATATTATATATATATAATATATATAATATATACTTCGTCGATTTCTATTTAAAACGAATTTTATATATAGTTTTAAATTCGTTTCAAAAGCCATTTCAACTTCCTTTTCAATTCAAATCAAAATTGAATTCTTCTTTATAAATTCGTTTCAAAATTCATTTCTATTCAATTCAAATTTCAATTCAATTTGAATTCATTTCAATTCGTTTTCAATTCAATTCATTTCGAAATCGTTTTCAATTCAATTCATTTCGAAATCGTTTTCAATTCAATTCACTTCGAAATCGTTTTCAATTCAATTCACTTCGAAATCGTTTTCAATTCAATTCACTTCGAAATCGTTTTCAATTCAATTCATTTCGAAATCGTTTTCAATTCAATTCATTTCGAAATCGTTTTCAATTCAATTCACTTCGAAATCGTTTTCAATTCAATTCATTTCGAAATCGTTTTCAATTCAATTCACTTCGAAATCGTTTTCAATTCAATTCATTTCGAAATCGCTTAAAATTGATATAAATATCGTTCACGTCAAAATGGCGTCAATCTAATCAACACGGCTTCATAAATTTCTACTTTCAAATATTCTATTTCAAATATTTCTATTTCAAATATTTCTATTTCTAAACTGGAATGAGGCCCAATCAATTACCATATAAAATTAATTATATGGATTTTCATACAACACATGTATATAATAGCATTGAAAAATAATCAACCATCAACCAAAGTGCACTACACTGTATAAGCATCCAATAAAGATATCTAACGCTTATAACAGCATGTCAATCAATCGATCGACATATTTAATCAATCAGGATGAGTGAACTTCAAATTTCATCCTAACACCCGTGTAGGGTTTCAAACAATCAAACACAGATTTTATTTGTGCAGTTGGGCGATGTGTAAAATTTATCGTCCCAATCCATATCAGTCAAATCAGTGTACATAAACAAACCGTCTGGTTTGTAAATGAATATTTTATTTTATTCACATTCACGTTAAAAATTATATTTTTAACGATAACACATTTTATTTCAACACATGAATTGCTATTCAGTTCATTTCTTCAATAAAATGATATTTTATTTTTCTAACATATTTTAGAAAATTTCGGCGGCATAACGGCACGATACTAGAAACGGGACAAGGCCTAGCCTTATCCCCGGTCTAGTGAAGGCCCACGCCATTCACTCATCAATCAAATCAATTTCATTTTGCCAACCACAAAATTTGGAGTAAGGGTCTAACCTAGCCTTACTCCTACGCCTTATAACGGCGCACGTCTAATCCTAACCAATTTATCGATTCGATTTTTCACATCACAAACCACATTCAAACCAATATCGCAATCAATCACCAAACAATCAAACAAACAAGTCCATGGTCTGTGGACGATTGTGTCGGGTGCTACTAAGCACCGTCTGCATCCTAGTATATATATATAACTAGAAAATAAATTTGAAAGGTGAGAAATTCTCACATATAGCTATCCTAGCTCCACGGCACTTCCAATGCAGGAAATCTTCGCCAACTCGCCTTTTTATCGCCTTCGCCCGTATTCTCTACATATGTAAAAATCGAATTTTTACTATGTTATTCAATATATAAAAATCGAATTTTTACTACGACTTTCAATATATAAAAATATGATTTTTATCTCGACTTTCAATATATAAAAATATGATTTTTATCTCGACTTTCAATATATAAAAATATGATTTTTATCTCGACTTTCAATATATAAAAATATGATTTTTATCTCGACTTTCAATATATAAAAAATATGATTTTTATCTCGACTTTCAATATATAAAAATATGATTTTTATCTCGACTTTCAATATATAAAAATATGATTTTTATCTCGACTTTCAATATATAAAAATATGATTTTTATCTCGACTTTCAATATATAAAAAATATGATTTTTATCTCGACTTTCAATATATAAAAATATGATTTTTATCTCGACTTTCAATATATAAAAATATGATTTTTATCTCGACTTTCAATATATAAAAATATGATTTTTTATTTTCATAACTATATAAAAATCAAATTTTTATTATTTTAAACAATCAAATTTTTCGCTAAAAAAAAAAATTTAAGCTTTCATTCCTCAAAGATCTAAACTTGATTTCAATAAAAATCTACGTCAGATTTTATATAAATAATAATATAAATAAGTATGAAAAGAAAAAAAAACTTACAGTTAATCGTTGAAGGGGGCTCGCTGCAACATCGGAGTGGCGGTCGGAGGCTGCTCTGGCCGTCGGCGCAGGTGGGTTGGCCAGTGGCATAGGGCACGGGGGGGAACTTGAGGGGGTTATGGCGGTTTTGCGGCGTCTCAGGAGGAGGAGGGGGATCGAAGGGGAAGTAGCGGCGGGGTAGGAGGGTAGATCGGCGGTCGAGGTTGAGGAGGAGGTGGAGCGGAGAAGAAGGCGACGGGGCTATGGGATTTGGGGTTTTTGGGGGAGGTCGCGATCGGAAGGGCCCGGGGGGGGGGGGCTCTTCGAGGCATCGGCGGTGGTGGCGGCAAGGGTTTCCCCCTTCCGTCGATCGCCTGCTTTCTTTTTTTTTTTTTTTTCTTTCTTTTTTTTGAAATGAACGGGGGGGGGGTCTGGAGATAAAGATTTTTTTTATTTTATTTTATTTTTATATCATATTTAATTCCCTAGAGTTGACTTTTATTTTGAACTCAAAATTGGGCCCACCGACTGTCGCCCATAGCGTTTTACCCCCATTCCGAACACAATGGGATATGTATCGCAAGCTGATTTGATCGTTACAATCAGTTTCCTTTTTGAATTTACAATTAAATCCTTATATTGAATTTTAAACGCACATTTCAAATTACCGGGGCCACATACTAACTCTAAAAATTCCAGAAAAATATTTTCTAGCTTCGTATTGACGATACGGTCCTAACAAAACTAGTTTCGTCGAATTCCGAGACCGTTGGAAAAATGGCCAATTTCCAGTCGATTAAAATCAACTGAAACTGGTCAAACGCGTTTTCCTTTGCCACGCTCACTTACTGATTCGAAAAATTATGAAATTTGAAACCTAGCAATAATTCTACACCACGGACCCAACAAAACTGGTTTCGTTGAAATCCGAGGTCGTTTGCAAAATGTCCATTTTTAAGGGCCTTATATATATAAAAATATATATAAATTCCACAGCGACTATTTCTAATTTTAAACTGGACATATCTTAACATTTCTAAGATGAAATCTCGATTCTTCGGATTCGTTGGAAAGATACTATCAAATAGATCCTATGATTTTTGGTTTCACTAAAATCCGGATTGTTTTGCACCCGGTACATTCAATTGAAGTTTGAAATCGAATTATCGAACTACCGCGCCATTTTCAATTCTATTTATAATTATATATAAATATTTATATTCTAACGACGACGCTTATAATATATACGTTCGAATTCTATTCAAAATAAGTTTCTCGTCGATATTATTTAAAATAATTCATTTTAAATAATCAAAATTCGCTAAAATTGCCAAAATAAAAATTTTAAACTGGCCCAGATTTTACGGGTTGTTACATATCTGTATAGAGTTACCCGTCCTAGAACACTACTGGTTCTATTTCTGACGAGCTCGTTCAAATGTTATATTTCAGCACTAAGCTTAACCAAAGCTCTGATACCAAATGAGACGACCCCAAACCCCGTACTGACGGTGGCAAGGGTAATCCGTGGAATATAACACAGAAACAGATAAAAGCAGAACAAAATTAAACAAATACACCAGATAATGAACAATAGAATATACTGGATAAAAGTAATCATCAGAGTTACGTAGTATACAGGATCTTGCTTAGTACAAATACAGTTCAGCTATACATAAATGTCTACAGCGGAAAACAAACAAAATATGTACAATAGGAGCTAAACAGCATAAAAAGAGATAAATGATAGAATCCATCTTCAGCTCCAGCTATCCAGAAAGAACCAGCTAAACTTGAATACAAGGCTGCCCGTGTAGAAAAAGGGGCACCCGAGTTTGAAAGTGAAACAAACTACGAGTCAGTCATGGGACTGGTATGAGAAATCTACTCAACACATATATAATTTGGCTAATCACAGGACCACGCCACTTTCGTGGAACGAGTTTACTCCATTGGATTGCCAGTGCTTTAAAACAAATCATTCTTTTAACCATCGCAATGCTTTTTATAAAAATGAAGCCATTATAAGACTCAGTTCCCATCACACAATGCAACGCAAACCGGAGGATAGAGTTTTTACCTTATAATGGACAAAATATGCTTGATACGAATAAAACAAAGGCATTTGATATTATTGCTAGTGTTTATATGTTTTGAAAACAATTTTAAATCATAACTATCAATCATAGACGGCATGGGTACCATATATCATGTCGCCATATATATATACAATCAAAACTGCACGATGTCGTATTTGGAAATTGGATTTCCGTCATGAACCAAGGCAAAAGATAGTCCTTACCGAATTCGAGACGCTCTAGCCCGTGTCTCAGGCAAGCGCGCAAGCAAGCCTTGGATCGTCAGGGCTGGTCCACCAATGTGGATTATTATGCCTGAACAATACGTCTCCCCGCCCTTTGGGGCGTAAACGAGCCAACGAATGACTCCATCGGACCCGGATCTTCCGATCAAACCGAGGCGCCTCGCAACAACAACAACCACATAGGTGAAAAGTATATAAATGTCAGGGCTGGTAGGTCACTAACACCATCCTAGCTACAAAGAAACGCATGACCTCTCTGAGGTCCTTTCTCCCATTTCTGGTTCATACCGGGGTGTGAGGCTCGCGAATTTACGTTATACACAAAGCTATGCCACACTGGCGGTGCTTTGATCATCACCACAAGACTTTGCTTTTCAACAGAAGCCCTGATCATTGCATCTTAGCATGCCACACAGCACTTCATGCCATGCGACTGATGTCCATCGATATACAACCTCTGAGCTCGTGCGTTTCAGAGAAGGGCGTTAAGCAAAAGAATAAATTCTCCTCCGCCAAATAGATGTATATTTAATAGAGATCAATCAACACAGAATAAAATCCAATGTCAGACACACAATCCATTTACAGGTCCGTTCTGGGTCTGAACGAAACCGGAGGCACTAAATACCACGCAAACCCATCGATCACCACGTACGTCTGGACGATCACCACTCATTATCCATATTTCGGGATGCCTCCCAATCAGGACCTCGGTTACCATCCAAACGAGGTGAAGATCTCCGGTCTTCGACCACCGTCTTCATCTTCGACTTTCAATCATCGGTCAATTATTTGAAATGAGAATTAACTCGGCCTTTTCAAATAATTCACGTATATTTAGAATTTCAAATCAATTTATTTCAATGGTTAAATCATTCGACAACACCAATTTTGTTCTTTAATGTAATTTTCACACCAAACACATTCAACCATCAAATACCACATAAATCGAGCAAATTCAGTTTATTTCCATTCCATATCGTTTATGATATTTTATAACGATTTATTGCTATTTTTATTTATTTTAAAATAGCCAATTTATTCAAAACGACGCTTCGGGCCATAACGCGACTGTGGCGCTGTTTTTCTTCAGATTTGATTTACACATATCTGAAAATCTAACCGTTGGATCTTCACAAAATTTATATCATTAGAAAGATCTTTTCAACACGAATCCAACGGTTCTAGTTTCGGGAAATTCCGACGGTCGGATCTCCCGGTATACTCGTTTGAAGTTTCGATTTCGAAATACGAACTGCAGCGTCGTTATTCGATTAAATATAATTATATTTATATATATATATATATATAAATATAATCGTTTCTGGCGCTGTTTTTCTTTAGATTTGAATTAAACATTCTAGACAATCCAACCGTTAGATTTTTACAAAGTTGGTGCCATTGAAAAGATATTTCCAAGGCGAACCCAACAGTTGCGGTTTCGGGAAAATCCAATGGTCGGATTTCCCGCACTAGTTGTTTGAAATCACGGTTTCAAAACACGAACTGCACGGCCACGTTTCGTTTTAATTTTATTTATATTTATATATTTATATAAATATAGTTCATTCAACAATTTCAATATCGTTTTCACTTCAAATATTTCACTAACGCCTTTAAATTTCGGAAAAATTCGCCATAACCTCCTTTGTACGGGAGGGGCTGGGAAAATTCCCAAATAGCCACACGGGCGTCTCATGTCAAAAAGAAAAAGGAAAAGTCAAGCGGCTAGCCAACAGGCTCATAAAATCATCACCCAAACAAAACAGTAAATGTGTACCTATTTGTCAGGCACAAAATTTTATTCCTCTTCTCTAGCCCCTTTTGCTATAACCTGTTCAATAAATATGCATGTACAGATATACTTATCACTTATCATTTTCTTTTCAACTTCATATTGGATTCCATTTGGTTTAAAAACACCATTCATTCTAATGTTGCATGCATAGGCAAAAATCATATCATTAGCTAATTAATGAATATTTCCACTCATGCATATTTATTTGAACGAGTTGCTATTTTTAACCCTTCACATTTCAAAAATTCATGTATATAATAAAAATGTGATTTTTATTGTAAAACAATTCATTTCAAAACACTACTATGTTATATAGTTTACAAATGATAAAAAGGTGATTTTTATTATAAAAGAATTTATTTCAAAAGGTGAATACCATTCAACACATGAATTTCAATTCAACGAATGAATATCGATTCAACACATGAAGGTTTTCTATAGTTTCTATATATAGATAAAAATGTGATTTTTATATTTAAAACATGAATACCATTCAACACATGAATTTCTAATCAACGAATGAATATCGATTCAACACATGAAGGTTTTCTATAGTTTCTATATATAGATAAAAATGTGATTTTTATATTTAAAACACGAATACCATTCAACACATGAATTTCTAATCAACGAATGAATATCGATTCAACACATGAAGGTTTTCTATAGTTTCTATATATAGATAAAAATGTGATTTTTATATTTAAAACACGAATACCATTCAACACATGAATTTCTAATCAACGAATGAATATCGATTCAACACATGAAGGTTTTCTGTAGTTTCTATATATAGATAAAAATGTGATTTTTATATTTAAAACACGAATACCATTCAACACATGAATTTCTAATCAACGAATGAATATCGATTCAACACATGAAGGTTTTCTATAGTTTCTATATATAGATAAAAATGTGATTTTTATATTTAAAACACGAATACCATTCAATACATGAATTTCTAATCAATGAATGAATATCGATTCAACACATGAAGGTTTTCTATTCAACGAATAAATATAGTTTCAGCAAATGAAAATAATTCAAACACATGAATATTATTCAAAATTTCCGCAGCATAACGGCAGGGTAGTTAAAACAGGGACCGTCCTTAGTACGGCTCCTCGCTCTACCTTAAAACCTCACGGTTTTTGACAATGGTGATCATGCATCTAGTTCGCACACAGGCGGCATGTATATATTTATTTCATTTCCACAAACTAATCCTATGTGGTTTCAACCCAATATTTCTCAACCACAAATGGGTATTTTTCAACCACAATCAATCAATATCAACCACAAACAATCCCAAACAACCATTCGCTATCAATCAATTTTCACACCAATCACAACCAATAAATATCGTCCATGGTTTGTGGACGAGGGGCGTATATATATATATTTATATATAGCAATTCACTTCTATTTAAACACATATATAATTTTTACAACGCATATATAACTTATACACCGAACATACAACTTATACAACGCTTATACATGAGGTGTACAACGCTTATATAAATCATACATCGACTATATAATTTATACATCGTCGTTTTCCCTATTGTTTATAAATTAGAAATCTCACATTGGCTTCCACTCCACCAAAAATAGCAGAAGGCTCAGAAAAATATGCGGTCTCTTCTAAAATGTAGAGGACGTCCACACGGTCATGATGTTTCCTGTTTCATCGAATTTCGTTAACGAACGAAAAAGATATGATTTTTACAAGGTTTGCAACACTTAAAAGTGTAAAAATCAGTTTAAAATAGATTAGCCGTATACCTGTTTTTTTTTTTCTTCAAAACTAGGTTTTCGATTTTTGTCGAATCCGTGAATCATGGTGAAGATCAGAGGGTGCAACGTGGAAGAGGGGAGCGTGGCGCTCTTGGCGATGGTCGGGGCTTCAGGTCCGATCGCCTCTGGCGATCTCGGCATCGACTGGAAGTCGACGACTTTGGAGGCGTCGTTCTCGACGCTGGCGAAGGGAAAGAGGGTGGGGTCGGTTCTGATTTGAAGAAGAGGAGGTGGCGAGTCGAGTGGTGGTGGTGGGTGTAGGTGGCGGAGGCGGCTGGATTTGAGGAGAGAAGGTGGGAAGGGGTTCCGCCGTTACTCGGGGAGAGAGAAAAAGGGGATTTTCTATTTATTTTTTTATTTGATTTCTGATTGGTCGATAGCTTTTATAAGGGGTTTTCTGACGCGGCCACCAATCCAAACCCAATGACTGTCGTCCCTAGCATTTTACCCCCATTCTGAACACAATGGGATATGTTTCGAAGGCCCATCCGAATGTTTCAGTCAGTTTTCCTTCAATTTAAAATATAAAATATTCAATATTTAATTTGAACGTACATTTCAATTTGCCAGGGTCACAAACTGATTCAAAAAATTCCAGAAAAATAAATCTAGCTATGTTTTGATGATACGGTCCCAACAAAGCTAGTTTCGTCGAATTCTGTGACCGTTTGCAAAAAGGCCCATTTCTGGTCGATCCAATTTAACTATAGTTGACCAAAACACATTTTCCTTTGCCACGCTCACATACTAGCTTCAAAAATTATGAAATTTGAAACCTAGCGATAACTTCACATCCCGGATCCAACAAATGTGGTTTCGTCAAATTCCGAGGTCGTTTGCAAAATGGCCAATTTCACGGGCTATATAGATTCCATAGCGACCTTTCTGAAAATTCATTCGGCCATAACTTTTGCTTTCCGCTATGAAAATTTGATTTTTCAGATTCGTTAGAAAGGTATTCACTAACAGATTTAAATATTTTTGGTTTCACTAAAATCCATTTTGTTTTGCACCCCGTACAGTCCGACAAAGTTTGAATTCAATTTTTCAAACTGCAGTGCCATTTCAGGCCTTGTTTATAATTATAATTAATTATATTCATTTTCAATTGTCGATTCAAACTCACTTTTCATTGCCATTGTTTAAAATATTTATTTTAAATATTTAAAATCCATTATTTTAGCCAATTTAAAAAATTTAAATTGGTTCAGATTTTCTGGGTCGTTACAGGTCTACAGCTGAAGCGATATTCGGAAAGCTCTGTAACCGTGTATTTATTTCAGTTGTATTTTGTATTAATTTTTTTCCCACTGCAATTTAAATGTAATTTAAACTCTGATATTATTGTATTTCCAATATATATTATTATTCATACTCTGGAAAATTCTTGTACTCTGATGTAATTGTTGTAACAACAATAAAATGTTCTTCTGTTCTGTGTTTTGATGTGTGTTGTTCTCAAAGCAATCCGGCTTTCCTTTACTGGGAAGTTTGGGTCGTCACAGCTATTCGTTCAAAACTAGGTTTTGATTTTCACGAAAATCCGTCCATCGGTTCATCGATCGGTCTTCACCACGAGGAAGAGCAAGGAGAGATGCGCCAGGGGGGTCCCCTCCTGATGAACCCGATGGCCTTTGTAACAACCCGGATTTTTATAACGTGTTAAGACAAGAATCAAGGAGGAATTAAATTATAAAATCTGAATCAGGGGAAACGGGCTGTGCCATTTCGTTCGTCTCGGAAAAATATGCGAAATACAGTCTGAGTTTTCGAAAATTTGAATCCGTATGACCAAGTTATGGACCGTCAAAGTTTTCAGAAAAATTCAAGTTCAAAAACAGTTCGAAATTCAAATCTGGAGCCAAACAGACTGGGCGGGAAAAATTCCCGCCCAAGCCCCAGGTCGACTGGGGTTTTGACTAGGGAGTCGACGCGCCCAGGGGCAGGTCAACTGCCCAGTCGACACGGGTGTTGACCTGGGTGGTCCGGCCACTTTGGCCTGGTGCACCTGCTGAGTGTTTTGGGTCATGTTTTAAGGCCTGTTTCGGGATTTGATGGTTCAAATCTAAACTAGGGTTAATCCTATGGCCTAAACTAACCTAAACTTCTATAAAAAGATCGCTAGACCTAGCCTAAACCCTCACAAATCACTCTTGCCACGAAGTGCTACCCAAATCTCTCTTGATCATGGCCTCCATCTCCAACTCCAAGGGCTTATGCATTCAAATCGAATTCAAATCAAAAGGTGCAAGCTTTCTACATCAAATCAAGGAAGTAGAGTGTCATCTCAACACCGTCCTATGACAAATGCTTGCTCATGAGTCCCTAGCCTCGCTTTGTAAGTTCTAGCTACTTTTAGATCTAAACGGTGGTTTTAATTATGACATGGAATTAAAAAAAAGATGAAGCCTAAGTATGATCATCTATGTGAACCTAGCTTTGCCACTTTTCTTGAACCTGTGACCTATGGGCTATTTCTTAGTGATTAAATCATGCCACTCATGTTGTGTTTGAACTAGTTTATCATGCAAGATTGAATCTTTAACTTGTGGGTTGTTGCTATGACATTAATTTGGACCTATGCATGTTGCAAATCACTCTCCCATGTCCTTATCATGCATGTAATGATGATTTTCTCTTGGATCTTGTTTTATGCAAAGTCCCTACCTTCCACTATTTACTTTCTTTTGATGAACCTTGGTCGATTTCGGACCTAGGCCTAAACTACGACTTACGTGCGATTTGCATACGGGGGAATGTTGGGATTTCGCCTATTTGGACATAGGTGTATGGTAAAATTGATCTCATAACATGAACAAAAGGGAAATTTGGGGTATTGCCATGTAATTTGCAAGTTTTGGCATACATGAATTGGCATACGAATTAGACCACGAGTTTTGGTGGCTAAGTAAGTTAAATCAAGGGATTTGGCTTATGTTAATTAGGCATAAGTGGAATTGGGGACATGAACCATGATGTGGGTTTAGTTGGGCATGATCTAGACAACATGTAACTTTGGCTAGAGCTTGATTTGGGTAAATTAGACATATGTAATGTGGCTAGTATGGGGTACACATTTCAATGAACATGTAATTGGGAACTTGGGCATATGTTTAGTAATATGCAAAGTGGGGATTTTGACTTAAATGACATGAAAACATGAATATGAACATGATACGTAGTAAAACCTAAAAGTGGACAACTCAAGGTTGGGTTGAGTTTGTAGCATAAATCTGCCCGGAAACGCCCGGCAAATCCAGTAGCTACAAACAATAGGGCCCAATGTGAGTAGTTGGTCATATCGCGCTTGAAACCCGAGGTTAGACTAGGTTGTGGTGTAAAACTGCCCGGACCCGCCCGGCTTAACCAGTAACCACAACAAGGTCTAATGTGAGAGGTTAGGGTGCATTAAAGTAATTAATGCCACATGATAAGGTTAAGTAACTTGATTAGACTAATGACACTTAACCGATATGACATGGACGAGTGGGTTAAGTAACTTAGCTAGACTAATGACACTTAACCAAACAACATGATTAGTGGAGGGGGTTAAGTTAACCAACACTTAACCAATCCGACCTAATAATTTGATGAGGTTAAGTTAACCAATACTTAACCAATCTAACAGGATAATTTAATGGGGTTAAGTAACTTATACTTAACCAATTATACACGATGATTTAATGGGGTTAGGTTAACCAATTTGACTCGATAATTTTGATGAGGTTAAGTTAACCAATACTTAACCAATTTGACTCGGTAACTTGATGGGGTTAATTTAACCTACACTTAACCAATCTAACATAGTAATTGGATAGGGTTAAGACACGAACCGCCTGAATTTACTTAACCAACTCGACTTAGTAATTTGATAAGGATAATCTATACTTAACCAACCACGATAACGCGATAAGGTTAAGCCGTGAACTTCTTGATATACTTAACCAACTTGACATATGGTTTGTAGGGCTAAGTCTTGAACTTGAACACTTAGCCAATTTTGACTTGCTTCTAGACGGGTTAAGTCATGAGCTTGAATGAGGACGCTTAACCCATTAGATAAAACCCTAGTTCAGGGGGACTAAGTGGAAAACAGTAGTTAACAAGGATGACGGGAAAGGAAGCTAAGTGATAAACCTTAGTTAAGGATAACTAAGCAATAATTCTTAGTCAAGGAAATTGGACCAGTTCATAATATATGAGTAACCCGATTCGGTAGGTCGTCGCTTCAGCAAATACACGAGGTGGAGCAATATCTGATTTAGATAATGCCTCCAACGAACTAGGTGACGAAGCGGTAACTTTGGGGAACATGAGGATACTCTTGGTATCCCTCTGTGAGGTGGTAGATGATCCTCCTGGGCTCACAGAGGTTAAGGTCTGCGGTAGAAGAGCCAAGGGTATGACTTGGTTGCTGTGCGAGCAATCTAAAGACTGGGGTGGATTAGCGTGGGGACGGCGATATTTTTACGGTAGCCCTAGATAGCACATCGTCGGCCACCTACCATCTTTAGTCAATCGTGTACGTACGGAAAGGCAGAGAACACCCAACAGACCATACTTGCTATCTAGTTATGGGTGAGGTAGGCCATTTGGGAGTGGGGCATTGATGGCCGTAGTGTAGTTCTCATACATGATTTTTCTTGTTTTGCCTTTCAGCAGTTGAGGGAGGGGTCATGTGGGACCATAGCCACCGGTAGAAAAACAGACCTTAATATCTGCATCGGCAGATAACCTAAAGCTCCAGACCGAGTCCTGTATTCTGTCACGGAACTCGGATGGCACATTGAGATACATGTGCACCTAGACATGGAAAAACGATTCACGATACATACGTGGGAAAAAGGGCGTGGTTGACGGGTATCATAATCCCTAGTGGCCCTAGGTGGTTTGAACCCAAACCGAGATACGAAAACGTTCATCAGGTAGCATAATCCCCAGTGGTCCTAGGTGGCATAAACCTTAGTTGAACACGCGATAGTTCTTGATAAGAAAACATAGTTAGATAAAAGATGACAGTCCAAATGATTTCAAGGATCAAATGATACTATGTTGAAGTAGTGAGAAAGCCCGCACGAGGTACGGCAAAGGACTGAACTTATACATGGAAAGAAACACACGAGTTGAGAAAACCTATATATGCGATATATTAGGTCGACATGGACCATTTCATGACATTGGGCAAGGGACATTTTATAGTTAGCACATAACACGGGTTGGGATACTAGTACGGGAGGTGCAGAGCAAATATACATGATAGTTACCTCGGGATTTTATACTTGATAGAAACCTGACAATGTGATACCTTAGTTTATCTTGATACAGTGGTTCATCCAGATATCTTGGTCTAGCTTAACTATCTTGTCATCATTCTTATGTTTACTTTCAGTTTATATATGTCATGTTACCTTTACCTGTTTTTATGCTGGAAGTAGATAGGACTTACCAGTCTTTATGACTGACCCCGTTTTCTTTCTCCTCTTTGTCTTCCATTCCTCCCCCCCCCCCCCCCGGTTTTCAGGGAGGAAATGCTGTTGTTTAGTTCGGACCTCTTATGCTTGAAGGTCATCTTGTATAGCTTGGTCTTCTCTTGGCTATGGCTGCTTCACCGCTTTATTTTGGGGAATAATTTATGAAAAGGTTTTATGCTTCTTTACTATTGCAAGGCAGGTTTTGATGTATTCTGATGAAAATGGCTTTAGACCTTATTTTATAAGGTAATGAAATTTGTTTTACTCCCGCTGTTTTATATATGTTCTGTCTTGTAATATTTCTGTGCATGTTTACCTCGATAATACTTCACCAAACCTAGTGCATTCCCTTTGTGAGTGACCCTAGCCGAGGTGGGGTGTTACATTTGGTATCAGAGCAGAAGGTTACCAGACTGGACAAAAGTTTTTAAAACCTTCTGAAACTATTTTCCAAACTATTTACAAAGAAGCATTTTTCAAGAAAGGTTTTATTTTTAAAGGCTATTCCCCAAAGGCCATTAGCACTATCCTTTGTTTCCTTGATTGAATCTCTTTTCCTTTCTTTCCTCCATCTGTAGTCACAGTAGTTTGAACTGCGACTAATCCTTCCCTAGCTACCTAAGTGTTTTCCGTGCGATGGAGGTAGTTCTCGAGAGACCTGTTGCCACGTTATAAGAAAGGGTAGTAAGAACAAGGATAAAGGATACGGGCTTAAGGATAAGCAACTTGTTGGTAGGGCTCAACCCATGACGAGAGAGTATTTTTGGTATTGTAAAACGGGACGGATAGTTAAGTATTATGGAACAAGGACAAGATCATCGAGAAGGCAATTGCATACCCTCACTAGCGTACCTGAGAAGGATGGTAACATTCTTGTTGAAGGTTTAGTTATTCTTTTCTATCATCCCGCCAAGACTTTGTTTTGATCACCACATCATTTAAGTCCGCTTCGATAGTTGAGTCTCTGCACCTTAGTACTAGCGTAGTAGAGGATCCCATTTTGTCTCAAATCTTGTTGGAGAATCAGTCCATTTATTCACGACTTGTTTGGATTTGAGAATGTCTATGCCAAGAGTTGAGTTTGGAAGTAATGCTTATGTTTTGGGCCATGGATGGATTCTAGGGATGAAGTGGTTATCCAGTAAGGGGTGCCACCCTCGGTTTTGATAGGAGGGTAGTTAGATTCTTGACTAGCCTTGGTAATACCCTCGAAGTCTCGTGTAACCTTTTGGGTTCTGTCATGATTAGTTACCTAGAATCCCTTGATGCCTTTATTGGAAATTTGAAACCCGATCAAGTGGTGTTTGCCAATAAGACGGATGGTTCATTTCACTTATGCATAAGTTATAAAAATCACCCTAGTAAGTACATATGGTAACCTGGTTGGCATCTGTTTACTTTCAAGAGAAAATTCTTCTGCATGAATTACTGTATAGTATGTAAACGAAATCCAAGATTCACTAGTGAATTTTGGAGAGCTCGCATGGAATCATGAGTACGCAGTCATGTTTGAATCAAGTATACTAGAAGAAGAATAAGTGAAAGTGGAACGAGAGGCGACAATAAAATGAGTTCCAACTCATATTATGGAAACAGGAAACAAGAAGCTACGAAATCATGAAGTTAAAAGATGGTCAAAGCACAATGGAACTAAGCTCAAGGGAATGCAACTCAGAAGGATGAAGACTAGATACGCGCATGATATCTCTTTTTAAGAGTATATCCTTGATCCCTGTTTTCTGTAAAACTTACTTGTAGGCTATCTTTTATGAATATCCTCTCGGTTCTGTTTTCGATCTTATTTCAGTTGCAAACCCCATAAGGAGTTTATCTTGTTTATCTTCTCGATCCTATCTTGAGGACCTTAGGTAGAACCCTATGGATGTAAACATGTATTTGAAACATGTTATGATTGATATAGTTGCCAGTGGTTGCAAGTGGTTGCTCGTGGATGAATGAGTACACATTAGACACTAGGTCGATTCAGTCACATTTCATATTGCATATGCACGAGTATTTGTACTTGTTTATGGATGAAATTGAATATGTTATCATGTGGATGTTGCATGTGGATGAATGGTTGTGCACACATATAGTGTTTATATGACTAGGACTATTTGCATACATGTTGGATTCATGGCACTAAACATATTTTGCGTTTAGAAGATCACTCAGGCCTGATCATTTACATTAGATAATTACATATACACTCACTTTTTGCATATGTACATACAGCATTAGAAATCGTCTAAGGACATTGGTTGCTTGTGGATGATGTTTTGAGTAGATGGTTGATGGATGGTAGAATACGATCTTCCTAACTTAGAGATTTCGGGGACGAAATCCTTTAAGAAGGGGAGAATTTAACAACCCGAATTTTTATAACGTGTTAAGACAAGAATCAAGGCAGAATTAAATTATAAAATCAGAATCAGGGGAAACGGGCTGTGCCATTGCGTTCGCCTCGGAAAAATAGGCGAAATAGAGTTCGAGTTTTCGAAAATTTAAGTCCGTATGACCAAGTTATGGCCCGTCAAAGTTTTCAGAAAAATTCAAGTTCAAAAACAGTTTGAAATTCAAATCTGGAGCCAAACAGACTGGGCGGGAAAAATTCCCGCCCAAGCCCCAGATCGACTGGGGTGTCAACTAGGGAGTCGACATGCCTGGGGGTAGGTCGACTGCCCAGTCGACACGGGTGTCGACCTGGGTGGTCCGGCAACTTTGGCCTGGTGCACCTGCGGAGTGTTTTGGGTCATGTTTTAAGGCCTGTTTCGGGATTTGATGGTTCAGATCTAAAATAGGGTTAATCCTATGGTTTAAACTAACCTAAACTTCTATAAAAAGACCCCTAGACCTAGCCTAAACCCTCACAAATCACTCTTGCCACGAAGTGATGCCCAAATCTCTCTTGATCATGGCCTCCATCTCCAACTCCAAGAGCTTATGCATTCAAATCGGATTCAAATCAAAAGGTGCAAGCTTTCTACATCAAATCAAGGAAGTAGAGTGTCATCTCAACACCGTCCTATGACAAATGCTTGCTCATGATTCCCTAGCCTCGTTTTGTAAGTTCTAGCTACTTTTAGATCTAAACGGTAGTTTTAATTATGACATGGAATAAAAAAAAGATGAAGCCTAAGTATGATCATTTATGTGAACCTAGCTTTGCCCCTTTTCTTGAACCTATGACCTTTGGGCTATTTCTTAGTGATTAAATCATGCCACTCATGTTGTGTTTGAACTAGTTTATCATGCAAGATTGAATCTTTAACTTGTGGGATGTTGCTATGACATTAATTTGGACCTATGCATGTTGCAAATCACTCTCCCATGTCCTTATCATGCATGTAATGATGATTTTATCTTGGATCTTGTTTTATGCAGAGTCTCTACCTTCCCCTATTTATTTTCTTTTGATGAACCTTGGTCGATTTCTGACCTAGGCCTAAACTACGACTTACGTGCGATTTGTATACGGGGGAATATTGGGATTTCACCTATTTGGACATAGGTGTATGGTAAAATTGATCTCATAACATGAACAAAAGGGAAATTTGGGGTATTGCCATGTAATTTGCAAGTTTTGGCATACATGAATTGGCATACGAATTAGACCACGAGTTTTGGGGGCTAAGTAAGTTAAATCAAGGGATTGGGCTTATGTTAATTAGGCATAAGTGGAATTGGGGACATGAACCATGATGTGGGTTTAGTTGGGCATGATCTAGACAACATGTAACTTTGGCTAGAGCTTGATTTGGGTAAATTAGACATATGTAATGTGGCTAGTATTGGGTACACATTTTAATGAACATGTAATTGGGAACTTGGGCATATGTTTAGTAATATGCAAAGTGGGGATTTTGACTTAAATGACATGAAAACATGAATATGAACATGATACGTAGTAAAACATGAAAGTGGCCAACTCGAGGTTGGGTTGAGTTTGGAGCATAAATCTGCCCGGAACCGCCCGGCAAATCCAGTAGCTACAAACAATAGGACCCAATGTGAGTAGTTGGTCATATCACGCTTGAAACCCGAGGTTAGACTAGGTTGTGGTGTAAAACTGCCTGGACCCGCCCAGCTTAACCAGTAACCACAACAAGGTCTAATGTGAGAGGTTGGGGTGCATTAAACTAATTAATGCCACATGATAAGGTTAAGTAACTTGATTAGACTAATGACAATTAACCGATATGACATGGACGGGTGGGTTAAGTAACTTAGCTAGACTAATGACACTTAACCATACAACACGTTTAGTGGAGGGGGTTAAGTTAACCAACACTTAACCAATCCGACCTAATAATTTGATGAGGTTAAGTTAACCAATACTTAACCAATCTAACAGAATAATTTAATGGGGTTAAGTAACTTATACTTAACCAATTATACACGATGATTTAATGGGGTTAGGTTAACCAATTTGACTTGATAATTTTGATGAGGTTAAGTTAAACAATACTTAACCAATTTGACTCGGTAACTTGATGGGGTTAAGTTAACCTACACTTAACCAATCTAACATAGTAATTGGATAGGGTTAAGACACGAACCGCTTGAATATACTTAACCAACACGACTCGGTAATTTGATAAGGATAATCTATACTTAACCAAACACGATAACGCGATAAGGTTAAGCCGTGAACTTCTTGATATACTTAACCAACTTGACATATGGTTTGTAGGGCTAAGTCTTGAACTTGAACACTTAGCCAATTTTGACTTGCTTCTAGACGGTTTAAGTCATGAGCTTGAATGACAACGCTTAACCCATTAGATAAAACCCTAGTTCAGGGGGACTAAGTGGAAAACAGTAGTTAACAAGGATGACGGGAAAGGAAGCTAAGTGATAAACCTAAGTTAAGGATAACTAAGTAATAATTTTAGTCAAGGAAATTAGACCAGTTCATAATAGATGAGTAACCCGATTCGGTAGTCGCTTCAGCAAATACACGAGGTGGAGCAATATCTGATTTAGATAAAGGCTCCAACGAACTGGGTGACGAAGCGGTATCTTCGGGGAATGTGAGGATACTCTTGGTATCCCTCTGTGAGGTGGCAGATGATCCTCCTGGGCTAACAGAGGTTAAGGTCTGCAGTAGAAGAGCCAAGGGTATGCCTTGGTTGATGTGTGAGCAACCTAAAGACTGGGGTGGATTAGCGTGGGGGCGGCGATATTTTTACAGTAGCCCTAGATAGCACATCGTCGGCCACCTACCATCTTTAGTCAATCGTGTACGTACGGAAAGGCAGAGAACACCCAACAGACCATACTTGCTATCTAGTTATGGGTGAGGTAGGACATTTGGGAGTGGGGCATTGATGGCCGTAGTGTAGTTCTCATACATGATTTTTCTTGTTTTGCCTTTCAGTAGTTGAGGGAGGGGTCACGTGGGACCATAACCACCGGTAGAAAAACAGACCTTAATATCTGCATCGGCGGATAACCTAAAGCTCCCGACCGAGTCCTGTATTCTATCACGGAACTCGGATGGCACATTGAGATACATGTGCACCTAGACATGGAAAAACGATTCACGTTACATACATGGGAAAAAGGGCGTGGTTGACGGGTAGCATAATCCCTAGTGGCCCTAGGTGGTTTGAACCCAAACCGAGATACGAAAACATTCATTAGGTAGCATAATCCCCAGTGGTCCTAGGTGGCATAAACCTTAGTTAAACACGCGATAGTTCTTGATAAGAAAACATAGTTAGATAAAAGATGACAGTCCAAATGATTTCAAGGATCAAATGATACTACGTAGAAATAGTGAGAAAGCCCGCACAAGGTACGACAAAGGACTGAACTTATACATGGAAAGAAACACACGAGTTGAGAAAACCTATATATGCGATATATTAGGTCGACATGGACCATTTCATGACATTGAGCAAGGGTCATTTTATAGTTAACACATAACACGGGTTGGGATACTAGTACGGGAGGTGCAGAGCAAATATACATGATAGTTACCTCGGGATTTTATACTTGATAGAAACCTGACAATGTGATACATTAGTTTATCTTGATACAGTGGTTCATCCTGTTATCTTGGTCTAGCTTATCTATCTTGTCATCATCCTTATGTTTACTTTCAATTTATGCATGTCATGTTACCTTTACCTGTTGTTATGCTGGAAATAGATAGGACTTACCAGTCTTTATGACTGACCCCATTTTCTTTCGCCTCTTTGCCTTCTGTCCCCCCCCCCCAAAGTTTTCAGGGAGGAAATGCTGTTGTTTAGTTCGGACCTCTTATGCTTGAAGGTCATCATGTATAGCTTGGTCTTCTCTTGGCTATGGTTGCTTCACCACTTTATTTTGGGGAATAATTTATGAAAAGGTTTTATGCTTCTTTAATATTGCAAGGCAGGTTTTGATGTGTTCTGATGAAAAAGGCTTTAGACCTTATTTTATAAGGTAATGAAATTTGTTTTACTCCCGCTGTTTTATATATGTTATGTCTTGTAATATTTCTGTGCATGTTTACCTCGATAATACTTCACCAAACCTAGTGCATTCCCTTTGTGAGTGACCCTAGCGGAGGTGGGGTGTTACAGCCTTGGTAGCCCTCGGCGGCGGCCTGAACGTCGGATGTTCACGGCGGTGGATCTCCCAAATTACTCAATGAAAAAATCCAAACTTGCTATGGATTTGAAGATCTTGACTAGCTTTACAAAATCCTCAACATGATGGAGGTCTAATTTTGAGCGGATTGAGAGGAATCGTGGAGAGAAGGATTTGACTGATTTCCATTGTCGCCCAGAACGATTACGAGGAGAGAGAAATTGTGTTGGCCAATCAGAATTTTTCGATTTATTTATATATTTTTAAATTTCTAAAATACCCCTTATCTCCTACAAACTCCAATCCAAACCCAACAACTGTCGTCCCTAGCTAAATAACCCCCATTCCGAACGCAATGGGATATGTTTCGTAGGCTTATTCGACTGTTTCAGTCAGTTTCTCTTCAAATTAAAATATAAAACATTCAATATTTGATTTGAACATATATTTCAATTTGCCGGGGCCACATACTGATTCTAAAAATTCCCAAAAAATAAATCTAGCTATGCTTTGACGATACGGTCCCAACAAAACTAGTTTCGTTGAATTCTGAGACTGTTTGAAAAATGGCCATTTTCTGGTCGATCCAAATTAACAGAAATTCACCAAACACATTTTCCTTTGCCACGCTCACACATCAACTTCAAAAATTATGGTATTTGAAACCTAGCAATAATTTGACATCCCGGATCCAACAAAAGTGGTTTCGTCGAATTCCGAGATCATTACAAAATGTCTCTTTTCTAGGACGATATAAATTCTATAGCGACCTTTCTGAAAATTTATTTGGCCATATCTTTTGACTTTCGCTATGAAACTTCGATTTTTCAGATTCGTTAGAAAGATATTCACTAACAGATTTAAAAATATTTTTGGTTTCACTAAAATCCGTTTTATTTTGCACCCAGTACAGTCAGTCAAAGTTTGAATTGAAAATTTGAAACTGCCACGCCATTTCAGGCCTTGTTTATAATTTAAAATAATTATATTTATTTTCAAACGTCGATTCAAACACAATTTTCGTCATTATTATTTAAAATAATTTATTTTAAATATCCAAAATCCACAAAAATAGCCAAATTAAAAATTTTAAACTGGCTCAGATTTTCCAGGTTGTTACAAAAATAGGCCGGACGAAATTCCACTTCAGGATTTCGAAGTAGTCTTGTAGTTTTGGGGAGATGAAAAGTTCAAGTATAATTTTAAGTTTTTTCATGGATTTTTTTCCCTTTTTATTATTTCAAATCAGTTAGATAAAAAACTTTATTTCATGTTGTTTTGTAGTCCATGCCCTTACAAATTCTACAAATCGGAAATCGTATACTGATGCACACATTACTGATCCAAAACTTTTTTCCCAAATTCAGCATAAGATGATATGTATTTTGCTTATTTTTATGGTTGGCTAGTTTAACAGTATAGGTCATATGGAGGTATGCTTGTTTAACTCGAATGCAATATCCTTGTTTAACTTGTTTAGCAATATTAGTGATATATGTTCTAGAATAATTGGTTTGATATCCTTTTACTATCTAATGTTTTTTGTATCAGCCCAAGGAATCAGACGGAGAACTTTATGTTAAAACTCGCAAGCGGAAGGAAGGAAAGGTGTACAAGACAATGCTTCAATAATGAACCACGGAATTGTAAGAATTTTATTTTCTCGGTAATCAGGTGTCAAAAAAAGCTTCATTTTGCATATGTTCATCATTATTGTAGGATTAGATCCTATTTTGTTGAAACCGACAGTAGGATCATAGCAATGGGTGATCTTTTACTTTGGGTTTCAATATATTGTATGCCGCAATTCTTGTTTAAGAAATATGTTTAAAAATTGTTAATTATATTTAATGTTGCATTATGAAACTGCTTTATTTTGCAAGAGAAGATTGAAAAAGAAATTGGTGAAGGAGGCAGTGATGGAGTTCTTCATGAACTTGTTTCTAATAGGAAGTCGCATGATCCATCATGGCTTATAGGACGGCACACAAAGTCCCCAAAAGCTTCAAAAGCTGCTCCAACAGCAGACACATACATACAGGAGCTGGGAACGAAGATAAGGGAAGATATAGGCGACGAAGTCGATGCAAAGGTGAACAAGATGGTCCAAAATGAATTTGATGCAAAGGTGAATGAAGAAGTCCAGGAAAACTTGGCAATGATGCTTATGAAATCAGGTGAAGCAAACCCTGACATGCACGTTGACATTGGGGATCTTTGTGCAACAAATCACAGTGAAGGCACTGAAACTGAAAGCAGTGAACGCAGTGGAGGCTCGCACTCTTAGTCATTGATATTGGGGATCTTTGTGCAACTATAGTGAACATGAATTGATATTTAGTACGTACTTGCTGTGTTTGTAAGTATGGTCTATAAACATGATTTTTCTGGCTATGTTTGTAAGTATGTTTGTAAGTACTATTTGTATTGCTTGTGAATCTGAAAAAAGAAGTTGTTTGATTCAGTGCAATGTTAAATTCTGTAATGTTGCAGTATGTGATTTAATGTTGCCATGGCTCTTATATAATGCTGCAGTATGTGATGTTAAATGTTGCTATTGGATGGTAAAAGTGTTGCCTACAGATTAATGCATGTGGGCCTCACAATAAGATTCCGTGAATTTGGGCTACAGCCACAACAGGATTCCGTGCACCCAGGTTACAGATTTTAGTGGGCCCCACATTTTTGTAAATTTAGAACCTGTGCTGATGTTGCCTCAGGGTCACGAAGACGTTGCCTTTGACTCTAAGGCAACGCGGCAAAAGGCAACTCCAAAAAAGTGTTGCCACGGATAATTTTTGGCTTATACCAACATTTTTTGGCACCTCCTGCATCACTTCTCTGGTGTTGCAGTATGCAATCTATGGCGTAGTGATAGCAAGTACAATAGCGTGCAACTAGGTGAAAAGTGATAAATAATGGTCGAAATTACCTAAATCATTCTATGTTCAAACATCATAAATACTATGTTTTATAATTAGAAATCACTTAAAAACAACAAATTTACACTATACGAACAAATATAATTCAGTGAGAGACAATATCACCCAGCTCAACCAAATCAGCCCAAACTAGTGTTAGTGCATAGAGGTTGCCAATACGACTCCAATGAAATAAACAGTGTCTAAATCTGACATTACATGCAAAAGATATCGCAATCTTAAGTTCTTGGATTTTTGCAACTAATTAATTAAAATTAATCCAACTAAATTAGTTAATTACTGAATTAACGTTAATACCTTTCTTCCTCAAACTAGCTTCAAACATGTGCACATTATATCTTTCTTCCCATGGCGTGCAATATTTATTAAGACACGGAGCACCAAGTGATGAATCAGTGAATCAACTCCACAACTTGGCTCCTTGAACTGATCTCCACCTGCTTATTCCATCATCGAAGCCTCTGACACCATGAAACCCATCTCATCACCGTGTGACCTACCGCTGCACCCTCACGAACGCGAGACCCAAACAGCGACTGGAACCCCTTTCCTTACGGCAAACGTCTGCACTTCCTCCCTCTACTTGAATCTAGCATCGTCTCTCTCTATCGAATCCCACAACTCACAAAATCATAATACCTAGTTTTGAACGATGGTGGCCAACTATCACCAAATCCATCCAAACTCGCACCAAATATAGAGATACCCCTCAGGAGTCTAACGAAATGGCAGGGTTTATCATCGAGTAAATCAGCGAGGAGAATTTTTCAAAGTTCATAGAAAGAGGTGGTCGTGGGTTTGTGAATGAAACTGTAATTCAAACTAATATTTTAGAAAGAAAATGATAGCTTATTGTAGCAACATTGAATATTTAATTAATATCTTATTCTCTTGATTTTCAAACAAAAACACACGCTTTTATTTTCGCATTGTCAAACTATAAGTTCATTCACTGTAAAACTTGACGCCGTATATCAATATAATGATACGATTCCGATGGTACAAGTTCCATCGTAACACGAGACTGTGCCCCATGTATCTCGAGATCGTTTTGGCAAAAATAGGCCCAAACTTGAAATATATAGATCCATATACTTTTTCCACACAAAACAAACCATATGAACCCAATGGAACTAGTCTTTAGTCCTAATTCGATCATTGTGAAAAGCCGCATTTGGAACCGTCGCTCAACTAATGATTAATATTTAAATATCCAATCAATAAAATATTGGTTGTTGCACTTGGACATGCAATTCAACTCGATGATGCTTTAATCTTTTGATTTGTTGTGCAACCCTGATTAAATGATCTGAGTTGGCCAATGTCACTAATCCTCTAACTGCACTGGTAGTTGACTTTGCCTTTTTTTTCCTGCTGCAACTCAACATCGTGATGCAGTTCTATCCTAGCATCTTCCCTTCTTAGTCAATCTTCTTTCGTTGACGATTCCCTTTACCCCTTTTTAGCAGCCTCGAACATAGTTGTCTCGGACACCGCCTCTGGTAGGTTGGCTTGATTGTTAGTTTGAACGAGACTACTGTTTTGGAGATGCATATGGATTTGGATTTGACTATTTTATTAGAACGAAATGATAGTGCTTCTGAGGTTGTTTTAAACAATGTTATAGCCCTTGTGATAGGATGTTCGAATGATCAGCACGTGAATGGGAATTTGTCTTATCTCATGCTATTGATGTTGTCCGGTGATGTTTCAGGTAATGCTAATGCTCATAAATGGTCATCTCTTTTCGAAAATTGTCCAAGAACTTTTGATGCTCACAGAGTACCAAGAGGTAAATTAGTTTATGCCAAAGCCCTAATTGAAATATCACCTATCAAACTACTTCCATAAATGATCAAAGTTAGAGCAGCCGATGATTATGTGGCTAACATGCGAGTTAGAAACGGTTGGATATTAGACATTTGCTTATCTTGTCACTCCTTCAGACATCTTTTGGAAGCTTGTACTTGAAAATCATATGTTGGCTTCCCGGCCCAGTGCCATTTTATGAGCGGATTCCACTTGTTAGACCTCCTATCATGAAGTGAATCCTAATGCTTCATCTCCTAATGTCACTCCTCCTTCTCGACTGGTTGTTTCGGAAGCCTTTTCAGATGTAGATTTGTTTCCTGATGGGATATTTTGGTGCTCAAGCGATTGTTTTTGGGTTCATGAGATGTCCGATATGAGATACTCTTCTTGTAATGCTATGTACTTCAAGTATTCCAGTGATGTTGATGGTGATAGTAGGAAATTGATGTATCATGTCAACAGTGATTGTATTGAGCTTATCAGGGTGGGTCAAGTAGGTGAGGCGAAGAAATCTGTTCTTTGATACTACTTGAGATCAGGATTTCATTTTTAATTATCTTAATCTTTATTATGTTTCAAACCTTGTGTTGCTGTTCACTGCTTACATCCATATAGTTTGTCCTTGCGATGAGTCAAGCAGATTCTCTTCTTCTGGGGTGGTCTAGTTTTAGGCTTTTGACTTTCTTATTGGCTTGACTTTTCAGTCACACTCAATTTTTATTTATATGAAGTGTTCTAGATACTATGTTCTAGTCTAGTTGTTATATGCATGTGCATAGCACATGTTTTCCATTTTGGTAATAAGAGTGACATGACCACTCTAAAACTGACTAGCCTTGTTGAAATTGTATTAAATGTATCAAATCTGCTGATTGTTGCACATGTTCTCTTAAATTTATTTTATACTAATTTCCATCTCTTGTTCTTCTTGTGAATCTCCCAAACCAATTTTATTATACCAAATGCGACAAGAAAGTGTGCCAAGACAAAATCAACATCTTTAGCCATGGAGAAAAACCTCCGCCCATCCGCACAACGTAGCACAAACACAACAATGTCTAATTCTTTGTAACAACCCACTTTTTAATATAGTTTTAGCTGACATTTATCAAAACATGTCAACTCAAATTATACAGAAAAGCAGATAGCTATTAGAAAGAAATTAGAGGGTGAGATAAGAAAGAAAGAATTATTAGAATAAAAGAAGAAGAAGAAGAACTAACACAACATGGATTCTCACAGCGCGGCGTACAAAATATAATATAGAAATAAATCTTTATTGAGAGCTTAAAATAAAAATTACAATTATCAGAGTACATCAATACATCTGGACACTTATGATAATCTATCATCATACACATCACAGAGCGAAATAAATACTAATACGTTTGAACTCTTCCAGCATGTCTTATGAACTTCATAGTATCCAATAACCTGAATCTGTATAACACGGTCTAACCCGAGCATTATAAATGCTGAATCAGTTTGGTGAACTAGAGAGAGAAAAACACACTAAGTTTATGGGTATCATCCAACTTGATTTTGAAGTCAAAATCTTTTCGAAAGAAAAGGATATTCGTAAGAATAAATCCACACATAAATACGGATGGTTTTGACCTTATGATAACCCAAAACATTTTTGAAATCAATATCTTTTCTGATATTATAATAGTGTCTAAATACAAATAAATATCAATCTAGCAGATGCTTGCATCTCACGCTCTACATACATAGTATACAATCAAAACCGCTAGCGCTTGTTGGAAAATGCATTTCCTGGCAAGGTACGAGACCACCTTTCCGACAATGTACCTCTGGAGATGAATACATTGGGGTTCAACCAAAACGTCTTGCAACCCAAGCTAAACATGATTGACCCCTCACTTTCTCTTGAGAGTAATGAATATATCAATACCACGGTTGGGGGCCAGCCAACAGAACCGATAGCATACATACAAAAATAAATAGGGACAACCAAAGGCATTTGATTTCTCCAGATCAGGTAATGATATACCCTTTTAATGGGTACGATTCACATAGCCATGAGACCTACCCGATTTTACACTATTTCCCGATTGATGAGGATTGAGGTCATAATTTATTTATTTACCTTTATTATTATTTTTAGAATATCTAGCCAAGATTCACTTTGAACGCCATATCGTCGGTTCCATCAAATCACTAATTAACATCCACAAATATACTCTGGTTATAAAAGAAGTTCCCCTCTTTGCCACCGACTCAGTATATTTGTAAAAATCAATGTACGCGGTTTTCAGGAAATACCCTGCCAGACATTCGTCCATACAAGTCATCCAGGAATAGGATGAACCGAAGGCACTCTCCTACTGCATCCAATAAAGGAATCACCCATGGATCAGTAGCGAGAAGTCCTTGCAATCCGTAGATTCAAACCACGACAGAATTACAGTATATCTCTGGCCGTTAACCAGAGATTAATATTAGTTCTTCCATTTATGAAGACCTACGGTCTTCAATGCTCCATCTTGATCATCTTATGATATCTTCACGTATTTGGTGTTTAGAATTGTTTTCGAATATAAATTCGACCCCGGTCTTTCCGTACCAACAACACATTTGGCCAGATTTGATAGTCGGTTTTTTAACTATCAAATAAATAACCATGGAAATAAAATGAGTTCATCGATTTAGTACTCAGCATCACTTGACCTCTTTAATTAGAAACAAATAACGACTGGTTAATTAACTTCTAAGTCTTACGATATTTTTAAAATACCGTATATACTTCATATTTTAATATACTTATGTTCTCAAAACCTTTACATTATGATACTTAAGAAAATATCTTATAACCATATTCAATTTCCATTTAACTCTCTTTTCAAAACATTTGCTCCATCATTTTTCATTGTCTATACCTGGGAAACTAATTCAACTTATTACTTGTAAAATAATGTCACCTTTTGTGTTCCTTACTTGAAAACAAAAAACCAATGCTTATTCTTATGGAATAAATCTATTTCAAATCTCCACTTTACATTCCTTCTTTTTAACTCGAACATATTGTTACAATTCCACACATCCCATTTATTTCCCTTTACTTTTGAATCTGATTATATAATCTTCAAATCTTCACCAATATTGTTGCATTATTATTTCTCTATTAGAAGTAATAAATTATTGATAAATTTTTTTAACATTACAACTAATATCATCCTGAGTAGTCCTAAAGTCGTTCTAGTTGGGATATTTTAATTAACTCTCAGACCTAGATCACAACATTCTTATCTTAAGATAGACATGAGTTGTAATTTCAAAATCTGATATTTCATTCTAATATCGAAACAAATCCTTTTACCTATTTAATTTAAAACATGGTTTTAAAACCTTCTTGCTTTTGGAAATCTCTTCAAATATAATCATTTTTCCTTAATTCACTAAGTAAGTAATTTATTATTAAAACATACCTTTTAACTTCTACTTCCTTAAATAATTCATTATAAAATTCAGATTTTTGTTACAAAATGCTATTACTTACTTCTTTATCGAATTCACCATTAACAATCTCTTTTTCTAATTCATTTTATCCATTCCCCGCTTTGGAAATCTTATTTCAGTTTCCCCCATTTTACTTAATTCCATTATTTAGTAACACTAATTTAAAATTATCGCTTTAACACCTCATCTCTTTTATAAACAACGTTTATACCACTCTAGTTTAATATAAACCCATTTTATCTCAGTTCCCTTTTTCTTAATTTAAAAATTAAGTAAACTTTTGATTTAAGCTATCCTATTCGCTTAAAAATTCCTTTTATAACTTTGTTACAAAAACTTGGGTTTTAATATAAAATCCGTTCATAACTCCTTTCACAATTTAGTTAGATTTCATTTCAACTTCGATTACTTTTTAAATGAATTTGAATTAAAAAGTAATCTCCTAAATTATTATTAAAAATAATAATTTACTTCAATCAATAACTACTATAGAAGTAGTTAATTTCTTTATTAACTAAAATAAATAATAAATTCCCATTTTGAAAATCTTATAAAAATTAAAATAAATATTCATTAAATCATTTCCTTAGATTAATTTAAAACAAACTAATTAATAATCACCCTCACTTAAAATGGTTTACTTGGTCAACCCAAAACATAGTTATTCCATTAACTGATTTCTAATTACTCATTCCTTTAAATTAATTAATAATATAATTAATTTAAATAATTCCATTTAATTGTTTTCTTAGTAATAATTATCCAATTCTTAACCGTTAGTTTAATTTTCTACTCTCTGGCTTGTAAATCTGATTAACATTAGAATTTACTTTAGAAATCAATTAATCATTTATTCTAAACTTTAAAAATAAATAATAAATATTTATTTCCTTTTTTAATAAACTTTAATTGAAAATATAGATTTAAAAATCTATCATCAGTTATAACATAAATTTTATAACTTCATTTATATCGACTTGCCTGAGGGTAAATCAATATTTATAAAACGATGTATTTTCGGGCCATATGTTGCCAATTACTCAACTGATACTACCTATTAGTTAATAACAAAACAATCATTTAATTTAGATTCAACAATCAGTGATCAAGTCAAGCATCCAATCATATGGGTTAAACAGTTCATATTATTGTAATATGAAAATAAATAATAAATTTAAGGAATCCTGTTGGATCCCTCCAACTTGTTTTCCCTATATCCAAACACGTTAACGCAAGTAAAACAATTCGTTTCATATGATAGTATATTATTTGCAACAATAAACATGGATAATCAATTCAACAGATAACGGTCAACTAACAACAATACAAGCAGGCAATTAAATTTAAATACGTTTATGTTATTAAAAACGTAACCAACCAAGTAAGTTATCCCGTTTGGAAATAATCATTAAAAATAACAATTAGATTTCATTTAAATTAAACGAACTTTTAATTTAAATCATTTATATAAAAATATTCAGTGGATGGGCAAACAATCATCAAATCATTCAACAACTAGCACCCATAGCACACAAATAATAAACCCAACTTATATAAAATATAAGTGGGAAAACTGATTGAGTTTAATTCACCTTGATTTGATTCGTGGTTTAAACAGCTTGTTTCAGTTAAATTAAACAAGTTTTAAATTTAGCTGAAAAATCCAGTTTATTCCAATTCTGTCTATTTCTGTTCCACAGCGTAATGTTCGTGGATGCAAGCCCAACGACATCTACTTTATCCAATTCTAATATCATATGATCAAGTTATAAATATTTAAAAGTTAATACGATTTAATTAGTAATTTAAATTCCTAATTACAATTAATTATAATCCAATTAACTTTAATAAAAACAGATTAATTACGTTTTATGACAAATAATCGGTTATGGTCTTTTACTTCTCATGAGCTACTCTGACAGCCAGCACAAAAATCACGTTTTTAGCATATATGGATTTTATTAGATTAACTGACTTAAATTAGTTACGGTTTAACATTAACATATTACGTATGGTTGGCAAAATAATTGGGTTGACACAACTTTCTCCTGCTATTCACGTTCATTCAGCAGTTTCTGACCTGCATGAATTCATGATTTAATTAATGTAGGTTTTAATTATTAAAATAATAATTCCTTAATTATTAAATTATACAAACTAATTACGTTATAAATTACTTAAGAATCACGACACTTTAGTACCCTCCCGGCGTGTTCTTTCTCGGTTCCACGTACTCAAATATACCCAAGCTTTCTCTGTACACGAGTTCACCGCCACCAGAGTCTTTGGCCGAAGCTCCAACCATACCCGTATGACTCCGCCTCCCTCCCTCTTCTACTCGCTAACGAACATGGACCCTCAGGTGACCGAAAGATGCCAGTGAAAACCCCTCCAAATATCTCCAGTTAGAATCGGCTTCCTGTCCACCTTCCATGGTCGGAGGTCACCAAAGTCGAGCACTGGTTCGAGCTACCTCCCCTCTACACTTCTCCTTCACAATGCTTCGCCCATCGTCCCACCATCGCTGAGAAAAGACATCCCCAGCTGTGACTGACTCAAGTGAAGCTTCACAGACCACGATCATAATTCAAAGACCCCAGTCACGCCAAGTAAAACAAGTACAAGTGTGTAGCTCACTATCTCAGGAATTCAGAGAAACATACAATGTGATTTTAGGATTTTTCTCCAATTTTTTTTGAATTTTACACTTTGCGTTTAGATTAGGTGAGGCAGCCAGAATCATTTGACCACGCAGTATTGAAATTTAGGGTTGTCGACCCATTTTAGGGTATTTATAGGGAACGGTTGAAAATAATAATATTTATCGAAACTTCGACGTAAAGAAACGCATTAAAACGTCCACGTACGTCCTCTGATTGAAGTAAATCTCCTAATCCTAGCATAGAAAAATATTCCAGACACGATGGGACAGGTTTCGTCAAATTATGAGGTCGTTTGTAAAAAGTCCTTTATAAATCATAGGATAAAAATAACGCGTTTAAATTTTCTATGGTCACAAAATAAATCCAACCAACTTGAAACTTTGAAATTCTACTAGACCTTTTCCTTACAGATCCAATGAAATTTGTTTCATTAAAATCAAAGTTTATTTGGCCAATTTTTTATTCCTTTAAAATTACCCCTATCGAAAATTGACCAAAATAATATAATTGATTAAGGTGTTTATCGTTGCCATGATCAAACGGTAAGTCTGATTGACATGAATATCGACATCTTTTAATCATTAATTAATACAAATCCAATGGCACAAGTTTCATCGCATTCCGAGACTGTTTCCTGGTACGCGATTTTTATATGACAAACAACACTATTTTGGACATCAAAATATTCGGTGTTCAAAAATAACAAACTACCTACCTATTCTAACTCTAAACATCGATACGAACTCAACGGAATCGGTTTAGGGGCTTAATTTGATCATCTGCTCAAGTTATACACAAATACCCTTCTACTAAATTAACTTAAATTAATTACGCACTATAGAAAATGACTGGGCACTTACGGCTGTCGTTGTCACATAGACATCGGTTTGCCATGAAATCTAACATCGTATAATAATTTAATGTTACGGTTCCAATAAAACCAATTTCACTGAAAATGGAGACCATTTGCACAAATCACTATTTAAAGGCATATATAATAGTGAAAATTAGGCACACATCCCCAAAAGAAAACTTAATTAGGCTCACATCCCTCCAAAGTTTTAAATACAAACTTGCCCCCTATTTTCAAGTTTCGCCCTCTGCTTTCAAATGTTCCGCTTCCTGCTTTCAAATGTTCCACCTCCTTCATTTTGTGCCAAAAAAATGCGGCACTGAGTAAATAAAAGTATATTTTTTTTTAAATCTGGAAATAATCCCAAAATACCACTCCAAGTGAAAAAAAGGTTGCATATATGTAGGCAATTATTGCCAGTACTTGCACACATATATGCAATTATTGCATAAAGAAAATTAAGCTAATGTTTTGCATGTAGATATGTTGCACACATGTGTGCATGTTTTCAGTTTTACCTGCACACTTGAATGCAAATAAAAATGAACTGAGTTGCACTATTATGAATTATTGCATATTTTTATGCAAGAATTATGCAATACTTAAACAGAAATATGCAAGAAAATCAATGCGGAAGCAACACTGAAATACTTAGGCATATATATGCAAGAAAATTGAAATACATGCATAATATTATGCATTTAATTGCATTTTCGCTGTTTTTTATGGTTTTTTTTTTTTTTTGCTGTGTTTTTTAATGATTTTAGCTGAATTTTTGTTGAATGCTTAGTTTATTTTAGTATTGGTTTTCATATTTTTTTAATTTATTTTTTGATCTGCTTTTGAAAAATAGAGACCTAATTTATAATAAGTTTATGACCAGATGTGAGCCTAATTTTGAAACTTAATAGGGACATGTGCCAAATGGACCCGATATAATACTAATAAAATATTATATAAATTCTAGAATAATCAATTTAAATAATAATAAATTGTTATTATTTTAAATACTTATTGGAAATATCATATACCTTCAGATATAAATTATACAACTCGACATCATCAATTTCAAGTTAAACGTTATCCAAATGATATAAAAATCTTTATTAATTTATTAAATAAACGTTATCGTTTATTAACGAATTCCGTAGCGACTATTTTAAAATTTGATTTGGACATAACTAACAATCTTAATACGAAATCTGGATTTTTCTCTTTCATATGAAAATCATAATCAATAAGATCTCAACGTTTCTTGTTTCACAGAAATCTAACTTATATCGGATCATGTATATAGAGTTAAAGTTCAAAACTCAATATTACAAACTACCGCGCCATTTCGAGCTCGTTTTATTTTATATATAAATTTAACGTTTAAAGTTCATTATATTATCAAAATATATATTTTAAATCCATATAAAATTCCATATCAACATTTGAAAAAAAATTGACCACCAAAAATACGAACATTATATTCTTCTATAGATTTTAACTTGTACAAAGCTAACTGCAAGTCGCCTAACAACATTGATGATGGTTTCACACTACCTGTGTTCTTTTTTCTCGTTTGATTCAATTTTTCTGAAGATGCGAATAAAACATCTAAACTAAATGAGTATCCTCAAAAGAAAGTCCATTTACAAATGTTCAAAATGTAAAGGAATACTCAAACACCAATATTTTACTTTTTCTAGAGAAAATAATATCTTAATTCAAGGAAACACCAAATGTATTCATTACATAGGTTAATTTCACAAAGAAAACAAGATTTTATTGAAATTTTAGTAATTTTTGAAACATCATTCATTGAAATTTAGAAATGTAACATGTTTATTTGTTTTTCTAGAAATTATGGAAAAATCAGAATTTCATTGAAATGTACTCGGAAAAGCATACATTTTAGATTAAAAACACATTTCTTATGTTTAGAAGCAATAATCTAAACAAAAAATACATTATTTTATGAAATTAATGTTGCTTGTGTTAGAGATTTTCCTAGGATCTCTACATAATTAGATTTTCGAAGAGATAAGAAGTGAAGAAAAATTAATGACCAAAAAAAATCCTCCAAATAAAACCTTTATTAATAATTCCAAAAGAATACAAGAAAACCCTAAAAATTGAACCAATCTCAATCCTCTATGAAATAACTCCCACAACATTCATATTTATAGCAACTATCAATCAATAGTGTAGAGATAATTTTACTAATATTTCTCTTATAATTAGTCAAATAAGTAAATATACATGACCATATATTTATTAGTTTGTTTCCTAAAAATAGGATCTGAGAGAAAGTAAATGCATAATTATCTCTCTCTAAATCAAATCTAATATTTCCTGAAATGATAGTTAGTCAACTAATCAATAAACCAAATATTGTGTTGCATATCTTTAACACTCCACCTCACCATAATATCCTTTACGTACTTCCACCAAAAGCAAACTCATTCAACCTTAAAACCATATAATTGTGCATGGTTCCACTGAATATGCATATCATCAATAAATCAGAATTTCTTGTAATACCACAAAGATCTCCAAGTAGACCTTTTGGTTTTTCGTTGCATGCTCCACCTTAATTAAGACAAATTTACCTCTCCAACTCCAATTTGATAATTCATAACATTCTCCACTGTTTTTCCAAGTAATTTATATATGTTATTATTTCCCGGTTATGCGTGTAGAAGCTGCTTGTTACCCTCCTAAACCCTTGTGACTCCACCTCCCGTCGAAAAGTTATATCCCTTTTGTTCTAACTATCCTATTGAAGCAAGATTCTTCTTAATTTATGGAATATACCTAACTCCTGTTAGTTTCACTACTATTACATCATTCATTTTTATTCTAGCCGAACATATGCCATTAACATGCAAATTTCCTCCATCAATAGATACTACTTTATCAGTTTGTTCTTCATAATCAATAAATGCTTCCTTTTGATTGCATATGTGAAAAGAAGCGCCTGAATCAAGTACCCAACCTTTACTTTTGTCTTTATACAAACATAGGACATTATCATCAAGATCTTCAAGAAAAATTACTTCTTTGTTGTTGCATTCATCAACCTTGATTTTGTCTTCTTCTAATGCTTTAGTCCTTTCTTTATTCTTTTTAAGTTTGTCGCAAAATCTTAGTTGATGACCGAGTTTTTCACAGTAACAGCAAATGAAATCCCTTCCTACGTTTGAGTTATTTGATCATTTTTCGTATTTGAATGGATACATTTCTTAGCAAGATTGACCTCTTCAAATGGATTTCTACCTTCTCTTTCTACTTTGTCCTTTTCTTTTATTAGGTTCATCCTTCGTATTTCCTCATTAAGCAATCTACTAACCACCGACCCCATTGACACAATGTCATCTGAATCTGAGTTATTCAATGCAAACACAAGTGTTTCCTAACTCTCCGGTAATGAACTCATCAATATTAAAGCTTGTGTCTCATCATCTACCTAGTAATTATGGCTGCCAATTGGTTCACAATTGCCTGAAAATCTTTAAGATGCTCTCCAATTGACTCACTTCCTTAAGTTTGAGATTCACCAATCTTCTCATAAGAAGAGCCTTGTTCTTTGCATAAATTCCTTCTAACTTTTCCCAGATCGCATAAGCGGAAATTTCATTAGCAATAATATGAAATAATGAATTCTCCAAAAAAACACCTAATAGCCGCTGCAGTCTTCCTATCCAAAAAAATTTCTACCATCTTCTCTTTCCATAACCCAATTTTTTTCCATTAAGTTTCTCCATATTTTGTCTTATCCATAACCAAACTCTCTTCAAAAAAATTGTGCAGTAGGCTCTGATACCAACTGTTAGAGATTTTCTTAGGATCTCTATACAATTAGATTTTAGAAGAGGTAAGAAGTAAAGAAAAAATAATGGCAAAAAAAATTCCTCCAAATAAAACCTTTATTAATGATTCCAAAAGATTACGAGAAACCCTCAAAATTGAGAACCAATCTCAATCCTCCATGAAATAACTCTCAAAATATTCATATTTATAGCAACTATAAATATAGAATTGTATAGATAAATTTGCTAATATGTTTCACATAATTAGTCATATATATATATATATACACACACACACACACACATATATATATATATATATGATCATATATTTATCTATTTGTTTCCTAAAAATAGGATATGAGAGAAAGTAAATGCATAATTATCTCTCCCTAAATCAAATCTAATGTTTCCTAAAATATTGTTTAGTTAACTAATCAATAAGCCAAATATTATGTTTCATATCTTTGAAAGCTTGATAATTCAATATAGAAGAACTTCAGACAAAAATTAGCGAGGTTCCCTGTTCTTTTGTCTATATTGCACATGTTACATGGTGAGAATTGATTTGGATCCATGACACCCCACGCCCGTTAATGTCATTCACAGAGGGAATGCATTAAGTTTCGTGAAGTGTTATAGGTAAAAAGATGCAGAATATTACAAGACAGATATAAATAAGATAGCAGCTGAAATTCAAATTTTTATTTCAAACACAAATCTTACATCGTGGTCCAAAATACCATAAGTCACAAAAAAACCATTACAACAATATAACTTCTATCTTTTACCATCAGAGTGAATAAATACTTAAAAGAAAACATAATTCCCCAAATAAAAGAGACAAAGCCATAGTAGGGATAAGATCTTGAGCCATACTTCAAAAGCAGCTCTAACAAGATGATATCTTGGTCCTTACTAAGCCTGATGTTTCCTCCCTGAGAACTGGGGGAGGAACGGAAGAAAGAAGAGCAAACAAAAGGGTCGGACATAAGTCTGGCGAGTCTAGTTACTGTTAGCAAGTAAATAAATAAAAGTAGCATGACATGCATATAAAGTGGATAAGAGTGACCACTACATAAATGGCAGGCGTAACAAGGTAGACAGGATAAGATGTATACGTTTCTCTAATGATTACTCTGCACTATTACTAGTATAACCAGAATGAGATGATCCCTTCCACTGTAAGGTGGTGACTTAGGCATACATCCAAATGTAGCCTAACTACTACCCTAATCAATCGGCTCCCTACTCCGTAGATACTCTATGTCGGACCCACAGTAGGATGTATCACATCATAAAGTGGCAACCCCTCGCTGATGTTCACAGCCTCATATCTACAGGTGTCACGGTCGTCTTATCCCCTTCTGCCCGGCTCATGCAACCACATGGCCCGGTTGGTTTGTGTCGCCCACACCGTTCTCCATGTTCGGGTCTCTTACAATCAGTCCAGTAAGCGTGCCCCTTCTCCGACCTAGTACGGAGTACATGTTTTGATACCTACTCAGGGTTACTGGATGAAATGGATCCCACATAATATGACACAAGCTCTCCGCCTTGTCTTGTATCCCCACTAGGTTTTCTTTGGCTATGTATACCACTAGGTGTCTTTAATTACATAAACTTATTATTTCTACAAGTTATGATTACCTTAAAAAGTGTCTTTAATTACATAACTTTATTATTCCAACCGGTCATGTATACTAATGGGTGTCTTTGATTACATAACCTTATCGGGTTAAGTTTGTGGGCCTATATGTAAATATTACCCACCCCCTCCAGACTTGTTCAACCCATCCACTATCCAACCAATTTTACTTAACCCTGACTTTAGTTCACAATTATACAGTCCCTACGGGTTAAATTTGGTTAAGTCATCCAATTTATAACCATCTCCATTTATGGTTTATAATAGGCTAGACCTCCCACATTAAGCCTACAACTTGTTGATACTGGATATACCGGTCGGGTCCACGCAATCTTATTCCACAAGTTGGGCCCAACCTCGTGTCACAGCCAGATTCGTATTTTCTCACTTAGACCTCTCAGATTAGGTTCAACATTTGTAGCTACTGGATATGCCGGTCAGGTTCAGGCAGACTTCCAACATTAATGCAACCTAACCTCATGTCATGAGTGAAATTACAATCCCAAATTGTAATCCTAGGCAATCATTATTAATTAATCAATTAATTAAACCTATGCCCTTATCGGTGTTAATGCCCATTTTACCCAACAATTTGAATTACAAGTCCAATGATGTTTATATTCAAATTATGCCAATATTAACCTTTTTCTCCTGTTCCTTAACTACCGCACTCACAAAATTGGCGGCATGCCTAAGCTAGAAAATAGCCTAGTCATAAAAGATAATAGGGAAAATAATAGGAATATAACCAAAGTGATTTTTTTAACATAACTTGGCATAAACATAAACTAGCATGGTGATAAGGTGAACATATGAGCATAAATCTGATGAACTTGTAGCAAAAACTAGTTCTAACATAACTATGATGTCATAGTGAGCATAATAAGATCTAAATTAACCATTTAGATGTACTAGTTCTAACATAACTATGATGTCATAGTGAGCACAATAAGATCTAAATTAACCATTTAGATGTCAAACTATTCAGATCTAACATAACAGGCACAAGATGATAAACTAGATTCGATTAACAAATTAAATATCCACATAATTTAGGTCCAATAGTATAAAACTAGATCTACACAATTAGGGCTTAAGATTCACATCATAGAATTCCACAAAAGTTACAAAAGATCTAACAAGATAGGGAATTAGATCTGAATCCTAACTAATTTAGAATGTCATATAATCAGAATTTACAATGGATATGATATAATCTAGGCATATGAACAAGTCCAAGTCATAGTCGTGTCATATTTACTTTTAAATATTCAAATCTAAAAGCAACTAGCACAGTGTTAGGACTAGAAAATAGAACTAGAAAAGATTGGATCTTGAATCTCCAATTGATTTGCTTGAGTTGAAGAAGGTAACGCATCCAGATTAGTTCAGATACTGGCATAGTTTGGCCACCATGAATTTTCAATAAAGAAAACAAGAGAAATGACCATGTATATATAGCAGCCAAACCTTCTGATATCGACTACCACGTCAGCCCTAGGGGGGTCGACACCCTGTGGGCGGGTCGAACCTGGTGTCGACACCCCTTAAGGGGGGTCAACCCCGGTGTCGACACCCCTATAGGGGGTTGACCCCCTAGAGCGTGAAATATGCCACCATTTTTTTTTTCAAATTCGAACTGTTTTGGACAAGATTCTGACTCATATATGACTTATGTGTATATATAATTCTTCTGCGCGTGTACAGACTTAAAACTCTCATAACTTCTTCATACGGTGTCCATTTTACGCAAACCAAATGTCTATCTTGACCAGAATTTCGAGACGGACGCAATGGCGCAGTCTCTTTTCCTTAATTCTGAATATTAAATTAATTATTATTTAATCTTTCCTCTTTTAGTTTCGTTAGAAGTTCAAAGTGTTACATTCTCCCCTACTCAAAGGATTCCGTCCCCGAAATATCTAAATGGAGAAGAATGCATGTACTACCATCCATTTCCCACTTACTCGTCCGTCAATCACTGGCATCCATTGTCCTTAAAGACTTCTAATGCTTATATGAATATATGCAGAGGTGTGTGTATATGTCCCAATACTAATGCAAAGATCAGGCGGTCTACTGGTTCAGTTGACCTCCTTAATGCAATGTATGTTAGTGCCATGAATCCAATATGTATGCAAATAAACTTATTATAACATGTAAGTTCTATATATGTGCATACTCATTCGTCCAAGTGCAACATCCATATGGTAATACATCCATTTCCATCCATAAGAAAAAGAAAATGCACACATATCTATATGCAGTATGAGAGTGATTGAGCCGATCTAGTGCCTAATGCGTGTGTAAATGCGTCCACAGGCAACCACTAGCAAACACTTGCATCCACTTACACCCATCAAACATAACATGTCTCAAACACATGTTTATGTCCATAGGATTCCTATCTAAAGGTCGAAAATACTATGGATAAGATATGTTCAATTGGTAGAAACAAGTACATACCCTCAAAAAGGAAAGGGTATGAAGCACGCATTTTGTTTTCGGTCTCCCAGGTCGCATCCTCTAGGTTATCTCGCCATTAAACCTTTAGCAACTTGATCTCTTTATCGTGTAGCTTCCTAACTTCTGATCCAAGGATACGAGAAGGAACCCGTCTGACTGTCGCCTCAGGTTCCACTTCTACCTCTTCCAATACACTCGGCTCAACAACTTTTGTGGTGTCATGCAGGCACTTCCGCAGATGAGAAACGTGGAAAAAATCATGAATACCGGATAGATTTTCTGGGAGCTTTACTATATCGGCGAACTGGCCAATCCTCTCGGTTATGGGAAATGGTCCCACAAACCTAGGTGCCAACTTCCCTACCTATCGGAAGCGAACCACATTCCTCAAAGTTGATACTTTGATAAAAACTATGTCTCCCACTTAAAATTCGATGTCAGTCCTTCTCTTATCTGCATAGGACTTCTGCCTATCTTGAGCTGTCTTCATCCGCCCTCGAACGAAGTTAATCTTTTCGGACGTTTCCCTAACCATATCTGGTCTAAGTATTAATATTTATGTAGATTTCCACCAACAAGTTGGTAATCTATAGGGTCGTCCATATAATGCTTCGAAGGATGCCATGATGATGTTGGATTGATAGCTGTTGTCATAGGCAAACTCTACTAAAGGAAGGTGTTCTTCCCAAGTCCCTCTGAAATCTAGGATAAAAAGCTTCAAAAGATCCTCTAGTATTTTGTATACCCTCTCCGTCTGTCCATCGGTCTGAGGATGATAAGCGGTGCTCAAATACAACTGCGTACCTAATGCTTCTTGCGAGCTCCCCCAAAATTCACTGGTAAAGATGGGGTCATGATCGCTTACGATGCTGGAAGGTACTCCATGAAGACGAACTATCTCACGAACATAATTTGCTGCCAACCATGATGCCGTCCTTTTACTCTTAAGTGGAATAAAGTGGGCGCTCTTAGTGAGTCTATCTACCACAACCCAGATACTGGTGTTGCCTTTCTTCGACCTAGGCAAAGCATCTATGAAATCCATAGAGACGCTCTCCCATTTCCACTGAGGAACCTCCAAAGGATGAAGTAAACCACCAGGCTTTTTTTGCTCAACTTAATTTGCTGGCAAACTAAACATTGAGAAACGAATTCTTCTACATCTTTCTTTATCCCAGCCCAAAAGAAAACCCTTTTCATGTCTCTGTACATCTTGTCACCGCTTGGATGAATAGTCATCTTAGAATGGTAGGATTCTTCTAGGACTGCCTTTATCAAGCTTCCAGTTTTAGGAACACAAAGCCTTCCATCTCGTCGCAACCACCCCTTTTCATCTATGGCATATCTATTGAAGTAACTAGAAGTCTCCCCTTTTCTGAGCTTTTCCATGATGTCTAAAATCTGTGGGACACCTTGTTGCGAAGCTCCTATCTGATCCATAAGAGTTGGTCGTATCTCCAAGGACGCAAAAAAATCAGGCAAAATCTCGATAAAGGGTCTAAAATCAAAAGCTGATATGAACTCCATGCTCTTCCTCTCCACAAACAGAGGACTCAACGCCATCCTCTGCCTACTTAGTGCATCTGCCACCACATTACCCTTGCCAGGGGTATAAGAAATCTCAAAATCATAAGAAGCTAGGAACTCCACCGACCATTATTGCCTTAAATTGAGATCCTTTGGCAAGAACAGATACATGAGAGATATATGATCAGTGTATAACTTGAACTTCTATTCAAGTAAATATTGGCGCCATGTCTTAAGCGCGAATACTATAGCAGCTTGCTCTAAATCATGGGTGGGGTAGTTCTTTCATGAACTCTCAACTGTCTACCCCCATAACACACCACTTTCCCTTCTTGCATCAGAACCGCATCAAGCCCTGTACCACACACATCAATGTAAACGGTAAACACTTTACTCCTATCAGGAAAGGTCAAGACTGGGGCTCTTGTCACAACCCTCTTCAGTCGTTGGAAAGCAGCTTCACAATCTATATCTCATGAAAACGCCAAATTCTTCTTTGTCAGCCTGGTGAGTGGGGCTGATATCTTTGCGAAGTCCTTAATGAACTTCCTGTAATAACCTGCCAACCCAAGAAAGCTTCTCATCTCGGTTGCATTTTTAGGAATCTGCCAATCTTGCACTACAACCACCTTTGCGGGATCTACAGCTATCCCTTCTTTGGAGACCACATGCCCTAAGAATCTCACCTCCTTTCTCCAAAAATGCCATTTGGAGAACTTTTCCTTAAGATGATGGTCCCGAAGAGTTTTCAAAACTTTTATCAAATGTTGGGCATGCTCTTCTTCGCTTTTGGAGAAGATTAAGATATCGTCAACAAAAACCACGACAAATTTTTTTTGAAACTCCCGAAACACCCTACTTATCAAATCAACTAAATAGGCAAGTGCATTCGTAAGCTCAAAAGGAATAACTAACCATTCAAAGAAACCATCTGGAGTCCTAAAAGCTGTCTTGTCTATGCTGTCCTCAGCCACCCTCAACTGATGAAACCCCGTGGCCTAGTCTAACTGGGAAAATACTGAGGAACCAACAAGCTGATAAAATAAATCATCAATCCACGGGAGTGGGTGTCTATTCTTCTTTTTGAGTTTATTCAACTCTCTATTGTCAACACACAAACGAAGCAAACCGTACACCTTAGTTGTGAATACAACCGGAGCACCCAATTTAGATATGCTTCGTCTGATGAATCCTTTCTCAAGTAGCTCCCCTACTTGCTTACTCAGCTCCCTCCTTCCACCCGGAGCCATATGGCACACTGGTAATGCAACTGGCTTTGCATTATCCACCCGATATATATGAAAATCAGTCTCGCGCCTCGGAGGTAAACCCCATACCTCATCAAAACATCGGAAAAATCCCGGACTACTAGAACAGATTGCAGATCATCTATAGATGCATCAAGAAACTCTAGAAAACTATGCATAATCGACACCTGTGGGTCACAAGAAATCTCGAGGGTCCTTCCATGACAAGTCAGAAATCTAACGACCCTCCTCTCACAATCTAGAATGGCACCATACGTGGTAAGCAATCCATTCCTAGAATCAACCCATAGCCCATAAATCCGAGCACATACGCATCGCACGCAAACTTGACGCCTAACACGGATATTTTCAAACCACGACAAATCATAGACAAATGAGCCGAACCACCAATGGGGTTTGAAACAACCACGGGATTCACTACAATACTAGTAATTAAGTGTAGAGATTCAACCACAGAACAAGATATAAATGAATGTGAAGCGCCAGAATCAAAAAGTGTTCTAATAGAATGGGTTGAAAGAGAAATTAAACCTTCCACAGATATTTTTCTACCTCTATCAGGAGCACTGACCGCAAGAGCATGCACCCACCCTTCAGAAGTTACTGCCCTTCGACCTTGTCCCTACGATCCCAGTTTTTTCGGGCACTCCCTAGCAAAGTGTCCGATCTCTCCGTAATGGTAGCAAGAGTTCTTCCTTTGCTTACAGTCTTTGACCAAGTGACCCTCTTTCCCATAATTGTGCCATTTTCTCTTATCATTGGCCTTGTCATTCTTTTCACCTTTCTTATGTTGTTGATGTTGTCGTTGTTGCCCCTTCCTGGGCCACATCTTCTTATTTTGTGATGTTTCCTCACCCTTTACTTCCTTCCTTTCTCCCTTGTCTTCCTCATGCATTAGGGCCATATCGACAAGCTTTTCAAAAGTGGCTCCCATTGGGATATGGGACATGACTAACCCGTGAAGTGGTTCATTCAGCCCTTTAGCAAATCGCAAAGCCCTTTTGTGTGGTGTATCCACCAGCTCTGACCCAAATCTTGATAGCTGGTTGAATTTGTTCACATACTCTTTCACCATCAAGTTTCCTTGCTTAAGTGCTAAGAATCTCTCCATCTGCATGCTTCTCTCAGCTTAGGAGAGAAATTTCATTTCAAACTTTGTCTAAATTCTTTCCAAGTTTCCATCGGGCGCCGAGCTTGGGTGACTTCCCACCAAAATGAGGCTTTATCTTTCAGTAGTTAGGCGGCTAACTGAATCTTTCTTCAATCCTCTACTTCAAAGATTATGAACAAGTCTTTAGTCTCCTTGATCCAATTTCGCGCCTCTACGAATGTCTCGTTCCCATGGAATGAATTCCCTCCCATAGCACGGAAGTCCTTGCAGATCTTAGCGAAATTATTTGCTCTTAGAGGAGGAGGAGGAGGAATGACTGGTGCAGATGGGGGAGGAACATTTCCTTGGCCTTCGGTAGGAGCCTTGGCCTCCAAATACCTACTGAACCATCCGGGTTTCGTGACGCCCTCTGGGATATTAGGAATGTTTTGTTACCCTGACAAGCTGAAAAAGGAAAAGGAAGATATTTAGACAAAGGACCGAAGGATATTATGTAACAACCCGAAAATCTGGGCCAGTTTAAAATTTTTATTTTGGCAATTTTAGCGAATTTTGATTATTTAAAATGAATTATTTTAAATAATATCGACGAGAAATTTATTTTGAATATAATTAGAACGTATATATTTATACGCGTCGTCGTTAGAATATAAATATTTATATATAATTATAAATGGAATTGAAAATGGCGCGGTAGTTCGATAATTCGATTTCAAACTTCAATTGAATGTACCGGGTGCAAAACAATCCGGATTTTAGTGAAACCAAAAACATTAGGATCTAATTGATAATATCTTTCCAACGAATCCGACAAATCAAGATTTCATAGCGGGAATCAAAAGATATGTCCAGTTGAAAATTCTGAATAGTCGCTATGGAATTCAGGCCCTTAAAAATGGGAATTTTGCAAACGACGTCGGATTTCGACGAAACCACTTTTGTTGGGTCCGTGATGTTAAGTTATTGCTAGATTCCAAATTTCATAATTTTTCGAATCAATATGTGAGCGTGGTAAAGGAAAACGCGTTTGACCAGTTTCAGTTGATTTTAATCGACTGGAAAATGGCCATTTTTCTAACGGTCTCAGAATTCGACGAAACTAGTTTTGTTAGGACCGTATCGTCAATACGAAGCTAGAAAATATTTTTCAGGGATTTTTAGAGTTAGTATGTGACCTCGGTAAATTGAAATGTGCGTTCAAATTCAATATATAGAGTTATATGTTGATTTTAACGGAAACTGATCGAAACAGTCGAATCGGCTTGCAGTACATATCCCATTGTGCTCGGAATGGGGGTGAAACGCTATGGACGACAGGCGGTGGGCCTCGTTTAGAGGTCGTATGTAAAAGTCAACTTTTTAAAGTTAAATAATTAAATAATTAAAATAAAAATATAATAAAACTCTTTCTTCGATCCCTTTCCCTCTCACTTTTCATTGACCAGAAAAAAAAACCCCGATTCCTCCCATCGCCCTCCACCGCGGCGGAGCCGCCGCCCGCCGGAGCATCCCCATCGCCTAACACCGGCGATCCCCCTCCCTCCTTCGCATCGATTTCCGCACCCCAGTCCCCCAGAAAAACCCTACAGCCTCGCAATTGAGGAAACCCCCGCACCACCGCCTAGTCCCTCCCTTCCTCCATTCGAAGACCGCCTCCACCTCCCTGACCCTCCGACGCCGCTGATGGCCCCCCCGACGATCGAAAACGGTGAGCGTTTCTTTCTATTCTTTCTTTTATAACCAAGTTTTTATTTTCAGTTTTTATATAAAAATTAAACAGTGATTAAAATCAGGGTTTTTTTAAAAATATATAGCATGATAAAAATTAAATTTTTATTGTAGAAAAAGGTTTAATTTTTATATGAACAAAAAGGTTTAATTTTTATATGAACTAAAAGGTTTGATTTTTAATGAACAAAAGGTTAGATTTTTATAAAGAAGAAAGGTTAGATCTTTGAAAATAAAGATTAGATTTTAGACAATATGAAGTAGAAGTAATAAAAATATGATTTTTATATTTTTAAAGTATTAAAAATATAGTCTTTACTATATAGATGATGTAAAAATATGATTTTTTACTTCGAGAAAAATATAATTTTCATATTATAGAAAGGCGAAATCTTTTTATATAATAGCAAAGTAAAAATTCGATTTTTATATATTGAATAGCGAAGTAAAAATTCGATTTTTATATATTGAATAGCGAAGTAAAAATTCGATTTTTATATATTGAATAGCGAAGTAAAAATTCGATTTTTATATATTGAGTAGCGAAGTAAAAATTCGATTTTTATATATTGAATAGCGAAGTAAAAATTCGATTTTTACATATGTAGTGGCTACGGGCGACGAAAGTGATAAGAGACGAGAAGGACGAAGATTCCTATTTAAGAAGAGTCGTGAAGTTGGGATAGCTATCGGTGAGAATTTCTCACCTTTCAATTTCTTTTCTAGTTATATATATATATACTAGGATGCAGACGGTGCTTAGTAGCACCCGACACAATCGTCCACAGACCATGGACTTGTTTGTTTGGTTGCATAAATTAGTTAGATGCTTTGGTTTGAATTGAATTGTTTGGTGAAATGAAATGGATTTGATTGATGTGTGAATGGCGTGGGCCTTCACTAGACCGGGGATAAGGCTAGGCCTTGTCCCGTTTCTAGTATCGTGCCGTTATGCCGCCGAAATTTTCTAAAATATGTTAGAAAAATAAAAATATCATTTTATTGAATAAATGAACTGAATAGAGCATTCATAAGTTAAATAAAATATTTTATCGTTAAAAATATAGTTTTAACGTGGAAGTGAATAAAATAAAATATTCATTTACAAACCAGACGGTTTGTTTATGTACACCTATTTGAAGGACATTGATTGGGTTGATAGATTTTACACATCGCCCAAATGCACAACTAAAATCTGTGTTTGATTGTTTGAAACCCCACACGGGTGTTGGGATGAAATTTGAAGTTCACTCATCCTGATTGATTAAATATGTCATCGATTGATTGACAGGCTGTTATAAGCGTTAGATATCTATATTTGATGCTTATACAGTGTAGTGCACTTTGGTTGATGGTTGATTATTTTGCAATGCTATTATATACGTGTGATGTAGGAAAATCCATATAATTAACATTATATGGTGATTGATTGGGCCTCATTCCAATTTAGAAGATAAAGAATATTATAAAATAAAGGTTCATGTGTTGACTGTATTCATCCGTTGAGATAAGTCATGAGTTGAACGAAATATTTTAATAATAAAATTTACATCTTTATCAATATAAAATAAAGGTTCATGTGTTGACTGTACTCATCCGTTGAGATAAGTCATGTGTTGAACGAAATATTTTAATATAGAAATATTTGAATAGGAAATATTTGAAAAAGAAATATTTGAAATAGAATATTTGAAAATAGAATGATATGAAGCCGTATTGATTAGAGATGCACCATTTTGACGTGAACGATGTTTATATCGATTTTACTCATTTTAAAATGAATATTGAAAAGTGATTTCGAAATCGCATATTTTGAAATGAAATTTGAATTAAATTGAATAGGAAACGAATTCGAATTGAATATATAACGAATTTGATTTCAATTGAATATATAATGAATTTGATTCAAATAGAAAACCAAATTGAATTGAATCGAATAGAAAACCAATTTGAATTGAATGGAATAGAAAACCAATTTGAATTGAATCGAATAGAAAACCAATTTGAATTGAATCGAATAGAAAACGACTTTGGAATTGAATTAGATTGAAAATGAATTCAAATTGAATTGAAAGCGAATTGAAATGAATTCAAATTGAATTGAAATTTGAATTGAATAGAAATGAATTTTAAAACGAATTTATAAAGGAGAATTCAATTTTGATTTGAATTGAAATGGAAGTTGAAATTGCTTTTGAAACGAATTTAAAACTATTTATATAATTCGTTTTAAATAGAAATCGACGAAATATATATTATATATATTATATATATAATATAATGGCCTGAATAGAACGCGCCGCGCCGCGGCAGTTCGTGAATTTCGACCATTTATTTCAAATGGACATTACGGGAGATCCGACCGTCGGATTCTCCTAAAACCGGAACCGTTGGGTTCGTATCGAAAAGAGCTTTTTAACGAATGTTAGAAATTTGAAATCTAACGGTTGGATTTGGAGATACGTCCAAATCAATTTCGAAAAAGGTCGCTGTAAGTGCAGTTCGATGGCCGTTGATGGAAATCGACTGTACGGGCCTTGATAAAATTATTAAAAATAATAATAATTTGTGTAAAATCATAAGAAAGGATTTGAGAAGAATTGGGATGAAAAAACTCCATATTTGAAAAGATAAAAATAGAATTTTATCGAAGTAAACTAGTTTTGAACTAGAATTATAATTCTATTTATTTTTAAATAAATAAATTGAATTTGAAAAGGGTTTTAAAAATAACCAGAATTTCCAATGATTGCATTAGAGTGGATTTGAATCGAAATTGTCTTCGGAATATTTCGATGTTGGAATTCGTGATTATACAGATGTTGTTATGAAAATTTGAAAGATATATATTTATATCGTTATTTCCAATACGACATTTGTTAATCGTAGGATTTGATATTGAATATAAGCCGATATATTTTCTATTCAGAGCCTTGTATTGAATATCAAATGTGATTTGGGTTTGTCGTGAATGGTGTCTTCACTAACACTGTTCTTGAACCCAGTTGAGAAAAGATTAAATCTTTTTATTTTAGATTTAATGAAGGGTACCAATTAAATGATATTTAATTGGAATTGAATTGATATTGATTTTTGGGTTTATCGTGGACAGTGTTTTAAATAACCCTCGTTCTTTAACCCGATAATTAATGAATGTGATTTTGGGTTTATCGTGAACTGTGTTTTAAATGACACTAATTCTTTAACCCAGTTAAAGATTAAAACTAAGTGGAGTTTTAATGAATCTTTAATTAGATTGAAAAGATTGAAAATGGAGTACCACCAGTTTTGCTCCAGGCGATTGTTAAATCTTTAATTAGATTTGAACGTGAAATGGTAATTGAATTTACCGATAACACCGTGGTGTTAGATATAAAGTATAACCAGTTTTACTTCGTGGGATGAATAGGTTGGGATTGAGAAATTAAAACAAATGATTTCTTCGGTAAGGTTCGCTAATCCCGACTAGTTTGAATTGATATTCAAAAATAGATTAAGAAATAAATTCAAGGAATTTATCTTGGATAAAATTAATGGGAACCTTTCCCTATGAATGTGAAATTTAGAAACTAACTGTCGGTTAGCTAAGCAGAATGGTTTTCTGGATATTGATCTGATGTTGGTTTCGGCCTTTGGGGTTAATAATTGGGGAATTATTCTCTTGATTAATTTACGGTTAGTAACTAATGAATTGGAATGAGGCGTATGTTGTGTTTATGTAACATTTATTTTTAATATACGCGGGTTGTTCGGAAAGGCCGGGTTTATACCCATTCTGAATAACCGATTCGACGATATGTCGAAGATGAAGACGGTGGTTGAAGACCGGAAGTCTTCACATCGTTGGGATAATAACCAATGATCCTGATTGGGCTGTACACCCAAGAGGATGGAAATAGTTGGTGGTCGTCCAGACGTACTTGGAGATGGATGGATATGTGAGGAAAGTGCCTCCGGTTTCGTTCAGACCCAGAACGGACTTGTAAATGGATAGTGTGTCTGACGTTGTATTCCTTTATACTGTATTGGTGATCTCTGCTAAATATATATCTGTTTGGTGACAGAGAATTTATTCTCTTGCTATACACCCTTCTCTGAGACGTATGAGCCTAGAGGTTATATATTGGCAGAAATTAGTGGTACAGTATGGACTGACAATGTGGCATGCTGAGTTGCATGGATCAAGGCTTTTGTTGAAAAGCAAAGTCTTGTGGTTGATGATCAAAGCACGGCCTTATGTGGCGTAGCTTTGTGTAACGTTGATTCACGAGTATCACACCTGGTATGAACCAAAAACGGGAGACGGACATCAGGGAGGACATGCGTTTCTTTCTAGTTAGGAGTGGCGTCAGTGCTTGAACTGGCTGACGAGTTTGACTCATGTGGATGTTGCTTATTATTACTTGCTGAAAAGCGAGGCGCCTCGTGATATCGGTTTCGGCCGATGCTTCTGGTCGGCTGACGGGCCAGGCTTACGCCCCAAAGGGCGGGGAAACGTAGTGTTCAGGCATAATAATCCACATCGGTGGACCGGCCCTGACGATCCAAGGGGCAGTTGCGGCTGTTCCTGAGACACGGGCTAGAGCGTCTCGAATCGGTTGAGGACTATCTTTAGCCTCGGTTCATACCATAAATGATAACCCAACTTCCAATACGACATTTGCGGTTTTAATTGTAGAACTAGTATGGCGACATGATATATGGTACCCATGCCGCCTATGATTAATACTTATGATTTGAAGTTGTTTTATACACTATGCACTTATAATAGTATCAAACGATTTGTTTTAAACGTATCAAGCATTCTTTGGCTGTTATAAGGGAAAACCTTATCCCCCGGCTTGCGTTGCATTGTGTGATAGGACATGGGTCTTATAACAGCTTCATTTTTCTCTATTTTAGCATTGCGCTGTTTGTTTTATGCACTGGTATTCTTGGGAGGAAACCCGTTCCGTGTTATACGGCGTGGTCCCTTGATTTACCTAACTTTAAAATTAAAGATTATTAACTATTTTAGTTCTCACACCAGTCACATGACTGACCTGGAGTTTATTGTTTTAAGCTATACTCTGGGTGCCCCTATTTTGACACGGGCAGCTAGTAGTTTTGGTTTTGCAGATTTATATTCACAGGATCCTGGTTTACAGCTGGAACGGTATCCGGAAAGCTTTGTATCCATATATCTCTTCTAGTTGTGTATTGTATTATTTTCCGCTGCTATGTATTTAAATGTAATTTAAATCTCTGATATTTTTGTGTAATATTTATTTATACTCTGTATATTCTTGTATTCTGATGCATTGTTGTGCATATACAATGAAACGTTCTTTTGTATGTATTCTGTTGTGGCTTGTTCTCGAACTATCCGACGCTTTCCTTTACGGTGAAGTTACGGGTTTTTACAGTTGGTATCAGAGCTTTGGTTTACAAAGCTGAGAGAACAAGGCACATTAGAACCATACGAAAGAATTCATCAGATATTGGATTAGTAATATCCAATTAGAATGACTCGTTAGAGATAGGATCAGTAGTATCCTAGAACGAGTGTGAAGAGTATATTTGTCAAGTGAAAACAATTTTTGTTTTGAAAATCTAAATCAACTATTCGTATTTGATTATTTATTTCATATTGATTAGGACAGTCCAGTATATAAAGATTTTGCATATGCGCCTTGCAAACGTATATTTGAAGTTTTAATATACTGGATAGATATAGAATCACACTCTAGTCGCCCGGAGATGATTCTGATGATAGTTCGAACATCATCAGAATTGGTATTCGTGTTTCGAAGGTGTGATATCTATATATTTCCTATTGACTGGTATGAGAACCAAAATTAGATAGGGCCTATTGTTGTGATTTGGCATCAAAAATCTGATTTTTGACTATGTATCAAAGTTATCAATTTGAAAAGCTAATCAACTAATTGATTGATGTTTGTGTTGTTTGTTTGCTAATTTTTTAGCCATTTAGCCTAATTGAATCACATATTGAATTATATTGAAAATTAGTTGCATTTGCTTGCATATACTTGTACTTACAATTAACAGGTCATAGCAAGGAGGCTAGAGCAGAGAATAAAATTTGTTTGCCCGACAAATAGGTACATGTTTACTACATAATTTACTGTTTTGTTTGGGTGATGATGATTTTATGAGCCTATGGGCTAGCCCTTGGCTTTTTCTTTTTATTTTTGAGATCTGAAGGACCGGGGAAGCTATTTGAGATTTCCCGATGCTCCCATTGCAGGGGAGGTTATGGCGAAATTTTCCGAAAATTTAGGGTGTTAGCCAAATTTTTGAAAATTTGAAAATTCTCAGAAACTGAAAAGTTGGAGAATGAAAGCCAGATCGAACGTAGCGTTGATTGATCAAACCACTTTCGACTTTGTTCCTTTTCGAGGACGAAAAGTTTTAAGTGGGGGAGATTGTAACAACCCGAAAATCTGGGCCAGTTTAAAATTTTTATTTTAGCGAATTTTGATTATTTAAAATGAATTATTTTAAATAATATTGACGAGAAATTTATTTTGAATATAATTAGAACGTATATATTTATACGCGTCGTCGTTAGAATATAAATATTTATATATAATTATAAATGGAATTGAAAATGGCGCGGTAGTTCGATAATTCGATTTCAAACTTCAATTGAATGTACCGGGTGCAAAACAATCCGGATTTTAGTGAAACCAAAAACATTAGGATCTAATTGATAATATCTTTCCAACGAATCCGACAAATCAAGATTTCATAGCGGGAATCAAAAGATATGTCCTGTTGAAAATTCTGAATAGTCGCTATGGAATTCAGGCCCTTAAAAATGGAAATTTTGCAAACGACCTCGGATTTCGGCGAAACCACTTTTATTGGGTCCGTGATGTTAAGTTATTGCTAGATTCCAAATTTCATAATTTTTCGAATCAATATGTGAGCGTGGTAAAGGAAAACGCGTTTGGCCAGTTTTAGTTGATTTTAATCGACTGGAAAATGGCCATTTTTCTAACGGTCTCAGAATTCGACGAAACTAGTTTTGTTAGGACCGTATCGTCAATACGAAGCTAGAAAATATTTTTCAGGAATTTTTAGAGTTAGTATATGACCTCGGTAAATTGAAATGTGCGTTCAAATTCAATATATAGAGTTATATGTTGATTTTAGCGGAAACTGATCGAAACAGTCGAATCGGCTTGCAGTACATATACCATTGTGTTTGGAATGGGGGTGAAACGCTATGGACGACAGGCGGTGGGCTTCGTTTAGAGGTCGTATGTAAAAGTCAACTTTTTAAAGTTAAATAATTAAATAATTAAAATAAAAATATAATAAAACTCTTTCTTCGATCCCTTTCCCTCTCACTTTTCATTGACCAGAAAAAAAAACCCGATTCCTCCCATCGCCCTCCACCGCGGCGGAGCCGCCGCCCGCCGGAGCATCCCCATCGCCTAACGCCGGCGATCCCCCTCCCTCCTTCGCATCGATTTCCGCACCCCCCTCCCCCTGAAAAACCCTATAGCCTCGCGATTGAGGAAACCCCCGCGCCACCGCCTAGTCCGTCCCTTCCTCCGTTCGAAGACCGCCTCCACCTCCCTGACCCTCCGACGCCGCTGATGCCCCCCCGATCGAAAACGGTGAGCGTTTCTTTCTATTCTTTATTTTATAACCAAATTTTTATTTTCAGTTTTTATATAAAAATTAAACAGTGATTAAAATCAGGGTTTTTTTAAAATATATAGCATGATAAAAATTAAATTTTTATTGTAGAAAAAGGTTTAATTTTATATGAACAAAAAGGTTTAATTTTTATATGAACAAAAAGGTTTAATTTTTATATGAACTAAAAGGTTTGATTTTTAATGAACAAAAGGTTAGATTTTTATAAAGAAGAAAGGTTAGATCTTTGAAAATAAAGATTAGATTTTAGACAATATGAAGTAGAAGTAATAAAAATATGATTTTTATATTTTTAAAGTATTAAAAATATAGTCTTTACTATATAGATGATGCAAAAATATGATTTTTTACTTCGAGAAAAATATAATTTTCATATTATAGAAAGGCGAAATCTTTTTATATAATAGCGAAGTAAAAATTCGATTTTTATATATTGAATAGCGAAGTAAAAATTCGATTTTTATATATTGAATAGCGAAGTAAAAATTTGATTTTTATATATTGAATAGCGAAGTAAAAATTCGATTTTTATATATTGAATAGCGAAGTAAAAATTCGATTTTTATATATTGAATAGCGAAGTAAAAATTCGATTTTTATATATTGAATAGCGAAGTAAAAATTCGATTTTTACATATGTAGTGGCTACGGGCGACGAAAGTGATAAGAGACGAGAACGACGAAGATTCCTATTTAAGAAGAGTCGTGAAGTTGGGATAGCTATCGGTGAGAATTTCTCACCTTTCAATTTCTTTTCTAGTTATATATATATACTAGGATGCAGACGGTACTTAGTAGCACCCGACACAATCGTCCACAGACCATGGACTTGTTTGTTTGGTTGCATAAATTAGTTAGATGCTTTGGTTTGAATTGAATTGTTTGGTGAAATGAAATGGATTTGATTGATGTGTGAATGGCGTGGGCCTTCACTAGACCGGGGATAAGGCTAGGCCTTCTCCCGTTTCTAGTATCGTGCCGTTATGCCGCCGAAATTTTCTAAAATTTGTTAGAAAAATAAAAATATCATTTTATTGAATAAATGAACTGAATAGAGCATTCATAAGTTAAATAAAATATTTTATCGTTAAAAATATAGTTTTAACGTGGAAGTGAATAAAATAAAATATTCATTTACAAACCAGACGGTTTGTTTATGTACACCTATTTAAAGGACATTGATTGGGTTGATAGATTTTACACATCGCCCAACTGCACAACTAAAATCTGTGTTTGATTGTTTGAAACCCCACACGGGTGTTGGGATGAAATTTGAAGTTCACTCATCCTGATTGATTAAATATGTCGATCGATTGATTGACAGGCTGTTATAAGCGTTAGATATCTATATTTGATGCTTATACAGTGTAGTGCACTTTGGTTGATGGTTGATTATTTTGCAATGCTATTATATACGTGTGATGTAGGAAAATCCATATAATTAACATTATATGGTGATTGATTGGGCCTCATTCCAATTTAGAAGATAAAGAATATTATAAAATAAAGGTTCATGTGTTGACTGTACTCATCCGTTGAGATAAGTCATGAGTTGAACGAAATATTTAATAATAAAATTTACATCTTTATCAATATAAAATAAAGGTTCATGTGTTGACTGTACTCATCCGTTGAGATAAGTCATGTGTTGAACGAAATATTTTAATATAGAAATATTTGAATAGGAAATATTTGAAAAAGAAATATTTGAAATAGAATATTTGAAAATAGAATGATATGAAGCCGTATTGATTAGAGATGCGCCATTTTGACGTGAACGATGTTTATATCGATTTTACTCATTTTAAAATGAATAGTATGCCTGAGGCACTAAAAATGTAGACATGCCACGGCTCGTTCAAGTATAAACTCAACCATTGCATCAATTACGAACAAACACGATCATTACTGATTGAAGAGAAAATAAAATTCTTAAAATTCTGTAGTTCATTACTGAAGCATCAGTCTTGTACATGGTCAGTTACAAACCAGAATTGAACTACAAAATTGTAAGAATTAGACTGATGCTTCAGCAGGCGGATATTGTAAGAATTCTGAAGCATACCACCAGCCAACCATAAAAATAAGCAAAAATACATACCAGTAGTGTGTGTCTGTATACGATCTCCGATTTGCACAATTTGTAAGGCCCTTGGACAACAAAAACATGAAATTAAGAAGCCATGTTCTTCACTTTGCTAGGTGGAAGGCGTATTCGTCTTTATGGACATCATCTCTACACCAACGAACATCAAAATCTTGATTTCCCATTCCATAAGCATGCTGGATATCATTCAATCTTCATTTTCATATTCTCTTTCGAGTTCACACCAGTCTTTCGTCAATTTCTTGATAACATTGGGGCACATCTTATCAATTGGATCTTCTGTATAAAACACCTGTTTTACTTGTAAAGCCATAACATAAGGATCACATTTCTGGCACAATCGATTAAAATTGACACGAGTCAACCCATATAAATCTTCTTTCTCTTCTTAGTACCGACAACACTTAAATAAAACCACATAAATTCTCCCTAATAATCTATTTCTAATATTTCTTCAATTGATCCATAGTAATTAACTTCACCAACCAATGGCTTTAGATCTTTCGAACTCGCAAAGCTAGTAGTCAAGGCTGTCAAAAATACACCACTATTTTGTGTTGTACATTTGGCATCTCTGAACCTTGTATAAAATCTGTATCCATTGATAACATATCCAGTAAACTTCTTAGCTCTTGGAAGAGGCCCCATTGCAAGCAATTGTACTTTTTTTGAAATGTCCTCCTTTTTCCCAACCTCTTCATTTGTGCCTTCTGCAAGGATTTTTATAAAATATAATGGGGACGACCCCCCTTCTTAACACCTTCGTGTACTGAAATGTTTAAAATATACAGTTAAGTGGACGACCTTGGTTTTTTAACTCTGGTAAAATGATGTTTGAAATATTTAATAATAAAACGATGTTAGAAACAAGCATGGTTTATAATTTAATTATAAAACGAACTGCAGCGGCGCTGCAGTTCATAAGATAACGTTTTGAACTTCAAGTGGTTTTACAAGATCCAATTTAAGTCGGATTTCCTCACAACAAGACACGTTCGCATGTAATTGACAATATTTTTCTAGTGGAAGAGAAAAAAATGGGTTTTCATGTTGTAGATTTTGTTTTACGTCCAAATCAAAATTTCAAATAGTCGTCGTGGAATTGGTTTATAAAATATAGTGTTTACATATTTAAAATAAAGGATTTTTATAAAATATAATGGGATGACCCTCTTTTTTAACTCCTTCGTGTATTGAAATGTTTAAATTATACGGGTAAGTGGACGACCCTGGTTTTTTAACTCTGGTTAAATGATGTTTGAAACATTTAATAATAAACGATGTTAGAAACAAGCAGGGTTTATAATTTAATTATAAAACGAACTGCAGCGGCGCTGCAGTTCATTAGATAACGTTTTAAACTTCAAGTGGTTGTATGAGATCCAATTTAAGTCGGATTTCCTCACAACAAGACACGTTCGCATCTAATTGATAATATTATTCTGGTAGAAGAGAAAAAATGGGTTTTCATGTTGTGGATTTTGTTTTACATCCAAATCAAAATTTCAAATAGTTGCCATGGAATTGGTTTATAAAATATAGTGTTTACATATTTAAAATAAAGGATTTTCATAAAATATAATGGGGACGACCCTACTTTTTAGCTCCTTCGTGCACCGAAATGTTTAACTTATACGGGTAAGTGGACGACCCTGGTTTTTTTAACTCTGGTTAAACGATGTTTGAAATATTTAATAATAAAACGATATTAGAAACAAGTAGGGTTTATAATTTAATTATAAAATGAACTACAACGGCGCTGCAGTTCGTAAGATAACGTTCTGAACTTCAAGTGGTTATACGAGATCCAATGTAAGTCGGATTTCTTCACAACAAGACACGTTCGCATCTAATTGGCAATATTTTTTTCTAGTGGAAGAGAAAAAGAATGTGTTTTCATGTTGTAGCTTTTGTTTTACGACCAAATCAAAATTTCAAATAGTCGTGGTAGAATTGGTTTATAAAATATAGTGTTTTTTATATAAAATAAAGGATTTATATCAAATATATTGGGGACGACCCTCCTTTTTAACTCCTTCGTGTACTGAAATGTTTAAATTATATGGGTTAGTGGACGACCCCAGACCCACACTCTGGTTTTCCCTATATATACTGGTTTCTCTAAAACCCTTTATTGCAATTTATTTTCTTCCAGCCGCCATCTCCTTCCTCTTTCCCCATTTCAGCCTACTACTTGATAAGAAAATAGTATAGTTGCCTTTTTGGAGTATGTTGGAACAGGAAAAATAAAGTGTAGCCTCCAACATGGACAAATGGGAAAATGACGATGAGGGGATAGCAAATCAAAGACCTGGAAAAGAAATGGTTGTTGAAGGGTGTGTTCTCAAGCCACTACATCTGGGTGGATCCAACCCTGTATGTTGTTATGGAGAATAATCGGTCGTCGTTGTTTCAAAGACCCAAAAAAATGTTAGTCGCCGATTTTTTGGTTGTGCAGCCTACCTGGACCACAACGTTTTTCCTGATGAAATTGATTGTTGTTGCTTTAAGCAGTGGATTGGCCCTCCGATGTGCGAACATTGAGTTCTATATGGATTGGAAGCGCAAGCCGAAATATGACATTTGAACAAGAATGTTGCTGAGGCAGCTAGAGCTGGATTTTTCGCACGTCCGTGGTAGGCGTGGGTGGAAATTATCTTATTTTTTATTATTGTACCATTAAATTTGATGTTTATGTGTTCAATTTTTGTAGTTCATTCGATTGTACTTTGGCATTTCTTCATGTTGTAATTGTCGTTGTTGCAAGCTTCTAAGTTATGTAATGCAAAATATTTATGTATTGAAAGTCCAATGCTCTAAACGTTTGTGATGGAGAACCTCCACAATGCACTAGTCACTTTCACTGGAGCCATGACAGAGAACATACACTACGCACTATTTACTGTCCAATTAAAGAGCATTCATACCAATAAAGGAGTGCTCTATCCAATAAAGGTGCACTCTTTCCAATAAAGGTGCACTCTGTCCAATAAAGGGGCACTCAGTCCAATAAAGGAACACTCTTTCCAAAAAAGGAGCACTTTGTCCAATAAAGGAACGCTCTGTCCAATAAAAAGCACTCGTACCAATAAAGGAGCACCATGTCGATAAAAGCGGCTCTGTCCAATAAATGAGCACTCTGGCCAATAAAGGAGCACTCTGTTACGACCCGAACTTCCCCGGTCTCCGAAGAGAAGAGAAAGAACGAATTGTATTGAGAACAGGACAAACCAGAACGCAGACGGAAGAACATTTCATTGTTAATTACAACAATTCCATCAGAATACAAGAATATACCGAGTATGAATGAATATTACACATTATAAAACATCAGATATTACAATACATTACAAAGCAACGGAATATAATACAAAATACAACTGAATGAAATATACGGATACAAAGCTTTCCGGATATCATTCCAGCTGTAAACCAGAACCCTGTGAATATAAATTTGCAAAACCAAAAGTACTAGTTGCCCGTGTCGAAATAAGGGCACCTAGAGTTTAGGTTAAAACAATAAACTCTAGGTCAGTCATGGGACTGGTGTGAGAACTAAAACAGTTATTTAAAACTTTACTTTATCAGATATATCAAGGGACCACGCCGTATAACACGTAACGGGTTTCCTCCCAAGAATACCAGTGCATATAACAAAACAACGCAATGCTTTTTGGAAAAATGAAGCTATTATAAGACCCAGGTCCTATCACACAATGCAAAGCAAGCCGGGGGATAGGGTTTTCCCATATAATAGCCAAACATGCTTAGTACGTTTAAAACAAATCATTTGATACTATTATAAGTGCATAGTGTATAAAACAATTTCAAATCATAAGTATCAATCGTAGACATCATGGGTACCATATATCATGTCGCCATACTAGTTCTACAATTAAAACCGCAAATTTCACGAATTTGGAAATTGGATTTCCATCTGTGAACTAAGGCTAGGGATCGTCCTCACCGTCTTCGAGACTCTCTAGCACAAGCCTCAGGGTCAGAGCGCATCGACCCTTGGATTGTCAGGGCCGGTCCACCGATGTGGATTAAAATTCCTGAACACTACGTTTCCCCGCCCTGTAACAACCCGAAAATCTGGGCCAGTTTAAAATTTTTATTTTGGCAATTTTAGCCGAATTTTGAACATTTAAAATGAATTATTTTAAATAATATCGACGAGAAAATTTATTTTGAATGGAATTCGAACGTATATATTATATACGTCGACGTTAGAATATAAATAATTATATATAATTATAAATAGGAATTGAAAATGGCGTGGTAGTTCGATAATTCGATTTCAAACTTCAATTGAATGTACCGGGTGCAAAACAGTCCGGATTTTAGTGAAACCAAAAACATCAGGATCTAATTGAGAATATCTTTCCAACGAATCCGAAAAATCGAGATTTCATTGCGAGAATCAAAAGATATGTCCAGTTGAAAATTCTGAATAGTCGCTATGGAATTCAAGCCCTTAAAAATGGGAATTTTGCAAACGACCTCGGATTTCGACGAAACCACTTTTGTTGGGTCCGTGATGTCAAGTTATTGCTAGATTTCAAATTTCATAATTTTTTGAATAAATATGTGAGCGTGGCAAAGGAAAACGCGTTTAACCAGTTTCAGTTGATTTTAATCGACTGGAAAATGGCCATTTTTCCAACGGTCTCAGAATTCAATGAAATTAGTTTTGTTAGGACCATATCGTCAATACGAAGCCAGAAAATATTTTTATGGAATTTTTCGAGTTAGTATGTGACCCCAGTGAATTGTAATGCACGTTCAAATTCACTATATAGAGTTATATGTTGATTTTGACGAAAACTGATCGAGACGGTAGAATCAGCTTATGGTACATATCCCATTGTGTTCGGAATGGGGGTAAAACGCTACGGACGACAGGTGGTGGGCCTCGTTTAGAGGTCGTATGAAAAAGTCAACTTTTTGAAAGTTAAATAATTAAAAATTAAAAACCCTCTCTTCTCCCCTTCAAAACCGCTGCCCCCCCTTTCATCGTTTCATTCAGAACGATTAGAAAAAAACCTTTAAATGCGGAAGACCGCGACGCGCCGCCGCCTGATGCGCATGCCCCGCCCACCGACGCTCCTCCAGCCGACCTCCCCCACGCGCTAAGCTCCTCCTTCCTCCTCTCGTGCTCCCTTCTCTCTCGCTGCAACGATTAACCACGAAGCCCTAGGCCGATTTGGCCACCACCACCTACCCCAAACGCCCTCCCCTGGCCTCCCACCTCGACTACCGGGCCTCCTCCTCCTCCACAGCGCCTCCTCCGCTGACAAAAAACCCCACAACCTTTTTTTTTTTCCAAAACAAGTGAGCCCCCTCCCTTCTTTTTCTTCAATGATAAAGGTAAATTTAATTTTGTTATTTCATATATTTTGTTTTCTTCGATATAAATAAAAATGGGATCTTTATTCGTGATAAGGATTAGATTTTTCCTTCGTTAATCAAAAATAGATTCTTATGGGTATAAGGATATGATTTTTAATTCATATCATGACGATAAAGATTAGGTTTTTAAAATAGAGGAGATAAGATTTTTAAGAATAAAAAAATATAATCTTTTATATTGTAGAAGGATACAAATATGATTTTTACATTATAGAAGTGTTAAAAATTTGATCTTTATATATGTAGTGAATCAAAAATAGAATTTTTATCTATATAGTAGCGACGTAAAAATAGAATTTTTATCTATATAGTAGCGAAGTAAAAATAGAATTTTTATCTATATAGTAGCGATGTGAAAATAGAATTTTTATCTATATAGTAGCGATGTGAAAATAGAATTTTATAGTAGCAATGTAAAAATAGAATTTTTATCTATATAGTAGCGATGTGAAAATAGAATTTTTATCTATATAGTAGCGATGTGAAAATAGAATTTTTATCTATATAGTAGCGATGTGAAAATAGAATTTTTGTCTATATAGTAGCGATGTGAAAATAGAATTTTTATCTATATAGTAGCGATGTGAAAATAGAATTTTTATCTATATAGTAGCGATGTAAAAATAGAATTTTTATCTATATAGTAGCGATGTGAAAATAGAATTTTTATCTATATAGTAGCGATGTGAAAATAGAATTTTTATCTATATAGTAGCGATGTAAAAATAGAATTTTTATCTATATAGTAGCGATGTAAAAATAGAATTTTTATCCATACAGTAGCAATGTAAAAATAGAATTTTTATCTATATAGCATCGATGTAAAAATAGAATTTTTATCCATATAGTAGCAATGTAAAAATAGAATTTTTATCTATATAGCAACGATGTAAAAATAGAATTTTTATCTATATGGCATCGATGTAAAAATAGAATTTTTATCTATATAGCATCGATGTAAAAATAGAATTTTTATCTATATAGCAACGATGTAAAAATAGAATTTTTATCTATATAGTAGCGGTGTAAAAATAGAATTATTATCCATATGGAGTGATTATAAAAATATGATTTTTATATACATAGCAACAATATAAAAATGTGATTTTTATATATGTAGTGGCTACGGGCAACGAAAGTGACAAAAGGCGAGAACGGCGATGATTTCCTACAATAGAAGTGTCGTGGAGTTGGGATAGCTAGTCGGTGAGAACTTCTCGCTCTAAATTCCTTTTTTTTCTAGTTATATATATATATACTAGGATGCAGACGGTGCTTAGCAGCACCCGACACCCGTCATCCACAGACCATGGATGGCTTGTTGTTTGATTGATGTGTTGTGAAAATTTGTTTGTGATGTTGATGTGAAAGCGATAATAAAATGTAGATAGTTGAAATGAATTAATTGTCGTTAAAAATAAATTTTTTAATGTGAAAGTGAATAAATGAATATTTATAAACAAATCGGCCGATTTATTTATATACACTGATTTGACTGATATTGATTGGGATGATAAATTTAACACGTCGCCCAACTGCACAAATAAAAATCTGTGTTTGTTGATTTTAAACCCCACACGGGTGTTGGGATGATATTTGGGTTCACTAATCCCAATTATTTAATTGTATGTCGATCGATGGATCGACAGGCTGTGTAAGCGTTGATTATTTATATTTAATGCTTATGCAGTTGTGTGGTGCACCTTGGATGATGGTTGATTGTTTATCATTGCTATTATATACATGTGTTGTATGGAATCCATATAATTAACATTATATGGTGATTGATTGGGCCTCATTCCAATCGGGAAAATAATGAGTATTATAAAAGAAAAGTTATGCATTGAATATAAAAATAGTCATGTGTTGACGATATTCATGTGTTGACGATATTCATGTGTTGACGATGTTCATGTGTTGAGTAAAATATTTTAATAATAAAATTTACATCTTTATCATATTTAAAATTAGAACTACTTCACGGTGGAGTCTGATTGAAAATCAAACGATAGATACCATAATTTTATAAAATATTTTACATAATAAAAATAGTCGTATGTTGACAGTACTCATATATATTCATTTGTTGAATAGAATAACGAATTTATTGAAATATATATAGCCGTATTGATTAGAGTTGCGCTACTTTGACGTGAACGATATTTATATCGATTATATTCGTTTTTATAATGAATATAGAAAAGTGGTGATTTCAAAATATAACTTTTTGAAAATATTATCATTTATATAGTAATGATATGAAATATTCAATTTTGATTAGAAATTGAATATAGAGTTGAAATGGTTTTGAAAACGAATTTAAAACGATTTATAAAATACGTTTTAAAAAGGAAATCGACGAAATATAGATAATATATATATATTATATATATATGGTCTGAATAGAACGCGCCGCGCCGCGGCAGTTCGTGAATTTCGACCATTGACTTCGAATTGACGTTGCGGGAGATCCGACCGTCGGATTCTCCTAAAACTGGAACCGTTGGGTTCGTATCGAAAAGAGCTTTCAAATGAATATTAGAAATTTGAAATCTAACACTTGGATTTGGAATTATGTCCAAATCAAATTTGGAAAAGTTCGCTGTAAGTGCAGTTCGATGGCCGTTGATGGAAATCGACTGTATGGGCCTTGATAAAATTATTAAAAATATCTGTAATTTGTGTGAAATCATAAGAAATGATTTGAGAAAATTTGGGCTGAAAAATTCCATATTTGAAAAGATAAAAATAGATTTTTATCGAAATGAACTAGTTTTGAACTAGAATTAAAATCAATTTATTTTTGAAATAAATAAATTGAATTTGAAAGTGATTTTAAAAATAATCAATATTCCCAATATGTGAATTGGACTGGAGTTGAATCGAAATTGTCTTCGGAATATTTCAATGTCGGATTTCGTGACTATACAGATATTGTTATGGGAATTTGAAAGATATATTTTATATCGTTATTTCCAATACGATATTTGTTGGTTTCAGAATTTGATATTGAATATAAGTCAGTATATTTTCTATTCAGAGCCTTGTATTTAATATCAAATGTGATTTGGGTTTATCGTGAATCGTGTTTTAGATGACATTGGTTCTTTAACCCAGTTAAAGGCAAGATGTTGATTTTTGAAAGGATTAAAACTAAGTGGAGTTTTAATGAATCTTTAATTAGATTGAAATGTAAATTGATAATTTAAATTATCAAATCTGAAAGGTGATCAAGAATGGAGTACCACCGGTTTTGCTCCAAAGCGATAGTTGAATCTTTAATTAGATTTGAACGTGAAATGGTAATTAATTTTACCGATAACACCTTAGTGTTAGATATGGAGTATTACCAGTTTTGCTCCATGGGATGAATAGGTTGGGATTGGGAAATAAAATAAATAATTACTTCGGTGTGGTTCGCTAATCCCGACTAGTTTGAAATGATATCCAAAGAAAGATTAAAGAATCAATTTAGAAGAATTTATCTTGGATAAAATTAATGGGAACCTTTCCCTAAGAATGTGATTTTGTGAATAAAAGAATATTCTGAATTGGAATGAGGGGTTTGTTGTGTTTGTGCAACATTTGTTTATCATATACGTGGGTTTTTCAGAAAGGCCGGGTTATACCCATTCTGAATAACCGATTCAACGAGATGTCGAAGATGAAGACGGTGGTTGAAGATCGGAAGTCTTCACATCGTTTGGGTGGTTACTGATGATCTCGATTGGGCTGTATACCCAAGATGAGGGAAACAGTGGGTGATCGCCCAGACGTACTTGGAGATGGATGGATATGCGAGGAAAGTGCCTCCGGTTTCGTTCAGACCCAGAACGAACTTGCAAATGGATTGTGTGTCTGACATTGGATTTTATTCTGTGTTGATTGATTTCTATTAAATATACATCTGTTTGGCAGCGGAGAATTTATTCTCTTGCTTAACGCCCTTCTCTGAGACGTACGAGCTCAGAGGTTGTATATAGATGGATATCAGTCGCATGGAGTGAATTGTCATTGTGGCACGCGTAAGTGGCAATTGATCAAGGCTTCTGTTGAAAAGCAAAGTCTTGTGGTTGATGACCAAAGCATGGCCTGTGTGGCTTAGCTTTTTGTATAACGTGAATTCGCGAGCCTCACACCACGGTATGAGTCAAAAACGGGATAGTGACTACAGGGAGAGCACAACGTTTCTTTCTAGCTAGGGTGGTGTCAGTGACCTACCAGCCCTGACATTTATATACTTTTCACCTGTGTGGTTGTTGGAATGTGAGGCACCTCGGATATAGGTCTGTAATGACCGGGAAACGTGTGTTCAGGAATAACTAATCCTCAAAAGTAAGAGAGGACCTGCCCTGAAGATCCAAGGATCAGAGTGGGGTCCTGGGACATTTGCTAGAGTGTCTCGAACGCGGAGAGGAGCTTGCCCATTGCCTCGGCTCATGACGGAAATCCAATTTCCAATACGTGATAGTGCGGTTTTATTTGTAGAACCTAGTATGGCGACATAGTGGTATGGGTCATTCATGCCGCCTATGATTGATATTTATGATTGAAATTGTTTTGACACTATACACATATAATAGTATCAAATAATGTGTTTTAAACGTATCAAGCATGCTTTGGCTGTTATAAGGTAAAAACCCTATCCTCCGGCTTGCGTTGCATTGTGTGATGGGACCTGGGTCTTATAACAGCTTCATTTTTCTTTATTTAGCATTGCGCTATTTGTTTTATGCACTGGTATTCTTGGGAGGAAACCCGTTCCGTGTCATACGGCGTGGTCCCTTGATTTACCTAACTTTAAAAATAAAGATTAATAACTGTTTTAGTTCTCACACCAGTCACATGACTGACCTGGAGTTTATTGTTTTAACCTAAACTCTGAGTGCCCCTATTTTCGACATGGGCAGCTAGTAGTTTTGGTTTTGCAGATTAATATTCACAGGATCCTGATTTACAGCTGGAACGATGCTCGGAAAGCTCTGTATCCGTACATTATTTCTAGTTGTGCTTTTGTATTATCTTCCGCTACGATGTATTTAAATGTAATCTAAATCTCTGATATTATTCGAATGTATTTTATTCATTTATGCTCTGTATATTCTTGTATCTGATGGAATTGTTGTAATAACAATGAAATGTTCTTCCGTCTACGTTCCAATTTGTCCTGTTCTCAAAACGATCAGGGGTTTCGAACGGTCTTAGTCGGTTTAACGATCGATTCGGATTGAGCGAAATTCCTTGCCCTTACACGCCCTATGGGGCGTAAATGAGCCAACGAATGACTCCATCGGACCCGGATCGTCCGATCTAACCGAGGCGCCTCGCAACCGCAACAAACACATAAGTCAAACTCGTTAGGGCGTGTAAAACCACTGACGCCACTTCTAACTAGAAAGAAACGCATGTCCTCCCTGAGGTCCTCTCCCGTTTTTGGTTCACAACCGGGGTATGAGGCTCGCGAATTCACATTACACAAAGCTATGCCACACAGGCGATGCTTTGATCATCAACCACAAGACTTTGCTTTTCAATAGAAGCCTCGATCTATTGCCACTTAGCATGCCACACAGGCAATTCACGCTAAGCAATTGATATCAATCACACAGAATGAAATCCGATGTCGGACACACGGTCCATTTACAAGTTCGTTCCGGGTCTGAACGAAACCGGAGGCACTTAGTACCCCGCATATCCATCGATCTCCAAGTACGTCTGGATGATCACCAACTGATTCTCTCCTCTTGGGTGTACGGCCCAATCAAGATCATCAGTAATTATCCAAACGACGTGAAGACCTCCGGTCTTCAACCACCATCTTCACCTTCGACTTATCGTCGTATCGGTTATCCAGAATGGGATCAACCCGGTCTTTCTGAATAACTCGCGTATATAATAAACCAGTGTTACACAAACACAACATACACCTCATTCCAATTCATCAGTCACTAACCGTAAATTAACAAGAGAATAATTCCCCAAATATTAACCCCGAAGGCCGAAACTAACATCAGATCAATATCCCAAAAACCATTCTGCTTAGCTAACCGACAGTTAGTTTCTAAATTTCACATTCTTAGGGAAAGGTTCCCATTAATTTTGTCAAAGATAAATCCTTTAAATTTATTCTTTAATCTACTTTTGAATATTACTTCAAACTAGGCGGGATTAGCGATCCATACCGAAGTGATCATTTATTTTATTTCCCAATCCCAACCTATTCATCACATGAAGTAAAACTGGTAATACTTCATATCTAACACCACGGTGTTATCGGTAAATTCAATTACCATTTCACGTTCAAATCTAATTAAAGATTTAACTATCGCCTGGAGCAAAACTGGTGATACTCCATTCTCGATCTTTTCAATCTAATTAAAGATTCATTAAAACTCCACTTAGTTTTAATCTTTAACTGGGTTAAAGAATCGATGTCATTTAAAACACGGTTCACGATAAACCCAAAATCACATCACATTTCAATCAGTCCCTAACCGTAAATTAGCAAGTGAGCAATTCCCTAAGTATTAACCCCGAAGGCCGAAACCAACATCAGATCAATACCCCAGAAATCATTCAACTTAACTAATCTCTGGTTGGTTTCTGATTTTCTTAACTCCTTTGGGACTAGGAACAGTATTATTGAAGATACCGTTCACGACAACCCAAAATCACATTCCATTAATTATCGGGTTAAAGAACAAGTGTTATTTAAAACACTGTTCACGATAAACCCAAAAATCAATACCAATTCAATTCCAATTAAATATTATTTAATTGGTACACTTCATTAAATCTAAATAAAAAGGTTTAATCTTTCTCAACTGGGCTTAAGAACAGTGTTAATGAAGACACCATTCACGACAAACCCAAATCACATTTGATATTAAATACAAGGCTCTGAATAGAAAATATATCGGCTTATATTCAATAACAAATTCTATGACTAACAAATGATGTATTGGAAATAACGATATAAATGTATATCTTTCAAATTTCCATACCAACATCTGTATAATCACGAAATCCAACATCGAAATATTCCAAAGACAATTTCGATTCAAATCCATTCCAATTCAATTACTGGAAATTCTGGTTACTTTTAAAATCCTTTTCAAATTCAATTTATTTATTTAAAAATAAATAGAATTACAATTCTAGTTCAAAACTAGTTCATTTCGATAAAAATCTATTTTTATCTTTTCAAACATGGAGTTTTTCATCCCAATTCTTCACAAATCATTTCTTATGATTTTACACAAATTATTACTATTTTTAATAATTTTATCAAGGCCCGTACAGTCGATTTCCATCAACGGCCATCGAACTACACTTACAACGACCTTTTCCAAATTTGATTTGGACATACTTCCAAATCCAATCGTTAGATTTCTAATTTCTTATATTCGTTAGAAAGCTCTTCTCGATACGAACCCAACGGTTCCGGTTTTAGGAGAATTCGACGGTCGAATCTCCCGCAATATCCATTCGAAGTCAATGGTCGAAATTCGCGAACTGCCGCGGCGCAGCGCGTTCTATTCAGGCCATTATATTATATATATAATATATACTTCGTCGATTTCCTTTTAAAACGAAATTTATAAATTGTTTTAAACTCGTTTTCGAAAAGATTTCAACTTCCTTTTTAAATTCAAATCAAGATTGAATTTTTCAATATAAATTCATTTTAATTTCATTTCAAATCGACTTCAATTTGAATCGATTTCAATTCAATTTCAATTCGATGAAATTCAATTAAAAACGATTTCAATTCTATTTCAATTTAATTCGAATTTCAATTCTATTCAGTTTAATTCGAATTTCAATTCTTTTCAATCTAATTCGAATTTCTATTCTTTTCAATATAATTCGAATTTCATTTCAAAATATTCGATTTTGAAATCACTTTTCAATATTCATTATAAAAACGAATATAATCGATATAAATATCGTTCACGTCAAAATGGTGTCAATCTAATCAACACGGCTTCATATATCCTATTTTCAAATATTCTATTTCAAATATTTCTTTGTCAAATATTTCTATTTCAAATATTTCTATTTCAAAACTGGAATGAGGCCCAATCAATTACCATATAATGTTAATTATATGGATTTCCTACAACACATGTATAAAATAACAACGATGAATAATCAACCATTATCCAAAGAGCATTCTACACTGTATAAGCATCAAGTATACATATTTAACGCTCATAACAGTTTGTCCATCAATCGATCGACATACAGCTAATTATTGGGACTAGTGTATGTCATATGTCATCCCAATACCCGTGTGGGGTTTTCAAACAATCAAACACAAATTTTATTTGTGCAGTTGGGCGATGCGTAAAATTTATCGTCCCAATCAATATCAATCAAATCAGTGTATATAAACAAATCTCTGATTTGTTTATAAATATTTATTTTATATACACGTTAAAAATTCTATTTTTACCTATAAAATATTTATACTATATAAATATTTTATTTCATTTCACATCACACCATCAACTACACATCAAAATCAAACAAACAAGCATACAAGCCGTCCATGGTCTGTGGACGACGGGTGTCGGGTGCTACTAAACACCATCTGCATCCTAGTATATAATTTTAACTAGAAATAAATTAAAGGTGAGGAGTTCTCACAGACTAGCTAAACAAAATTCCACGACTCTTCATATGCAGGAAATCTTCATCGCTCTTGCCCTTCGTCACTTTTGTCGCACGTATTCACTACATATGTAAAAATCGAATTTTTATCTTCTCTACCATATAAAAAATATATTTTTATAATCTCTACTATATAAAGATCATATTTTTATTTTCATTCCTTCATGATAAAAATAAAGTTCATATTTTTATTTCACTTCCTATAATATAAAGATTATATTTTTATCCTTTCTATATTATAAAAATTATATTTTTAACCTTTCTATATTATAAAAATTATATTTTTAATTCCTTACATATATAAAAATCACATTTTTATATTCTCTACTTTATAAAAATCATCCTTTTATTCTCGCTACTATATAAAGATCATATCTTTATTTTATTTACAGGTGAAGTTTCTTATATTTTCAAAGGCGAGGTTTTTTTCTATTTTCGAAAGCGAAGTTTTTCTAGTTTCAAAGGCGAGGTTTTTCTATTTTCTTTCTTGTAAAAATCATATTTTTAATCTTTGTAAAATCAAACCTTTCTACTTTGCAAAATCAAGCCTTTCTACTTCGCAAAATCAAACCTTTTCATGTCATGAAAATTATACCCTTTTCATGTTTAAAACTCTAATCTTTTCGTGTTTAAAACTCTACTCTTTTTATTTATAAAATCAAAACTTTTATCCATATAAAAATCTAATTTTTATGTCATAAAAATCTAAACTTGTCTATAAAAAAACTAAGCTTTTCTGTTTTAGAATACTAAGCTTTTATATAAAAACTGATTTTTTTTTTAACTTTAAAATTAATTACATAGAAGGTAAATAAATAAATAAAATTAAAGATGGGCTTAATGTTTTCTTCAGTGGGGGGGAATGGAGGGAGGAGCTCGCGGTGGAGCATTAGGCGTTGGTGGCTAGGGTTTGGCCAGGAGGGGGTCGCTCGAGCTCGCGGTGGTTTCTCGCGTTGGGGGGGGGGGTTAGTTCGGCGACGAGGGAGGCTGGAGGGCGAGGTGCTGCGTTGGAGGGGTTCGCCGGACTGGAGGAGACCTACCTGAGGCGGCGCGGCGTTGGAGCTCGTGGTGGTGGCGGAGTGGGGAGGCGTCATCGATCTGAGCGGGACTTTTTTTTCCTTCCTTCGTTGACCTTCCGAGGAGAAAAAGGGGCAAGGGGCTTTTATTTCAAAATATATTTAATTATTTAATTCAAAGAAAAAGTAACTTTTTATTTTCAACTCGGAATCAAACCCACCGACTATTGGGCCTAGCTAATCACCCCCATTCCGAACACAATGGGATATGTCCTGTAAGCCAATTCCATCGTTTCGACCAGTTTCCGTCAAAATCAACATATAACTCTATATATTGAATTTGAACGCAGATTTCAATTTACCGTGGCCACATACGAACTCTAAAAATTCCCGAAAAATATTTTCTAGCTTCATATTGGCGATATGGTCCTAACAAAACTAGTTTCGTCGAATTCTGAGACCGTTTGAAAAATGGTCATTTTCCAGTCGATTAAAATCAACTAAAACTGGTCAAACGCGTTTTCCTTTTCCACGCTCACATATTGATTCGAAAAATTATGAAATTTTAAACCTAGCAATAACTTAACATCACGGATCCAACAAAAGTGGTTTCGTCGAAATCCGAGGTCGTTTGCAAAATGGCTATTTTTAAGGGCCGAAATTCCATAGCGACTATTCTAAATTTTCAACTGGGCATAACTTTTTATCCCCGCTATGAAATTTCAATTTTTCGGATTCGTTGGAAAGATACCATCAATTAGATTCAAATATTTTTGGTTTCACTAAAATCCGGTTTATTTTGCACCCGGTATGTTCAATTGAAATTTGAAATCAAATTATTGAACTACCGCGCCATTTTCAATTCCTTTTATATATATAAATAAATATTTAAAATCTAACGACGATTCGAATAAATATATACATTCGAGTTCTATTCAAAATAAATTTCTCGTCGATATTATTTAAAATAATTCATTTTAAATATTCAAAATTCATTAAAATTGCCAAAATAAAATTTTTAAATTGGCTCAGATTTCCGGGTTATTACAATCTCCCCCACTTAAAACTTTTCGTCCCCGAAATGAACGAAGCCGAAAGTTGTTTAACAAATCAACTCAACTTTCACTATTTTCACTACGGCTTAAGTTTTTCAACTTTTCAGTTTCTAAGAACTTTTCAAATTTTTCAAAAATTTGGCTAACACCCTAAATTTTTGAAAAATTTCGCCATAACCTCCTCTGCACCGGGAAAATCCCGAAATTGCCATACAGGCCCTCTGATCTCAAAAAGAAAAAGAAAAAGCCAACTGGCTCATAAAATCATCATCACCCAAACAAAACAGTAAATTATGGTAAACATGTACCTATTTGTCGGGCAAACAATTTTATTCTTCTGCTCTAGCCTCTTTGTTATGACCTGTTCAATGTAAGTACATGTATATGCAAGCAAATGCGACCAAATTTCAATACAATTTACTATTTGGTTCAAATTGGCTATAGGGTACACATTTTAATTAATCAATCAATAATCAACAACACAACCATCAATCAATTAGTTGATTAGCTTTTCAAATTCATAACTTTGATAAATAGTCAAAAAATCACATTTTTGGTGCCAAATCACAACAATAAGCCCTATCTAATTATGGTTCTCACGCCAATCAATAGGAAATATATAAATATCACACTTTCGTCACTCGAAAATAAATTCTGACGATGAGTACTCAACCATCAGAATCATCCTCGGGCCACTAGAGTATGATTCTATATTTATCCAGTATATTAAAATTTCGTATACCCGCTAGCTAGGCGTATATTCAAAATCTTCATATACTAGATTGTACAAATTTAACTCAAATAAATATTCAAATACATTGAATAAAAATTAAAGTTTCAAAACAAAATTCGTTCTCATTTTAAAAATATACTCTTCACACTCGTTCTAGGATACTACTGATCCCATCTCTAACCAGTCATCCCCATTGGATATTACTAATCCAATTTCTGATGAATTCTTTCGTATGGTTCTAATGTGTCTTGTTCTCTGAGCTTTGTAAACCAAAGCTCTGATACCAGCTGTTACGACCCGAACTTCCCCGGTCTCCGAAGAGAAGAGAAAGAAGAATTGTATTGAGAACAGGACAAACCAAAATGCAGACGGAAGAACTTTCATTGTTAATTACAACAATTCCATCAGAATACAAGAATATACAGAGTATGAATGAATATTACACATTATAAAATATCATAGATTACAATACATTACAAAGCAGCGGAAAATAATACAAAATACAACTGAATGAGATATACGGATACAAAGCTTTCCGGATATCATTCCAGCTGTAAACCAGAACCCTATGAATATAAATCTGCAAAACCAAAACTACTAGCTACCCGTGTCGAAATAAGGGCACCCAGAGTTTAGGTTAAAACAATAAACTCCAGGTCAGTCATGGGACTGGTGTGAGAACTGAAACAGTTATTTAAAACTTTACTTTATCAGATATATCAAGGGACCACGCCGTATAACACGTAACGGGTTTCCTCCCAAGAATACCAGTGCATATAACAAAACAACGCAATGCTTTTTGGAAAAATGAAGCTATTATAAGACCCAGGTCCTATCACACAATGCAACGCAAGCCGGTGGATAGGGTTTTCACTTATAATAGCCAAACATGCTTATAAAACAAATCATTTGATACTATTATAAGTGCATAGTGTATAAAACAATTTCAAATCATAAGTATCAATCATAGACTGCATGGGTACCATATATCATGTCGAAATACTAGTTCTACAATTAAAACCGCAAATGGCACGTATTTGGAAATTGGATTTCCATCTGTGAACTGAGGCTATGGATCGTCCTCACCGTCTTCGAGACTCTCTAGCCCGAGCCTCAGGGTCAGAGCGCATCGACCCTTAGATCGTCAGGGCCGGTCCACCGATGTGGATTAAAATTCCTGAACACTACGTTTCCCCGCCCTTGGGGCGTAAATGAGCCAATGAGTGACTCCATCGGACCCGGATCGTCCGATCTAACCGAGGCGCCTCGCAACCGCAACAAACACATAAGTCAAACTCGTTAGGGCGTGTAAAACCACTGACGCCACTTCTAACTAGAAAGAAACGCATGTCCTCCCTGAGGTCCTCTCCCGTTTTTGGTTCACAAGCGGGGTGTGAGGCTCGCGAATTCACGTTACACAAAGCTATGCCACACAGGCGATGCTTTGATCATCAACCACAAGACTTTGCTTTTCAACAGAAGCCTCAATCTATTGCCACTTAGCATGCCACACAGGCAATTCACACTATGCAATCGATATCAATCACACAGAATGAAATCCGATGTCAGACACACAGTCCGTTTACAAGTTCATTCTGGGTCTGAACGAAACCGGAGGCACTTAGTACTCCGCATATCCATCGATCTCCAAGTACGTCTGGATGATCACCAACTGATTCTCTCCTCTTGGGTGTATGGCCCAATCAAGATCATCAGTAATTATCCAAACAACGTGAAGACCTCTGGTCTTCAACCACCGTCTTCACCTTCGACTTATCGTCGTATCAGTTATCCAGAATGGGATAAACCCGGTCTTTCTGAATAACTCGCGTATATAATAAACCAGTGTTACACAAACACAACATACACCTCATTCCAATTCATCAGTCGCTAACCGTAAATTAACAAGAGAATAATTCCCCAAATATTAACCCCGAAGGCCGAAACCAACATCAGATCAATATCCAGAAAACATTCTGCTTAGCTAACCGACAGTTAGTTTCTAAATTTCACATTCTTAGGGAATGGTTCCCATTAATTTTGTCAAAGATAAATCCTTTAAATTTATTCTTTAATCTACTTTTGAATATTACTTCAAACTAGGCGGGATTAGCAATCAATACCGAAGTGATCATTTATTTTATTTCCCAATCCCAACCTATTCATCCCATGAAGTAAAACTGGTAATACTTCATATCTAACACCACGATGTTATCGGTAAATTCAACTACCATTTCACGTTCAAATCTAATTAAAGATTTAACTATCGCCTGGAGCAAAACTGGTGATACTCCATTCTCGATCTTTTCAATCTAATTAAAGATTCATTAAAACTCCACTTAGTTTTAATCTTTAACTGGGTTAAAGAATCGATCTCATTTAAAACACGGTTCACGATAAACCCAAAATCATATCACATTTCAATCAGTCCCTAACCGTAAATTAGCAAGTGAGCAATTCCCTAAGTATTAACCCCGAAGGCCGAAACCTACATCAGATCAATACCCCATAAATCATTCAACTTAACTAATCTCCGGTTTGTTTCTGATTTTCTTAACTCCTTTGGGTCTAAAAACAGTATTATTGAAGATACCGTTCACGACATCCCAAAATCACATTCCATTAGTTATCGGGTTAAAGAACAAGTGTTATTTAAAACACTGTTCACGATAAACCCAAAAATCAATACTAATTCAATTCCAATTAAATATTATTTAATTGGTACACTTCATTAAATCTAAATAAAAAGATTTAATCTTTCTCAACTGGGCTTAAGAACAGTTTTAATGAAGACACCATTCACGACAAACCCAAATCACATTTGATATTAAATACAAGGCTCTGAATAGAAAATATATCGGCTTATATTCAATATCAAATTCTACGACTAACAAATTTCGTACTGGAAATAACGATATAAATGTATATCTTTCAAATTTCCATAACAACATCTGCATAATCACGAAATCCAACATCGAAATATTCCAAAGACAATTTCGATTCAAATCCATTCCAATTCAATTATTGGAAATTCTGGTTACTTTTAAAATCCTTTTCAAATTCAATTTATTTATTTAAAAATAAATAGAATTACAATTCTAGTACAAAACTAGTTCATTTCGATAAAAATCTATTTTTATCTTTTCAAACATGGAGTTTTTCATCCCAATTCTTCACAAATCATTTCTTATGATTTTACACAAATTATTACTATTTTTAATAATTTTATCAAGGCCCGTACAGTCGAATTCCATCAACGGCCATCGAACTGCACTTACAGCGACCTTTTCCAAATTTGATTTAGACATAATTCCAAATCCAACCGTTCGTTTTCTAATTTCTTATATTCATTAGAAAGCTCTTCTCGATACGAACCCAAAGATTCCAGTTTTAGGAGAATCCGACGGTCGGATCTCCCGCAATATCCGTTCGAAGTCAATCGTCAAAATTCGCGAACTGCCGCGGTGCGGCGCGTTCTATTCAGGCCATTGTATTATATATATAATATATACTTCGTCGATTTCCTTTTAAAACGTAATTTATAAATCGTTTTAAATTCGTTTTCGCGTGTAACACCCCACATCCGTTAGTGTCACTCAGAAAGGGGATGCACTAAGTTCTGTGGAGCATTTAGGGTAAAAGATGCAGATAAATTACAAGACAGACAAAAATTACAACAGCGGAAAATAAAACTTTGCTTTATTGATAAAATAGTTTGTACAACGATTTCTTTATAATATCAGAGTATCATCTGTCTTACAAAATAAAGAAGCATAAAACAACATTTATATTCCCCAATTTTAGCAAGAGCCAGCCATAGCATCTGAAAAGAGAATCCAAGCAAAACTTCGACAAATCTTCAAGCTGGGAAAGAGTGACAGTCCGACTTAACCTGAGCTATATTATTCCCTCCTTTACTACCTTGGGGGGGGGACGGAAGAAAAGAAGACGAAAGAAAAACAGAGTCAGACAAAAAGCCTGAGTAAGTTCAGTAACTTCTAGCATGTGAACATGGAAAAACAAAACGACATGAATTAACTGAATACAAGATAACACCATGACGATAGGGTCAGCAAGATTAGACAAGATAATCACAAGATATGCTAAGATAAGATAAACTGGATATGTTCTAATACTTTTCGCCGCTTCGCTATTTCCTTGTTATACTGGTTTCTATATCTCTGCACCACCCAACTAGTGTCCCAACTAGTAATGCTAACGTGATCCCAATCCCGATAATTTCGGTTTCCTTTAGGCATACATTTATTATTTATTACCTAGATCTAATCTAGGGTTTTCTATCAAGTGCTTTTTAGATTCAACTAGAGTTTACGCTATCTGCTGAACGCTTCTCGGATTCAGGGTTTATGCCACCTAGTCCAACTAGGGATTATGCTACCTGTCGAACGATGCCCCCAAGTCTAGGACACACTACCTAGAGTGGTATACGTTCCAAGACTTCCCCACGCATGTATCGCGAATCGTTATCGCTTGTCTAGATGCACATGTCTTGTAATGTGCGGCCCGAGTCCTGTGGCAGGGCAAATCAAGAAACACAGAACTCGATCGGGAGCTTTCAGATATTTGCCGATGCAGATGCTACGGTCTGCTTTTATTCCAGTGGCTATGGTCCCACTCGACCCCTCCCTCAACTAATGAAAGGCACACCTTGAAAAATGAGAACTATATGCAGGCCCCCTATGCCCTACTAACCTATGGCCATCCTCACCCATAACTAGATAGCAAGTATATGGTCTTTTGGAGTTCTCCGCCTTTCCGCTTTGCGTATCTCGATTGACTCAAGATGGATGGTAGACGACGAGTTGCTATCACAGGGCTACCGGTTTCTCGCCGAATCACACTAGTCCATCCTAGTCTTTAGGTTGCCATATTTTTGCAACCAAGGCATACCCTTGGTTCTTCTACCGTAGACCTTAACCTCTGTGAGCCCAGGAGGATCATCTGCAGCCTCACAGAGGGATACCAAGAGTACCCTCACGTCCCCTCGAAGCCTCGGGCTTCGTAACCCAATTCGTTGGAGCCTTCGTTTTAATCAGACGGACGTTCGCTCCTTCCCGTGTTATACTAAGAATTACTACTTAGTTCTGCTAACTAAGGTTTACCACTTAGTTTCCAGAATCGTTGTTTCCTTAACTAAGGTTTACTACTTAGCTCCTTTTAACTAAGGTTTACTACTTAGTTCTCTTTCTTGCCAATTTGAATTGGTTAAGTGTCCTTAGTCAATTCAAGCTAACTTAACCCTCTTCATTTATCCTGATAAACTGGTTAAGTGTTATCAGTAATTCATGTTGACTTAACCCTACCACAAACCAAGTTATATTGGTTAAGTATCTCTTATTACTTAACCCTATTCATCCTGTATTGGTTAAGTGTTCCTTTTTAACTTAACCTTGCCCATCTGTTTTAACTAACACTTTATTTATGGTTAAGTATTATCCCTTCATGTTTGACTTAACCCTATTCATTTGTCAAAATCTGATGGTTAAGTGTTCAAGTTTACTTAACCCTACGGTCTAGTCCAGCTAACATGTCAAATTGGCTAAGTGTATTTACTTAACCCCAACCTCTAGCCTAGTTAACATGTTAATTTGGCTAAGTGTATTAACTTTAATTAACCCCACCTTCTAGTCTAGTTAATATGTTAATTTGGGTAAGTGTTTCTATGGACTTAACCCCCCCATTCTAGCTTAACTGTGTTAAGTTGGTTAAGTGTTCCTATGGACTTAACCCTCACATTCTTGCTTACTGTGCTAGGTGTCTATATGAACCTAACCCCACCCATCGGTTTGGTTATCATGTTGAATTGGTTACGTGTCTTAATTAACTTAACCCTACCATTCTTGTTCTAGCTTTAACTAAATAAATCAAAGCCACGACCACTCACATTAGACAGGTATTGTTGCGATTACTGGATGTGCCGGTTGGTTCCGGGCAGGTTTACATCGCAACTCAGTCTAACCTCGGGTTAGGCATATTCTTTTTTTCTAAGTTCAAAGGGTTTTGATTAATTTACAAATTAGATTTTGAAAGTAACCATCCTGTCCATCAGATCAGTTAGGGATAGCCAGGGAGAGCAGGAAACTTGTATTTTCCAAACCCAAGCGTAGACACTATCCTCTCTGTCACCCTAGAACTTTCTGGTGTATTATTAAAAGAGATGTCGTTAATAAACCTTTAATTTGTCTAAATTTTCATTTTCTCATTTAGGACAAATTCTATAAGTAAATTATTCCTAATTTACTTATTTCCTAATTACTCTTTTAATGTAAATTGTCAACATTTACTATTATGGCCCATTTTCCCCTCTATATCATATTTATGCTTTTTGGTATGTAAACTATACCAAATTAAGAGTCACTAACCATGATTTTGCTAAACCTGACAAGTACTCACAATTATGGCCAATTTCAAATTTATGCCAATATACTTGTTATGCCAAATTAGCTAATCCAATTCTGATTTAACATTCTAATTATAGTTCATGTCAAACTAGACTTATTATTCTAGTTCACAATTCATGTAAAGGCTAGATTTACAAGTCAATACTAGATTCAAATTACACATCCTATAATTCATGTCAAATTTATCCAATTTGCATTTCTATGAACAGGCCATAATACATGTTCCCACTTTATGCCAATTTCCAAGTTTATAACTATGTTTTTAGTAAATTTCATATTTTGCCCAAATCGTATTCCCATCGTTCGTATAATCGTGATTCAATCTAGATTATAGATAAATCTAGATTCGTAGAAAATAGGGAATGAACCAAAGATGCTATGAAAAAGATAGACATAATAACAGGCATAAAATGATGATTTACTAATTACAGACCTAACGAATTCCACTGAAATTGATCTAAAACATCGAAGGCCTATAGGTATGAAAATCTTATGACATAAAAAGGGTTGAATAACGACGTAGGTTCAAGAACATGTGTAGACCTAACTTAATAGGTAAATTCCCAAGGTCTAAAACCAAAGAAAACCAAGAATAGACAGAATAGATAATCAGGTTTAGACCCAATTTCATAGTCACAAAACTTAAGCAACACTTTCCTAGTCATGAATCATAGGTATTTAATCACAGTTGTCCTTGTTATGTCATATGAAATAGTTTATGTTTCCTAATCAAAGGCATGGGCTTGTTTTCATAGTCAAGGAAATAATTCTCATAGTCATGAGTCACAGTCATAGGCAGTGTTCATAGTCATAGGCAATGTTCATAGTCAAAGAGGCATATGGTTTTAAGGTCCATAGTTTCATAGTCACGGTCTTATTGGTCATCGAATCATAACAGTTTTTAATTAGGTCCAAAGATATCAGCACTGATTCGAATAGAAAGATTTGGCATATTCTTTTATTCCTTTAATTTCATGTCACGAATAGAGAAAACGTTCAAATCTAAAAAGTAACCGACTTACATTGATCGGTTTTTAGAATAGAAAGACGGCGTTGCTATGATTCGTGTGACGTTGCTCGAAACCGTTTGAGTTGGCCTTTGATTCTTATCATGAAGCTTTAATCTTGATTCGAATCTCTTCTTGACAAACTTGAGCAGCATAACCTTGTCTTGGATTTCATATTATTTTCTTATTTTTATTTATTTATACATTTTCTAAGAGGCAGCATAAGGATAGAAAAGAATTGTGAATAGAGAAGGAGACTAAGGCTATTTATATAGTGTAGAAGTCAACGAATCTGGTCAGAATGGCGTCCGGATACAGAAAAACGAACCAGGCTGCAGATTTGGAAAAAGCAGGTGGGGGGGGGGAGGGGGAGGGTCGACCTCCAAGTCGACTACCCAGTCGACCTGGGTCTTGGGCAAGAAAATTACCTCCCAGCCCAATCTGGGTCCGATTTTGAATTTTGAACTCGTTTTCTGACATGTTCGAATTTTAAATCGAATTCTGAAACTTCTGAAGACCATAACTCCTTCATACGGAGTCCGATTAACGCAAACTCGGACTTTATCTCATGCAGAATTCCGAGACGAACGCAATGGCGCAGCCTATTTCCCTTGATTTTGATTTTAAAATTTATTTTTGCCTTGATTTGTGAATCTTTGTGTTACAGAATTACGGGGTGTTACATTCTCCCCACTTAAAAGGATATCGTCCCCGAAATCTTCAAGTTAGGAAGAGTGTGTCCTACCATCCAATCACCCATCTACTCAACCATTCAATCACAGGCATTCATTGTCCTTAAAAGATTTCTAATGCTTTCATGTTCATATGCATAGTGTGTGTATATGTCTTTATCTAATGCAAAATCAGGCGGTCTACTGATTCAGTTAACCTCCTTAATGCGAATCATGTCAGTTCCATGCATCCAATCATGTATGCAAGCACCCCTAGTTATGTAAATACTACATGTGTGCATAGCCATTCATCCATATGCAACATCCATATGATAACATATCAAGTTCAACTTACAAACAAATACATATATGTAAATGCAATACGAAAGCGTCCGAACTGATCTAGTGTCTAATACGTATGCATATGCATTCACGTGCAACCATTAGCAACCACTTGCAACCATCAACCATAACATATTACAAATACATGTTTACATCCATTGGCTTCTACCTAAGGATCGAAGATACGACCTAGAGAATATACTTTGGAAAGAGAGAAACAATTATGCGTAAAGCTCCTAAAAAAAATTAAGAAACCAAGGATGCACCCTTAAGGAAAGAGTGTATGATGCTAGTATCTAGCCTTCTTGAGCTTTACTCCACTAATTTAACTTCACGATTGTGAAGTTTCTGACCTCCATTTCCAAAGTAAACAGATGTCAATCACGGTACCAAGTGTATGTACTAAGATGATTAGAGGTCTCCCTCTTATCCACCATGCCATAACTATAAGGGTCAAAAGGTCACTACGTGCTTTTTAGAGTGCCTGCCACAACTATTCATCTCTCACGCGAACCATCCTATTCGAACTCGACATTCCTCAAGTACAATCCCCAAAGGCCTAAACCAATATCAGACAAGCACCCAAGGAATATCTCCTCCGAATTTAGACGGTCTACGTGAGATGATATAAGCAAACTCGATAGCTATCCGCAAATCCCTACTAACCAAAAATAAACTGGTCGGACCACCAATTGGATTTGAGACTCTAGTGGGATCTTTCTATTATACAAGTACTATGGTGCAGAGACTCAACTATGGAAGTGGATATGAACAAATGCGAAGCGCTAAAACGAACAGCAAAACTAGATTCTTCCAACAGGACTTCACTACCTTTCCCCTAGGTACGCTTGGTGGTGAAAGTAGGTACTTGCCCTTCTAAAAATCTTGTCCTTTGCCCTTAATTACATGCCCTATTACACCTTGTTAAGGATACTTCCTCTTGTCTTAGGTTTTATAATTCCTTCCTTCTTTGTGATCTAAATCTACATCCATGAATTCCTCATCCTAAGGTTGTTCTCCCTAGCCAAACTCCTCATCCCCTTCGTTTGTAACCATGTTGACAAATATCTCGAAAGCTGCTTCCATCGTACAGAAAACCCTATAAGCTTGAAAGAAAACTGGCCGTAGGTGAAACAACTACGGCTATGGATGGAAGCCAGGCACGACTTCGCCCATCGATGAGGTTACCTCCCAGAAAGCCAGGAGCCCCAGAGACTCAAGAAAGAAGGAGACCAGAATTCAAACAGAAGAAGAGAAGATAGTGCGTATGGCTTTGGGGAATATGCCTTTTTAAAACAAATCTTTTCTCTTGAAAATGCTTCTTTAAAAACCGTTTTGAAAATAATTTTTCAAATCCTTTATCTGATCTGGTAACCTTCAGCTCTGATACCACGTGTAACACCCCACATCTGTTAGTGTCACTCACAAAGGGAATGCACTAAGTTCTGTGGAGCATTTAGGGTAAAAGATGCAGATAAATTACAAGACAGACAAAAATTACAACAACGGAAAATAAACTTTGCTTTATTGATAAAATAGTTTGTACAACGATTTCTTTATAATATCAGAGTATCATCTGTCTTACAAAATAAAGAAGCATAAAGCAACATTTATATTCCCCAATTTTAGCAAGAGCTAGCCATAGTATCTGAAAAGAGAATCCAAGTAAAACTTCGACAAATCTTCAAGCTGGGAAAGAGTGACAGTCCGACTTAACCTGAGCTATACTATTCCCTCCTTTACAACCTTGGGGGGGGGGGAACGGAAGAAAAGAAGACGAAAGAAAAACAGATTCAGACATAAGGCCTGAGTAAGTTCAGTAACTTCTAGCATGTGAACATGGAAAAACAAAACGACATGAATTAACTGAATACAGGATAACACCATGACGATAGGGTCAGCAAGATTAGACAAGATAATCACAAGATATGCTAAGATAAGATAAACTGGATATGTTCTAATACTTTTCGCCTCTTCACTATTTCCTTGTTATACTGGTTTCTATATCTCTGCACCACCCAACTAGTGTCCCAACTAGTAATGCTAACGTGATCCCAATCCCGGTAATTTCGGTTTCCTTCAGGCATACATTTATTATTTATTACCTAGATCTAATCTAGGGTTTTCTATTAAGTGCTTTCTAGATTCAACTAGAGTTTACGCTATCTGCTGAACGCTTCTCGGATTCAGAGTTTATGCCACCTAGTCTAACTAGGGATTATGCTACCTGTCGAACGATGCCCCCAAGTCTAGGACACACTACCTAGAGTAGTATACGTTCCTAGACTTCCCCATGCATGTATCGCGAATCGTTATCGCTTGTCTAGATGCACATGTCCTGTAATGTGCGGCCCGAGTCCTGTGACAGGGCAAATCAAGAAACACAGAACTCGGTCGGGAGCTTTCAGATATCTGCCGATGCAGATGCTAAGGTCTGCTTTTATTCCAGTGGCTATGGTCCCACTCGACCCCTCCCTCAACTAATGAAAGGCACACCTTGAAAAATGAAAACTATACGCCGGCCCCCTATGCCCCACTAACCTATGGCCATCCTCACCCATAACTAGATAGCAAGTATATGGTCTTTTGGAGTTCTCCACCTTTCTGCTTCTCGTATCTCGATTGACTCAAGATAGATGGTAGACGACGAGTTGCTATCACAGGGCTACCGGTTTCTCGCCGAATCACGCTGGTCCATCCTAGTCTTTAGGTTGCCATATTTTTGCAACCAAGGCATACCCTTGGTTCTTCTACCGCAGACCTTAACCTCTGTGAGCCCAGGAGGATCATCTGCAGCCTCACAGAGGGATACCAAGAGTACCCTCACGTCCCCTCGAAGCCTCGGGCTTCGTAACCCAATTCGTTGGAGCCTTCGTTTTAATCAGACGGACGTTCGCTCCTTCCCGTGTTATACTAAGAATTACTACTTAGTTCTGCTAACTAAGGTTTACCACTTAGTTTCCAGAATCGTTGTTTCCTTAACTAAGGTTTATTACTTAGCTCCTTTTAACTAAGGTTTACTACTTAGTTCTCTTTCTCGCCAATTTGAATTGGTTAAGTGTCCTTAGTCAATTCAAGCAAACTTAACCCTCTTCATTTATCCTGATAAACTGGTTAAGTGTTATCAGTAATTCATGTTGACTTAACCCTACCACAAACCAAGTTATATTGGTTAAGTATCTCTTATTACTTAACCCTATTCATCCTGTATTGGTTAAGTGTTCCTTTTTAACTTAACCTTGCCCATCTGTTTTAACTAACACTTTATTTATGGTTAAGTATTATCCCTTCATGTTTTAGACTTAACCCTATTCATTTGTCAAAATCTGATGTTTAAGTGTTCAAGTTTACATAACCCTACGGTCTAGTCCAGCTAACATGTCAAATTGGCTAAGTGTATTTACTTAACCCCAACCTCTAGTCTAGTTAACATGTTAATTTGGCTAAGTGTATTAACTTTACTTAACCCCACCTTCTAGTCTAGTTAACATGTTAATTTGGGTAAGTGTTTTCTTAGTTACTTAACCCCTACAAATCTTGTCTTGTTACCATGTTAAGTTTGGTTAAGTGTTCCTATGGACTTAACCCTCCCATTCTAGCTTAACTGTGTTAAGTTGGTTAAGTGTTCCTATGGACTTAACCCTCCCATTCTAGCTTACTATGTTAGGTGTCTATATGAACCTAACCTCACCCATCGGTTTGGTTATCATGTTGAATTGGTTAAGTGTCTTAATTAACTTAACCCTACCATTCTTGTTCTAGCTTTAACTAAATTAATCAAAGCCGCGACCACTCACATTAGACAGGTATTGTTGCGATTTCTGGATGTGCCGGTTGGTTCTGGGCAGGTTTACATCGCAACTCAGTCTAACCTCGGGTTAGCCATATTCGTGTTTTCTAAGTTCAAAGGGTTTTGATTAATTTTCAAATCAGGTTTTGAAAGTAACCATCCTGTCCGTCGGATCAGTTAGGGATAGCCAGGGAGAGCAGGAAACTTGTATTTTCCAAACCCAAACCTAGACACTATCCTCTCTGTCACCCTAGAACTTTCTGGTGTATTATTAAAAGAGATGTCGTTAATAAACCTTTAGTTTGTCTAAATTTTCATTTTCTCATTTAGGACAAATTCTATAAGTAAATTATTCCTAATTTACTTATTTTCTAATTACTCTTTTAATGTAAATTGTCAACATTTACTATTATGGCCCATTTCACCCTCTATATCATATTTATGCTTTTTGGTATGTAAACTATACCAAATTAAGAGTCACTAACCATGATTTTGCTAAACCTGACAAGTACTCACAATTATGGCCAATTTCAAATTTATGCCAATATACTCGTTATGCCAAATTAGCTAATCCAATTCTGATTTAACATTCTAATTACAGTTCATGTCAAACTAGACTTATTATTCTAGTTCACAATTCATGTAAAGGCTAGATTTACAAGTCAATACTAGATTCAAATTACACATCCTATAATTCATGTCAAATTTATCCAATTTTCATTTCTATGAACATGTCATAATACATGTTCCCACTTTATGCCAATTTCCAAGTTTATAACTATGTTTTTAGTAAATTTCATATTTTGCCCAAATCGTATTCCCATCGTTCGTATAATCGTGATTCAATCTAGATTATAGATAAATCTAGATTCGTAGAAAATAGGGAATGAACCAAAGATGCTATGAAAAAGATAGACATAATAACTGGCATAAAATGATAATTTACTAATTACAGACCTAACGAATTCCACTGAAATTGATCTAAAACATCGAAGGCCTATAGGTCTGAAAATCTTATGACATAAAAAGGGTTGAATAACGACGTAGGTTCAAGAACATGGGTAGACCTAACTTAATAGGTAAATTCCCAAGGTCTAAAACCAAAGAAAACCTAGAATAGACAGAATAGATATTCAGGTTTAGACCCAATTTCACAATCACAAAACTTAAGCAACACTTTCCTAGTCATGAATCATAGGTATTTAATCACAGTTGTCCTTGTTATGTCATAGGCAATAGTTTATGTTTCCTAATCAAAGGCATGGGCTTGTGTTCATAGTCAAGGAAATAATTCTCATAGTCATGAGTCAAGTCATAGGCAGTGTTCATGGTCATAGGCAATGTTCATAGTCAAAGAGGCATATGGTTTTAAGGTCCATAGTTTCATAGTCACAGTCTTATTGGTCATCGAATCATAACAGTTCTTAATTAGGTCCAAAGATATAAGCACTGATTCGAATAGAAAGATTTGGCATATTCTTTTATTCCTTTAATTTCATGTCACAAATAGAGAAAACATTCAAATCTAAAATGTAACCGACTTACATTAATCGGTTTTTAGAATAGAAAGATGGCGTTGCTATGATTCGTGCGACGTTGCTCAAAACCGTTTGAGTTGGCCTTTGATTCTTATCTTGAAGCTTTAATCTTGATTCGAATCTCTTCTTGACAAACTTGAGCAGCATAACCTTGTGTTGGATTTCGTATTATTTTCTTATTTTTATTTATTTATACATTTTCTCAGAAGCAGCATAAGGATAGAAAAGAATTGTGAATAGAGAAGGGGACTAAGGCTGTTTATATAGTGTAGAAGTCAACGAATCTGGTCAGAATGGCGTCCGGATACAGAAAAACGAATCAGGCTGCAGATCTGGAAAAAAAGGAGGAGGGGGGGTCGACCCCCAGGTCGACTACCCAGTCGACCTGGGTCTTGGGCGGGAAAATTCCCGCCCAGCCCAATCTGGGTCCGATTTTGAATTTTGAACTCGTTTTCTGACCTGTTCGAATTTTAAATCGAATTCTGAAACTTCTGAAGACCATAACTCCTTCATACGGAGTCCGATTAACGCAAACTCGGAATCTATCTCATGCAGAATTCCGAGACGAACGCAATGGCGCAGCCCGTTTCCCTTGATTTTGATTTTAAAATTTAATTCTGCCTTGATTTGTGAATCTTTGTGTTATAGAATTACGGGGTGTTACATAAACGATTTCAACTTCCTTTTTAAATTCAAATCAAGATTGAATTTTCAATATAAATTCATTTTAATTTCATTTCAAATTGATTTCAATTTGAATCGATTTCAATTCAATTTCAATTCGTTTAAATTCAATTCTATTTCAATTTAATTCGAATTTCAATTCTATTCAATTTAATTCGAATTTCAATTCTTTTCAATTTAATTCGAATTTCAATTCTTTTCAATATAATTCGAATTACATTTCAAAATATTCGATTTTGAAATCACTTTTCAATATTCATTATAAAAACGAATATAATCGATATAAATATCGTTCACGTCAAAATGGCGTCAATCAAATCAACACGGCTTCATATATCCTATTTTCAAATATTCTATTTCAAATATTTCTTTTCCAAATATTTCTATTTCAAATATTTCTATTTCAAAACTGGAATGAGGCCCAATCAACTACCATATAATGTTAATTATATGGATTTCCTACAATACATGTATAAAATAACAACGATGAATAATCAACCATCATCCAAAGTGCATTCTACACTGTATAAGCATCAAATATAAATATTTAACGCTCATAACAGTCTGTCCAACAAACGATCGACATACAGCTAATTATTGGGACTAGTGTATGTCATATATCATCCCAATACCCGTGTGGGGTTTTCAAACAATCAAACACAAATTTTATTTGTGCAGTTGGGCGATGTGTAAAATTAATCGTCCCAATCAATATCAATCAAATCAGTGTATATAAACAAATCTCCGATTTGTTTATAAATATTTATTTTATATACACATTAAAAATTCTATTTTTAACTATAAAATATTTCTACTATATAAATATTTTATTTCATTTCACATCACATCACACCATCAACTACACATCAAAATCAAACAAACAAGCATACAAGTCGTCCATGGTCTGTGGACGACGGGTGTCGGGTGCTACTAAACACCGTTTGCATCCTAGTATATAATTTTAACTAGAAATAAATTAAAGGTGAGGAGTTCTCACAGACTAGCTAAACCAAATTCTAGGACTCTTCATATGCAGGAAATCTTCATCGCTCTTGCCCTTCGTCACTTTCGTCTCCCGTATTCACTACATATATAAAAATCGAATTTTTATCTTCTCTACCTTATAAAAATTATATTTTTATAATCTCTACTGTATAAAGATCATATTTTTATTTTCATTCCTTCATGATAAAAATAAAGTTCATATTTTTATTTCACTTCCTATACTATAAAGATTATATTTTTAACCTTTCTATATTATAAAAATTATATTTTAACCTTTCTATATTATAAAAATTATATTTTTAATTCGCTACATATATAAAAATCACATTTTTGTATTCTCTACTTTATAAAAATCATCCTTTTATTCTCGCTACTATATAAAGATCATATCTTTATTTTATTTACAGGTGAAGTTTCTTATATTTTCAAAGGCGAGGTTTTTTTTCTATTTTCGAAAGCGAAGTTTTTCTATTTTCAAAGGCAAGGTTTTTCTATTTTCATTCTTGTAAAAATCATATTTTTAATCTTTGAAAAATCAAACCTTTCTACTTTGCAAAATCAAGCCTTTCTACTTTCGCAAAATCAAACCTTTTCATGTCATGAAAATTATACCCTTTTCATGTTTAAAACTCTATTCTTTTCGTGTTTAAAACTCTACTGTTTTTATTTATAAAATCGAAACTTTTATCTATATAAAAATATAATTTTTATGTCATAAAAATCTAATCCTGTCTATAAAAAAACTAAGCTTTTCTATTTTAAAATACTAAGCTTTTATATATAAACTGATTTTTTTTTAACTTTAAAATTAATTACATAGAAGGTAAATAAATAAATAAAATTAAAGATGGGCTTACTGTTTTCTTCAGAGGGGGGGAATGGAGGGAGGAGCTTGCGGTGGAGCACTAGGCGTTCGCGGCTAGGGTTTGGCCAGGAGGGGGTGGCTCGAGCTCGCGGTGGTTTCTCACATTGGGGGGGGGGGGCGTGGTTTAGTTCAGAGACGAGGGAGGCTGGAGGGCGAGGTGCTGCGTCGGAGGGGTTCGCCGGACTGGAGGAGACCGGCCTGAGGCGGCGCAGCGTTGGAGCTCGCTGTGGTGGCGGAGTGGGGAGGCGTCATCGATCTGAGCGGGATTTTTTTTATTTTTTTTCCTTCCTTCGTTGACCTTCTGAGGAGAAAAAGGAGCAAGGGGCTTTTATTTCAAAATATATTTAATTATTTAATTCAAAGAAAAAGTAACTTTTTATTTTCAACTCGGAATCAAACCCACCGACTGTCGTCCCTAGCTAATCACCCCCATTCCGAACATAATGGGATATGTCATGTAAGCCAATTCCATCGTTTCGACCAGTTTCCGTCAAAATCAACATATAACTCTATATATTGAATTTGAACACAGATTCCAATTTACTGGGGCCACATACGAACTCTAAAAATTCCCGAAAAATATTTTCTAGCTTTGTATTGGCGATACGGTCCTAACAAAACTAGTTTCTTCGAATTCTGAGAACGTTTGAAAATTGGCCATTTTCCAGTCGATTAAAATCAACTAAAACTGGTCAAACGCGTTTTCCTTTGCCACGCTCACATATTGATTCGAAAAATTATGAAATTTGAAACCTAGCAATACATTTAAATCACGTATCCAACAAAAGTGGTTTCGTCGAAATCCGAGGTCGTTTGCAAAATGGCTACTTTTAAGGGCTGAAATTCCATAGCGACTATTCTGAATTTTCAACTGGGCATAACTTTTTATCCCCGCTATGAAATTTCAATTTTTCGGATTCGCTGGAAAGATACCATCAATTAGATTCAAATATTTTGGTTTCACTAAAATCCGGTTTATTTTGCACCTGGTATGTTCAATTGAAATTTGAAATCAAATTATCGAACTACCGCGCCATTTTCAATTCTTTTTTTATATATAAATAAATATTTAAAATCTAACGACGATTCGAATAAATATATACGTTCGAATTCTATTCAAAATAAATTTCTCGTCGATATTATTTAAAATAATTCATTTTAAATATTCAAAATTCATTAAAATTGCCAAAATAAAATTTTTAAATTGGCTCAGATTTCCGGGTTATTACACACTCTGTCCAATTAAGGAGCACTTTGTCCAATAAAGGAGCACACTCCACCCAGTAAAGTTGCCAACTTACCAATACCTCATACCTTATATATAACAACAACATTGCAATTCATATCTCAGATCAAAACTTATTCACAAACATAAATGGATTCCAATTTTATGAAATGCATGCTGGCTTTTGATAGCGATTCGGAGGAAGATAAAATCCTTCAAGAGGAAGTGGAAGAAATACAAGAAATACGGGACATATACCGTGAAGCGTATGGTTCATCATCCACAACTAGAGGGGTATCGGTTGCTGGAAAGAGGTTTATACATAGAAATCATGCTAAAGACCATAAGTCTTTGATGTAAGATTACTTCGATGACGATTGCACTTACGGGCCTGATATGTTTCGTAGAGGATACAGGATGCGGAGAAATCTATTTCTTTGGATATTGGCTGGTATTCAAGGTAACAATGCTTACTTTAAGTACAAACAAAAAACATCGAAGACACATGAGTTGTCCGGTGAACAGAAAATGACGGCTGCTATGAGAATGTTAGCTTATGCCACTTCAGTCGATGCTTTGGACGATGCATACCGCATAGTAGAGAGCACGACACTTGAAACACTTGAAAATTTCTATCAAACAGTGGTGGACTTCTACGGAGAAGAATACTTACGGTCTCCGAACGAAGCAGATGTAGTGCGAATCAGAGAGATACACGAAAGTAGGGTTTGGCCGGGAATGTTAGGAAGTCTGGACTGTATGCGTTGAGAATGGAAGAAATGTCCTAGGGGATTATAAGGTGCGTACAACGGTAAGGAAAGACGACCAACCATCATTTTGGAAGCTGTGGCATCGTATGATCTGTGGATATAGCATGCTTTCTTCGGAATCCTCGGTTCGAATAACAACTTAGATGTTATCGAAAGATCCCATCTGTTCGGTGATCTTGCTCAAGGCCAGGTACCTCCTTTAACATTTACCCTAGACCAAAATACGTACGAGCATGGCTATTACCTAGGTGACGACGTTTACCCGAAATGCAGCACCATCATTAAAACATGTTTAAATCCATTGACTCCTAAACAAGTGAAATTTGCGGCGATGCAGAAGGCACAAAGGAAATATGTAGAACGTGCTTTATTCTACGAAAATATTAACAATTTTATTTTGTCATATTAGAAAATAAGGTAGGATAGGGAAGGAAAAAAATTAAAATCTAAACTAGTCACGCGCTGACTTTATCGGCTCGTGAAGTCGCGAGCCGATTTTTCCAGCGTTCGCCGAAGAAATTGGCTCGCGACTTCACGAGCCGATAAAATCGGCGCGGGAGCCCAATTGAGAAATCTGATTGAACACATAACATTTGCCTGAATGTTACACAACGTAACATCCGTTGGGACCATTTTTGGTCCTATTCAACATTTAGGGGATGAATTCTCCCTTTGTTGAGATGCTAACACACCAAGGAAAACTCTTTTCAAAAGCTTTAGGGCTTGAGACCCATAAATTTGGAGCCATCCATTTCAAAGGCGAATGTCATGGTGTTTTATATCAGATGCTATATTTACTAAAATAATTGACTGGCCCATATCGAGACGGAGTGAATATCTGAGGAGATACATGTTAACTTTAGTATTTCTTTTTCTTTCCCAACATGATAAATGAAATTCTCGAGTAGGAATCGATAAACAAGGCTCGAAACCCAATCCAAGACCTGGTGCGTTAGACGTTGAATTCAATGTAATTTTTGCTATCAATAAGTTTCCAATACTAATTTGTTTGATTATCTGTTCAAATCTATCTTTTGCAACAAGTCTTGCTGTGTTTGGCGTTTATTTCGTTTGTAGATTTTATTTCATGTAGGAAAGGATTATATCCATTATTTTCACAGATTGATTATCGTTTTGATTGACACTATGTCCATGCGAACTTAAAATATAGAAAAGATTGGATGTGTCTTTCGAAATTCAGAAGTAGATATGATGTTCGGTAATAATACGATTGGTCAGCGTTTTATTAAGGGTTGATTAGGTAAAATTGTTTTCTCCTAATATCCGAATAATATTTTCACCCTAATTGAACTGAATCCTGCAATTCCTCACCCCTTCCTTTTCTGCTAAAATAGCTTATTGGGTACGTCTAACCTATTCTTTTGCCTTGTTATATGACTCATAGTTTGGAAGACACACACCGTAAGTCAAACCAAGTTTTAACAAGGTCAAAGTTCTATTTCTGTATATTAGACAGCGAGAATAATGTCGTTTCTTTATATTTATTTATTATGTATGTAAATTTATTTCAGTCAATGTAAAATATTAACTAATTGTATTTAGTGTGTGTTTACTTCTGAAACATCCTTTTTGAATACTTGATAATATACATTAAGAGCATCTCCAGCAATCAACGGAGATTCAAGAAGGAAATGAGAAAAAAGTAGCGCAAATCCACGCTTCTCCAGCAATGAGTGGGGATTTATGTTATTTTCTTTTTAGAATAATTTAAATGAAGTAAACGGGTAAATGAATACCGTTTATAGGTTAAAACGGGATTTATTTCACCGTTTAACCTAAAATCTGGTTTCATTAGACCGTTTATAGTTTTTTTTTTTTTTTTTTTTTTTTTTTTGGATTAAACATGTTTCAAACCCTTTTTTTAGGAAAAAAATTAACCGTGGTTCAAAACCCATTTTAGATCTTAAATGGGGTTTTGAACCCCTTTTTCTATCACTGCTGTAATTCAAAGATTGGAGCGTTGCCCCATTCAAATTGCCAGCCTAGACTCGAACTCACACTACTCGAGTGTAGGTTCGACATTGTAGATGGGGCCACACCCCATTTGAGAGTCTCCAGGCACTGTTAGAAATGCTCTAACTGCAAAAGTTCTACAACAATGTATTTAGGGCAAAAATGTAAATTTTCGGAGTTTTTAAGATCGAGGATAGTTTCAACTATGGTTCATAATATTACAGTAATTGTGTATCATGTTGATTGTCTAATATAAGATAAGTCGCTTCAAGGCATGAATAAATCACTTTCTTTCATGAGTGTTTTTCCTTTTCTTTGTCACAACATGTTAAGTGAATACCTTCGTTCATGATACAATGAAGATTACCTATGCAAGTTGTGATTACTTGCACAGATCAAAAAAACACTCAGAAGATTATCTGATGATGCTTATTGTTTAGAGATTTCGAAAAGAAAATGAAATGAAGTCTGTGTTGATGGAATGTATTTTTATATAGGGAGTGAAACATCTATTCGTCTGCAGGTGCCTGTTGGGTCGAACGGTCGTGACTGTTTTCTAACGGCTACATCGTTGGTTGTTGAATTCAAACTCAACAGCTAACAAAACGTAACGTTTTAGACGAGACGTTACCCCATATTTCGTCGAAGGCGCTGTCCCCTGGACCCCTGCGACCTGACCGGGCTGGTCAAACCCTATTAGCTGGGGCGTTACCCCACACCCCACCTAGGAGGTTGCCAGCCTCCTGGACCCCCACTCAACAAGGGATCGTATTTGACAAAAGTTTTTGAAAAAACTTTTAATGTTCCCCATCTTTTTGCAAAACTTCACCTATAAAACCATTATTTCAAGCATTACCACAGAAAGTAGTACATATATGAAAGTAGCTTACGACTTTGAACTTTCGTTTAGTTTAAATAACTCAAAGTTTTGTCAAGGTGCTATAGTGAATATGTCTTGAACCAAGGACCTTTTTGGTGACTTACTAGATTCATGACACATACTAAATTCATAGCAGAGTGCAATTCTTTGTTTTTACGCATTAACGGCCTTGCGTGGTATCCTGATTTCATGAATGTTATAGAGACGGTCCAATCTCATATAAAGTGACCAAACTTTATCATTCATATAAGTGGATTTTAACTAAAACGATTTTGTGAGTCACTCCTTATAATTGAACCCATTAAGAATTTTCATCGTCTTTACATCTTCTATTTTGCAGAAATTATACACTAGAGATTTTTCTTTTAAAATGAGATCTATTATTGTACTCTTGTGTATCTCCAATTTCATACATCAAATTGTTTTTACCATTTGAACTTTGTCCGTTTTTCAAAACACAAGTAGAGTTTCTATTGAGGAATGAATTCACATAGACCTTAATCTTATTCCTATTGATGTTTTCGTAACCATCTCTCTAGTCGGTCCTTTCATCAAAGAAGCTACAAAATTATTATTTGATTAAACAACTATAATTACTTCTCGTTTGAGTAACCCTCTAATAAATTGATGTCGGAGGCTAAGATGTCTATGTTTACAATTGTAAGTCTTTTGTGCCACTTTGTACAAAGTAGCTTAACCATCGCAATGCACTTGAATAGCCAGAGTATGTTTTATACAAATTGAAATATCTGTCAATAGATCTCTAAACCATTCTTCTTCTTTACATGTATCTGCAAGTGCTAAAAATTCTGCCAAAATAGTTGAGCCAGAGCAACATGTTTTCTTAAATCTCCATAATATGGCAACCCCACCTATCTTAAATATCCATCTTGAAGTGGACTTAGAGTTGACTCTATGTTATTCCAAGTTGCATTGTTGTTACATTCAAGTACAGTTGGTTCTCCCTTGAAAACTAAACCATAATTCATAGTCCATTCCAGATATCTTAGAACTCTTGAAATTGCATTCCAGTGCTCCCTTCTTGAATTACTAGTGAATCGAGACAAGATTCCTATAGCATATGCTATATTTGGTCTAGTACAATGCATTGTATACATAAAATACCGATCACACTCGCATATTTTAACTGATCGCAACATCTACTAGTATTCTTTATTAATTTGACACTGATCGGTAGGTGTTTTTTCAAAAGGGAGATCTAAGAGATCGTATTTCTTAAGGATACTTTCGGTACAATGAGATTGTGTTGATAAAGTTGGTTCTTCTTTTCTCACTATTTTGATTTTTAAGATTACATTTGCTTATCCCAAAACTGTCATGTCAAATTAGATTCTAGAAACTTCTTAGTTACTATTATACTTCATATATTTGAACCAAATATTAGCGTATCATCCACATATAAATAAACAATTACACATATTCTTTGTATGTGGAATATATACACTTGTTTGCTTCATTCAATTTGAATCATTTTGACAACATGACTGTTAAAATTTTCATGTTATTGCATTGGAGCTTGTTTTAATCCATAAAGAGATTTTAAAAGTTTACAAACTTTCTTCTCTTGCTCGGATAAAACAAATCATTCAGATTGTTCCATATACACTTATTCTTCCAAATCACCGTATAAAAATGCAATTTTTACGTCCATTTGAAGGATAAGTAAATTTTAAATTGAAGCAAGTGATAATAACAAATGTATCGAAGATATTTTTGCTACTCAAACATATGTATCAAAGTAATCAACACCATGACGCTTTTTATAATCCTTAACAACCAATCTTGCTTTGTACTTATTAATAGAGCCATCGACATTTAATTTTCTTTTGAAATTCTATTTGCTTCCTATTGATTTTGACCCTGGTTGTAGATCAACCAATGTCCAAGTTTGATTTGACAAGATAGAATTCATCTTATCGTTAATTGCATCTTTCCAAAACTTGCATCAGGCAAGTTACTGGTTCATTATAAGTCGGTGGATCACCCTCATTACTAAGAGTTATCTTTGTCTGGTCTATAATTTTATTTATATCTTCTTCTACCAGGTACGCCAAAAAGTTTGGAACAAAGTTATTTTCAACCCTTTGCCTCTTTCTTTTGGGGCTTCTATGTCCAAACTTAGTGCAGTCGATTCTTTGAGTCTCTTTAGCAGTACCATGAAGAAATTTTAAATATATACTCAAAAAATTATGCATCAATAGATTCTATAATTGCATTTGTTTCTAATTTCAGAAATCTATATGCATAACTATTCTTGGCATATCTAAAAACTAATTATACGTTTTGTTTCTTAACTTTGTAATTTCTGGATGTAGTTTTCTTACATAAGCCTAGCATCCTCATACCTTTAAATGACTAAGATTAGATTTTCGATTAAAGCATAGTTTGTATGGAGATTTGCTAATTCTTTTGATAGCAGCTCTGTTTAAGATATAACATGCATTTAAAAGTACTTCTCCCCAGCAACAGTTGGATAAGCCTGAGCTTAACAACATACAATCAACTATATTAAAGTTAAATTTTTCCGTTCAGCCATACCATTTTATTCTGGTGAATATGCTGGTGTAAATTCATAGACTATTTCATTAAAATTTTCCATTCACCTAAAGTCAGTATTTTTCCTGAAGTAAACTTCAGAGTAATATTCCCAGTACCAACAACTTTGACACGAACATCATTATCCATTTTGACTTCTTTTATTTTGCTGCATTCTTTATAAGTCTTGAATTGTGACCTATCATTACAAATATTGATAGTTGCACATGTGTGTAATCATCATCTATCTTCAACTCCAACCACTGTTTCAAATCTCGCAAATATCGTTCGAGATCTCCTCGAGATAGCGTTTTCGGCTCCTTCTGAAACGAAACAAGCAATATCACTCTGAATCTCATTTCGAATATATCGCCCGAGATATTGCAATATCGAACGATATATCGTCCGAGACGTAATACTGGAATATCGCCCGAGATCTTAGTTTTTCTGGTTAAAATTTAAATTTGTGCCAGAAGTAGAACAATAATTAAAAAGCTCAAATCTAGCCATGATAATCTTTTGTTATTTTACATTTTGCATGTTAAATGATCGTATTGTATGTTATATATGTTCTACAATGCTTATGATTTTTATATTCGTCTTTTTTACATGCATGTTGCCTATGAAATTATGTATTTTATGGTCTATTGATGCTGATTTTTTTAATGTTTTGGCTCCTTTTAATGTTTTATGTCTAACAATATTTCTATTTTAAGCATATTACGATTTAGAGTATGAAGGGTCTTTCCCAAAATAATGAATAATAAAGTTATTTTACAATTCAAGTTTAAGTTACTATGTTTTTAATAACATTCATAAAAATCATTTTGTACAAAAATCATTATCATGTACTCCGAGATTGTTTCGATATGAACTTTCAGACATGAGATGAAAATCCGAGACGAACTCCCGAATTAGACTCGTCTCGTCCGAGATCTCCACCGATACGAGATCAAGTCTATAAAATCCCTGAGATGAAACGTGACCGATATCCGAGATTTAAAACCTTGACTTCTACAGAGTTGGCTTCCTCTACAACAACGACCGATTTAGGTTTATTTTCAAAATCAGCAACAATATTAATTTGTTTGTTCTTTTCTTTCTTGTCTCTTATACGAACTCTGCATTCTTGGGCATAATTATCATGTTTTTTAAGTAAAAGCAATTACCTTTGAGTTTTTTAGATTTATCATATTTATTCCCTTTGGAACCTGTCTTTCTTTTCTTTCCATTATTGTTATTCTTAGAGAATTCTCCTTGAATCACATTTGCCTTTTCTGTTTCCTGATCTTCTTTATTATCTCTCTTGCAAGATTCTTCCTCAATACGTAAATGTGGTATAAGGGATTCCAAAAAGGTTTTTTTTTTTTTTTAAATCATGCATCAGTTTCTTTTTGTGGTCATTCCAAGTATCGGACAACTTTGAAATTACAACTCCTACTTAAAAAGTTTTAGAAAGTTATATTTTTGCATCCTTTAGTTTACTAACAATCAAATTTAATTCATGGGATTGGGAAACATTGTTAACATCATCATTCATCTTATAATTAATATAATTAATTATTAGAAGCTTCTGATTACTTACTTGCCTCTTCAATACGGTATTTGATTTCCAGAGCCATGCATAAAGCTTTTGCGCCATCAATAGTTCGTTGTGCGATGTATACTGAAGCTGAAAGTGCACCGAGAATGCGCCTTCGACAAAGAAAGTCTTCATTTTTAGGCTTCTGGTGTAGTTCCTTCAACTCTTTCCTTTCTTGTTCAGAATCTAGTGCTCTTTCTTCAGGAATTGGTTCTAAGTCATTGCTTATGATATGGTTCAGACCAATGATAGTAATAAAGAATAAAACGGTTTCCTGTCAGCGAGCGAGTAAAATTATTTTCATCAAGTCTTACAAGGCGGGTGAGATCCTGATTCTTGAAACTATTGATTGTTTAGTATAAAATAAGCCGTTCCAAAGCACGAATACATCGCTGTCTTTCAAGAATGTTTTCCTTTCTTTGTCACAATGTGTCAAATGAAAAACTTCTTTCAGGATACAATGTAGATTATTTATGCAAGTTGTGATTACTTGCACCGATCAAAAAAACACTCAGAAGATTATCTAGTGATGTTTATTGTTTAGAGAGTTCAAAAAGAAAATGAAGTGAAGTCTATGTTGATGGAATGTACTGTTATATAAGAGTGAAACATCTATTTGTCTACAGGTGTACGTCGCATCGAACAGTCGTGCATGTTTTCTAATGGTTATTACCGTTGGTTGTTTAACACAAATTCAACAGTTAACAAAACGTACCATTTTGGATGAGATGCTGCCCCCTGAATCCTTGCGATCTAAGCGGCAGGTCGAACCCCGTTAACAAGGCAGTTGCCTTTGCACGACCACCTTGGGGGTTGCCAGTGCCTGAACCCTCCTACGGACGTATTTGACAAAAGCTTTTGAGAAAAACTTTCAACATGTCATGCCGTCCAAAATTATGTCTTAAAGCGACGAATTCTGCGGGTCAAAGAAGTTAACTAAAGGTTTTCTTAGGGTTGAAGGTTAATGGTAGTCAAATCATACTTGGGTTCAGCATTTAAATATCTGAATTATGACTTTGGCAGTTGGTCTCTAAACTCTTAGCTCGTGATCTTCCTTTGGATAACACGAGTTACAACATATTTTTAAAGTGGTTTGTGATAACATTTATATAATCAGCTAACAACTATCAAAATCGTTGTTTCATAAATTACATACAAGTTCAGTTAAAATATTATGGTCTCGTTGCTGCTGTTCTGATTGCATTCTGCTATACTCGGAAACTTTTTTGAAACATATATCGAGCCAAAGGAATCAATGCAGAAGAACTGGAAAGTGGAAACAAGTAAACAACACTCTATTGTCTATTTTATTCGCATCTTCTTGAGCAATCCTTAACACTAGTTATAATGTTTTTAAGTATTGTCTTTCTGTGCTTATTGGATTATTTTGTAGCATTTGAATCTTTTTTGCATACACTTTCATGTTTAGTTGATACAATGGACAAAATGTCTGTTGAATACAAATGTGTAGCGCCCTTTTTTATTATTTATTTTATCAGAATAAGTTTTACCTAGCAATACTTAGATAGTTTGCTTTTAACTCAATCTTTGTCAAAACCTTCTCTGATTCAGTTTTGCATTGTATGTTTTGAGTAGTTTTGACCGTATGGTAACAAGCAAAAAAATCTGAATGTTATTCGACTTCTAAGTCAAAATAAGTTCATTTTAGTGCTACGAGCCTTTAGTGATGCACATAGAATGAAATAATGGAATTTAACCATGTAAAAGGAGTATGAATAGCACAAAGTATTACTTTTCTTGTAAATTGTCTGAAACAACAAAGCAGTTTTTGCTATTTATGTAGTCACGACCATTTGTGAAATTCTATCGTGCAAAAAAAAAAAAAAAAAAAAAAAAAAAAAAAAAGAGGAAAATGTTGAAAAAACTAAAAGCTTCTTCCATGTTCACTTCTATTCCATTTTTGCTAGCTACCAAGTAGTTAAACTATCTAAGCGTAAATAAGCTACTTATAAGTAGTTTACTCTATTTATAACAAGTTGGGAAACATGCTCTCAGTTTGGGCTAGAAGTCAGTTTTGAGAAGCTTTTTTTCGATTGGAATCCAACTAACATGAGTTCTCAACCTTTACACGTTCAGATGAATCTCTTTACTGGGCATTAACACACATTTTTATGTATAATTTACCCTTTTTTCATTTTGTTACTAGTTGAAAATGGATCCAGTCCGTGAAACAGCTAAAACTGCAGTAATTGGTTTTGCAGCTGGCTCGGCTTGTGGTGCAGTTGTTGCTAATCTTTATGATATTCCTAAAGTGGATATGAATGTTTCACATCCGGGTTTGATGCGCACTCTTAAATGTGGCGGTACGTATGGGTTAGCATTCGCCGCTATTAGTGGAATCTATGTTGGTGTGGAGCATTATATGTTTGAAAAGAGGAAGAAAAAAGACTTTGTTAATGGTGCTGCTGCCGCCTTTGTTGCTGGTGCTTCTGTTTTGGGTCTCAAAGGTGCTTCAGTATAACAAAAATGATATCTCTATCCCCGTCACTACTTCTCTATATTTACTGTTAATAAAGAGTATTCAACAAATATGGTTTCTGCAGTTACTTTCTGAAATTTTGAAAATACCCATTCAGCAGCATATCTCGCCACAGCTTTGCAACTTTCTTCACAATTGTGTTTTAGACTATCCATCAATGAAATTTTATTATCGATTTGTTATCAATACCATCAACAAAATAATTCGAAATCAAAGTGCTGTGACTACTGAAATCCATGCACTTACAAGACTAGATGTACATGTGTTAATCTTATTCTAGTGTTAATAATGAATTTTTAACCGTATCATATAGACTCCAGTGGAATGCCTTACATACTACGTTAATTGTGTATTCATATGTTGAAATATGGTTTGCAGGTAGGAGTGTATCTTTTGGCATTCTTTCTGGTGCAGCTCTGGCTGCAACCTCAACTTTAATTGACTTCAGTTTTGAAGATACTGGAATCAACACGGAGAAACAGGCTACTCACTGATTTAGCTTCTACTAAGACATGATATAAATTTGTGGATACTGGTTTGTTTTTTCCTCTCTCGTATTTGTTTGTCTCAGTTGGTGTTACTCCAATGGAAGTCGAGTTATTTTGGAGTTATTTTTATGTCTTTTCTACTGTATTGGACGTCCCTGAAGGGACTGTTACATGTGAACTATTTGTTGCTTTTTAGAATTGCAAAGAATTTAAAGCTTTATGCGGATTTCTTATTAGAAGGATCTTAATAGGGATATGTTTCAGATTTAAATTGTTTATGTAAAAACCTTTTAGTTATGAGTGTTCCGGAACCTGAAGTTTAACGTTCTATCAACTAGGGGTGTAAATCGGTCGGACCGGACCGGACGGAGGTATGTTCAGTTTCTGTCCTAAAAAAAATCGGACCGAACACGGATCGGACCAAATTTTTTCTCGGACAAATTTCGTTGTCCTAATTCGTGTCCTAAATAAAATCGGTCGGACACGGACACGATCGGACTAGTCGGACTCGGTCGGACATGGCTATTTATATCACATTTTGTACATTTTACTAGATTTTCTCTCTACTATACGACGAATTTCAAATAATTCGGACGAATTCGGACGAGCCCGGACCGGACATGATTTTTTCTCGTACAAATCTTGTTGTCCTAACTCGTGTCCTAAATGAAAATCGGACGGACTCGGACGGACGTATTTCGGTCACGGACACGAACGGATGTCGGACATTCGAACAAAATTTACAGCCCTACTATCAACCGTGTGTCACGCCTACTTTTGGAAATTTTGCATTTATTCATCTTCAAAAATATGACTTTAATAAACGATTTCAAATTGTTATTTTGAAAAATAAATTACCTCATAAATTGAAATATTTTGGAAATGTTCTCAAATGTTATTAGCCAAGAAGTACTGGTTAGAGTTTATTCATCTGCCTCTGCGTGAGCAGAAGAAGCGAAATAGTTCAGAAAAAAAAGAAGTGAAGTGATTGTCTCCAACAGCAACGCTATAAACTGTAATGTTACGTTTTTGAAAAAGAACATGTTTTTATTTATTTATTTATTTATTTATTTATTATTATTATTATTATTATTATTATTATTATTATTATTTAGGGCTGCACACAACCCATATCCAACCCGACCCAACCCACCAACCCGACCCAACCCACATAAACCCAACCTAACCCATCCTAGTTCGGATCGGATATGAGTTACAATTTGTAACCCATACTATATGCGGGTCGGGTTTGACATTTTGTTCAACCCAACCTCATTTTAACCCAACCCAAACCTATTTAAAAAAAACTAATTTAATATGCATCCAATTAAAATTAGAATAGTATAATCTTAGAATAATGTTTATGTATTCTATAATAAATGTACAAAAAAATATTTCATGTCAATCCAAACTAGATAGAATTTGATAAATATATTTTAAAGAGCATTTTAATGTATTTTAAAATGAAACACTTGCTCAACTATGTAGTAAATTAATTTCATATGATGTGTTTTACAATGAAATTTTAATTATATGTCTTGTAATGAATTGGTTATTTTAAATGCATTATGCTAACTAAAATCTGATATATTATGCTGAATATTTTGATATAATTTTTAGAAAAAATCCCTCATATTCTCATTTTTTATTGTATTCAAGTGACCCAACTCAACCTTACTTAACCCGACCCAACCCATACTACAACCCAACCCATATCCAACCTCATATAGGGTCGGGTACGGGTTGAGCTACCTTAAACCCATACCTATGCGGGTCGGATAAAGTATTTGGTATAACCCGACCCAACCCATACTTTGTGCAGTACTATTATTATTATTATTATTATTCCTAAAATAGAAACGGAAGTAGAAACCAAAGCACGATAATAATCATAATTGTAGTCTGCTAAGAAACAAAAATGGATAAAAACATCCACCCTTTAACAACGATTTTGGGTAGTTTATTTGCTATAACTACAATAAACCTAGTCATATGGTACGCAAGTATGGTAGCAGGAAACGCCTTGCTTCCAAAGCTAATCGTAAAGCGTTTACTAGGCATGATTTCTAATGTCAACCTCATTGATGGATATAAAGGTAAAGGATGGTGTTGATATCGACGCTTCTTGATCGTGCAATGTTTAAAACACATAATACCGCAAAGGAAAAGATACCACAAAGGAAAAGAAAGCATTGTTGGGAGAATATCACCTTGCTATTGTTACTGGTATTGTAGATGGAATTGAAATTTAACTCTGAAGGTGGATTGTAAGAAGAAACTTAAGATCGAGTTATTCCCTCAGACTAAAAAGACATTGTTGGTAACAACACATATTTTTTAACCTTGGATATTTAAAGAATTTAAATATTAAAATGACAAAACTAAAATTTAATGACTTAAATTAAATTTATATGAGAATTTAAATGTTGGAATGAACTACAATTGTGAATCTTGAATTTAAAATCCCATTAAATTGATTTTGAAGCCTATGTAAAATTCAATTTGAATGTAAATAATAATAGTAAATCATTATCAATGAGTTTGAGTGTTTGAAAATCGATTTATTATTTCTCAATTTCGTTTACACGTGAAAATTATCATTTTTCAGACGATTTCGAAATTCGATGAAATCGTCGAATTTGGATTGATTAATTCTTGTAAGATTTCAAAATCATATGAATCGAAATTATCGTGTGATCGTGCGTAATATTAACATGTGTTGATAAACGATATAAAATTATATTTTATAATTTCGAAAGTTAGATTTTGCATATAATCGATTTAGCTCCCGAAACTAGTTCCATTTTGTTTGAAATATGGGTTATTAGCTACGGACGATGGTGAGCACGTCCCGTTTCGAGTTCAAGAAATTTAGGGCTTGGTTAATAGTATTTTGGAGGAAGCTATATAAGCTCCTCAACTCTCCTCATAATCTAAACCTTGCCTCCATTTATAAATCAATGACCATAATTTCTCGATTCAATCCATCCACAATTAATTAAAACTTCCAACATCTATAGACTAGGCTAAGGAACTTCCTTACCGATGGGTACATCTCTTGAGGGATGCTACGAGAACAAACACCAGTTTTGTGACTGAACGAAACTCATACCTCCGCTGTTACCAACCTATAAAGCGAATCAACCATGAGTATATCATCTCCCGGTCATTACCAACCTATAAATCGGGGTCCTGCAACATCAACAATCACAAAAAGTAGAAGTCATTACACAAGTAATACCTGCGATCCATACAATGATACATTTTTATCTAGAAGGAGACGATAACCCATACCTCCGCCGCATCTTTCTTGTTTTGGCCATTTTCGGGGCGTGAGGCTTGTCGAAGTCTCGTTACAAAAAAGTACACTTAACCAAGCTATGCCTTGATCATCACTAGCATATCACTTAGTATGTTGCACTGTCATTCCATTACATATAATTAATAATCACTAACCATATAACCATTGAGCTCGTATGTCTCAAAGAAGGGTGTTAAGTTGAGATAACCTCTCAACCACCGATATAAATATGTTTAATAAAAACCAATCAATACGTTATAAAATACAATGTCAGACATGCACCCATACAAGTTTGTTCTGAGACTGAACGAATCTAAGGGCACTTATTCCTCGTCCAATAAAGGAGAGAAGCCCTTGCAAATCCGGAAAATCTCCAAGTACATCCGGACCACTGCCACTGATTACCTCACCTTTGGTATACATCCCAATCGAGACATCAGCAATTAATCCAAACAATGTGAAGATCCCCGGTCTTCAACCACCATCTTCAGATATCTTCAATGCTCATCGTATAGCTATTCAGAATGGGTTGAAACCGGATCTTTCCGAATAATGAGCGCTATTTAGAAACTGTAATAGACAGACAAAAATATCATGAGTCTTATTCCATTTCGAAATATTCTTTTACTCAAATCATTCTTTATATTGAGTATACCTATTTAAATCTTATCCTTTGGGAAAACTCGCATATCTTTTAAATGATCTTTATAATTTGTTGCCATTATCGTTTGCTAGGGAAAACTCTTTAATTAAATTTTTATGTTCGAATTAAATAAAGATTACTCATTGTTAACCCCCTTGTGAAATGTGATTTAAACATAGTGTTTTAGACCGCAAAATTGATGGATCTTTCGTGAATTAAGTGAAGGATCGACACTAATTCAATGGATTGGGCCATACGATCCAAACATCATGAATCAGGTCGGTCTCATACATATATTGGATGGATCGGTCATGTTTTAGGTGATGGATCGATAGCGCTTTACACCGATGGATTGGTCAAGCTTAATATGATGGATCAGATCACTTTTATGACGATGGATAAGTCATGCAACAACCTGATGGATCAGGGGTGAACGATCCTAGCATGGATCGACAGGATTTGTGCAACACATAAAGTATGGACCGTTGGGCACTAACGATCCATAGTGATGGATCGGCCACGATCCATAGTGATGGATCGGCCGCTGGTCCAGGGGCCTGCACACACTCCATTTCAAGCCTCCACTCCACTCCATAACTTCGCCTATAAATACTCCACCCTTTCCCACATTAAAAGAGACTGACATTTCTGCTTTCGAAGGGCTACCATTTTTGATCTTCAACACTCAAGCTTCTTAAACTTCAATAAAGCTTCCTCAGTCATCATCCAAGCTTCTCCAACATCACTTTCATCTAGAAACTGCTGAAGATCATCACTGAGCCCGATTACCGAAGATCTAACTCGATATCATCGCTACTCGTGAAGATTCGAGCATTTCTATTTTGGATTTCAGGGATATTCGAGAAGTAGAGAGAGAAAATCATTGTAAAAGAGATAAAAAGGTGTAAAAATGAGATCACATATGTACCTTGTGATGGAGAGAGTAATGAAATCATCATTTAAAGTGGATGTTGGTCGAAATCGAGGCTGAACCACTATAAATTAGTTGTCTACTTTACTATTTTCTGTATTTCTCTGCTTTAACTGTGTTTTCTGCAGTTTAGAGGTGTTTTCTCACCTCTTAGGGTGTTAACATCCATTTTTTGGTGTTAACGTTTTTGGCACCCACCGTGGGGCTCGAACCTACGACCACAAGGTTAAGAGCCTTGGCGAGGGGAAGTTGTTGAAGCTTAATCTTTCACTATAGATCCATGAGATCTAAAAAGCAAGTCTGTTGAAATATTTTCCTTGAAGACTAGAAAACTATCAGAAATTATGGCACCGTTTATGAAGTAGCAAGTACGCAAGAGTTTTAGGTCCTGGAAATGTTGCTAATGACGCTACCACTACTTCTCAAACTAACCATCCAACTACGTCTCAAACTCCGGGAGCTGGTGTGAGTGGGGGAGAAGTGGATGTGGTTGTTGCTAACTTGACTCAGCAAATGAAATCTTCAAACAAAGCTTTGATGGATAGTCTAAAAGCCCTTCTCATTACTCAGGCTAATACCACAAACCGTAAAGTTGAGATCGTCTTGTAAGATAATGCTCACTCTTCTGCATCAAATTGCAACCATTAGTATTATGTACAGGAGGTTGATGGTTCATCAAGTGGCGGGGAGGATGCTCATATCGAGGATTCCAATCCAAATATTAAGAATCATTCCAGAAGGTATACTCACAAGGGAGCACCTCTCCAAGCAGGAGACATGGTGCCCTTGGATCCTTGATCACGATCGCTTGCTAAGACAAGTATCCGGTAAAAGGTCCGACGTCCGCCCCGTGGAACAACAAAACTATGAAGAGTATATTTCAGAGATGATTAGGCAAATAATGAAGGAGAGCATGGAGAGAAATGAAGATGAGAAAGAATGGGATTTTTCTCCAAGTAAAACTCCGTTCTCCTAAAGAATTCAGAAGGCTAAACTTTCGAAGTTCATTCCTCCAATTATGCCTGACTACAATGGAGTTACCAACCCAATTCTATTCTTGTATAAGTACGATTGGCACATGAATGGTGCACCGAGATGCCGCCAAGATCTGTTGACCAATTCTCTGGTTTGGCGAAGAAGTTTAGAGAATGGTTCAGGTTGTATACTTCAAAAGCTAAAGACATTACGTCATTATCAGGATTGGAGCGGAATCCAGGAGAGACAGTGAAAGCTTTTCTCACTCGTTTCAATACAGCTGTTACTGAAGTTGGAAATCCAAAGCTTGGAATGATATTGGTGGCACTGGTGTGAGTCGTGGACAAGAAAACTGAGTTCGGGAAATGGGTGAAAATGAAGGAGCCCAATACTCTTGAGAAGTTATATAAGAAGATAAAAGAATTCATCAGTGTTGAAGATGAACCTTCTATCACCTAGTATGTCGCCTGAAGCAGAGTTATGCCGAGAAAACAAGGATAATGATGCTGAAGGCCATCAGAAAAATTCCGGGGGACTGAAAAGGGGAAATGACAAGAAAGATAGCGAGAATAGCAAGAAGTTCCGCTTTTTAAAACCCGTAGAGCTGACTCTTTTGATAGACACGCCAGAGATATCTACACTGCCACTAATGACACGGAAAATTATCCGGAACCAAGACCGCAGAGAGTGGGAGACAGAGAAGCGAAGTCAGGGAGATTCTGTTATTTTCCATAACCATCCCGGTCACAACACTAACAAGTGAAAGCATTTGAAGAGTCTAATTTAGGAGTTGATCAGAAAAAATAGGCTGCAACAGTATGTGAGGAAGCCACAAAATGCAAATCCTTCCCAAACTCCTCAAGGACAAAGTACGCCTACTAATCTATCTGGTCAAATCAATGGAGTTCTAGTGCAATCTGATGCAAGGCCGGTGATTAACACCATATCCAGTGGTCTTCATCCTGCGAGTAGCAGATGGGGCGAGATTAAGAGGTATGCAGGGGCTTTGAAGTATGTCCCAACAGTGGGGAGGTGCTTGATTCTCAGCAATACCATTCCCCTAAAGCAGCAGAAGGTTTCTTATTGAAATTTTGCGTTCAGAGATAAAGATGCAGAAGATGTGTTGGCCCCAACTCAAGATCCAATGGTGGTCATAGTCGGGATTGGCCCAGTTATGGTCAGGAGGGTGCTTGTCAATTGGGGCACCTCTGTTAATGTCCTATTCTGAAAAACCTTCAACCAGATGAATCTCTCAGTGATAGATATTCAAGCTTGTCAGACAAAGATCCAAGGGTTCATGGGAGAGCCGAAGCAACCAATCAGAACTACTAACTTTCTTGTAGAGTTGGAGGAAGTACCAAGGAAGGCTATTCTGAAGCAAATCTTTGTACTTGTTGATGAAGTTTCCTCCTACAACGCATTCCTTGCCAGACATGCCTTGGTCGATTTCAGGATTGCGCTAGCTCCATGGTGTCTGACTATGAAATTCTATACAAAGAATGGTTTTAGTGTAATTAAAGGCGATCAGGAGACTGCTAGAGAATGTTATCTTACAGAGCTGAGAGAAACCAAGAATAAAGACAAGGGGAAGAATGTGGAGGGCCCCATCCGCATTCACGAACCTTCACTATACCAGCTAAAGCATGACCCCTGCACTAGACAACATAGTGGGGCTCAAAAGGAGATGGATCCGCGAAAGTCTAGTGCAAAGGAGATTCAAGCGATGCCAGCAAAGATCACCATTCCTACTGTAGTGCATCCAAAAGATCCTGACATAGTATTGAGTAAAAGGTCTCAACTAGACCAAGAATTGCAAAGTGAGTTAGTTGTTTTGCTTAAAGCTAATTTAGATGTATTCGCTTGGAGTCATGCAAATATGTGCAGAATATCTCCTGGTGTGCCTGTTCATGCATTAAACGTTGACCCTCGCGTCTCACCCATAAAGCAAAAATGGAGAATTCAATTCCCCGAAAGAACTATGGCTCTTAAAGAAGAAGTCGACAGATTGATGGAGGATCGCTTCATTAGAGAGACAACATATCAAGATTTGGTGTTCAATCCTATTTTTGTGAAGAAACCCAATGGAAAGTGGCGTGTGTGCATAGATTATTCATATTTCAAGAAAGCATGCCCAAAAGATAGCTTTCCATTGCCCAGGATTGACCAACTAGTAGATGCAACAACGGGGAACAAACTGCTATCATTCATGGATGGTTATTCAGGCTACAATCAGATAATGCTTATTCATGGATGCATGAACGACTCGTCAATGCGATGTTCACATATCAGGTTGGCAAAACCATGGATGTCTATGTTGATGACATGCTGGTTAAGTCAAAGAGAGTGGCATATCATATGGAAAATCTGGCTGAGATGTTCGATATTCTAAGAAAATACGGCATGATGTTGAATCCTCTCAAGTTCTCATTTGGAGTCGCATCAGGGAAATTTCTAGGGTTTATGGTCAATGCCAAGGGCATCGAAGCCAACCTGGCTCATATTTAAGTATTGAAAGAAATGCGGGCTCCTAGGACCAAGAAAGAACTTCAGAGCTTGAATGGGAAGATCGCTACATTAAATCACTTTATCTCGAAGGCAACAGACAGATGTATTTCGTTCTTTGATGCATTGAGAAAAGGAAAGAAGGACTTTGAATGGATTCCAGATTGCCAAACGGCCTTCGAAGAACTAATCAAGCACATTGAAACATCCCCAATTCTTTCAAAGCAAGGTGATGGTGAGGATGTATTTTTATATTTGGTAGTCTCTCCCGTGCTTTAACTGCAGCTGTGGTACGATAGGATTCAAAGGTTCAACGGCCAATCTACTACATCAACAAGAGGCTCATCGGGGTAGAATTGGATTATCCAGAGTTAGAAAAACTTGCATACTGTCTACTCATTGCCTTAAAGAAGCTTAGGGCGTATTTTCAAGCTTATTCCATAAAGGTGCTCATAGACCAATAGCTGAAGCAAGTCCTGTTTCGTCCTGAGGCTTCGGGAAGATTATTGAAGTGGAATATTGAACTCATTCAATATGATATCACTTATCACCCTCGAAGAGCGATCAACAGGGAAGCTTTGGCGGACTTCATTGCCGAGTTTACAGACAGAGGTAATGACAAGGAAGAGCCTAAAGATGTGGTGGTTCAATGGAATTTGTTCGTCGATGGAGTCATGAATGAGTATTGCTCTAGGGAAGGAGTGGTTCTAGAGACACCAAAAGGGCGCTCAGTGTGCTATGCATTAAGACTGGAATTTCCATCGACAAACAACGAAGCAGAGTATGAGGCCTTGATAGCTGGATTGAAAATAGGAAAGGACTTGAATTTGAAAGCTTTGCAGATTTTCAGTGATTCGCGGTTGGTGGTGTGTCAGGCCCGTAGAGAATTTCAAACCAAAGGAGGAAACTTGCCAGCTTATCTATCCAAAGCTTGGGAACTACTCAACAACCTCGACAACTACACCATAACTCACATTCTGAAAGAAGAGGCTCAGTTATTGGGGTTAGTGCCGGTGGAAGTTCTCTCAATTCCCAGTACTGAAGACGTTGATGTTGCTGGGATCATGGAGACTGCTCAAGAGCTAGAATCATGGATGATTCCAATACATGATTACCTTCTCAGTGGGACACTCCCAACAAATCAAAAGAAGTGAATGAAGCTGTTGCGAAAGGCACCTCCTTTTTTTATGCATGATGGTCGGTTGTACAGGCGGGCTTTCTCTATGCCTCTACTCCGATGTGTTACCAAAGAGGAATCCAAGGTAATTCTGGCAGAATTACATAGTGGAGAGTGTGGACATTCGGGTGGTCATACATTGGCTAAGAAGATCCTTCGATATGGTTATTTCTGACCTGATATAAACCGAGACTCTACAGCATATACCATAAAATATGACAGATGCCAGAGATCGCAAAGATTCCAAGAGCACTATCGATAGAATTGACTCAAATGCCAACCCGTGGCCATTTTCTCTCTGGGAGCAATGATTTAATCAGAGCATTGCCAACTGCAAAGTCCAACATGAGTTACGCCATTGTAGCCGTTGATTATTTCACCAAGTGGGCTGAATTAGAGCCGCAAGCCACCATTACCTCAAAGAAAGCTATTAATTTTCTGCTAAAAAATATTATTTGCAGGTTTAGTGTGCCTCAGAAAATAATAACAGACAATGGGACTCAATTCGACAGCAAAGAATTAAAAGCCTTCTGTGTCGAGTATAAGATCCAAAAGAGCTTTGCAGCTATGGCCCATCCACAGGAAAACGGGAAAGTGGAAGCAGTCAATAAGATTATCAAGTCAACCATTAAGAAGCGTCTGGAGAAAGAAAAAGGTGGTTGGGTAGATGACCTGCTTCTTGCACTATGGGCATATCGCACGACTCACAAATCTGCAACTGGGCACACGCAATTCTCATTGGCCTTTGGCTCCAAAGCTATGATTTCTGTAGAGCTGTAAGTTCTCACTAACCACAGAATTCATTTCAATCAAGCACATAATGAGCAGTTGCAACTCGAAGCACTCCATCAGCTTGAAGAAAGAGGATATGATGTCGAACTCCGAATAGTAGCACACCAGAGAATGATAGCCAGGCATTTCAACTCTAAAGTCTGCCAGAGAACTTTCAAAATTGGTGACTTGGTGCTTAAGCGGTGATGATTGAAATTGGAATATTCAAACCAAATTGGAAAGGACCATACATCATCAGTTAGAAGCTTTTGAATGAAACATTCAAGCTATCAACAGTTGATGGAATCTCAATAGCAAGAGCTTGGAACAACGACCACCTGCGTCGATATTTTACTTGATGAATCATTCATTTCATGTAAAAAATGTTGTAAATATTTTGCAAGTACTGTAATTGAACATCATCTCTATGAATGAAAGCATGCCTGTTTAGATCATATATTTGCAAATATTATTAAATAATTCAAAATTTGCTTTAAAATCGATTTAAAATTGTAGGTTACATAAATAGTGCTTGCTACCTCAAAATCCGACAAGAGAGCTGGTGACCCTTACAACAACACATCCCAATAGAAATCGTTCAAGTGTGGAGTGCCATAAACGTCAATCCACACAAACGCGAGAATGTTATGCACCACCTTGAAGATTGAGAGGGGGAGTTGCTTGGAGTTAAGCAGTGAAAAACGCGGCAAGCAACCATTAAGCAAAGAATTGCAAGTTCGGCACCTTCCCAGGTATGATGTCCATGGCCCTGGTTCTATAACCGTGATAGCTTGCCAAGTTAAGCATCTGGTAAAAGGACCAGCGTCCACCCCATGGAATGATGCAATGAAAGAAGCTTCCTAAGGGAAATGAAGACCAAAATGTTTGTAAGTTCCATCAAAGGGGCACCTCCTCAAGTGTGAGGTTCAGTGCCATAGTTCTTTAACTGTGACTGCTTGGCAAGTCATGCATTTAGTGAAAGGACTGGCGTCAACCCCGTGGAACGACGCAACAACAAAGAGCCTTTCATAGCGAAGTCTAAAGCAGAAATCCCAACCGTAAGGGGGTGTCCAATCTAATCTCCAATGCCTGATTTACATGGCTGGAGCAGATAATGGATTAAGCAAAAATCCCAACCGAAAGTGGGTTTCCAATCTAATTTCTCTGAGGCTTGATTTACAAGGCCAGCTGAAACGAACTTTGGATTAAGCTCAAGACCTCTCCGGGGGCACATGAGCTAAAGACTTCTCCAAGAAGAAGCATAATTGTAACAACCCGTGTTTTTATAACGTGTAATAACCATAAATCAAGGCAGAATTAATTTTTAAAATAAGAATCAAGGGAAACGGGTAGCACCATTGCGTTCGTCTCGAAATTCTGCTTGGAAACGAGTCCGCGTTTTCGAAAATCGGAGTCCGTATGACCAAGTTATGACCTTTCGAAGTTTTCAAGTTCAAAACAGCTCAATTCGAATTCAAAATTCGAATTTCAAACCTCAGAATGGACTGGGCGGGAAATTTCCCGCCCAAGACCAGGTCGACCTGGTGGTCGACTATGTAGTCGACCTACCCAGGACCAGGTCGACCATAGTGTCGACCTGGGGGTCGACCTGGTGGCCGAGTCCACTTTTGAAGCTGGATTCATTTTGATGTTCCTGGCCTCGTTTCTGTCCACATTCGTTGACCTGACCCTATAAATACAGCCCCTAACACCAGTCTCTCTACACAAAATTCTTTCTGACCTTATGTTGCTCTAATTCTGGTTGAAAATTTGAGAAAGGGACTGCTTCTTCTACGTTGAGACTGCGATAAGGGAATTGCTGATTTGGGGATTTCTATTAGGACTTGACTAAGCATATAAAGATTCAACATCGACTCTCCTTTTCTAATTATCGAACCACGATCTGTAAGCCCCAGTTATTTTCAGATTTAAACTGTAAATGTAATATGAATATGTTGTAAATTGAAATTGGACCTATGTATGATGACTGTTTTACATCCATTCTTGTTCATCTTGGATCTTGACTCTTGGATATTACTATGACATTGATTTGGGGCCTATTCATGTTGTAAATCAAAAAGAGAAACCCATCGTATTATCATGTTGAATCTGCTATTAGTCTCAAGTTTATGACTATCACCTTATGTCAATCGTTACCATGACTATACTATCACCTTATGACAACTGTTATCTTGACTAGTACCTTATTTTCCTAGATTTGGAATCTTTATGTTTGAGGCCAATATTCCATATGCCAGTAATGTTTTAATCTTTTATTTCAAGTCATACCATGCTATGCTAGTAATCACTTTTGCCACCTTATACCCGTTCCTTTTTATGTTATTCCCTAATTAGATTTATTTGTATCAATTCGAGCTTACGTGCGATGGGAATACGATTTGGGTAGACTAGGTAAAACATAAATTAGCTTTAAACTTGAACATGAACATTGTTATGGCTTGAACCTGAATATGGACATGAACTTGACACGATTTGACATGAAACATGACCTGAAAACTTGACATGAATCTAGACATGAAAACTTGAACGTGGGCATGACAATTAGATAACTTAAAAATGGCCAACTCGAGGTTGGGTTGAGTTTGTAGTGTAAATCTGCCCGGAACCGCCCGACAAATCCAGTGGCTGCAAACAATAGGATCCAATGTGGGTAGTTGGTCATATCGCACGTAAAACCCGAGGTTAGACTATGTTGTGGTGTAAATCTGTCCGGAACCGCCCGACAAATCCAGTAGCCACAACAGTTAGTCTAGTGTGAGAGGTTGGCGTGCAGTAATGAATTAATGCCACATGATAGGGTTAAGTCATGAACCACTTGAATATACTTAACCAACTTGACACGATGAATTGATAGGGTTAAGTCATGAACCGCTTGAACACACTTAACCAACTTGATACATGATTTGGATAGAGTTAAGTCACGAATTTGAATGACAACACTTAACCCATTAGAAACCCTAGTTACGCGGTCCTTTTCAGCAGTAACCCACTTAGATGTATCACGATACCCTGAGACTAGGCAGGGTGGGGCACGATTACTGGGCTGATTATAAGCGACCAGAACGACGGCTGAGTAGGTGCGCCATTGTAGGTTCAGGCGGGCTATGGTCGTGCACGTAGTTCGGAGTTGAAAAAGCAGGCATTGGGCACCCGTAGATTTACACTGTGCGTGCTTGATTCGTGTCGGTGGTTGGCACCATAGGACTTGATACACCCTATGGTGGACCTAGCACAGGTAACTACATTTCAGGATAGGGCCGTATGACACAGACACATGACGAGCTAGGACTTATACGGAGCCGATTGATTAGTAGATCGTACCGTAGGACCCCGTAATGGGTCACTTCATGATACTGGGCCAAGGGATCATTTCATGATTAATACTTGACATGGGTTAGAACACTAATACAGATGACGCAGCGAACCTTGAACATGCGATGCTAGACTTGACTTATCTTGTTATCTTAATTATCCTACCAGTTCTGTTATCACCCTTATGTTTAATTCCAGTTTTCACATATCATGTTACCTTTACTAGTTTTCATACTAAAAGTCACTAGGGCTTACCAGTCTTTATGACTGACCCTTTTTCTTTCGCCTCTTTTCCTTTCTCCCCCCCCAGGTTCCCAGGGAGGAAACAGTAGCTCTTAGCTTGTATTTGGCTTGCTTTCTGACAGCTCATGTACGGTTTGGTCTTGAGCTATGCTATGGCTGCTTCTGCTATTTATGGGGAATATTTTACTTTTGGTTATCTTAAGTTTATGCTTCTTTGGAACTTGATGTAATGGAATAATTTGTATCTTGGATATCTGAGGTTTTTGACTCTTTCTTGAAAGTAATAAAAAGGTGGTTTTTAATTTCTACCGCTGCTTTATTTATGTTCTGTCTTGTGATATCTCTGTGCATTTTTACCTAGATAATACTCCACCAAAACTAGTTCATTCCCTTTGTGAGTGTCCCTAGCGGAGGTGGGGTGTTACATTTGGTATTTGAGAAAAAGGTTACCAGGCTGGGCAAAAGTTTTAAAAACCTTCTGAAACTAATTTCAAAACCATTTATAAAGAAGCATTTTTCAGGAAAAGTTTTATGATTAAAAAGGCTATTACCCAAAAGCCATTAGCACCTTCCTTTGTTTCCTCGTTTGAATCTTTTCTTTTCGTTTTTCAGCATGGCTGATCTTAACCTGCCTGAGGGAATAGCCGTGCCTGGATGGTTCCGAAGGTACCTAGAAGCAAGGGCCAACGACGCGGGCATGGCAGACATCCCTCCTCCTCCTCCCCTAGTGGCTGCGGTTCCTCCTCCTCCTGGTACCACCTTTGCCAAAATATGCAAAGACTTTAAAGCAATGGGCGGCAAGAACTTCTTTGGAACTGAAACCTTTGTTGAGGCACGAAACTGGCTAAAGGAGACGGAAGACTTGTTCATTATCTTTGATATGGAGGACCATAGGAAAGTTCAGTTGGCAGCATGGTTGTTGAAAAAGGAAGCTGCATTTTGGTGGGATGTCACCAACGCTACCAGGCCAGTTGAGACTTGGGCAAACTTTAGAGAGCGGTTTGGGCTTAAATTCTTATCGTCAGCAGAAGAGAACCTTCATATGGAAAGGTTCCTAGCACTCAAGCAAGGGGACATGTCTGTTAGGGAGTACGTGAATAAGTTTAATCAGCTTGCTCGGTTCGGTTTGGATTTGGCCAACACAGCCCAGAAAAGGCTGTACGCTTTGCTCGAGGATTGAACGAGCCACTACACAGTTTGGCCCTAACTCATATACCCATGGGGGCGACCTTTGAAAGCTTGGTGGATATGGCTCTACTTCAAGAGGAAGACAAGAATAGCAAGAAGGAGGCTAAGCCTAATGAGACTCAGAATAAGAAAGCTGATTTCAAGAAGGGGAACAACAAGAATAGCAAGAATAACAAGAGCAACAACAAACCTCGTGAGACGAGGAAGTGCAACTTCTGTGGTATTAAGGGACATCTAGCTAAAGACTGTAGAAAGAAGAAGAAAAAGTTGGGTGAATGCTTTCATTATGGAGATACTGGACACATCAGCAAGGATTGCCCTAAGAAGCAAGGGCAGGGACAAGGGCAAACCCAGCGAGCAGGACCTTCTAGAGGGCAGTTGCATGCTCTCAACACCACTCCAGCTCTTGACCGAGGTAGTAATATTTCTGTAGAAAGCCTTGTTTACATCTTTGATTTTCCTGTTCGAACCTTATTTGACTCTGGCGCATCGCATACTTTTATTTCTTCTGATATTGTTGAAAATCTGCACCTAAGTACTAATCTGGTTGAGGATCCCGTTATAGTTTCAAATCCAATTGGGGGCTCCGCCCATTTATCTATGATGTGTGTGGATTTGAGGATCTCTATCTTAAGCACAGAATTCACGTGTAATGCTTATGTTCTCGGATTCATGGGATACGGTTTGATCCTAGGGATGGATTGGCTGTCCGATTATGGAGCCATTCTTGATTGTGAACGAAGTGTAGTGAGGCTAATGACTCGCCTCGGCAATACCCTTGAAATCTCTTGTAACCCTAAGGGTCCGGTCATGTTGTGTTATCTTGAATCCCTTGACTCGTCCGACGATAATTTGCAATCTGTAAGAGTGGTCCGAGAATATCCAGATGTCTTTGATGAAGTGAGGGGGTTACCTCCTAAACGCGAGATAGACTTCCGAATTTATCTTGTTGATAATGCCAAGCCAGTTTCATTGCCCGTTAGGAACATAGCCCCGCGAGAAAGAAGAGAGCTCAGTAAACAAGTTAATGAGTTGCTTGAGGAAAATTTCATAAGACGAAGCATTTCTGAATGGGGTGCTCCGGTGGTATTCGCTACTAAGGCGGATGGATCGCTTCGTCTGTGCGTAGATTATCGTGAATTAAACAAGCTGACAAAGAAGAATAGGCACCCACTACCAAGAATCGATGATTTGTTTGACCAGCTTGTGGGAGCATCTGTTTTGTCTCAACTCGATCCAGCCACTGGATTCCATCAGCTTAGAGTGGCTGAGGATAGCATTGACAAAACTGCGTTTAGGACTCCAGATGGGTTTTTCGAATGGCTCGTCATGCCGTTTGGGCTAATGAATGCACCTGCGTACTTTGTAGATTTGATGAGTAGGGTGTTTCGGGAGTTCCTTAACAAGTTTGTGGTAGTTTTCGTGGATGATATTTTGATCTTCTCAAAAGATGAAGAAGAGCATGCTAGACATCTCAAGGAAGTCATGGAAACACTTAGAGCACACCAGTTAAAGGCTAAGTTCTCCAAATGTCATTTTTGGAGGAAGGAAGTTCGGTTCCTCGGACATGTAGTTTCTAAGAAAGGCACAGCCGTGGACCCCGCAAAAGTAGTTGCGGTACATGACTGGAAAATTCCTAAGAATGCAACAGAGGTGAGGAGCTTTCTCGGTTTGTCAGGCTACTACAGGAAGTTCATTAAGGACTTCGATAAGATTTCATCCCCTCTTACTAAGTTAACAAAGAAGAACCTAGCTTTTGTATGGGACATAGAGTGTGATGCTGCTTTTCAGAGACTCAAGAGAGCGGTCACCATAGCTCCAGTTTTCGCATTACTCGATGGAGGTAAGATATTTACTGTATACACAGATGCGTGTGGCATGGGGTTAGGCGTTGTCCTAATGCAAGAAGGAAGAGTAATATGCTACGGGGGCAGACAACTTAAAGTTCATGAGAAAAACTATCCCACGCATGACTTGGAGTTGGCCGCGATTGTTTTTGCACTTAAAGCTTGGCGCCATTATCTTCTAGGGGAGAGGTTCGAGCTGTATACCGACCACAAATCGCTCAAGTACCTCTTCTCACATAAAGATTTGAATCTGAGACAACAGCGGTGGATGGAATTCTTGGCATCATATGACTTCGATATATCTTATACCCCTGGCAAGGGTAACGTGGTGGCGGACACGCTAAGTAGAAAAAGACTGACTTTGAGCCCCTTGTTTGTTGAAAGGAAAATCCTTGAGTTTATAGCAACCTTTGATTTTACACTTGCTGTTGAGTCATTGACTGCTACGTTAGCATCTCTTAAGTTAAGACCTACACTTCTAGATCAAGTATGGACTTCAAAGAAGGAAGACCCACAGATAGTCGAAATCATGAACAAGCTGATTAGTGGTGAGACGTCAAGTCACCTCAGTAGGTATACCATAGATGACAAGGGATGGCTAAGGCGCGATGGAAGGTTATGTGTCCCACAAGTGGGAGACCTAGTAAGGAAAGTTCTCGAAGAAGTGCACCACTCGAAGATGACTATACATCCCGGAGGTGATAAGATGTACAGGGATATGAAACGCATGTTCTTTTGGGCTGGAATGAAAAAGGACGTGGCAGAGTTCGTTTCGAAGTGCATGGTGTGCTAACAAGTAAAGGCCGAGTCGTAGAAGCCCGGTGGGCTATTACATCCTTTGTAGGTTCCGCAATGGAAATGGGAGAGTATCTCGATGGATTTCGTGGATGGACTGCCTAGGTCAAGGAAGGGAAATACTAGCATATGGGTCATAGTTGATAGACTCACGAAAAGTGCTCACTTCATTCCGGTGAAGAGCAAGAGGACTGCATCAGGGCTAGCGTCTATTTACCTTCGAGAGATAGTATGGTTGCATGGAGTTCCTTCTAGTATAGTTAGTGATCATGACCCGATTTTCACTAGCCAGTTTTGGAACAGTCTGCAAGAAGCAATGGGAACACGACTGAACTCGAGCACGACCTATCACCCACAGACAGATGGACAAACCGAAAGGGTAAATAGGGTACTAGAAGATCTCCTGAGGCTATGCATTCTTGACTTTGGTGGTACTTGGGAAGACCATCTTCCTCTCGTCGAGTTTGCATATAACAATAGTTACCAAGCTAGCATCGGAATGGCACCGTTCGAAGCCCTGTATGGAAGACCGTGCAAGTCGCCAACTTGTTGGTGGGAGATGAAAGACAGTCTTATACTTGGCCCTGATATGATAAGAGACACTTCTGAGAAGATTGAGTTGGTACGAAGACGGATGAAAACGGCCCAAGATAGACAGAAATCTTATGCGGACCAGAGAAGGACAAACCTAGAGTTCGAAGTCAGAGATATTGTCTTTATAAAGGTTTCTCCATTACGCAATGTAGTTCGTTTTGGGGTAGTTGGAAAGCTAGCACCAAGGTTCGTAGGACCGTTCCCCATCACTGAGAGGATTGGACGGATGGCCTATAAGGTAGACTTACCCGAGAAGTTATCTGGAGTACACAATGTCTTTCACGTCTCACATCTCCGGAAGTGCTTGCATGACTCAGCCGAAGTGGTTGAGCCAAGCATCCTTGAAGATGTAGAAATGGAAAAAGAAGCAACATTGAGGCGAGTTCCGATTCGTATCTTAGGAACGGAGATTAAGAAGCTAAGGAATCGAGAAGTCAAGCTAGTTAAAGTGCAGTGGAGTGAAGCCCAAGAAGATGCAACTTGGGAAACCGAAGAGAAGATACGCGCGCTTTACCCATTTCTTTTTTAGGGTACATTCTCGATCTCTTTTTCCTATAAACTTGAAAACCTTTTCGTATCATGCTTCTAATATCTACGTTTGTCTTGTTATTTTCTCGATCTTATCTTGAGAACCTTAGGTAGAACCATATGGATGTAAACATGTAATTGAAACATGTTATGATTGATGTTTGCAAATGGTTGCAAGTGGTTGCTAGTGGATGCATGACACACATTAGGCACTAGATCGGCTCAGTCACATTTTCATGTTGCATATGCATGAGTGCTTATACTTGTACATGGATGGAACTTGTTATGCTATCACTTGGATGTTGCATATGGATGAATGTCTGTGCACTCATGTAGAGATTAGGAACTATGCTAGGAATTTGCATACATGTTGGATTCATGACACTAACATATTTTGCATTAAGGAGGTTTACTGAATCAGTAACCGCCTGATCTTTTGCATTAGATAGGTACATGTACACACACTTTCTGCATATGTTCATATAGTACTAGAAATCTCTTAAGGACAATGGTTGCCTGTGGATGATGCTTTGAGTAGATGGATGATTGGATGGTAGGACACATCCTCCCTAACTTAGAGATTTCGGAGACGAAATCCTTTAAGGGGAGGAGAATGTAACAACCCGTGTTTTTATAACGTGTAATAACCATAAATCAAGGCAGACTTAATTTTTAAAATAAGAATCAAGGAAAACGGGTTGCACCATTGCGTTCGTCTCGAAATTCTTCTTGGAAACGAGTCCGAGTTTTCGAAAATCGGAGTCCCTATGACCAAGTTATGACCTTTCGAAGTTTTCAAGTTCAAAACAGCTCAATTCGAATTCAAAATTCGAATTTCAAACCTCAGAATGGACTGGGTGGGAAATTTCCCGTCCAGGACCAGGTCGACCTGGGGGTCGACTATGTAGTCGACCTACCCAGGACCAGGTCGACCATAGTGTCGACCTGGGGGTCGACCTGGTGGTTGAGTCCACTTTTGAAGCTGGATTCATTTTGATGTTCCTGGCCTCGTTTCTGTCCACATTCGTTGACCTGACCCTATAAATACAGCCCCTAACACCAGTCTTTCTACACAAAATTCTTCCTGACCTTATGCTGCTCTAATTCTGGTTGAAAATTTGAGAAAGGGACTGCTTCTTCTACATTGAGACTGCGTTAAGGGAATTGCTGATTTGGGGATTTCTATTAGGACTTGACTAAGCATATAAAGATTCAACATCGACTCTCTTTTTCTAATTCTCGAACCACGATCTGTAAGCCTCAGTTATTTTTAGATTTAAACTGTAAATGTAATATGAATATGTTGTAAATTGAAATTGGACCTATGTATGATGACTGTTTTACATCCATTCTTGTTCATCTTGGATCTTGACTCTTGGATATTACTATGACATTGATTTGGGGCCTATTCATGTTGTAAATCAAAAAGAGAAACCCCTCATATTATCATGTTGAATCTGCTATTAGTAACAAGTTTATGACTATCACCTCTTGTCAATCGTTACCATGACTATACTAACACCTTATGACAACTGTTATCTTGACTGGTACCTTATTTGACTAGATTTGGAATGTTTATGTTTGAGGCCAATATTCCATATGCCATTAATGTTTTAATCTTTTATTTCAAGTCATACCATGCAATGCTAGTAATCACTTTTGCCACCTTATACCCATTCCTTTTTATGTTATTCCCTAATTAGATTTATTTCTATCGATTCGAGCTTACGTGCGATGGGAATACGATTTGGGTAGACTAGGTAAAACATAAATTAGCTTTAAACTTGAACATGAACGTTATTATGACTTGAACCTGAATATGGACATGAACTTGACACAGTTTGACATGAAACATGACCTGAAAACTTGACATGAATCTAGACATGAAAACTTGAACGTGGGCATGACAATTAGATAACTTGAAAATGGCCAACTCAAGGTTGGGTTGAGTTTGTAGTGTAAATCTGCCCGGAACCGCCCGGCAAATCCAGTGGCTGCAAACAATAGGATCCAGTGTGGGTAGTTGGTCATATCGCATGTAAATCCCGAGGTTAGACTATGTTATGCTGTAAATCTGCCCGGAACCACCTGGCAAATCCTGTAACCACAACAGTTAGTCTAATGTGAGAGGTTGGCGTGCACTAATGAATTAAGGCCACATGATAGGGTTAAGTCATGAACCACTTGAATATATTTAACCAACTTGACAAGATGATTTGATAGGGTAAGTCATGAACCGCTTGAACACACTTAACCAACTTGATACATGATTGGGATAGGGTTAAGTCACGAATTTGAATGACAACACTTAACCCATTAGAAACCCTAGTTACATGGTCCTTTTCAGCAGTAACCCACTTAGATGTATCACGATACCCTGGGACTAAGCAGGGTGGGGCACAATTACTGGGCTGATTGTAAGCGACCAAAACGACGGCTGAGTAGGTGCGCCATTGTAGGTTCAGGTGGGCTATGGTCGTGCACGCCGTCCGGAGTTGAAAAAGCAGGCACTGGGCACCCGTAGATTTACACTGTGCGTGCTTGATTCGTGTCGGTGGTTGGCACTATAGGACTTGATACACCCTATGGTGGACCTAGCACAGGTAACTACATTTCAGGATAGGGCCGTATGACACAGACACATGACGAGCTAGGACTTATAGGTAGCCGATCTATTAGTAGATCGTACCGTAGGACCCCGTAATGGGTCACTTCATGATACTGGGCCAAGGGATCATTTCATGATTAATACTTGACATGGGTCAGAACACTAGTACAGATGGTGCAGCGAACCTTGAACATGTGATGCTAGACTTGACTTATCTTGTTATCTTAATTATCCTACCAGTTCTGTTATCACCCTTATGTTTAATTCCAGTTTTCACATATCATGTTACCTTTACTAGTTTTCATACTGAAAGTCACTAGGGCTTACCAGTCTTTATGATTGACCCTTTTTCTTTCGCCTCTTTTTCTTTCGTCCCCCCCAGGTTCTCAGGGAGGAAACATTAGCTCTTAGCTTGGATTTAGCTTGCTTTCTGATAGCTCATGTACGGTTTGGTCTTGTGCTATGCTATGGCTGCTTCTGCTATTTATGGGGAATATTTTACTTTTGGTTATCTTAAGTTTATGCTTCTTTGGAACTTGATGTAATGGAATAATTTGTATCTTGGATATATGAGGTTTTTGACTCTTTCTTGAAAGTAATAAAAAGGTGGTTTTTAATTTCTACCGCTGCTTTATTTATGTTCTGCCTTGTGATATCTCTGTGCATGTTTACCTAGATAATACTCCACCAAAACTAGTGCATTCCCTTTGTGAGTGACCCTAGCAGAGGTGGGGTGTTACAATAACATTGATCAATAAAGTCGAGTTTCCTAGATACATTGGTAAGCTCAGAAGCTCTCAATACGCAGACAAAAGAAAAATACTTCGCTAACAAGGTGGAAGCCTCGAATGCCTCAATCAAAATCAAAGAAACTTGGAAAAAGTTGATCATATCCAACATAAACAATTCTTGATGACCTATGGTATGAGGGCAACACAACCGCATTGGAATGGAACATTGCTATGAAAGCATACCACAAGCTCATCACGATATCACAACAAATAAAAGACTTGTACTTTACAAGGAGATGAATATATGAAAGTATGACAAAGATAAAGAAGGAGCAAAAGTACAGTAGACTAAAGGCAATATTATTACATCAAAACGAGTTTGAGAAGCAAATCTTTACAAATTCACAAGCGAGGGTCAGAACTCGCATAACATCTGGTCAAAAGAAATAACATACAAGGATGCTAAGTAAAAGCAGGAAAGAGCATCAATCCTTCTTGTTCCCGCCTTTGGAAGAGCTACCAGACCTCAGTGTTAGTTTGCCAAGTCTGGTCAGAGGAGGTGTACTAGTGGACTGGCTTTCATCCTTAGTCTCTTCATCACCCTTTGGAGTCTCGGGAGGAGTAGAGACAAGTACCTTCTTGCGAGGGTTGTGTTTCCTCCCGTGCCTTTTAGATGGAGTTTTCTTGCTTGAAGAGGAAGTATCTGAGTGCTTAGTAACGTCCTTTCCTACGGTCTCCTCTAGCTCTTCCATTCCCCCTCCAGATAAACCAGCCAAGTCAACCAAATCATTGAGTGGATCAATTTTCTCTGATTAGGACCCAGGTTGAGAAGCAGAAGTAGGGGTGGATGCGAGAGCTAAGGAAGGATCGCCTGGTGGAGGAGTAATGATTAATGAACTTGTTGTCACCTGAATCGAAGGAGTAAGGATGGCTACAGTTCCACCTTCTTCAAGCATGACTAGAGAAGGCTTCGGTTTATCCAAGCCTAATCTAAATGAATGATAATCAAGGAACTCATTAAATCCATATGAAGATAATAAGAGGTCCCAGTTTGGTAAGATTGGATGGACGCCGGTTTTACCTAAGGTAGGAGGGCTTCTGCGCTTTAATTCATAAGCATTTGGGTTGTCATCGTTCCCATCATAGCCTTCTATATGCTCTTTAGTAGCCTACTTCTTTTCTTCAGGAATAGTAGTAGGTTCTAGGGAAGGCAAAAGAGGAAGCTTGGGATCAGAGGTGACAGCTTCAATGGAGGTAACCTCCGAAGTAGTAGTGGTTGTGATAGTGATATGCTCTTGAGAACATCCAACTCCAACCGTCAAGCCACACTCCTTCCTGAGTTCTTCTTGTCCCTTGGTAAGGGTAGTACGACCTTCGTCATCCAAGAATTGCTCTAAAATCTCCTCTTTTGTATAACTGCAACATTCAAGTTGTGCAGGAACCGATTCCCAAACCTCAGCCAAAGGGATCGGATATGCATCTTGTAGAAAAACAAAACTCCCTCACCTCATGACATTGAATGTAACGACCTGGCTTTTTGACCGCTCCAAGTCGATAATTTAACTAACTTGAACCATTCAAAATGACAGATTGTTATTGCTTATGAAGTTAAAATATAAATCATCATAGAATCACATACATAGAATACATAATATCTCACAACGGAAGTAAATTTATACAATATTACAGAATCTTTCAATTTACATAATATCATAGTACATAAATAAATATAGATGCAGTGGAAGAATGAATACATAATCATATTAGTATATGAATATATGGACGGAAGTGCATGTAACTGCATAATTATAGATGCGTGACTGGAACTCCAACAAATCTGAAGCTCTAATAGATAAATCTCCAAGCTGTAGTACTCGGTCTGACCCGAGCATTTTGTAAAGAATAAACAAACAAAATACCAGAGTCAAGACTAACATTCTCATATAAATGAATCAACTCAAGTGAAGAGTTTAAATGGAATGCACCAGTAACTCAAAGGATTGTTGGGATTTCCATCCCTTAAGGATCCGTGGAACTAGTACATATAGTATAATAGACGATTATAATAGGGACTATTCAGTAAAATAAGTATATAAAAATAGCGTAAGCGGGATTACCATGATTACCCTTATACCGTTTATAAACCTTGTAGTCTATACAGTATCGTAAATTCACCGTACCGGTGTTATCAGAGGGCACTCCATAGAAAACAATGCCAAAACAAAATGGTAGAGGGCTCGATCAGGATAATATGATAAGGAACGCGAGGAATGCCCATGGTAGGATTCTTATGGATTGTGGCCCCTAAAGCCAGTGGTAATGCATAGTAGCAACTGTCGCCCACCTCGAACAACACTCCCATAATCAAATGGTGAGAACCCAAACCAATCACAATAGTCATAGAGATGGTATCGAAGAAGCGTGTCCGATCAGAGGTGCGACCTCACGTAATGCGGGTATGGCTCCTGTTTTAATCATTTTAACTATGACCCGAAGGTCAAGGCCAATCCATCATCGTTCTCTTTCTTCAAATCCAGTAATCACCTCCATACCATCCTACTTCATTCTGGAATCTCCACCACATACACAGTTGTTAAAGTGGTTCGGTATTGGTAGATAGTATGACATTTACCGACCCCAGTCTCTTTAACAACCAAAAGTTTACATTTTTCACATCATGGTCATTAGATTTAAAATTATATTTTGAGCATCACAAAACGGTTTATTTAAAGTATTGCTTTAAAATAGATTACTCAGATTCAAATCTGATATTCATGATTATCCCCTGTTAAACCATTCAAGTTTATGATTCCAATTTCCATGAAGTATCATTATTACTCGAAATCTTTTATTTCAATCACTTCGGATTCACTAGTTCGGATTGGACATGGATTTTTATTTGAATTATAAAATATGCTTGGAATAGTAAAAGTTAAAAAAATAGTGTGTATATGTATATATTATATTGAAAAATAGTTTGTATATATGTACTTATGTAAATACAGTGTAAAATATTAAATTACCAAAATGGTCATAAGACTTCATTGAATTTATAAAATAAGCTTATAAAAGCATTAGAATATAGTAAATAAATAAATAATTGAAAACAAAATATAAAATAGTCACATAATACTTATAAGGTTTCTGAATAGTCAAAATAGTTTTAAGATTATTTATTACAAGTAGTTGTGAAACCAAGTTATAAGGAAAGTTTTCTTTTATAAAACATAGCTAGCATTAACCAACATGATCATCCCAATCCAGTCCAATCCAAGATCCGACTTCCAACTATTCGTTTTCTTATTCAAATCAATTTTATTTATTGGTTTTGAATTTAAATTCACCTCATAACTCGAAATATTTCCAAACCATTATTCCTGAGTTATGTTTAACTTAGATTATGAGTTCATGCATGATATTGGTTTCCAAAATTGCTTCGGTGATTGGTTATAAGTCATTGTTTAAATCGCTATTTAATATATTCAAACAAAATAGCTTCAGTGATTAGTTACAAGTCATTATTTAAATCACTATTTAATATATCGAAAATTTGTTATTTTCCGTTTAAAAATTTCATGTTGAGTTTCTTTAATATTTCCATTTACTCAAATTTAAGTAAGAAATCTCACTTCAACATTCTATTCTTTCCTTTAAATTATATTTTAAAATTTGCCACATCAAATCTTAATATTTCAAAGATTTTTGTAACGACCAGGATTTTGCCCGACCCAATCGATCGCTAAATCGACCAAGACCGTTCAAAAACCGAATACGTTAACTCTGAGAATACAACACATTAGAACAATAACAGAAGACTTTTATTACATCATGATAATATTACATCAGAGTACAAAATATATCAGAGTACATCGAATATAATAATATAGCAGAAGATTAAATTACAATAAATGTAATACACTATAGTGGGACGATTAAATTAACACAGCGGATTCCAATGCTCTGGACACAGCTCTAAGCTTCGATCCAGAGTCCTACTCAATATATCTGCAAAAAGCTACTCGACTGCCTGTGTGAAAAAGAGGGTATCTGAGTCTGCAAAGTGGAACAAACTACGGGTCAGTCATGGGACTGGTATGAAAAATCTTTTCTAACTTAACTAGTAATAATAAGGCTAATCACATGACCACGCCGCTAACGCGGAACGGGTTTACTCCATTGGATTTCCAGTGCATGAAATAAAGTAAATTGTTAAACAGCGCAATGCTTTTTAGAAAAATGAAACCATTATAAGACTCAGATCCCATCACACAATGCAATGCAAGCCGGAGAATGATAGAGTTTTACCTTATAACGGTCAAAAATGCTTGACACGATAAAACGAATTTATATTATTATTAGTGTATATATGTTTAAAAAACATTTCAATCATAATGTATCAATCATAGATGGCATAACTACCATATACTATGTTGCCATACTAGTTATACAATCAAAACCGCACGATGTCGTATTGGAAATTGGGTTTCCATCTAGAGTCAAGGCTAGGAAAGATCTCCATACCGATTCGAGACACTCTAGCAATGTCTCAGGATTCGGACGCCGGCAAACCCTTGGATACAGCAGGGCCGGTCCACAAATACTTTAGTGGATTGGCAATTCCTAAACACACGCTTCCCGGTCCTATTGAACCTATAATACAGCCATTGGTGTAACACCACACCTCCGCTAGGGTCAGTCACAAAGGGAATGCACTAGCTTTGGTGGAGCATTATCTAGGTAAACATACACAGAAATATTACAAGACATAACATATAAAACAGTGGAAGAAGAACCAAATTTCATTGCTTTAAAATCTAGAAAGGTCTAAAGCCTTTTACATCAAAATGCTATTAAATCCATTACATCGAAATCTGTCTTGCAATAGTAAAGAAGCATAAAACCATAGTCATAAATTATTCCCCAAGTAAAACAGCAAAGCAAGCCATAGCGAAGAGAAATCCAAGCAGTACATGAAAGAGCCTTGGAGCTTGGTAAGATCCGAACTAAGCTGTATTCCCACCCTGCGAACCTGGAGGGGGGGGGGACGAAAGAAAAAGAGGCGAAACAAACTGGGTCAGTCATAAAGACTGAGTAAGTCTAGTGGCTTTCAGCATAAAAACAAGTGAAGATAACATGGCATGAATAAACAGAAAGTAAACATAAGCATGATGACAAGGTAAGCTATAGGCACGATGAATCAAGTATAACATCCCATGCAAGGTTCCTACCAAGTATCACATTGCAAGGTTTCTATTAAGTATAACATCGCAAGATTTCTAAGCTTTACCATTCCACTATTTTCTTTGATTTCCTATATTCTCTGCACCAACTATACTAGTACCCCAACTCATATCATCCTTTCCATGTATATGTACAGTCCCTTGCCGTATATCGTACGGGTTTCATCACGTATTTCTATACTACTTCAACGTAGTGCCACCATTCTTGAAATCGTTTAGACCGCCACCCTTGTTCTGGCTAGGTTTCCTTATCATGAACTATCGCGTGTTCAACTAGGATTTATGCCACCTAGGACCACTAGGGATTATGCTACCTATTGAACGTTTTCTAGATTCGATTAGGGTTTATGCCACCTAGGACCACTAGGGATTATGCTGCCTAATGAACAACACCCTTTTTCCATGTAACGATCTATTAATCGATCGGCTCCCTACAAGTCCTAGCTCGTTCATGTATCTGTGTCATACGGCCCAATCACGAAATGTAGTCACCTGTGCTAGGTCCACCATAGGGTGTATCAAGCCCTAGGGTGCCAACCACCGACACGAATCAAGCACGCGCAGTGTAAACCTACCGGTGCCTAATGCCTGCTTTTTCAACTCCGGACTACGTGCACGACTATAGTCCACCTGAACCTACAATGGGGCACCAACTCAGCCGTCGTTCTGGTTGCTTACAATCAGCCCAGTAATCGTGCCCCACCCTGCCTGGTTCCAGGGTACCGTGATACATCTAGTGGGTTACTGCTGAAAAGGACCGTGCAACTAGGGTTTCCGTCCAGTAGGTTAAGTGTTGTCATTTAAATTCGAGACTTAACCCCATCAGTCTAGCATGTCGAGTTGGTTAAGTGTTGTCATTCAAGTTCGTGACTTAACCCGCCTACGTGTCATGTCAAATTGGCTAAGAGTTGTCGTTCAAGTTCATGACTTAGCCCTACGAATCATCTGTCAAGTTGGTTAAGTATATTCAATCGGTTCATGACTTAACCCTAGCAAATCATCTTGTCCAATTGGTTGAGTATATTCAACCGGTTCGTGACTTAACCCTATCAAATCATCATGTCAAATTGGTTAAGTATATTCAAGCGGTTCATGACTTAACCCTATCAAATCATCGTATCCAATTGGTTAAGTATATTCATGCTGTTCATGACTTAACCCTATCAAATCATCGTGTTAAATTGGTTAAGTATATTCAAGCAGTTCATGACTTAACCCTATCAAATCATCGTGTCAAATTGGCTAAGTATATTCAAGCGGTTCATGACTTAACCCTGTCAAATCATCGTGTCAAATTGGTTATAACCTGTTATTAAAATACGGGTTATTACATTCTCCCCACCTTAAAGGATTTCATCCCCGTAATCTCTAAGTTAGGAAGAATGTATCCTACCATCCGTCATCCATCTACTCAAAACATCATCCACAAGCAATCATTGTCCTTAAAAGATTCCTAATGCTGTATGTATATATGCGGAAAGTGTTTGTATATGTACTTATCTAATGCAAAAAGATCAGGCGGTTACTGATTCAGTAAACCTCCTTAATGCAAAGTATGCTAGTGCGATGAGTCCAACATGTATGCAAATTCCTATTACATTTCACAATTTCTACATGAGTGCTCTAACATTCATTCATATGCAATATCCAAATGATAGCATATCAAGTTTCCATCCATGTACAAGTATAAACATTCATACATATGCAATATGAAAATGTGACTGAGCCGATCTAGTGCTTAATGTGTGTTATGCAACCACGAACAACCACTTGCAACCACTTGCAACCATTTGCAAACACCAACCATAACATGTCTCAAACACATGTTTACACCCAATTGTTCCTACCTAAAGATATAGTCAAACGATAGAAGCAAGTAAAAATTTTGTGCCCATTAGGAAATGTCAAAAGGAAATCTATGTCACATATATACTGATTAGGAGAAGAACCCCTTAGGCACCAGCCCGAAGACCAAAATCAACATCAGGCTGACACCCAAAGAATTACTCAACCCAGCGGACATCCTCAAGCCCCAACATGCATTACTAACAGATGATCCCTATGGGGTTTTGCAACAAAAATAGGATTGAGAATAGGACCGAGAGGTTATACTTAAAAGATAGCATGCAAATAAGCTCTATAGGAAAAGAGGGATCAAGGATATACTCTTAAAAAGAGATTTGATGCACGTGTCTAGTCTTCAATCTTCTGACTCGCATTTCCTTCAGCTTAACCCCATTGTGCTTTGATCGTATTTAACTTCACATTTCATAGCTTCTTAATTCTTGTTTCCAAAATATGAGTTGGAACTCATTTCACTGTTGCCTTTCGTTCCACTTTCACTTATTCCCCTTCTAGTATACTCGGGTCAAACATGTCTGCGTTTACTTTCATGGTTTCATGCAAGCTCTCCAAAAATTCACTAGTGAATCCTGGATCTCGTTTACTTACTATAAGGTATTCCACGCAGAAGAACTATCTCTTGAAAATAAACAGATGCCAACCATGTTACCTAGTGTACCTACTAGGGTGATTTCTATAACTCATGCGTAAGCGAAATGAACCATCCGCCTTAGTGGCGAACATTACTCGAGCGGATCAACAAATGTATCAAGAGATTCTAAGTATGACAGAATCCTAAGTGTAACGACCCGCATTCTACGCATCATAGGATCGTAGAATATTTATTTCTGTCACATACAAAGTCGTATGGTCATGTCACTTTAGGAGACGACTATTGTGGTCATTTCCCATGTTCATGGTTTTTCCCGATTTTTAAATGTCCATTTTACCCCTAGTTATCACTGTTTTGGCCATAACTTTTGACTGGAAAGGAATTTTGATCTGAAACCACTTCCATTGGCTCCGGATGATGGTTTACAATTCCGTAGAGTGGTCACATTAGCCAAACGGACTCACCGTTTGGGAGATATGGCTAAAACAAGTTTCAGATGGTGAAAAACAACTTAATTGGGCTTAACCGGGTGATTAGCAGCTAGGCCCAGGGGGGAATTTCGAGTTTAGGGGTATATAGGGGCTGATTAGGGTTAGAAAACATTTCTTTGGACATTTTCCAGCCGCCACTTTCATGCTTAGACACTCTAACAATGGCCTCCTACATCTAAAACACCCCAAATCACTTTCTAATTGAAGATTAGGCTTAGCAACATCAAATTAAGAAGAAAAAGCACCAAAGCAAGGTTAGAGCTGCTGTTGGACATCACTATTCGCCCCAAATCAGAGGAGTTTCAGTTCTGAGAATTTTGTTTGTGGCCAAGGTGAGTGATAGCATCGTTTTGACACTAATTACAGTTAATTAAGGGTGATTAGTGAAGATTAGCGAATTTATACACTAATAAATTCTGGAAAAATGTTTAGAAATTCTTAAATAATATTTTATGCCTCTATTAGAAATTTGGTTCGATTTGATTAAGTTTCGTTAACCCTATGATCAGTTTTACTTAAATATGCTTAAGGGAAAATAAGGAGTTTTGGCCACTTTTGATCCATTTTGCTTCATTTGAATTGTTGTTTGGTGTTTGTGGTTGCTATTATATGTTGCTATGACTCTATGGTGTGTTTTATGATTGATTAGAAGTGTTAGATTTGTCAAAAACGCCGTCGAATGGCGTAAACTGCTTGTTGGAAGAACTGCAGGAAATCAGCCCAAACTGGACTGGATCGGAGGAAGTAAGGGCGATCCGAACCGATGGAGCGATCCGATCCATCGATGCTTGAAGACCACGATCCGATTTTGTGGGGCACTCCGATCCGATGGAGCGATCCGATCCGATCAAGACTTCGCGAGACGACCCAGTGAGGTGACCACGATCCGAACCATTCATGAGCAGAAAGTGCGACCCGAACCGATCCAGTGAGGTGACCACGATCCGAACCATTCGTGAGCAGAAAGTGCGACCCGAACCGGGGTGCTTGGGGAAGGCTGATCCGAACCGCTACCAGATGGACGCCACGAACCGCACTGCGTTGATGATGGGGAGCTAAAGGTCGGACCGAACCAATGGCTAAGAGGGGATCCGATCCGATCCGGTGACGACAGAAGTCTGAGATGTAAAGGTAGTCCAAATGGAAGTTAGAGCTCAGGATCCAGTTGGGAACCGACGAGTTCACTTCCTGAGTTGGGCTTTGCCGCGGGACGCGTGCCAAGGGGTTATCGATGTCTATAGCTTGGGACCACTATGTTAGGAGGCACGAAGGCGGATTCAGGGCCATTATGGCATTGGTAGAACCAAGGGCTATGACCAATGTGGTGGGTCATTGAAATGTTTGGTCATGACTCCATGTGTTTAGTTTGGTCACAACAGGGTTTCTACAAGTCGGGATCCGTCGTTACCTCAATTTGTCTAGTCTTCCAAAGTGGTAGATATCGTATGCTTTACGCACTGATTGAGAGATGTGAGGATGGTTGTTATGGTTGATTTGTTTGCTATCATTATGACATGCACACCCCACCTCCGTAATCTTACACTATTTATTATGGCACCTTAGAGTATTGTACGGTATGTGGTACTAACTCTTTGGTTGCAGGTCCAGGTTCAGGTATGGTTTAGTATACCTGTTATTATTTTGTTTATATGCTTATCGCTCATACCAGGCTTTATGTCTGACCCAGAGTTTTATGTCTCCTCTTATTTCTCTGGGTGCTCACACGAGCAGACTAGAGACAGGTTAGCTGGTGATGCACGGGTAGATGATCCGGAGACGAGCAGGAGGCTTCCACGTAACACATATATATAGTATTCTCCCTGTGTTGTTGAAGATCACTGTTTGGGCATTGGTGGTGTATCTTCTACTTTGGCTTTCTTTTGTTTAGAGACAGTAGGTTTTGAAAATTTTTAATAAGCTGTATTGGGATTTCCGCTGCTTCGATGTTGATGTTGATTTTTGTTATCAGCTTATGCACTGTCTCACCTGTTTTATGTCAAGTATGTTATTATTATATTTTATTCCATGCGCTGTGAGACATTCTACAGGTTTCTCATTAGTTAATTCCCTTCTTTCCTTTCTTCTAACGACCGTCCCGTGCTAGTCGGGCATGTGTACAGCGCACCTTCGGAGGAAATGCAGGCTGGTGCGGGGCGGGCCGTCACACTTGGTATCAGAGCTCTAGGTTGCGTAGTTAACCTAGGGAAAGACACTAGGGAGAGATAGTACGTATATGAGAGTGCGTATTTGTAATTACTTTGGTTTTCAAAAGTTATGTATGTATATACTATTAGTAGTATAAAGATGAAGTCATACTGCACTAGCACCACTATGGAGTCGTTAATCGTTTCCTTTTCCAGATTGACGATGAGCCGAGATACTAGAGGTGCTGGTAGGGGAGCCAATAATGGGAATGCTGCTGACATGAGGACGATGTTTACTGACCTCATGAGAGAGATGCTTAGAGAGGTACAGAGGGCAGCTCCCAATGGTGGAAATGGTGGTGGTCCAATTGTGCAGGCGCCGAGGGTCGACTTCGCCAAGCTAAACAAGGATTATGCTAGCCTTGGTGGGAAGCTGTTTCACGGAACGGAGTCGGCCACGGATGTTCAAGATTGGTTGGATAGTTGCGAACGTATCTTCGAGGATTTGGGTATCGAGGATGCGATGAAGAGAAAGCTAGCGTCCCGTTAGCTGCAAGGGCGGGCAATGAATTGGTGGAATGCTATAAAAGTAGCTACTCCCGAAGATCAGATTACTTGGGAGCAGTTTAAGGCTCGCTTTAGCGAGAAGTTCATTCCAGCTGCTCAGAAGTCAGTGCTGTTTAAGAAATTCTTGGAGCTCAAGCAGGATGGCAGAGCTATATCAGAGTATATTGCTGAATTTGACACTCTGTCGAAGTACGGGTTATCTCTTATTGATACTGCCGAGAAAAAGAATGAGAAATTCATAACTGGTTTGGATCAGTACTTGGGGGAAAGACTTATTAACCACATCGATGAGTCGTTTGAGTCGATTGTAGGGAAAGCATTGAGGTCAGAAAGTCTCTACCCTAAGCCGAAGACTGAGGTTGCATCCGCATGTGAGCCAAAGCCCAAGCAAGTGGTGAAGGCAAAGGTGGTTCCCAGAATAAGAGAAAGCAGAATCAGACTAAGGATGGCCAGAAGAAGAAGAATAAGCAAGATGTTGAGTGCTTCAGCTGTGGTAAGAAGGGCCATTATGCTAGTAATTGTCGGGCCAAGCCAGCGGATAGGAAGTGCTTCAATTGTAGCCAAATGGGACATCACAAGGACAAGTGTCCGCAACCCCCTAAAGAAAAGCAAATGGTGAAAGCATACGCTCTTAATGCTATTCCTTCCTCGTCGAATGCCCCAACTGCAGCGGAGAAGGGAAAGAATGTCGTCATTCAAGGTATGCTTTCTGTTTACGATGTTCCTGTTAGAGTTTTGTTTGATACCGAAGCTTCCAGTTCTTTCATATCTAGTGACCTGGTAGATAGGTTGGGATTGGAGCCCGAGATTGTCGATAGACCTTTAGTAGTGACGAACCCGATTGGTGGTTCTACTAGCCTTAGCATGATTTGTCGTAATGTGGTCTTATCGAGTCATGGATGCATGTTTGTTTGTGATTGCTTTGTTTTGGGTTTTACTGGGTTTGGCATTATTTTGGGAGTAGATTGGCTCCGAAGATACGGGGTGGTGGTAGACTGTGAGGGCTTTTTGGTGACAGCTAGAGCGGATGATGGGCGGAGGATAGTGTTTGGTGGTCTACCCAGTGAGGGGGTATTGGCTAGTTTTCTAAACTCCCTTGACATTCCGCATAGTGAGTTGTCAGGTTTGCCCGTGGTTGGCCAGTATCCGGATGTTTTCGAAGAAGTGACCGGACTTCCACCACACCGAGAGATTGAGTTCCGTATTGATTTGGTAAAAGATGGCAGACCTATAGTGATGCCACTTCGTCGTATGGCACCAAGGGAGCAGCGAGAGCTCGAGGTGCAAGTCAGCGATCTTTTGAAGAAGGGATTTATCAGAAGGAGTGTTTCTGAAGGGGGAGCACCAGTTGTGTTTGCTACCAAGGCGGATGGTTCTCTTCGTTTGTGTGTAGACTACCGCGAGTTGAATAAAGTGACGAGGAAGAACAAGTATCCTCTACCGCGGATAGATGATTTGTTTGATCAGTTGAGTGACGCGAGAGTATTTTCTCAGTTGGATCTCGCGACAGGTTTTCATCAGCTTAGAGTGGAAGCTGAGAGTATAGCTAAAACAACATTTCGGACGCCGTCTGGATTTTATGAGTGGTTAGTCATGCCATTCGGGCTGACCAATGCCCCAGCATATTTTGTGGATCTTATGAATAGGGTATTCAGAGATCAGTTGAATAAGTTTGTCCTTGTGTTCGTTGATGATATTTTGGTCTATTCGAGGACAGAGGAAGAACACAAGGAACACTTAAGAGTAGTGATGGAGGTGTTGAGAAAACACCAATTGAAAGAAAAGTTTTCTAAGTGTCACTTCTGGAAGAGGGAAGTGAGATTCTTGGGCCATGTTGTATCAGAAAATGGGATTGCCGTGGACCCGGCGAAGGTGGCTACGGTACAGGATTGGCCTACGCCCAAGAATGCAACAGATGTAAGAAGTTTCTTGGGATTAGCTGGATATTATCGTAAGTTTATCCAAGGTTTCTCCAAGATAGCGGCACCATTAACCCAGTTGACCAAGAAGAATCAAGCTTTTGTCTGGGATGGAAGGTGCGAGAATGCATTCCAGAGTCTAAAGGACAAGTTGACAAGCGCGCCAGTGTTAGTCATTCCTAAGGGGAATGAAGAGATGACGGTATACACGGATGCCTGTGGTACCGGACTGGGTGCTGTATTAATGCAAGGAGGTAGGGTAGTTGCTTATGCAAGTCGGCAATTGAAACCGCACGAGAAAAGATACCCTACCTATGATTTGGAATTGGCAGCAATCGTGTTCGCGTTAAAGATGTGGAGACACTATCTCTTGGGAGAAAGATTTGAGCTGTTTACAGATCATAAGTCGTTGAAGTATCTCTTCTCCCAGAAGGATCTAAATCCCCGGCAACAATGGTGGTTAGAATTCTTGGCTTCCTACGATTTTGACATTGCATATACACCGGGCAAGGGCAATGCGGTGGCTGATGCATTGAGTAGAAGACATGCCAGTTTAGGGGCTATATTTTTAGAATGGAAGCAACTGGAGTATATCGCGGGGTTTGATTTCAGACCAAAGTGCGAATTGGACCCAGAAATGCTAGCAAGTTTGACGATCATACCCACTTTAATTGAGCGGATCGGCTCTAGTCAGAGGGACAATCCTAACCTATTGGAAATCATCTCCAAGTTAAGGGTGGATACCGATGAGGAGACGAACAAGTATGGGCTTGATCAAGATGGATGGCTTAGAAAGAATGGAAAGCTCGTTGTACCCAATGTCAATGGATTGAGAGATGAAGTGCTTAGAGAATGTCATCACTCAAAGCTGACTATACACCCTGGTGGTAATAAAATGTATCGAGACATGAAGCAGACTTACTACTGGGAAGGAATGAAAAGAGACGTTGGGAAGTTTATATCTAAGTGCATGAATTGCCAGCTAGTTAAAGCCGAGCAAAAGAAGCCTAGTGGTTTATTACAACCATTAGAAATTCCCGAATGGAAATGGGAGCAAGTCTCGATGGATTTCATCGATGGTTTACCAAGGACTAGATCGGGACATGATAGCATTTGGGTGATTGTGGACCGATTGACTAAAAGTGCAAGATTTATACCAGTTAAATCGACAAAAACGGCAGCTAAATTAGCAGAATTGTATATGAAATGGGTAGTAAGATTTCATGGAGTACCTAAAAGCATTGTGAGTGACCGAGACCCGTTATTCACTAGTGGGTTTTGGAACAGCTTACAAGAGGCTCTAGGGTCAGAGTTACATCTCAGTACCGCATATCATCCTCAAACCGACGGTCAGACGGAGAGGGTGAATCGTATATTGGAAGATCTCTTGAGAGCTTGTATATTGGATTTTGGTGGATCATGGGATGATCATTTGCATCTAGTAGAGTTTGCATATAATAATAGCTACCAATCCAGTATCGGTATGGCTCCATTTGAAGCTTTGTACGAAAGGCCGTGCAACTCACCATCATGTTGGATAGAGACTGGCGAGAAGTTTATGCTTGGACCAGATGTGGTGAGGGAAACTTCAGATAAAATCAAGACCATTCAACAACGAATGAAGGCTGCCCAAGATAGGCAGAAGAGTTATGCTGATAAGAGGAGAAGAGACTAAAAATTCTCCGTTGGCGACTTGGTGTTTGTCAAGATTTCTCCGTTGAAGAGCGTAATACGATTTGGTAGGAGAGGCAAGTTGGCACCAAGATTTGTTGGCCCATTCCCTGTTCTTGAACTAGTCGGGAATTTGGCATATAGAATTGACTTACCAGAGAAGATGGCAGGAGTTCACAACGTATTTCATGTTTCCCAACTAAGGAAGTTCGTTCACGACTCAGATATGACTATTTCACCTGATCAGTTAGAGGACTTCGAAGTAGAACCCGAGGCGGTTGGGAACCGCAAGCCGGCCCGTATTGTCGAGTACGACATGAAGCAACTTCGAAGGAAGGCGGTGAGGCTAGTCAAGGTTCAGTGGGGCGAGGACAAGAATGATTGTACTTGGGAGACAGAGGAGAACATTAGGAAGACACACCCAGAACTCTTTGCCTGGTAAGATTTTGACTTCGGTTTAGTTTTCCGCATGCTAGGATAGGCTTGTTTGCTTGTTTTGCATGTTTGATTGTTGTATGTGGTTGTTAGGCATGCGTGATCCTTTGTATGTTTTGGGTTAAGGAATTTCGGGGGCGAAATTTCTTAAGGGGGGAAGAGTGTAACGACCCGCATTCTACGCATCACAGGATCGTAGAATATTTATTTCTATCACATACAAAGTCGTATGGTCATGTAACTTTGGGAGACGACTATTGTGGTCATTTCCCATGTTCATGGTTTTTCCCGATTTTTAAATGTCCATTTTACCCCTAGTTATCACTGTTTTGGCCATAACTTTTGACTGGAAAGGAATTTTGATCTGAAACCACTTCCATTGGCTCCGGATGATGGTTTACAATTCCGTAGAGTGGTCACATTAGCCAAACGGACTCACCGTTTGGGAGATATGGCTGAAACAAGTTTCAGATGGTGAAAAACAGCTTAATTGGGCTTAACCGGGTGATTAGCAGCTAGGCCCAGGGGGGAATTTCGGGTTTAGGGGTATATAGGGCTGATTAGGGTCAGAAAACATTTCTTTGGACATTTTCCAGCCGCCACTTTCATCCTTAGACACTCTAACAATGGCCTCCTACATCTAAAACACCCCAAATCACTTTCTAATTGAAGATTAGGCTTAGCAACATCAAATTAAGAAGAAAAAGCACCAAAGCAAGGTTAGAGCTGCTGTTGGACATCAGTATTCGCCCCAAATCAGAGGAGTTTCAGTTCTAAGAATTTTGTTTGTGGCCAAGGTGAGTGATAGCATCGTTTTGACACTAATTACAGTTAATTAAGGGTGATTAGTGAAGATTAGCGAATTTATACACTAATAAATTCTGGAAAAATGTTTAGAAATTCTGAAATAATATTTTATGCCTCTATTAGAAATTTGGTTCGATTTGATTAAGTTTCGTTAACCCTATGATCAGTTTTACTTAAATATGCTTAAGGGAAAATAAGGAGTTTTGGCCACTTTTGATCCATTTTGCTTCATTTGAATTGTTGTTTGGTGTTTGTGGTTGCTATTATATGTTGCTATGACTCTATGGTGTGTTTTATGATTGATTAGAAGTGTTAGATTTGTCAAAAACGCCATCGAATGGCGTAAACTGCTTGCTGGAAGAACTGCAGGAAATCAGCCCGAACCGGATCGGATCGGAGGAAGTAAGGGCGATTCGAACCGATGGAGCGATCCGATCCGTCGATGCTTGAAGACCACGATCTGATTTTGTGGGGCACTCCGATCCGATGGAGCGATCCGATCCGATCAAGACTTCGCGAGACGACCCAGTGAGGTGACCACGATCCGAACCATTCGTGAGCAGAAAGTCCGACCCGAACCGACCCAGTGAGGTGACCACGATCCGAACCATTCGTGAGCAGAAAGTGCGACCCGAACCGGGGTGCTTGGGGAAGGCTGATCCGAACCGCTACCAGATGGACGCCACGAACCGCACTGCGTTGATGATGGGGAGCTAAAGGTCGGACCGAACCAATGGCTAAGAGGGGATCCGAACCGATCCGGTGATGACAGAAGTCCGAGATGCAAAGGTAGTCCAAATGGAAGTTAGAGCTCAGGATCCAGTTGGGAACCGACGAGTTCACTTCCTGAGTTGGGCTTTGCTGCAGGACGCGTGCCAAGGGGTTATCGATGTCTATAGCTTTGGACCACTATGTTAGGAGGCACGAAGGCGGATTCAGGGCCATTATGGCATTGGTAGAACCAAGGGCTATGACCAATGTGGTGGGTCATTGAAATGTTTGGTCATGACTCCATGTGTTTAGTTTGGTCACAGCAGGGTTTCTACAAGTCAGGATCCGTCGTTACCTCAATTTGTCTAGTCTTCCAAAGTGGTAGATATCGTATGCTTTACGCACTGATTGAGAGATGTGAGGATGGTTGTTATGGTTGATTTGTTTGCTATCATTATGACATGCACACCCCACCTCCGTAATCTTACACTATTTATTATGGCACCTTAGAGTATTGTACGGTATGTGGTACTAACTCTTTGGTTGCAGGTCCAGGTTCAGGTATGGTTTAGTATACCTGTTATTATTTTGTTTATATGCTTATCGCTCATACCAGGCTTTATGTCTGACCCAGAGTTTTATGTCTCCTCTTATTTCTCTGGGTGCTCACACGAGCAGACTAGAGACAGGTTAGCTGGTGATGCACGGGTAGATGATCTGGAGACGAGCAGGAGGCTTCCACCTAACACATATATATAGTATTCTCCCTATGTTGTTGAAGATCACTGTTTGGGCATTGGTGGTGTATCTTCTACTTTGGCTTTCTTTTGTTTAGAGATTGTAGGTTTTGAAAAATTTTGATAAGCTGTATTGGGATTTCCGCTGCTTCGATGTTGATGTTGATTTTAGTTATCAGCTTATGCACTGTCTCACCTGTTTTATGTCAAGTATGTTATTATTATTATATTTTATTCCATGCGCTGTGAGACATTCTACAGGTTTCTCGTTAGTTAATTCCCTTCTTTCCTTTCTTCTAACGACCGTCCCGTGCTAGTCGGGCATGTGTACAGCGCACCTTCGGAGGAAATGCAGGCTGGTGCGGGGCGGGCCGTCACACTAAGGGTTACACTAGACTTCGAGGGCCATACCGAGGCAAGTCAAGAGTCTAACTACCCTCTTTTCATACTCAAGAATGGTACCATTTCTGGATAACCACCCCATCCCTAGATTCAACCCATAGCCAAAAACATAAGCATTTTTTCTAAACTCAACGCTTAGCATAAACATTCTCAAATCCAAACAAGTCATGAATAAATGAGCCGCTTCCCCAACAGGATTTGAGACAAAAAATGGGATCCTCTACTACGCTAGTACTAAGGTGCAGAGACTCAACTATCGAAGCAGAATTAAAAAGGATGCGATGAACAAAAACAAAGTTCTAACGGGATGATAGAAAAGAAAAACTAAACCTTTAACAGAAACGTTGCCACCTCTCTTAGGTATGCTAGTAATGAGAGCATACAATTGCCCTCTCGACGATCTTGTTCCTTGCCCTTGTCCTTGCACTATAATACTTAACTACATGTCCCTTTTTACCATACTAACGATACTTTTTCTTGTCATGGGTTTTATTATTCTTTCACTTTGGCCTCTTCCTTTTCACCTTTTCCTCCTTCGTGGATTAAGCCATATCAACAAATTTCTTATCCTTAGGCTTATGTTCTTTTATCCTCGTTCTTACTATCCTTGTATAGCTTGTTGGCAAGTTTCTCGAAATCTACCTCCATCGCACAACAACCTTACAAAGCTTGAAATAAGATTAGTCGCAGATGGAACTACTGCGGCTACTGATGGAGGTTGGGCACTCCTTTGCCCTCCAACACACGTCTACAAGACTATGGTGAAAAGAGAGGTAGAAGAGATTTAAAGAGAGAATCAAAAGATAGTGCATATGGCTTTGGGGAATATGCCTTTCGTAAAACAAAACTTTTCTTAGAAAAATGCTTCTTTGTAAACGTTTTGAAAATAATTTCAAAAGGTTTTTAAAAGCTTTTGCCCAGTCTGGTAACCTTCTGCTCTGATACCAAATGTAACCCCCCACCTCCGTTAGGGTCACTCACAAAGGGAATGCACTAGCTTTGGTGGAGCATTATCTAGGTAAACATATACAGAAATATTACAAGACAGAACATATAAAATAGCGAAAGAAGAACCAAATTTCATTGCTTTAAAATCTAGAAAGGTCTAAAGCTTTTTACATCAAAATGCTATTAAATCCATTACATCGAAATCTGTCTTGCAATAGTAAAGAAGCATAAAACCATAGTCATAAGTTATTCCCCAAGTAAAACAGCAAAGCAAGCCATAGCCAAGAGAAACCCAAGCAGTACATGAAAGAGCCTTGGAGCTTGGTAAGATCCGAACTAAGCTATATTCCCACCCTGCGAACCGGGGGGGGGGGGGACGAAAGAAAAAGAGGCGAAACAAACTGGGTCAGTCATAAAGACTGAGTATGTCTTAGTGGCTTTCAGCATAAACACAGGTGAAGATAATATGGCATGAATAAACTGAAAGTAAACATAAGCATGATGACAAGGTAAGCTACAGGCACGATGAATCAAGTATAACATCCCATGCTTCCTATCAAGAGTATCATCACAAGGTTCCTACTAAGTATCACATTGCAAGGTTTCTATTAAGTATAACATCGCAAGATTTCGAAGCTTCACCATTCCACTATTTTCTTTGATTTCCTATATTCTCTGCACCAACTGTACTAGTACCCCAACCCGTATCATCCTTTCCATGTATATGTACAGTCCCTTGCCGTATATCGTACGGGTATCATCACGTATTTCTATACTACTTCAACGTAGTGCCACCATTCTTGAAATCGTTTGGACCGCCACCCTTGTTCTAGCTAGGTTTCCTTATCATGAACTATCGCGTGTTCAACTAGGATTTATGCCACCTAGGACCACTAGGGATTATGCTACCTATTGAACGTTTTCTAGATTCGATTAGGGTTTATGCCACCTAGGACCACTAGGGATTATGCTGCCTAACGAACAACACCCTTTTTCCACGTAACGATCTATTAATCGATCGGCTCCCTACAAGTCCTAGCTCGCTCATGTGTCTGTGTCATATGGCCCAATCACGAAATGTAGTCACCTGTGCTAGGTCCACCATAGGGTGTATCAAGCCCAAGGGTGCCAACCACCGACACGAATCAAGCACGCACAGTGTAAACCTACTGGTGCCCAATGCCTGCTTTTTCAACACCGGACTACGTGCACGACCATAGTCCGCCTGAACCTACAATGGCGCACCAACTCAGCCATCGTTCTAGTCGCTTACAATCAGCCCAGTAATCGTGCCCCACCCTGCCTAGTTCCAGGGTACCGTGATACATCTAGTGGGTTACTGCTGAAAAGGACCACGCAACTAGGGTTTCCGTCCAGTAGGTTAAGTGTTGTCATTTAAATTCGAGACTTAACCCCATCAGTCTTGCATGTCAAGTTGGTTAAGTGTTGTCATTCAAGTTCATGCCTTAACCTGCCTACGTGTCATGTCAAATTGGCTAAGTGTTATCGTTCAAGTTCATGACTTAGCCCTAAAAATCATCTGTCAAGTTGGTTAAGTATATTCAATCGGGTCATGACTTAACCCTATCAAATCATCGTGTCCAATTGGTTAAGTATATTCAAGCGGTTCATGACTTAACCCTATCAAATCATTGTGTCAAATTGGTTAAGTATATTCAAGCGGTTCATGACTTAATCCTATCAAATCATCGTATCCAATTGGTTAAGTATATTCAAGCGGTTCATGACTTAATCCTATCAAATCATCGTATCGAATTGGTTAAGTATATTCAAGCGGTTCATGACTTAACCCTATCAAATCATCGTGCCAAATTGGTTAAGTATATTCAAGCGGTTCATGATTTAACTCTATCAAATTATCGTGTCAAATTGGTTATAACATGTTATTAAAATACGGGTTGTTACAATTGGCGACCGATAAATCCGAGGCCTTGAAAATTCCATCATCCACATAAGTAAAATGTCGAGGCTGGTAAGTTGCTGACACCACTTCTAGCTAGAAAGAAACGTGCGCTGTTAAGACCCACTATTTTTAACGGTCCAAAATCAATTATAAATGTCATCAAACACGCTTACAACTAATATGGAAGATCTCATGATGTAATAAAATAAATAATTACATAAGTAAAACATCATAATCCATTTTATTACATTAAACATCCACAAAACAAAATAGCAGCGAAACAAAAAGAAGCAAATTTAAATAACAACCTCTAGATCCAACATACAGGCTAGGCTCCTTTCTTCATTTTTTTTTTCTTTTTGTCTTCATATCTTCCAACTTTTCAAATTCTGTTCAAAGAGGAAAAAGATTTTCATATTTTTCAACTATGTTTGGACTGCACCTAACCCTATACACCCCGGCCCAATCTAAGGGTTCCGGTGGCTATCGCATAGGAAAAGACTGCCTGCGTACCCCTTTTGAGGGATCAAGCCCACGTAGTTCTATTTCCTGCCCTTCTCCTGCATCCAAATACTCATTAGTACATTAAAACCATTTCATCCATTCAACCATTGCAATCAATGTAATTCAATACAACCAATATAACATTACAATCAACATAATTTATGCCATCACTGTAATAACATAATCAAATAAGAGCAGAAAATATTGTCCAGACATATCACCATATGAAGTAAACAAAATAAAATTAACATGTATTCTTAAAAAACCAACCACATCCAATGGCAATTCCAACTTATAAAAGAAGGTAACAATATCAATATACTTACACAATTACTATTTATCAATCAATAATTATACACCATCAATGTAAGCATAAACCATTTTGTGTATACTAATCACTCCAAACTAGTAAGACAGTCACTAAGGAATGGTAATCCAATCAATATTAGTAACACAACATCCATTTAATAACCGTTATTGACTACACATCAAATTGTAGTAATCAATGGTGAGACAACGCATAAACATTCTTATTGCGGTCCATTATCAAGAGACAACACATAAAATATATAAAATCAGTTACTAATCATATATTTCAATCATTCAATCATACTTTAATTATAAATTTTCTTATTTCGTTACTTATCACATATCTACAATGTAAATTTCTTCATAGGAAGAATGGGTTTTATGGTATTTGTAACTACAAGGAATTATTTTTCTTCTCTTTTCTTTTAATGTGAATTCCTTGTTATTCCAAACATTAAATGTTTATTTATTTTCATTTTGACAATATGCGAGATTTGTAATATTTCATGTTCTAATACATTGAAATATCAAAAAACCCACAAATCTACAAAATTTCTCAATTTCACTTTATTTATTGCATTAAATGAAAACCATTTTTTAATCATTATGCAATTACAAGACAATTAATTATATATACATATGCACGTATGACATTCTCTATTATTTTACATATATAAAAGAATATAACCATCCATTTTAAACAAATTTAAGATATTTAGATATAAGAGTGCATACATCAAATTAATCAGCTAACATGTCTGATGATATTTATATCTAAGAATAAATTTAGGCGTAAGAGGGCATATATCCAACTAATCAATTTTTAAAGGTTCAACATGTTTTAGATCTAAGATAGTGTAACGACCCAGCGATTTTCGGCCCGAAAATCGACATAAATATCTTAGCATATCTCATGCCGATCCTCCACAACACCGAGAACACTGGAACATTTATGGAAAGAAGTTAGAGGGTGAGATAAGAAAGAAAGAAATATAAAAATAGAAGAAGAAGAACACAACGCAGAGTCTCACATCGCAGCGGAACAAAATATAATATAGAAATAAATCTTTACTGAGAGCTTTACATGAAACATACAATATCAGAATACATGAACACGTCTGGACAGTTATAATAATCTGCCCTTATATACAACACAGCGGAATATCATACGTCTGAACTCTTCCAGTCCCTCTCTTCACAGCATTCGATAAACTGAACCTGTACACTTCGGGCTAACTTGAGCATTTACAAAACATCGGGTCAGTCTGGTGAACCAGAGTGAGATAAATTGGCATAGTATTAAGGGTAAGTCATCCAATCATGGGTTTAAAGTTCGAAATCTTTTCAAAAGAAAAGGATAATTGTAAGACCAAATCCACACATAAACACGAACGGTTTTTACCTTATGATAACCCAAAATAGTTTTGAAACCAATATCCTTTCTGATATTATAATAATGTCTAAATACAAGTAAATAGCAATCTAGTAGAACGCTTGCATCTCACGCTCCACATATATAGCACACAATCAAAACCGCGGGCGCTTATTGGAGATTGGATTCCAACTCTGACAAGGTATGGGACTACCTGCCGATCGTGTATCTCTAGAGAGGAATACACTGGGTTCAACTAGAACGTCTTGCAACCCGGCCCACACATGACCGACCACTCATTTCACTTGTTACAACCCGGCCCACACATGACCGACCACTCATTTCACTTGAGTGTATCGAATGTATATCACCGACAGTTAGGATTAGCAACCGCCTCCCGAAAAGAGACAGCATCGAATATAGATTAAAGAAACAAATAGAATTTCTCTAGATAGGTGATCATACACCCTAATGGGAGCGACCCATATAGCCATGCTGCCTGCCCGATTTTTTTGTCATTTCCCGGTTGATGAGGCTTGAGGCTAGAACTTAACTTTAAAACATCTGATCATCATTCACTTTGAATGCCACATCGTCAGATCCGCCAGATAACACTGATTGACGTCCACAAAAAATACTCTATTTTATTTGGCTAGAGAATAACCATTTCTTCGCCATCAACTATGGTACGTTTGGAGAAATCAACGCGTGTAGTTCCTTTGGAAATACTCTGTCGGACATCCGTCCATATAAGTCATCTAGGAAAAGGATGAGCCGAAGGCACCCTCGTACTGCATCTTCGGAATCACCCTACAGATCAGTAGCGAGAAATCCTTGCAATCCGTAGATTCCAACCAAGGCATAATCACTGTTGAAATATCTCCGGCCGCTAAACCAGGGAAATCCAATTAGTAGTTCTTTCGCTCATGAAAATCAACGGTCTTCCATTGCCCTATCTTCAATATTTTTCTTCCACATATTCGCTGGTCGGAATGGTTTTCGAATATATATTCGATCCCGATCTTTCCGTACCAACGATCGTATGTGTCGGGTTTGATAGTCGTTGATTTAACTATTAAATAAGTAATTGTGTGAACAACATGAGTTTACCAGTTCAGTACCAACACCACATGGCCTCTTTAATAAAAAACGATTAACGATAGTTAATCTCTAACCCTTAAATATCTCAACATTTCAAATATAACTTATTTGACGTAAGGTTCTTATTTCAACCATTTCACTTTCATATTTAAGAAAATATTCTAAAATCATATTCAAATCTTTATTCTAACATTGTTTCAAACTCATGCACTATTTATCTCTCATTAACCATATTGGGTAAACGACTCATTAGGGGTGTAAATCGGTCGGACCGGACCGGACGGAGGTATGTTCAGTTTCTGTCCTAAAAAAAATCGGACCGAACACGGACCGGACCAAAAAATTTCTCGGACAAATTTCGTTGTCCTAATTCGTGTCCTAAATAAAATCGGTCGGACACGGACATGTTCGGACCGATCGGACTCGGTCGGACATGGCTATTTTTATCACATTTTGTACATTTTACTAGATTTTCTCTCAACTATATGTCGAATTACAAGTAATTCGGACGAGCTCGGACCGGACATGATTTTTTTTCATACAAATTTTGTTGTCCTAACTCGTGTCCTAAATGAAAATCGGACGAACTCGGACGGACATATTTCGGTCACGGACACGAACGGACGTCGGACATTCAAACAAAATTTACAGCCCTACGACTCATCTTATTTCACCCATTTTACTTAATTCCCCTATTAAGTAACATTAATTGACGCTTTACACCTCACTTCCTTTTTATTAACTTTATTTATAAATCATGTTTTAATATACCCTTTTCATTATCGATTTCCTTCTTTTACTAAATTTAAACATTTAGCAAACATACTGTCACATTTGCTTAAATTTTCCTCTTTCATTTTGTTACAAAGACTTGGGTTTTATATAAACCCGTTCATGAATTCCTTTCACAACGAAACCGTATTTCATTTCAACTCTGATTATCTTCCATAATCAATCTCATTTAAGTAGTAATCTTTTAATTTAAATTAATGATTCACTTCACCATCAGCTACTGTATAATTAACTTACTTATTTATTGGCTAATAAATAATAATTTTCCTTTAGAAAAAATCTTATTAAAACTAAACCATTATTCGTTATCTCATCTCGTTGGATCAATTCAAACAATTTGTCTAAAAATCAACTTAGTCAAATAATTGACCTTACCAATCCAAAATACGATTATCTCATTAACCAGTTCCAAATAATCGTTTACTTAAATTAATTAATTTAAATAATTTTTCCCTTTAACTTTCAAAACGATTATTCGAATCTATCACATTAAGTTAATCCTTGCTTATTCACTTATAACTCTAATATATACATCAGAAATTTCCTTTGTAAATTCGTTTGAAATCAATTATAAACTAAATAAATAATAAATATTTATTTCCTTTTTACAAACATTAATTCAAGTAATAGATTTTAAAAATCTATTTCCAGTTATAATTTTTTTTTAACTTTATCTCGTCGATTTACCTAACGGTTGATCGATATTTATGAAACGGTTAATTCATAGGCCATGTACTGCCAATCACCCAACCAATAATACCAATTGGTTTAAGCTATACAAATGGTGAATTTCGGGTCAATATTCAACCATTAAATCCAAACAATTCAATAATGATCTCATCACAGTTTATAACAACAATTCAATATCAACCACAACAATTAATCCAATAAGATAACTTACCTCAGTTGGAACCAATCGTTAAAAATAACGATTTGGGTTTCACTGAAATTAAATGACGTTTAATTTCATCAGTTCAAACGATATGCGAATATATATCATTAACCAGTCAAAACACTAGTAAGCATAACAAACAAAAATAAAAACCCAACTTATAAAATATAAGCGGGAATTATTGAGTGAGTTTAACTCACCTTGATTTGATTTCGTCGTTAAATCAGCTTGTTTCAGTCAAATTAAACGACGTTTAATTTAACTGAAAAATCCATCTTCTGTCTGCCCTGCTCAGTCCTCATCCATCGCGTAGTACTCGTCCTCACAGTTCCGATGTTTTTCGTTTCGTCGAATTCTGATTACGTGTGTACTCGGAATTAAAAATCGAAGTTTATATAAACATTTAAATTAACTAGACCTTTAATTTTTCTTTTAATAAAATTGGGCCTTACCTTAAATTAGTTCATCCCATCACGAAAATAATCGGCCCCTTTGCACTATACATAAATAAAACCTTCCGATCCTCCTTCACAATCCATCCGATCCCTTTCATTTGCCTCACAATCTCAGCCGCCATAAAAAAGAACAGGAACGAAAACCCTATGTCCAGGAAAATCCTCTCCTCCTTCGTCGCCAACATCCTCCGTTACTTGTCTCTTCATCCTCCTTCACTCTATTGAATCCAGACCGAGGCCGCCATCTCAAAGCTAAGTATTTTGATAAAGTTTCAGTTTTTATTTTCTTTTGTTTTGCTTGAATTCGGTTTTCCTCTTTGTTCATGGTTTGTTCTGGGAAAGAATTGTGATATGCGACCCATATTTATACTAGTGTATGATCCACTATTAACCTTGAATTGTAATATCCTAGGTTTAGATTTCAGCAGTGCTTAGCTTCTTAGGTGATGTTTTTTCTTTCATTTCAGTCCAGCTGTGATCGAAATCTTTGTTTATGTGTGACGTTTAACAGTGAAATGTGAAGATTTTATGTGGGATTTCATGTAGTTGTTTGCTTAGATCCATGTACGAAGTTTTGAACTTTTTATACATAGATTCAGTGAACTTTGTATTGTCAATTCAGCTATTATCATTTCTGATTTCTTTCTTGTTTGAAATCTCTGTTCAGTTTTATAGATTTGAGGCATAAGGGCTATATGTAAAATCTGAGTTTTGAGCGCATTGGTGTCCTTTTTGAATATTGATGTATGGCAGAATATTTAGTAAAGATTTGTTCTTGAAATTATGGCATTACTACATCTATTAACTATTGTAGTCTGTGTATATTGGATCGTGTAGTGTATGAATACAATTACTTGGACTAAAGAACAAATAACATGTTTTGATATATCAGCATAACTGTTTGGGTTTAGGTATGTGTAAGGACCCATAATTTCCCCGTGAAGGAAAGAGCGGATACTTTGAGAACAACACACATCGGAACACAGACAGAAGAACATTTCATTGTATATTACAACAATTCCATCAGATATAAGAATATACAGAGTATAAATGAATAAATTACATTCGATAAATATCAGAGACTTAAATTACATTCAAATACATCGCAGCGGAAAATAATACAAAAGCACAACTAGAAATAATGCATGGATACAGAGCTTTCCGAGCATCGTTCCAGCTGTTAATCAGGATCCTGTGAATATAAATCTGCAAAACCAAAACTACTAGCTGCCCGTGTCGAAAATAAGGGCACCCAGAGTTTAGGTTAAAACAATAAACTCCAGGTAAGTCATGTGACTGGTGTGAGAACTAAAACAGTTATTTAAAACTTTAAAAGAGAGTAATTCAAAGGACCACGCCGTAAAACACGGAACGGGTTTCCTCCCAAGAATACTAGTGCATATAACAAAACAGCGCAACGCTCTTTGGAAAAATGAAGCTATTATAGGACCCAAGTCCCATCACACAATGCAACGCAAGCCGAAGGATAGGGTTTTCCCTTATAATAGCCAAACACGCTTGGTACATTTAAAACAAATCATTCGATACTATTATAAGTGTATAGTGTCAAAACAATTTCAATCATAAATATCAATCATAGACGACATGGGTACCATATATCATGCCGCCATACTAGTTCTACAATTAAAACCGCAATATCACGTATTGGAAATTGGATTTCCGTCACGAGTTGAGGCAAGGGGCAAGCGCCTCTCCGATTCGAGACACTCTAGCAAATGCCTCGGGACCGCACACAGCAATCCCTGGATCCTCCAAGGTCGGTCCTCTCTTACTTTTGAGGATTGGCAACTCCTGAACACACGTTTCCCGGTCCTTACAGACCTATATCCGAGGCGCCTCGCATTCCAACAACCAAACAGGTGAAAAGTATATAAATGTCAGGGCTGGTAGGTCACTGACACCACCTTAGCTAGAAAGAAACGTCGTGCACTCTTTGGGTCCTTATCCTGTTTTTGACTCATACCGAGGTGTGAGGCTTGCGAATCCACGTTATACACAAAGCTACGTCACACAGACCATGATTTGATCATCAACTACAAGACTTTGCTTTTCAACAGAAGCCTTGATCAATTGCCACTTACGCGTGCCACACTGGCAATTCACTCCATGCGACTGGTGTCATTCGATATACAACCTCTGAGCTCGTTCGTCTCAGAGAAGGGCATTAAGCAAGAGAATAAATTCTCCGCCGCCAAACAGATGTATATTTAATAGAGATCAATCAACACAAAATAAAATCTAATGTCAGACACACAATCCATTTACAAGTTCGTTCTGGGTCTGAACGAAACCGGAGGCACTTTCCTCGCATATCCATCCATCTCCAAGTACGTCTGGACGATCAACAACTGTTTCCCTCATCTTAGGTGTACAGCCCAATCAAGATCATCAGTAATCACCCAAACGATGTGAAGACTTCCGGTCTTCAACCACCATCTTCATCTTCGACATCTCGTCGAATCGGTTATTCAGAATGGGTAGAAACCCGGCCTTTCTGAATAACCCACGTATATAAATAAAAAAATGTTACACAAACACACAAACGCCTCGTTCCAATTCAGAACATTCTTTTATTCTCAAAATCACATTCTTAGGGAAAGGTTCCCATTAATTTTATCCAAGATAAATTCTTCTAAATTTATTCTTTAATCTTCCTTTGGATATCATTTCAAACTAGTCGGGATTAGCGAACCACACCGAAGTAATTATTTATTTTATTTCCCAATCCCAACCTATTCATCGCATGGAGAAAACTGGTAATACTTCATATCTAACACCACGGTGCTATCGGTAAAATTAATTACCATTTCACGTTCAAATCTAATTAAAGATTTAACTATCGCTTTGGAGCAAAACAGGTGGTACTCCATTCTCGATCACTTTCCAAATTTGAAAATTTAAATTATCAATTCACATTTTAATCTAATTAAAGATTCATTAAAACTCCACTTAGTTTTAATCCTTCCTAAAAATCAACATCTTGCCTTTAACTGGGTTAAAGAACCAATGTCATCTAAAACACGATTCACGATAAACCCAAATCACATTTGATATTAAATACAAGGCTCTAAATAGAAAGTATACCGGCTTATATTCAATATCAAATTCTGAAACCAACAAATATCGTATTGGAAATAACGATATATAAAATATATCTTTCAAATTCCCATAACAATATCTGTATAGTCACGAAATCCAACATCAAAATATTTCGAAGATAATTTCGATTCAACTCCAGTCCAATCCACGTATTGGGAATATTGATTATTTTTAAAACCACTTTCAAATTCAATTTATTTCAAAAATAAATTGATTTTTAATTCTAGTTCAAAACTAGTTCATTTCGATAAAAATCTAATTTTATCTTTTCAAATATGGAATTTTTCAACCCAATTTTTCCCAAATCATTTCTTATGATTTTACACAAATTATAGATATTTTTAATAATTTTATCAAGGCCCGTACAATCGATTTCCATCAACGACCATCGAACTGCACTTACAGCGACCTTTTCCAAATTTGATTTGGACATAATTCCAAATCCAACAGTTAAATTTCAAATTTCTAATATTCATTGGAAAGCTCTTTTCGATACGAACCCAACGGTTCCGGTTTTAGGAGAATCCGACAGTCGGATCTCCCGCAACATCAATTCGAAGTCAATGGTCAAAATTCACGAACTGCCGTGGCGTGCCGCGTTCTATTCAAGCCATTATATATATATAATATATATATTATATATTTCGTCGATTACCTTTTTAAAACGTATTTTATAAATCATTTTAAATTCGTTTTCAAAACCATTTCAATTTTATATTCAATTTCAAATCAAAATTGAATATTTCCTATCATTACTATATAAATGATAATATTTTCAAAACGTTATATTTTGAAATCACTACCTTTTCTATATTCATTATAAAAACGAATATAATTGATATAAATATCGTTCACGTCAAAATAGCGCAACTCTAATCAACACAGCTTTATATATTTCAATAAATTCGTTATTCTATTCAACAAATGAATATTTATCCCATTCAACACATGAATCTATATTTCTTTCAACACACGACTAATCACAACACATGAGTACTGTCAACACACGACTATTTTTGTTATGTAAAATATTTTATAAAACTATGGTATCTATCGTTTGATTTTCAATTAGACTCCTACTGGAAAGTAGTTCTAATTTTAAATATGATAAAGATGTAAATTTTGTTATTAAAATATTTTACTCAACACATGAATAGTTTCAACACATGAAAATCGTCAACACATGACTATTTTTATATTCAACGCATGAATTTTCTTTTATAATATTTAATATTTTCCCGATTGGAATGAGGCCCAATCAATCACCATATAACGTTAATTATATGGATTCCATACAACACATGTATATAATAGCAATGATAAACAATCAACCATCATCCAAGGTGCATCACATAACTGCATAAGCATCAAATATAAATAATCAACGCTTACACAGTCTGTCGACCAATCGATCGACATATAATTAAATAATTGGGATTAGCGTACGCCAAATATCATCCCAACACCCGTATGGGGTTTCAAATCAACAAACACAGATTTTTATTTGTGCAGTTGGGCGATGTGTAAAATTTATCATCCCAATCAATATCAGTCAAATCAGTGTATATAAACAAATCGGCCGATTTGTTTATAAATATTCATTTATTCACATTCACGTCAAAAATTATATTTTTAACGATAATTAATTTATTTCAACACATCTACATTTTATTATCGATTTCACATCAACATCACAAGCAATTTTCACAATACATCAAACAAACAAACAAGCCATCCATGGTCTGTGGATGACGGGCGTCGGGTGCTACTAAGCACCGTCTGCATCCTAGTATATATATATATAACTAGAAAAAGAAATTTAAAGTGAGAAGTTCTCACCGATAGCTAATCCAATACCATGACTCTTTTTATGTAGAAAATCTTGTCGTTCTCGCCTTTTGTCACTTTCGTCGCCCGTAGCCACTACATATATAAAAATCATATTTTTATATTGTTGCTATGTATATAAAAATCATATTTTTATAATTACTTCATATGGATAAAAATTCTATTTTTTTTACATCGCTACTATATAGATAAAAATTCTATTTTTACATCGATGCTATATATATAAATATTCTATTTTTACTTTGCTACTATATAGATAAAAATTCTATTTTTACATCGCTACTGTATAGATAAAAATTCTATTTTTACATCGCTACTATATAGATAAAAATTCTATTTTTACATCGTTATTCTCTATATAAAGATTATATTTTTATATCTTCTACTTTATAAAGGTCATATTTTTGATTCACTACATATATAAAGATCCAATTTTTAACACTTCTATAATGTAAAAATCATATTTTCATCCTTCTACAATATAAAAGATTATATTTTTATTATCTATATAATATGAAAATTATATTTTCAACCTTTACATACGACAAAAATTATATTTTTAACTTCCTTGTCATATAAAAATCATATCTTTAACTTTCCTATTGAATAAAAATTCTATCTCTAATTTTCCTATCGAATAAAATTCAGTTTCAACTAATATAAAAATTCAGTTTTAACTAAAAATAAAAAGTGGCGGAAACTTACTGTAAAATGGAAGAAGGGGGGCTGTGCTACGTCGACGGTGGCCAGAGGAGGGTGAAGCGGAGTCGCAGGGGGTGATGGCGATGTCGGCGGAGGCGGAAGAAGGAAGCGGAGTGGAGGGAGAAGGGGGAAAGGAGAAGAAGGAGAAGGGATCGAAAGGGGGGGTGCGGTGTGGCGGCGCCGCCCTGGGGCGCGGCGGCGCTCCGATGGGAGGAGCGGCGGCGCTCCTCCCCCCCGTCGTTCGCCTTTTTTCTTTTTTTTTTCTTTCTGATTCGATTTTGAAAAGGGGGGGGGGGGCAGAGGGATTTAAGGAGAAGAGAGAGGGAAGGGGATTTTTTTATTTTATTTAATTATTTAATTCCAAAAAGGTACTTTTATTTACGACCTCGAAACGAGGCCCACCGCCTATCGTCCATAGCTAATTACCCCCATTCCGAACACAATGGGATATGTATCGTAAGCTGATTCAACCATTTCGATCAGTTTCCGTTAAAATCAACATATAACTCTATATATTGAATTTTAACGTCCATTTCAATTTACCGGGGTCACATACGAACTCTATAAATCCCAGAAAATTATTTTCTAGCTTCGTATTGATGATTCAGTCCTAACAAAACTAATTTCGTCGAATTCTGAGACCATTCGAAAAATGGCCATTTTCCAGTCGATTAAAATCAACTGAACTGGTCAAACGCGTTTTCCTTTGCCACACTCACATATTGATTCGAAAAATTATGAAATTTAAACCCTAACAATAATTTGACATCACGGATCCAATAAAAGAGGTTTCGTCGAAATTCGAGGTCGTTTGCAAAATTTCCATTTTTAAGGGCCCGAATTCCATAGCGACTATTCAGAATTTTCAACTGGACATATCTTTTGATTCCCGCTATGAAATCTCAATTTTTCAGATTCGCTGGAAAGATATTCTCAAATAGATCCAAAAAATTTTGGTTTCACTAAAATCTGGTTTGTTTTGCACCCGGTACATTCAATTGAAGTTTGAAATCGAATTATTGAACTACCGCGCCATTTTCAATTCCTTTTATAATTATATATAATTATTTATATTCTAACGATGACGTATATAATATATACCTTTGATTCTATTCAAATTAAATTTCTCGTCGATATTCTTTAAAATAATTCATTTTAAATATTAAAAATTCGCTAAAATTGCCAAAATAAAATTTTTAAACTGGCCCAGATTTTCGGGTTGTTACAATCTCCCCCACTTAAAAATTTTCGTCCCCGAAAAGGAACAAAGTCGAAAGTGGTTTGATTAATCAACTCTACGTTCGATCTGGCTTCCATTCTCCAACTTTTCAGTTTTTGAGAATTTTCAAATTCTTCAAAAATTTGGCTAACACCCGGAATTTTCGAAAAATTTCGCCATAACCTCCTTTGTACGGGGAGAGGTTTGGAAATTTATTGGGCCATATTAGGTACCCAATAAATCCTAATAAGCATACACATATTTATAGTGATATATTTTGGTGTTTACAGGGGAGCGTGTATTGATAATAACTCCAGAGAATAAATTCTCGTCACCCTGTCAAAGCCTGAGGGAGTGTGTATTTTAAATGCTCCAGAGGATAAATCCTCGTCACCTCGTCCCATGTGGGAAATAAATAGTCCATGTGCCGTATCTAATGACTAGAGAGACGTGATTATTGTCAACTCTAGACCCGTGTGGGGTTTTTATTAATCTGGCAATTTTATCGTTACAATTTAAATAGTCCATATCAGTCATCAGTTCAACCTGTAAAATATCGTCCATATATGTCATCCATTCAACCTGTAATATATAGTCATCGCTATACAAGCCTCTCGCTCGTATGATAAATCTTCCACCTCGTCACATGCTTGTGTGGTATATGATGAAGTATGCGATATTAAGAAGTATGCCATCTTCAGGAAGTATGCCATGCAGTTTAGTTCAAAATTAATTGTTACTATCCTATGGCGACATTTATTAATTACACACAGAATAACCAGCACTCTGCATCCAATGGCACTCACAGGAGTTGATATAACAATAAAAGTGCGCATCCAACTCATTAAGGTTTACCTATTTGTCGGGCGCGCTAATAAAATCTTTACTCAACAGCTATCCAATTTCCTGTTCAAACATATATAATGCACAAGTATATATTTCTGACTATTTTCTAATCAGTTCAATGTGTGATTTAATTGAATATATTTGTTCTGGTTTTTATTGATGATATTCTAATCTTCTCTAAATCAAAGGCCAAAAAGGAACAAAGCCGAAAGTTGTTTAACAAATCAACTCAACTTCCATTATTTTGATTACGGCTTAAGTTCTTCAACTTTTCAGTTTCTAAGAAATTTTCAAATTTTCCAAAAATTTGGCTAACACCCTAAATTTCCGAAAAATTTCGCCATAACCTCCCCTACACTGGGAGCAACGGGAAAATCCTGAAATTGCCGTATAGGCCTTCTGATCTCAAAAAGAAAAAGAAAAAGCCAAGCGGCTAGCCAATCGGCTCATAAAATCATCATCACCCAAACAAAACAGTAAATTATAGTAAATATGTACCTATTTGTCGGGCAAACAAATTTTATTCTCTGCTCTAGCCACCTTGCTATGACCTGTTCAATGTGAGTACATGTATATGCAAGCAAATGTGACCAATTTTCAATACAATTCAATATTTGATGCAATTAGGCATGATGGTTCAAAATTATCAAACAAATAAACAAACAACACAAACATCAATCAATTAGTGGATTAGAGTTTCAAATCCATAAATTTGATATATACAAAAAACATGTTTTTGATGCCTATTCACAACAATGTATTCTAGCTATATTTTGGTTCTCACACCAGTCTAATGGAAATATATAGAAATCACACCTTCGTCACTCGAAAATAAATACTGGTAATGCTGCAGCATTATCAGAACCATCCCCGGGCAACTACAGTGTGATCCTATATCTATCTAGTATATTAAAACTTCGAATATACGTTCATGACGCGTATACGTGAAATCTTTATATACTCGATTGTCCAAATTCAAAATAAATAAATATTCAAATACGTATAAAGCGATTTAAATTTTTAAAACAATATTGTTTTCATTTGAAAAATATACTCTTCACACTCGTTCTAGGATACTACTGATCCTATCTCTAACGAGTCATTCTAATTGGATATTACTAATCCAATATCTGACGAATTCTTTCATATGATTCTAATGTGTCTTGTTCTCGAGCTCTGTAAACCAAAGCTCTGATACCACTGTAAGGACCCGTAACTTCCCCATGAAGGAAAGAGCGGATACTTTGAGAACAACACACATCGGAACACAGACAGAAGAACATTTCATTGTATATTACAACAATTCCATCAGATACAAGAATATACAGAGTATAAATGAATAAATTACATTCGATAAATATCAGATACTTAAATTACATTCAAATACATCGCAGCGAAAAATAATACAAAAGCACAACTGGAAATAATGCACGAATATAGAGATTTCCGAGCATCGTTCCAGCTGTTAATCATGATCCTGTGAATATAAATCTGCAAAACCAAAACTACTAGCTGCCCATGTCGAAAATAGGGGCACCCAGAGTTTAGGTTAAAACAATAAACTCCAGGTCAGTCATGTGACTGGTGTGAGAACTAAAACAGTTATTTAAAACTTTAAAAGAGAGTAATTCAAGGGACCACGCCGTAAAACACGGAACGGGTTTCCTCCCAAGAATACTAGTGCATATAACAAAACAGCGCAATGCTCTTTGGAAAATTGAAGCTATTATAAGACCCAGGTACCATCACAAAATGCAACGCAAGCCGGAGGATAGGGTTTTCCTTTATAATAGCCAAACATGCTTGGTACGTTTAAAACAAATCATTCGATACTAATATAAGTGTATAGTGTCAAAACAATTTCAATCATAAATATCAATCATAGACGACATGGGTACCATATATCATGCCGCCATACTAGTTCTACAATTAAAACCGCAATATCACGTATTGGAAATTGGATTTCCGTCATGAGTTGAGGCAAGGGGCAAGCTCCTCTCCGATTCGAGACACTCTAGCAAATGCCTCGGGACCGCACACAGCAATCCCTGGATCCTCCAAGGCCGGTCCTCTCTTACTTTTAAGGATTGGCAATTCCTGAACACACATTTCCCGGTCCTTATAGACCTATATCCGAGGCGCCTTGCATTCCAACAACCACACAGGTGAAAAGTATATAAATGTCAAGGCTGGTAGGTCACTGACACCACCTTAGCTAGAAAGAAACATCGTGCACTCCTTGGGTCCTTATCCCGTTTTTGACTCATACCGAGGTGTGAGGCTCGCGAATCCACGTTATACACAAAGCTACGTCACACAGACCATGCTTTGATCATCAACCACAAGACTTTGCTTTTCAACAGAAGCCTTGATCAATTGCCACTAACGCGTGCCACACTGGCAATTCACTCCATGCGACTGGTGTCCATCGATATACAACCTCTGAGCTCGTTCGACTCAGAGAAGGGCGTTAAGCAAAAGAATAAATTCTCCGCCGCCAAACAGATGTATATTTAATAGAGATCAATCAACACAGAATAAAATCTAATGTCAGACACACAATCCATTTACAAGTTCGTTCTGGGTCTAAACGAAACCGAAGGCACTTTCCTCGCATATCCATCCATCTCCAAGTACGTCTGGACGATCACCAACTGTTTCCCTCATCTTGGGTGTACAGCCCAATCAAGATCATCAGTAATCACCCAAACGATGTGAAGACTTCCGGTCTTCAACCACCGTCTTCATCTTCGACATCTCGTCGAATCGGTTATTCAGAATGGGTAGAAACCCGACCTTTCTGAATAACCCACGTATATAAATAAACAAATGTAACACAAACACACAAACGCCTCGTTCCAATTCAGAATATTCTTTTATTCACAAAATCACATTCTTATGGAAAGGTTCCCATTAATTTTATCCAAGATAAATTCTTCTAAATTTATTCTTTAATCTTCCTTTGGATATCATTTCAAACTAGTCGGGATTAGCGAACCACACCGAAGTAATAATTTATTTTATTTCCCAATCCCAACCTATTCATCCCATGGAGAAAACTGGTAATACTCCATATCTAACACCATGGTGCTATCGGTAAAATTAATTACCATTTCACGTTCAAATCTAATCAAAGATTTAACTTTCGCTTTGGAGCAAAACTAGTGGTACTCCATTCTCGATCACTTTCCAAATTTGATAATTTAAATTATCAATTCACATTTTAATCTAATTAAAGATTCATTAAAACTCCACTTAGTTTTAACCCTTCCAAAAAATCAACATCTTGCCTTTAACTGGGTTAAAGAACCAATGTCATCTAAAACACGATTCACGATAAACCCAAATCACGTTTGATATTAAATACAAGGCTCTGAATAGAAAGTATACCGGCTTATATTCAATATCAAATTCTGAAACCAACAAATATCGTATTGGAAATAACGATATATAAAATATATCTTTCAAATTCCCATAACAATATCTGTATAGTCACGAAATCCAACATCGAAATATTCCGAAGATAATTACGATTCAAATCCAGTCCAATCCACGTATTGGGAATATTGATTATTTTTAAAACCACTTTCAAATTCAATTTATTTCAAAAATAAATTGATTTTTAATTCTAGTTCAAAACTATTTCATTTCGATAAAAATCTATTTTTATCTTTTCAAATATGGAATTTTTTAGCCCAAATTTTCCCAAATCATTTCTTATGATTTTACACAAATTATAGATATTTTTAATAATTTTATCAAGGCCCGTACAATCGATTTCCATCAACGGCCATCGAACTGCACTTACAGCGTTTTCCAAATTTGATTTGGACATAATTCCAAATCCAACCATTAGATTTCAAATTTCTAATATTCATTGGAAAGCTCTTTTCGATACGAACCCAACGGTTCCAGTTTTAGGAGAATCCGACGGTCGGATCTCCCGCAACGTCAATTCGAAGTCAATGGTCGAAATTCACGAACTGCCGCGGCGTGGCGCGTTCTATTCAGGCCATTATATATATATAATATATATATATATATATATATTATATATTTCGTCGATTCCCTTTTTAAAACGTATTTTATAAATCGTTTTAAATTCTTTTTCAAAACCATTTCAATTTTATATTCAATTTCAAATCAAAATTGAATATTTCCTATCATTACTATATAAATGATAATATTTTCAAAATAATATATTTTGAAATCACTACCTTTTCTATATTCATTATAAAAACGAATATAATCGATATAAGTATCGTTCATGTCAAAATAGCGCAACTCTAATCAACACGGCTTTATATATTTCAATAAATTCGTTATTCTATTCAATAAATGAATATTTATCCCATTCAACACATGAATCTATATTTCTTTCAACACACGACTAATCTCAACACATGAGTACTATCAACACACGACTATTTTTGTTATGAAAAATATTTTATAAAACTTTGGTATCTATCGTTTGATTTTCAATTAGACTCCTACTGGAAAGTAGTTTTAATTTTAAATATGATAAAGATGTAAATTTTATTATTAAAATATTTTACTCAACACATGAATAGTTTCAACACATGAACATCGTCAACACATGACTATTTTTATATTCAACACATGAATTTTCTTTTATAATATTTATTATTTTCCCGATTGGAACGAGGCCCAATCAATCACCATATAACGTTAATTATATGGATTCCATACAACACATGTATATAATAGCAATGATAAACAATCAACCACCATCCAAGGTGCATCACATAACTGCATAAGCATCAAATATAAATAATCAACGCTTACACAGTCTGTCGACCAATCGATCGACATATAATTAAATAATTGGGAATAGTGTACGCCAAATATCATCCCAACACCCGTGTGGGGTTTCAAATCAACAAACACAGATATTTATTTGTGCAGTTGGGCGATGTGGAAAATTTATCATCCCAATCAATATCAGTCAAATTAGTATATATAAACAAATCGGCCGATTTGTTTATAAATATTCATTTATTCACATTCACGTCGAAAATTATATTTTTAACGATAATTAATTTATTTCAACACATCTACATTTTATTATCGATTTCACATCAACATCACAAGCAATTTTCACAACACATCAAACACACAAACAAGCCATCCATGGTCTGTGGATGACGGGTGTCGGGTGCTACTAATCACCGTCTGCATCCTAGTATATATATATATATATATAACTAGAAAAAGAAATTTAAAGTGAGAAGTTCTCACCGATAGCTAATCCAATACCATGACTGTTCTTATGTAGAAAATCTTGTCGTTCTCGCCTTTTGTCTCTTTCGTCGCCCGTAGCCACTACATATATAAAAATCATATTTTTATATTGTTGCTATGTATATAAAAATCATATTTTTATAATTACTCCATATGGATAATAATTCTATTTTTTTTACATTGCTACTATATAGATAAAAATTCTATTTTTACATCGATGCTATATATATAAAAATTCTATTTTTACTTTGCTATTATATAGATAAAAATTCTATTTTTACATTGCTACTATATAGATAAAAATTCTATTTTTACATCGCTACTGTATAGATAAAAATTCTATTTTTACATCGCTACTATATAGATAAAAATTCTATTTTTACATTGTTATTATCTACATAAAGATTATATTTTTATATCTTCTACTATATAAAGGTCATATTTTTTATTCACTACATATATAAAGATCCAATTTTTAACACTTCTATAATGTAAAAATCATATTTTTATCCTTCTACAATATAAAAGATTATATTTTTATTATCTATATAATATGAAAATTATATTTTCAACCTTTACATACGATAAAAATTATATTTTTAACTTCCTTATCATATAAAAATCATATCTTTAACTTTCCTATCGAATAAAAATTCTATCTCTAATTTTCCTATCGAATAAAATTCAGTTTCAACTAATATAAAAATTCAGTTTTAACTAAAAATAAAAAGTGGGGAAAACTTACTGTAAAATGGAAGAAGGGGGGGCTGTGCTGCGTCGATGGTGGCTAGAGGAGGGTGAAGCGGAGGCGCAGGGGGTGATGGCGATGTCGGCGGAGGAGCGAAGGGAGGGGGAGGATCGACGTCGGCGGAAGAAGGAAGCGGAGTGGAGGGAGAAGGGGGAAAGGAGAAGAAGGAGAAGGGATCGAAAGGGGAGGGGGGGCGGTGTGGCGGCGCCGCCCTGGGGCGCGGCGACGCTCCGATGGGAGGAGCGGCGGCGCTCCTCCCCCCCGTCGTTCGCCTTTTTTTTTCATTCTGATTCGATTTTGAAAGGGAGGGGGGGCAGAGGGATTTAAGGAGAAGAGAGAGGGAAGGGGATTTTTTTATTTTATTTAATTATTTAATTCCAAAAAGGTACTTTTATTTTCGACCTCGAAACGAGGCCCACCGCCCGTCGTCCATAGCTAATTACCCCCATTCCGAACACAATGGGATATGTATCGTAAGTTGATTCTACCATTTCGATCAGTTTCCGTTAAAATCAACATATAACTCTATATATTGAATTTGAACGCGCATTTCAATTTACCGGGGTCACATACGAACTCTATAAATCCCAGAAAAATATTTTCTACCTTCGTATTGACGATACAGTCCTAACAAAACTAATTTCGTCGAATTCTGAGACCGTTAGAAAAATGGCCATTTTCCAGTCGATTAAAATCAACTGAACTGGTCAAACGCGTTTTCCTTTGCCATGCTCACTTATTGATTCGAAAAATTATGAAATTTAAAACCTAACAATAATTTGACATCGCGGATCCAACAAAAGTGGTTTCGTCGAAATCCGAGGTCATTTTTAAGGGCCCGAATTCCATAGCGACTATTCAGAATTTTCAACTGGACATATCTTTTGATTCCCGCTATGAAATATCAAATTTTCAGATTCGCTGGAAAGATATTCTCAAATAGATCCTAATGTTTTTGGTTTCACTAAAATCCGGTTTGTTTTGCACCCAGTACATTCAATTGAAGTTTGAAATCGAATTATCGAACTACCCCGCCATTTTCAATTCCTTTTATAATTATATATAATTATTTATATTCTAACGACGACGTATATAATATATACATTCGATTCTATTCAAATTAAATTTCTCGTCGATATTCTTTAAAATAATTCATTTTAAATATTCAAAATTCGCTAAAATTGCCAATATAAAACTTTTAAACTGGCCCAGATTTTCGGGTTGTTACATTATCTATATGAGCGGTATTAAACTATGTCTAAATCCCATTTAACTTAGTTTATCACATACATAGTAAAGTCGTTGACATGTTAGAAGAAAGTAAGAAAAGGAGACCTTACAGGATTATATTTACATGTGTAATAATGTATCAATGGGGTAACGCATACCTTATCGGTAAGGTATCCGCTTAATACACCCTCTTCTTATAACTGGACAATGCATGAGTATGCGAATGGAATTTAATTCAAATAAATAGAATAGTATCGAATTTTTCAACTGGACAGTTCATGTGAACTAAAATATGATTTCTAAGGTAACCGAACCGAAGTTCAGGATTCTATAAACCAGTTATATTATTTAATAAACGTTATCGTTAAGTACCGATTTTTTATAATGACTATTTCAAATTTAAACCGGACATAATTAACAAATTATAACACGAAATCTCGATTTTTCTCTTTCATACGAAAAATATAACTAAATCGATTCAAACGTTTTTGGTTTCACAGAATTCCGACTTAAAACGAATTCTGTATACTCAATTGAAATTCAGAACGAAATTTACGAACTACCGCGCCATTTCTAGTTCATTTATAAATATATATAAATTATAATGTTTTGACATCGTTTTAATAACGAATATATTTATATAATTCAATATAAACTATATTTAAACCACTTTAAATCGCTCGTTCACCTTATGCAGCAAATTTAACCTTTTCCCAATATCACGCAAATAAAATATTATTATATTATTAATATAACTTAAAAAATTTAAATTAAAATAGTCAAATCCCATTATTTAAACTCGAATCAATATTTTAAATAAACAAAATATCTCGAATAAATGGTCAGAAAATACGAGACATTACAGATAGGAACCTAGAACTTATTTGAAAAAATGCATAATCATATAATTTTATGAGTAAATAGTGTTCCAACAAGTTTTAAATAAATTTTTAGGAGAGATTATTGACTTACAAAAATGATAAATTGTCACTTGCATTCTCCTACAATTACAGATTTGAGAGATATTTCCACACCTGAAATGGAACGATCAAAATGGATTCCTTCATCCCAAAAGCTGTAGTTCTTCCTCTATAGGATAAGATTGAATTATCTTTTTTTAGTCATTATATAGAAGTTGAGAATTGTATTTGAAGAATTTTTCTACAGGAAGAAGAAGAGAGAAAAATAGATGGTTACCCCTCATCAGTTAAGTTTAGCTTGCTTATATAGAAGTTATTTAGTCCATTAGATTAACCCTAAAAATTGTTAAATTACATCACAACCACTCTTCTAATTACTTCATAATGAAGTAATATCTTTACATGCATCTATATGTCTATTAGTATTTTCTTCATCCAACACAAGACAAAAGGAAATTTGAATACCATTTAAAAAGGGTAATAAATGAATAGACTTTAAAACCTACTAAGAAGTTACCGTTTATATAAGAGAATTAATTCCATTCTTTAAGAAATAAATCTCTAATAAAACAAAATGCAAGCGAATCAATGCCTACTAAATCTTTACATGTGCAATTATTCAGCTGTTGCTCCATAATAAAATTACTGCATTTACATATTTATACATGTGTAGTGAAATTTAGATTTATACTAACTAATGTCTAACATTTGCAAGAATATGCAATAAATCCCATCAATACATCAACAATTAATGTACAATTGATTGTTAACATATCTTGAAAATAAGCATATAATTTTAATTCTCTTTTTTCTACTTTTCCATACAAATTTAATTCATAACCAATTTATATACATGCATATATATATATATATATATATATATATATATATATATATATTTATACACACACATACATACATACGCATAGGATTTGAATAACATGTAATGTGTAATTGATTCACAACCTATGAAATCAATGTATTATAATTTGGAAACAACATGCGACCAATATATACGTATACATACATACAAATATATGTACATGTTACATATAAAATGTGATGGCATGCCCCGCACCAGCCGACATTTCCAATGAAAGTACGCTGTGCTAGTGTCCAACCAGCACGGGACGGTCGTCAAAGAAAGGAAAGAAGGAAATTTGAACTAACAAGGAACCTGTAGTATATCTCACAGCGCATGGAATAAAATATAACATAACTTGACATAAAACAGGTGAGACAGTGCATAAGCTGAAAACTAAAACCATCGTAGCAGCGGAAAATCCAAAATTATAGCTTATGTTCCACATCATCTTTATTACAACTTCTAAAACTGTCTCTAAAGCAAAATAAGAAAGGTACACTACTAATGCCCAAAGTAGTGACTAGCGGCAACACAGGGAGAATATATATATAGAATAGTACGTGTAAGCCTCCTGCTCGTCTCTGGACAACTATTCGTGCACAAGCAGCTAACATGTCTCTATTCTGCCCGTTTAAGAGCACCCATAGTAATAAGAAGAGATATAAAACTCTGGGTCAGACAAAAGTCTGGTATGAGCAATAAGCAGCAAAACAAAAAAATAACAGGTATACTAAACCATACCTAGACCTGCAACCAAAGAGTTAGCACAACACACCGTACATTACTATAAGGTGCCACTAACATATGGTGTAAAGGATACGGGGGTAGGGGTGTGCATGTCATAGTGATGACAAACAATCAATCATAGCAACCATCCTCACATCTCTCATTCAGTGCGTAAAGCATACGATATCCACCGCTTTGATCACCCAATACTTTGTTATGATCACTCTGCCCCATGGAGTCGTGACGGCTCCACTACACTGATTTGTAACCACTAATACTTTGCTATGTCCACTCTATCCCACGGAGTCATATAACTCCATTGCATTGGCTCATAGCCATGCTACATCACTCTGCCCCATGAAGTAATAACTACCCCACTGCACTGATCCATAGCCTAACATTCGTTTTTCAGTGGTGAATCAAAGTTATGGATGTCAATAACTCCTTAGCACACGTCCCGCAGCAAAGCCCAACTCATGAAGTTAACTCGTTGGTTCCCAACTAGATCCTGAGTTCTACTTCCCATTTGGGCTACCTTTGCATCAAGGGTTTTGGTCTCCTCCGGATCGGTTTGGCCCTTTACTTCACTTTGCTCGGATCGTAGTCACCCATCGGTTTGATTTCCATCTGGTTCATGATGCATGGGGCGGATCGTCGTACTCCATACGGGTCAGATCGTGGTGGCATGCTGCAGATTGGTGCGTCCATGTCAACTCATCCGATTCGGATCGTGAGCACTATTAGTTCAAGTCAGGGGTCCATCAGTGGTTCATGGCAACCTCTCTGGGTTTGGTCATGTTACTCAGCCTTCTGCTGATCCGTTCGTGGTACTTAAGCAGGAGCGGGTCGGGTCGTCGCCATCAAGCTTCTTGGTTCCACCAGCGATTCGTGGGAAGGGGTTCTTCACGGGCGGGTCGGGTCGCCCTCCACCGATCCGATTCGATTCGGGTCTACAACTTTTCCTGCGATTGTTTTATGCTATAGGACGGCATTTTCGACTATTCTAACTATTCTAATCAATCACAAAGCATACCATACAGTCATAACAATATATAGAATTGACAACAAACACCAAAACAACAATTTGATATGTCAAAATGGATCAAACCTACCCAAAACCCATATTTTTCCTTTAAACATGTTTAAGCAAATCTAATGATAGGATTAGCAAAACTTAACCAAATCAACCCAAACTTCCAATAGAGGTCTAAAACGGTGTTTAAGAATTTCTAAACATTTTTCCAGAATTTAATTATGTTTAAATTCGCTAATTAACACTAAATACCCTTAAATTACCATAATTAGTGTAAAAACAAGGCTAATCACTCACCTTTGCCACAATTAAAACTTTCAGAACTAAAACTCCTTTGATTTGAGCGAATACCAATGTCTAACAGCATCTCTAACTCTGAAATGGTGTTATTTCTCCTTGACTTGATGTTGCTAAGCTTAATCCTTGACTAGAGAGCGATTTGGGATGAAATTAGAAGGTGGAGGCCATTGTTAGGGTTTCTAAGAGGTAAATGGCAGCTAGAAAACTGAAATTGAATGAACACCTAACTCATTTTAGCCTCCCCATAACCCTAATCCCGAAATGGGTTATGGGCCCATTCACTAATCTTCTCATTTGGCCCGGTTAAGCAGTTTTTCACCTTCTAAACCTTATTTCGTCCATACCTCCCAAATGGTAAGTCCGTTTTTCACATATGATGACTCTACAGAAAGGCAAACCATCATCCGGATATAATGGAAGTGGTTTCAGGTCAAAATTCCTTATCAATCAAAAGTTATGGCCAAAACAATGTCAGCTAGGGCAAAACGGTCATTTAAAAATTGGCAAAAAATCATGAACATGGGAAATGACCCCAATAGTCGTCCCCCAATGTCACACGACCATACGACTCCTTACGAGAAAGAAATAAATATTCTATGATCCTCCGATGCGTATAATGCGGCTCATTAGATTCTTCCCCCTTAAGAAATTTCGTCCCCGAAATTCCCTAACCCAAAACATACAAAGGATCCGGCATGCCTACCAATCATTAACAAAACAATAAATCATACAAAACAAGAAAACAAGCCTATCCTAGCATGCGGTTTACTAACAAGGGAGTATTATACCGATATAAAAACCTTAACAGGCAAAGAATTCTGGATACTTCTTCCTTATGTTCTCCTTTGTTTCCCAGGTACAGTCTTCCTCATCATCACCCCCTAAACTTTGACTAGTTTCACCGCCTTCCTTCGAAGCTGCTTCGTATCGTTCCCAACAATACGCATAGGCCTGCGGTTCCCAACCGCCTCAGTTTCAACCTCGATATCGTCCAACTGATCCGTTGAAATAGTCACACTAGGGTCATGAACGAACTTCCTTAATTGGGAAACATGAAATACGTTGTGAACTCCCGCCATATTGTCTGGTAACTCAACTTTATATGCCAAATTCCCAACTTGTTTGAGAACTGAGAATGGACCAACAAATTTGGTATTAACTTGCCTCTCCTACCAAATCGTATCATGCTCTTTAATGGAGAAATCTTGACAAAAACCAAGTCACCAATAGAGAATTTTAAGTCTCTCCTCCTCTTATCAGCATAACTCTTTTGCCTATCTTGGGCAACCTTCATTCGTTGTCGGAAACCTTTGATCTTATCTGAGGTTTCTCTTATCACATCTAGCCCAAGCACAAATTTCTCACCGGCTTCTAAACAACATGACGGTGAGTTACACGGTCTTCCGTACAAAGCTTCATATGGAGCCATACCAATATTTGATTGATATCTATTATTGTATGCAAACTCTACTAGATGCAAATGGTCATCCCATGATCCACCAAAATGTAATATGCAAGCTCTCAAGAGATCTTCTAATACTTGATTCACCCTCTCTGTCTGATCGTCAGTTTGAGGATGATACGCGGTACTTAGGTGTAGTTATGACCCTAGAGCCTCTTGTAGGCTCTTCTAAAACCCACTAGTAAACAACGGGTCTCGGTCACTCACAATGCTTTTAGGTACGCCATGAAATCTCACTACGCATTTTATATATAGTTTCGCTAACTTAGCTGTCGTTTTATTCTACCTGACGGGTATAAACCTTGCACTCTTAGTCAATCGGTCCACAATCACCCAAATGCTATCATGGCCCGATCTAGTTCTTGGTAACCCATCAATGAAATCCATTAAGACTTGTTCCCATTTCCATTCTGGGATTTCTAGTGGTTGCAACAAACCACTAGGCTTCTTTTTCTCAGCTTTAACTAACTGGCAGTTCATGCATTTGGATATAAACTTCCCAACGTCTCTTTTCATCCCTTCTGAGTAGTAGGTCTACTTCATGTCTCGATACATTTTGTTACCACCGGGATGTATAGTCAGTTTTGAGTGATGACATTCTCTAAGCACTTCATCTCTCAATCCCTTGACATTGGGCACAACTAGTCTTCCATTCTTTCTAAGCCAACCATCTCGATCAAGCCCATACTTGTTCATCTCTTCGTCGATTATCATCTCTAACTTTGAGATGATTTCCAAAAGGTTAGGATCGTCCCTCTGACTGGAACCAATCCGCTTAATCAAAGTGGGTCCGATCGTCAAACTTGCTAATATTTCTGGATCCAATTCACACTTTGGTCTGAAATCATACCCAGCGATGTACTCCAGTTGCTTCCATTCTAGAAATATAGCCGCTAAACTAGCATGTCTCCTACTCAAGGCATCAGCTACCGCATTGCCCTTTCCTGATGTATATGCGATATCGAAATCATAGGAAGCCAAGAATTCTAACCATCTTTGCTGTCGGAGATTTAGATCCTTTTAAGAGAAAAGATACTTTAATGATTTATGATCGATAAACAACTCGAATATTTCTCCCAAGAGGTAATGTCTTCACATCTTCAATGCTAACACGATCGCTGCCAATTCCAAATCATGGGTAGGATATCTTTTCTCGTGCGGTTTCAGTTGCCGACTAGCCTAAGCTACAACCCTACCTCCTTGCATCAATACAACACCTAGTCCGGTACCACAGGCATCTGTGTATACCGTCATCTCTTCATTCCCTTTAGGAATGACTAACACTGGTGCACATGTCAACTTTTCCTTTAGACTCTTAAATGCATTCTCACACTTTTCGTCCTAGACGAAAGCTTGATTCTTCTTGGTCAACTGAGTCAACGGTGCTGCTATCTTGGAGAAGTCTGGCATAAACTTAAAATAATATCCAGCCAATCCCAAGAAACTTCTTACGTCTGTTGCATTCTTGGGCGAAGACCAATCCTGTACCATAGCCACCTTCACCGGGTCCACGGCAATACCATTCTCTGAAATAACATGGCCCAAGAATCTCACTTCCCTCCTCCAGAAGTGACACTTAGAAAACTTTGCTTTCAATTGGTGTTTTCGCAACACCTCCATCACTATCCTCAAGTGTTCCTTGTGTTCTTCCTCTGTCCTCGAATAAACCAAGATATCTTCTGCGAACACAAGAACAAACTTATTCAACTGATCTCAGAATACCCTATTCATAAGATCCACAAAATATGTTGGCGTATTGGTCAACCTGAATGGGATGACCAACCACTCATAAAATCCATACGGCGTCCGAAATGCCGTTTTAGCTATACTCTCAGCTTCCATCCTAAGCTGATGAAAACCAGTCACGAGATCCAACTAGGAGAATGTTTGCGAACAAATTTTACAATTGTAAACAACTGTAAAATCCGTTCGGCTTTCCTAAACAATAAGTATTGTTGTAGAGGGTGTCGAACTATGGGATCAAAAATATTTTAATTAATAAATCCAATCAAGTTATTCAAGGATTTTGATTGATTGAAAACACAGAAAATAACAACAATTAAATAAAAAGAGAGATTTATATAATAAGAGAAAGCAATAAGGGGATAATGACATAGATTGGATTCATACTCATCAATAGCAAACAAATAAATATAGATCTAATTCATGTTTCTGTCACACACATGAATCAACGATAATTAGTTTCTTAGAAACAAATAAGTAAATAATGACAAGCATAGCTTATGCAGGAGCTGAGCTCTTAAACAACCATAGACTATCAGGACAGATTCACTAATTAATTTCTAAAACCCTAAAATTAGATCTAAATCTGATAATTGTTAGATCGAACACGAATATACCCTGTGAAGGAGCATAGCTCTTAAATGACACAGAATATGAAGGTTCAGATCTAACCCTTGATTCAGATCCATATCTCCATGTATAAAGTCCTCATCTATTGGCTATGTGATTCATGTTGAATCATATCTATCAGTGTCATCACCCCCTAATCAAAGGGGATTAGCTAGACATAGCTAAATAAGAAGAGAAAAATAAAATAACAGACATAAATAAGCTAAAACTAAATAGAACAGGGGAAGAAGAATGATTTTATTCCAAGAAGAGAATTACAAAATAAAACCTAATGTGTTTTTACATCAATAAGATACAAGGTATTTATAGTTGTATTGGCAAGGCTAAGAGGCTCATTACACAATATGAGACAAAATCCCTTTTTCAAAATAACCAAGTAGCTAAGTGTGAATGCATGTGAATGGAAGGCCTTTCAAATGAGCCAATGTGAACGCAGCATGAGAGAGATGTCTTGCAAATGAGCTAATGTGAACGCGTATGAATAGATTTGCAATTGTAATAGCTTGCGGGCATCAAATGGCATCAACTCCAACTGTTTTGAGCACGAAATAGGAACTCCATAACATCTGCAACAAGCTATCTTTATGAAAAGGCATTGGATTAACATATGCGGCAGAAGGTGGTTGAACAACAACATTTCTTCAAGCTTTAATCTTACTCTCAAAATCAACACTCTTCATACACTAATTCTTCAAGCTTTTCAACAATTACGTGCATTAATCCATTCATCATAAATAATCTGAAAACACAACTATAAATGCACAGTATCAATTATTTAAAAGATAAAATAAGATAAATATGCAGATAAAATATACACATTTACGTGTATATCAAATACCCCCACACTTATATTTTTATTTGTCCTTGAATAAACTAAACTAAGATATGTCACACTTTCATAGGAAACACAATTGCATTTAGCATATGCAATAAGCCGTTAAACCTCTGGGTGTCCCCATTGGAACGAGTGTTGTCTCGTGAGGGTTTTCAGCGGATACTACCCACAAAATCCAAAGCGTCTTATGTACGTGAATTAATCAAATAGTATATTTAAGGTCTTTCACATTCCAAGAACTTTACCTAACTCCAATAATAACGGTTCAATCCCAAATTGTCCATCCCATTGTTGGTGCAAAAATGAATAAAAATTTTCAAGCTGAATCGTAATTCCTTGATAACACTGTAATTGTCTTGAAGGTTAAGAGCGTGGTGTCAACCAAAGTTATATACATCGACCATGTGCACCAAATCATTTTTTTTGAATAATTTTGCACCAGTGTAACTGTAATGTATTAGAAGTGAGTTATGCATATATAAAGGATAATTTTTATAAGTTCTAAAATATTCTAGATAAGAGGGCAAGTGTATTAGTTAAACTTCAGGCTAAAAAAGATAAAGTAATACTAAGGCACATATGAACATTTTTATTTCCTTTCATCTCCTCTATTACAATCCTCGCTTCCAAGTATGGTATGATGGATGTGGATGGAATGGAAATGAATGCATTATAGTCAAAAATGATGAATGACTATTTTATTCTGAGAGTCTCTCTTTATTTCTTTTTTTTCTTCTTCTTTTTCTTTTTCTTTTCCTTTTTTTTCCTTTTTTTCTTTTGCATGATGAATGGAGATGCAATGGAATGATACTGTACATTATTTCATTTGATTCCTCCTCTACTAAGCGAATCGTAACAAACACTTCATGAAAGAAAAGTTTTGTGCCCTAGTTACTCTACTTCTATAACCCTAATTCAACACACAAGTCTGGATTGATGTTATATAAAAAACTGAAAGGAAAGATAAGCAAAGTTTCATAAGATAGATAACTCATATAAAGTAAGATGTGGTATATGGTTATCCTACCTTAAAACAAGTACGGAGTGGGTAGTGTAATATTGGTATAAAAAGTGATGCTTCTGAACCTTTGAAAATAAATCAATACAAGGTTCTTAAGTATATCAATATAAGAAAACTTGTCGAAATATGGATGTAATTCGACTAAAATTTGGGTTTGAATAATGTTGGGTATCGAAGAAGAACGCTACAATGAGTCATTTCTCCTTAATTGGGCCAAGTGGATTTTAGAACTTATGATTTTGAAAATTTGAGTGAGAAAAATATTATGCATGAAAACGAACTTAGAAAATCCAACAAACGTAAGTGCAAAATCATTACTATTTGATTTTTTTTTTGATTTTTTTACTTGCACATTCTAACATGTATAACGAGGGTTGACACGCTTACTCTAGAACACGACTAACGTCTGCACAATCTCAAGCTAGCATCTTAAAATGACACATTACGACTTAATGAATAAATAATGTTCATTACCATCACCCAACAATTCAACTTATCAAACAAGAACCAAGGTGTTATTTATGAATTTAAGTTAATCCTTGTTCAATGAAAGACCTAGTTCATATCATTTAAATGCTGATGTAATGTAAATTTCCCCCCACACTTGAGTGTGAATGTGTCCTCACAGTCTTAATCAGACATAACTTAGTGAGAGGAAAAATAAAATAAGAGATTATTTACATATGTACAAAAGAGGTTTAGTGCGTCTTACTGAATGTAATGTGGCTTATGGAGGACCATGAGCTCTTCCTCTTGGTATGGTATTGGTTCCAAGTAAGGTTTAAGGCATTGAACATTGACCTTATAGGATGATCCGTCAGTTGGATTCTCAATTTCTACCGCACCATACGGAAAAACAATCCGTCAATTGTAAGGTCCTGTCCATCTAGATTTTAACTTACCCGAAAATAAATGAAATCTTGAGTCATATAACAAAATTTTTTGACCTGGCATGGAAGTTTTACGTAAAATGGATTTATCATGAAAAACTTTCGTCTTGTCCTTGTAAATTCGTTCATTTTCATAGGCATCATTCCAAATTTCGTAAAGTTCATTAAGTTGAAGCTTCATATGTTCACCTGCTTGCTCTAAATCAAGATTCAAAGTTTTTATTGCACATAACGCCCTATGTTCTAGTTCAACTGGCAAGTGACATGGCTTACCAAAAATCAACCGATAAGGGCACATAACTAAGTTTGTTTTGAAAGCGGTGCGGTAAGCCCAAAGAGCGTCGGTTAAATTTTGGGACCAATCTTTGCGATTTCGATTCACTCTTTTCTCAAGGATTTGCTTAATCTGCCTATTCGATACTTCAACCTGCCCACAAGTTTGAGGATGGTAAGCAGTGGATAACTTGTGGGTTATCGAATACTTTCTCATGAGGGTTTCGAAAGAACGATTACAGAAGTGTGTCCCGTTTTCGCTGATTATTGTGCTAGGTGTGCCAAACCTAGAAAAGATATTTTCTTTCAAGAAGCGCACAACAACCTTGTTATCGTTTGTTTTTCATGGAACAACTTCGACCCATTTAGCAACATAATCGACAGCTAAGAGAATGTAAAGGTTCCCAAAAGAATTAGGGAAGGGTCCCATAAAGTCTATACCCCAAATATAAAAAATTTCGACCTCTAGAATGGGGTTTATGGGCATCATATTCCGTTTAGAAATTTTCCCTAAGAATTGACATCGATCACAAGTTTGCAAAATTTGTACGCATCTTTGAAAAGGTTGGGCCAGTAGAAACCCGATTGGAGAACCTTCTCTGCTGTCTTTTTGGGACCGAAGTGACCACCATAGGCTTGGTCATGACAGAAAGAGAGGACACTGTGAGTTTCAGTGTCGGGAACACAACTTCGAATGATTTGGTCAGGACAATACTTGAAAAGATAGGGGTCGTCCCAATAAAAATGTTTCACTTGGGAAAAGAATTTGTGTTTATCCTGCTTAGACCAAAAAGAAGGGGTCTGCTTGGTGACTAAGTGGTTGACAATGTCAGTGAACCAAGGATCAGTGGATAGAGAAAATAGTTGTTCATCAGGGAAATCCTCGTTGATCGGAAGAGGAGAAGACGGGGCATTTGGAAGACGAGACAAGTGGTCTGTAATAACATTGTCAGATCCCTTTTTATCCTTAATGGTAAGGTCAAATTCTTGAAGTAGAAGGATCCAACGAATGAGACGAGCCTTAGCATCCTTTTTAGAGAAAAGGTACCTAAGTGCGGAGTGATCAGCATGAACAGTGATGTGTGAGCCAACTAGATATGGTCTGAATTTTTCTAGAGCGAAAACGACTGCCAAGAGTTCTTTTTCAGTGGTCGTATAGTTGATTTGAGCATTGTTCAGAGTCTTACTCGCATAGTAAATGACATGAAGAATTTTATTGATTCGTTGTCCTAAGACAGCGCCAACAGCGAAATTCGAGGCATCACACATGATTTCAAAAGGTAGCTTCTAGTTGGGAGAGCAGATGATCGGGGCAGAGACAAGTTCATTTTTAAGATGCTCAAAAGATGAAATGCAATCAGAATTGAGGTCGAAAGGAACTTCCTTACCAAGAATATTGGTCAAAGGTCGAGTGATTTTTCTAAAATCCTTTATAAAGCGACGATAGAAGCCAGCATGACCTAAAAAGGATCGGATATCCTTAACGGATTTGGGAATGGGAAGATTCGAGATAACCTCAATTTTGGCTTTGTCTATTTCAATTCCTTTATTAGAGATGACATGTCCTAAAACAATGCCATGTTTGACCATGAAGTGACACTTTTCCCTATTAAGCGTTAAGTGTTTATCTTTGCAACGATTAAGGACAAGATCAAGATTATGTAAACACTCAGTGTATGAGTCCCCAAAGATGGAAAAGCCATCCATGAAAACTTCCAAAAATCGCCCGACCATATCAGAAAAGATGCTAATCATGCACCTTTGAAAGGTTGCAGGTGCATTACAGAGACCAAAAGGCATACGACGGTATGCAAATGTACCGAAGGGACAAGTGAAAGTGGTCTTCTCTTGGTCCTGAAGAGCGATAGGGATTTGATTGTAGCCCGAGTATCCATCAAGGAAACAGTAGTACTCGTGACCGGCTAGTCATGCTAACATTTGATCGATAAATGGCAGAGGGAAATGATCCTTACGTGATGCAGCGTTAAGTTTCCTATAGTCAATGCAGACACGCCAACCGGTCTGGGTGCGGGTTGGGATAAGCTCGTTAGATTCATTTTGGATAACGGTAATCCCTGATTTCTTAGGTACGACATGAATCAGACTAACCCATTGACTATAAGAAATTGGGTAGATGATTCCATTGTCAAGACATTTAAGGATTTCAGCACGAACTGCTTCTTTCATGATAGGGTTTAGTCGACGCTGGGGATCACGAGTAGGTTTGGCATCATCTATAAGGTGGATTCGATATTGGACTATTGAAGGACTAATCCCCTTAATATTGGCCATGGACCAACCAATTGCTTCCTTATTTTTCTTAAGGATGGGAAGGAGCAATTGTTCTTGCTCTAAAGTAAGGTCAGAAGCGATAATGACAGGAAAAGTTTCATTGTCTCCTAAGTAAGCATACTTAAGATGACTGGGCAGCACTTTGAGTTCATATTTTGGGGATGACTCAATTGAAGAAACTGGTTGAGGGACAGACTCGTGAGTGGCTCGACAGGAATCGAATCACAGATATTTTTGGGAATATCTTGAAACAAGGTTTCGTAATTCGATTAAATTTCATTACTCAGATGATTGAGCTCGGGTTCATTGTCATGGACTGAATGAATTTCAGAAAACTAATCCACGTAAGTGTTAGGAGAGTTTTCAGTTCTAAAGATGTTTAGCTCGACGGTCATGTTACCGAAAGAAAGTTTCATAGACCCATTTCTACATTTGATAAGCGCATTAGAGGTTGCAAAGAAGGGTCGCCCTAGAATCAAAGGGATCTGGTTTACAGGATTGCTTACCTGTTGAGTTTTTAGGACAATGAAATCAACTGGAAAGTTGAATTCGCCTATTTTGATCAATACATCCTCGATTTCGCCCACAGGTTTGTTAATTGAACGGTCAGCAAGCTAAAGGGTAACCTTGGTGGGTTTAAGTTTTCCTAGCCGTAATTGGCGATAGACGGAATATGGAAGCAAGTTAACACCAGCACCTAAGTCTAGCAGTCATCTATCGATTTTATAGTCCCCAATAGTACATGATATTGTGGGGCAGCCAGGATCTTTGTATTTCTCTGGCATTGATTGGGACAAGACTTCGCTTAGAGTTACCGCTAGAAACACTTTTTTAGGTACATGTGTATGATGTTTCTGAGTGCACAAATCTTTTAGAAATTTAGCGTATTGTAGAACTTTTGTATAATATCTAAAAGAGGAATATTCACTTTAACTTGCTTAAATATTTCAAGGATCTTTTCTAGCTGATCCGTCTTTTTTCTAGGTCGGATTCTATGAGGAAATGGAGCAGACAACTCAGTAGGTTGGGCTACTTGAGTTTGAGGATGGTCCTTCTCAGAAATTGGCTCAATGTTTTGATCTGAGTTGGTCAAATTATCGATAAGGTTTGGAAGATCGTCTGGTAAATCATTTGGGTTGACTACATGGTTGTCAATCTTTTTGCCGGATCTAAGAGTCATGACCGCATTCAAGTGACTAACGTCTGAATCTTGAATGATGTGAATTTGGTTGGGGTTTGAATTTTGTCCTCTAGGGTTTTGAATGGGTTGACTTGGAAACGTACCCTTTTCCCTTTCACTTAATCTAGCGTTAAGTTAAGACATTTGTTTTTGAAGTTCACTCATTTGTTAATTCGTGTTTTGCATATATGATTGCATGGAGTTGTCTAACTTGTTTTGACTTTCAACACTTTGCTTAGTCATTTGCGCTAATAAGTTGCTCACCTCAGATAAATTTCCCTCAATCGTAGAAAGGCATTTTTCGTATTGGGGTGCAACCATTTGATTATTGAAAGGCGCCTGGTTCGAAGTGTACTGATTTTGCCTAAGAGGAGGGTTCACAGCATTGTTCGAAAATGCTCAATTCGAAGGTCTGTTCATCAGAGGGTTATTCGGACCATAAGAAAGATTTGGATGGTTATTGGGTCTGTTGAAAGCGTTTACTTTCTCAAGGGACTGGGGACAGTCATCAGCCATGTGATTAGTGTCAAGACATATGTGACACATAGCTTGGGAAACGTTATTAGATTGAGTGTGTGTTCTAACAACGTTCAGTATAACATCAACAAGAGTATTAGAAGAAGAAGAAGAAGGGGATTTGACAAAATTACTACTAAATCGCGAATAGAGAGATTTTTCATTGGTTCATTCCCATTGTTTCAATTTTTCTGCTAACTCCTCCAGAAATTTCCAAGCTTCTACGTCAGTCTGTTTAAGAAAATTGCCCTGACCCATGGACTCTAACATTTGCCTAGTACTATTATCAAGTCCATCGTATACAGTTTGACATAATGACCATGTTTCATAACCATAATGGGGACAATTCAATAGCAGTTCTTTAAATCTTTCGAAGTATTGCCAAAAAGATCCACCCCCTTTTTGGTGGAAATTGGTGATTTCATTTCTAACTCTTGCTGTTTTTTCTGGGAGGTAGAATTTTTAAGGAAAACTGCTGTAAATTCATCCTATTTTTTAATCGAATTTGGGGACAAGCTGCGAAACCATTTTTCTGCGGAGTCAGTTAGTGCGAATGGAAACAAACGAAGTTTAATACCATCCTCACATAATTGTTGTAATTTAAAGGTTGCACAAGCATATTCAAATTTCGTTAAGAAACTATATGGTTAATCATGAGAAAAATTTCCGAATTTGGGAAGGATGTTTATCTGACTCGATCAGATTTCAAAGTGGTTACCCACAGGATTGGATAACTGAATGCAAGAAGGGACAGAAAATCTATCGGGAAGAATTCTGTTCATCAGGGTGCGAGGTGCAGGCTCGTTAGCCATTTCTAAAGGTTGGTCGAGAAAAGCGGGTTTTGGGGAAAGAGAAGGTGGTCTAATTCTAACTAAACTACGAGATTCTTGGTCACAGGTCCAAGTTTGCATGCACCAGAAAGAAGAAGAAAAGAGTTCGCCAAAGAAATTTAGACAATGGAGAAGTTCAAAAAGAGGTGAGAAGGAAAAAGATTTTGAAAATGGGAGCTCTTTTTTATTTGGGAAAAGTACGACCTACAGACTAGCAAGGTTTAAAAGAGAAAAAAATGTTAATTTTTTTTATTTGTTTTTGTTTTTCAAATTTTTATTTGTTTTTGAGGAATTTTGAATTTTTTTTATACACAAAACAATCACACACAGAAATTAACTACAATGAAATTTTCTGTCCTCGATGGCTCCTAACTCAAAATTATATAGTGACATGTTTGATTACTTGGACCAAAAAATTTCTCAGCCAGTTAACAGACAGGAGTTATCGGTGCACCAGGAATCACCCTAGCAATGCAGCCGAAGGTTTAAGTACCTTCAGAGTAACAACCGATATAATATTTACGAATCACCGTAATATTTATAAATGGTTATTTCTCTGCCGTAGTCTAGACACCAAGAAATAATTCGTTCCAAATGAATCAACTATCAAAATACAATTAAGCCCTAGATGAGCCTACGACTCCCTTAGGTCCAACAACTTACCGTTATTATTAGTCAGATTCTATGATGAAATGCAATTTGTGGGCTAAGGAAAGGGTGATGAAATCCCTCACCTTATGTGAATTGGGGTATTGCCCTTAACAGAATGAATACAGATGTAGTAATAATAATCATAGAAATTAAAAGATTTTACAAGCAAGCAGCTGCCCCTGCAGAAGATTTTTACAAGCAATGTCTATATTTTTTTATTTACTGCAGTCCCTGTAAAGTTTAGAAAAAATCTCACCTAGATCAGCAGTCCTTCCAGTGCAATTGAGAAGCGCTAGCGCGTTCACACCCCACTTGGTGTGCAACCGCTCGAACACTGAATAGTCCACTGCTTTTTTTGTTGTTGTCCCTAGTGCAATTGATTTTTTTATGACTTTTTCCAATTTACCGCTGTACTTGTTTTTGAAAATTTTCTCCTTTTTTTAAAAAAGAAAAGAAAATTAGAATGAAAATAAAATGAATGAAAAATAAAATGGAAACAAATCTAAACTACCGAACCCTAAATAACCAAAATAAAGACAAGTGGGTTTTTTTTAGGTGAAAAACTAAAACAAGTTAAAATCTAAACTAATTAAAGCAACAAAAAAAAAATTAAAATACAACAAGCCCACTGGTCAGGCCTGTTCCAAAAAAGCAAAAGAATTCATAACCTTTTATATTCGCTCAATATTTTTTTTTAAATCAATTCAAACCAATATGCCAAATAACCCACGCAGGCCCACACACAAAGAAATACAAGTCGTAACTCTCACAAGGAATAGTCAAAAGGAAAAAAAATCTCTTTCCCTCTTATTTACATGCCATTTCCTATTTTCAGAAAAAAACAAAACAAAACCACACCAAAAACAATCCCAGCCAATTATATAACCAAACAAAATAAATCAGAAACAAATCACACAGCTGTTAATCGGGTTTCGGTCTTCGAGCTTGTTTCTCGATACAGGGTTTCGAAATCGATATTGAGGGGTTGGCTTGTTCAATGCTCTAAGCTCTATTACTTCGAATTGGGTGGGAGTCGAATTGCAGGAGGCTTGCGCCTTTGGTGGTGTTGCGAAGACAGGAGTTTGTTAGTGTTGAATTTGGGTTCGGTATTTGGTTGCGATTTGGGGAACACGGTGGTAGCTACGAAAGGGAAGTTGCGGATTTGGGGTTTCAGAGGGGCGGAGGTGTTTGGACAGGGTAGGTTGCAGTTGGGTTTTGATTTTATCGAAGTGAAAGGAGTTTGAAGGTGGGTTCGGGATGGTGAAGGTTGGTCAGGAGGCAATGAAAGGGATGGTCTTTGAACGTGAAAGGACGTTGAGTGATTGGAGAGGTGATAGTTTGTTGCGGATTGGTGCTAAGGGATAGGAGCAAGAGGTGGAAAATTGAAGGTGATTTGAACGATCGTGCAGATGGAAGTGAGGTGGTTCAATTGGGTGGGTAGGTTCCACCGGGGAGTCGCAACTTGCTGCAGGTGATTACGGAATGGAGGTGTGGACGGAAATGAGTTTGTTGCTGGAGCAGGTTTAAGGGAAGGCCTGCTTGTAACACCCCGCCTCCGCCAGGGTGTCTCTTGCAAGCACTCTGACTTTGGAGGGGCGTTTGTACGGGGGTAAACATGCATAATGATATATCAAGGCAGAACAAGAACATATGTATATATGTAAACAGAGTAAATAAGATAAGTAAAACAACGGAAGATTTCAAACTATTTCAAAACAAGTCTGGTACGACATAATGTCAACTTTCCAAATACACAAGTCTAGATAAAAACAACATCACTGAAAAACTGAAATACATAAGTACTATCCCCAAAATAAGTGATAACCATAGCTAGCTTCATGTCAAGACTGTACATGAGCAAAAATCCCACAAGCAAGCGATCAGAAATCCAAGCTAAGCTCCAATATTCCCACCCTGAGAACCTGGGGGGGGGGGTGGGGGGGACGGAAGAAAAGAGGCGAAAGAAAAACAGGTCAGTCAAAAAGACTGAGTAAGCCCTACTACCATCAGTCTATAAACTAATAAAGTTAACTGGCATGATGAAAACTGAGATGAACATAAGGATAACTACATACTGACATGATAGATAAAAGGTGTCATCGCATAATCAGGATTAAGGTTTTGCACCACAGGTGTACTAGCAAACTAACATGACTTGAACAAGCAAGTATTGACCCCTTGGCCCAAGCTTTGACCCAATAACATGAAATGACCCTAATACGAGGTCCAACCAAACGGTCTAATCGATCGGCTCCCTAAGCCTAACTCGTCACGTGTTGGTGTCAATACGGCCCAAACATAATTGTAGTCGGACTGTGCCGGGTCCACCCTTCGGGTGTATCAAGCCCTAGGGTGTCAACCCCTGGACACCATAAACATGAGTGCACAGTCTCGATCTACTGGTACCCATGCTTGACTTCTCCAAATACGGACTACGTGCACGACCATAGTCCGTCCGGAACTACATCGGCGTACCACTCGACCGTCGTTTTGGTCACTTATACCAGTCCAGTAATCGTGCCCCACCCTAGCCTAGTCCCTAGGGTCTTAATGATACAAACTTGGGATTACTGCTGGAGTGGACCCCCATTGCTAGGATTTTCTAGTGGGTTAAGTACGGTTTAACCCTTTTACTAATCATGGATTAACTTGGTTAAGTGTAACGATGGGTTCACGACTTAACCCCGATTAATCCACCAAGCTCAAATTGGATAAATATTAAGTGGACCATGACTTAACCCTAATCATGAGGCATTAATTAATTTAATGTGCCTTAACCTCTCACATTAGACCTTGTTGTGGTTACTAGTTAAGCCGGGCGGGTCCGGGAAGCTTTACACCACAACTTGGTCTAACCTCGGGTTCAAGGTACAACATGACCAACTTCTCACATTGGGTCCTATTGTTTGTAGCAACTAGTTAAGCCGGTTGGTTCCGGGTAGTTTTACGCTACAAACTCAACCCAACCTCGAGTTGGTCACACTTATATTTTCTAAGTGTCATGTCCATCATGTTTCCAAAACATATTACAAGTTTTCAAGAATTTGGGTAGACCTAACTTAATAGGTAAATTCCCAATGGGTAGACCTAACTTAATAGGTAAATTCCCAATCTTATGTTTTCATGTCTTTTAAGTTTACCCAACCCCAAACGCAATCTCATCGCTTACATAATCGCAATAGCGCATAAAGGATAGAAAGGGGGAACTTGGCATAAAGATGACAAATGGTGTTGAAGCCACAAGTTTAACATGGTGGCATATGAAATGTACATATGTTCATATACTTGCATATTGCATCATTAGGCCTCAAAAGTATGCATAAAACCAAACTTAGAATATAAGTGATACATGGTGATAAATGACATGTAGAAGTTGCCATAAGTTCGCATTTAGCCTCACATGCAAGTTATCATAAGGGATATGATAATTTACATGTTGCCAAAATGCAACCTTTAGCATAAAGCTTGAAGCTTTAAGCTCATAAACCCAAGATAAGCTTGCATAACATGATAACATGAGCAAAATGATCAACCCAAACTTGCATAACATAACTTGCATATCATATGGCAAACTTGCATATCATAACATAGCAAACTTGCATAACATAACATGATAAACTTGCATATCATAACATGGCAAACTTGCATAGCATAACATGGTAAACTTGTATCTCATAACATGGCATACTTGCATAACATAACATGATAAACTTGCATATCATAATGATCAAACACAACTTGCATCATTCATTAACTTTAGAGTTTAAAAAAAGAAGGAAAAAGGGCTTACAAATTCTTATGAAGACACAAATATATTAATAGATTGAGACAAGCCCTTATGAAATCAAATAAACCCAATATGAAAGCTCCAAATCAATAAAAACCCTTGCTTTATGATGTAAATATGGAAACTTGACTTGAATGCAAGCTAATGATGCTCATACAAACTTGAAAACACTTGTATGCATGGAAAATCTCTCATAGAAATTTATTTAGGAATTTTATGAAGAGAGTGGAGGCCATGAGAGGAATGATTTTGCCATAGTTTAGTTGTATGAATGAATAATGATGATTTAGGGTTAGGTTAGGGGCTTATTTATAGAGATTAGGATTAGTTTCAACCTTAGGATTAAACCCTAATACCAATCTCAGCCCTTAAAACCGAATCTGGCCCCCAAACCTAACCAAAACCCCAAAATGGCGCACCAGGCAAAACTGCCCGGCTGAACCAAGTCGACAGCCAAGTCGACAGGGCTGTCGACTTGGGTCCAACCAAGTCGACTGCCAAGTCGACAGGCCTGTCGACTTGGTTGGCTTGGCGGGAAATTTTCCGCCTAGCCTTCCAGGCCCGAAATTCGAAATTTGAACTTGAAATTCAAATCTGTTTTGAACTTGAAATTTTCTGAAAACTTCATTAGGCCTTAATCGGGTCATACGGACTCCGATTTTCGAAAACTCGGACTCTATTTCGCATATTTTTCCGAGACGAACGCAATGGCATAGCCCGTTTCCCTTGATTCAGATTTATAAATTAAATTCTGCCTCGATTTATGTTATAACAGGTTATTGAAAATACGGGTTGTTACATTCTCCCCTCATTAAAGGATTTCGTCCCCGAAATCTTCAAGTTAGGAAGAACGTATCCTACCATCCAACATCCATCTACTCAAAACATCATCCACGAGCAATCATTGTCCTTACAAGATTCTAAATGTTGTATGAACATATGCAAAGGTGTGTGTATATGTACTTATCTAATGCAAATATCATCAATGCAAATTATGTTAGTGAAATGAATCCATATGTATGCAATTCCTAACATAATGTATAACATCTATATGTGTGCACATAACATACATCCATATGCAACATCCATGTGATAACACAAAAATTTTCATCCATGAATAAGCATAAACACTCATGCATATGCAATATGAGGAGTGTGTGAGCCGATCTAGTGCCTAACGTGTATAATGCATCCACGAGTAACCACTTGCAAACACTTGCAACCACTTGCAAACATCAAGCATAACATGTTTCAAACACATGTTTCATCCAAAGGGTTTCTACCTAAGGTTCTCATTACAAGATTAACACGATATAGATAGCAAAAGAAAGATATGCTACAAAGAGATCGGGAAGATAAGCAAGATATACTCGTTTTGGATTACAAGAAATCCCTTCCTAACCCAACCCATATTCTATAAAAGCCCAAAAGGTTTAGTCAACCTAACGGACCCCTTCAAACCCTGACATGTATTACTAAACGATGAGTCATACCCCCTTATGGAGTTTACAACAGAAATAGGATCGAGAATGGGACTAAGAGGATATATGTAAAAGATAACATGCAAGTAAGTTCCACAGGAAAACAAGGATCAAGAATATACTATTAAAAAGGGATATGATGCGCGTATCTAGCCTTCAATCTTCTAAGTCACGTTTCCTTGAGCTTAACTCCACTGTGCTTTGACCGTCTTTTACTTCATGATTTCTTGGCTTCTTAACTCTTATTTCCAAATATGAGTTGGAACCCATTTCATTGTCGCCTCTCGTCTTTCACTTACTCTTCTATCATTCTTGGCTTAAACATAACTATGACCTCATGGTTTCATGCAAGCTCTCCAAAATTCACCAGTGAATCCTGGATCTCGTTTACTTACTATAAAGTATTCCACGCAGCAGAACTTTTCTTGAAAATACCAATCCACGTTTACCAATTGCTCTTACTAACGAAATTTTCTATAACTCATGTTTGAACGAAATGAACCATCTGCCTGGGAATGATAAGACGTCCTTAGATTCAGCCGTTTGCCCATGACTTCCCGTAGACTATCTCAAAACTGGCTAGTGAAGATTGAGTCACGGTTACTAACTATACTTGAGGGAACCCCGTGCAACCTCCTTATTTCTTGAAAGTAAACTGTCGCTAGCTATGATGCAGTCCTTTCGCTCTTTACCGGAGTGAAATGAGCACTCTTTGTGAGTCTACGTACTATGACCCACATGCTCGTATTCTCTTTCCTTGACCTTGGTAATCCATCGATAAAATCCATGGGAATACTCTTCCACTTCCATAGTGGAACGTCTAGAGGATGCAATAGCCCACCGGGCTTCTTCGACTTGGCCTTAACTTGCTGTTAAATGATACATCTAGAGACAAACTCCGCCACATCCTTCTTTATCCCAGGCCAAAAGAAAATGCGCTTCATATCTTTATACATCTTATCTCTGCCCGGATGTATAGTCAACTTAGAGCGATGCGCTTCCTCAAGAACTTTCTTTCTCTCATCGCGTCTTAGCCATCCCTTGTCATCTATAGCGAGGTGACTTAACTTCTCGCCTCGAATCAACTTGTCCATGATCTCGACTAACTGCGGGTCTTCCTTCTGTGAAGTCCCTACTTGATCCAGAAGGGTAGGTCTAAACTCAAGGGACGCTAACTGACTAATTAAACTGAGAAAGCTTCTTACTTCAATTGTCCTCGTCGGAGCTTTTCGGTCTTGAACCGCGACCACTTTAGCGGGATCCACCGCTAAGCCTTGCTTAGTAACTATGTGCCCAAGAAATCTAACTTCTTTTCTCCAAAATGATATTTGGAGGACTTGGCTTTCAACTGATGGGCTTTAAGCGTATCCATCACCTCCTTTAGATGTCTAGCATGTTCTTACTCGTTCTTTAAGAAAGTCAGGATATCTTCTACAAAGACTACCACAAACTTGTTCAGGAGCTCCCTAGGCACCCTACTTATCAAGTCCACGAAGTAGGCCGGTGCATTAGTCAAACCGAATGACATGACTAGCCATTCTAAGAATCCATCTGGAGTTTTGAACGCAGTTTTGTCTATACTATCCTCAGCTACTCTGAGCTGATGGAATCCAGTAGCAAGATCAAGAGAAAACAGATGTTCCTACAAGCTGATCAAACAAATCATCGATCCTTGGTAATGGTTGTCTATTCTTCTTGTTCTACTCACGATAATTAACATACGGGCGAAGCGAACTGTCCACATGACTAGCGAATACTACTAGAGCACCCTCCTCGGAAATGCTTCATCGTATGAAGTTCTTCTCAAGCAACTCCTTGACTTGCTTTCTTAACTCTCATCTCGCGGGACCATGTGCCTAACCGGCCACGTAACTGGCTTGGCATTATCAACCAGATAAATGCGGAAATCAATCTCTCGCTTAGGGGTAACCCCCCTTCACTTCACCCAAGATATCAGGATATTCTCGGACCACCCTCATAGATTTCAAACTATCGATAGACGAGTTCAGGGATTCAAGATAACATAACGTGATGGGACCCATAGGGTTACAAGAAATTTTTAGGGTATTACCGAGGCGAGTCATGAGCCTCACAACCCTATGCTCTAAAATCAAGGATGGCTCCAAAACTGGACAACCCATCCATGCCCAAAATCAACCCATACCCCATGAAACCGAGAATATAAGCATCACACGAGAATTCTACACTCAAGATAGAAATTTTCAAATCCACGCAGATCATAGACAAATGGGCGGAACCCCTAATTGGATTTGAAACACACACGGGATCATTAACTAGACTAGTACTTAGGTGCAAACTTTCAACTAGATCAGATGAAATAAAGCTATGCGATGCACCAGAATCAAACAAGGTACGAACTGGAAAATCAGAAATATATACAAGGCTCTCAACAGAAATACAACCTCGATCGGGTACTAGAGCGGCATTGAGAGCATGAACTTGCCCTCCTGAAGGTCCAGCACGCTGAGGCTGACCCTGGCCTTGCCCTTGCTTCTTCGGGCAATCCTTACTGAAATGTCCAGTCTCACCGCAGAAAAAGCATTCACCATTCTTCCTTTTCCTCTTCTTACAATCCTTAATAAGATGCCCAACTGAACCGCAATAATGGCACTTCCCCTTGTTGTTATTGCCCTTGTTGTTGTTCCCCTTGTTGCCTTGACTCTTGTTCTTGTTCTTTTTCTGATTGCCTTGACTGCTCTGACCACTTGGATTACCCTGATTTCCTTTCCACTGGGAATCAGTCTTCTTGGCTTGAGTATCATTCATCTTGACCTCTTTCTTGACATCTCCCTGAAGTAACGCCATATCAACCAAGCTCTCAAACGTGGCCCCATAGGGAATATGTGACATAGCCAATCCCTGCAACGGCTCATTCAATCCTCTAGCAAAACGAAGAGCCTTCTTCTGAGGAGTACTCACCATATCCAAGCCAAAACGAGCTAACTGATTGAACTTGTTCACATATTCTTTGACAGACATATCTCCTTGTTTCAAAGTTATGAACCTCTCCATTTGCAGATTCTCCTCAGCAGAAGATAGAAACTTAAGCACGAACCTTGCCCTGAAATCGGCCCAAGTCTCAACAGGCCTAGTACCATTGGTGACTTCGCACCGATAAGCGGCTTCATCCTTCATAAGCCAAACCGCCAACAAGATCTTCCTCTGATCGTCTAACCCAAAGATAGCAAATAAATCCTTGGTCTCTTTCAACCAATTTCTGGCCTCTACAAAAGTCTCAGTGCCTTGAAAGTTCTTGCCACCCATTGCTTTGTAATCTTTGCAAGTCTTTGCGAAGTCAGCTTGAGGATGCTGAGGGGGAGGAGGAAGAGGAACATCAGCGACAGGAGGAGGAGGAACATTAACTACCGGAGGAGGAGGAACATTAACTACCGGAGGAGGAGGAGGAGGAACATCTGCGGGGCCGGCTTCGGTCGCCCTAGCCTCCAAAAGTCTCCTATACCAAACAGGTACGTGTACTCCCTCCGGAATAGCAAAGTTATCGGCCATACTGAAAACGAAGAAAAAAGACAGATTCAGAATGGAGAAAAACGAAGGAATTTTGCTAATGGCTTTTTGGGGAATAGCCTTTAAAATAAACTAGACTTTTCTTTGGGAAAATACTTTATACTTGGTTTTGAAAATAGTTTTCCAAAAGTTTTAAAAACCTTTTTGTTCCTTCTCGTAAACCATATGCTCTGATACCAAATGTAACACCCCGCCTCCGCCAGGGTGTCTCTTGCAAGCACTCTAACTTTGGAGGGGCGTTTGTACCGGGTAAACATGCATAATGATATATCAAGGCAGAACAAGAACATATGTATATATGTAAACAGAGTAAATAAGATAAGTAAAACAACGGAAGATTTCAAACTATTTCAAAACAAGTCTGGTACAACATAATGTCAACTTTCCAAATACACAAGTCTAGATAAAAACAACATCACTGAAAAACTGAAATACATAAGTACTATCCCCAAAATAAGTGATAACCATAGCTAGCTTCATGTCAAGACCGTACATGAGCAAAAATCCCACAAGCAAGCGATCAGAAATCCAAGCTAAGCTCCAATATTCCCACCCTGAGAACATGGGCGGGGGGGGGGGGGGGGGACGGAAGAAAAGAGGCGAAAGAAAAACAGGTCAGTCAAAAAGACTGAGTAAGCCCTACTACCATCAGTCTATAAACTAATAAAGTTAACTGGCATGATGAAAACTGAGATGAACATAAGGATAACTACATACTGACATGATAGATAAAAGGTGTCATCGCATAATCAGGATTAAGGTTTTGCACCACAGGTGTACTAGCAAACTAACATGACTTGAACAAGCAAGTATTGACCCCTTGGCCCAAGCTTTGACCCAATAACATGAAATGACCCTAATACGAGGTCCAACCAAACGGTCTAATCGATCGGCTCCTTAAGCCTAACTCGTCACGTGTTGGTGTCAATACGGCCCAAACATAATTGTAGTCGGACTGTGCCGGGTCCACCCTTCGGGTGTATCAAGCCCTAGGGTGTCAACCCCTGGACACCATAAACATGAGTGCACAGTCTCGATCTACTGGTACCCATGCTTGACTTCTCCAAATACGGACTACGTGCACGACCATAGTCCGTCCGGAACTACATCGGCGTACCACTCGACCGTCGTTTTGGTCACTTATACCAGTCCAGTAATCGTGCCCCACCCTAGCCTAGTCCCTAGGGTCTTAATGATACAAACTTGGGATTACTGCTGGAGTGGACCCCCATTGCTAGGATTTTCTAGTGGGTTAAGTACGGTTTAACCCTTTTACTAATCATGGATTAACTTGGTTAAGTGTAACGATGGGTTCACGACTTAACCCCGATTAATCCACCAAGCTCAAATTGGTTAAATATTAAGTGGACCATGACTTAACCCTAATCATGAGCCATTAATTAATTTAATGTGCCTTAACCTCTCACATTAGACCTTGTTGTGGTTACTAGTTAAGCCGGGCAGGTCCGGGTAGCTTTACACCACAACTTGGTCTAACCTCGGGTTCAAGGTACAACATGACCAACTTCTCACATTGGGTCCTATTGTTTGTAGCAACTAGTTAAGCCGGTCGGTTCCGGGTAGTTTTACGCTACAAACTCAACCCAACCTCGAGTTGGTCACACTTATATTTTCTAAGTGTCATGTCCATCATGTTTCCAAAACATATTACAAGTTTTCAAGAATTTGGGTAGACCTAACTTAATAGGTAAATTCCCAATGGGTAGACCTAACTTAATAGGTAAATTCCCAATCTTATGTTTTCATGTCTTTTAAGTTTACCCAACCCCAAACGCAATCTCATCGCTTACATAATCGAAATAGCGCATAAAGGATAGAAAGAGGGAACTTGGCATAAAGATGACAAATGGTGTTGAAGCCACAAGTTTAACATGGTGGCATATGAAATGTACATATGTTCATATACTTGCATATTGCATCATTAGGCCTCAAAAGTATGCATAAAACCAAACTTAGCATATAAGTGATACATGGTGATAAATGACATGTAGAAGTTGCCATAAGTTCGCATTTAGCCTCACATGCAAGTTATCATAAGGGATATGATAATTTACATGTTGCCAAAATGCAACCTTTAGCATAAAGCTTGAAGCTTTAAGCTCATAAACCCAAGATAAGCTTGCATAACATGATAACATGAGCAAAATGATCAATCCGAACTTGCATAACATAACTTGCATATCATATGGCAAACTTGCATATCATAACATAGCAAACTTGCATAACATAACATGATAAACTTGCATATCATAACATGGCAAACTTGCATAGCATAACATGGTAAACTTGTATCTCATAACATGGCATACTTGCATAACATAACATGATAAACTTGCATATCATAATGATCAAACACAACTTGCATCATTCATTAACTTTAGAGTTTAAAAAAAGAAGGAAAAAGGGCTTACAAATTCTTATGAAGACACAAATATATTAATAGCTTGAGACAAGCCCTTATGAAATCAAATAAACCCAATATGAAAGCTCCAAATCAATAAAAACCCTTGCTTTATGATGTAAATATGGAAACTTGACTTGAATGCAAGCTAATGATGCTCATACAAACTTGAAAACACTTGTATGCATGGAAAATCTCTCATAGAAATTTATTTAGGAATTTTATGAAGAGAGTGGAGGCCATGAGAGGAATGATTTTGCCATAGTTTAGTTGTATGAATGAATAATGATGATTTAGGGTTAGGTTAGGGGCTTATTTATAGAGATTAGGATTAGTTTCAACCTTAGGATTAAACCCTAATAACAATCTCAGCCCTTAAAACCGAATCTGGCCCCAAAACCTAACCAAAACCCCAAAATGGCGCACCAGGCAAAACTGCCCGGCTGAACCAAGTCGACAGCCAAGTCGACAGGGCTGTCGACTTGGGTCCAACCAAGTCGACAGGCCTGTCGACTTGGTTGGCTTGGCGGGAAATTTTCCGCTTAGCCTTCCAGGCCCGAAATTCGAAATTTGAACTTGAAATTCAAATCTGTTTTGAACTTGAAATTTTCTGAAAACTTCATTAGGCCTTAATCGGGTCATACGGACTCCGATTTTCGAAAACTCGGACTCTATTTCGCGTATTTTTCCGAGACGAACGCAATGGCATAGCCTGTTTCCCTTGATTCAGATTTATAAATTAAATTCTGCCTCGATTTACGTTATAACAAGTTATTGAAAATACGGGTTGTTACATTCTCCCCTCCTTAAAGGATTTCGTCCCCGAAATCTTCAAGTTAGGAAGAACGTATCCTACCATCCAACATCCATCTACTCAAAACATCATCCACGAGCAATCATTGTCCTTACAAGATTCTAAATGTTGTATGAACATATGCAAAGGTGTGTGTATATGTACTTATCTAATGCAAATATCATCAATGCAAATTATGTTAGTGAAATGAATCCATATGTATGCAATTCCTAACATAATGTATAACATCTATATGTGTGCACATAACATACATCCATATGCAACATCCATGTGATAACACAAAAATTTTCATCCATGAATAAGCATAAACACTCATGCATATGCAATATGAGGAGTGTGTGAGCCGATCTAGTGCCTAACGTGTATAATGCATCCACGAGTAACCACTTGCAAACACTTGCAACCACTTGCAAACATCAAGCATAACATGTTTCAAACACATGTTTCATCCAAAGGGTTTCTACCTAAGGTTCTCATTACAAGATTAACACGATATAGATAGCAAAAGAAAGATATGCTACAAAGAGATCGGGAAGATAAGCAAGATATACTCGTTTTGGATTACAAGAAATCCCTTCCTAACCCAACCCATATTCTATAAAAGCCCAAAAGGTTTAGTCAACCTAACGGACCCCTTCAAACCCTGACATGTATTACTAAACGATGAGTCATACCCCCTTATGGAGTTTACAACAGAAATAGGATCGAGAATGGGACTAAGAGGATATATGTAAAAGATAACATGCAAGTAAGTTCCACAGGAAAACAAGGATCAAGAATATACTATTAAAAAGGGATATGATGCGCGTATCTAGCCTTCAATCTTCTAAGTCACGTTTCCTTGAGCTTAACTCCACTGTGCTTTGACCGTCTTTTACTTCATGATTTCTTGGCTTCTTAACTCTTATTTCCAAATATGAGTTGGAACCCATTTCATTGTCGCCTCTCGTCTTTCACTTACTCTTCTATCATTCTTGGCTTAAACATAACTATGACCTCATGGTTTCATGCAAGCTCTCCAAAATTCACCAGTGAATCCTGGATCTCGTTTACTTACTATAAAGTATTCCACGCAGCAGAACTTTTCTTGAAAATACCAATCCACGTTTACCAATTGCTCTTACTAACGAAATTTTCTATAACTCATGTTTGAACGAAATGAACCATCTGCCTGGGAATGATAAGACGTCCTTAGATTCAGCCGTTTGCCCATGACTTCCCGTAGACTATCTCAAAACTGGCTAGTGAAGATTGAGTCACGGTTACTAACTATACTTGAGGGAACCCCGTGCAACCTCCTTATTTCTTGAAAGTAAACTGTCGCTAGCTATGATGCAGTCCTTTCGCTCTTTACCGGAGTGAAATGAGCACTCTTCATGAGTCTACCTACTATGACCCACATGCTCGTATTCTCTTTCCTTGACCTTGGTAATCCATCGATAAAATCCATGGGAATACTCTTCCACTTCCATAGTGGAACGTCTAGAGGATGCAATAGCCCACCGGGCTTCTTCGACTTGGCCTTAACTTGCTGTTAAATGATACATCTAGAGACAAACTCCGCCACATCCTTCTTTATCCCCGGCCAAAAGAAAATGCGCTTCATATCTTTATACATCTTATCTCTGCCCGGATGTATAGTCAACTTAGAGCGATGCACTTCCTCAAGAACTTTCTTTCTCTCATCGCGTCTTAGCCATCCCTTGTCATCTATAGCGAGGTGACTTAACATCTCGCCTCGAATCAACTTGTCCATGATCTCGGCTAACTGCGGGTCTTCCTTCTGTGAAGTCCCTACTTGATCCAGAAGGGTAGGTCTAAACTCAAGGGACGCTAACTGACTAATTAAACTGAGAAAGCTTCTTACTTCAATTGTCCTCGTCGGAGCTTTTCGGTCTTGAACCGCGACCACTTTAGCGGGATCCACCGCTAAGCCTTGCTTAGTAACTATGTGCCCAAGAAATCTAACTTCTTTTCTCCAAAATGATATTTGGAGGACTTGGCTTTCAACTGATGGGCTTTAAGCGTATCCATCACCTCCTTGAGATGTCTAGCATGTTCTTCCTCGTTCTTTAAGAAAGTCAGGATATCTTCTACAAAGACTACCACAAACTTGTTCAGGAACTCCCTAGGCACCCTACTCATCAAGTCCACGAAGTAGGCCGGTGCATTAGTCAAACCGAATGACATGACTAGCCATTCTAAGAATCCATCTGGAGTTTTGAACGCAGTTTTGTCTATACTATCCTCAGCTACTCTGAGCTGATGGAATCCAGTAGCAAGATCAAGAGAAAACAGATGTTCCTACAAGCTGATCAAACAAATCATCGATCCTTGGTAATGGTTGTCTATTCTTCTTGTTCTACTCACGATAATTAACATACGGGCGAAGCGAACTGTCCACATTACTAGCGAATACTACTAGAGCACCCTCCTCGGAAATGCTTCATCGTATGAAGTTCTTCTCAAGCAACTCCTTGACTTGCTTTCTTAACTCTCATCTCGCGGGACCATGTGCCTAACCGGCCACGTAACTGGCTTGGCATTATCAACCAGATAAATGCGGAAATCAATCTCTCGCTTAGGGGTAACCCCCCTTCACTTCACCCAAGATATCAGGATATTCTCGGACCACCCTCATAGATTGCAAACTATCGATAGACGAGTTTAGGGATTCAAGATAACATAACGTGATGGGACCCATAGGGTTACAAGAAATTTTTAGGGTATTACCGAGGCGAGTCATGAGCCTCACAACCCTATGCTCTAAAATCAAGGATGGCTCCAAAACTGGACAACCCATCCATGCCCAAAATCAACCCATACCCCATGAAACCGAGAATATAAGCATCACACGAGAATTCTACACTCAAGATAGAAATTTTCAAATCCACGCAGATCATAGACAAATGGGCAGAACCCCTAATTGGATTTGAAACACACACGGGATCATTAACTAGACTAGTACTTAGGTGCAAACTTTCAACTAGATCAGATGAAATAAAGCTATGCGATGCACCAGAATCAAACAAGGTACGAACTGGAAAATCAGAAATATATACAAGGCTCTCAACAGAAATACAACCTCGATCGGGTACTAGAGCGGCATTGAGAGCATGAACTTGCCCTCCTGAAGGTCCAGCACGCTGAGGCTGACCCTGGCCTTGCCCTTGCTTCTTCGGGCAATCCTTACTGAAATGTCCAGTCTCACCGCAGAAAAAGCATTCACCATTCTTCCTTTTCCTCTTCTTACAATCCTTAATAAGATGCCCAACTGAACCGCAATAATGGCACTTCCCCTTGTTGTTATTGACCTTGTTGTTGTTCCCCTTGTTGCCTTGACTCTTGTTCTTGTTCTTGTTCTTTTTCTGATTGCCTTGACTGCTCTGACCACTTGGATTACCCTGATTTCCTTTCCACTGGGAATCAGTCTTCTTGGCTTGAGTATCATTCATCTTGACCTCTTTCTTGACATCTCCCTGAAGTAACGCCATATCAACCAAGCTCTCAAACGTGGCCCCATGGGGAATATGTGACATAGCCAATCCCTGCAACGGCTCATTCAATCCTCTAGCAAAACGAAGAGCCTTCTTCTGAGGAGTACTCACCATATCCAAGCCAAAACGAGCTAACTGATTGAACTTGTTCACATATTCTTTGACAGACATATCTCCTTGTTTCAAAGTTATGAACCTCTCCATTTGCAGATTCTCCTCAGCAGAAGATAGAAACTTAAGCACAAACCTTGCCCTGAAATCGGCCCAAGTCTCAACAGGCCTAGTACCATTGGTGACTTCGCACCGATAAGCGGCTTCATCCTTCATAAGCCAAACCGCCAACAAGATCTTCCTCTGATCGTCTAACCCAAAGATAGCAAATAAATCCTCGGTCTCTTTCAACCAATTTCTGGCCTCTACAAAAGTCTCAGTGCCTTGAAAGTTCTTGCCACCCATTGTTTTGTAATCTTTGCAAGTCTTTGCGAAGTCAGCTTGAGGATGCTGAGGGGGAGGAGGAAGAGGAACATCAGCGACAGGAGGAGGAGGAACATTAACTACCGGAGGAGGAGGAACATTAACTACCGGAGGAGGAGGAGGAACATCTGCGGGGCCGGCTTCGGTCGCCCTAGCCTCCAAAAGTCTCCTATACCAAACAGGTACGTGTACTCCCTCCGGAATAGCAAAGTTATCGGCCATACTGAAAACGAAGAAAAAAGACAGATTCAGAATGGAGAAAAACGAAGGAATTTTGCTAATGGCTTTTTGGGGAATAGCCTTTAAAATAAACTAGACTTTTCTTTGGGAAAATACTTTATACTTGGTTTTGAAAATAGTTTTCCAAAAGTTTTAAAAACCTTTTTGTTCCTTCTCGTAAACCATATGCTCTAATACCAAATGTAACACCCCGCCTCCGCCAGGGTGTCTCTTGCAAGCACTATAACTTTGGAGGGGCGTTTGTACCGGGTAAACATGCATAATGATATATCAAGGCAGAACAAGAACATATGTATATATGTAAACAGAGTAAATAAGATAAGTAAAACAGCGGAAGATTTCAAACTATTTCAAAACAAGTCTGGTACAACATAATGTCAACTTTCCAAATACACAAGTCTAGATAAAAACAACATCACTGAAAAACTGAAATACATAAGTACTATCCCCAAAATAAGTGATAACCATAGCTAGCTTCATGTCAAGACCGTACATGAGCTAAAATCCCACAAGCAAGCGATCAGAAATCCAAGCTAAGCTCCAATATTCCCACCCTGAGAACCTGGGGCGGGGGGGGGGGGGGGGGAAATGGAAGAAAAGAGGCGGAAGAAAAACAGGTCAGTCAAAAAGAGTGAGTAAGCCCTACTACCATCAGTCTATAAACTAATAAAGTTAACTGGCATGATGAAAACTGAGATGAACATAAGGATAACTACATACTGACATGATAGATAAAAGGTGTCATCGCATAATCAGGATTAAGGTTTTGCACCACAGGTGTACTAGCAAACTAACATGACTTGAACAAGCAAGTATTGATCCCTTGGCCCAAGCTTTGACCCAATAACATGAAATAACCCTATACGAGGTCCAACCAAACGGTCTAATCGATCGGCTCCCTAAGCCTAACTCGTCACGTGTTGGTGTCAATACGGCCCAAACATAATTGTAGTCGGACTGTGCCGGGTCCACCCTTCGGGTGTATCAAGCCCTAGGGTGTCAACCCTTGGACACCATAAACATGAGTGCACAGTCTCAATCTACTGGTACCCATGCTTGACTTCTCCAAATACGGACTACGTGCACGACCATAGTCCGTCCGGAACTACATCGGCGTACCACTCGACCGTCGTTTTGGTCACTTATACCAGTCCAGTAATCGTGCCCCACCCTAGCCTAGTCCCTAGGGTCTTAATGATACAAACTTGGGATTACTGCTGGAGTGGACCCCCATTGTTAGGATTTTCTAGTGGGTTAAGTACGGTTTAACCCTTTTAATAATCATGGATTAACTTGGTTAAGTGTAACGATGGGTTCACAACTTAACCCCGATTAATCCACCAAGCCCAAATTGGTTAAGTATTAAGTGGACCATGACTTAACCCTAATCATGAGGCATTAATTAATTTAATGTGCCTTAACCTCTCACATTAGAACTTGTTGTGGTTACTAGTTAAGCCGGGCGGGTCCGGGTAGCTTTACACCACAACTTGGTCTAACCTCGGGTTCAAGGTACAACATGACCAACTTCTCACATTGGGTCCTATTGTTTGTAGCAACTAGTTAAGCCGGTCGGTTCCGGGTAGTTTTACGCTACAAACTCAACCCAACCTCGAGTTGGTCACACTTATATTTTCTAAGTGTCATGTCCATCATGTTTCCAAAACATATTACAAGTTTTCAAGAATTTGGGTAGACCTAACTTAATAGGTAAATTCCCAATGGGTAGACCTAACTTAATAGGTAAATTCCCAATCTTATGTTTTCATGTCTTTTAAGTTTACCCAACCCCAAACGCAATCTCATCGCTTACATAATCGCAATAGCGCATAAAGGATAGAAAGAGGGAACTTGGCATAAAGATGACAAATGGTGTTGAAGCCACAAGTTTAACATGGTGGCATATGAAATGTACATATGTTCATATACTTGCATATTGCATCATTAGGCCTCAAAAGTATGCATAAAACCAAACTTAGCATATAAGTGATACATGGTGATAAATGACATGTAGAAGTTGCCATAAGTTCGCATTTAGCCTCACATGCAAGTTATCATAAGGGATATGATAATTTACATGTTGCCAAAATGCAACCTTTAGCATAAAGCTTGAAGCTTTAAGCTCATAAACCCAAGATAAGCTTGCATAACATGATAACATGAGCAAAATGATCAACCCGAACTTGCATAACATAACTTGCATATCATATGGCAAACTTGCATATCATAACATAGCAAACTTGCATAACATAACATGATAAACTTGCATATCATAACATGGCAAACTTGCATAGCATAACATGGTAAACTTGCATCTCATAACATGGCATACTTGCATAACATAACATGATAAACTTGCATATCATAATGATCAAACACAACTTGCATCATTCATTAACTTTAGAGTTTAAAAAAAGAAGGAAAAAGGGCTTACAAATTCTTATGAAGACACAAATATATTAATAGCTTGAGACAAGCCCTTATGAAATCAAATAAACCCAATATGAAAGCTCCAAATCAATAAAAACCCTTGCTTTATGATGTAAATATGGAAACTTGACTTGAATGCAAGCTAATGATGCTCATACAAACTTGAAAACACTTGTATGCATGGAAAATCTCTCATAGAAATTTATTTAGGAATTTTATGAAGAGAGTGGAGGCCATGAGAGGAATGATTTTGCCATAGTTTAGTTGTATGAATGAATAATGATGATTTAGGGTTAGGTTAGGGGCTTATTTATAGAGATTAGGATTAGTTTCAACCTTAGGATTAAACCCTAATACCAATCTCAGCCCTTAAAACCGAATCTGGCCCCAAAACCTAACCAAAACCCCAAAATGGCGCACCAGGCAAAACTGCCCGGCTGAACCAAGTCGACAGCCAAGTCGACAGGGCTGTCGACTTGGGTCCAACCAAGTCGACTGCCAAGTCGACAGGCCTGTCGACTTGGTTGGCTTGGCGGGAAATTTTCCGCCTAGCCTTCCAGGCCCGAAATTCGAAATTTGAACTTGAAATTCAAATCTGTTTTGAACTTGAAATTTTCTGAAAACTTCATTAGGCCTTAATCGGGTCATACGGACTCCGATTTTCGAAAACTCGGACTCTATTTCGCGTATTTTTCCGAGACGAACGCAATGGCCTAGCCTGTTTCCCTTGATTCAGATTTATAAATTAAATTCTGCCTCGATTTACGTTATAACAGGTTATTGAAAATACGGGTTGTTACACTGCTATTGAGAGAATCAGTAAAAAGCAGAAGAGAAAAATGGCAAAAAGGATATTTTTTTTGTTATAAGCAGAGAAATGTGTAAAAGAGGAATAGTTGCAAGTGAGGAGTGACAGAATACAAAACGAGAAGGAATCAGAAAAGATTTTATTTTTCTTTGGAAAAGAAATTGTAAAAAAGAGTATATGTCAGAAATTGGAAACAGAACGGCAGTAAACACATAAAAAAGGAAAGACCAAACAATGTCAAAAATTGCAAAGATATTTATTTATTTATTTGTTTGTTTTTTTTTTGTAAAAGAAGAAAGATGTGAAATTGGAAAGAAATTAAAAGAAAATTTAGCAAGTCCCTATTTTTCCTTGTGTAGTAGATTACGGTATCACAGATCAAATACTAAATCCACTAACAAGATTTTTTTTTAATCTATGCTAGAAAACAAAAGGGGACAAAAGGGAACAATATAAAATAATTTTTTTTTTGTGGTTTTTAATTTTATAAAGGAAAACTAAAGAAAAAATTAAAAAAAACTATAACCCGAAGGATTATTAATAAAAATAATTTTGGTCCCCGGCAATGGCGCCAAAATTTGTTTACGAACAAATTTTACAATTGTAAACAACTATAAAATCCGTTCGGCTTTCCTAAACAACTAGGATTGCTATAGAGGGTGTCAAATTCTGGGACCAAAAATATTTTAATTAATAAATCCAATCAAGTTATTCCAGGATTTTGATTGATTGAAAACACAGAAAATAACAGCAATTAAATAAAAAGAGAGATTTATATAATAAGAGAAATCAATTAGGGGATAATGACATAGATTGGATTCGTACTCATCAATAGCCAACAAATAAATATAGATCTAATTCATGTTTCTGTCACACACATGAATAAACGATAATTAGTTTCTTAGAAACAAATAAGTAAATAACGACAAACATAGCCTATGCAGGAGCTGAGCTCTTAAACAACCATAAACTATCCGGACAGATTCACTAATTAATTTCTAAAACCCTAAAATTAGATCTAAATCTGATAATTGTTAGATCGAACACGAATATACCCTGTGAAGGAGCATAGCTCTTAAACGACACAGAATATGAAGGTTTAGATCTAACCCTTGATTCAGATCCATATCTACATGTATAAAGTCCTCATCTATTGGCTATGTGATTCATGTTGAATCATATCTATCAGCGTCATCACCCCCTAATCAAAGGGGATTAGCTAGACATAGCTAAATAAGAAGAGAAAAATAAAATAATAGACATAAATAAACTAAAACAAAATAGAACAGGGGAAGAAGAATGATTTTATTCCAAGAAGAGAATTACAAAATAAAACCTAATGTGTTTTTACATGAATTAGATACAAGTTATTTATAGTTGTATTGGCAAGGCTAAGAGGCTCATTACAAAATATGGGACAAAATCACTTTTTCAAAATAACCAAGTAGCTAAGTGTGAATGCATGTGAATGGAAGGCCTTTCAAATGAGCCAATGTGAACGCAGCATGAGAGAGATGTCTTGCAAATGAGCTAATGTGAACGCGTATGAATAGATTTGCAATTGTAGTAGCTTGCGGGCATCAAATGGCATCAACTCCAACTGTTTTGAGCACGAAATAGGAACTCCATAATATCTGCAACAAGCTATTTTTATGAAAAGGCATTGGATTAACATATGCGGCAGAAGGTGTTTGAACAACAACATTTCTTTAAGCTTTAATCTTACTCTCAAAATCAACACTCTTCATACACCAATTCTTCAAGCTTTTCAACAATTACGTGCATTAATCCATTCATCACAAATAATCTGAAAACACAACTATAAATGCACAGTATCAATTATTTAAAAGATAAAATAAGATAAATATGCGGATAAAATATACGCATTTACGTGTATACTAGAGAACACTCTCGTGCCACTCAACTGATCAAACAAATCATCTATCCGTGGTAGAGGATGCTTATTCTTCCTCGTCACCTTATTCAATTCGCGGTAGTCCACACACAATCGAAGGGAACCATCTGCCTTGGTAGCAAACACAACTAGTGCTCCCCACTCAGAAAGACTTCTTTTGATAAATCTCTTCTTCAACAGATCGCTTACTTGCACCCCAAGCTCTCGCTGCCCCCTTGGTGCCATATGACGATGTGGCATCACTATAGATCTGGCATCTTTAACTAAATCAATACAGAACTCATTCTCTCGGTGTGGTGGAAGTCTGGTCACTTCCTCGAAGACGTCCGGATACTGGCGAGCCATGGGCACATCTGACAACTCATCATGTGGGATGTCGAGGGAATTTAGAAAACCAGCCATTACCTCATCACTAGGTAGACCACCAAACACTACCCTCCGCCCATCATCCGCTCTGACTGCCACCAAAAAGCCCTTACAGTCTACCACCACCCCATATCTTTGGAGCTAATCGACTCCCAAAATAATGCCAAACCTAGTAAAGCTCAAAACAAAGCAATCACAAACAAACATGCATCCATGACTCGATAATACCACGTTACCACAAATCATGCTAAGGCTAGTTGAACCACCAATCGGGTTCGTCACCGCTAAAGGTCTATCGAATATCTCGGGTTCCAATCCCAACTTATTTACTAGGTCACTTGATATGAAGGAACGGGAAGCTCCGATATCAAACAATACTCGAACAAGAATATCATAAACAGAAAGCATACCTTGAATGATGACATTCTTTCCTTTCTCCGCCGCAGTCACGACATTCGACGAAGAAGGAACATCATTGATAACATATGCTTTCATAGTCTTCTTTTCTTTAGGGGGTTGCGGAAACTTATCCTTGTGATGTCCCACTTGGCCGTAGTTGAACCACTTCCTGTCCGCTAGCTTTTCTCAACATTCTTTAGCATAATGGCCCTTCTTGCCATAGTTAAAGCATTCAACATCTTTCTTCTTCTTCTTCTTCTGGCCCTCCTTGGTCTGATTCTGCTTTCTCTTGTTCTGAGAACCATTCATGCTTCCAACTCTTGCTTATGGTTTCGGCTCCTCTGCAGATGCAACCTCAGTCTTCGACTTAGGGTAAAGACTCTCTGATCTCAATGCTTTCCCCACAATTGATTCAAACGTCTCATCGATGTGGTTGATAAGCCTTTCCCCCAAGTATCCATCCAAACCAGTTATGAACTACTCGTTCTTCTTCTGCAGTATCGATAAGGGATAATCCATACTTCGATAAAGTATCAAACTCTGCAATGTACTTTGAGACTGCCCTACCATTCTGCTTAAGCTCCAGAAATCTCCTAAACAACTCTGATTTCTGAGCAGCTAGGATAAATTTATCACTGAATCGGGCCTTAAACTAATCCCATGTAACTTGATCCTCCGGAGTAGCTGCCTTAATAGCCTTCCACCAATTCATCGCCCGTCCTTGCAGTTGGCGGGATGCTAGCTTTCTCTTCATCGCATCCTCGATACCTAAGTCTTCGGAGATACGCTCACAGCTATCCAACCAATCCTGAACTTCTATAGCCGATTCCATTCCGTGGAATGGCTTTCCACCAAGACTAGTGTAATCCTTGCATAGCTTAGCGAAATCGGCCCTAGGCGCCTGCACCGCTGCACCACAACTATTTGCAGCATTACAAGCTGCCCTCTGAACATCCCTAAGCATCTCTCTCATGAGGTCAATGAACATCGCCCTCATACCAGGAGCATTCCCATTATTAGCTCCTCTACTAGTACACCTCGTATATCGGCTCATCATTCAATCTGTAAGGAGAAAACGATTAACCATCTCTTTAGTGGTGCCAGTGCAATGCGACTTCATCCTTAAATATACTAATAGTATATATATAGCTTTTGAAAACCAAAATATCACAAATACGCGCTCTCATTTACGTACTATCTCTCTCTGGTGTCTTCCCTAGGTTAACTACGCAACCTAGAGCTCTGATACCAAGTGTGACGGCCCACCCCGCACCAGCCGACATTTCCAATAAAAGTACGCTGTGCCAATGTCTAACCAGCACGGGACGGTCGTCAAAGAAAGGAAAGAAGGAAATTTGAACTAACAAGGAACTGTAGTATATCTCACAGCGCATGGAATAAAATATAATAATAACATAACTTGACATAAAATAGGCGAGACAGTGCGTAAGCTGAAAACTTGAACCATCGTAGAGCGGAAAATCCAAAGTTACAGCTTATGTTCCACATCATCTTTATTATAACTTATAAAACTATCTCTAAAGAAAAATAAGAAAGGTACACTACTAATGCCCAATGTATTGACCAGCAGCGACACAGGGAGAATATATATAGAGAATAGCGCGTGTAAGCCTCCTGCTCGTCTCCGGACAGCTACTCGTGCACAACCAGCTAACCTGTCTCTAGTCTGCCCGTTTAAGGGCACCCAGAGTAATAAGAAGAGATATAAAACTTTGGGTCAAACAAAAGTGCGGTATGAGCAATAAGCAGCAAAACAAAACAATAAAAGGTATACTAAACCATACCTGAGCCTGGACCTGGAACCAAAGAGTTAGCACAACACATCGTACATTACTCTAAGGTGCCACTAACGTATGGTATAAAGGATACGAGGGTGGGGGTGTGCATGTCATAGTGATGACAAACAATTAAGCATAGAAACAATCCTCACATCTCTCATTCAGTGCGTAAAGGATACGATATCCACCGCTTTGATCACCCAATACTTTGTTATGATCACTCCGCCCATGGAGTCGTGACGACTCCACTACACTGATCTGTAACCACTAATACTTTGCTATGTCCACTCTGTCCCACGGAGTCATGATAACTCCTTTGCTACATTGATAACCCCTTAGCACATGTCCCGCAGCAAAGCCCAACTCATGAAGTTAACTCGTAGCTTCCCAACTGGATCCTGAGTTCTACTTCCCATTTTGACTACCTTTGCATCTTGGGTTTTGGTCTCCTCCGGATCGGTTTGGCCCTTCACTTCACTTTGCTCGGATCGTAGTCACCCATCAGTTTGATTTCCATCTGGTTCGTGATGCATGGGGCAGATCGTCGTGCTCCATACGGGTCGGGTCGTGGTGGCATGCTGCAGATCGGTGCGACCATGTCAACTCATCCGGTTCGGATTGTGAGCAACTATTGGTTCGCGTCGGGGGTCCATCAGTGGTTACCTCTCCGGGTCGGGTCGTGGTACTCACCCTTCAGCTGATCTGTTCGTGGTACTTGAGCAGGAGCGGGTCAGGTCGTCGCCATCAAGCTTCTTGGTTCCACCAGCGATTTATGGGAAGGGGTTCTTGAAGGGTGGGTCGGGTTGCCCTCCACCAATCCGATCCGATTCGGGTCAAATTCCTACAACTTTTCCTGCGACAATTTCATGCCATACGATGGTGTTTTCGACTATTCTAACTGTTCTAATCAATATCAAAGCATACCATACAGTCATAGCAACATATAAAATTGACCAGAAACACCAAAACAACAATTTGATAAGTCAAAATGGATCAAATCTACCTAAAACCCATATTTTCCCCTTAAACATCTTTAAGAAAATCTAATGATAGGATTAGAAAAACTTAACCAAATCAACCCAAACTTCTAACAGAGGTCTTAAATGGTGTTTAAAAATTTCTAAACATTTTTCCAGAATTTAATTATGTTTAAATTCCCTAATTAACACTAAATACCCTTAATTAACCATAATTAGTGCAAAAACAAGGCTAATCACTCACCTTTGCCGCAATTAAAACTTTCAGAACTGAAACTCCTTTGATTTTGGCGAATACCAATGTCTAAGAGCAGCTCTAACTCTGAAATGGTGCTATTTCTCCTTGATTTGATCTTGCTAAGCTTAATCCTTGATTAGAGAGCAATTTGGGATGAAATTAGAAGGTGGAGGGCATTGTTATGGTTTCTAAGAGGTAAATGGCGGCTAGAAAACTAAAATAGAATGAAAACCTAACTCATTTCATCTCTCCATAACCCAAATCCCATAATGGGTTATTGGCCCATTCACTAATCACCTCATTTGGCCCGGTTATGCAGTTTTTCACCTTCCAAACATTATTTCGTCCATATCTCCCAAACGTTAAGTCCGTTTTTCACGTATGACCACTCTACGGAAAGGCAAACCAGCATCCGGATCTAATGTAAGTGGTTTCAGGTCAAAATTCCTTATCAATCAAAAGTTATGGCCAAAACAAAGTCAACTAGGGGCAAAACGGTCATTAAAAATTGGTAAAAATCATGAACATGGGAAATGAACCCAATAGTCGTCCCCCAATGTCACAAGACCATACGACTCATTACGAGAAAGAAATAAATATTCTACGATCCTCTGATGCGTAGAATGCGGGTCGTTACATAAAATCTTTATTTATATGCAACTTTTAATCTTATATATCTTTCATTTCTATATGCCTCCATACACACATACTTCTTACTTGGAACAAATATCTCTTTTTTTTTTTTTTTTTTTTTTACTTAAAATTCAAAAATATGTCAATGACAGGAGTCGAACTCACGAGTTCATGTATCAAAGTCCACTAACTTAACAACCACACCAAACACATTTCTTGTTCTTAAAATTAAAACGTTGTAAATTAATGGTTTCATGTGTGCGTCTTTCATTCTAAAAAAAGAAATATCTTGTAAATAATAATTTCAAATATATCAAAATTATATATCAAACTGATCATCTCGGAAAGACCTTCGCAATGGTCATAAATTCAACATCCGGTTTATCTTCTAGTAATAATTAATTCTTAATTACTTAACTTTTAGAATCGTAAAAAAGTGGCGGGATGTTACATGCGCACTCCCCGCGTTCCCTTGCTCTGTTTCTGACTCATACCGGGGTATGAGGCTCCCGAAGTCACGCTATACATAAAGCTATGCCGAAATAGGCTATGCTTTGATCATCATCCACAAGGCTTTGATTTTCAACAAAAGCCTTGATCATATGCATCTTGGCATGCCACATTGACAATTCACGCCATGCGATCGATAACTACCAATATATAACCTCTGAGCTCGTGCGCCTCAGAGAAGGGTGTTAAGCAGGAAAATAAATTCCCCGCCACCACAGATATATATTAAATAGAAATCAATTTATATTACATGGAATGAAATTCAATGTCAGATACACATCCATTTACAAGTCCTTTCTGGGTCTGAACGAAACCGGAGACACCTTATTCCTCGTCCCATATGTCCAATACGGAAGTGAGGTGCACACATATTCGGACAATCAACAAGTACGTCCGGGCAAACTACCACTTTAACCCTTTACTGGTAGCTAGCCAATGTCGGGCATCAGTGGTCGTCCATTCGATGTGAAGATCGCCGGTCTTCGTCCATCGTCTTCAATGTCTTTGACTTTAATCGTCGAAGTATTATTCATAATAGGTTAAACCCGGTCTTTCCGAATAACTCGCGTATTTTATAATTAAAAATCAAGTTCTACAAAGACACATCATACGCCTCATTCCAATTCAGAATATTCTTTTAATAGAATATTCATATTATCAGGGGGAAAGGTTCCCATTAAATTTATCAAAGATAAATCCCTTTAAATTTATTCTTAAATCTTCCTTTTAAAGATTCATTAAAACTCTAATTCGGTTTTAATATCAAAAGTCATAACTTTATGATTATTCAACTTTTAAGGAATTAAACTTATCTTTAATTGGGTTAAAGAACTAATGTCATTTAAAAACATTATTCACGATAAACCCAAAATCATCTTCCATTACATATGAAATTTTCACAGAAATCAAATCAATATATAATCGATATAAATTTCCGTATCAGACTAGTAATATAAATGAATAACGGCAAAGCCATTTAAATTCCATATATAGTAACAACCTTCTTCTATAGAAGCATATCTCAATTAGTATCAAATCGAATTTCTACTCAATTCCAATTTAATATATATTAAATTAGAAAATTTGACTTTGGAAATTTCCTTCTAAATCTTAATAAAAAGATTTATAAATTTTAAATCATATTTTCACTATTAATTGGGTTGAAGAACAAATGTCGTTTAAAAACACAGTTCATGGTAAACCCAATTCACATATCATTTTATTCCAATTAATAAATATAATTTGAATCTCTAACAATCTTAATTAAAAGATTTATTCTTTAATACATGGTTTAAGAACAGTGTTATTTAAGACACCATCCACGACAACCCAAAATTTAATTCTTTTATTTAAGTCCAATTAAATATTAATATATTAGAGGACTTCAATAAATCTTAATTTAAAAGATTTATTCTAGTTAATAACTGGTTCATTTCAATAAAAATATATTTTAATCTTTTGCCCATCCAAAATGGACAAAGAAATCATCATTTTATCCTACGTTGAATATTATTTTAAAATATTCATTATTTAAAAGCATACTCTATGTAAAAAGATTCTTTATATAAAATATTCTTTGTATTACTATATTCTTTATATAAAATATGCTTTATATTAAAATATTCTTTATTTTAAAATAATCTTTATTAAGGGGCAATCTTTATTTTAAAATATTCTTTATTAAAGGTCAATCTTAATTTTATAATATTCTTTATTTAAAAGAAATCCTGAATCGGAGTGCGACTCAATCAGTTACCATATAATTTTGGTTATATGGATTTCATACATCACATGTATATGACAACAAATGATAAATAATCAGCAAACCATCCATTCAACATCCAGAGTGAAGTTCACAACTGTGTTAGCATTAAAATTAAATAATAACGCTCATCGCAGCCTATCAATCCATCGATCGACATACAAATAAATATTGGGACTAGTGTATGTCAAATATCATCCTAATACCCATGTGGGGTTTTCAGCCAACAACAGTTGATATAAATAAATAATTGGTTAATGAATTTAACCAATTTCTAATTCTGCTAACATAATGATGATAATGAACAAAACATGTTATTATATTCCTAGTGTGAAATAAAAATGTAATTTACTCGCATAATTTTCCTACATGTTTATAATGTCTAATAAAATGTAATTTATTTATATGACACTATTGCTGATGACAAATGAAAAGATAATTTTCATTTTCTTTTATTTGTATGCAAATATTCTCAACTTTAACACATAAAGAAATAATCTTATTTGTATATGTCTTCAATGTATAACCTAACACATAAAGACGTTTTATTTTAAATTGCATACAACTTTAATGTGTACATTAACACATTAAAATGTCACTTTTGTTTACATACCAATTCTAAGGTGTATTGTGACAATACAAATGATGCTATAATTAACCTACAAATGCTAATGTATGTTTTTGCAAATAAAGATGATTCTTATGTTTGCATATAAATTCTATTATATGTTATGCAAATAAAAATGATTCTTATATTTGCATATAAATTATATTTCAACAAAATGTATAAAAAAAGATACATCCATTTTGTTGAAAATCCTCTTTTTAACAAAATGAATATTTTTGTTATAACACAAATCTATTTACCGGAAATGCTATTTGTGTTTTGATACAATCCTATTTAACAAAAATGCTATTTGTGTCTACCTCTTTTATTTATCAAAAATGTGAATTTTGTTTTATTCCAAATCTAGTTAACAAAAATATAATTTTTGTTTTCAATAATCATATTTAAAAAATGTAATTTTGTTTCAACTATTATATTTTGACAAAAATAATTATTTTTGTTCAGCTAATCTATTTGGCCAAAAATGTTCATTTTGACAAAAATATGTAATTTGATCCAACTAAACTACCTTGACAAAAATGTATAATTTGACAAAAATATATGGTTTAGTTCGACTGATCTATTTTGACAAACAATAAAGATAATGACTTTTCTTTGTTGACAAATCTATTTCAAGAAAACAATAAAAGGACAACTTTGTTTTGTCGGCAATTCTTATTCAACAAAACAAATGGAAGTGACATATTTTGTTTTTCGACAATTCTAATTTGTCAAAAATGAATGTTTTTCTTTCAACTATACCAATTGACAAAAAAGAATGTTTTTGTTCAGTTAAACTATAATGGCCAAAAATGAATGTTTTTGTATAACTATTCTATATCGACAAAATGATTTTTTTTTGACTATCCAATATTGCCGAAAATAAATATTTTTGTTTTAACTCTTCTATATTGACAAAAATGCTAATATTTGTTTAATAATTCTAATGCGATAAATTGAAAATGTTTGTTTTGACAAATCTAATGCGACAAAAATGATAATATTTGTTTTGCTAAATCTAATACAACAAAAATGATAATGTTTGTTTTGCTAAATTATTAAGCAAAGTGATAACTTTTGTTATTTTAATCCTTTTAATTCTAAATATCTTATTCCAAATTTTTTGACACAAATGTTAAATTTGTTTCAATAACATGTTTTGACAAATGATAACTTTTATTCCAATTTACATGTTTTGACAAAAATTTATATTTTATTTCAATAATCATGTTTTGATAAAATGTTATTTTTATTTCAACTAACATGTTTAACAGGAATGACTATTTTTATTTCATATAAGATGTCAACAAAAATGATACTTTCAATTCTTCTATTTTTGTTGCATATAAAATGTAAATAAAAATGCAACTTTAAAATCTATTCTTTTCATTACAAGTAAAGTGACAATAAAAATGTTATTTTTAAATCTATCCTTTTTATTGTAACTAAATTGACAAATAAAATGTTACTTTAAATCTGTACCGTTTATTGCATATAAAATGAAAATAAAAATGTTACTTTTTAGTCTACACTTTTTATTGTATATAAAATGACAATAAAAATGTTACTTTTAAATCTCAACTCTATTTCATTGTAACTAATTGAAAATAAAAATGAAATATTTTATTCCAATTCTAATCTTTGTAACTAGTTGAAAATAAAAATGATATCTTTTGTTTCAATTTTAATAAAGATGATTATTTTATTCTAACATGACATGCTATGACAGAATGATATTTTTATTCTAATACAACATTTTATAACAGAAATGTCATTCTTTTCTAATGTAACATTTTATACAAAAATGTAATTTCTATTCTAATGTAACATTTCATACAATATTTTTTTTTCTAATGTGACATTTCTACATAAAATTTCTATTTTTGTCTAGCTTAACATTTTTTTACAAAATGATGTTTTTGGTCCTAATCTAACATTTCCTAAAAAAATGATGTTTTTATTCTAAAAACAACTCTATGTTTATGGGTCTAAACAAAAGATGAAAACTTTATTATAAATTCAAAACTATGTTCATAAATTAAAATAAAAGATGGAACTTTTATTACATGATCAAATAGATCAAATAAAAGAAGAAACTTTATACTATAAATCAAATCAATATTCATAGATCTAGATTAACAATAAGATTTTTGTTTCAAATCAGATCTGACGATAAACTATGAGTTCAATTAAACGAAAGAATTTTTATATAATAGATCCGGATCTACAACATGAACATCACAATCAATCACAGACAACAAACAGAAAATTTCAATCTCAACATCACAGATTGGATTTCATTCATACATCAAATAGCAAGAAAATAGTTAAATTTTAATTAATTTTAAAAATAGAAATCTCACATCGATTTGTCTGAATTTTCAAAGTGCTCCTTTTCAGATCTAATTAGTTCCATGGCGACCCTCTCTTTTCTGCGATTCTAACGCACCTAAAATCGTCCGATTCCGACGAGTATTGATTGAGTTATAACATTTTAAAGATTTGATTATTATACGAGATAATTAAAATAAATTAATTAATTTAGTAATTCCTTAATCCCCTCCACATTAGCTTTCTTCCTATCGTTCTTTTCTTCCTCCTTCTGACGTTACTCAAACCCAAAAGCTCCACTTCCTCTCTCCTCCTCACTGCCAAATGAAGAAGCCGGAGACTGATCGAAGGGCGCCACGTTGAAGCCCACGACGAGCTCCTCCAACGCCCTAAAGGACGTACCACTCGCACGCTCCCATGCTGGGAAAATCCACCACGAATAGTACGGGTTTGAGAGCTAATTTCGCACTCCACTCTCAATTAAATCCAATCACTACCGTAGAGAAGATAGAGCGCTCCTAGCTCTTCGTATTTGCCTTAAGAAGTGTCAGGTTTCATTATGTGGATTTGGAGAAATCAAAGAAAGAAAATGGGAGCGTTTTGGCCATTGATCTTAGAGATGGCGGCTCGTTTAGACATAAATTGTAACACCCCGTATTTTCTGAGAACAATAAAATAACAAATTAAAGAATAATTTATTTGAAAAAGAGGAATGAGAAAAAAAATGATGTTTAGCATTGTTCTAAGATTTGTAAGCAAAAGACTTAGTAGCTCGTTTGGTCAGTACATGTGACTTGCATACAAGAGGTACGGAGTTCGATCCCCGCCAGCGCCATATTTTTGTTTTAGGGGAATGGCTAAAAAGTGGCTTAGTGTGAACGCAGTTCAAAAAGTGGTTTAGTGTGACAATGGTTAATTATGAAGAAGTAATTAAGCCATGAAGTTTGTATGCATGTGAGAGAAATCTATATATAGATATATATAAAAATTAAATAAATAAATATTCAAAAAAGTTCAAAACAGCGAATCGGGAGGTCGAATAGCCAAACCGCACCATTTTTGGAGTCGACCGAGCCCTGCTTGGTCGACTAGAGGTTAATCCAGGGTGTTTGGCTACCAACCCGTGGCCCGATTCTCCCTAAGGGCTGATATGGCATCTGAGTGGTCCAGATCAGTTCTAGGGTTAATCCTAAGGCCTAAATAACTTCCTACACCTATATATACACCATAATACCTAACCCTAATTCATAAATATTATCTATGACACCATTATGCTATAAAATTCTCTCTTAAACCCTGGCCGCCGCCTCTAAATCAAATCTCAAGTGTTCAACTTCAACTCAAATGAAAGATTAGAGCTTCTACAACAATTCAAGAAGACAAATCAGCAACACCGCAAGGTTTCTACACCAGTTTCAGTGCACAATTCTATTCAAACCACGAAAGGTGAGTGTGGTGATTTTCACAATATAATGGGATTAAAAGTAAGATGATAATGTTGTAAAGAGGATTCATATGTAGGTATGTAATTTAAATCTCATCCAAGTCTTCACCTTTTTGATTCATGTCATCATATGCCTATGTTTCTATGTAAAGTTCATACCTTTATCAATTTATTCATGTTGAATCTGTCACTATGCATCTATGCCAGTTTACATGCCCTTTTATTTCATGATGTTATGTTAATTCCAATTTTCTGTGATTTGATTCTCTCTTATTATCCCTATTCCTTCTTTTTGGATCTAGGCTACCTTCGAGCCTATGTTAAAAATATGCGTGAATGCAAATACATGGGAACGATGGGAATATGTGAAATATGGAAAATTGGATATTATTGGATATTTTGGATAATTGGATAATATGTGAAATTGGCATATTTGGGTATGAATTAGATGGAATTGATGAAATTACCTATAATTGTAAATTTGTAATTGAGGCTAATTAATATGTAATTAGTTACAAATTGGAATAGGCAATATTATAAACATGATTATATGTTTAATTGGATATACATGACATGAAAATTGGGTATGGGTGAAATACGATTGTTAATAAACCTTTGACACGAGGTTAGGTGCAATTGTGGCATAAGACTGCCCGGGACCGCCCGTCAAATCCAGCTGCCACAATTGGACGTCTAATGTGAGAGTTCAAAGGAATGAATTGTAGGCGCAGCGGTTAATGACACGAGGTTAGACTCGGTTTGTGGCGTAAGACTGCCCGAAACCGCTTGGCAAATCTGGTGGCAACAAATCGTTCGGTCTAATGTGGGAGGTCATGCACCGTTCGTCATAAGGAATGAATTAAGGAATACTAACATATTAAGACATGGGTATGGTTAGAGGGTTAAGTGGGGTGACATGTAAATTATGACAAGTAAATATGGACTTAACCGGTATAAGATAAGACATGTAAATTATGACATGTAAGTATGGAATTAACCATAGCATGTGTAAGACATGGACATTTAAATTAAAATGGTTAAGTGGGAGAAAAACCTAGTGGGGACCAGGCATAGGTGGGAGGCTTGTGTCGGATGGGGGACCTGTTTCAACCGGTAACCCGTTTGAGTATCTAATTGGGCCCGGTACTAGGCCAGGGTTGGGGCACACTTACTGGACTTGAATGTAAGAGGTCAAAACGTGAATAGCAGTGGCAACGCGAGTCCAACGGGTTCATGTGCGTGCATGGGTCTGGGCTGGTAGGTAAGACGTTGTTGCATCGTGTAGGTATGGATGTGCATTTTGTGTTGGTACCGGGGTTGCCACTTTAGGGAGTGATATACCCCACTGTGGGGCCAACACGGGTGCCTAAGGTGTTTAGGAAGCTGATCGAATGGGTAGGGTAAGGGTACCTTAGCAGTGGTAGGAGCAAGTCGACATCTACGATAGCAGCTAGGTACAAGTAACTACCAAGTTTGTCATGTGGGTACAGTTAGTGGGAAGGGATCAACCATTAGTAAATAGAGACTAGTAGATGTGCGGTGTAATTAAGTAATGTGGTGTAACTTAGCAAAATTGCGGTGTAACGAAATACATGTTGGTTGAGTTGGATAGTCCTTTGGGTGCTAGTCTGATGTTGACTTCGGTCTTCGGGGTTAGTACTTGGAGGGTTGTTCGGTTAGCCAAGGTGTAGGATTTTCTTAGTACTTAGGAACGGAATCATCTTGTCCATCCTTTTTATCTACCTTATCTATGTTACAGCCATATCATGATGCCAATTTATATCTTGATCATTTACCTTACCAATTATTTGTTAAAATTACTGGACTCGCCAGACTTTATGTCTGACCCGTTTTGTTTCCACCTCTTTTCTTTCCTTCCCCCCCTCAGGTTTGCAAGGAGGGAATACTACAGCTTAGTGCTGATTTCTTTCAGTTGCTTGAAAAGAGTAGATGTATCACTTTGAACTCTCTCATCTTTATAGCTTTGCTTATGCTCAGTGGGGATTTATGCATTTATGTAGTATTTTCTTCTATATGTACTTTGAAGTTTTTGGAAAAGACAATTGATCCTGTTGTAATTGTTTTTGGAGACTACTTATGTAAGCTTGTTTTTAAGTTATGATGATATGAAATAAGTTTTATGTTCCGCTATATTTTATTTATTTATTCTTGTAATTTATCTGTTCTATACTACTATAACGCTTCATGACATTAATGCATTCCCTTTATGAGTGACAATAATGGGCATGGGTTATTACATGTGGTATCAGAGCTATGGCTACTAGAACAGATAAAAAGTTTTGAAAAGTGTTTTCAAAAGTATTATTTTCATAGAAAGTATTTTCAAAAACTTGTTTTAAAGAAGCTATTTTCAAGGAAAGTTTACTTTAAAGAGCGTAATCCCCGCAAGACATACATCTCTCTTTCGCTTTCCTTGTTTTGAAACTCTTTCTTTTTCTTTTCGGCATGTCTGGAGAATCTGAGATACCAGAGGGTGTTCATTTACCCGGTTGGTTTCGTCAATATCTCGAGGCTAGGGCCGTTGCCGCGGGTCCGACCGACGTTCCTCCTCCTCCCCCCCAGCTCCAGTCATTCATCCGCGTGGAGATGCTTTCTCCAAGATAAGTAAAGACTTTCGTTCGATGGGTGGAAAACCTTTTAGTGGGTCTGAAACGTTCATTGAAGCTAGAAATTGGTTGAAAGAAGTGGAGGATCTATTTAGCATTTTCGATTTGGACGATTGTAGGAAGGTCCAATTGGCTGCTTGGTTGATGAAGGATGAAGCTTCGTTTCGGTGGGAGGTTACTAATGGAGAGCGTGCTGTAGAGATGTGGGCAGATTTTAGGGGAAGGTTTGAGTTGAAATTCCTTTCTCAAGCTGAGGAGAGTATGTTCATGGAGAGGTTCTTAACACTGAAGCAGAAAAACTTGACCGTGAAGGAGTATGTGACCGAATTTAATAAGTTGGCGAGATCTGGGCTAGAGCTAGTGAATAAGCCTAACAAGAAGGCTTTGAGGTTTGCAAAGGGCCTGAATGAACCGCTTCATAGTTTGGCTATGTCCCACATTCCAATGGGCGCTACGTATGAAAACTTGTTGATATGGCATACATTCATGAAGTAGAGAAGGGTGTAAGTACTTTTATGCCACAAGATAAGAAGGAGGATCCAAAGAAAGCCCAACAACAAAAGAAAGGTGGTAAAGAAAAGAGGAAGTGTCACAACTGTGGGATACCCGGCCATTTGAGAAAAGACTGTAGGAAGAAGAAGAAGCTCGCTTTTTATCATTGTGGTGATCTAGGTCATGCTATCAAGGACTGTCCTAAGAAGCAAGGGCAGAGGGCAGGTTCTACTTCGGGAGGGCAGGTTCATGCTCTCATGGCTCCGGGGCAGGAAGAAGGTTGAAAAATTTCTGTCGAAAGTTTGATTTTCTTGTTTGATCATCTTGTCCGTACTTTATTCGATTCTGGCGCATCACATTCGTTTATCTCTACATCATTAGTTGAAACACTGCACTTAAATACTAGTCTCGTTGTGGATCCCATTGTAGTCTCAAATCCTATTGGTGGGCCGACTCATTTATCCATGGTTTGTAGGGATTTGAGATTGTCTATCTTGGGCGTTGGTTTTAAATGTAATGCTTTTGTGCTTGGTTTCATGGGCTATGGGTTGATTTAAGTGATGGATTGGCTAGCCAGACATGGTGCCATCCTAGATTGTGAACGAAGGGTAGTAAAATTGTTGACTCGTAGTGGAAAAACCCTTGATATTTCTTGTGACCCTAGAGGATCGGTGATGCTTAGTTATCTTGAGTCACTTGATGCATCCAATGATGATTTACTTTCTGTTCGCACAGTCCGTGAATATGTTGATGTCTTCGATGAGGTGAGGGGTCTACCCCCAAAACGTGAGATAGAATTTCATATTTATTTTGTAGACAATGCAAAACCCGTATCTCTGCCAGTACGCCACATGGCTCCTCATGAGAGGAGGGAACTCAATAAGCAAGTAGGGGAGTTTCTTGAGAAGGGGTTCATAAGACGTAGTATATCGGAGTGGAGAGCTTCAATAGTATTTGCCACGAAGACGGATGGGTCCCTTAGACTTTGTGTGGACTATAAAGAACTTAATAAGCTTATTAAGAAGAATAGGTACCCACTGCTGAGGATTGACGATCTCTTCGATCAGTTAGTTGGCGCCTCAGTGTTTTCGCAGTTGGACTTAGCCACTGGTTTCCATTAGTTGAGAGTGGCTGAGGATAGTATAGACAAGACTGCCTTTAGGACTCCAGACGGTTTCTATGAGTGGCTTGTGATGCCCTTCGGTTTGACAAACGCCCCCGCATACTTTGTTCACTTGATGAGTAGGGTGTTTAGGGAGTACCTTTATAAATTCGTGGTGGTCTTGGTGGATGACATCATGATCTTTTCTAAGAATGAGAAAGAGCATGCCCTACATCTTAGGGAAGTGTTGGAGATCCTTCGAGCGCATAACCTTAAAGCTAAATTTTCTAAATGTCACTTTTAGAGGAAGGAATGGGGATTCTTAGGGCACGTGGTTTCCAAAGAAGGGATAGTTGTGGATCCCGCGAAGGTGGTGGCCATCCAAGATTGAAAGGTCCCTAAAAATGCTACCGAGGTTAGGAGTTTCTTGGGGTTGGCTGGCTACTATAGGAAGTTTATCAAGGACTTCGCAAAGATATCTGCCCCATTGACCCGCTTGACGAAGAAGAACCTAGTTTTCACGTGGGACGTGGATTGTGATGATGCGTTCCAACGTTCAAAAGGAGCTTTGACCACAGCCCCAGTCTTAGTATTGCCAGATGGGAGTAAGCCATTAACAGTTTATACCGATGCTTGTGGGACAGGACTAGGCGCAGTCTTAATGTAAGAGGGGAGGGTAATAGCTTATGGAGAAAGGCAGTTGAGAGTGCACGAGAAAAATTACCCTACACATGACCTAGAGTTGGCCGCTATTGTTTTCGCGCTTAAGTCTTGGCGCCATTATCTTCTTGGCGAGAAATTCGAATTGTTTACAAACCACAAATCGCTAAAATACTTGTTCTCTCAAAAGGACTTGAACTTAAGGCAACAAAGGTGGATGGAATTCTTAGCGTCCTACGATTTCGAGATAGCATATACCCCTGACAAGGGTAACGTGGTGGCAGACGCCTTAAATAGGAAATGGTTGTCCTTGAGTCCATTGTTTGTTGAGCGGCGAAGCTTAGAGTTTATCTCTACATTTGACTTTAGACCTTCCATTGACTTTGTACCCGGTTTGCTAGCATCCTTAGAGGTCAGACCTACGCTTTTGGGACGGATTGGTGAGGCACAGCGAGATGACCCACAGTTGGTTGAGTAAGTAGAGAAGCTCATAAGGGGGGAGTCATCGAGCCATCTCAGTAGGTACACCCTAGATGATAAGGGTTGGTTACGTAGGGACGGTAGACTTTGTGTACCACGAGACGAGAACTTGAGGAAGACCATTCTTGATGATGAACATCATTCGAAGATGACCATTCATCCCGGCGGGGACAAGATGTACATGGACATGAGACGAGTTTACTTTTAGGCTGGTATGAAGAGGGATGTGGACGAGTTTGTTGCTAGATGCTTAGTGTGCCAACACGTAAAAACAGAGAAAAAGAAGCCCGGTGGGTTGCTTCACCTATTGGAGGTCCCATAATGGAAGTGGGAGAGTGTCTCGATGGACTTTGTTGATTGGTTACCAAGATCGAGGAAGGGTAATACGTGGATTTGGGTCGTGATAGACAAACTTACTAAGAGCGCCTATTTTATTCCCATGAAGAGTAAGAGGACTGCTCCATGGTTAGCCTCCGTATACATTCGAGAGATAGTTCGTTTGCACGGTGTTCCTTCTAGCATAGTGAGCGATCGCGATCCTATCTTTACTAGCGAGTTTTGGAAGAGCTTGCTTAGAGAGGTGGAAATAGAGCGTGATGCGACGATTCGACAAGCTCCTACATGCATTCAGAGATTAAGAAGTTAAGGAATCGAGAGGTCAAGCTAGTCAAAGTGCAATGGGGAGATGACGAGAGCGACGCTACTTGGGAGACGGAAGATAAGATGCGTTCATTGTACCCTTTTCTTTTCGAGGGTATGTCTTTTAATTTCTCCTTTATCGCTTAGCTTGTACTTGTTCTATCTTTAGTATGTCCTCTCACTAGTATCTTTGAACTTTAGATAGGGTAGTCCTATGGTTGAAACATGTGTTTGAGACATGTTATGTATGGTGGATGCATGTGGATGTAAGTGTTTGCCCGTGGTTGCTCGTGGATGCATATACACACACTTTAGGCACTAGATCGGCTCAGTCACTTTTATATTGCATATTGCATATAAATGGATGTATTTAGTAAAATGAATATACGTTGAATGTGTGTATCATATGGATGTTGCATTTAAATGAATGGTTTTGCACACATGTAGTAATGATATGTATAGGGTTCTTTGCATACATGATGGATACATGGCACTATCATTATTTGCATTAAGGAGGTCGACTGAATCAGTGGACCGCCTGATTTTGCATTAGTATACGGACATATACACACACTATGCATATGTACATGAAAAGCATTAGAAATCTTTTAAGGACCATGGTTGCTAGTGGTTGATGGTTGAGTAGATGGATGGTAAGATACGTTCTTCTTGACTTGGAGATTTCGAGGACAAAATCCTTTAAGTAGAGAAGAATGTAACACCCCGTATTTTCTAAGAATATTAAAATAACAAATTAAAGAATAATTTATTTGAAAAAGAGGAATGAGAAAAGAATGATGTTTAGATTATAAGAAAAAACTTAGTAGCTCATTTGGTTAGAACATGTGACTTGCATACAAGAGGTACAGAGTTCGATCCCCGCCAGCGCCATATTTTTGTTTTAGGGGAATGGCTAAAAAGTGGCTTAGTGTGAACGCAGTTCAGAAAGTGGTTTAGCGTGAAAATGGTTAATTATGAAGAAGTTATTAAGCCATGAAGTTTGTATGCATATGAGAGATATATATATATATATAGATATACATATTAACTAAATAAATAAATATTAAAAAAAAGTTCAAAACAGTGAATTGGCAGGGGGACTAGCTGAACCACACCGTTTTTGGAGTCGACCCAAGCCCTGCTGGGTCGACTAGAGGTCAATCCAGGGTGTTTGGCGGCCAACCCGTGGCCCGATTCGCCTTAAGGGCTGATATGGCATCTGAGTGGTCTAGATCAGTTCCAGGGTAAATCTTAAGGCCTAAATAACTTTCTACACCTATATATACACCCTAAGATCTAACCCTAATTCATAAATATTATCTATGACACCATTATGCTGTCAAATTCTCTTTTAAACCCTAGCCGCCATCGCCTCTAAATCAAATCTCAAGTGTTCAACTTCAACTCAAATTAAAGATAGAGATTCTACAACAATTCAAGAAGATAAATCAGCAACACCGCAACGTTTCTACACCAATTTTAGTGCATAATTCTATTCTTTAACCACGAAAGGCGAGTACGGTGATTTTCGCAATATAATGGGATTAAAAGTAACATGATGAAGTTGTAAAGAGGATTCATATGTATGTATGTAATTTAAATCTCATCCAAGTCTTCACCTTTTTGATTCATGTCATCATATGCCTATGTTTCTATGTAAAGTTCATACCTTTATCAGTTTATTCATGTTGAATCTGTCATTATGCCTCTATGCCAGTTTACATGCCCCTTTATTTCATGATCTTGTGTTAATTCCAAATTTCTGTGATTTGATTCTCTCTTCTTATCCCTATCCCTTTTATTTTTGGATCTAGGATTCCTTCGAGCCTATGTTAAAAATACGCGCGAATGCAAATACGTGGGAACGATGGGAATATGTGAAATATGGAAAATTGGATATTATTGGATAATATGTGAAATTGGCATATTTGGGTATGAATTACATGGAATTCATGAAATTACCTATAATTGTAAATTTGTAATTGAGGCTAATTAATATGTAATTAGTGACAATTTCGAATAGACAATATTATAAACATGATTATTTGTTTAATTGGATACACATGACATGAAAATTGGGTATGGGTGAAATACGATTGTTAATAAACCTTTGACACGAGATTAGGCGCAATTGTGGTGTAAGACTGCCCGGAACCGCCCGGCAAATCCAGCTGCCACAATTGGACGTCTAATGCGAGAGGTCAAAGTAATGAATTGTAGGCGCAACGGTTAATGACACGAGGTTAGACCCGGTTTGTGGCGTAAGACTGCCCGGAACCTCCCGGCAAATCCAGTGGCCACAAAGCGTTCGGTCTAATGTGGGAGGTCATGCACTGTTCGTCATAAGGAATGAATTAAGGAATACTAACCATAATAAGACAAGGGTATGGTTAGAGGGTTAAGTGGGGTGACATGTAAATTATGACATGTAAATATGGACTTAACCGGTATAAGATAAGACATGTAAATTATGATATGTAAGTATGGACTTAACCATAGCATGTGTAAGCCATGGACATTTAAATTAAAATGGTTAAGTGGGAGAAAAACCTAGTGGGGACCAAGCATAGGTGGGAGGCTTGTGTCGGATGGGGGACCCGTTTCAACCAGTAACCCGTTTGAGTATCTAATTGGGCCCGATACTAGGCCGGGGTTGGGGCACACATACTGGACTTGAAAGTAAGAGGTCAAAACGTGAATAGCGGTGGCAACGCGGGTCCAACAGGTTCATGTGCGTGCATGGGTCCGGGATGGTAGGTAAGACGTTGTTGCATCGTGTAGGTATGGCCCATTTTATGCTGGTATTGGGATTGCCACTTTGGGGAGTGATACACTACATTGTGGGGAAAGCACGGGTGCCTATGGGGTTTAGGGAGCCGATCAAATGGGTATGGTAAGGGTACTTTAGCGGTGGTAGGAGCAAGTCGGCATCTGTGATAGCAGCTAGGTACAAGTAACTACCAAGTTTGTCATGTAGGTACAGTTAGTGGGAAGGGATCAACCTTTAGTAACTAGAGACTAGAAGACGTGCGGTGTAATTAAGTAATGTGGTGTAACTTAGCAAAAGTGCGGTGTAATGAAATACATGTTGGTTGAGTTGGATAGTCCCTTGGGTGCTAGTTTGATGTTGACTTCGGTCCTCGAGTTAGTACTTGGAGGGTTGTTCGCTTAGCCAAGTTGTAGGATTGTCTTAGTACTTAGGAACGGAATCATCTTGTCCATCCTTTTTATCTACCTTATCTATGTTACAGCCATATCATGATGCCTATTTATGTCTTGATCATTTACCTTACCTATTATTTGTTAAAATTACTGGACTCACTAGACTTTATGTCTGGCCCATTTTGTTTCCACCTCTTTTCTTTCTTTTTCCTCCCCTCGGGTTTGCAAGGAGGGAATACTACAACTTAGTGCCGATTTCTTTCAGTTGCTTGAAAAGAGTAGATGTATCGCTTTGGACTCTCTCATCTTTATGGCTTTTCTTATGCTCAGTGTGGATTTATGCATTTATGTTATTTAAGTATTTGCTTCTTTATGTACTTTGAAATTTTTGGAAAAGGCAATTGATCCTGTTGTAATGGTTTTTAGAGACAACTTATGCAAGCTTGTTTTGAAGTTATGATGCTATGAAATAGGTTTTATCTTCCGCTGTGTTTTATTTATTTATTCTTGTAATTTATCTATTCTATACTACTATAACGCTTCATGACATTAATGCTTTCCCTTTGTGAGTGATATTAATGGCCATGGGGTGTTACAGAAATTAGGGTTAGGTTTTGATTTTTAATTCCTATTTATAATAAAATAATATTAAATTTCTAGTTTAAGCCCATCAACCCTTTTCAGCCCCAATTTCAGCCCAATGAATGTTGTTCCAAGGCAAATAACCCCATTCCAGACGCAATGGGCTAGGTCCCGCCAGCTCATTTGATCGTCTTCAGCTTGTTTTCTTTAATTTAAAATATAAATTATTTAATTATTTAATTCTATCGTACATTTTAAATTTACCGGGCCACATACGGACTCTAAAAATTCAAGAAAAATTATTTCTAGTTATGTTTTGACGATATGGTTCTAAAAAAACTAATTTCATCGAATTTGGAGATCGTTTGAAAAAATGGCTATTTTCTGGTCGATCGAATTAGATTGAAATTGACAAAACACATTTTCATTTGCCACACTCACATATTAATTCTAATTATGAAAATTGAAACCTAGCAATAATTTGACATTCCAGATCCAACAAAAGTGGTTTTGTCGAAAACGGAGGTCGTTTGAAAAATGACTATTTTTAATATTAAAATATATATATAAATTCTACAGCGAATTCTGAATATTAAACTGGGCATAACTTTTGATTCCCGCTATGAAATTTCAATTTTTCAGATTCATTGGAAAGATATTTTTAAATAGATTCAAATATTTTTGGGTTCACTAAAATGCGATTTATTTTGCATCCTGTACAGTCAGTCAAGTTCAAATTCAAATTTTCAAAATACCGCGCAATTTCTAATTCCTTTTTAATTAAAATAAATTTTTTCATTCTAACTTCGATTTAAAAAAAATTTAATCATTATTATTTAAAATAAATTATTTTAAATATTAAAATTCCATTAAAATTTCCAAAATAAATTTTTTTAATTGGTTCAGAATTTCCGGGTTGTCACAATCTCTCCCACTTAAAATCTTTTCGTCCTCGAAAAGGAACGGAGCTGAAAATTGTTTAATTTATCAGTTTAATTTTTATTTTTTTATTTTTTTATTTTTTTATTGGTTACAATAATTTTATTAGTTGATTAACTTTTAATATATATATAACTTTTATATATTCAAAATCATATTTCCTAATATCGGATTATACATATAATCGCAAATACGCTAATTAAAAATTTTACACTCTCAATGCATTCTAGGGCATTGCTAACCCTATCTAACGGGTTTCCCCATCTAGAATACCACTGATCCTATCTCTAATGAGTATTCCTTTATATGATATCACAAATCATACCTCTGATGAGTCTTTTGTTCAGTTCTAACGAGTTGTACCCCAAAGATTTGAGCTAACCAGAGCTCTGATACCAACTGTAATGACTAGGATTTTGCCCGACCTAATCGATCGCTAAATCGACCAAGACCGTTCAAAACCAAAATACATTAACTCTGGGAATACAACACATTAGAACAATAACAAAAGACTTTTATTACATCATGATAATATTACATCAGAGTATAGAATAAATCAGAGTACATCAAATATAATAATATAGCGGAAGATTAAATTACAATAAATGTAATACGCTGCAGTGGAACGATTAAATTAACACAGCGGAAGACTACGAATGCTCTGGACACAGCTCTAAGCTTCGATCCAGATTCCTGCTCAATATATCTGCAAAAAGCTACTTGACTGCCCATGTGAAAAAGATTGCACCCGAGTTTGCAAGGTGGAACAAACTATGGGTCAGTCATGGGACTGGTATGAGAAATCTTCTCTAACTTATCTAATAATAATAAGGCTAGTCACAGGACCACGCCGCTAATGCGGAACGGGTTTACTCCATTGGATTTCCAGTGCATGAAATAAAGTAAATCATTAAACAACGCAGTGATTTTTAGAAGAATGAAACCATTATAAGACTCAGGTTCCATCACACAATGCAACGCAAGCCAGATGATAGAGTTTTACCTTATAATGGTAAAAAATGCTTGATATAATTAAACAGATTTGATATTATTATTAGTATATATATATGTTTCAAAAACATTTCAATCATAATGTATCAATCATAATCGGCATAGCTACCATATACTATGTCGCCATACTAGTTATACAATCAAAACCGCATGATATCATGTTAGAAATTGGGTTTCCGTCTAGAGTCAAGGCTAGAAATGATCTCCTTACCGATGCGGGACATTCTAGAAATGTCTTAGGATTCAGACGCTGGCGAACCCTTGGATACAGCAGGGCCGATCCAAAAATACTTTAGTGGATTGGCAATTCCTGAACACATGCTTCCCGGTCCTATTGAACCTATAATACGGCCATTGGCGACCGATAAATCCATGGCCTCAAAAATTCCATCATCCACATAAGTAAAATGTCAGGGCTGGTAAGTCGCTGACACCACTTCTAGATAGAAAGAAACGTGTGCACTCCCTGCATTCCCTTGCTCCGTTTCTGAATCATACTGAGGTGTGAGGCTTGCGAAGTCGCGCTATACACAAAGCTATGCCGAAATAAGCTATGCATTGATCATCATCCACAAGCTCTACATTTCAACAAAAGCCTTGATCATTTGCATATTGGCATGCGACATTGACAATTCAAGCCATGCGATCGATAACTACCAATATATAACCTATGAGATCGTCCATCTTAGAGAAGGGTGTTAAGCAAGAGAATAAATTCTCCGCCACCACAAATATATACTAAATAGAAATCAATTTAATTTGCTTGGAATGAAATTCAATGTCAGACACACATCCATTTACAAGTCCGTTCTGGGTCTGAACGAAATCGGAGACACCTTATTCCTCGTCCCGTATGTCCAATACGGAAGTGAGGTGCTCGCATATCCGGACAATCAACAAGTACTTCCGGACAAACTACCACTTTAACCCTTTATTGGTAGCTAGCCAGTGTCGGCCATCAGTAGTCGTCCATTCGATGTGAAGATCGCCGGTCTTCATCCACCGTCTTCAATGTCTTTGACTTTAGTCGTCGAAATAATTATTCAAAATGGGTTAAATCCGGTCTTTTCGATTAACTCGCGTAATTTATAATTAAAAATCAATTGCTATAAAGACACATCATACGCCTCATTCCAATTCAGAATATTCTTTTAATAAAATATTCATATTATTAGGGGGCAAGGTTCCCAATAAATTTATCAAAGATAAATCCTTTTAAATTTATTCTTAAATCTTCCTTTTAAAGATTCATTAAAACTCCAATTCGGTTTTAATATCAAAAGTCATAACTTTATGATTATTCAACTTTTAAGGAATTAAAATTATCTTTAACTGGGTTAAAGAACTAATGTCATTTAAAAACATTTTTCACGATAAACCCAAAATCGTCTTCCATTAAATACGGAATTTTCACAGAAATCAAGTCAATATATAATCGATATAAATTTTCGTACCAGACTAGTAATATAAATGGAACAACGGCAAAGCCCTTTAAATTTCATATATAGTAACAACCTTCCTTTACAGAAGCCTATCTCAATAATAATCAAATCGAATTTCTACTCAATTCCAATTTAATATATATTAAATTGGAAAACTTGACTTTGAAAAATTTCCTTCTAAATCTTAATAAAAAGATTTATAAATTCTAAATCATATTTTCACTATTAATTGGGTTGAAGAACAAATGTCGTTTAAAAGCACAGTTCACGGCAAACCAATTCACATATCATTTTATTCTAATTAATAAATATAATTTGAGTCTCTAACAATCTTAATTAAAAGATTTATTCATTAATACACGGTTTAAGAGCAGTGTTATTTAAGGCACCATTCACGACAACCCAAAATCTAATTCTTTTATTTAAGTCCAATTAAATATTAATTTATTAGAGGACTTCATTAAATCTAAATTTAAAAGATTTATTCTAGTTAATAACTGGTTCATTTCGATAAAAATATATTTTAATCTTTTGTCCATCCAAAATGGACAAAGAAATCATCATTTTATCCTACGTTGAATATTATTTTAAAATATTCATTTTTAAAAACATTCTTTATGTAAAAAGATTCTTTATATAAAATATGCTTTGTATTACTATATTCTTTATATAAAATATGCTTTATATTAAAATATTCTATATTTTAAAATAATCTTTATTAAAGGGCATTCTTTATATTAAAATATTCTTTATTAAAGGACAATCTTTATTTTAAAATATTCTTTATTTAAAAGAAATCATAAATTAGAATGCGACTCAATCAGTTACCATATAATTTTGGTTATATTGATTTCATACATCGCATGTATATGACAACAAATGATAAATAATCAGCAAACCATCCATTCAACATCCAGAGTGAAGTTCACAACTGTGTGAGCATTAAAATTAAATAATAACGCACATCGCAGCCTGTCAATACATAGATCGACATACAAATAAATATTGGGACTAGTGTATGTCAAGTATTATCCCAATACCCGTGTGGGATTTTTAGCCAACAACAGTTCATATAAATAAATAATTGGTTAATGAATTTAACCAATTTCTAATTCTGCTAACATATTGATGATAATGAACAAAACATGTTATTACATTCCTAGTGCCGATTAAAAATGTAATTTACTCGCACAATTTTCCTACATGTTTCTAATGTCTAATAAAATGTAATTTATTTATATGACATTATTGTTGATGACAAATGAAAAGATAATTTTCATTTTCTTTTATTTGTATGCAAATATTCTTTACTTTAACACATAAAGAAATAATCTTATTTGTATATGTCTTCAATGTATAACCTAACACATAAAGATGTTTTATTTTAAATTGCATACAACTTTAATGCATACATTAACACATTAAAATGTCACTTTTACTTACATACCAATTCTAAGGTGTATTGTGAGAATACAAATGATGCTTTAATTAACGTACAAACGCTAATGTATGTTTTTGCAAATAAAGATGATTCTTATGTTTGAATATAAATTCTATTATATGTTATGCAAATAAAAATGATTCTTATATTTGCATATAAATTATATTACAACAAAAAAAAAATGATACATCCATTTTGTTGAAAATCCTCTTTTTAACAAAATGAATATTTTTGTTGTAACACAAATCTATTTACCGGAAATGCTATTTGTGTTTTGACGCAATTCTATTTAACAAAAATGCTATTTGTGTTTTAACTCTTTTATTTATCAAAAATGTGATTTTTGTTTTATTCCAAATCTAATTAACAAAAATGTAATTTTTGTTTTCAACAATCATCTTTAACAAAATGTAATTTTGTTTCAACTATTATATTTTGACAAAAATAACTATTTTTGTTTAGCTAATCAATTTGGCAAAAAATGTTCATTTTGACAAAAATGTGTAATTTGATTCAACCAATCTACCTTGACAAGAATGTATATTTTGACAAAAAATATGGTTTAGTTCAACTGATCTATTTTGACAAACAATAAAGATAATGACTTTGTTTTGTTGACAAATCTATTTCAACAAAACAATAAAAGGATAACTTTGTTTTGTCGGCCATTCTAATTCAACAAAACAAATGGAAGTGACGTGTTTTGTTTTGTCGACAATTCTAATTTATCAAAAATGAATGTTTTTCTTTCAACTATACCAATTGACAAAAATGAGTGTTTTTGTTTAGTTAAACTATAATGAACAAAAATGAATGCTTTTGTATAACTATTCTTTATCGACAAAATGAATATTTTTGTTTGATTATTCCATATTGATGAAAATAAATATTTTTGTTTAGCTGTTATATACTGACAAAAATGCTAATGTTCATTTACCAATTTTAATGCGACAAATTTAAAATGGTTGTTTTGACAAATCTAATGCACCAAAAATAATAATATTTGTTTTGCTAAATCTACTACAACAAAATAGATAATGTTTGTTTTGCAAAATCTAATACAACAGAAATGATAATGTTTGTTTTGCTAAATTATTAAGCAAAGTGATAACTTTTGTTATTTTAATCTTTTTTATTCTAAACTTCTTATTCTAATCTTTTAGACACAAATGTTAAATTTGTCTCAATAACATGTTTTGACACAAATGATACCTTTTATTTCAATTTACATGTTTTGACAAAAATCTATATTTTATTTCAAAAATTATGTTTTGATAAAAAATTTATTTTTATTTCAACTAACATGTTTAACAAGAATGACTATTTTTATTTCATATAAGATGACAACAAAAATGATACTTTCAACTCTTCTATTTTTGTTGCATATAAAATGGAAATAAAAATGCAACTTTAAAATCTATTATTTTTCATTACAAGTAAAGTGGCAATAGAAATGTTATTTTAAATCTATCCTTTTTATTGTAACTAAATTGACAAATAAAATGTTACTTTAAATCCATACCTTTTATTGCATATAAAATGACAATAAAAATGTTACTTTTTAGTCTATACTTTTTATTGTATATAAAGTGACAATAAAAATGTTACTTTTAAATCTCAACTTTATTTAATTGTAACTAATTGAAAATAAAAATGAAATATGTAACGACCCAGATTTTTGACCGTTCAAATCGACAATAAACCACACATGTCGACCCAAACAAATCGCAAATGCAGGTAGTTATTAGGAAAGAAGAAAAAGAAGGAAAGAAAAAAAAGCCCAATCACAGAATCTCACAACGGAAGGACAACATATAATAAACAAATAGCAGTTTAAAAACAGTTGAAATGTATACATTGGTCATAACATACAACGATTATCAATACAGGCTTCTTCACATGGCAGCGGAAATAAATAAATATATATATAAGAAATATATACCAATCTTCGTCTTCGATCTCTAAGGCATAGTCATCTTCGGTAACTGCAAACGTCTGCTGACCCGAGTGCATTACATAAAAGAAACACAACAAACACTCGGATCATCACTAAATCATTCTCATATTAGTCAAATCAAAATACGAAATAACATCAGTATCATAGGTGCAGTAACTCAAAAGATGTTATGGGATTTTTTTCCACCTCTCAAGGATCCGTTAAACTAATACGTAGATAGTATAATATGCTATTATAGTAGTGTCTACTCAGTAAAGTATAAATACTGAAAATAGCATAAGCGGGATTACATTTTTACCCTTACACCATTTATAATACCGTATTCTATACAGTACCGTAAACCCAGCGTAAACGATGGCATCAGAGGGCACTCCATAGGTACGATACAAATCAAAATCATATGGGGCTCGATAAGGATAATATGACAAGGCATTCGAGGCAATGCCCAGGGTAGGATTCTACCAATTGCACTCCCGGACCGGTGGTAACGCATAACAGCCACTACCGCCCACCTCGGAACACACTCCCAAAAATCACAAATGGGCCCAAATCATCATCATCATCATCATCATAGTCATAGAAATAATATCGAAGAAGTGTGTCCGATCAAAGGTGCACCTCAATTCGTCATGGTATAGCTCCTGTTTTAGTCATTTCAATTCTGACCCGAAGGTCAGGGTTGTTTCGTCATTGTTCATCTCCTTCGATTCAATAATCACCTCCAAGCCATCATACTCATTCTAGATACGTCATAACGTTCACCGTTGTCAAAGTGGTATTGACACTGACAGAGAGTATGCCTTATGTCGACTCCGGTCTCTTTAACAACCAACGATTACATTTTCCACATCGGTCAGTTCTTTTACATTTCACAAAGGTTCGCTTTCATATCAAAATATCATATTTTGTTTCGAACCCATTTTATATTCAAAATAGAATATAATTTCATATCAAAATATCCCAATCATTCCCAAACCGATTATATTTCAAACCAGGACATATTCCCATATCATTATATTATACTCATATAATATTACAAATCGATCTATATTCACATAGAATATACTTCATCTCAAAATATTTCAGTTATTCCAAATCGATTTACATTCGAAACCCATTCTTATTCAAATAGAATATATATTTCCCATATCTATTCATTTCAATCCTTGGAAAATTCCATTTATATTCAAGTAGAATAAAATCTACCTTTCCATATAAAAAAATCAGTTTAAATCAACTCATATTCAAATAGAAGATAACTTTATCTCAACTCCATTTGAACCAATGGTTTAAATCCAAACACTTTCCATTTGGAAGAAAATTACAATTCAATTTTTTTTTTGAAAATAGATACTTATATAAAATCATTAGAGTATACTAAGATAATTTAAATCACTATATATATATGTACATAAATAAAGGCTTTCCTAAATAATTTTTGAATAATAATAAAAAAAATATAAGCAAATTTCACTTATAACAAAGTAGACATATAGTTTATAAAATAAAATAAAATTTTAAACCATAAATTGTTTCTCCTTCCAAATTACAACAACGCGGAATCTATATTCCAGTCTATATGATATTCACTCAATTTCCATATCTTGTTTCAAACATCGTTCAAACTAGCCTTCGATTAAGAAGATTCAATTCCATGTTCATATAGAGTTAAAACAACTCCGAGTATCATCAATTGCCTTTATTCCCAAAAATTAAATTCAATGAGAATTTATTACATTCAAATCTATGTCATTTATTTGAATAACTCCAAATCATATTCAAATCGAATAATTTCAATCATATTCAAATCCCAATTTAAAATTTTCGATTTGTTTTGGGAATTTTCCTTAACCATTTCAATACACATTCAAGGGCTGGATCTTTAAAGAAAAATATATTTATCGAGTATCGACACATTTCTTTAAATAAGACTTCCTTCGAAAGAATTTCGAATATTTAAAAATCATATAACCTACCGATGTCCGTATATAATTTTCTATCCTATGGCCAAGTGATTCTTAAGTCTAATTTATCAATATTTCAGGGATGGATCTATCATTTCAATCCAAATCAGGGTCACAAAGATTTATCATTTCACTCTGTGTTCTTAATTTATTTTATCGATAAATCCCAGGTTTATTTGATGCCCGTAACATCCAGGGTGAAAGGAATGGGATTCATCATCACATGCACATACAACATTCATCTACGGAATAAAGGAACATTTTCAAGCAGTATACGTTCAGTAACTCAATCAACCAAGGCATCCATCACACAACACTTTACTTCATGGTAAATGTTAAATCATTTCACTAATCTAAAGTGTAGAGATTTTCTAATAGAAATTTAAATTAAATTTAAATAACTAACTATTGATTTCCATTACATGTCAAGTTCAAGCAACCATTCACCAAATCAACACAACCATGCAACCAAACCTATTTCACAATTTAATTCGATAAATATGGGAATAATTCAGTATTTCGTAAGTGAGAAAATCACTCACCTTTGGGTCCTTAGTGGATCGGACATCCAATCAAAGCCCAAAATTTCACAATCTATAAACGCAACCAAATTAGTTTAAGATTGTCTGCAATCTCACCACGATCCCAATGCAACAAACCACGTCCAAATCGTTGTTAAAACGCAAAAGTTATAAGCATTTTACCAATTGAATCTCGAATATATATAAATTAATTAAATAATTTCTCACCCACTAATTCTGAAACACCCCACCTCCGTTAAGGTCTCTCACAAAGGGAATGCCTTAAATTTAGTGGAGGTTTATAGGTAAAAGCCACAGATGAACACAAGACAGATATAATTACACATATTTTAAACAGCGGAAACCAAACAGACTTTTATTTCATCAATACGTGTTCAAACAAAACCTTTCCATAATTGTCTCAAAATACTTCCATCATTACAACCCCATTACTGTCTTTATTATTAAAGAAGCATAAAACATAAATAAAGTGACAAAAATCCCCATAGTGATATCTAAAGCCATAATCCGAGCATAAGAGATCCAAACCATACATCTACGGTCTTGGAGCTTGCAAAGAGTCTGACTGAGCTGAGTATTTTCCTCCCTGTAGACTGGGGGTGGGGGGGGGGACGAAAGAAAAGAAGACGAAAAGAAAATAGAGTCAGACATAAAGCTTGAGTAAATCTAGTAACTCTTCAGTATGTGAATAAGAAAAGGGCATGATAGATATAAACTGAAAACAGGAAAGTGTCACAAGCTAAGACATGTCATTTAGAATCGAATGTACTATCGCACCCACACTATATCTCTGCACCTACTTGAGCTTATTCTAACTGGCACCCCATGCTGAGGGTGAAGTGATCCCCATTTTCTAAAGATCGGCTCCTACTCACGTAAATATGTGTCATACGGCCCCCAAGAATTGTAGATACCTATGCTGGTCCCACCATGGGGTGTATCAAGACCCATAGTGGTTGCCCCGACACAATTCTAGAAGGCATAGGTTATACTACTGGTGCCCCCAGTGCTCTGTTTGTCCGCTCCGGAGTGTGTGCACGCCCACACTCCATTAGAACCTACATTGTTGCACCCACTGCCGTCGCTTTGACCGCTTACAATCAGCCCAATAATTGTGCCCCACCCTGCCTAGTTTCAGGGTACCATGATACCTAACTTGGGTTACTGCTGAAACGGGTCCCTCGTTACTAGGGTTTTCTAGTCAAACATGTTAAGTGGTTAAGTGTCTGTGTTTACCTAACCTCACCCATCAATTCTTGTTAACATATTGAATTTGGTTAAGTGTTTATAGTTGACTTAAGCCTATCATCTGTCCTTAGCCTCTTAGAGCACCTGACCACTCACATTAGACAGATATTGCTACAGTTACTGGATGTGTCGGTCAGTTCCGGACAGGTTTACACCGTAGCTCAATCTAACCTCGGGTCTTTATTGGGCTCAATGCTTAACCACCCACATTGGATAGGTATTGTTGTGACTACTAGACAGCCGGGCGGGTCCGGGTAGGTTTACATCACAAATCAATTCAACCTCGGGTTAAGCTTACCGTGTTTTCTAAATTTACATATTTTATTACTTCTCAATTTTTTTGTAAATGTCATGTCTTTTATTCTTGGGTATAACAATTCATACCGCTTAAATGCCATTGCCGTTGGCATGTGCCAAACATGCCAACATATTTTTTTTTCATGTTTTACACCCAACGTTATTACCCCCGTTTGTACGTTCGCAACATTATAACAAATGTTGGGGTCGACACAATTCAGCCCAACTTTTAAACGTGAGAAAAGGGAAAATCAAGAACATGTAATATTTCACAATACATAATGGTGTGTGGCGCATGAACTTGCAATTTAGCGATTCAACTAACATAAATTATGGGTCATGTGAACTTGCATCCAAATCAAAGTATAACTAAGTAGGTGACATATGAAATGGCATAGTTTAGGCTTATACAAACTTGGGTTTAAACATGTTTGACTTGGCATAATGTCAACCACAAAACTAACATGTTGTATATTCACCAAAATGTCCAATTTTAACATCTAATCATATAGCCTATTTCAACATGAAACTTGCATAGTTTATGTAACCCAAATGATACTTAACATAGCTCCAATTATACTTGCAAATAAACATAAAAATGTGTTCATAGGTTTTGGGTCATGTAGGCATAAAAGGTCTCAAATCTAGAACATGTTTACATAAGCCTTAATTTAGACTTAGTGAATGTATATAGTCCATGCCATAGACATAAACATAAAGGGATCAAATTCTAGTTTTTGCCACAAACTTGCAAGTGCCATTATTTTCATATACAATTGTTCAATAGACTTGCATCAATCAATTTAGGCCACAAATTTCAATACACAAGTCATGATAGAATCATTACAATACATAGAATTTATATCATTATCATACAATAACACAATTCTATTTTCATTTACATCAAATCACGTCACAGTTTTTATTCATATTCTGAAAGGTCACTATACTTACAACGAATGTAGAATCTTGAATTCTGGATTCTGAATTCTAAAATTGAGATGCGCTCCTTTGGTTAGATTAACGTTGCGTTGATTAATTTGATTAAGCTTTAATCTTCTTCTTAATTTGATTTGTCTCTAAGCTTTTCTCTCTTGACGGCTATGCTCAATTCCTTCCTGGCAACTCGACGACTCCCATCTTATTTATTTGTGTGAATTTTTAGTTGAGACTTAGGGTGAATTTATAGATTTTTAAATTGTTTTGAGCCGTCAGATGAAGACAAGAGGAATCCAGACCATTCAAAGTTTAAAGAGCCAATCAAGAGGTGACATCTCAGCCCTAATGACACACTGAGCCACAGAAATTCGAGCCAGAGCCAGACTCAGCCAGCCAGGTCGACTCGGTAGGTCGACTGGCAGGTCGACACCCAGGTCGACACTACGGTCGACCTGGGGTGGCCAGGTCGACACCATGGTCGACCTTATGGTCGACCTAGTCTTTGGGCGGAAATTTTCCCGCCCAATCCGGTTTGAAACTGTTTTTCGAATTTCGAATTTGAAACTGAGCTGTTTGAATTTTAAATTTTATTCTGAAACTTCCGAAGGTCATAACTCCTTCATACGGAGTCAGATTCACGCAAACTTGGACTCTATCTCAAGCAGAATTCCGAGACGAACGCAATGGCGTAACCAATTTCCCTTAATTATTTTATTTAGAATTAATTACACTTTAATTTGTGAAGCTTAATGTTATAGAATTCACGGCGTGTTACATTCTGCCCCCCTTAAAAGGATTTCGTCCCCGAAATCTTTAAGTTAGGAAGAATGTATATCCTACCATCCAACAGTCCATCTACTCAACCAATAGACACAGGTGTCCACTGTCCTTAAAAGACTTCTAATGCTTCTTGATCATATGCATAGTGTGTGTACATGTCCTTATCAAATGCATAAATCAGGCGGTTTACTGATTCAGTTGACCTCCTTAATGCGAATCATGTAAGTGTCATGAATCCATTATGTATGCAAATTTTTCCTTCTCATAATTCTACATGAGTGCACAACTTATTTATACAAATGCGACAACCGTATGACGGCATATCAAGTTTCAACCATATACAAATGAGAATACATATATGCATATGCCATATGAAGTGACTGAGCCGATCTAAAACCTAGGGTGTGTGTGTATATGCATCCACGAGCAACCACTAGCAATCACTAGCAACCATTTGCAGCCATCATCCATAACATGTTTTCAAATACATGTTTGCATCCGTTTGTTTTCTACCTAAGGAGTTAGGGAAAGGACCGAGGAGATATACCTAAAAAGATAGATAAAGCATAACTTAAGGAAAAGAGAGATCAAAGATGTAACCTCAAAAAGAAGACGGTAGGCAGTGCGTATTCTATCCTCAGTTTCCCAAGTCGCGTCTTCATCGGCGCCGCTCCACTAAACTTTAACGAGTTTGACTTCGCGGTTGCGTAGATTTTTCACTTCAGTTCCTAAGATGCGGGTTGGAACTCTCTTCACAGTTGCTTCACGTTCCACTTCGGCTTCTTCTAGAATGCTAGGTTCCACTACTTCCGCAGACTCATGCAAACACTTCCGGAGGTGAGAAACATGAAAGACGTTGTGAACTTCGCCCAGTCTCTCGGGTAGCTCTAATCTATAGGCCATCTTCCCAACCTTCTCGATGATAGGAAACGGTCCTACAAATCTTGGTGCTAGCTTTCCTGCGGATCCAAAGCGAACGACGTTCCTTAAAGGAGATACCTTAAGGAAAACACTGTCCCCAACCTCAAACTCAAGGTCGGTCCTTCTTTTGTCGGCGTAGGATTTTTGTCTGTCTTGGGCTGTCTTCATTCTCCTTCGTATCAAGTCCACTTTCTCCGAAGTCTCTCGAATCATGTCCGGCCCAAGTATAAGTTTATCTGTAGACTCCCACCAACAAGTTGGTGATTTGCACGGTCTTCCATACAAGGCTTCGAAGTGTGCCATGCCTATGGTAGCGTGGTAGCTGTTGTTGTAGGCAAATTCCACTAAAGGAAGGTGATCCTCCCACGTCCCTCCAAAGTCAAGAACGCAAAGTCTTAAAAGATCCTCTAAAACTCTATTCACCCTTTCCGTCTGGCCATCGGTTTGGGGGTGATAGGCCGTGCTCAAACATAAATGTGTGCCTACAGCTTCTTGCAGACTCCGCCAAAACTCACTTGTGAAGATAGGGTCTCGATCACTAACAATGCTGGAGGGTATCCCATGGAGTCGAACTATTTCCTTGAGATAAAGAGATGCTAGAGATGCGACAGTCCTTCTACTTTTAATGGGTATAAAGTGGGCGCTTTTAATAAGCCTATCCACTATTACACAAATGCTAGTATTGCCTCTTCTTGACCTAGGCAGTCCATCAATGAAGTCCATTGAAATGTTATCCCACTTCCACTGTGGGACCTCTAAAGGATGAAGTAGTCCTCCAGGCTTCTTCTGTTCTGCCTTAAACTGTTGGCAGGTCATGCACTTAGAAACGAAATCTGCCACGTCCTTCTTCATGCCACTCCAAAATAAAGTCCTTTTTATATCCTTGTACATCTTATCACCGCCAGTGTGTATAGTCATCTTGGAATGATGCACTTCCTTGATAACCTTCTTTGTCAACTCCCTTGCTTGTGGGATGCATAATCTTCCATCTTGCCTCAACCAACCCTTATCATCGATGACGTATCTACTAAGGTAACTAGAAGTCTCACCCCTAATAAGTTTATCAATCACATCAACAAGCTGAGGGTCTTCACGTTGTGCAGCCCTTATTGAGTCCAAGAGAGTAGGGCATACTCTGAGAGATGCTAACAAACCTGGTACAAAATCAGAGGAGGGCCTAAAGTTAAAACTGGCTATATTCTCCAAGCTTTGCCTCTCTACAAAGAGCGGGCTTAAGGTCAGTTTCTTTCGGTTCAACGCGTCTGCTACTACGTTGCCTTTTCCGGGAGTATACGAAATTTCAAAATCATACGAGGCAAGAAACTCCATCCATCTTTGCTGCCTCAAGTTAAGATCCTTCTGCGAGAAGAGATATTTGAACGATTTATGGTCAGTGTATAACTCGGACTTCTCACCTAGGAGATAATGGCGCCAAGACTTAAGCGCAAAGACGATGGCGGCTAACTCAAGATCGTGAGTTGGGTAGTTCTTTTCATGAACTTTCAATTGTCTTGCGCCATAACCTACTACCCTTCCTTCTTGCATTAGAACGACGCCTAGTCCCGTTCCACATGCACCTGTGTATACGGTGAACATTTTGCTTCCGTTAGGCAGAGTTAGAACTGGAGCTGTTGTAAGAGCCCATTTTAATCATTGGAAAGCAAACTCGCAGTCAAAATCCAAGTGAACGCCAGATTCTTCTTTGTTATCCTTGTGAGTGGGGCTGAGATTTTTGCGAAATTCCTAATAAACTTTCGGTGAAAACCGGCTAGCCCAAGAAAGCTTCAGACTTCGATTGCATTTCTTGGTGTCTTCCAATCTTGGACTGCCACTACTTTCGCGGGGCCCACAGCCAACCCTTCTTTGGACACTACATGTCCAAGAAATCTTACCTCCTTTCTCCAAAAGTGGCACTTGGAGAATTTGGCTTTTAGCTGATGTGCACGGAGAGTATCCACGATTTCTTTCAGATGCTAAGCATGTTCTTCCTCATTCTTTGAGAAGATTAAGATATCATCTACGAAGACAACCACGAATTTGTTGAGGAATTCTCTGAACACTCGGCTCATTCGGTCTACGAAATAAGCAGGTGCATTTGTCAAGCCGAAAGGCATGACAAGCCACTCGAAGAAACCGTCTGGGGTTCTGAATGCCATTTTATCAATGCTGTCTTCAGCTACTTTTAGCTGATGGTACCCAGTTGCCAGATCAAGTTGGGAGAAGACCGACTCTCCTACAAGCTGATCAAACAAATCGTCAATTCGGGGAAGGGGTGCCTATTTTTCTTGGTCAATTTGTTTAACTCCCTATAGTCGACGCAAAGGCGAAGCGGACCGTCTGCTTTGGTTGCGAACACCACTGGAGCACCCCTTTTCGAAATGCTCCGTCTAATGAACCCTTTTTCGAGAAGTTCTTTAACCAACTTACTGAGCTACTTTCTCTCCTTTGGAGCCATGTGTCTGACAGGTAAAGCTACAAGCTTTGCATTATCCACAAGATATATGCGGAAGTCTATTTCCCGCCTCGGAGGTAAGCCTTTCACCTCCTCAAAGACATCCGAATATTCCCAGACTACTCTAACTGATTGCAAATTCTCATCAGAAGCATCAAGCGACTCTAGATAACTAAGCATAACAGCATTCAAGGGATTAGAAGAAATTTCTAGAGTGTTACCAAGCCGAGTCAAGAGTCAAACTACTCTTTTCTCACAATCAAGGATGGCACCATTACTGGATAACTAGTCCATGCCTAAGATCAAACCATATCCCGAGAAGCCCAAAACAAAGGCATTACAACTAAGTTCAACGCTAAGAATAGAGATTTTTAAACCCAAACAAACCATTGACAAGTAAGCGGAGCCCCCAATTGGATTTGAAACTACTAAGGGATCTTCTACCATACTAGTGTCTAGATGCAGAGATTCTACTAAGGCAGATGAAATAAAAGAGTGTGATGCGCCAGAGTCAAAAAGTATGTGAACTGGATGATCATAAAGATAGACTACACTTTCTACAGAAATATTACTACCTCTTTCCTGCGGAGGTACCACTAGCGCATGAATCTGACCCCCTGAAGTGGATCTGGCTTTCTGTCCCTTCCCTTTCTTCTTTGGGCAGTCCTTAGCTTGGTGCCCAATCTCTCCACAATGGAAGCAACCACCCATCTTCGCTTTCCTTTTTCGGTAGTCTTTTGATATATGTCCCACAATGCCACAAAAATTGCACCTTCTCCTCTCACGGGGCTTATTGTTCTTCCCTCCTTTCTTGAAGTCTGTTTTCTTTGCTTGTAGACCCTCTTTCTTCTCTTCCACCTTAGTCTCTTTCTTGCCGTGGTCTTCCTCGTGTAGCAACGCCATGTCCACCAAGCTTTCATAAGTCGCTCTCGTGGATACATGGGTCATAGCAAGGCTGTGTAGAGGCTCATTCAAACCTTTGACGAAGGGAAGCGCCTTATTGTGTTGGGTGTTTACTAAGTCCAGCCCAAATCTAGCCAGTTGATTAAACTGATTAACGTACTCCCTGATTGTCACACTTCCCTGTTTCAGAGTTAGGAACTTCTCCATTTGCAGTCTTCTTTCAGCTTGGGAGAGGAATTTCATCTCAAACCTTGTCCTGAAGTCTTCCCATGTTTCCACCGCCCTCTGAGCATTGGTAATTTCTCACCAATAGGAAGCTTCATCTTTAAGCAACCACCCTGCTAGCTGTATCTTTTGCTTATCATCCACTCCGAAGATGACAAACAGATCCTCGGTCTCTTTTAGCCAGTTTCTTGCTCCTACAAAGGACTCTGTTCCATAAAAGTCTTTTCCACCCATAGCCTTGAAGTCTCTACATGTTTTTGCGAAGGCACTTCCACGAGGAGGAGGAGGAGGAACCGCGACCACTGGAGGAGGGATGTCTGCTGGGCCCGCGGCATTGGCCCTTGCTTCTAAGTACCTCCTAAACCAGCTAGGTATCGGTACTCCTTCTGGAAGGTTAAGGTCTCCAGACATGCTGAAACAGAAAGGAAAGATTCAAAATGAAGGATAGAGAGAGATAGATAGGGCACATGGCTTTGGGGGATTTTGTCTTTTTATAAATATAACACTTTTTCTTGAAAAATGCTTCTTTAAACTTTCTTTTGAAAACAATTTCAAAAACTTTTATCTAGTCTAGTAAACCTATGCTCTGATACTAAGTGAAACACCCCACCTCCGTTAAGGTCTCTCACAAAGGGAATCCCTTAAATTTAGTGGAGGTTTATAAGTAAAAGCCACAGATAAACACAAGACATATATAATTACACATATTTTAAACAGCGGAAACCAAACAGACTTTTATTTCATCAATACGTGTTCAAATAAAACCTTTCCATAATTGTCTCAAAATACTTCCGTCATTACAACCCCATTATTGTCTTGATTATTAAAGAAGCATAAAACATAAATAAAGTAACAAAAATCCCCATAGTGATATCCAAAGCCATAATCCGAGCAAAAGATGTCCAAACCATACATCTACGGTCTTGGAGCTTGCAAAAAGTCTGACTAAGCTGAGTTGTTTCCTCCCTGTGGACCTGGGGGGGGGGGGGACGAAAGAAAAGAAGATGAAAAGAAAATAGAGTCAGACATAAAGCCTGAGTAAATCTAGTAACTCTTCAGTATGTGAATAAGAAAAGGGCATGATAGATATAAACTGAAAATAGGAAAGTGTCACAAGCTAAGACAGTGTCGTTTAGAATCGAATGTACTATCGCACCCACACTATATCTCTTCACCTACTTGAGCTTATTCTAACTGGCACCCCATGCTGAGGGTGAAGTGATCCCCATTTTCTAAAGATCGGCTCCTACTTGCGTAAACATGTGTCATACGGCCCCCAAGAATTGTAGATACCTATGCTGGTCCCACCATGGGGTGTATCAAGACTCATGACGGCGGCCCCGACACAATTCTAGAAGGCATACGTTATACTACTGGTGCCCCCAGTGCCCTGTTTGTCTGCTCCAAAGTATGTTCACGCCCGCACCCCGTTAGAACCTACACTGTTGCACCCACCGTCGTCCTTTGACCGCTTACAATCAACCTAGTAATCGTGCCCCACCCTGCCTAGTTTCAGGGTACCACGATACCTAACTTGGGTTACTGCTGAAACAGGTCCCTCGTTAGTAGAGTTTTCTAGTCAAACATGTTAAGTGGTTAAGTATCTGTGTTTACCTAACCTTACCCATCAGTTCTTGTTAACATATTGAATTTGGTTACGTGTTTATAGTTGACTTAACCCTACCATCTGTCCTTAGCCGCTTAGATCACCTGACCACTCACATTAGACAGATATTGCTACGGTTACTGGATGTGCCGGTCGGTTCCGGGCAGATTTACACCGTAGCTCAGTCTAACCTCGGGTCTTTATTGGGCTCAATGATTAACCACCCACATTGGATAGGTATTGTTGTGACTACTGGACAACCGGGCGGGTACGGGCAGGTTTACGTCACAACTCAATCCAACCTCAGGTTAAGAATACCGTGTTTTCTAAATTTACATATTTTATTACTTCTCGATTTTTATGTAAATGTCATGTCCTTTATTCTTAGGTATAACAATTCATACAGCTTAAATATCATTGTCGTTGGCATGTGCCAAACATAGCAACATAATTTTTTTTTCGTGTTTTACAGCCAACGTTATTATCCCCGTTCGTACGTTCGCAACATTACAACAAATGTTGGGCTCGACACAATTCAGCCTAACTTTTAAACGTGAGAAAAGGGGAAATCAAGAACATGTAATATTTCACAATACATAAAGGTGTGTGGCGCATGAACTTGCAATTTAGCGATTCAACTAACATAAATTATGGGTCATGTGGACTTGCATCCAAATCAAAGTATAACTAAGTAGGTGACATATGAAATGGCATAGTTTAGGCTTATACAAACTTGGGTTTAAACATGTTTGACTTGGCATAATGTCAACCACAAAACTAACATGTTTTATATTCTCCAAAATGTCCAATTTTATCATCTAATCATATAGCCTATTTCAACATGAAACTTGCATAGTTTATGTAACCCAAACGATACTTAACATAGCTCCAATTATACTTGCAAATAAACATAAAAATTTGTTCATAGGTTTTGGGTCATGTAGGCATAAAAGGTCTCAAATCTAGAACATGTTTACATAAGCCTTAATTTAGACTTAGTGAAAGTATATAGTCCATGCCATAGACATAAACATAAAGGGATCAAATTCTAGTTTTTTCCACAAACTTGCAAGTGCCATTATTTTCATATACAATTGTTCAATAGACTTGCATCAATCAATTTAGGCCACAAATTTCAATACACAAGTCATGACAGAATCATTACAATACACAGAATTTATATCATTATCATACAATAACACAATTCTATTTTCATTTACATCAAATCACGTCACATTTTTTATTCATATTCTGAAAGGTCACTATACTTACAACGAAAGCAGAATCTTGAATTCTGGATTCTGAATTCTGAAATTGAGATGCGCTCCTTTGGGTAGATTAACGTTGCATTGATTAATTTGATTAAGCTTTAATCTTCTTCTTAATTTGATTCGTCTCTAAGCTTTTCTCTCTTGATGGCTATGCTTAATTCCTTCCTGGCAGCATGACAACTCCCATCTTATTTTTTTGTGTGAATTTTTAGTTGATACTTAGGGTGTATTTATAGATTTTTAAATTGTTTTGAGCCGTCAGATAATGACAGGAGGAATCCAGACCTTTCAAAGTTCAAAGAGCCAATCAAGAGGTGACATGTCAGCCCTAATGACACACCTAGACACATAAATTCGAGCCAGAGCTAGACCCAGCCAGCCAGGTCGACCAGGTAGGTCGACTGGCAGATCGACACCCAGGTCGACACTATGGTCGACCTGGGGTGGCCAGGTTGACACCATGGTCGACCCTATGGTCGACCTAGTCTATGGGAGGGAATTTTCCTGCCTAGCCCAATTTGAACCTTTTTTTTGAATTTCGAATTTGAAACCGAGCTATTTGAATTTTAAATTTTATTCTGAAACTTCCGAAGGTCATAACTCCTTCATACTGAGTCCGATTCACGCAAACTTGGACTCTACCTCAAGCAGAATTCCGAGACGAACGCAATGGCGTAACCCATTTCCCATAATTCTTTCATTTAGAATTAATTACACTTTAATTTGTGAAGCTTAATGTTATAGAATTCACGGGGTGTTACAAATTCACAGCCACGTCAGCAGGCCTTCTTCTAGTTCTTCCCGCTCCCGAACCATTCAGATACATTACCTATCGTGAAACCCATTCCATACGCCACCATTGACCGCCAATTGCTCTCGACTCCGGCTATTTCAAGACCTACAACCACCACCAAATCGAAGCTCATGCCGAGCCGATTCTACCGTGCCAAAGTTGTCATCTCCGGTCATCCACATTGCCTCCGGCGACGTCAGCACCAATCGAAGAACCAACCCAAAAAACCCAGATTCCCAGTGCTATACTCAGCAATAAATCACACGAATACCGCCGTTACACTCGTATCAACCTTCTCTTCGAAACCCATATCCCCGATTCTCTGATTAAGCCCAGAATCAAAAACACCTAAAATTACACCTTAGGGTTTCAAAACTGCAAGTTTGACCATCAATTTCTGACCAAACGACGTATTGTATGCGACAACAAATCGTAGATCTGAGTTCTACCAGTTGAGAGCTTCGATTTGATATACAATTAGATGGGTTTTGAGTAGATTTGATTTTTGAAGTTGAAATTTTATTTGAATTAGGGTTTGCAAATATTGGTTCTTCCATTAGAGAAAATTTTCTGATGGAAGAATGATACGTATAATGAATGGGCTAATGGGGTTAGTAATAAATTAATATCCATGGACTAAGTTTAATAAGAGAAACAACAATTATCATATTCCATTGATTCCATTTGCGTTTTCTCCTGTACGGCCAAACGACAAGTCTAATTACAATGAAATTTGGAAGTCAACAAAAACTCACCGTTTCGAATCTGATGGAACTGGTTTCATTGGATTCCGAGACAGTTGTTGAAATGGTTAAATTTCAAAGTTAAATAAATAAATGAATAAAATATTCAAATATTCATAATTGTTTTAATTCAAATTAAAATATTTATAAATTCCCTTTTAATCCAATTATGACTTAACAAATTTTATAAATAAATTTCACACATTTTTTAATCTAAATTTGAATATTTGAATTTAGGTTTGACTTTCAGTTATTATTACCCAACTTAGAATTCTCCATTTGCCAATTAAATTTGAATTTCCATTTTAAACTAAATAGCTCAAGTCATTAAAATAGATAAAATATGAATTTCCAAATTTCACCCATTCTACGTATAAACTAAATTTAAAATCTATTTATACTTCATTCAAATAATCATCATCATTATAATCAACTAAATTTGATTTTTATCTAATATTATTCTATTTTATCTCTTTAAAATTGAATATTAAATATACAGAAAATATGGGATGTTACATTCTCCCCCACTTAAGATCTTTTCGTCCTCGAAAAGAGAACGAAATATGATATAAACCATATTCATACCCAAACCATACTTATAAAATAATATTTATAAAATAAGTATATAATTGTAAAACCCCATAGATTTTCTAATTCCCGAATTCATAGAAAATTTCGGCAGCATCTCCTTTGTACGGAGAGGTCCGGAAAATCATAACATATATAAAATCCCAATATACATCTCATCATTCGATGAGGCATCCCAAAAATGGGGAAAACACCATATATATGTAACTACCAAACTATAGAACAACATACATACCTTCTTAGCATTTATTTGCATTTTTATTTACCTTAGCATTTAGCCTTTAGCGCAAGCGAGCTCCGTAGCGTAGCGCGACTTCCTTACACTTGCTACATACTCACATACACATAAGAATCAAGATATATACAATATATAGCAATTGTATACAACTACACAACATATATCAACATTTCAACTACAAAACAATCATGTTAACAACAGGCCAGTGAACAGATGGGGTATTATCGACCCTTAGATGATGGAATTTGACTAAGACACACGCAAAATTTGTTGCATTCGTTTCAGGCTTTCTGAATTGTCCGGATTCGTCAAATTCTGAAAATCCATTTGAAAGTTATGACTGTTTCAATAAAACCAAACGCTTCAGCCCGTACCCTGAAAATGCAGGTCTGAAATGTTCTATCCACTTTTTAGCCATCTAAACATTAGAATTTGACTCGGCATATTAAGAGAAAGTTTTATTTTATATTCTGGCCTTTCCGAATTGTAATCGCATATCAAAATCCGACGCTCAATTAGGATGTTATGGTCAAAACAATATGCATATATGCTTCGGTTTTTCATTTCCTGCACATAGCACTACGTCTAAAACATGGATTTCGACCTAATAACATGAGAATTTCGACGTGTCGCTATATTCGAATGTCTTAGTTCTGATTCTAAGGTTTCCGAAAAGTCCAAAATCATCGAATTCCGATCGTCCATTCAAAAGTTACGACTATTTTACTTCAGCTTATCAGATATTTCAGATTTTGGCATAAACATTGATAAATTCCATTTCAAGTTCAAACTTTCCGATTTGAAAATTTAAGCCAAGCTTAACCATCTAAATAAATCATCATTCCATTATATTCGAGTATTGTTTACCCTTTATCGCTTAAGTATACTCACATTCATTTTACTTTTATTAAGCAAATTTCATTTTATCTATTCATATTATGCCATCGTCTATCTTACTCAAGTTCATTTCAACTTATTCATTTCAGTTGTTCTTATTCGCTCATTGAATCATTTACCTGTACATTTACTTCATAATCCAAGAAATGAAATTTTCATTCAATCGCTTACTTTATCTAATATAATTTCCATTCGTTACTTGTTCAATTTCAAGTTTAAATCACCATTAAGACTTGGATTCACTTTAACTTTTCCAACTAACTCAACTATATTCAATCCTCAATTCATTAACCTTGGTTGATTACCCAGTTTTCATTTCATATTCTTGTTTATTCATCCATATGTATCAGATATCGTTCGTTTTATCTGTATTTGATTAGCCCTTTCCACATGAATAAATTTCGATTTTTCATTCTAATTATATGTGTTCATTCTCACTTCATTTCATTCTCTTATCTTTAATTCCGAATCGACTCAAGCCTACTTCCCTTAAGTCTATTTCCGTTCGGCTTAGTTTATTAACCTACATTAAGTTACCTTAAATCCAAGTGCCTTCAAATATCTCACTTACCAAATTCAGCTTTATCCAAATTCTTATTTAATTTCATTAACACAGGGTTTGTTTAACTTGCCTTTTTCCTCTTTCTATAATTCCACTTTATCAAAAAAATTCTCATTCCATTTATTAAGTTCCAAATTTCGAGGATCATTATCAAACATCAAACTCTTTCTATTTTAATACTAATTCAAATCTATTTATCATTTTCGAACTAGCTTGATTCGATTTCATTCGTTAAGCTCAAATTACGTTGAACCCCATTTCCTTTCTACACTCGATATTGTTCTTACCATTTATTTATCCAATTAGATTCTATTCCCACTTAAAGTTTATTCTCCTAATTCAAGTTATTTATTCGACTCTAGAATCCTGAATCGAGTTAAGGACGGTTTATGTATAGCTCAAATGTTCCTCAACTCTTACTATTCGATTTCTAAGTTAAATTTATTCTACTCAATTCCTTTACTCAACTAAATATATTTTCTCGATTTCCTAATCTAACTTTATTTAACTTGACTAACTTAATACCTTATTAATTAGCAAATTTATTTGCATAGCAAATTTTTTTAATTTATTTTACTTTCATTGGATTTCGTTTCTTGGTTAATTTCAACTTTATCGAACACTTATATCGACTATTTGGAATTCTCTTAAACTCTATTATTGCTCAGTCTTAAGTACTCCAATGCTCATTTATCTTCTTTTAATACTTAATTTAATTTCATGGTTCCAAAGTCAAAATTCCAATGAATCGAGTACTAAATCCTAAATCATTATCATTAGTTAAGACAACTCAAGGCGCTTGATTCCGGGCTTTATAACCCAAGTTTAAAATAACATACCATATGAAATTTCAAATCCACACTTTTAATTTAAGAAAGAAATTTAAATCCTGGTTTTAAATTTAAATTCAACTTTAAATATCGTATACTAAAACCTTTGTATAAAATTTTATGCTATATGGAAATTCAATTCAAAAATCCTTTCAAACTAGTTAGGAAAGTACGTAGTGGTCTCCCCCACTTAGACGCTTCAGAATAAATGTCGATAATGCTTGCACTCATTACCGAATTCATGTCTGATGTTCGAGGGTTTTCACTCATTTCGTTAAAGATTCTTTTGAAAACTATTTCCAAAACTATTCCTTATAATACGATATTTTTCCCAAACTTAGAAAACTACTTCTAAAGCCTCCCAGAATCAAGTTTTCAAGTCCATTTCTATTTTATCGTAAGCATTATTATGTAACTAATTATGCTTAAGAGATTTCATTCTCGAATATTTATAAAACTAGCTAATTTTTCTTATTAAATTTATTATCGAATCAACTGTAATAGGTATTAACTTAATATTATTACCTACTATTGACCAATTCTTATACACTTAAAACCACTAATGGTATATATATAATATAAAATATAATCGAAACCATATTATGTCAATTCATTCCATTCAATTATTTAGGAATTCCTATCGATTCTATGGTGTCCCATATATCGACCAGAACCCATAAATATTCAACGGAATAAGTCAACACAACATAAATAATTTTATATCAAAATACAAGTACGCTCTCTAGTATATACCCTCAAACTCATTCTAGGGCATTACTAACCCCATCTTTAATGAGTTTATTCCCAACAGAGCCAAGGTTATCGCTAACCATCGCTCTGATACGAAATGTAACGACCCAGATTTTTGACCGTTCAAATCGATAATAAACCACACATGTCGACCCAAACAAATCGCAAATGTAGGTAGTTATTAGGAAAGAAGAAAAAGAAGGAAAGAAAAAAAAACCCAATCACAAAATCTCACAGCGGAAGGACAACATATAATAAACAAATAGCAGTTTAAAAGCAGTTGAAATGTATACATTGGTCATAACATACAACGATTATCAGAGTTATACATATACAGGCTTCATCACATGGCAGCGGAAATAAATATATTTATAAGAAATATATACCAATCTTCGTCTTCGATCTCCAAGGCACAGTCATCTTCGGTAATTGCAAATGTCTGCTGACCCGAGCGCATTACATAAAAGAAACACAACAAACACTCGGATCATCACTAAATCATTCTCATATTAGTCAAATCAAAATACGAAATAACATCAGTATCATAGGTGCACTAACTCAAGAGATGTTACGGGATTTTTTTTTCCATCTCTCAAGGATCCGTTAAACTAATACATAGATAGTATAATATGCTATTATAATAGTGTCTACTCAGTAAAGTATAAATACTGAAAATAGCGTAAGCGGGATTACATTTTTGCCCTTACACCGTTTATAATACCGTATTCTATACAGTACCGTAAACCCACCGTAAACGATGGCATTAGAGGGCACTCCATAGGTACAATACAAATCAAAATCGTATGGGGGCTCAATAAGGATAATATGACAAGGCACTCGAGGCAGTGCCCAGGGTAGGATTCTACCAATTGCACTCCCGGACCGGTGGTAACGTGTAACACCCCGCGTATTCTATAACGGTGAAATTCACAAATTGAAGTATAACTAATTTCAAATCAAAGAATTAAGGGAAAGGGATACGCCATTGCGTTCGTCTCGGAATTCTGCCAGAGATAGAGTCCGAGTTTGCGTAAAACGGATATCGTATGAAGAAGATATGGACGAACGAAGTTGGGCGAAAAACCAGAAAATGGGTCAGAATGCACTGGCGCACTTGGGAAGTACGCCAGAACAAAAATGAACTGGCTCACTTGGGAAGTGCGCCAGTACATTTTTAGCCTGGCGCACCTGCCAAGTGCGCCCAGGTCAGAAGGACCTGCTGGTCAGGTCTTGGCTGGCCTGATCAGGGCCTGGTCAAATTTCTGAGCCTTGCCTTGTTACTAGGGCTTGGTGTCAGCTCCTGATTGGCCTCTCCTTCAAACGAACGACTATTATTGAATCAAGCTCCATCGACGGTCTAAATCAACTTGCAAACACTATAAAAAGGACCTAAGACTAACCCTAAATCATACTATTTCATTTTAGCCTCAGGCCGCCGCCATTAAACCTAGAGCTCTAAATTAAAAATACGAAGAACAAAATTATAGAAGACGAAGGACGATTCTTGAAGGCTACAACTAGAAGCTACAACAACTACGATGCTTTAGACAACGAATTTGGGGCTATTTGATTTGGGATTTTTATTTGGATTATTTGCTTCATATTTTATGTTCTATGTTACTTTTTAGGCAAAAACGCTAAAACAATATGGACATGCCATGAATTGAAACCGGATTTAGGAACTATTGTTAATCCATGTTTATATTATTTAACTTTGAATTATAATTTGGGAATATTGCTATGGCAACGTTGCAAGTTAAACTTGTCATGATTTTGATGTTGTTATGAATCAATTGGGCTTAATTGTTTGGCAAGTTGGACTAACATGTCCATGGAATCACTATGTTTATTGAAATCTTTATGTTGATTAAACCATGCCTATGATGCTAATTAAACCATGTCTATGACTGTTGATGGAACTATGCCTGTGATGTTAATATACCTATCATGATTAATGAAAAATTGGGAATTGCTAGGTTATGATGAAAAGTTGGAATCCTTATGTTTATAATGTTAGATGAGAATCATTATGTTAAAAATGCTAAATTGGAATCATTATGTTTATAATGTTAGATGAGAATCATTATGTTAAAAATGCTAAATTGGAATCATTATGTCTATAATGTTAGATGAGAATCATTATGTTAAAAATGCTAAATTGGAATCCACTATGCCTTTTAGGATCACTATGCCTTTAATGTTTCATGTTTGTAATAAAATAATTATTATGCCCGCAATGATTATTATGCCTATGATGTAAAGTTGAAATCATCATGTTAAACTGAGTTGGAACCATTACTATGCCAAGTTATCATCATGCTAGTATTGAAACCATGTGATATGTTATAGCCTGTTTATTATGCAAGTGATGTTGGAATTGTCACATATGCCTATCACATGTTTGGTGTTATTCCCCTTTATCTCTTGAATTGTTTATGCTTGTGAACGAAGTATGTTTATATACGTTGGGGATATGATTGGGTAGAATAGGCAAAACTTGAATTAATTATAATCATAAACCGTGAAATTTGGCATAAGTAGAACATGAAATATGGCAAGAAAACTTGACTTGAACATGCCATAACTTGACTTGAAACATGCCTTAGTTGGGCACGAAGTTGACATATGAACAAGATGGGGAAATAGCACGAATCTGCTAAGAACATGGGCATGACTTTAGAAAACAAGAAAGTGGCCAACTCGAGGTTGGGTTTAGTTTGTAGTGTAAATCTGCCCGGAACCGCCCGACAAATCTAGTTGCTACAAACAATAGGATCCAATGTGGGTAGTTGGTCACATCGCGCTTGAAACCCGAGGTTGGGTTGAGTTCGTAGCGTAAACCTGCCCGGAGCCGCCCGGCAAATCCAGTGGCTACGAACAACAGGATCCAATGTGAGTGGTTCGGTGCATTAACGAATCAATTAATGCCAATTAGGGTTAAGTCATGAACATGAAAAGACAACTTAACCAACTTGAACACGATTTGTAGGGCTAAGTCATGACCTGGAAATGACAACACTTAGCCAACTTGACATGACACGTAGGCGGGTTAAGTCACGAACTGAAATGACATACTTAACCACCTTGACATGACTAGACTGGAAAAGGATTAAGTCACGAATTACATGACTTAATCTGTTAGGCGGGTTAGGTCACGAATTACATGACCTAATCTGTTAGGCGAAACCCTAGACACGACCCTTTTTAGTAGTAACCCTCTAGATGTATCAAGGTACCCTGGGGCTATGCCGGGTGGGGCACGATTACTGGGCTGATTGTAAGAGGTGAACGACTGCAGTGGGGTACGCCAGTGTAGGTTCGGTGGACTACGGTCGTGCGCGTATTCCGGGGCAGACACTGGGTATCAGTAGATTTATCTGTGCATCTTGAATTGTGTCAGGGGTTGACACCCTAGGGCTGATACACCCGAAGGTGGACCCAGCACAGGTGACTACACTCGTGATTAGCCGTATGACACAGACACTTGACGAGCTAGAACTTGTTGGGAGCCGATCGACTAGATAAGCGCTCCGTAGGACACCGTACTTGGGTCAGACCCCGTTTCTGGGTCATTTCATGATATTGGGCCATGGGATTTATTTCGTGATTAACTTGTGACCCGGGCTTAGCATACTAGTACGGTCGATGCAACAAATCTTGAACATATGATGCTTTATTTGATTTGTCTTGACTTATCATGATCACCTTAGTCTATCTTGTCAACCTTGACCCCATTCTTAAGTTTAGTTCCAGTTCATACATGACATGTTGTTTTAAAACCGTTTTTACAGTCATTAGGACTTACTCAGTCTTTATGACTGACCCTTTTCCTTTCGCCTCTTTTTCTTTTGTTCCCCCCTCCCTCCCCCCCCCCCCCCCCCGAGGTTCTCAGGGAGGGAATACCGCAGCTTGACCAGTTTTCACATCCAGCTTGAAGAGAAAGAATGTATTGCTTGGATCTTTTCCGTTTTGGACTATGGCTTTGGACAGCAATTAGGGGACTTTTGCAGTTTATTTTTTTTCTTTATGCTTCTTTAAATAATGTAATAAAGACTGTTATGATTTTGGAAGTATTGTAAGACAATTATGGCATGGTTGTAACACGTATTTTGATGAAGTAAAAGTTGTTGTTTTCCACGGTTCAAAAATATGTGTTATTATATCTGTCTTGTATATTTGTGACTTATACCTATAAATCTCCACCAAAATTAGGGCATTCTCCTTGAGAGTGACACTAACGGAGGTGGGGTGTTTCATAACGCATAGCAACCACTACCGACCACCTCGGAACACACTCCTAAAAATCACAAATGGGCGCAAATCAACATCATCATCATCATAGTCATAGAAATAATATCGAAGAAGTGTGTCCGGTCAAAGGTGCTACCTCAATTAGTCACGGTAGAGCTCCTATTTTACTCATTTCACTTCTGACCCGAAGGTCAGGGCTGTTTCGTCATCGTTCATCTCCTTAGATTCAATAATCGCCTCCAAGCCATCATACTCATTCTGTATACGTCATAACATTCACAGTTGTCAAAGTGGTATCGATACTGACAGTGAGTATGCCTTTTGTCGACTCCGGTCTTTTAACAACCAACGATTACATTTTCCACATCGGTCGGTTCTTTTACATTTCACAAAGGTTCGCTTTCATATCAAAATATCATATTTTGTTTCGAACCCATTTTATATTCAAAATAGAATATAATTTCATATCAAAATATCCCAATCATTCCCAAACCGATTATATTTCAAACCAGGACATATTCCCATATCATTATATTATACTCATATAATATTACAAATCGATCTATATTCACATAGAATATACTTCATCTCAAAATATTTCAGTTATTCCAAATCGATTTACATTCGAAACCCATTCATATTCAAATAGAATATATATTTCCCATATCCATTCATTTCAATCCTTGGAAAATCCCATTTATATTCAAGTAGAATAAAATCTACCTTTCCATATAAAAAAATCGGTTTAAATCAATTCATATTCAAATAGTAGATAACTTTATCTCAACTCCATTTGAACCAACGGTTTAAATCCAAACACTTTCCGTTCGGAAGAAAATTAAAATTCAAAAAAAAAATTGAAAATAGATACTTATAAATAAAACTTTATATATAAAATTTATTTATATAAAATCATTAGAGTATACTAAGATTATTTAAATCACTATATATATATGTACATAAATAAAGGCTTTCCTAAATAATTTTTGAATTATATATATATATATACATATAAGCAAACTTCACTTATAACAAAGTAGATATATAGTTTATAAAATAAAATAAAATAAAATTTTAAACCATAAATTGTTTCTCCTTCCGAATTACAACAACGCGAAATCTATATTCTAGTCTATATGAAATTCATTCAATTTCCATATCTCGTTTCAAACACCGTTCAAGCTAGCCTTCGATTAAAAAGATTTAATTCCCTGTTCATATAGAGTTAAAACAACTCCGAGTACCATCAATTACCTTTATTCCCAAAAATTAAATTCAGTGAGAATTTATTACATTCAAATCTATGTCATTTATTTGAATAACTCCAAATCATATTCAAATCGAATAATTTCAATCATATTCTAATCCCAATTTAAAATTTTTGATTTGTTTTGGGAAAATTTCCTTAACCATTTCAATACACATTTAAGGGCTGGATCTTTAAAGAAAAATATATTTATCGAGTATCGACACATTTCTTTAAATAAAACTTCCTTCGAAAGAATTTCAAGTATTTAAAAATCATTTAACCAACCGATGTCCGTATATAATTTTCTATCCTATGGCCAAGTGATTCTTAAGTCTAATTTCTCGATATTTCAGGGATGGATCTATCATTTCAATCCAAATCAGGGTCACAATGATTTATCATTTCACTCTGTGTTCTTAATTTATTTTATCGATAAATCCCGGGTTTATTTGATGCCCGTAACATCCAGGGTGAAAGGAATGGGATTCATCATCACATGCACATACAACATTCATCTACTGAATAAATGAACATTTTCAAGCAGTATACATTCAGTAATTCAATCAACTAAGGCATCCATCACACAACTCTTTATTTCGTGGTAAATATTAAATCATTTCACTAATCTAAAGTGTAGAGATTTTCTAATAGAAATTTAAATTAAATTTAAATAACTAACTATCGATTTCCATTGCATGTCAAGTTCAAGCAATCATTCACCAAATCAACACAACCATGCAACCAAACTTATTTCACAATTTAATTCGATAAATATGGGAATAATTCAGTATTTCGTAAGTGAGAAAATCACTACCTTTGGGTCCTTAGTGGATCGGACGTCCAATCGAAGCCCAAAATTTCACAGTCTCTAAACGCAACCAAACTAGTCTCAGATCGTCCGCAATCTCGCCACGATCCCAATGCAACAAATCGCGTCCAAATCCGAGTTAAAATGCAAAAGTTATAAGCATTTTACCAATTGAATCTCGAATATATATATAAATTAATTAAATAATTTCTCACCCACTAATTCACTGCCACGTCAGTAGGCCTTCTTCACCTTCTTCCCGCTCCCGAACCATTCAGCTATAGTACCTATCGTGAAACCCATTCCATACGCTACCTTTGACTGCCAATTTCTCTCGACTCCGGCTATTTCAAGACCTGCAACCACCACCAAATCGAAGCACATGCCGAGCCGCTTCTACCGTGCCAATATTGCCATCTCCGGTCACCCACGCTGCCTCCGGCGACGTCAGCACCAATCGAAGAACCAACCCTAAAAACTCAGATTCCCGGCACTATACTCAGCAATAAATCACACGAATACCGCCGTTACACTCGTATCAACCTTCTCTTCGAAACCCATATCCCCAATTCTCTAATTTAGCCCAGAATCGAAACCCCCAAAATTACACCTTAGGGTTTCAAAACTGCAAGTTTGACCATCAATTTCTGACCAAACGACGTACTACATGCGAGAACAAATCATTGATCTGAGTTCTACCAGTTGAGAGCTTCGATTTGATGTATAATTCGATGGGTTTTGAGGAGATTTGATTTTTGAAGTTGAAATTACCGAGATAGTTGTTGAAATGGTTAAATTTCAAAGTTAAATATATAAATAAAATATTCATAACTTTTTTAATTCAAATTGAAATATTTATAAATTCACTTTCAATCCAATTATGACTTAACAAATTTTATAAATAAATTTCACACATTTTTAAATCTAAATTTGATTGTTTGAATTTAGGTTTGACTTTCAGTTATTATTACCCAACTTAGAATTCCCCATTTACCAATTAAATTTGAATTTCCATTTTAAACTAAATAGCTCAAGTCATTTAAATAGATAAAATATAAATTTCCAAATTTCACCCATTCTAAGTATAAACTAAATTTAAAATCTATTTATACTCCATTCAAATAATCATCATCATTATAATCAACTAAATTTGATTTTTATCTAATATTATTCTATTTTATTTATTTAAAATTGAATATTAAATATATAGAAAATATGGGATGTTACAAAATATTTTATTCCAATTCTAATCTTTGTAACTAGTTGGAAATAAAAATGAAATCTTTTGTTTCAATTTTAATAAAGATGATTATTTTATTCTAACATGACATGCTATGACATAATGATATTTTTATTCTAATACAACATTTTATAACAAAAATGTCATTTCTTTTCTAATGTTACATTTTGTACGAAAAATGTAATTTCTATTCAAATGTAACATTTCATACAAAAATGTTCTTTTTTTTTCTAATCTGACATTTCTATTTTTTATCTAACTTAACATTTTTTTACAAAATGATGTTTTTGGTCCTAATCTCACATTTCCTAACAAAATGATGTTTTTTATTCTAAAAACAACTCTATGTTTATGGGTCTAAACTATAACGACCCGGAAAATCTGAACCAATTTAAATTTTTTAAATTGGCTATTTTAGTGGATTTTAAATATTTAAAATAAATATTTTAAATAATAGCAATGAAAAGTGAGTTTGAATCGACGTTTGAAAATAAATATAATTAATTCTAATTATAAACAAGGCCTGAAATGGCGCGGTAGTTTCAAAATTTGAATTCAAACTTTGACTGACCGTACCGGGTGCAAAACAAAACGGATTTGAGTGATACCAAAAATATTTAAATACGTTAGTGAATAACTTTCTAACGAATCTGAAAAATCAAAGTTTCATAACGGGAAGCAAAAGTTATGGCCAAATGAATTTTCTGAAAGGTCGCTATGGAGTTTATATAGCCCGTGAAAATAGCCATTTTGTAAACGACCTCGGAATTCGACAAAACCACTTTTGTTGGATCCGGGATGTCAAACTATTGATAGATTTTAAATTTCATAATTTTTGAACCTAGTATGTGAGTGTGGCAAAGGAAAATGTGTTTTGGTCAGTTATAGTTAAATTGGATCGACAAGAAATGGGCCATTTTTCAAATGGTCTCAGAATTTGACGAAACTAGTTTTGTTGGGACCGTATTGTCAAAACATAGCTAGATTAATTTTTCTGGAATTTTTCGAATCAATTCATGGCCCTGGAAAATTGAAATGTACGTTCAAATCGAATATTGAATGTTTTATATTTTAATTTGAAGAGTAACTGACTGTAACAGTCGAATGGGCCTACGAAACATATCCCATTGTGTTCGGAATGGGGGTAAAATGCTGGGGACGACAATCATTGGGTTTGGATTGGAGTTCGTAAGGGGCAAGAGGTATTTTTGGATTTTTAAAACTTTAAAAATAAAAAAAGGTGATAGGTCCACGTCAGAACCCCCCCCCTCGATATTCTCTCTCCCCGATTAACGAACGGCGCCCCTCTTCTTTCCTTCTCTCCTCTTTTCCGGCCGCGCCACGTCGAACCACTGCCCACCACCACTAAATCTCGGAAGCCCTCCTCCTATTCTTCCTATCAGAACCCACCTCGACCTCCCTCGCCTCGTATTTCGTGCGCAACAGCCCGTCGAAGCTCGGAAGTTCATCGCGCCGCCGCTGCCAGGTGGAGCCACCGGAGCGGACCCCACCACGATCGAAAGGAGCGCGATTCGAGGCTTGACAACGTGGTATGGTCTGATCGGGCTGCAACTTCGCGGATTGGAGTTAAAATCTAAACCTAGTTTTGAAACTTCAAGGAGGTGTACGGCTGAAATTAATTTCAATTATATTATAGCAGTTTAAAGCGCTACCATTTTTGATTTAACTGTAAAAATCATATCTTTTTCGTTTGTTGACGAAATTCAGTGAAACAAGAGATAGTGGACTCGTGTGGACGTCTTCTACATTTTAGAAGAGACCGCATATTTTTCTGAGCCTTCGGCTATTTTTGGTGGAGTGGAACCCAATGTGAGATTTCTAAATTATAAACGATATGGAAAACGACGATGTATAAATTATATAGTCTATGTATGAGTTATATCAGCATTGTACACCACTTGTATAAGCGCTGTATAAGTTGTTCGTTCGATGTATAATTTATATATGCGTTGTAAAAATTAAATATGTGTTGAATAGAAGTGAAATGCTTATATATATATAAATATATAAATATAAATATATATATATATATATACACACGCCCCTCGTCCACAAACCATGGACGATATTTATTGATTGTGATTGGTGTGAAAATTGGTTGATAGCGAATGGTTGATTAGAATTGTTTGTGGTTGAAATTGATTGATTGTGGTTGAAAAATACCCATTTGTGGTTGAGAATAATTTGGTTGAAACCACAAAGGATTAGTTTGTGGAAATGAAAAAATATACATGTCGCCTGCGTGCGAACTAGATGCATGATTCCCCATTGTCAAAAGCTGCGAGGCTTTAAGGTAGAGCGAGGAGCCGTACTAGGGACAACCCCGGTTTTAACTACCTTGTCGTTATGCTGTCGAAATTTTGAATAATATTCATGTGTTAGAATTATTTTCAATTGTTGAAACAATATTCATGTGTTGAATATAAAACCTTCATGTGTTGAATAGAAATTCATGTGTTGAATGGTATTCGTGTTTTGAAATAAATTGTTTTATAATAAAAATCATCTTTTTATCATCTATATGAACTGTATAAAATAATCGTATTTTGAAATGAATTGTTTTACAATAAAAATCACACCTTAACTATATATACAAACTATAGAAAACCTTCAAGTGTTTAATAGAAATTCATTCGTTGAATAGAGATTCATGTGTTGAATGGTATTCGTGTTTTGAAATAAATTGTTTTATAATAAAAATAATATTTTTATCATCTATATGAATATATAAAATAATCGTGTTTTGAAATGAATTGTTGTACAATAAAAATCACACGTTTACTATATACAAGAATAGTTAAAAATAGCGAAGTGTTGAAATAATTGTCGGTTGGATAAAAATATCATTTTTATCAAATGTATAAAAATAATATAGTTTTGAAATCGAAGAATCGATATATATATATATATATATATATATATATATGGAATTGAAATATATCGAATAACGAAGCTGCAGTTCGTGTTTTGAAACCGTGATTTCAAACGATTAGTGCGGGAGATCCGACCATCGGATTTTCCTGAAACCGAAACCATTGGGTTCGCTTTGGAAATACTTTCCAACGACACCAACTTTGTGAAGATCCAACGGTTGGATTGTCTGGAATGTTTAAATCAAATCTAAAGAAAAACAGCGCCAGAATCGATTATGTATATATATATAAATATAATTAAATTCAATCGAATAACGACGCTGCAGTTCGTATTTTGAAATCGAAACTTCAAACGATTGTCCTGGGAGATCCGACCGTTGGATTTTCCCAAAACTAGAACCGTTGGATTCGTTTTGTAAAGATCTTTCTAATGTTATAAATTAGGTGATGATCCAATGGTTAGATTTTTAGGTATGTGTAAATCAAATCTGAAGAAAAATAGTGCCAGAATCGATTATATATATTTATATATAATTAAACTCAATCGAATAATGACGCTGCAGTTCGTATTTTGAAATCGAAACTTTAAACGATTGTACCGGGAGATCCGACCGTCGGATTTTCCCAAAACTAGAACCGTTGGATTCGTTTTGAAAAGATTTTTCTAATGATATAAATTTTGTGATGATCCAACAGTTAGATTTTCAGATATGTGTAAATCAAATCTGAAGAAAAACAGCGCCACGGCCGCATTATGGCCCGAAGCGTCGTTTGAATAAATTGGCTATTTAAAATAAATAAAAATGGCGATAAATCGTTATAAAATATTATAAATGATATGGATGTGAAATTTAAAAACAAACTGAAGGTTGGCTAAGTCGAATGGTTTCCTGGGTTTTGATCTGATGTTTGTTTCGGCCTTCGAGGTTAATATTTGGGAAATCGTTCTCTTACTGATTTACGGTTAGCGACTAATGGATTGAAATGATGCGTATATGTGTTTGTGTTGCACTTGTTTATTGTATATGTGAGTTGCTCAGAAAGACCGGGTTTATCCCATTTTGAATAGCTGAATCGACGATAGGAAATCGAAGATGAAGACGGAGGTCGAAGACCGGAGTTCTTCACCTCATTTGGATGGTAACTGATGTCCTGATTGGGAGGCATATCGAAATATGGATAATGAGTGGTGATCGTTCAGACGTAGTTGGAGATCGATGGGTTTGCGAGGTATATAGTGCCTCCAGTTTCGTTCAGACCCAGAACGGACTTGCAAACGGACAGTGTGTTTAACATTGGAATTTATTATGTGTGATTGATAGCCATCAGTTGCATGGTGTGAATTGCCTGTGTGGCATGCTAAGATGTAGTGATCAAGGCTTCTGTTGAAAAGCAAAGTCTTGTGGTGATGATCAAAGCACCGCCTGTGTGGCGTAGCTTTGTGTATAACATGAATTCGCGAACCTCACACCCCGGTATGAACCATAAACGGGAGAGGACATCAGGGAGGGCATGCGTTTCTTTCTAGTTAGAGGTGGTGTCGGTGCTTGAACTGGCCGACATTTATATTATTTTCACCTATGTGGTTGTTGCTGTTGCGAGGCGCCTCGGTTATATCTGTCGATCCGGGACCGATGGAGTCATTCGTTGGCTCACTTACACCCCAAAGGGCGGGGAAATGCAGTGTTTAGGAATTTTAATCCACATCGGTGGACCGACCCTGATGATCCAAGGGTCGATGTGCTCTGACCCTGAGGCTCGGGCTAGAGAGTCTCGAAGTGGGTAAGGACTATCTTTTGCCTTGGTTCATGACGGAAACCCAATTTCCAAATACGTGACTGCGCGGTTTTGATTGTATACCTATAAATGGCGACATAGTGGTATGGGGCATTAATGCCGTCTATGATTGATACTTATGATTAGAAATTGCTTTTGAAACATATAAACACTAGTAATAATATCAAATGCTTTTGTTTTATTCGTATCAAGCATATTTTGGCCATTATAAGGTAAAAACTCTATCCTTCAGTTTGCGTTGCATTGTGTGATGGGAACTGAGTCTTATAATGGCTTCATTTTTATAAAAAGCATTGCGATGTTTAAAAGAATTGTTTGTTTTTAAAGCACTGGCAATCCGATGGAGTAAACCCGTTCCATGAAAGTGGAGTGGTTCTGTGATTAGCCATACTATAAATGTGTTAAGTAGATTTCTCATACCAGTCCCATGAATGACTCGTAGTTCGTTTCACCTTTCAAACTCGGGTGCCCCTCTTTCTACACAGGCAGCCTTGTGTTCAGGTTTAGCAGGCTTTTCTGGATAGCTGGAGCTGAATATGGATTCTATCATTTATCTCTTTTTATGCTGTTCAGCTCCTATTGTACATTATGTTTTGTTTTCCGCTGTAGACATTTATGTGTAGCTGAACTGTATTTGTACTAAGTATGATCCTGTATACTGTGTAACTTTGATGATTATGTTTATCCAATGTGTTATTTGTTCATTATATGGTGTATTTATTTAATTATGTTCTGCTATTGTTTGTTTCTGTGTTATATTCAAAAGATTACCCTTGCCACCGTTAGTACGGGGTTTGGGGTCGTCACAATGTGGTATTAGAGCTTTGGTTAAGCTTAGTGCTGGAATATAACATATTAACGAACTCATTAGAAATTGAACCAATAGTGTTCTAAGACGGGTAACTCATTAAAGATAGGATCAGTAATATCCTAGTATGAGTATAGCAGAATGAAATACACCCCAGTAGACACATTTACATTTGAAGTATATGTCTCTATATTTTGAAATATCTTTTCTGTGACCTGACACTTGATCTGCTGTTTGCAGAAGTACTAGAAAATGAGTGTCAGAAATAGGAGGAATGCAGAACCCGATCTAGAGGCTCTATTAAAGAGATATCAAAATCTGGGCGGAGCACAATTCTCGGGCAGTGAATTTATAATTCAGACTCAAGCTTGGTTGAGTTCTGTTGAAAGAATATTTGAACGTATCCAATTGAGAGATGATCAAAAAAGATTAGTAGCATCTTGGGCGCTCAAAGAAGAAGCTTTAATCTGGTGGGAAACAATCATCAAAGATAATCCAGAAGGTGATATCACCTGGGATAGATTCAAAGAGATTTTCCTAGAAAGATTTACTCCTCCTGAAGTGACTGAGCGATTATGTGATGAATTCTCTTATCTGATACAAGGAGATATGACCATTCCAGATTATCATAAGAAATTCAACGAACTTTCTCACTTTTCTCCTCATCTGGTTCAAGATCCAAAGAGGAAGAATTTGAGATTTATTCATGGCCTGCAAAGAAAATATCAGAATAGTGTGATGAGGAATGTGAAGCTTCCTTTTTCTGAATTGATATACATGGCTTATCAGTATGAAGATCTCCATAAGAAAGGTATGTTGCGGGACGAAGAGGAAGTCAGTTCTAGTAACAAAGTGGAGTCTGTGATTGATAGTCCTGAGGTAAGTAAGAAACCCGGAGCCAAAAGAAAAAGGGCTAAATCTGAGAAAGAACCAGTAACAACTGCTATATGCTCTAACTGCAATAAACAAGGACATTTGTCGATAAGTTGCAGATCTCTAAAGAAACAAATAAAGGATGGATTTAGAGCGAATCGAAAGCAAAAGAAGAAAAGATTTAGACCTGATGAGGAGTTTCAAGAGATTAGGGAGTGCAAACAATGCCATAAGACCGGTCATCTTGCAAAAGATTGCCCGCTCTTAAAGAAGCCTGAAATAGTTCAAGTGAATGAAGTAGCAGAAACTTCTGAGCCCTCAGCTAGTCAGGGAAGACCAGATGTTTTGGAAGGCACGCTTAATGTCAAAAACATTCCAGTTAAAGTACTGTTTGATACAGGCGTGTCACGAAGCTTCATTGCCAAGAATGCAGTTAAGAAGTTGGATTTGAATTTGAAGAAGCTCAAGGAACCAATGACTGTCCATAATCCGCTTGGGGGTTCCCTCGATCTCAGTTGGGTTTGTGCGATACCTGTCTCTTTTTCCAGTTATAAGTTCCCTACCATCTCTATCATCATGAATTTTACTGAATTCGATCTTATTTTGGGATTGGATTGGCTAACCAAATATGAGGCAGAGGTTAGATGCGCCGAGAGAGTTGTTAGGGCAAAGATAAAATCCGGGAATTATATAACCATACCATGTGAAGGCCAGAATTCTAATAGAAAACACTTCTGGGCAGCTTTGGATGTTTCTCCTGCTCAAATAGAAAATATCCCTGAAGTCACAGAGAATGTTCCCGACCTCATCAAACATATTCCTGTCATGAAAAACTATGCCGATGTGTTCGAAGAAATTGTTAGTTTACTTCCGCATAGAGAAATAAATTTCAATATCGCTTTAATTCCAAACGCGAGGCCAGTAGTGCACGCTATTCGGAGGATGACCCTAAGGGAGAAAGAAGAACAAGACAATCAAACATGACAGCACATATGGAAGGGTCTGATCAGGCCTAGTTTCTCTGATTGGGGAGCAGCAGTGGTGTTTGTCCCAAAGTCTGACGGTACTCTATGACTATGTGTGGATTATCGTGATTTGAACAAGCAGACAATAAAGAATAAATATCAATTGCCGTGAATAGATGATTTATTGGATCGTCTGAATGGCGCACAAGTATTCTCAAGGATGGACCTAGCTACAGGCTTCCATCAACTTCGAATTGCCGAAGAGTGTGTTCCTATGACAGCATTCAGAGGTCCAGACTTATTCTATGAGTGGTTAGTAATGCCGTTCGGCTTATGTAACGCTCCAGCATACTTCGTCGATTTGATGAATAGAGTGTTGAGAGGGGTCCTGAATAAGTTTGTTCTGGTTTTTATCGATGATATTCTAATCTTCTCTAAAACAAAAGCTGAACATGAAAAGCATTTGGAATAGGTTCTAGAAATTCTGAGAAGGAATGTATTGAAAGCCAAACTGTCCAAATGTATATTCTGGCAACATGAAGTGAAATTTCTAGGCCACATCGTATCGAAAGAAGGAATTACTGTTGATCCAAGTAAAATCACAACTATTCAAAACTAGAAACAACCTAGTACTCCCACAGAAGTCCGCAGTTTTCTCGGATTGGCTAGTTATTACCGGAAGTTCGTTAAGGAATTTTCGAAGATATCTAGTCACTTAACAAAGCTTACAAAGAAGCACACAAAATTCAAGTGGATTCCAGATTGTGAGGAGGCTTTTGAAGAACTAAAGTTAAGATTAACAACGGCTTCAGTGTTAACCATCATCGATGGCAATCAGGATTTAAAAGTCCAGACAGATGCGTCTAGAGAAGGCATGGGTGCAGTACTAATGCAAAGACGTCAAGTGATCGCTTATGCTAGCCATCAGCTGAAGCTGCACGAGAAAAACTACGTCACTCATGATCTTGAGTTGTTGGCTATAGTATTTGCTTTGAAAATCTGGAGACACTATCTTCTAGGTGAGAAATTCGAACTATTTACAGATCACCAGTCGCTAAAGTATCTGTTCACCCAGAAAGACCGGAATCTGAGGCAGCAATGTTGGCTAGAATTCCTTGCAGCATACGATTTTGAGATTCTATACACTCCAGGGAAAGCCAATAGCGTGGCCGATGTGTTAAGCCGAAAGAATGTAATGATCGCCAGTTTTATTATTACGACTTCCTTGATTGACAAAATAAATATTCTTCAGAAGGATGATAATTTTATTAAGGGTATGATCAAAAGGATTCAGAAAGGCGAACCCTCGTGTTTTCAAATAGACAACGATGGAATCCTGAGATTGAAAGGAAGGATTTGTGTTCCTGGCATCCCCGAGCTCAAAAGGGTAGTGTTAGACGAGTGTCACAAATCCAAGCTGAGTATCCATCCCGGTGTGGCCAAGATGTATAACGATCTTAAGCGAACATTCTGGTGGAAGGCTATGAAAAGAGACGTTTCAATATATGTTAGCCGATGCCCTACTTGCCAACTAGTCAAAAGCGACCATCATAAACTAGCTGGATTGTTGCAACCGCTGGACGTTCCAGGTTGGAAGTGGGAACATATTTCCATGGACTTCATAGATGGTTTGCCCAGAACCAGAAAAGGAAATGACAGTATTTGGGTGATCGTAGATCGCTTCACGAAGACCGCCCATTTCTTACCTATCAGATCAAACAGAACTACTCAGAGTCTGGCATAGATATATTTCAGGGAAATTGTTAGACTACATGGAGTGCCGCTGAGTATAGTCAGTGATAGAGACCCGATATTTACTAGTAAATTCTGGGAGGCATTTCAAGTAGAGCTGGGAACGAAGCTGAACTTGATCACCGCTTATCATCCTAAGACAGATCGTCAGACTGAGAGAGTGAATCGTATACTAGAAGATTTATTGCGGGCTTGTGTTCTAAATTTCGGTGGATCATGGGAAGACCATCTGCATTTGGATGAATTCTCATATAACAACATCTACCAGGAGAGCCTGACAATGTCACCATTCGAAGCGTTGTATGGTAGACTGTGCTGATCTCCTGCTTGTTAGGTCGAACCTGGTAATAGACTTGTATTGGGACCAGATATGGTCCGAGAAGCTACCGACAAAGTCGATTTCGTTAAGAAACGATTACTCGCCGCTCAAAGCCGATAGAAGAGCTATGCCGATAAGAGAAGAAGAGACATATCATTTGTTGTTGGCGACTATGTATATTTGAAAGTATCGCCGATGAGAGGAGTTATCCGGTTCGGTAAAACTGGGAGGTTGGCGCCCAAATTCATTGGTCCGTTTCCTATTCTTGAACGGATTGGAACTCTCGCTTATAGAGTTCAATTGCCTGATTGGTTGCCTGGAGTGCATGATGTATTTCATATATCTCAACTTCGAAAGCACGTTCATGATCCAGACTTGATCGTAGAAGAAGCAGCTCAACAAGATATTGAAATTACTCCAGAATTGGCTGTGAAAAGAGAGTCGCTAAAGATCATTGGCAAAGAAACCAAGAAACCGAGGAACAAGAAGGTTCAATTAGTCAAAGTGCAATGGAGTGGAGATCCGCGAGATTGTACTTTGGAAACTGAGGAGAGCATTCAGAAAGCCTATCCTAAGTGTCGAGTGGATATATCTGATTGACTCCGGTGTAAGGTACATTTACCATACTTTGCATTACCATTTAGTCCTCTACTTTGTTGTTATTTTCTTTCCATGGATGTGCACTTGTAATTCTATATTCTGCTTAATTTAAAAAGAGTGTATGAATTAATTTGTATGATTTTGAAAAGTTAAAAACAAATTGATTGTTGTTTGTGTTGTGTGATAATAGATTTGATTAATTAAATTATTAAAACGATAGTTAATTTAATCAATAGTAGAATGAATGGTAGAATTTATTCGATTAAATCACACATTGAACTGATTTAAAATAGATAGAAATATATATATGTGCATTATATATGTTTGAACAGGTGAATGGATTAGCTGTTGAGTAAAGAATTTATTTGTGTGCCCGACAAATAGGTAAACCTTAATGAGTTGGATGCGAAATATTATTATATCAACCCCTGTGAATGCCATTGGATGCGGAGTGCTGGTTGTTCTGTGTGTAATAATAAACGTCGCCATAGGATAGTAACAATTAATTTTGAACTACACTACATGGCATACTTCTTGAAGATAGGCATACTTCATCATATACCACATAAGCATTTGGAGCATGTGTGAAGAGGTGGAAGATTTACCATACGAGCGAGAGGCTTGTATGGCGATGATAATATTTTACAGGTTGAATTGATGACTGATATGGACCATATAAAATTGTAAAGATAAATTGCCATAATAATAAAACCCCACACGGGTCTAGAGTTGACAATAATCACGTCTCTCTGGTCATTATATACGGCACATGGATTATTTATTTCCCACACGGGACGAGGTGACGAGAATTTATTCTCTGGAGCAATTAAAATACACACTCCCTCAGGCTTTGACAGGGTGACGAGAATTTATTCTCTGGAGTTATTATCTATACACGCCCCCCTGTAAATACCAGAATATATCACCATAAATATGTGTATGCTTTATAGGTTTTATTGGGTACCTATTACGGCTCAATAAATTTCAAAACCCCTCCCCGTATAAAGGGGGTTATGGCGAAATTTTTCGAAAATTCCTGGTGTTAGCCAAATTTTTTGAAGAATTTGAAAATTCTCAGAAACTGAAAAGTTGAAGAATGGAAGCCAGATTGAACGTAGAGGAGATTAATCAAACCACTTTCGACTTTGTTCCTTTTCGGGGACGAAAAGTTTTAAGTGGGGGAGATTGTAATGACCCGGAAAATCTGAACCAATTTAAAAAATTTAAATTGGCTATTTTAGTGGATTTTAAATATTTAAAATAAATATTTAAAATAATATAAATGAAAAGTGAGTTTGTATCGACGTTTGAAAATAAATATAATTAATTCTAATTATAAACATGGCCTGAAATGGCGCGGTAGTTTCAAAATTAGAATTCAAACTTTGACTGACCGTACCGGGTGCAAAACAAAACGGATTTGAGTGAAACCAAAAATATTTAAATCTATTAGTGAATACCTTTCTAATGAATCTGATAAATCGAAGTTTCATAGCGGGAAGCAAAAGTTATGGTCAAATGAATTTTCTGAAAAGTCGCTATGGAGTTTATATAGCCCGTGAGAATGGACATTTTGCAAACGACCTTGGAATTCGACGAAACCACTTTTGTTGGATCCGGGATGTTAAACTATTGCTAGATTTCAAATTTTATAATTTTTGAAGCTAGTATGTGAGCGTGGCAAAGGAAAATGTGTTTTGGTCAATTATAGTTAAATTGGAACGACCAGAAATGGGCCATTTTTCAAACATTCTCAGAATTCGAAGAAACTAGTCTTATGGGGACCGTATCGCCAAAACATAGCTAGATTTATTTTTATGGAATTTTTCGAATCAATTCGTGGCCCTGGCAAATTGAAATGTACGTTCAAATCGAATATTGAATGTTTTATATTTTAATTCGAAGAGTAACTGACTATAACAGTCGAATGGGCCTACGAAACACATCCCATTGTGTTCGGAATGGAGGTAAAACGCTAGGGACGACAGTCGTTGGGTTTGGATTGGAGTTTGTAGGGGGCAAGGGGTATTTTTGGATTATTAAAATTTTATAAAAAAAAGGTGATAGGTCTACATCAGAACCCCCCTCCCCCCGATATTCTCTCTCCCTGATTAACGAACGACGCCCCCTTCTTTCCTTCTCTCCTCTTTTCCGGTCGCGCCACGTCGAATCACTGCCCGCCACCACCAAATCTCGGAAGCCCTCCTCCTCCTCTACCAATCAACACCCACCACGACCTCCCTCGCCTCGTGTTTCGTGCGCAGCATACCCTCGAAGCTCGAAAGTTCGTCGTGCCACCGCTGCTAGCTGGAGCCACCGGAGCGGACCCCACAACAATCGACAGGAGCGCAATTCGAGGCTCGACAACGTGGTATGGTCTGATTGGGCTGCAACTTCGCGGATTGGAGTAAAAATCTAAACCTAGTTTTGAAGCTTCAAAGAGGTATATGGCTGAAATTAATTTCAACTATATTGTAGCAGCTTAGAGCGCTACCATTTTTGATTTCGCTGTAAAAATCATATCTTTTTTGTTTGTTGACGAAATTCAGTGAAACAAGAGACAGTGTACTCGTGTGGACGTCTTCTACATTTTAGAAGAGAGCACATATTTTTCTGAGCCTTCTGCTATTTTTGGTGGAGTGGAACCCAATGTGAGATTTCTAAATTATAAACGATATGGAAAACGACGATGTATAAATTATATAGTCGATGTATGAGTTATATCAGCGTTGTACACCACTTGTATAAGCGTTGTATAAGTTGTACGTTCGATGTGTAAGTTATATATGCGTTGCAAAAATTACATATGTGTTGAATAGAAGTGAAATGCATATATATATATATATATATATACACACACATATATACGCCCCTCGTCCACAAACCATGGACGATATTTATTGATTGTGATTGGTGTGAAAATTGGTTGATAGCGAATGGTTGATTGAATTGTTTGTGGTTGGAACTGTTTGATTGTGGTTGAAAAATACCCATTTGTGGTTGAGAATTGTTTGGTTGAAACCACATAGGATTAGTTTGCGGAAATGAAAAAAATATACATGCCGCCTGCATGCGAACTAGATGCATGATTCCCCATTGTCAAAAGCTGTGAGGCTTTAAGGTAGAGCGAGGAGACGTACTAGGAACGGCCCCGGTTTTATCTACCCTGCCGTTATGCTGCCGAAATTTTGAATAATATTCATGTGTTAGAATTATTTTCATGTGTTGAAACTATATTCATGTGTTGAATAGAAAACCTTCATGTGTTGAATAGAAATTCATGTGTTGAATGGTATTCGTGTTTTGAAATAAATTGTTTTATAATAAAAATCATATTTTTATCATATATATGAACTATATAAAATAATCGTGTTTTGAAATGAATTGTTTTACAATAAAAATCACATCTTTACTATATATATATACACAAACTATAGAAAACCTTCATGTGTTGAATAGAAATTCATTCGTTGAATAGAGATTCATGTGTTGAATGGTATTCGTGTTTTGAAATAAATTGTTTTATAAAAAAATAATATTTTTATGATCTATATGAACTATATAAAATAATCATGTTTTGAAATGAATTGTTTTACAATAAAAATCACATTTTTACTATATACAAGAATAGTTAAAAATAGCGAAGGGTTGAAATAATTGTCGGTTGGATAAAAATATCATTTCTATCAAATGTATAAAAAGAATATAGTTTTGAAATCGAAGAATCGATATATATATATATATATATATATATATATATGGAATTGAAATATATCGAATAACGAAGCTGTAGTTCGTGTTTTGAAACCGTGATTTCAAACGATTAGTGTGGGAGATCCGACCATCGGATTTTCCCAAAACCGAAACCGTTGGGTTCGCTTTGGAAATATCTTTCCAATGACACCAACTTTGTGAAGATCCAACGGTTGGATTGTCTGGAATATTTAACTCAAATCTGAAGAAAAATAGCGCCAGAATCGATTTTATATATATATATATAATTAAATTAAATCGAATAACGACGCTGCAGTTCGTATTTTGAAATCGAAACTTCAAATGATTGTACCAGGAGATCCAACTGTCGGATTTTCCCAAAACTGGAATCGTTGGATTCGTTTTCAAAAGATCTTTCTAATGATATAAATTTTGTGATGACCCAACCGTTAGATTTTCAGATATGTGTAAATCAAATCTGAAGAAAATCAGTGTAATGTCCCGTAGTTTTATCGGTTTATATTTGAATATTTAAATCAGTTTGAATATTGAATTCGTGACATAAATGGATTTATTTTTTAATTAAAAACGGAGTTGAAGGTTTCAAAAAATATATTAAATATAATCGAGCCAGTAATATCGCGGAAGTCATAATTTAACGTTCTGAACTTCAACTAAGTGTACATGACTCGTTTTAAATCGGTTTTCTTCGAAACAAGAAACGTTGGAATCTGTTGAACAGTATCTCTCTAACAGAAATGAAAAATCGAGATTTCGAATTATATATTGCAAGATATGTCCAAATCAAATATACAGAAAAGTAGTGCCATGGCCATAACGGTTATTTAGATATATTTAAAAATTGGCTTCGAATTTGGACAAGGTTCTTTTGAGACATAGTAATAATTTAATTTTTAGAATTTTACTGTAATTTTTAATTAATTAAATATGCAACTTTTTATTTGGAGTATTTTGCACCCTGTAGCAGTATTTTGGGATTTCACAATATAAGTTAAACTACCGATATTATTATATTTTTGGGATCGTGACACCTCGCTGAACACGACCATAATTTTAATTCTGTCCATAGCAGTCCATAAAGAACGAAATTGTGTGTAATCGGTACTGTGTAAAACAAATATATAAATATACACCACTTTTTCCATGACCACGCGTGCATTTCCATTCCCACTAAATACACTATGCCATCATGCATTCCTAATTAATACTTCCCATACCTAAGACCCATTTTGTTTTTTAAATTCTTAGGACTAATGTATATGTGTATCTGATTATACACAAGGCAGGGGGTTCATTTCAGAGCAAGGAATTGATAGGAGTTATATAAGTTTTAATTGAGAACATTTGGTAAATCAGTACCGAAGCATCAAAGGATTTTACAAATAAAATACACCAATATATATGCACGTTTGTTCCTTAGAAGCTAAGAGAGGGTTATGGCGTGAAGCTCACGCCGGACCTATTCCCTCTATTACTTCATACAGAAGGCTCAAATAAGTATTCTAATGAACAACAGGCACTAGAATCTAATACTTCACGTGTGCCTACCCCAAAACTCTACTCTGTGTAACTTAGCACCCAAGGACCGTATACCCATGGACTAACATGGAAAAGGAATGCAGAACTACCACTTGTATACACTTTGGTTACTAAATGCTTATCAAATGAACACGCTAGGTTGAAAAGATATTTGACAATTGGATCACAGTACAGTAGCCTGGGCGCATATACTAAATAAGTGTACAACTTTTTTTGTCCCATTTGATAACCGAAGATCATCAATCACTTATCTTTTGTCTTGTACACCAAATTAAATGAACTAACACGCCAGCTACATCTAAGTCACCATACGCTATAGTACACAATCCCTTATCTAAACCCATACTTTTCGAAACATCATCCTTTGTGTTTTCTTATCTTAGCTGAAGCCAATAGCAGTACCAGGCCTACAAACTGAAATTTCGAATCAATAACATCAACCACATGGCCAACGTTGAATTTGAGCCATCTACTTGTACCATGAATCCAGGCCTACGAGCACCTATCACCTTGGCACCCAAGGAAAAACTCGCTATAAATACACATCAACGCAAGCCATCTTCAGAAGGCAGTAAACCATTAAAATCATAAACATATATATAAACTCCACAAATGTTTCTCTTATACCTTGTATTCACTTCGGATGGTTGCTATTTGAAAAACTATGACATGGAGAGGGAGCTCAAGTGGTTAAGGGTTAGCGCAGCGGTGAGATGAAGGGGCTGTCTTCGGTGGCGACAAGGAAGCTCGGATCTGGGGCAGCGGCAGTGTGGAGGCGAGATGTGGTATTAGGTGGCTAAAGGTTGGGCATGATTACTGGAAGGAAGAGCAGAAGCATTTGGAGTGCTTTGATGTATGTTGTTTTAGGGTGGTCTCGCAAGTGCTGTATGGGTATGTGGTGGTGAGTGAACGAGAACTAAAGCTTGCATTCTAATTAACGAGGAGGAGTGGGTCTGTGAGTAGCAGTTGAGTAGGAATTAAAGCCACGTTTGGACTGAGGAAAGATGGCCTGTTCGTAGTTTTGGGCGGTGTATATGTCTGGAGTGGTATAGGAGTTTTAAATGGAAAGCATGAAATGGAAGGTGGTGACTAACAAAGTGGAAGTTAGCAAGAAAATGGCGTGGGGGTAAAAGGGAGCAACATCATTAATTATTTGCTGGAGCAAGGCACTTTATCATGGAACATTATGCAAATGAAGTGAAGAGAATGGGTATGGCGCGAGGAAAGAAAAGATAGACTGGAGCGATCGGAAACAAGTGTGAGGAGAAGTAAGGTCGGTGGCATTAGTAACGATGGTGACGAATAATGCTTGGAGAGAAGTTTAAGGATATTTTCTATTCAATTTATTGTGAAGCAAAAGGGAGTAGCGACAGTTTAAGGGAAGATCGAAGGTGGCGTTAAGGGTACAGATGCTAAGAAATGGAATTGGCGAACAGAACGCGACTGGATCCGTTAAAACCGTAACGACGAAATCTACAGTGTAGAATTATTCGCGCTGAGAAGGAAGCGACTGGAATTTCGTGATATAGTCAACTGAAGCAAATCATTATTTAACGGTTAACGTGCAAAGGTGATTAAATTCACTGACTCAGATCTATTTTAAAATATTATAATATTGATTGAATGCTATGTGATGGTCGCTTTGGTAGATTACAATTAAATTGGTTGAAAATAAATATATTGTTGCATATATACACATCATTGGTTGGATTGATTCCATCAATCATAATATTTCCTGGTATGGAATCAGTGTTAATTGTTGACTAACATCGATGGATGCAGGAAACCAGTTAGAGGAATCCAACTGGATTCCTCAGTATTTATATGTACTGTTTGTTTTATATAGATGCATTGTTTGAACCCAAATGACTTTTGAAACCTTGTGTTGATATTAGCGTTGAATGGAAATTCAAACGTTATATCAATAGATGATATCGATTAAGAAAGTGGCAACAACCAACCATAAATGTATCATTTGTCTTAACCGCTATTGTTTTACCAAAATCCCATTGTGTGCGAAGCACGTGTTTCACCATACTTACTAAATGATTTAGTAAAGTGGATTCTTATATTAATAAGACTAATAAGTAAGTAGGCGGAGATTAACTTGATGATTTAATAACAGAATTTATTGTTTTAAGAACAATTAAATGAGATATTTACAAATAGATTATGGTTGATTTCATTAAGTAAGATTAGTTAGAATCGATGATTGTTTATTTAATAGTAAATGAGGTTATTTAGAAATAAATTATTATTTTTATAGTAATCGATACAAGTGAAATTTTTTGGATTAATAAATGTTGTTTATTCAAAATAAAAAGATCTTTTAGAATTGATTAGTGGGTTAATAATGGCTAAATATTTACCAAGCAAACTGTTTTGATCAATAATTGGTTATTTAATTAAATTAGATTAGGCTGATTAATATAATGTAATAAATTAACGAATAGTTGATTTAGTTAAAATAAGGGATTTGTCTAAAGAAGACAAAGCGAAGAGGAATGTTTAATAAGGGTTTGTATAAGCTAATGTAAATAACCGAGTTTTCAAAATAAGGATATGGCGTCATAAAACCATATTTAAAATATAGCAAGAAGCACGTTTACGGATTTTAAAGTATAAGGGGTTAGAGTTACGAACTTATATCTATTCTAAGATAAGAATGTTGTTGATCAAGGTCTGAGAGGTAATTAAAATACCCCAACTTGAACGACTTCACTATTATCGAAGGATGGTATTTGTTTGTAACGGAAAGAGATGTCAAGATTTTTGTAATGGAAAGAGATGTCAAGATTATTGTAATGGAAAGAGATGTCAAGATTTTTGTAATGGATAGAGATGTCAAGATTTTTGTAACGGAAAGAGATGTCAAGATTTTTGTAATGGAAAGAGTTGTCAAGATTTTTGTAACGGAAAGGGATGTCAAGATTAGTTATAAAGGAGAATATTACAGCGTATGACAAGTTTTTGAACTATAACAATAAATTAGCGTTGTTGACCAAGCTTAAGCGTGATTATTAGATATAGCACTATTCTCTAGAGAGGTTTGAAACTCACCTAGCCAAGCGATAAGGAAATAATTATGTCTTTCCGAAGAAGTGATATATTTGGGTTTGGCTTTGTCGAATTGTATGTATATAATCGACAATGATATTTATTGTTAAAACCAAGTTAGTTGATTTAATGAGATCAGTTTCTACGAGAGATAACATTCGCTGTTTAAAGTGAATTATGTTGAAAAGCAATCATTGTAGAATTAAATGGTTATATTGGAAATTGGAAATATTTTCCAATATAAATAATGCATATACAGAAAATAAGAAGTGTGTAAAAGCGAGAAAAGTTTTCGAACGTTAATGACATATGGTTTCAAGAATATGGAAAAATAAGGGTTTATAATATTTGGAAATGTTTTCCAGAGCGTGAAAGGCTTAACGAGCTTTGAGAAAATATCTAGGAAGATATAGGAAATGGAAAATATTAGAAAGGGCCAGCAATGTGTGATGTTTGAATGGATGTTGTTTTTACTTCGATAGTTAAATAACCGACTATCGAAGTGTTTTGACCCTCGTTGTCAATACAGAGAGACTGGTTGGATATATTATCCGAAACCACTCCGTATAGGCATAAGCGCTGCGAATTTGATTATGCTGAAGACAATTGAAGATAGAGTGAATTGCAAGGGTCATCCTGTTCCAGAATGGTGTTTTCTGTTCGTCCAGTCCTAGGACAACTTGTATGGACGAATGTCTGACAACGTATTCCTAACGGTCACATAAGACGATCTTCTCAAGGTATTACGTCTGGTGGTGGAGAAATTCGCCTCTCTTAGCTTTTATACCCATAATATTTTTGGGAAGATCAACTAGTGATTTGATGGGTTTGACAATGTGGCATTCAAAGTGAATGGTGATCAGATGTTCTAAAAGATAGACGTAGCCTCAAGCTTCACAACCGGGAAATGACAAAAATCGGGCATGCAGCATGGCTATGTGGGTCGCTCCCATTAGGGTGTATAATCACCTATCTAGAGAAATTCCTTTTGTTTCTTAATCTATCGATTCTACCCATTCGAGAACGGTGGTTTGAGTCCAACTGTTGGTGATATACATTCGATACACTCAAGCGAAATGAGTGGTCGGTCATGTGTGGGCTGGGTTGCAAGACGTTCTTGTTGAACCCAGTGTATTCGCCTCTAGAGATACACGAGCGGCAGGTGGTCCCATACCTTGTCATAGTTGGAGTCCAATCTCCAATAAGCGCCCTGCGGTTTTTGGTTTTATACTATGTATGTAGAGCATGAGATGCAAGCGTTCTACTATTTGGTTATTTACTTGATTAGACATTATTATAATATCACTTTATTTTGATATCAAAATATTTTGGGTTATCGTAAGGTAAAAACAGTCCATGTTTACGTGTGGGCTGGTCTTACTATTATCCTTTTGTTTTCAAAAGGATTTTCAAAGTTAAACCGTATGGTTGGAATTTACTCACACCAATCCCATGACTGACCCAGAATTTATTTAGTTTGTTTTCCCTAAAGTCTTGGGTGCCCAAATTTGTACGGGCAGTCAAGTGTTTCAGGCTTTTACAGATACACTAGGAGGAGCTAAAAGCAGAAGGCTTCACCGTTACTATTTAGAGATTATTTCCGTTGTGATACGATGTATTGTACTCTGATAATGGTATGTACATACAATAAAGTTTTGTATTCCAAAGTTATGTTATATAATATATTTTATTCGTTCCGCTTTGAGATTCGTGTTTACTCTGATACTGCTCAGTTGTGTTCTTCTTCTTCTTCTTCTTCTTCTATTCTATTAGTTCTATCTTATCTTTCTCATCCGCTTATTTCTTTCTATTAATGATCCGGTATTTTCGATGTCTGAACAGTCGACACTGGGTTTTGTGTCAATTTTCGGAGTCGAAAATCCTAGTTCGTTACAGTTGGTATCAGAGCTGAAGGTTAAGTGATTAACTTGGCTCTGTGGCGTAACTCAATAGAGATGGAGTTAGTAATGCTCTAGATTGAGTATGAGTGTATATATATGAGCTCGTATTTGTAAATCAATATAAAAACCATTTTATATTGTGTTGATTGGTTTGGCAAGTATTTTATAAATTCTGGTCGATACGGTAATGCAAACCATATCGATAGGTGTTTCTAAACACTTGAACAGAGTAATTCGACATGGTATTGTTTTGAAAACTGGGTAAATCAAATAATTTTGCCCAAAATATATTTCAAAATAAGGAGTATATGTCTTGAGATTCTTATAGTGTTGATCGTTATTATGATCAAGTAAGATTTATAATTGAGTTGGTTATATAAATAACCAATCGGGAATATTATAGGTATAATATGCTAAATCAGATGAACTGAATCTGAATTTAAAACCAGGATTGAAATAAAACTCTATAAACTTGGAAAAGATTTGGAAATAATGTTTGGATTAAATATATGAGAATTTTAAAATCCTGGGAGATTTGAAATTGTTTTCTAAGTGTTGTGAAAGATATTTGAAAGAAAATTTCAAAATAGAAATTTTTGAAAACAAGTTTTGAAGATGATATAGTATTGAACTCATTTCTACTACTGGAAAATAATTCCGATGATGCTGGCCACATCAGCAGTGTCATTTTCAAGTTTCGGAGTGACAGATTACTACCAAAAGATTTCGTTTTTGAATTGTTTTGAGAAAACAAGTTGATAAAAATTCAAATGTTTTGAATTTCTATTATTATATGTAAATATATATTATTTCAAGCTGATTTGAAATAAATCCCAGGAATTTGAATTCTGAAATTTAAAATTTAACCCATGGAGTTAAATAGCTTGAAATAGAGGAAGTGAATAAATTAGAATTTAATCGAAGCCAGTAAGTGGGAATTCACTTGGTTAAATATATTGAATTAGGTTAGAGATGATCCTAAATAAATTTCGATAAGAATTTGGAATTGAAATGGAGCTGGAGTTGAAATGGATTTTGGCTTGAGTATAAGATGGTGATTGGGATTTGTGGATAAGTCGATTGAAGATCCATGTTTGAAATACTTGGGTACGTGCTGGTTGGATAGAGAATGGAAGAGATAAAAGTTACATGCCCAACAAAAGGTACTTGTTAAATTATGTTGAGTTGGAGATTTATGGGCCAATTCGGCAAGTCGATTGGCTGTTGATTTATTGGAGAAGCCAAGCGAGGCAAGTTGTAGTTGTACCGATGCAGAGGAGATACTAGCAAAAATTCTCCGAAAATTTATGCGGTTAGGACATTTTCAAAAAATTTCGTTAAGAAGAAGGAATTAAATTTTTTATTAGAATTAATCGTTTCTATTGAAAACGGAATTTAAGAAATTCGATAAATATTTTTTTTCTTCTGATTATAATATGGATTTTAGCATTTTCTCTACCTTAGCAATTTCGAGGACGAAATTATTTTAAGGGGGAAGGAATGTAATGTCCCGCAGTTTTATCGGTTTATATTTGAATATTTAAATCAGTTTAAATATTGAATTCATGATATAAGTGGATTTATTTATTAATTAAAAATAGAGTTGAACATTTAAAAAAAATGTTAAATATAATCGAGCCGGTAATATCGCGGCAGTCGTAATTTAACGTTCTGAACTTCAACTAAGTGTACATGACTCGTTTTAAATCGGTTTTCTTCGAAACAAGAAACGTTGGAATCTGTTGAATAGTATCTCTCTAACAGAAATGAAAAATCGAGATTTCGAATTATATTTTGCAAGATATGTCCAAATCAAATATACAGAAAAGTAGCGCCATGGCCATAACGGTTATTTAGATATATTTAAAAATCGGCTTCGAATTTGGACAAGGTACTTTTGAGACATAGTGATAATTTAATTTTTAGAATTTTACTGTAATTTTTAATTAATTAAATATGCAACTTTTTATTTGGAGTATTTTGCACCTTGTGGCAGTATTTTGGGATTTCACAATACAAGTTAAACTACCGATATTATTATATTTTTGGGATCGTGACACCTCGCTGAACACGACCATAATTTTAATTCTGTCCATAGCAGTCCATAACAAACGAAATTGTGTGTAATCGGTACTGTGTAAGTAAACAAAACAAATATATAAATATACACCACTTTTTCCATGACCACGCTTGCATTTCCATTCCCGCTAAATACACTAAGCCATCATGCATTCCTAATTAATACTTCCCATACCTAAGACCCATTTTGTATTTTAAATTCTTAGGACGAACGTATATGTGTACCTGATTATACACAAGGCAGGGGGGGTTCATTTCAGAGCAAGGAATTGATAGGAGTTATATAAGTTTTAATTGAGAACATTTGGTAAATCAGTACCGAAGCATCAAAGGATTTTACAAATAAAATACACCAATATATATATGCGCGTTTGTTCCTTAGCAGCTAAGAGAGGGTTATGGCGTGAAGCTAACGCCGGACCTATTCCCTCTATTACTTCATGCAGAAGGCTCAAATAAGTGTTCTAATCAACAATAGGCACTAGAATCTAATACTTCACGTGTGCCTACCCCAAAACTCTACTCTGTGTGACTTAGCACCCAAGGATCATATACCCATGGACTAACATGGTATAGGAATGCAGAACTACCACTTGTATACACTTTGGTTACTAAATGCTTGTTAAATGAACACGCTAGGTTGAAAAGATATTTGTCAATTGGATCACAGTACAGTAGCCTGGGCGCATATATTAAATAAGTGTACAACTTTTATTGTCCCATTTGATAACTGAAGATCATCAATCACTTATCTTTTGTCTTGTACACCAAATTGAATAAACTAACACGCCAGCTACATCTAAGTCATCATACGCTACAGTACACAATCCCTTATCTAAACCCATACTTTTCGAAACATCATCCTTTGTGTTTTCTTTTCTTAGCGGAAGCCAATAGCAGTACCAGGCCTACAAACTGAAATTTCGAATCAATAACATCAACCACATGGCCAACGTTGAATTTGAGCCATCTACTTGTACCATGAATCCAGCATTACGAGCACCTATCACCTTGGCACCCAAGGAAAAACTCGCTATAAATACACATCAACGCAAGCCATCTTAAGAAGGCAGTACACCATTAAAATCATAAACATATATATAAACTCCACAAATGTTTCTCTTCTACCTTGTATTCACTTCGGAGAGTTGCTATCTGAATAATTATGAAAAGGAGAGGGAGCTCGAGTGGTTCTGGGTTAGCGCAGCGGTGAGATGAAGGGACTGTCTTCGGCGGCGACAAGCAAGCTCGGATCTGGGGCAGCGGCAGTGTGGACACGAAGTTGTGGAGGCGAGATGTGGTATTAGGTGGCTAAAGGTTGGGCATGATTACTGGAAGGAAGAGCAGAAGCATTTGGAGTGCTTTGATGTATGTTGTTTTAGGGTGGTCTCGCAAGTGCTGTATGGGTATGTGGTGGTGAGTGAACGAGAACTAAAGCTTGCATTCTAATTAATGAGGAGGAGTGGGTCTGTGAGTAGCAGCTGAGTAGGACTTGAAGCCACGTTTGGACTGAGGAAAGATGGCATGTTCGTAGTTTTAGGCGGTGTATATGTCTGGAGTGGTATAGGAGTTTTAAATGGAAAGCACGAAATGGAAGGTGGTGACTAACAAAGTGGAAGTTAGCAAGAAAATGGCGTGGGGGTAAAAGGGAGCAACATCATTAATTATTTGCTAGAGGAAGGCACTTTATCATGGAACATTATGCAAATGAAGTGAAGAGAATGGGTATGTCGCGAGGAAAGAAAAGATAGACTGGAGCGATCGGAAACAAGTGTGGAGGAGAAGTAAAGTTGGTGGCATTAGTAGCGACGGTGACGAATAAGGCTTGGAGAGAAGTTTAAGGATATTTTCTATTCAATTTATTGTGAAGAAAAGGGAGTAACGACAGTTTAACGGAAGATCGAAGGTGGAGTTAAGGGTACAGATGCTAAGAAATGGAATTGGCGAATGGAACGCGACTGGATCCGTTAGAACCGTAACGACGAAATCTACAGTGTAGAATTATTCGCGCTGAGAAGGAAGCGACTGGAATTTCGTGATATAGTCAACTGAAGAAAATCGTTATTTAACGGTTAACGTGCAAAGGTGAGTAAATTCACTGACTCGGATCAATTTTAAAATATTATAATATTGATTGAATGCTATGTGATGGTCTCTTTGGTAGATTACAATTAAATTGGTTGAAAATATATATATCGTTGCATATATACACATCATTGGTTGGATTGATTCCATCAATCATAATATTTCCTGGTATGGAATCAGTGTTAATTGTTGACTAACATCGATGGATGCAGGAAACTGGTTAGAGGAATCCAACCGGATTCCTCAGCATTTATATGTACTGTTTGTTCTATATGGATGCACTGTTTGAACCCAAATGACTTTTGAAACCTTGTGTTGATATTAGCGTTGAATGGAAATTCAAACGTTATATCAATAGATGATATCGATTAAGAAAGTGGCAACAACCAACCATAAATGTATCATTTGTCTTAACCGCTATTGTTTTACCAAAATCCCACTATGTGCGAAGCACGTGTTTCACCATACTTACTAAATGATTTGGTAAAGTGGATTCTTATATTAATAAGATTAATAAGTAAGTAGGCGGAGATTAACTTGATGATTAATAACAGAATTTATTGTTTTAAGAACAATTAAATGAGACATTTACAAATAGATTATGGAAGATTTCATATTAAGTAAGATTAGTTAGAATCGATGATTGTTTATTTAATAGTAAATGAGGTTATTTAGAAATAAATTATTATTTTTATAGTAATCGACACAAGTGAAATTATTTGGATTAATAAATGTTATTTGTTCAAAATAAAAAGATCGGTTAGAATTGATTAGTGGGTTAATCATGGCTAAATATTTACCAAGCAAACTGTTTTGATCAATAATTGGTTATTTAATTAAATTAGATTAGGCTGAATAATCTAATGTAATAAATTAACGAATAGTTGATTTAGTTAAAATAAGGGATTTGTCTAAAGAAGACAAAGCGAAGAGGAATGTTTAATAAGGGATTTGTATAAGCTAATGTAAATTACCGAGTTTTCAAAATAAGGATATGGCGTCATAAAACCATATTTAAAATATAGCAAGAAGCACGTTTACGGATTTTAAAGTATAAGGGGTTAGAGTTACGAACTTATATCTATTCTAAGATAAGAATGTTGTTGATCAAGGTCTGAGAGGTAATTAAAATACCCCAACTTGAACGACTTCACTATTATCGAAGGATGGTATTTGTTTGTAACGGAAAGAGATGTCATGATTTTTGTAACGGAAAGAGATGACAAGATTTTTGTAATGGAAAGAGATGTCAAGATTTTTGCAATGGAAAGAGATGTCAAGATTTTTGTAACGGAAAGAGATGTCAAGATTTTTGTAATGGAAAGAGATGTCAAGATTTTTGTAACGGAAAGGGATGTCAAGATTAGTTATAAAGGAGAATATTACAGCGTATGACAAGTTTTTGAACTATAACAATAAATTAGCGTTGTTGACCAAGCTTAAGCGTGATTATTAGATATAGCACTATTCCCTAGAGTGGTTTGAAACTCACCTAACCAAGTGATAAGGAAATAATTATGTCTTTCCGAAGAAGTGATATAGTTGGGTTTGGCTTTGTCGAATTGTATGTATATAATCAACAATGATATTTATTGTTAAAACCAAGTTAGTTGATTTAATGAGATCAGTTTCTACGAGAGATAACATTCGCGGTTTAAAGTGAATTATGTTGAAAAGAAATAATTGTAGAATTAAATGGTTATATTGGAAATTGGAAATATTTTCCAATATAAATAATGCATATACAGAAAATAAGAAGTGTGTAAAAGCGAGAAATGTTTTCGAATGTTGATGACATATGGTTTCAAGAATATGGAAAAATAAGGGTTTATAATATTTGGAAATGTTTTCCAGAGTGTGAAGGGCTTAACGAGCTTTGAGAAAATATGTAGGAAGATATAGGAAATGGAAAATATTAGAAAGGGCCAGCAATATGTGATGTTCGAATGGATGTTGTTTTTACTTCGATAGTTAAATAACGAAAGTGTTTCGACCCTCATTGTCAATACAGAGAGACCGGTTGGATATATTATCCGAAACCACTCCGTATAGGAATAACCGCTGCGAATTTGATTGTGCTGAAGACAATTGAAGATAGAGTGAATTGCAAGGGTCATCCTGTTCCAGAATGGTGTTTTCTGTTTGTCCAGTCCTAGGACAACTTGTATGGATGAATGTCTGGCAGCGTATTCCTAACGGTCACATAAGACGATCTTTTCAAGGTATTACGTCTAGTAGCGGAGAAATTCGTCTCTCTTAGCTTTTATACCCGTAATATTTTTGGGAAGATCAACTCGTGATTTGATGGGTTTGACGATGTGGCATTCAAAGTGAATGGTGATCAGATGTTCTAAAAGATAGACGTAGCCTCAAGCTTCACAACCGGGAAATGACAAAAATCGGGCAGGCAGCATGGCTATGTGGGTCGCTCCCATTAGGGTGTATAATCACCTATCTAGAGAAATTCCTTTTGTTTCTTAATCTATCGATTCTGCCCATTCGGGAACGGTGGTTTGAGTCCAACCGTTGGTGATATACATTCGATACACTCAAGCGAAATCAGTGGTCGGTCATGTGTGGGCCGGGTTGCAAGACGTTCTTGTTGAACCCAGTGTATTCGCCTCTAGAGATACACGAGCGGCAGGTGGTCCCATACCTTGTCATAGTTGGAATCTAATCTCCAATAAGCGCCCTGCGGTTTTTGATTTTATACTATATATGTAGAGCGTGAGATGCAAGTGTTCTACTATTTGGTTATTTACTTGATTAGACATTATTATAATATCACTGGATTTTGATATCAAAATATTTTGGGTTATAGTAAGGTAAAAACAGTCCGTGTTTATGTGTGGGCTGGTCTTACTATTATCCTTTTGTTTTCAAAAGGATTTTCAAAGTTAAACCATGTGGTTGGAATTTACTCACATCAGTCCCATGACTTACCCAGAGTTTATTTTGTTTGTTTTCCCTAAACTCTTGGGTGCCCAAATTTGTACGGGCAGTCAAGTGTTTCAGGCTTTTACTGATACACTTGGAGGAGGTAAAAGCAGAAGGCTTCACCGTTAGTATTTAGAGATTATTTCCGCTGTGATATGATGTATTGTACTCTGATAATGGTAGGTATATACAATACAGTTTTGTATTCCAAAGTTATGTTATATAATATATTTTATTCGTTCCGCTGTGAGATTCATGTTTACTCTGATTCTGCTCAGTTGTGTTCTTCTTCTTCTTCTTCTATTCTATTAGTTCTATCTTATCTTTCTCATCCTCTTATTTCTTTCTATTAATGATCCGGTATTTTCGATGTTTGAACAGTCGACACTGGGTTTTGTGTCGATTTTCGGAGTCGAAAATACCAGTTTGTTACAATCAGCGCCAGAATCGATTATATATATATATATATAATTAAATTCAATCGAATAACGACGCTGCAGTTCGTATTTTGAAATTGAAAATTCAAACGATTGTACCGGGAGATCCGACCGTCGGATTTTCCCAAAACTAGAACCGTTGGATTCGTTTTGAAAAGATCTTTCTAATGATATAAATTTTGTGATGATCCAACGGTTAGATTTTCAGATATGTGCAAATCAAATCTGAAGGAAAACAGCGCCACGGCCGCTTTATGGCCCGAAGCGTCGTTTGAATAAATTGGCTATTTTAAAATAAATGAAAATGGCGACAAATCGTTATACAATATTATAAATGATATGGATGTGAAATTTAGAAACTAACTGAAGGTTGGCTAAGTCGAATGGTTTCCTGGGTTTTGATCTGATGTTGGTTTCGGCCTTCGGGGTTAATATTTGGGGAATCGTTCTCTTACTGATTTACGTTTAGCGACTAATGAATTGAAATGATGCGTATGTGTGTTTGTGCTGCACTTGTTTATTGTATACGCGAGTTGCTCAGAAAGACGGGTTTATACCATTCTGAATAGCTGAATCGATGATAGGAAATCGAAGATGAAGACGGTGGTCAAAGACCGGAGTTCTTCACCTCGTTTTGGATGGTAACTGATGTTCTGATTGGGAGGCATCCCGAAATATGGATAATGAGTGGAGATCATTCAGACGTACGTGGAGATCGATGGGTTTGCGAGGTATATAGTGCCTCCAGTTTCGTTCAGACCCAGAACGGACAAGGTATATAGTGCCTCCAGTTTCGTTCAAACCCAGAACGGACTTGCAAATGGACGGTGTGTCTGACATTGGAATTTATTATGTGTGATTGCCGCCTGTGTGGCGTAGCTTTGTGTATAACGTGAATTCACGAACCTCACACCCTGGTATTAACCAGAAACGGGAGAGAACATCAGGGAGGGCATGCGTTTCTTTCTATTTAGAGGTGGTGTCGGTGCTTGAACTCGCCGACATTTATATTATTTTCACCTATGTGGTTGTTGCTGTTGCGAGGCGCCTCAGTTATATCGGTCGATCCGGCACCGATGGAGTCATTCGTTGGCTCACTTACGCCCCAAAGAGTGGGAAAACATAGTGTTCAGGAATTTTAATCCACATCGGTGCACCGGCCCTGACGATCCAAGGGTCGATGCGCTCTGACCCTGAGGCTCGGGCTAGAGAGTCTCGAAGTCGGTTAGGACTATCTTTTGCCTTGGTTCATGACGGAAACCCAATTTCCAAATACGTGACTGTGCGGCTTTGATTGTATACCTATATATGGCGACATAGTGGTATGGGGCATTATTGTCGTCTATGATTGATACTTATGATTAGAAATTGCTTTTGAAACATATAAACACTAGTAATAATATCAAATGCTTTTGTCTTATTCGTATCAAGCATATTTTGGCCATTATAAGGTAAAAACTCTATCCTTTGGTTTGCGTTGCATTGTGTGATGGGAAATGAGTCTTATAATGGCTTCATTTTTATAAAAAGTATTGCGATGTTTAAAAGAATTGTTTTTTTTAAAGCACTGGCAATCCGATGGAGTAAACCCATTCCACGAAAGTGGTGTGGTCCTGTGATTAGCTATACTATAAATGTGTTAAGTAGATTTCTCATACCAGTCCCATGACTGACTCGTAGTTTGTTTCACCTTTCAAACTGGGTGCCCCTCTTTCTACACGGGCAGCATTGTGTTTAGGTTTAGCAGGATTTTATGGATAGCTGGAGCTAAAGATGGATTCTATCATTTATCTCTTTTTATGCTATTCAGCTCCTATTGTACATTATGTTTTTTTTCCGCTGTAGAAATTTATGTATAGCTGAACTGTGTTTGTACTAAGTATGATCCTGTATACTGTGTAACTCTGATGATTATGTTTATCCAGCGTATTATTTGTTCATTATCTGGTGTATTTATTTAATTCTGTTCTTCTATTGTTTGTTTCTGTGTTATATTCCAAAGATTACCCTTGCCACCGTCATTACGGGGTTTGGGGTCGTCACATAACCAAAAGATGAAAACTTTATTATAAATTCAAATCTTTGTTCATAGATTAAAATAAAAGATGGAACTTTTATTACAGGATCAAATAGATCAAATAAAAGAAGAAACTTTATATTATAAATCAAATTAATATTCGTAGATCTAGATTAACAATAAGATTTTTGTTTCAAATCAGATCTAATGATAAACTATAAGTTCAATTAAAAGAAAGAATTTCTATATAATAGATCGGGATCTACAACATGAACATCACAATCAACCAAAGACAACAAACAGAAAATTTCAATCCCAACATCACAGATTGGATTTCATTCATACATCAAATAGCAAGAAAATAATTAAATTTTAATTAATTTTTGAAAATAGAAATATCACATCGATTTGTCTGAATTTTCAATAGATCTGGTTACTTCCATGGCGACGCTCTCTTTCGTCCGATTCCGACGAGTATTGATTAAGTTATGACATTTTAAAGATTTGATTACTATATGATATAATTAAAATAAATTAATTACTTTATTAATTCCTTAATCATCTCCACATCAGCTTTCTTCCCGTCGTTCTTTTGTTCCTCCTTCCGACGTTACTCAAACCCAAAAGCTCCACTTCCCCTCTCCTCCTCGCTGCTAAATGAAGAAGCTTGAGACCGATCGAAGGGCGCTACCTTGAAGCCCACGACAAGCTCCTCCAATGCTCTAAAGCACGTACCACTCGCACGCTCCCGTGCTAGGAAAATCCACTACGAACAGTACGGGTTTGAGACCCGATTTCGCACTCCACCCTCAATTAAATCCAATTACTACCGTAGAGAAGATAGAGCTCTCCTAGCTTTTCGTATTTGCCTTAAGAAGTGTCAGGTTTCATTGTGTAGATTTAGAGAAATCAAAGAAAGAAAATTGGAGAGATTTGGCCATTGCTTTTAGAGATGGCTGCTCGTTTAGATAAAAATTAGAGGTAGGTTTTGATTTTTTATTCCTATTTATAATAAAATAAATTAACTTTCTAGTTTAAGCCTATCAACCCTTTTCAGCCCCAATTTCAGCCCAACAAAGGTTGTTCCTAGGAAAATAACCCCGTTCCTGTTGCAATGGGCTAGGTCCAGTCAGCCCGTTTGATCGTCTTATCATGTTTTCTTTAGTTTAAAATATAAATTATTTAATTTTATTGTACATTTTAAATTTACCAGGGCCACATATGGACACTAAAAATTCCAGAAAAATTATATCTAGTTATGTTTTGATGATACTGTTCTAACAAAACTAATTTCGTTGAATTTGGAGTCCGTTTCATTTTCTGGTCAATCGAATTTGACTGAAATTGATAAAACACATTTTCTTTTGCCACACTCACATATTGATTCAAAAAATTATGAAAATTGAAACCTAGTAATAATTTGACATTCCGGATCCAACAAAGTTGGTTTTGTCGAAAACGGAGGTCATTTGAAAAATGGCTATTTTTAATATTAATAAAAAAAAATCTACAGCGACTATTCTGAATATTAAACTGGGCATAACTTTTGATTCCTGCTATGAAATTTCAGTTTTTCAGATTCGTTGGAAAGATATTTTTAAATAGATTCAAATATTTTTGGTTTCTCTAAAATCCGATTTATTTTGCATCCTGTACAGTCAGTCGAAGTTCAAATTCAAATTTTGAAACTACTGTGCTATATCTAATTCCTTTTTAATTAAAATAAAATTTTTCATTCTAACTTCGATTTAAATAAATTTTTATTCGTTATTATTTTAAATAAATTATTTTAAATATTAAAATTCCATTAAAATTTCTAAACTAAAAATGTTAAATTGGTTCAGAATTTTTGCGTTGTTACAATCTCGCCCACTTAAAATCTTTTCGTCCACGAAAAGGAACGGAGCTGAAAGTTGTTTAATTAATCAATTTAATTTTCATTTTTTTATTTTTATTGGTTTCAATAATTTTATTAGTTGATTAACTTTTCAAATATATATAACTTTTATATATTCAAAAATCATATTTTCTAATATCGGATTATATATATAGTTGCAAATACGCTAATTATAAATTTGTCACTCTCAACTCATTCTAGGGCATTGCTAACCCTATCTAACGTGTTTCTCATTCTAGGATGCTACTGGTCTTATCTCTAATGAATATTCCTTTATAGGATATTACTAATCCTACCTCTGATAAGTCTTTTGTTCAGTTCTAACGAGTTGTACCCCAAAGATTTGAGCTAACCAGAGCTCTGATACCAACTATAATGACCAGGATTTTGCTCGACCCACTCGATCGCTAAATCGACCAAGATCGTTCAAAGCCCGAGTACATTAACTCTGGGAATACAGCACATTAGAACAATAACAGAAGACTTCTATTACATCATGATAATATTACATCAGAGTACAGAATATATCAGAGTGCATCGAATATAATAATATAGCGGAAGATTAAATTACAATAAATGTAATACACTATAGTGAAACGATTATATTAACACAGCGGAAGACTACCAATGCTCTGGACACAACTCTAAGCTTCGATCCAAATTCCTGCTCAGTATATCTACAAAAAGCTACTCATTTGCCCGTGTGAAAAAGAGGGCACCCGAGTTTGCAAAGTGGAACAAACTACGGGTCAGTCATGGGACTGGAATGATAAATCTTTTCTAACTTATCTAATAATAATAAGGCTAATCATAGGACCACGCTGCTAATGCGGAATGGGTTTACTCCATTGGATTGCCAGTGCATGAAATAAAGTAAATAGCTAAACAACGTAATGATTTTTAGAAAAATGAAACCATTATAAGACTCAGGTCCCATCACACAATGCAACGCAAGCCGGAGGATAGAGTTTTACCTTATAATGGTAAAAAATGCTTGACACGATAAAACAGATTTGATATTATTATTAGTGCATATATGTTTCAAAAATATTTCAATCATAATGTATTAATCATAAACGGCATAGCTACCATATACTATGTCGCCATACTAGTTATACAATCAAAACCGCATGATATCATATTGGAAATTGGGTTTCCGTCTAGAGTCAAGGCTAGAAACGATCTCCTTACCAATTCGAGACACTCTAGCAATGTCTGAGGATTCGAACGCTGGCGAACCTTTGGAAACAGCAGGACCGGTCCACAAATACTTTAGTAGATTGGCAATTCCTGAACACACGCTTCCCGGTCCTATTGAACCTATAATACGGCCATTGGCGACCGATAAATCCAAGGCCTCAAAAATTCCATCATCCACATAAGTAAAACGTCAGGGTTGGTAAGTTGCTGACATCACTTCTAGGTAGAAAGAAACGTGTGCACTTCCTGCGTTCCTTTGCTCCGTTTCTGACTCATACAGAGGTGTGACGCTCGCGAAGTCACGATATGCACAAAGTTATGCCGAAATATGCTATGCTTTGATCATCATCCACAAGGCTCTGCTTTTCAACAAAGGCCTTGATCATTTGCATCTTGGCATGCCATATTGACAATTCATGTCATGCGATCGATAACTACCAATATATAACTTCTGAGCTCATGCATCTCAGAGAAGGGTGTTAAGCAAGAGAATAAATTCTCCGCCACCACAAATATATATTAAATAGAAATCAATTTAATTTACATGGAATGAAATTCAATGTCAGACACACATCCATTTACAAGTCCATTCTAGGTCTGAACGAAATCAGAGACACCGTATTCTTCGTCCCGTATGCCCAATACGGAAGTGAGGTGCTTGCATATCCAGACAATCAACAAGTATGTCCGAACAAACTACCACTTTAACCCTTTACTGGTAGCTAGCCAATGCCGGGCATTAGTAGTTGTCCATTCGATGAGAAGATCGCCGGTCTTCATCCACCGTCTTCAATGTCTTTGACTTTAATCGTCGAAGTAATTATTCAGAATAGGTTAAACACGGTCTTTCCGAATAACTCGTGTATTTTATAATAAAAAATCAAGTGCTATAAAGACACATCATATGCATCATTCCAATTCAGAATATTCTTTTAATAAAATATTCATATTATTAGTGGGAAAGTTTCCCATTAAATTTATCAAAGATAAATCCTTTTAAATTTATTCTTAAATCTTCCTTTAAAAGATTCATTAAAACTCCAATTCGGTTTTAATATCGAAAGTCATAACTTTATGATTATTCAACTTTTAAGGAAATAAACTTATCTTTAACTGGCTTAAAGAACTAATGTCATTTAAAAACATTGTTCACGATAAATCCAAAAACATCTTCCATTAAATATGGAATTTTCACAGAAATCAAATCAATATATAATCCATATAAATTTCCGTATCGGACTAGTAATATAAATGGAATAATGGCAAAGCCCTTTAAATTCCATATATAGTAACAACCTTCCTTTACAGAAGCCTATCTCAATTATAATCAAATCGAATTTCTACTCAATTCCAATTTAATATAAATTAAATTGGAAAATTTGACTTTGGAAAATTTCCTTTTAAATCTTAATAAAAAGATTTATAAATTCTAAATCATATTTTCACTGTTAATTGGGTTGAAGAACAAATGTCATTTAAAAATACAGTTCACAGTAAATCCAATTCACTTATCATTTTATTCCAATTAATAAATATAATTTGAACCTCTAATAATATTAACTAAAAGATTTATTCTTTAATACATGGTTTAAGAACAGTGTTATTTAAGACACCATTCACGAGAACCAAAAATTTAATTCTTTTATTTAAGTCCAATTAAATATTTATTTACTAGAGGACTTTATTAAATCTTAATTTAAAAGATTTATTCTAGTTAATAAGTGGTTCATTTCGATAAAAATATATTTTAATCTTTTGTCCATCAAAAATGGACAAAGAAATCATCATTCTATCCAATGTTGAATATTATTTTAAAATATTCATTATTTAAAAATATTCTTTATGTAAAAAGATTCTTTATATAAAATATGCTTTGTATTACTATATTCTTTATATAAAACATGCTTTATATTACAATATTCTTTATTTTAAAATAATCTTTATTAAAGGGCAATCTTTGTTTTAAAATATTCTTTATTAAAGGACAATCTTAATTTTAAAATATTCTTTATTTAAAAGAAAACCTGAATCGGAATGCGACTCAATCAGTTACCATATAATTTTGGTTATATGGACTTCATACATCGCACGTATATGACAAAAAATGATACATAATCAGCAAACCATCCATTCAACATCCAGAGTGAAGTTCACAACTGTGTGAGCATTAAAATTAAATAATAACGCTCATCGCAGCCTATCAATATTTCGATCGACATACAAATAAATATTGGGACTAGTGTATGTCAACTATCATCCCAATACCCGTGTGGAGTTTTCAGCCATCAACAGTTCATATAAATAAATAATTGGTTAATGAATTTAACTAATTTCTAATTCTGCTAACATACTGATGATAATGAAAAAACATGATATTATATTCCTAGTGCCCAATAAAAATGTAATTTAACTCACATAATTTTCCTACATATTCCTAATGTCTAATAAAATGTAATTTATTTATATGACATTATTGTTGATGACAAATGGAAAGATAATTTTCATTTTCTTTTATTTGTATGCAAATATTCTTAACTTTAACCGTAACGACCCGGAAAATCTGAACCAATTAAATTTTTTTAAATTGGCTAAAATAGTGGATTTTAAATATGTAAAATAAATATTTTAAATAATAATGATGAATAGTAAGTTTGAATCGAATTTGAAAATAAATATAATTACTTTGAGTTATAAACAAGGCCTGAAATGGCGCGGTAGTTTCAAAATTTGAATTCAAACTTCGACTGACTGTACCGGGTGCAAAACAAAACGGATTTGAGTGAAACCAAAAATATTTAAATCTGTTACTGAATACCTTTCTAACGAATCATAAAAATCGAAGTTTCATAGCGGAAAGCAAAAGTTATGGCCAAATGAATTTTCAGAAAGGTCGCTATATTTATAGCCCATGAAAATGGCCATTTTGCAAACGACCTCGGAATTCGATGAAACCACTTTTGTTGGATCCGTGATGTTAAACAATTGCTAGGTTTCAAATTTCAAAATTTTTGAAGCTAGTATGTGAGCATGGCAAAGGAAAACGTGTTTTGGTCGATTTCTATTAAATTGGATCGACCAGAAAAGGGCCATTTTTCAAACGGTCTCAGAATTCGACGAAACTAGTTTTGTTGGGACCGTATCATCAAAACATAGCTGGATTTATTTTTTTGGAATTTTTCGAATTAGTTTGTGGACCTGGCAAATTGAAATGTACATTCAAATCGAATATTGAATGTTATATATTTTAAACTGAAGGAAAACTGACTGAAACAGTCGAATAGGCCTACGAAACATATCCCATTGTGTTCGGAATGGGGGTAAAATGCTAGGGACGACAGTAGTTGGGTTTGGATTTGAGTTCGTATGTGACAAGGGGTATTTTAGATATTTAAAAATATATAAATAAATAAATAAAATCCTGATTGGCCAAGATATTTTCCCTCTCCCCTATACCAGGTCGCGAACGACGGAAAGGAGTTCAATCCTTCTCTCTTCTTTTTCTCACAATCCACGCCGAATTAGATCGTGCCAAAGTTGAACTTTTTGAAGATCTCCCCGAGCTCTTCAAATCCATACCTGGTTGGGATTTTTTCGTTGTGTGATTTGGGAGAATCGGCGCCAGGAAGATCACGACTTGAAGCCGCCGCCTCCGCTTCCTCCGACCACTGAGTGCCACCAAACCCCCATCGATCTAAGCGCCGATCCAAGGCCTAGAGGGTGGCGCCGACCAATCTGAACATCGAGCTACTGATTTTGCAAAATCTAAAACCTAGTTTGGAACATTCAAAGTGGGGTACGACTGTTTTTAATATAAACTATATTATAGCAGTTTTAAGCGCTGCGGTTTTTGATTCCACTGTAAAAATCATATCTTTTTCATTTTTCGACGAAATTCGATGGAACGGGAAACATCGTGACCGTGTGGACGTCTTCTACATTCTAGAAGAGACCGCATATTTTTCTGAGCCTTTTGCTATTTTTGGTGGAGTGGAACCCAATGTGAAATTTCTAATTTATAAACGATATGGAAAACGACAATGTATAAATTATATAGTCGATGTATGAGTTATATAAGCGTAGTACACCTCTTGTATAAGCGTTGTATAAGTTGTACGTTCGATATATAAGTTATATATGCATTGTAAAAATTATATATGTGTTGAATAAATGTGAAATGCTTATATGTAAATATATATATATATATATATATATATATATACGCCCCTCGTCCACAAACCACGGACGATATTTATTGGTTGTGATTGGTTTGAAAATTGGTTGATTACGAATGGTTGATTAGAATTGTTTGTGGTTGAAATTGATTGATTGTGGTTGAGAAATACCCGTTTGTAGTTGAGAAATATTTGGTTGAAACCACATAGGATTAGTTTTTGGAAATGAAAAAAATATACATGCCGCCTGCGTGCGAACTAGATGCATGATTCCCCATTGTCAAAAGCTGCGAGGCTTTAATGTAGAGCGAGGAGCCGTACTAGGGACAGTCCGAGTTTTAACTACCCTGCCGTTATGCTGCCGAAATTTTGAATCATATTCATGTGTTAGAATTATTTTCCTTTGTTGAAACTATTTTCGTCTGTTGAATAGAAAACCTTCATGTTTTGAATCGAAATTCATTCGTTGAATTGAAATTCATGTGTTGAATGGTATTCGTGTTTTGAATAAATTGTTTTAACAATAAAAATCACATTTTTACTCTATATATACAAACTATAGAAAACCTTCATGTGTTGAATCGAAATTCATTCGTTGAATTGAAATTCATGTGTTGAATGGTATTCATGTTTTGAATAAATTGTTTTAACAATAAAAATCACATTTTTACTTTATATATACAAACTATAGAAAACCTTCATGTGTTGAATCGAAATTCATTCGTTGAATTGAAATTCATGTGTTGAATGGTATTCGTGTTTTGAATAAGTTGTTTTAACAATAAAAATCACATTTTTACTCTATATATACAAACTATAGAAAACCTTCATGTGTTGAATCGAAATTCATTCGTTGAATTGAAATTCATGTGTTGAATGTTATTCGTGTCTTGAATAAATTGTTTTAACAATAAAAATCACATTTTACTCTATATATACAAACTATAGAAAACCTTTATGTGTTGAATCGAAATTCATTCGTTGAATTGAAATTCATGTGTTGAATGGTATTCGTGTTTTGAATAAATTGTTTTAACAATAAAAATCACATTTTACTCTATATATACAAACAATAGAAAAACCTTCATGTGTTGAATCGAAATTCATTCGTTGAATTGAAATTCATGTGTTGAATGGTATTCGTGTTTTGAATTAATTGTTTTAACAATAAAAATCACATTTTACTCTATATATACAAACTATAGAAAACCTTCATGTGTTGAATCGAAATTCATTCGTTGAATTAAAATTCATGTGTTGAATGGTATTCGTGTTTTGAATAAATTGTTTTAACAATAAAAATCACATTTTACTCTATATATACAAACTATAGAAAACCTTCATGTGTTGAATCGAAATTCATTCATTGAATTGAAATTCATGTGTTGAATGGTATTCGTGTTTTGAATAAATTGGTTTAACCATAAAAATCACATTTTTACTCTATATATACAAATGATAGAAAACCTTCATGTGTTGAATCGAAATTCATTCGTTGAATTGAAATTCATGTGTTGAATGGTATTTGTATTTTGAAAGAAATTGTTTTATAATAAAAATCCTATTTTTATCATCAGTATGTACTATATAAAATAATCTTGTTTTGAAATAAATTGTAATAAAAATCATATTTTTATTACATATATGAACTATATAAAATAATCGTGTTTTGAAATGAATTGTTTTACAATAAAAATCACATTTTTATTATATACATGAATGGTTAAAAATAGTGAAGTGTTGAAATAGAAGACAGTTAAATAAAAATATCATTTTTATCAAATGTATGAAAATCATATAGTTTTGAAATCGAAGAATCGATATATATATATATATATATATATATATTTAAATTGAATTGAAATATATTGAATAATGAAGCTGCAGTTCGTATATTGAAACCGTGATTTCAAACGATTAGTGGGGGAGATCCGACCATCGGATTTTCCGGAAATCGCAACCGTTGGGTTCGCTTTGGAAATATCTTTCCAACGACACCAACTTTGTAAAAATCCAACGGTTGGATTGTCTGGAATGTTTAATTCAAATCTAAAGAAAAACAGCGCCAGAATCGATTATATTTATATTTATATATATATAACTATAATTATATTAAATCGAATAACGATGCTGTAGTTCGTATTTTGAAATCGAAACTTCAAACGATTATACCGGGAGATCCGACCATCGGATTTACCCGAAACTAGAACCGTTGGATTCGTTTTAAAAAGATCTTTCTAATGAAGTAAATTTTTTGAAGATCCAATGGTTAGATTTTCAAATATGTGCAAATCAAATCGGAAGAATAACAGCGCCACGGCCGCGTTATGGCCTGAAGCGTCGTTTGAATAAATTGGCTATTTTAAAATAAATAAAAATAGCGATAAATCATTATAAAATATTATAAACGATATGGATGTGAAGTTTAGAAACTAACTGATGGTTGGCTAAGTCGAATGGTTTCCTGGATTTTGATCTGATGCTGGTTTTGGCCTTCGGGGATAATATTTGGGAAATCGTTCTCTTACTGATTGACGGTTAGTGACTAATGAATTGAAATGATGCATACGTAATGTTTGTGTAGCACTAGTTTATTATATACGCGAGTTGCTCAGAAAGACCGGGTTTATCCCATTCTGAATAACTGAATCGACGATAAGAATTCGAAGATGAAGACGGTGGTTGAAGACCGATCTTCACCTCATTTGGGTGGTAACTGATGTCCTGATTGGGAGGCATCCCGAAATATGGATAATGAGTGGTGATCGTCCAGACGCACGTGGGGATCGATGGATATGCGAGGTATTTTAGTGCCTCCGGTTTCATTCAGACCCAGAACGGACTTGCAAATGGACTGTGTGTCTGACATTGGAATTCATTCTGTGCGATCGATTACCATCAGTTGCATGGTGTGAATTGCCGGTGTGGCATGCTAAGATGCAGTGATCAGGGCTTCTGTTGAAAAGAAAAGTCTTGTGATTGATGATCAAAACACCGCCTGTGTGGCGTAGCTTTGTGTATAACGTGAATTCGCGAGCCTCACACCCCAGTATGAACCAGAAACGGGAGAAGGACCTCAGGGAGGGCATGCGTTTCCTTCTAGTTAGGAGTTGTGTCAGTGTTTTTACATGGCCTGACATTTTACTTATGTGGATGATGGATTGTGAGGCGCCTCGGTTATATCGGTCGATCCGGGACCGGTGGAGTCATTGGTTGGCTCATTGACGCCCCATAGGGTGGGGAAACGCAGTGTTCAGGAATTTTAATCCACATCGGTGGACCGACCCTGACGATCCTAGGGTCACTCGAGCTCTGATCCTGAGACATGGGCTAGAGCGTCTCGAATTCAGTAAGGTCTATATTTTGCCTTGGTTCATGATGGAAATCCAATTTCCAAATACGTGACTGTGCGGTTTTGATTGTGTATATATTTGGCGACATGATATATGGTACCCATGCCGTCTATGATTGATAGTAATGATTGAAATTGTTTTTGAAACTTATAAACACTAGTAATAATATCAAATGCTTTTGTTTTATTCGTATCAACCATATTTTGGCCATTATTAGTAATAATATCCAATGGAGTAAACCCGTTCCACGAAAGTGGCGTGGTCCTGTGATTAGCCATATTATAAAGGTGTTAAGTAGATTTCTCATACCAGTACCATGACTGACTCGTAGTTTGTTTCACTTTCAAACTCGGGTGCCCCTTTTTCTACATGGGCAGCCTTGTATTCAGGTTTTAGCTGGCTTTCTCTGGATAGATGGAGCTGAAGATGGATCCTATTATTTACCTCTTTTTATGCTGTTCAACTCCTATTGTACATATTATGTTTGTTTCCGCTGTAGACATTTATGTATAGCTGAACTGTATTTGTACTAAGTATGATCCAGTATACTATGTAACTCTGATGATTATGTTTATCCGTTGTATTATTTGTTCATTATATGTTGTATTTATTTAATTCTGTTCTACTGTTATCTGTTTATGTGTTATATTCCAAAGATTACCCTTGCCACCGTCAGTACGGGGTTTGGGGGTCGTCTCAACGTGGTATCAGAGCTTTGGTTAATCTTAGCGCTGGAATATAACATATTAACGAACTCGTCAGAAATAGAACCAGTAGTGTTCTAGGAATGGTAACTCATTACAGATAGGATCAGTAATATCCTAGTATGAGTAAAGCAAAAGGAAATACACCCAATAGACACATTTACATTTGAAGTATATGTTGCTAGGTTTTGAAATATCTTTTCTATGACCTGACACTTGATCTGCTGTTTGTAGAAGTACTAGAAAATGAGTGTCAGAAACAGAAGGAATGCAGAACCAGATCTAGAGGCTCTATTTAATAGATATCGAAATCTGGGAGGAGCACAATTCTCGGGCAATGAATCTATTATTCAAACTCAAGCTTGGGTGAGCTATGCATAAAGAATATTTGAGCATTTCCAGCTGAGAGATGATCAGAAAAGGTTAGTGGCATCTTGGGCGCTCAAAGAAGAAGCTTTAATCTTGTGGGAAACAATCATCAAGGATAATCCAGAAGGTGATATCACCTGGGATAGATTCAAAGAGATTTTCCTAGAAAGATTTACTCCTCCTGAAGTGACTGAGCGATTATGTGATGAATTCTCTTATCTGATACAAGGAGATATGATCATTCCAGAATATCATAAGAAATTCAACGAACTTTCTCACTTTGCTCCTCATCTGATTCAATATCCAAAGAGGAAGAATTTGAGATTTATTCATGGCCTGCAAAGGAGATATCAGAATAGTGTTATGAGGAATGTGAAGCTTCCATTTTCAGAAATGATACATATGGCTTATCAGTACGAAGATCTCCATAAGAAAGGTATGTTGCGCGACGAAGAGAAAGTCAGCTCGAGTAACAAAGTGGAGTCTGTGACTGATAGTCCTGAGGTCAATAAGAAGCCCAGTGCCAAGAGGAAAAGGGCCAGATCTGAGAAAGAACCCGTAACGACCGCCGTACGCAATAACTGCCATCAGAAAGGGCATTTGTCAATAAACTGCGGACCCTTAAAGAAGCGATTAAAAGGTGGGCTTCAATCCAAGAAGGGATTTCAAGAGAATAGAAAGTGTAGTCAATGCCATTAGGCCAGTCATCTTTCCAAGGCATGCCCGCTATCTCAGAAATCTGAAGCAGTACATGTTAATGAAGTGGCAGGAGTGCGTGCATCTTCGTCTGCTCAGGAAAGGCCAGATGTGTTAGAAGGCATTCTTACTGTCAAAGATATTCCTGTTAAAGTACTGTTTGATATAGGCGCGTCACGAAGCTTCATTGCAAAGAATGCGGTTAAGAAACTGGATTTGAATTTGAAGAAACTCAAAGAACCAATGACTGTCCAAAATCTGGTCGGGGGTTCCATCGATCTCAGTTGGGTTTGTGGAGTGCCAGTTTCTTTTTCTCGTTATCGGTTCCCTACCATCGCGGTCGTCATGAATTTTACAGAGTTTGATCTTATCTTGGGGTTAGACTAGTTGACTAAATATGAAGCTGAGGTTAAATGCGCCGACAGAGTCGTTAAGGCGAAGATTAAATCAGTTGATTATATAACTATCCCCTGTGAAGGTCAGAATTCTAATAGAAAAGACTTCTGGGCAGCTCTCGATGTTTCTCCAGCCCAAATAGAAAATATCCTTGTAGTCACAGAGAATATTCCCGACCTCGTAAAAGATATTCCTGTCATCAAGAATTATGCGGATGTGTTCGAAGAAGTTGTTCGCTTACCTCCGTAGAGGGAAATTGATTTCAAGATCGCTTTGATTCCTAATGCAAAGACGGTAGTTCACGCTATTCGAAGAATGTCCTTGAAAGAGAAAGAGGAATTAGACAATCAAACAAGGCAGCTTGTATGGAAGGGTCTAATCAGGCCTAGTTTCTCTGATTGGGGAGAAGCAGTGGTGTTTGTCCCAAAATCTGACGGTACTCTACGGCTATGTGTGGATTATCGTGATTTGAACAAGTAGACAATAAAGAATAAATATACATTGTCGCGAATCGATGATTTATTGGATCTTCTGAATGGAGCACAAGTGTTTTCAAGGATAGACCTAGCTACAGGCTTCCATCAGCTTCGTATTACCGTAGAACGTGTTCCTATGACAGCATTCAGAGGTCCAGAGCTATTCTATGAGTGGTTAGTAATGTCGTTCGGCTTATGTAACGCTCCAGCTTACTTCGTCGATTTGATAAATCGAGTGTCCCGTGGTGTCTTGAATAAATTTGTTCTGGTTTTTATTGATGATATACTAATCTTCTCTAAATCGAAGGCCGAACATGAAAAGCATTCGGAACAGGTTCTAGAAATTCTGAGAAGGAACGTTCTAAAAGCCAAACTATCCAATTGCATATTCTGGCTAGATGAAGTGAAATTTCTGGGCCATGTCGTTTCAAAAGAAGGAATTGCTGTGGATCCAAGTAAAATCACCGCTATTCAAAATTGGAAACAACCCAGTACTCCTACAGAAGTTCGCATTTTTCTTGGATTGGCTAGTTATTACTGGAAGTTCATTAAAAACTTTTCGAAGATATCTGGTCACTTAACAAAGCTTACAAAGAAGCACTCTAAATTCAAATGGACTCCAAAATGTGAGGAGGCTTTTGAAGAGCTAAAGTTAAGATTAACGACTGCTCTAGTGTTAACCATTATCGATGGCAATCAGGATTTAAAAGTCTGGACAGATGCCTCTAGAGAGGGCCTTGGTGCAGTGTTAATGCAAAGAGGTCAAGTGATTGCGTATGCTAGCCGCCAGTTGAAGCCACACGAGAAAAACTATGTAACTCATGATCTTGAGTTATTGGCTATAGTATTCGCTTTGAAAATCTGGAGACATTATCTTCTGGGTGAGAGATTTGAACTGTTTACAGATCACCAGTTGCTAAAGTATCTGTTCACCCAGAAAGAATTGAATTTAAGGCAGCAACGTTGGCTGGAGTTTCTTGCAGCATATGACTTTGAAATTCTGTACACTCCGGGGAAAGTCAATGTCGTGGCCGATGCGTTAAGCCCAAAGAATGAAATGATCGCCAGTTTTATAATCACAACTACATTGATAGATAAAATATCTGCGCTTCAGAAGGATGATCACTTCATTCGGAAGATCAGAGAGATAATTCAAAAAGGCGAGCCCTCGAGTTTTGAAATTGATAATGATGGGATTCTAAGGCTAAAAGGTCGAATCGGGGTTCCTAACATTCCTGAGCTCCGAAAGGAAGTACTAGATGAATGCCACATGTCAAAACTTAGTATCCATCCGGGATTAAGCAAAATGTATAATGACATCAAACGCACTTTCTGGTGGAAGTCGATGAAGAGGGACATTTCTTTATATGTTAGTCGATGCCCTACTTGCCAACTAGTTAAGAGCAACCAATAGAAACTGGCTGGATTGTTGCAACCGCTGGACGTTCCTGGTTGGAAGTGGGAACAAATTTCCATGGACTTCATATATGGTTTGCCCAGAACCAGAAAAGGAAATGACAGTATTTGGGTGATCGTAGATCGCTTCACGAAGACCGCCCATTTCATACCTGTCGGATTAAACAGAACAGCTCAGAGTCTGGTGCAGATATACTTCAAGGAAATTGTAAGGCTACAAGGAGTGCCACTCAGTATAGTCAGTGATAGAGATCCAATATTTACAAGCAAATTCTGGGAGGCATTTCAAGTCGAACTGGGAACGAAGTTGAACTTGAGCACCGCTTATCATCCTCAGACAGATGGTCAGACTGAGAGGGTGAATCGTATAATAGAAGATCTATTGTGGGCTTGTGTTCTAGATTTCGGTGGATCATGGGAAGACCATTTGCATTTGGCAGAATTCTCATATAATAAAAGCTACCCGGAGAGCCTGACAATGTCGCCGTTCGAAGCATTATATGGTAGACCGTGCCGATCTCCTGCTTGTTGGGTCGAACCACGTAATAGACTTGTGTTGGGGACGGATATGATCTGAGAAGCTGCCGAAAAAGTCGATTTCATTAAGAAACGATTACTCGCCACTCAAAGCCGACAAAAGAGTTATGCCGATAAGAGAAGGAGAGATATATCATTTGCTGTTGGCGACTATGTATATTTGAAAGTATCACCGATGAGAGGAGTTATCCGGTTCGGTAAAACAGGGAAGTTAGCGCCCAAATTCATTGGTCCATTTCCTATTCTTGAACGGATTGGAACTCTCACTTATAGGGTTCAGTTGCCTGATTGGTTGCCTGGAGTGCATGATGTATTTCACATATCTCAACTTCGAAAGAACGTTCATGATCCAGACTTGATCGTGGAAGAAGCAGCTCAACGGGATATTGAAATTACTCCAGAATTAGCTGTGAGAAGAGAACCGCTCAAGATTATCGGCAAAGAAACCAAAGAGCTGAGGAACAAGAAAGTTCACTTAGTCAAAGTACAATGGAGTGGAGATCCGCGGGATTGTACTTGGGAAACTGAGGAGAGCATTCAGAAAGCCTATCCTAAGTGTCGAGTAGATATCTCTGATTGACTCCGGTGCAAGGTACATTTACCATACTTTGCATTACCAATTAATTCTCTGCTTTGTTGTTATTTTCTTTCCATGGATGTGCACTTTTAATTCTATAGTCTGAATGATTTTAAGAGAGTATAGAAATTGATTAGTATACTTTTGAAGAGTTAAAAACAAATTGCTTGTTGTTTGCATTGTGTGATAGTAAATTGGATTAATTAAATTATTGAAACGATAGTTAATTTAATTAATAAGAGAATGAATGGTAGGATTTATTCGATTAACTCACACATTGAAATGATTTGAAAATAGATAGAAATATATATACATGTGCATTATATATGTTTGAACAGGTAATTGGATAGCTGTTGAGTAAAAAATTTATTTACGTGCCCGACAAATAGGTAAACCTTAATGAGTTGGATGCGAAATATTATTATATCAAATCCTGTGAATGCCATTGGATGCGGAGTGCTGGTTATTCTGTGTGAAAAAAATTAATGTCGCCATAGGATAGTAACAATTAATTTTGAACTACATTACATGGCATACTTCTTGAAGATAGGCATACTTCATCATATACCACATAAGCATTTGGAGCTTGTGTGACGAGGTGGAAGATTTACCATATGAGTGAGAGGCTTGTATGGCGATGACTATATATTACAGTTTGAACTGATGATTGATATGGACCATATAAAATTGTAACGACAAATTGCCAAATTAATAAAAAAAAACCCACACGGGTCTGGAGTTGACAATAATCACGTCTCTCTAGTTATTAGATACGACATATGGATTATTTATTTCCCAAATGGGACGAGGTGACTAGGATTTATCCTATGGAGCAATTAAAACACACACTCCCTCGTGCTTTGACAAGGTGACGAGAATTTATTCTCTGGAGTTATTATCTATACACGCTCCCCTGTAAACACCAGAATATATCACTATAAATATGTGTATGCTTTATAGGATTTATTGGGTACCTAATACGGCCCAATAAATTTCCAAACCCCTCCCCGTACAAAGGAGGTTATGGCGAAATTTTTCGAAAATTCCGGGTGTTAGCCAAATTTTTGAAGAATTTGAAAAATTCTCAAAAACTGAAAAGTTGGAGAATGGAAGCCAAATTGAACGTAGAGTTGATTAATCAAACCACTTTTGACTTTGTTCCTTTTCGGGGACGAAAAGTTTTAAGTGGGGGAGATTGTAACGACCCGGAAAATCTGAACCAATTTAAAAAATATTAATTGGCTAAAATAGTGGATTTTAAATATTTAAAATAAATATTTTAAATAGTAATGATGAAAAGTAAGTTTGAATCGAAGTTGAAAATAAATATAATTACTTTGAATTATAAACAAGGCCTGAAATGGCGTGGTAGTTTCAAAATTTGAATTCAAACTTCGACTGACTGTACCGGGTGCTAAACAAAATGGATTTGAGTGAAACCAAAAATATTTAAATCTGTTAGTGAATACCTTTCTAACGAATCTAAAAAATCGAAGTTTCATAGCGGAAAGAAAAAGTTATGGCCAAATGAATTTTCAGAAAGGTCGCTATGAATTTATATAGCCCGTAAAAATGGCCATTTAGTAAACGACCTCGGAATTCGACGAAACCACTTTTGTTGGAACCGGGATGTTAAATTATTGCTAGGTTTCAAATTTCATAATTTTTTAAGCTAGTATGTGAGCATGGCAAAGGAAAATGTGTTTTGTTCGATTTTTATTAAATTGGATCGACCAGAAAAGGGCCATTTTTCGAATGGTCTCAGAATTCGACGAAACTAGTTTTGTTGGGACCGTATCATCAAAACATAGCTGGATTTATTTTTTTAGAATTTTTCGAATCAGTTTGTGGCCCTGGCAAATTGAAATGTACGTTCAAATCGAATGTTGAATGTTATATATTTTAAATTGAAGGAAAACAGACTGAAACAATCGAATGGGCCTACGAAACATATCCCATTGTGTTCGGAATGGGGGTAAAACGCTACGGACGATAGTCGTTGGGTTTGGATTGGAGTTTGTATGTGACAAGGGGTATTTTAGAAATTTAAAAATATATAAATAAATAAAGGAATCCTCATTGGCCAAGATATTTTCTCTCTCCCCGATACCAGGTCGCGAACGACGGAAAGTAGTTCAATCCTTCTCTCTTCTTTTTCTCACAATCCACGCCGAATTAGCTCGTGCCACAGTTGAACTTGGTTGAGATCTCCCCGAGCTCTTCAAATCCATACCTGTTGGGAATTTTCGTTGTGTGGTTTGGCAGAATCGGCGCCAGGAATATCACGACTTGAAGCCGTCGCCGCCGCTTCCTCCCACCACCGAGTGCCACCAAACCCCCATCGATCTGAGCGCCGTTCCAAGGCCTAGAGGGTGGCGTCGACCGATCTGAACATCGAGCTACGGATTTTGCAAAAATCTAAAACCTAGTTTGTAACATTCAAAGTGAGGTACGACTGTTTTTAATATAAACTATATTATGGCAGTTTTAAGCGCTACGGTTTTTGGTTCCACTGTAAAAATCATATCTTTTTCGTTTTTCGACGAAATTCGATGAGACAGGAAACATCGTGACCGTGTTGACGTCTTCTACATTCTAGAAGAGACCACATATTTTTCTGAGCCTTATGCTATTTTTGGTGGAGTGGAACCTAATGTGAGATTTCTAATTTATAAACGATATGGAAAACGACGATGTATAAATTATATAGTCGATGTATGAGTTATATAAGCGTTGTACACCTCTTGTATAAGCGTTGTATAAGTTGTACGTTCGATATATAAGTTATTTATGCGTTGTAAAAATTATATATGTGTTGAATAAAAGTGAAATGCTTGTATGTATATATATATATATATACGCCCCTCGTCCACAAACCATGGACGATATTTATTGGTTGTGATTGGTGTGAAAATTGGTTGATTACGAATGGTTGATTAGAATTGTTTGTGGTTGAAATTGATTGATTGTGGTTGAAAAATACCCGTTTGTGGTTGAGAAATATTTGGTTGAAACCACTTTGGATTAGTTTGTGGAAATGAAAAAATATACATGCCACCTGCGTGCGAACTAGATGCATGATTCCCCATTGTCAAAAGTTGCGAAGCTTTAAGGTAGAGCGAGGAGCCGTACTAGGGACGGTCCTGGTATTAACTACCCTACCGTTATGCTGCCAAAATTTTGAATAATATTCATGTGTTAGAATTATTTTCCTGTATTAAAACTATATTCGTCTGTTGAATAGAAAACCTTCATGTGTTGAATCGAAATTCATTCGTTGAATTGAAATTCATGTGTTGAATGGTATTCGTGTTTTGAATAAATTGTTTTAACAATAAAAATCACATTTTAACTCTATATATACAAATTATAGAAAACCTTCATGTGTTGAATCGAAATTCATTCATTGAATTGAAGTTCATGTGTTGAATGGTATTCGTGTTTTGAATAAATTGTTTTAACAATAAAAATCACATTTTTACTCTGTATATACAAACTATAGAAAACCTTCATGTGTTGAATCGAAATTCATTCGTTGAATTGAAATTCATGTGTTGAATGGTATTCGTGTTTTGAATAAATTGTTTTAACAATAAAAATCACATTTTTACTCTATATATACAAACTACAGAAAACCTTCATGTGTTGAATCGAAATTCATTCGTTGAATTGAAATTCATGTGTTGAATGGTATTCGTGTTTTGAATAAATTGTTCTAACAATAAAAAACACATTTTACTCTGTATATACAAACTATAGAAAACCTTCATGTGTTGAATCGAAATTCATTCGTTGAAATGAAATTCATGCGTTGAATGGTATTCGTGTTTTGAATAAATTGTTTTAACAATAAAAATCACATTTTACTCTATATATACAAACTATAGAAAACCTTCATGTGTTGAATCGAAATTCATTCGTTGAATTGAAATTCATGTGTTGAATGGTATTCTTGTTTTGAATAAATTGTTTTAACAATAAAAATCACATTTTACTCTGTATATACAAACTATAGAAAACCTTCATGTGTTGAATCGAAATTCATTCATTGAATTTAAATTCATGTGTTGAATGGTATTCGTGTTTTGAATAAATTGTTTTAGCTATAAAAATCACATTTTTACTCTATATATACAAACTATAGAAAACCTTCATGTGTTGAATTGAAGTTCATGTGTTGAATTGAAATTCATGTGTTGAACGGTATTCGTATTTTGAAAGAAATTGTTTTATAATAAAAATCCTATTTTTATCATCAATATGAACTATATAAAATAATCTTGTTTTGAAATAAATTGTTTTATAATAAAAATCATATTTTTATTACATATATGAACTATATAAAATAATCGTGTTTTGAAATGATTTGTTTTACAATAAAAATCACATTTTTATTATATACATGAATGGTTAAAAATAGTGAAGTGTTGAAATAGAAGACAGTTAGATAAAAATATCATTTTTGTCAAATGTATGAAAATCATATAGTTTTGAAATAGAAGAATCGATATATATATAAATAGAATTGAAATATATCAAATAACGAAGCTGTAGTTCGTATTTTGAAACCGTGATTTCAAATGATTAGTGCGGGAGATCCGACCATCGGATTTTCCTGAAATCGCAACCGTTGGGTTCGCTTTGGAAATATCTTTCCAACGGCACCTACTTTGTAAAAATCCAACGGTTGGATTGTCTGGAATGTTTAATTCAAATCTGAAGAAAAACAGCGCCAGAATCGATTATATATATATAATTATAATTATATTAAATCGAATAAGGATGCTGCAGTTCGTATTTTGAAATCGAAACTTCAAACGATTATACCGAGAGATCCGACCCTCGGATTTTCCCGAAACTGGAACCGTTGGATTCGTTTTGAAAAGATCTTTTAATGAAGTAAATTTTGTGAAGATCCAACGGTTAGATTTTCATATATGTGTAAATCAAATATGATGAAAAACAGCGCCACGGCCGCGTTATGGACCGAAGCGTCGTTTGAATAAATTGGCTATTTTAAAATAAATAAAAATAGCGGTAAATCGTTATAAAATATTATAAACGATATGGATGTGAAGTTTATAAACTAACTGAAGGTTGGCTAAGTCGAATGGTTTCCTGGATTTTGATATGATGTTGGTTTCGGCCTTTGGGGTTAATATTTGGGAAATCGTTCTCTTACTGATTGACGGTTAGTGACTAATGAATTGAAATGATGCGTATGTAGTGTTTGTGTAGCACTTGTTTATTATATACGCGAGTTGCTTAGAAAGACCGGGTTTATCCCATTCTGAATAGCTGAATCGACGATAAGAAGTCGAAGATGAAGATGGTGGTTGAAGACCGATCTTCGCCTCGTTTGGGTGGTAACTGATGTCCTAATTGGGAGGCATCCCGAAATATGGATAATGAGTGGTGATCGTCCAGACGTACGTGGGGATCGATGGATATGCGAGGTATTTTAGTGCCTCCGGTTTCGTTCATATCCAGAACGGACTTGCAAATTGTAATAACCCGAAAATCTGGGCCAGTTTAAAATTTTTATTTTGGCAATTTTAGCGAATTTTGATTATTTAAAATGAATTATTTTAAATAATATCGACGAGAAATTTATTTTGAATATAATTCGAACGTATATATTATACGCGTCGTCGTTAGAATATAAATAATTATATATAATTATAAATAGAATTGAAAATGGCGCGGTAGTTCGATAATTCGATTTCAAACTTCAATTGAATGTACCGGGTGCAAAACAATCCGGATTTTAGTGAAACCAAAAATAATGGAATCTAATAGTGAATATCTTTCCAACGAATCCGAAAAATCAAAAGTTCGTAGCGGGAATCAAAAGATATGTCCAGTTGAAAATTCTGAATAGTCGCTATGGAATTCAGGCCCTTAAATATGGGAATTTTGCAAACGACCTCGGATTTCGACGAAACTACTTTTGTTGGGTCTGTGATGTTAAGTTATTGCTAGGTTTCAAATTTCATAATTTTTCGAATCAGTATGTGAGCGTGGCTGTAACAACCCGCAAAAATCAGGACCAATTTAAAAATTTTATTTTAGAAAATTTTAATGAGTTTTGACAATATAAAATAATTTATTTAAATAATAATGATCACAAATTTGATTTAAATCGAAGTTAGAATGAATGATTTAATTTCAATTAACAAAAGAGTTAGAAATAGCGCGGTAGTTTGAAAAGTCAAACTTGAACTTTGACTGACCATACAGGATGCAAAATTTAACGGATTTTAGTGAAACCAAAAATATTAGAATCTATTTAAAAATATCTTTCTAACGAATCTGAAAAATTGAAATTTCATAGCGGAAATCAATAGTTATGGCCAATTCAATTTTTAGAAGGGTCGGTGTAGAATATATAGGGCCCGAAAGGCTACTTTTCACATACGAAGGAATTTGAACTCGAAACCACTTCCATTGAGTTCAGAATGACGTTTCTACATTGAAAAACAGTAAACACTTATATATTTTGAGTTTCGAAAAATTATTTGTTTAAAAATATATTTTTAATATTAAATATATTGGCCTTGAAAATAGTCATTTTTCAAATGACCACCGTTTTCGACGAAACCACTTTTGTTGGAACCGGAATGTCAAATTATTGCTAGGTTTCAATTTTCAGAATTTTTCGAATTAATATGCGAGCGTGGCAGAGGAAAATGTATTTTGACTATTTACAGTTAAATTTGAACGCCTTAAAAATAGCCATTTTTCAAACAGTCTCAGAATTCGACGAAAATAATTTTGTTGGATTCGTATCATCATAAGAAAGCTAAAAATATTTTTTTTAGAATTTTCTGAGGTCGTATGTGACCCCGGCATATTTAAATGTATGGTAGGAATTAAATAATTAATTTAATATTGTAATTTCAATTAAAACCGAAAATAAAACGTGTAGACATCAGAATTGGACATTGGGACATAGCCCATCGCGTTCAGAAGGCCTTAAAACGTTAAGATCGACAGTAAGCAGGCCCAAATCCGAGAAAGTTCAAAAATCCACTTTATTTCACGAAATTCGGAATTTAATATTAAAATAATATAAAAATCCGAAAAAAACCCTAACCCTAATACTGTTCATGGCAGCCGCCGCCCAGAAAATTGAAGGCCAGAAATCACCGAACTTCAAACGCTAATATCTCCCAATCCGTTCGTCGAAAATTTATGTATGACCTACCAAATCGAAGAGAATTCAGAGACCTTTCAATCTATACGGCTATGATCATCATTAGGTTCACGGATTTCACGAATTTCGAGGCCAAAGTCGCTGCGGTTTTCAGTGATTTGCAGGTGATTGGGGAGGCCGAGCTTCAGGCGGTGGGTGGCGTAGGCGGCTCTTGGCATGGTGGTTCGTGTGGCGGTGTCTGATCGGCGGTTGGTGGTCCGTGGGGTGGTGCGCACGGAAGGAGGGAGGAGCAAAATGGTTCGGCCGTGCGTTTCACGATGGGGAGGAAGAAGGTCCCGATTTCTTTTTTTTTTATTATTTTATTATTTAATTATTTAAATTATCCGATGTTTAAAAATTCATAACTCTCTCATACGAGGTCCGTTTGACAAACCGTAAATTGCGCTGGACTCGTCTTTCCGAGCTCTTCGCGATGGTGCAGACCACACCTGATTCTGAGACAATTGATTTTTAGCCAAAATTTGAGGTGAGAGTTCAAATTCTATTATTTAATTAATTATTAATTTATTTTCCCACATGAAAATAATTGTATGATGATGATGATTCAGTTCTGAAATGTTTTGTATGTATGAATTATTGATTGTTGCTTGTGGTGTGCTTATTGTTCATGTTATGCTTAAATCCGTCTTTATATTGTATATGTTATTGAGTTAAAATTGCAGTTGGAAAATTAAATCTAACTTTAGATATAAAACATATTTTATTCAGATCTAGACGTTCTAATTTATTTTATTTAAATGTCATTTTCATTCTTCTGAAATGAACAAAGAAATGGAACGACAAATAAAACTTTATTTTTATTTGTTGATGTTACAATGAAATTGAATGACAAATAGAATATTATTTTTATTTGTTTGTTTACAATAGACTATGAACAACGAATAGAATATATTTCTTTTTGTTTGCCTTAAAGGTTAACTAACAAAGTTCTCATTTTTGGTTGCATAAAAAGAAAACAAAAACTCTTAATTTTGTTGCATTAAAAGTTAACAAACAAAAATTCATATTTTTGTCATTGAGTAAAAATGAAACAAAATTTATATTTTTGTCATTGAATAAAGATGAAACAAAAATCCATACTTTTGTCATTGGAAAAAAAAAGGAAGAAAAAGAAAAAAAGAAGAAAAAGAAAATGAAAGAAAAAGAAAAAAGGGAAATTTTCCTTTTATTTGAATTGATGTGAAATATCAATTCAATGTTGATGAAAAAAAAAATTGTGTTTTGTTTGCATTTCTCAAACAGAAATGTACGAAGGAATAAAAAGATTGTATTTTGTTTGCTTCCCTTGATGCGAACGAAATGACAAAATATAGATTTACATTTAAAATAAAAAGAATTATATTTTTCTTGCATTTCTCAATGCAAACAAAGTGTTTAAATAAAAAGAGAAGTATATTTTGTTTGCATCCCTTGACGCGAACAAAGTATTGAAATAAAGATTTACATTAAAATTTGTATTTTTATTTGTGTTTTCAAGACACAAATGAACTTGAAATAAAACTTACCTTTTTATTTATATTTTATAATGTAAATATGACCTGAAAACTAAAACTTATTTTATTATTTGCATATTATAATGCAAATGAGACTTGAATACAAAACTTACATTTTTGTTAACATTTCATGATGTGAATATAACTTGATGATAAAGCTATTTTTATTATTTGCATACTATAATGAAAATAAAACTTGAAAATAAAATTTACATTTTTATTTGCACTTTATAATACGAATATAACATTGAAAATAAAACTTACCTTTTCATTTGGATTTTATAATGCAAATACAACATAAGGATAGAATCTACTTTTTATATGCAATTTACAATGTAAAATAAAAAGTACATTTTTATATGTAATTAGAAAGGGGATTTGAAATAAAAAAATAAACTTACATTTTTTTTTATGTAATTTATGATGGGATATATAATTGTAAAATAAAGTTTACATTTTTATATGTAGTAAGAAATTGAAAATCCGCATTGATATTAAAATAACACTTTTGTAAAGATATTGCATTAGAATAAAAAGATAATTTTTTTGTCGCTTTTTCTTTTAGAAATAAAAAAACATATTTTGTCACCCTTTTCTTTTTAACATAAAAAAGGGTCATTTTGTCGCTTCTTCTTTTTTAACATTAAAAGAACATTCTTATGTCATGTTTCTGTCTAGCACTAAAAGAAGCATCTTTGTTGTTTTTTTTTTCCTTTTAGTAATAAAAAGAACATTTTGCTTTCATTTCTTATGATAATATTTTATCGTCATTTTGAGTGCGGTAAAAATAGAATTGTTAATGTTGAATATTTTATCGTCATTTTGAATGCGGTGAAAATAGAATAGTTAATGTTGTCATTTTTATCGACATTTTTTAGTGCGATAAAAATAGACAATGTTAGTGATTCATTTTTATCGACATTTTTGGTGCGATAAAAATAGACAATGTTAGTGATTCATTTTTATCGACATTTTTGGTGCGATAAAAATAGACAATGTTAGTGATTCATTTTTATCGACATTTTTGGTGCGATAAAAATAGACAATGTTAGTGATTCATTTTTATCGACATTTTTGGTGCGATAAAAATAGACAATGTTAGTGATTCATTTTTATCGACATTTTTGGTGCGATAAAAATAGACAATGTTAGTGATTCATTTTTATCGGCATTTTTGATGCGATAAAAATAGCAATGATAATGTTACATTTTTATCATCATTTTAGATGCGATAAAAAGAATATATTTTTGTGTTACGTTTTATTGTCTTTCTAGAGAAAAAAAAAGAATAAAATTAAAGAATTACAATTTTATGTAAAATTGCTTTCATTGAAAAGAATAAATATAGAAGACGAGACTTTTGTTGTTAATAATAAACAATGAAAAAGGGAACATTTACATTTTGATGTAAATAAACAATAAAAAGAAAAATTACATTCAAAATGTAAGTTAGAATAAAAAGGACATTTTGTTTAAAAAAAAAAAAAATGTAAATTACAATAAAAAGTATAGAAATAAAGATCACATTTTTATTGACCGTTTATAGGCAATAAAAGGAATATAAATAAAAGAGACATTTTTATCGTCGTGTTATATATTGTGTATTACACTGCCATTCACAAGTTACCCGACTTGTGTATGTGATTGGGACGATAATTTTCACACATCGCCCAAGTGCACAAATTAGTTTATCATTTGGTTGTTTGGTTGAAAACCCCACACGGGTGTTGGGATGAAAATTCACATACACTAATCCCAATATTTAGTTGTATGTTGATCGTTAGATCGACGTGCTGTGATGAGCGTTATTATTTAATTTTAACGCTTACACAGTGGAAATTACACTTTGGATGTAATGGATTACTTGATGATTATACTGTTATTGTCATATATATGATGTGTGTGAAATCCATGTAATCCAAATTACATGGTAAATGTTTGAGTCGCATTTCGATTCAAGTGTTCTTTTAAATAAGACTATTTTTACATTAGAAATCCTTTTTATATAAAGTGCATATATTTTTCGTAATATATTTTTAATCAAGTATATGTTAAAACAAGGAATATTTGTAAAAGATAAAGATTTGTAAAATAAAGAATACTCCTCATTTAGAATCTTTTATATAAAGAATATTTTCATGATTATTCTAAAATATGTTTATAAAGGGTTACTAGCATTTGCCATCATATTTTGTGATATATAATAAATTGAGATGTGAAGTGGATTTACAGTGGACGATGTTTTAAACGACATTTGTCCTTTAATCCAATTTACATTGAAATCATTATTTGGAATTTATGAATCTATTTTATAGATTTAAAAAGACATTTTCTATAAATCAAGTTTTTCAACTCATATATTAAATTGGAATTAAGTGGAAATTCTATTGGTAATAATTGAGATGGGCTTCTGTAAAAGAAGACCGATATTATATATGGAATTTAAGAGGCTTTGCCGTTATTCCATTTATACTATTAGTCTGATACAGAAATCTATATCGATTATGTATTGATTGGATTTCTGTGGAATTCCATATTTTTAGAAATTGATTTATAGATAGTATTTTAAATATCTATCTTTGATAAAATTTATGAGAATCTTCTAAAACGAATATCTTATTAAAAGAATATTCTGAGTTGGGATGTGACGAAATGTGTAATTTTCCCATATTTGTTTTTAATCCCAAAATACGCGAGTTATTCAGAAAGACCGGGTTTAACCCATTCTGAATAATCATCACGACGATCAAGAGTCGAAGACGAAGACGATGATTGAAGACCGAAGGTTTTCACATCGTTGGGATGATGATGACTGGTATCTTGAATTGGGATTGGCCTTCCAAGGCAAGGTATTTGGTAATGATCGTCCAAACGCATTTGGAGATCGACGGACACGTTGTTTCGCTCAGACCTAGAGTGGACTTGTAAATGGATTGCGTGTCTGACATTGTATTCCTTTCTACTGTATTTGTTGAACGCTACCGATTATATATTTCTGTTGGTGGTGAAGAATTTATTCTTTACTTATCACCCTTCTCTAAGACGTATGAGCTTAGAGGTTATATATATATTGGTAGATGATCAATAATATGGTAGGGCCTGACAATGTGGCATGCTAAGATGCAAATGATCAAGGCTTTGTTGAAAAGCAGGCCTTGTGGCTGATGATCAAAGCATAGCCTATTACGGCATAGCTTTGTGTATATCGTGACTTCGCGAGCCTCACACCCCGGTATGAGTCAAAAACGGGATATGGACCGTAGGGAGTGCACACGTTTCTTTCTAGCTAGAGTGGTGTCAGTGACCTACCAGCCCTGACATTTTACTTATGTGGATGATGGATTTTGAGGCGCCTCGTTTTTTTTTATAGGCCGTTGGTGGTCATACTATAGGTCCAAAGGGACCGGGAAGCGTGTGTTCAGGCATAACTAATCCACTGCCCATAGGCGGGGACCGGCCCTACCGCATCCAAGGGTTCACTGCGGGGAATCCTGAGGCATTTGCTAGAGTGTCTCGAATCGGAGAGGAGCTTGCCCCTAGCCTCGACTCATGATGGAATACAATTCTCCAATACGACATTACGGTTTTAATTGTAAACTTATATACGGCGACATAGTAGGATGGGGTACTATGCCGTCTAGGATTAATACATTTATATTGAAATGATTTATGAAAACATATACACACTAGTAGTAATGCGTTTGACGTATTTATCATCTTTTGACCATTATAAGGTAAAACCCTATCCTCTGGTGTGCGTTGCATTGTGTGATGGGACCTGGGTCTTATAATGGTTTCATTTTTCTAAAAAGGCATTGCGTTATTTGACGATTTACTTTAGTCATGCACTGGCAATCCATAGGAGAAAACCCGTTCCGCGAAAGTGGCGTGGTCCTGTGATTAGCCTTATTATATTATATAGGTTAAGTAGAATTCTCACACCAGTCCCACGACTGACCTGTAGTTTGTTTCACTTTGCAAACTCGGGTGCCCTCTTTCCACACGGGCAGTCGAGTAGCTTTTTGCAGATATAGTTAAGCAGGATCTTGGATTGAAGTCTGAAGCTGGGTTCAGTTACTGATGGCCTTCCGCTGAGATTAGTTCCGCTGCAATGTATTAAATTTAATTTAAATGTTCCTTCCGCTGTATTATTTATTGATGTACTCTGATATATTCTGTACTCTGATGTAACATTTATTATTGATGTTATAAAAGTCTCTGCTTTTGTTCTGATGTGTTGTATGCCCAAAGTTAAAGTATTCGTAGATTTTCACCTTTTGGGTCAGACCTGTGTGGTTTATGGTCGATTCAAAGGGTGGGAATTTGCGGGTCTTTACAGTTGGTATCAGAGCTCTGGTTAGCTCAAATCTTTGGGGTACAACTTGTTAGAACTGAACAAAAGACTCATCAGAGATTGGATTAGTAATGTCCAATAAGAATACTCATTAGAGATAGGATCAGCAGTATCCTAGAATGAGTGGACTCGTTAGAGATGGGGTTAGTAATGCCCTAGAACGAGTTAAGAGTTACGAATTTATAATTAACGTATTTTTGATATTTATAATCTATTCTTTGAAATATGATTTTTATATATATAAAGTTATGTATATTTTGAAAAGATAATTAACCATTAAAATTTAAAATTAAGATAGTTAATTTTACAATTTTTAGCTACGTTCCTTTTCGAGGACGAAAAGTTTTTAAGTGGGGGCGATTGTAACAACCCGCAAAAATCAGGACCAATTTAAAAATTTTATTTTAGAAAATTTTAATGAGTTTTGACAATATAAAATAATTTATTTAAATAATAATGATCACAAATTTGATTTAAATCGAAGTTAGAATGAATGATTTAATTTCAATTAACAAAAGAGTTAGAAATAGCGCGGTAGTTTGAAAAGTCAAACTTGAACTTTGACTGACCATACAGGATGCAAAATTTAACGGATTTTAGTGAAACCAAAAATATTAGAATCTATTTAAAAATATCTTTCTAACGAATCTGAAAAATTGAAATTTCATAGCGGAAATCAATAGTTATGGCCAATTCAATTTTTAGAAGGGTCGGTGTAGAATATATAGGGCCCGAAAGGCTACTTTTCACATACGAAGGAATTTGAACTCGAAACCACTTCCATTGAGTTCAGAATGACGTTTCTACATTGAAAAACAGTAAACACTTATATATTTTGAGTTTCGAAAAATTATTTGTTTAAAAATATATTTTTAATATTAAATATATTGGCCTTGAAAATAGTCATTTTTCAAACGACCACCGTTTTCGACGAAACCACTTTTGTTGGAACCGGAATGTCAAATTATTGCTAGGTTTCAATTTTCAGAATTTTTCGAATTAATATGCGAGCGTGGCAGAGGAAAATGTATTTTGACTATTTACAGTTAAATTTGAACGCCTTAAAAATAGCCATTTTTCAAACAGTCTCAGAATTCGACGAAAATAATTTTGTTGGATTCGTATCATCATAAGAAAGCTAAAAATATTTTTTTTAGAATTTTCTGAGGTCGTATGTGACCCCGGCATATTTAAATGTATGGTAGGAATTAAATAATTAATTTAATATTGTAATTTCAATTAAAACCGAAAATAAAACGTGTAGACATCAGAATTGGACATTGGGACATAGCCCATCGCGTTCAGAAGGCCTTAAAACGTTAAGATCGACAGTAAGCAGGCCCAAATCCGAGAAAGTTCAAAAATCCACTTTATTTCACGAAATTCGGAATTTAATATTAAAATAATATAAAAATCCGAAAAAAACCCTAACCCTAATACTGTTCATGGCAGCCGCCGCCCAGAAAATTGAAGGCCAGAAATCACCGAACTTCAAACGCTAATATCTCCCAATCCGTTCGTCGAAAATTTATGTATGACCTACCAAATCGAAGAGAATTCAGAGACCTTTCAATCTATACGGCTATGATCATCATTAGGTTCACGGATTTCACGAATTTCGAGGCCAAAGTCGCTGCGGTTTTCAGTGATTTGCAGGTGATTGGGGAGGCCGAGCTTCAGGCGGTGGGTGGCGTAGGCGGCTCTTGGCATGGTGGTTCGTGTGGCGGTGTCTGATCGGCGGTTGGTGGTCCGTGGGGTGGTGCGCACGGAAGGAGGGAGGAGCAAAATGGTTCGGCCGTGCGTTTCACGATGGGGAGGAAGAAGGTCCCGATTTCTTTTTTTTTTATTATTTTATTATTTAATTATTTAAATTATCCGATGTTTAAAAATTCATAACTCTCTCATACGAGGTCCGTTTGACAAACCGTAAATTGCGCTGGACTCGTCTTTCCGAGCTCTTCGCGATGGCGCAGACCACACCTGATTCTGAGACAATTGATTTTTAGCCAAAATTTGAGGTGAGAGTTCAAATTCTATTATTTAATTAATTATTAATTTATTTTCCCACATGAAAATAATTGTATGATGATGATGATTCAGTTCTGAAATGTTTTGTATGTATGAATTATTGATTGTTGCTTGTGGTGTGCTTATTGTTCATGTTATGCTTAAATCCGTCTTTATATTGTATATGTTATTGAGTTAAAATTGCAGTTGGAAAATTAAATCTAACTTTAGATATAAAACATATTTTATTCAGATCTAGACGTTCTAATTTATTTTATTTAAATGTCATTTTCATTCTTCTGAAATGAACAAAGAAATGGAACGACAAATAAAACTTTATTTTTATTTGTTGATGTTACAATGAAATTGAATGACAAATAGAATATTATTTTTATTTGTTTGTTTACAATAGACTATGAACAACGAATAGAATATATTTCTTTTTGTTTGCCTTAAAGGTTAACTAACAAAGTTCTCATTTTTGGTTGCATAAAAAGAAAACAAAAACTCTTAATTTTGTTGCATTAAAAGTTAACAAACAAAAATTCATATTTTTGTCATTGAGTAAAAATGAAACAAAATTTATATTTTTGTCATTGAATAAAGATGAAACAAAAATCCATACTTTTGTCATTGGAAAAAAAAAGGAAGAAAAAGAAAAAAAGAAGAAAAAGAAAATGAAAGAAAAAGAAAAAAGGGAAATTTTCCTTTTATTTGAATTGATGTGAAATATCAATTCAATGTTGATGAAAAAAAAAATTGTGTTTTGTTTGCATTTCTCAAACAGAAATGTACGAAGGAATAAAAAGATTGTATTTTGTTTGCTTCCCTTGATGCGAACGAAATGACAAAATATAGATTTACATTTAAAATAAAAAGAATTATATTTTTCTTGCATTTCTCAATGCAAACAAAGTGTTTAAATAAAAAGAGAAGTATATTTTGTTTGCATCCCTTGACGCGAACAAAGTATTGAAATAAAGATTTACATTAAAATTTGTATTTTTATTTGTGTTTTCAAGACACAAATGAACTTGAAATAAAACTTACCTTTTTATTTATATTTTATAATGTAAATATGACCTGAAAACTAAAACTTATTTTATTATTTGCATATTATAATGCAAATGAGACTTGAATACAAAACTTACATTTTTGTTAACATTTCATGATGTGAATATAACTTGATGATAAAGCTATTTTTATTATTTGCATACTATAATGAAAATAAAACTTGAAAATAAAATTTAAATTTTTATTTGCACTTTATAATACGAATATAACATTGAAAATAAAACTTACCTTTTCATTTGCATTTTATAATGCAAATACAACATAAGGATAGAATCTACTTTTTATATGCAATTTACAATGTAAAATAAAAAGTACATTTTTATATGTAATTAGAAAGGGGATTTGAAATAAAAAAATAAACTTACATTTTTTTTTATGTAATTTATGATGGGATATATAATTGTAAAATAAAGTTTACATTTTTATATGTAGTAAGAAATTGAAAATCCGCATTGATATTAAAATAACACTTTTGTAAAGATATTGCATTAGAATAAAAAGATAATTTTTTTGTCGCTTTTTCTTTTAGAAATAAAAAAACATATTTTGTCACCCTTTTCTTTTTAACATAAAAAAGGGTCATTTTGTCGCTTCTTCTTTTTTAACATTAAAAGAACATTCTTATGTCATGTTTCTGTCTAGCACTAAAAGAAGCATCTTTGTTGTTTTTTTTTTCCTTTTAGTAATAAAAAGAACATTTTGCTTTCATTTCTTATGATAATATTTTATCGTCATTTTGAGTGCGGTAAAAATAGAATTGTTAATGTTGAATATTTTATCGTCATTTTGAATGCGGTGAAAATAGAATAGTTAATGTTGTCATTTTTATCGACATTTTTTAGTGCGATAAAAATAGACAATGTTAGTGATTCATTTTTATCGACATTTTTGGTGCGATAAAAATAGACAATGTTAGTGATTCATTTTTATCGACATTTTTGGTGCGATAAAAATAGACAATGTTAGTGATTCATTTTTATCGACATTTTTGGTGCGATAAAAATAGACAATGTTAGTGATTCATTTTTATCGACATTTTTGGTGCGATAAAAATAGACAATGTTAGTGATTCATTTTTATCGGCATTTTTGATGCGATAAAAATAGCAATGATAATGTTACATTTTTATCATCATTTTAGATGCGATAAAAAGAATATATTTTTGTGTTACGTTTTATTGTCTTTCTAGAGAAAAAAAAAGAATAAAATTAAAGAATTACAATTTTATGTAAAATTGCTTTCATTGAAAAGAATAAATATAGAAGACGAGACTTTTGTTGTTAATAATAAACAATGAAAAAGGGAACATTTACATTTTGATGTAAATAAACAATAAAAAGAAAAATTACATTCAAAATGTAAGTTAGAATAAAAAGGACATTTTGTTTAAAAAAAAAAAAAATGTAAATTACAATAAAAAGTATAGAAATAAAGATCACATTTTTATTGACCGTTTATAGGCAATAAAAGGAATATAAATAAAAGAGACATTTTTATCGTCGTGTTATATATTGTGTATTACACTGCCATTCACAAGTTACCTGACTTGTGTATGTGATTGGGACGATAATTTTCACACATCGCCCAAGTGCACAAATTAGTTTATCATTTGGTTGTTTGGTTGAAAACCCCACACGGGTGTTGGGATGAAAATTCACATACACTAATCCCAATATTTAGTTGTATGTTGATCGTTAGATCGACGTGCTGTGATGAGCGTTATTATTTAATTTTAACGCTTACACAGTGGAAATTACACTTTGGATGTAATGGATTACTTGATGATTATACTGTTATTGTCATATATATGATGTGTGTGAAATCCATGTAATCCAAATTACATGGTAAATGTTTGAGTCGCATTTCGATTCAAGTGTTCTTTTAAATAAGACTATTTTTACATTAGAAATCCTTTTTATATAAAGTGCATATATTTTTCGTAATATATTTTTAATCAAGTATATGTTAAAACAAGGAATATTTGTAAAAGATAAAGATTTGTAAAATAAAGAATACTCCTCATTTAGAATCTTTTATATAAAGAATATTTTCATGATTATTCTAAAATATGTTTATAAAGGGTTACTAGCATTTGCCATCATATTTTGTGATATATAATAAATTGAGATGTGAAGTGGATTTACAGTGGACGATGTTTTAAACGACATTTGTCCTTTAATCCAATTTACATTGAAATCATTATTTGGAATTTATGAATCTATTTTATAGATTTAAAAAGACATTTTCTATAAATCAAGTTTTTCAACTCATATATTAAATTGGAATTAAGTGGAAATTCTATTGGTAATAATTGAGATGGGCTTCTGTAAAAGAAGACCGATATTATATATGGAATTTAAGAGGCTTTGCCGTTATTCCATTTATACTATTAGTCTGATACAGAAATCTATATCGATTATGTATTGATTGGATTTCTGTGGAATTCCATATTTTTAGAAATTGATTTATAGATAGTATTTTAAATATCTATCTTTGATAAAATTTATGAGAATCTTCTAAAACGAATATCTTATTAAAAGAATATTCTGAGTTGGGATGTGACGAAATGTGTAATTTTCCCATATTTGTTTTTAATCCCAAAATACGCGAGTTATTCAGAAAGACCGGGTTTAACCCATTCTGAATAATCATCACGACGATCAAGAGTCGAAGACGAAGACGATGATTGAAGACCGAAGGTTTTCACATCGTTGGGATGATGATGACTGGTATCTTGAATTGGGATTGGCCTTCCAAGGCAAGGTATTTGGTAATGATCGTCCAAACGCATTTGGAGATCGACGGACACGTTGTTTCGCTCAGACCTAGAGTGGACTTGTAAATGGATTGCGTGTCTGACATTGTATTCCTTTCTACTGTATTTGTTGAACGCTACCGATTATATATTTCTGTTGGTGGTGAAGAATTTATTCTTTACTTATCACCCTTCTCTAAGACGTATGAGCTTAGAGGTTATATATATATTGGTAGATGATCAATAATATGGTAGGGCCTGACAATGTGGCATGCTAAGATGCAAATGATCAAGGCTTTGTTGAAAAGCAGGCCTTGTGGCTGATGATCAAAGCATAGCCTATTACGGCATAGCTTTGTGTATATCGTGACTTCGCGAGCCTCACACCCCGGTATGAGTCAAAAACGGGATATGGACCGTAGGGAGTGCACACGTTTCTTTCTAGCTAGAGTGGTGTCAGTGACCTACCAGCCCTGACATTTTACTTATGTGGATGATGGATTTTGAGGCGCCTCGTTTTTTTTTATAGGCCGTTGGTGGTCATACTATAGGTCCAAAGGGACCGGGAAGCGTGTGTTCAGGCATAACTAATCCACTGCCCATAGGCGGGGACCGGCCCTACCGCATCCAAGGGTTCACTGCGGGGAATCCTGAGGCATTTGCTAGAGTGTCTCGAATCGGAGAGGAGCTTGCCCCTAGCCTCGACTCATGATGGAATACAATTCTCCAATACGACATTACGGTTTTAATTGTAAACTTATATACGGCGACATAGTAGGATGGGGTACTATGCCGTCTAGGATTAATACATTTATATTGAAATGATTTATGAAAACATATACACACTAGTAGTAATGCGTTTGACGTATTTATCATCTTTTGACCATTATAAGGTAAAACCCTATCCTCTGGTGTGCGTTGCATTGTGTGATGGGACCTGGGTCTTATAATGGTTTCATTTTTCTAAAAAGGCATTGCGTTATTTGACGATTTACTTTAGTCATGCACTGGCAATCCATAGGAGAAAACCCGTTCCGCGAAAGTGGCGTGGTCCTGTGATTAGCCTTATTATATTATATAGGTTAAGTAGAATTCTCACACCAGTCCCACGACTGACCTGTAGTTTGTTTCACTTTGCAAACTCGGGTGCCCTCTTTCCACACGGGCAGTCGAGTAGCTTTTTGCAGATATAGTTAAGCAGGATCTTGGATTGAAGTCTGAAGCTGGGTTCAGTTACTGATGGCCTTCCGCTGAGATTAGTTCCGCTGCAATGTATTAAATTTAATTTAAATGTTCCTTCCGCTGTATTATTTATTGATGTACTCTGATATATTCTGTACTCTGATGTAACATTTATTATTGATGTTATAAAAGTCTCTGCTTTTGTTCTGATGTGTTGTATGCCCAAAGTTAAAGTATTCGTAGATTTTCACCTTTTGGGTCAGACCTGTGTGGTTTATGGTCGATTCAAAGGGTGGGAATTTGCGGGTCTTTACAGTGGCTAAGGAAAACGCGTTTGACCAGTTTCAGTTGATTTTAATCGACTGGAAATTGGCCATTTTTCTAACGGTCTCAGAATTCGACGAAATTAGTTTTGTTAGGACCGTATCGTCAATACGAAGCTAGAAAATATTTTTCTGGAATTTTTCTAGTTAGTATGTGACCCCGGTAATTTGAAATGTACGTTTATAATTCAATATAGTGATTTAAATGTAAATTTAACGGAAACAGATTCAAACGATCGAATCAACCTGCGATACATATCCCATTGTGTTCAGAATGGGGGTGAAACGCTATGGACGACAGGCGGTGGGCCTCGTTTAGAGGTCATATGTAAAAGTCAATATTTCGGTAATTAAAATAATTAAAATAATAAAAGAAAATTTTCTCTCCCCTCCCCCCCCTTAACTCCTCTCTGGCCCCCCCCCATTTCATTAGTTCATAAAGAAAGGAAAAAAAAAACAACACGAATCGAAATCCAGCCACCCCCCCAGGCGGCGCCGACCTCGCGACGTTCCCTCCTCCACCTGCGGTAGCTGCGACCCCCCCCCCCCTCTCTCCTCGCCGATCGATGAGAACCCCCCCCACCCCCCAAGCCTACCGCCGATCGATGAGAACCCTCCCCCCCCAAGCCTACCGCCGATCGATGAGAACCCCCCCCTAAGCCTGCTGCCGACAGAGAAAACCCCCCCCCCCCCTGTAAGTTTTTTTTTAGCTTATTTATTTTATTTGATTTTTATATAAAAAAGAAAACTGATTTTTATATAAAAAAGAAAACTGATTTTTATATAATGTTAAAACTGATTTTTATATAATGTTAAAACTGATTTTTATATAATGTTAAAACAGATTCTTGTTATAATTTAAAAACTGATTTTTGTTAATTTAAAAACTGATTTTATTTTATGTTATAAAGCAATGATTTTTATTTAGAAATCTTTAAATTAGAAAAGGTAAAATCTTTAAATTTGAAAGGGCGAAGTCTATGTTTTATAAAGGCGAAATCTATATTTTTAAAAATATGATTTTTATATATTGAACTTCGAAATAAAAATATGATTTTTATATTTTTAAAGAATTAAAAATATGATCTTTATGTTTTTAAAGTATTAAAAATATAGTCTTTACTATATTGATGATGTAAAAATATGATTTTCGTTTATATAGAGAATTAGGAATATAATTTTTACATGATAGCAATATGAAAAATAGCATCTTTATACGTGTAGAAAAATAAAAATGTGATTTTTATAATGATGTATATGAAAAAGTTCAATCTTTATATTTGAAAAGCTAAAATCTTTTTATGTAAAAAGGCGAGATCTTTATATAGAAAATAGAGAAGTAAAATATGATTTTTATATATTGAACATCATAGTAAAAATTAGATTTTTATATATTGAATCGCATAGTAAAAATTCGATTTTTAAAAAGTATGAAGAAAATATAAAAATATGATTTTTAAATGGAAAGTGAATAAATAAAAATGTGTGATTTTTATATATGTAGTGGCTACGGACAAAGAAGATAGCGAAGATGCGATAGCAATGAAGATTTCTATCAGTGAAGAGCCGTGAAGTTAGGATAGCTTTCAGTGAGAACTTCTCACCTTTCAATTTAATTTCTCTAGTTATATATATATACTAGGATGCAGACGGTGCTTAGTAGCACCCGACACAATCGTCCACAGACCATGGACTTGTTTGTTTGGTTGCAAATAGTTAGATTATTTGATTGAAATTGAATTGTTTGGTGAAATGAATTGATATGATTGATGTGTGAATGGCGTGGGCCTTCACTAGACCGGGGATAAGGCTAGGCCTTGTCCCGTTTCTAGTATCGTGCCGTTATGCCGCCGAAATTTTCTAAAATATGTTAGAAAAATAAAAACATCATTTTATAGAATAAATGAATTGAATAGAAATTCATATGTCGAAATAAAATGTTTTATCGTTAAAAATATAATTTTTAACGTGAATGTAAATAAATAAATATTCATTTACAGACCGGACGGTTTGTTTATGTACACCTATTTGAAGGACATTGATTGGGTCGATAAATTTTACACATCGCCCAACTGCACGAATAAAATATTTGTTTGATTGTTTGAAACCCCACACGGGTGTTGGGATGAAACTTGAAGTTCACTCATCCTGATTGATTAAATATGTCGATCGATTGATTGACAAGCTGCTATAAGCGTTAAATGTCTATATTTGATGCTTATACAGTGTAGTGCACTTTGGTTGATGGTTGATTATTTTTCAATGCTATTATATACATGTGTTGTATGAAAATCCATATAATTAACATTATATGGTGATTGATTGGGCCTCATTCCAATTTAGAAAATAAAGAATATTATAAAATAAAAGTTCATGTGTTGACAGTACTCATCCATTGAGATTGGTCATGTGTTGAACGAAATATTTTAGTAATAAAATTTACATCTTTATCGATATAAAATAAAAGTTCATGTGTTGACAGTACTCATCCATTGAGATTGGTCATGTGTTGAACGAAATATTTTAGTAATAAAATTTACATCTTTATCGATATAAAATAAAAGTTCATGTGTTGACAGTACTCATCCATTGAGATTGGTCATGTGTTGAACGAAATATTTTAGTAATAAAATTTACATCTTTATCGATATAAAATAAAAGTTCATGTGTTGATAGTACTCATCCATTGAGATTGGTCATGTGTTGAACGAAATATTTTAGTAATAAAATTTACATCTTTATCGATATAAAATAAAAGTTCATGTGTTGACAGTACTCATCCATTGAGATTGGTCATGTGTTGAACGAAATATTTTAGTAATAAAATTTACATCTTTATCGATATAAAATAAAAGTTCATGTGTTGACAGTACTCATCCATTGAGATTGGTCATGTGTTGAACGAAATATTTCAGTAATAAAATTTACATCTTTATCAATATAAAATAAAGGTTCATGTGTTGACAGTACTCATCCATTGAGATTGGTCATGTGTTGAACGAAATATTTTGATAATAACAACTATTTTGAAAAAGAAATATTTGAAATAGAATATTTGAAAATAGAAATTTATGAAGCCGTGTTGATTAGATTGACGCGATTTTGACGTGAACGATATTTATATCGATTTTAAAACGATTTCGAAATGAATTGAATTGAAAACGATTTCGAAATGAATTGAATTGAAAACGATTTCGAAATGAATTGAATTGAAAACGATTTCGAAATGAATTGAATTGAAAACGATTTCGAAATGAATTGAATTGAAAACGATTTCGAAATGAATTGAATTGAAAACGATTTCGAAATGAATTGAATTGAAAACGATTTCGAAATGAATTGAATTGAAAACGATTTCAAAATGAATTGAATTGAAAACGATTTCGAAATGAATTGAATTGAAAACGATTTCGAAATGAATTTAATTGAAAACGATTTCGAAATGAATTGAATTGAAAACGATTTCGAAATGAATTGAATATATAACGATTTCGAAATGAGTTGAATTGAAAACGAATTCAAATTGAATTGAAAGCGAATTGAAATGAATTCAAATTGAATTGAAATTTGAATTGAATAGAAATGAATTTTAAAACGAATTTATAAAGAAGAATTCAATTTTGATTTGAATTGAAAAGAAAGTTGAAATTGCTTTTGAAACGAATTTAAAACTATTTATATAATTCGTTTTAAATAGAAATCGACGAAGTGTATATTATATATATTATATATATAATATAATGGCCTGAATAGAACGTGCCGCGCCGCGGCAGTTCGTGAATTTCGACCATTTATTTCAAACGGACATTACGGGAGATCCGACCGTTGGATTCTCCTAAAACAGGAACCGTTGGGTTCGTATCGAAAAGAGCTTTCTAACGAATATTAGAAATTAGAAATCTAACGGTTGGATTTGGAATTATGTCCAGATCAAATTCGAAAAAGGTCGCTGTAAGTGCAGTTCGATGGCCATTGATGGAAATCGACTGTACGGGCCTTAATAAAATTATTAAAAATAGTAATAATTTATGTAAAATCATAAGAAATGATTTAGAAAGAATTGGGATGAAAAACTCCATATTTTAAAAGATAAAAATAGATTTTTATCGAAATGAACTAGTTTTGAACTAGAAATATAATTCTATTTATTTTTAAATAAATAAATTGAATTAGAAAAGGGTTTTAAAAATAACCATAATTTCCAATGATTGCATTGGAGTGGATTTGAATCGAAATTGTCTTCGGGATATTTCGATGTTGGAATTCGTGATTATGCAGATGTGGTTATGGAAATTTGAAAGATATATATCCATATCGTTATTTCCAGCACGACATTTGTTAATCGTAGAATTTGATATTGAATATAAGCCGATATATTTTCTATTCAGAGCCTTGTATTTAATATCAAATGTGATTTGGGTTTGTCGTGAATGGTGTCTTCACTAACACTGTTCTTGAACCCAGTTGAGAAAAGATTAAATCTTTTTATTTAGATTTAATGAAGTGTACCAATTAAATAATATTTAATTGGAATTGAATTGATATTGATTTTTGGGTTTATCGTGGACAGTGTTTTAAATAACACTCATTCTTTAACCCGATAATTAATGGAATGTGATTTTGGGTTTACCGTGAACCGTGTTTTAAATGACACTGATTCTTTAACCCAGCTAACGATTAAAACTAAGTGGAGTTTTAATGAATCTTTAATTAGATTGAAATGATCGAAAATGGAGTATCACCAGTTTTGCTCCAGGCGATAGTTAAATCTTTAATTAGATTTGAACGTGAAATGGTAATTGAATTTACCGATAACACTGTGGTGTTAGATATGAAGTATTACCAGTTTTACTTCATAGGATAAATAGGTTGGGATTGGGAAATTAAAACAAATGATTACTTCGGTAAGTTTCGTTAATCCCGACTAGTTGAATCGAAATTCAAAAGAAGATTAGAGAATAAATTCAAGAAATTTATCTTGGATAAAATTAATGGGAACCTTTCCCTATGAATGTGAAATTTAGAAACTAACTGTCGGTTGGCCAAGCAGAATGGTTTTCTGGGTATTGATCTGATGTTGGTTTCGGCCTTCGGGGTTAATATTTGGGGAATTATTCTCTTGATTAATTTACGGTTAGTGACTAATGAATTGGAATGAGGCGTATGTTGTGTTTGTGTAACACTTAAGATATACGCGAGTTATTCGGAAAGACCGGGTTTATCCCATTCTGAATAACTGATACGACGATAAGTCGAAGATGAAGACGATGGTCGAAGACCGGAGGTCTTCACGTCGTTTGGGTGATTACTGATGATCTTGATTGGGCTGTACACCCAAGAAGATGGAAACAGTTTGTGATCGTCCAGACGTACTTGGAGATCGATGGATATGCGGGGTACTAGGTGCCTCCGGTTTCGTTCAGCCCCAGAACGGACTTGTAAATGGACTGTGTGTCTGACATTGGATTTTAGTCCGTGTGATTGATCTCTATTAAATATATATCTGTTTGGCGGCGGAGAATTTATTCTCTTGCTTAACGCCCTTCTCTGAGACGTACGAGCTCAGGGGTTATATATTGATGGATATCAAATGCATGGAGTGAATTGCCTGTGTGGCATGCCTAAGTGGCAATTGATCGAGGCTTCTGTTGAAAAGCAAAGTCTTGTGGTGATGATCAAAGCACGGCCTTTGTGGCGTAGCTTTGTGTAACGTTTACTTCGCGAGTTTCACACCCGGTATGAACCAAAAACGGGAGACGGACCTCAGGGAGGGCATGCGTTTCCTTCTAGCTAAAAAGTGGCGTCAGTGGTTTTACACGCCCTGACGAGTTTGACTTATGTGGTTGTTGCTGTTGCGAGGCGCCTCGGATTGATCGGTCGTTCTCGAACCGATGGAGTCATTTGTTGGCTCATTGACACCCCAAAGGGTGGGGAAACGCAGTGTTCAGGCATTTTAATCCACATCGGTGGACCGGCCCTGTCGCTCCAAGGGTCACTCGAGCTCTGATCCTGAGACACGGGCTAGAGCGTCTCGAATCGGTTGAGGACTATCTTTTGCCTCGGTTCATAGACGGAAATCCAATTTCCAAATACGTGACATTTGCGGTTTTATTTGTAGATCCTAGTATGGCGACATAGTGGGATGGGGCGCTCATGCCGCCTATGATTGATACTTATGATTTGAAGTTGTTTTATACACTATGCACTTATAATAGTATCAAACGATTTGTTTTAACCGTATCAAGCATTCTTTGGCTGTTATAAGGGAAAACCCTATCCTCGGCTGCGTTGCATTGTGTGATGGGACCTGGGTCTTATAACAGCTTCATTTTTCTTTATTTAGCATTGCGCTGTTTGTTTTATGCACTGGTATTCTTGGGAGGAAACCCGTTCCGTGTTATACGGCGTGGTCCCTTGATTTACCTAACTTTAAAAATAAAGATTAATAACTGTTTTAGTTCTCACACCAGTCCCATGACTGACCTGGAGTTTATTGTTTTAACCTAAACTCTGGGTGCCCTTATTTTGACACGGGCAGCTAGTAGTTTTGGTTTTTGCAGATTTATATTCACAGGATCCTGGTTTACAGCTGGAACGATATCCGGAAAGCTTTGTATCCGTATATCCCTTCTAGTTGTGTATTGTATTATTTTCCGCTGCTATGTATTTAAATGTAATTTAAATCTCTGATATTTCTGTGTAATATTCATTTATACTCTGTATATTCTTGTAATCTGATGCATTGTGGTTATATACAGTGAAATGTTCTTTTATATGCGTTCTGTTGTGGCTTGTTCTCGAACTATCTGACGCTTTCCTTGACGGGGAAGTTACGGGTTTTCACAGTTGGTATCAGAGCTTTGGTTTACAAAGCTCGGAGAACAAGGCACATTAGAACGATACGAAAGAATTCATCAGATATTGGATTAGTAATATCCAATGGGGATGACTCGTTAGAGATGGGATCAGTAGTATCCTAGAACGAGTGTGAAGAGTATATTTTTCAAGTGAAAACAAATTTTGGTTTTGAAAATCTAAATCAACTATTCGTATTTGGTTATTTATTTATATTGATGTGGACAATCCAGTATATATAGATTTTGCGTATACGTCTGATCCGCGTGTATTCGAAATTTTAATATACTGGATAGATATAGAATTACACTCTAGTCGCCCGGGGGTGATTCTGATGATTGATATATCATCATCAGAATTTATATTCGAGTGACGAAGGTGTGATATCTATATATTTCCATTAGACTGGTGTGAGAACCAAAACTTAGATAGATAGATTTATTTGTTGTGATTTGGCATCAAAAATGTGATTTTTGACTATATATCAAAGTTATGAATTTCAAATGATAATCACTAATTGATTGATGTTTGTGTTGTTTGTTTATTTGTTTGCTAATTTTTAGCCATTTAGCCTAATTGAATCAAATATTGAACTATATTGAAAATTGGTCGCATTTTCTTGCATATACATGTATATCACTGAACAGGTCATAGCAAGGAGGCTAGAGCCAGAGAATAAAATTTGTTTGCCCGACAAATAGGTACATGTTTACTACATAATTTACTGTTTTGTTTGGGTGATGATGATTTTATGAGCCTATTGGCTAGCCGCTTGGCTTTTTCTTTTTCTTTTTGAGATCTGAAGGACCGGGGAAGCTATTTGAAATTCCCCGATGCTCCCGGTGCAGGGGAGGTTATGGCGAAATTTTTCGAAAATTTAGGGAGTTAGCCAAATTTTTGAAATTTTGAAAATTCTCAGAAACTAAAGAATTGGAGAATGAAAGCCAGATCGAACGTAGAGTTGATTAATCAAACCACTTTCGACTTTGTTCCTTTTCGGGGACGAAAAGTTTTAAGTGGGGGAGATTGTAATAACCCGAAAATCAAGGCCAGTTTAAAATTTTTATTTTGGCAATTTTAGCGAATTTTGATTATTTAAAATGAATTATTTTAAATAATATCGACGAGAAATTTGTTTTGAATATAATTCGAACGTATATATTATACGCGTCGTCGTTAGAATATAAATAATTATATATAATTATAAATAGAATTGAAAATGGCGCGGTAGTTCGATAATTCGATTTCAAACTTCAATTGAATGTACCGGGTGCAAAACAATCCGGATTTTAGTGAAACCAAAAATAATGGAATCTAATAGTGAATATCTTTCCAACGAATCCGAAAAATCAAAAGTTCGTAGCGGGAATCAAAAGATATGTCCAGTTGAAAATTCTGAATAGTCGCTATGGAATTCAGGCCCTTAAAAATGGGAATTTTGCAAACGACCTCGGATTTCGACGAAACCACTTTTGTTGGGTCCGTGATGTTAAGTTATTGCTAGGTTTCAAATTTCATAATTTTTCGAATCAGTATGTGAGCGTGGCTAAGGAAAACGCGTTTGACCAGTTTTAGTTGATTTTAATCGACTGGAAATTGGCCATTTTTCTAACGGTCTCAGAATTCGACGAAATTAGTTTTGTTAGGACCGTATCGTCAATACGAAGCTAGAAAATATTTTTCTGGAATTTTTCTAGTTAGTATGTGACCCCGGTAATTTGAAATGTACGTTTATAATTCAATATAGTGATTTAAATGTAAATTTAACGGAAACAGATTCAAACGATCGAATCAACCTGCGATACATATCCCATTGTGTTCAGAATGGGGGTGAAACGCTATGGACGACAGGCGGTGGGCCTCGTTTAGAGGTCATATGTAAAAGTCAATATTTCGGTAATTAAAATAATTAAAATAATAAAAGAAAATTTTCTCTCCCCTCCCCCCCCCCCCTTAACTCCTCTCTGGCCCCCCCATTTCATTAGTTCATAACGAAAGGAAAAAAGGAAAAAAAAACAACACGAATCGAAATCCAGCCACCCCCCCCAGGCGGCGACGACCTCGCGACGTTCCCTCCTCCACCTGCGGTAGCTGCGACCCCCCCCCCTCTCTCCTCGCCGATCGATGAGAACCCCCCCCTCTCTCCTCGCCGATCGATGAGAACCCCCCCCCCCCCAAGCCTACCGCCGATCGATGAGAACACCCCCCCCCCCCAAGCCTACCGCCGATCGATGAGAACCCCCCGCCTAAGCCTGCTGCCGACAGAGAAAACCCCCCCCTGTAAGTTTTTTTTTAGCTTATTTATTTTATTTGATTTTTATATAAAAAAGAAAACTGATTTTTATATAAAAAAGAAAACTGATTTTTATATAATGTTAAAACTGATTTTTATATAATGTTAAAACTGATTTTTATATAATGTTAAAACTGATTTTTATATAATGTTAAAACAGATTCTTGTTATAATTTAAAAACTGATTTTTGTTAATTTAAAAACTGATTTTATTTTATGTTATAAAGCAATGATTTTTATTTAGAAATCTTTAAATTAGAAAAGGTAAAATCTTTAAATTTGAAAGGGCGAAGTCTATGTTTTATAAAGGCGAAATCTATATTTTTAAAAATATGATTTTTATATATTGAACTTCGAAATAAAAATATGATTTTTATATTTTTAAAGAATTAAAAATATGATCTTTATATTTTTAAAGTATTAAAAATATAGTCTTTACTATATTGATGATGTAAAAATATGATTTTCGTTTATATAGAGAATTAGGAATATAATTTTTACATGATAGCAATATTAAAAATAGCATCTTTATATGTGTAGAAAAATAAAAATGTGATTTTTATAATGATGTATATGAAAAAGTTCAATCTTTATATTTGAAAAGCTAAAATCTTTTTATGTAAAAAGGCGAGATCTTTATATAGAAAATAGAGAAGTAAAATATGATTTTTATATATTGAACATCATAGTAAAAATTAGATTTTTATATATTGAATCGCATAGTAAAAATTCGATTTTTAAAAAGTATGAAGAAAATATAAAAATATGATTTTTAAATGGAAAGTGAATAAATAAAAATGTGTGATTTTTATATATGTAGTGGCTACGGACAAAGAAGATAGCGAAGATGCGATAGCAATGAAGATTTCTATCAGTGAAGAGCCGTGAAGTTAGGATAGCTTTCAGTGAGAACTTCTCACCTTTCAATTTAATTTCTCTAGTTATATATATATACTAGGATGCAGACGGTGCTTAGTAGCACCCGACACAATCGTCCACAGACCATGGACTTGTTTGTTTGGTTGCAAATAGTTAGATTATTTGATTGAAATTGAATTGTTTGGTGAAATGAATTGATATGATTGATGTGTGAATGGCGTGGGCCTTCATTAGACCGGGGATAAGGCTAGGCCTTGTCCCGTTTCTAGTATCGTGCCGTTATGCCGCCGAAATTTTCTAAAATATGTTAGAAAAATAAAAACATCATTTTATAGAATAAATGAATTGAATAGAAATTCATATGTCGAAATAAAATGTTTTATCGTTAAAAATATAATTTTTAACGTGAATGTAAATAAATAAATATTCATTTACAGACCGGACGGTTTGTTTATGTACACCTATTTGAAGGACATTGATTGGGTCGATAAATTTTACACATCGCCCAACTGCACGAATAAAATATTTGTTTGATTGTTTGAAACCCCACACGGGTGTTGGGATGAAACTTGAAGTTCACTCATCCTGATTGATTAAATATGTCGATCGATTGATTGACAAGCTGCTATAAGCGTTAAATGTCTATATTTGATGCTTATACAGTGTAGTGCACTTTGGTTGATGGTTGATTATTTTTCAATGCTATTATATACATGTGTTGTATGAAAATCCATATAATTAACATTATATGGTGATTGATTGGGCCTCATTCCAATTTAGAAAATAAAGAATATTATAAAATAAAAGTTCATGTGTTGACAGTACTCATCCATTGAGATTGGTCATGTGTTGAACGAAATATTTTAGTAATAAAATTTACATCTTTATCGATATAAAATAAAAGTTCATGTGTTGACAGTACTCATCCATTGAGATTGGTCATGTGTTGAACGAAATATTTTAGTAATAAAATTTACATCTTTATCGATATAAAATAAAAGTTCATGTGTTGACAGTACTCATCCATTGAGATTGGTCATGTGTTGAACGAAATATTTTAGTAATAAAATTTACATCTTTATCGATATAAAATAAAAGTTCATGTGTTGACAGTACTCATCCATTGAGATTGGTCATGTGTTGAACGAAATATTTTAGTAATAAAATTTACATCTTTATCGATATAAAATAAAAGTTCATGTGTTGACAGTGCTCATCCATTGAGATTGGTCATGTGTTGAACGAAATATTTTAGTAATAAAATTTACATCTTTATCGATATAAAATAAAAGTTCATGTGTTGACAGTACTCATCCATTGAGATTGGTCATGTGTTGAACGAAATATTTTAGCAATAAAATTTACATCTTTATCAATATAAAATAAAGGTTCATGTGTTGACAGTACTCATCCATTGAGATTGGTCATGTGTTGAACGAAATATTTTGATAATAACAACTATTTTGAAAAAGAAATATTTGAAATAGAATATTTGAAAATAGAAATTTATGAAGCCGTGTTGATTAGATTGACGCCATTTTGACGTGAACGATATTTATATCGATTTTAAAACGATTTCGAAATGAATTGAATTGAAAACGATTTCGAAATGAATTGAATTGAAAACGATTTCGAAATGAATTGAATTGAAAATGATTTCGAAATGAATTGAATTGAAAACGATTTCGAAATGAATTGAATTGAAAACGATTTCGAAATGAATTGAATTGAAAACGATTTCGAAATGAATTGAATTGAAAACGATTTCGAAATGAATTGAATTGAAAACGATTTCGAAATGAATTGAATTGAAAACGATTTCGAAATGAATTGAATTGAAAACGATTTCGAAATGAATTGAATTGAAAACGATTTCGAAATGAATTGAATTGAAAACGATTTCGAAATGAATTGAATTGAAAACGATTTCGAAATGAATTGAATTGAAAACGATTTCGAAATGAATTGAATTGAAAACGATTTCGAAATGAATTGAATATATAACGATTTCGAAATGAGTTGAATTGAAAACGAATTCAAATTGAATTGAAAGCGAATTGAAATGAATTCAAATTGAATTGAAATTTGAATTGAATAGAAATGAATTTTAAAACGAATTTATAAAGAAGAATTCAATTTTGATTTGAATTGAAAAGAAAGTTGAAATTGCTTTTGAAACGAATTTAAAACTATTTATATAATTCGTTTTAAATAGAAATCGACGAAGTGTATAATATATATATTATATATATAATATAATGGCCTGAATAGAACGTGCCGCGCCGCGGCAGTTCGTGAATTTTGACCATTTATTTCAAACGGACATTACGGGAGATCCGACCGTCGGATTCTCCTAAAACCGGAACCGTTGGGTTCGTATCGAAAAGAGATTTCTAACGAATATTAGAAATTAGAAATCTAACGGTTGGATTTGGAAATATGTCCAGATCAAATTCGAAAAAGGTCGCTGTAAGTGCAGTTCGATGGCCATTGATGGAAATCGACTGTACGGGCCTTAATAAAATTATTAAAAATAGTAATAATTTATGTAAAATCATAAGAAATGATTTAGAAAGAATTGGGATGAAAAACTCCATATTTGAAAAGATAAAAATAGATTTTTATCGAAATGAACTAGTTTTGAACTAGAAATATAATTCTATTTATTTTTAAATAAATAAATTGAATTAGAAAAGGGTTTTAAAAATAACCATAATTTCCAATGATTGCATTGGAGTGGATTTGAATCGAAATTGTCTTCGGGATATTTCGATGTTGGAATTCGTGATTATGCAGATGTGGTTATGGAAATTTGAAAGATATATATCCATATCGTTATTTCCAGCACGACATTTGTTAATCGTAGAATTTGATATTGAATATAAGCCGATATATTTTCTATTCAGAGCCTTGTATTTAATATCAAATGTGATTTGGGTTTGTCGTGAATGGTGTCTTCACTAACACTGTTCTTGAACCCAGTTGAGAAAAGATTAAATCTTTTTATTTAGATTTAATGAAGTGTACCAATTAAATAATATTTAATTGGAATTGAATTGATATTGATTTTTGGGTTTATCGTGGACAGTGTTTTAAATAACACTCATTCTTTAACCCGATAATTAATGGAATGTGATTTTGGGTTTACCGTGAACCGTGTTTTAAATGACACTGATTCTTTAACCCAGCTAACGATTAAAACTAAGTGGAGTTTTAATGAATCTTTAATTAGATTGAAATGATCGAAAATGGAGTATCACCAGTTTTGCTCCAGGCGATAGTTAAATCTTTAATTAGATTTGAACGTGAAATGGTAATTGAATTTACCGATAACACTGTGGTGTTAGATATGAAGTATTACCAGTTTTACTTCATGGGATAAATAGGTTGGGATTGGGAAATTAAAACAAATGATTACTTCGGTAAGTTTCGTTAATCCCGACTAGTTGAATCGAAATTCAAAATAAGATTAGAGAATAAATTCAAGAAATTTATCTTGGATAAAATTAATGGGAACCTTTCTCTATGAATGTGAAATTTAGAAACTAACTGTCGGTTGGCCAAGCAGAATGGTTTTCTGGGTATTGATCTGATGTTGGTTTCGGCCTTCGGGGTTAATATTTGGGGAATTATTCTCTTGATTAATTTACGGTTAGTGACTAATGAATTGGAATGAGGCGTATGTTGTGTTTGTGTAACACTTACTTAAGATATACGCGAGTTATTCGGAAAGACCGGGTTTATCCCATTCTGAATAACTGATACGACGATAAGTCGAAGATGAAGACGATGGTCGAAGACCGGAGGTCTTCACGTCGTTTGGGTGATTACTGATGATCTTGATTGGGCTGTACACCCAAGAAGATGGAAACAGTTAGTGATCGTCCAGACGTACTTGGAGATCGATGGATATGCGGGGTACTAGGTGCCTCCGGTTTCGTTCAGCCCCAGAACGGACTTGTAAATGGACTGTGTGTCTGACATTGGATTTTAGTCCGTGTGATTGATCTCTATTAAATATATATCTGTTTGGCGGCGGAGAATTTATTCTCTTGCTTAACGCCCTTCTCTGAGACGTACGAGCTCAGGGGTTATATATTGATGGATATCAAACGCATGGAGTGAATTGCCCGTGTGGCATGCCTAAGTGGCAATTGATCGAGGCTTCTGTTGAAAAGCAAAGTCTTGTGGTGATGATCAAAGCACGGCCTTTGTGGCGTAGCTTTGTGTAACGTTTACTTCGCGAGTTTCACACCCGGTATGAACCAAAAACGGGAGACGGACCTCAGGGAGGGCATGCGTTTCCTTCTAGCTAAAAAGTGGCGTCAGTGGTTTTACACGCCCTGACGAGTTTGACTTATGTGGTTGTTGCTGTTGCGAGGCGCCTCTGATTGATCGGTCGTTCTCGAACCGATGGAGTCATTTGTTGGCTCATTGACACCCCAAAGGGTGGGGAAACGCAGTGTTCAGGCATTTTAATCCACATCGGTGGACCGGCCCTGTCGCTCCAAGGGTCACTCGAGCTCTGATCCTGAGACACGGGCTAGAGCGTCTCGAATCGGTTGAGGACTATCTTTTGCCTCGGTTCATAGACGGAAATCCAATTTCCAAATACGTGACATTTGCGGTTTTATTTGTAGATCCTAGTATGGCGACATAGTGGGATGGGGCGCTCATGCCGCCTATGATTGATACTTATGATTTGAAGTTGTTTTATACACTATGCACTTATAATAGTATCAAACGATTTGTTTTAACCGTATCAAGCATTCTTTGGCTGTTATAAGGGAAAACCCTATCCTCGGCTGCGTTGCATTATGTGATGGGACCTGGGTCTTATAACAGCTTCATTTTTCTGTATTTAGCATTGCGCTGTTTGTTTTATGCACTGGTATTCTTGGGAGGAAACCCGTTCCGTGTTATACGGCGTGGTCCCTTGATTTACCTAACTTTAAAAATAAAGATTAATAACTGTTTTAGTTCTCACACCAGTCCCATGACTGACCTGGAGTTTATTGTTTTAACCTAAACTCTGGGTGCCCTTATTTTGACACGGGCAGCTAGTAGTTTTGGTTTTTGTAGATTTATATTCACAGGATCCTGGTTTACAGCTGGAACGATATCCGGAAAGCTTTGTATCCGTATATCCCTTCTAGTTGTGTATTGTATTATTTTCCGCTGCTATGTATTTAAATGTAATTTAAATCTCTGATATTTCTGTGTAATATTCATTTATACTCTGTATATTCTTGTAATCTGATGCATTGTGGTTATATACAGTGAAATGTTCTTTTATATGCGTTCTGTTGTGGCTTGTTCTCGAACTATCCGACGCTTTCCTTGACGGGGAAGTTACGGGTTTTCACACAAATGGACTGTGTGTTTGACACTGGAATTCATTCTGTGCGATCGATAACCATCAGTTGCATGGTGTGAATTGCCGATGTGGCATGCTAAGATGCCTGTGTGGCGTAGCTTTGTGTATAACGTGAATTCGCGAGCCTCACACCCCGGTATGAACCAGAAACGGGAGAAGGACCTCAGGGAGGGCATGCGTTTCCTTCTAGCTAGGAGTTGTGTCAGTGTTTTTACAGGGCCTGACATTTTACTTATGTGGATGATGGATTTCGAGGCGCCACGGTTATATCGGTCGATCCGGGACCGATGGAGTCATTCGTTGGCTCGTTGACGCCCCATAGGGCGGGGAAACGCAGTGTTCAGGAATTTTAATCCACATCGGTGGACCGGCCCTGACGATCCTAGGGTTAGTCGAGCTCTGATCCTGAGACACGAGCTAGAGCATCTCGAATTCGGTAAGGACTATCTTTTGCCTTGGTTCATGACAAAAATCCTATTTCCAAATACGTGACTGTGCGGTTTTGATTGTATATATATATGGCGACATGATATATGGTACCCATGCCGTCTATGATTGATAGTTATGATTGAAATTGTTTTTGAAACTTATAAACACTAGTAATAATATCAAATGCTTTTGTTTTATTCGTATCAAGCATATTTTGGCCATTATAAGGTAAAACTCTATCCTCCGGTTTGCGTTGCATTGTGTGATGGGAACTGAGTCTTATAATGGCTTCATTTTTATAAAAAGCATTGCGATGTTTAAAAGGATGATTTGTTTTAAAGCACTGGCAATTCAATGGAGTAAACCCGATCCACGAAAGTGGCTTGGTCCTGTGATTAGCCATGTTATAAAGGTGTTATGTAGATTTATCATACCAGTCCCATAACTGACTCGTAGTTTGTTTCACTTTCAAACTCGGGTGCCCCTTTTTCTACACGGGCAGCCTTGTATTCAGGTTTTAGCTGGCTTTCTTTGGATAGCTGGAGCTGAAGATGGATCCTATCATTTACCTCTTTTTATGTTGTTCAGCTCCTATTGTATATATTATGTTTGTTTCCGCTGTAGACATTTATGTATAGATGAACTGTATTTGTACTAAGTATGATCCTGTATACTGTGTAACTCTGATGATTATGTTTATCCAGTGTATTATTTGTTCATTATCTGGTGTATTTATTTAATTCTGTTCTGCTGTTATCTATTTATGTGTTATATTCCAAAGATTACCCTTGCCACCGTCAGTACGGGGTTTGGGGTCGTCTCATTAACACATAAAGAAGTTATCTTATTTGTATATGTCTTCAATGTATAACCTAACACATAAAGATGTTTTATTTTAAATTGCATACAACTTTAATGTATACATTAACACATTAAAATGTCACCTTTACTTACATACAAATTCGAAGGTGTATTGTGACAATACAAATGATGCTTTAATTAACCTACAAATGCTAATGTATGTTTTTGCAAATAAAGATGATTCTTATGTTTGCATATAAATTCTATTATATGTTATGCAAATATAAATGATTCTTATATTTGCATATAAATTATATTTCAACAAAATATATAAAACAAATGATACATCCATTTTGTTGAAAATCCTCTTTTTAACAAAATGAATATTTTTGTTGTAACACAAATCTATTTACCGGAAATGCTATTTATGGTTTGACATAATCCTATGTAACAAAAATGCTATTTGTGTTTTAACTCTTTTATTTATCAAAAATGTGACTTTTGTTTTATTCCAAATCTAATTAATAAAAATATAAATTTTGTTTTCAACAATTATATTTAACAAAATGTAATTCTATTTCAACTATTATATTTTGACAAAAATAACTATTTTTGTTCAGCTAATCAATTTGGCCAAAAATGTTCATTTTGAAAAAATGTGTAATTTGATTCAACTAATCTACCTTGACAAAAATGTGTAATTTGACAAAAATATATGGTTTAGTTCAACTGATCTATTTTGACAAACAATAAAGATAACGACTTTGTTTTGTTGACAAATCTATTTCAACAAAACAATAAAAGGATAACTTTGTTTTGTCAGCAATTCTAATTCAACAAAACAAATGGAAGTGACATGTTTTGTTTTATCGACAATTCTAATTTGTCAAAAATGAATGTTTTTCTTTTAACTATACCAATTGACAAAAATGAATGTTTTTGTTCAACTATAATGACCAAAAATGAATGCTTTTGTATAACTATTCTATATCGACAAAATGAATATTTTTGCTTGATTATTCTATATTAACGAAAACAAATATTTTTGTTTTAACTGCTCTATATTGACAAAAATGCTAGTGTTCGTTTAACAATTTTAATGCGACAAATTGAAAATGTTTGTTTTGACAAATCTAATGCGACAAAAACGATAAAATTTGTTTTGCTAAATCTAATACAACAAAAATGATAATGTTTGTGTTGGTAAATCTAACACAACAGAAAAGATAATGTTTGTTTTGCTAAATTATTAAGCAAAGTGATAACTTTTGTTATTTTAATCCTTTTTGTTCTAAACTTCTTATTCTAATCTTTTTGACACAAATGTTAAATTTGTCTCAATAACATGTTTTGACACAAATGATAACTTTTATTTCAATTTACATGTTTTGACAAAAATCTATATTTTATTTCAATAATCATGTTTTGATAAAAATGTTATTTTTATTTCAGCTGACATGTTTAACAAGAATGACTATTTTAATTTCATATAAGATGACAATGAAAATGATACTTTCAACTCTTCTATTTTTGTTGCATATAAAATGTAAATAAAAATGCAACTTTAAAATCTATTCTTTTAATTACAAGTGAAGTGACAGTAAAAATGTTATTTTCAAATCTATCCTTTTTATAGTAACTAAATTGACAAATAAAATGTTAATTTAATCCATACCTTTTATTGCATATAAAATAACAATAAAAATGTTACTTTTTAGTTTACACTTTTTTTTGTATATAAAATGACAATAAAAATGTTACTTTTAAATCTCAACTCTATTTCATTGTAACTAATTGAAAATAAAAATGAAATCTTTTGTTCAAATTCTAATCTTTATAACCAGTTGAAATTAAAAATGAAATCTTTTGTTTCATTTTTAATAAAGATGATTATTTTATTCTAACATGACATACTATGACATAATGATATTTTTATTCTAATACAACATTTTTTAACAAAAATGTCATTTCTTTTCTAATGTAACATTTTATACAAAAATGTAATTTCTATTCTAATGTAACATTTCATACAAAAACGTTCTTTTTTTTGCTAATGTGACATTTCTATATAAAATTGCTATTTTTTATCTAACTTAACATTTTTTTACAAAATGATATCTTTGGTCCTAATCTAACATTTCCTAACAAAATGATGTTTTTATTCTGAAAACAACTCTATGTTTATGGGTCTAAACAAAAGATGAAAACTTTATTATAAATTCAAATCTATGTTCAGAGATTAAAATAAAAGATCGAACTTTTATTACAGGATCAAATAGATCAAATAAAAGAAGAAACTTTATATTATAAATCAGATCAATATTCATAGATCTAGATTAACAATAAGATTTTGTTTCAAATCAGATCTAGCAATAAACTATGAGTTCAATTAAAGAAAGAATTTTTATATAATAGATTGGGATCTACAACATGAACACCACAATCAATCACAGATAACAAACAGAAATTTTCAATCTCAACATCATAGATTGGATTTCACTCATACATCAAACAGCAAGAAAATAATTAAATTTTAATTAATTTTTGAAAAGAGAAATCTCACATCGATTTGCCTGAATTTTCAAATTGCTCCTTTTCAGATCTGGTTAGTTCCGTGGCGACGCTCTCTTTTCTGCGATTCTAACGCACCTGAAATCGTCAGATTCCGAATAGTATTGATTGAGTTATGACATTTTAAAGATTTGATTACTATACGAGATAATTAAAATAAATTAATTACTTTATTAATTCCTTAATCCCCTCCACATCAGCTTTCTTCCCGTTGTTCTTTTCTTCCTCCTTCTGACGTTACTCAAACCCAAAAGCTCCACTTCCTCTCTCCTCCTCGTTGCCAAATGAAGAAGCCAGAGGACGATCGAAGGGCGCCATCTTGAAGCCCACGATGAGCACCTCCAATGCCCTAAAGGGCGTACCACTCGCACGCTCCCATGCTGGGAAAATCCACCAAGAACAGTATGGGTTTGTGTAATAACCCAGAAAATGTGAACCAACTTAAAATTTTTAAATTTGGTTATTACCAAAGAATTTGAATAATTGAAATAGCATATTTCAATAAAATAAAGAATTGGGGCTAGTATTGCAGTTTGAAATTCTGAATACAAACCTTATCTGACTGTACCGGGTGGAAAGTATAACGGATTTTAGCGAAACTGAAAATATTTAAATCTGTTTATGAATACCTTTCTAACGAATCTGAAAAATCGAAGTTTCATAAGGGGAATCAAAAGTTATGGCCGAATGAATTTTCAGAAAGGTCGCTATATAGCATATATAGCCCTTGAAAATAGATATTTTTCATACGACCTCGGAATTCGACGAAACCACTTTTGTTGGGTCCGGGATGTCAAACTATTGCTAGGTTTCAAATTTCATAATTTTTGAAGCTAGTACCTGAGCGGGGCAAAAGAAAATGTGATTGGTCAATTTCTGTTAAAATGGGTCGACCTAAACATGGCCGTTTTTCCAACAAGCTCAGAATTCGAAGAAACTGGTTTTGTTAGGACCGTATCGTCAAAACAAAGCTAGATTTATTTTTCTGGAATTTTTCGATTCAGTTTGTGGCCCTGGCAAATTGAAAGTACGTTCAAATTAAATATTGAATGTTTTATATTTTAATTTGAAAAATAACTGACAGTAATAGTCGAATTGGCCAACGAAACATATCCCATTGTGTCCGGAATGGGGGTATTTAGCTAGGGGCGACAGTCGTTGGGTTTGATTTCGATTTCGTTTGTAAAAACACTATTTAAAATTTCCTATAAAGCCTCGACCAGTAGGATTTTTTCTAAAAAAAATAATCTCAGAAACCCTAGCCGCCCAAGCGATATCGACGATCCACGTTGCTCGAAACTTCCCCTCGATTTTCCCGCCGCCACAGGCGAAGCTAGGCCGTGCCACCACCCCAGTTCGACGGCCCTTCCTCTCCTCTCCAAATCCGACCAAACGCCACCCCCCACCATTGCCTGTATCGCCTGAACCACCCCCACGAAGTCGACGCCTTTCCGACGCCGCCCAGCCTTCCTTCGGCCACCAAACTGACCCCACTCCTAGGCGCAGGCACGCCTCTCCAAGCCCGAGGGCATGGCACTACCTGATCGAAGCAACGATCTACGGATTTCACGAATTTGGCAAACCTAGTTTTGAACCTTCAAATAAAGGTACGACCTTGTTTTTATGAAATGAAAATAACACTTTTAAGCGTTGCAAAACTTTGAAAAATAATATCTTTTTTGTTCGTTAACGAAATTTGATGAAATAGGAGACACCGTAACCGCAAGGAGGCTCTCTACCACATAGAAGAAGCCGCAGATTTTTCTGATCTTCCTAGGATTTTTAGCACTGCAAAAACCAATGTGAGGAATCTAAACTAAATTGTGTGAATGGAATCGCGTTGTATAAATTATATAAGCGAAGTGTAAATTATATACGCATTGTATACCTCATGTACATGTGTAGTATAAGTTATATTAGCGATGTATAAATTATACAAGCGTTGAATGAAACATATATGCTTTGAATTGTGATGAATGCAAGTGAATTATAGAAATAATATATATATATATATACTCCCCTCGTCCACAGACCATGGACGATATTTTTTGCTTGTGATTGACGTGATATTATATGGTATGACGAATGGTTGGAAATAATTGTTTGTGGTTGATATTGTGGTTGAAAAATACCTTTGTGGTTGAAAAATACCCTCTTGTGGTTGAAACAAATTAGAATAGGATTGTGGAATTGAAAATAAAACATGACGCCTGCGTGCGAATTAGATGCATGACCTCCATTGTCAAAAACCGCGAGGTTTTAAGGTAGAGCGAGGAGTCGTACTAGGGACGGTCCCGGTTTTAACTACCCTGCCGTTATGCTGCCGAAAATTTTCTGAAATATTCATATGTTAGAATAATTTTCATTCATTGAAATAAATTACATATGTTGAAATATTCATGTGTTAAGTTGCAATTCATTCGTTGAGTTGAAATTCATGTGTTGAATATTATTTGAATTTAAACAAATAGCTTTAGCAATAAAAATCATATTTTTATATATATACGAACTATAGAAAACATTCATGTGTTGAGTTGCAATTCATTCATTGAGTTGAAATTCATGTGTTGAATATTATTTGAATTTAAACAAATAGTTTTAGCGATAAAAATCACGTTTTTATATATATACAAACTATAGAAAATATTCATGTGTTGAGTTGCAATTCATTCGTTGAGTTGAAATTCATGTGTTGAATATTATTTGAATTTAAACAAATAGTTTAGCGATAAAAATCACATTTTTATATATATATATACGAACTATAGAAAATAGTCATGTGTCGAGTTGCAATTCATTCGTTGAGTTGAAATTCATGTGTTGAATATTATTTGAATTTAAACAAATAGTTTTAGCGATAAAAATCACATTTTTATATATATACAAACTATAGAGAATATTCATGTGTTGAATTGAAATTCGTTCGTCGAGTTCAAATTCATGTGTTGAATGTTATCGTATTTTAAAATAAAATGAATAGACAATAAAAACTACATTTTATTGTGAATATGAAGTGTTAAAAACATTCACGTGTTGAATAAATATTTTTGATGATAAAAATATTTCTTTTATCATGTATACGCTTTGATAAAAATACACACGTGTTGAAATAAATAATAGTTTGCTAGAAATATTATTATTGGCTTTGTTCTGCATACATATACATGTGTTGAACAGGAAAAATGGATTAGTTGTAGAGTAAAGAAATTATTTGCGTGCCCGACAAATAGGTAAGCCTTGATGAGTTGGCTGCGCAATTTTATTTTTATATCAACTCCTGTGAATGCCATTGGATGCGGAGTGCTGGTTATTCTGTGTGAAATAATAAATATCGCCATAGGATAGTAACAATTAATTTTGAACTACACTACATGGCATACTTCTTGATGATAGGCATACTTCATCATATTCCACATAAGAAATTGGAGCTTGTGTGACGAGGTGGAAGATTTACCATACGAGCGAGAGGCTTGTATGGCGATGATTATATACTACAGGTTGAACTGATGACGGATACGGACTATATAAAATATAACGATAAATTGCCAGATTAATAAAAACCCCACACGGGTCTGGAGTTGACAATAATCACGTCTCTCTAGTTATTAGATACGGCACATGGACTATTTATTTCCACACGAAAACGGGGTGATGAGAATTTATTCTCTGGAGTGATTATCTATACATGCTCCCCCGTAAACACTAGAATATATCACTATAAATATGTGGATGCTTTTTAGGATTTATTGGGTACCTAACTCGGCCCAATAAATTTCCAAACCCCTCCCCGTACAAAGGTGGTTATGGCGAAATTTTTCGAAATATTAAGGCGCTAGTGAAATATTTGAAGTGAAAACGAAGTTGAAGTTAATGAATGAACTATAGTTGGAATTATAGAATGAACTATATTTATATATTTAAATATAAATATAATTAAAAGGAATCGAAGCCGTGCAATTCGTGTTTTGGAATCGTAATTTGAAACGATTAGTACGAGAAATCCGACCATCGGATTTTCCCGAAACCGCAACTGCTGGGTTCGCCTTGGAAATATCTTTCCAACGGCACCAACCTTGTAGAAATCCAACGGTTGGATTGTCCGGAATGTTTAATTCAAATCTGAAGAAAAACAGCGCCAGAATCGTTTATATTTATATATAAATATAAATATAATTAAATTAAATCGAATAACGACGCTGCGGTTTGAATTTTGAAACCGTAACTTCAAACGACTAGTGTGGAAGATCCGACCGTCGGATTTTCACGAAACTGGAACCGTTGGGTTCGCTTTGGGAATACCTTCCCACTGATATAGACTTCGTAGAAATCCAACGGTTAGATTTTCCGATATGTGTAAAACAAATTAGGGGAAAAACAGCGCCAGTGACACGGCACGACCTGAAACGTCGTTTAATTAAATATGGCCATTTTTAAATAAATAAAAATGGCGAAAAATCGTTATAAAATATTATAAGCAACATAGATCGGAAATAAACTAATTTGGCTTGATCTGTTTGATATTTGATGGTTGTATGTGTTTGACACGAAAATAACACTAAAGAACTGAAATATGGATGTCGAATAATATAACCATAGAAAGAACTGATTTGAATTCTAATTACGTGAATTATTTGAAAAGGCTGAGCTAACCCTCATTTCAAATAATTGATCGAGCGATTCGAATTGGGAAATACAAAGACGATTCAAGACCGACGATCTTCGTATCGGTTGGACGGGCGCTGCTGAGGTTCCTGACCGGAGTAGCTACCGTGAAGTAACGGAACTAGTAGCCGTCTGAACGTATGTGTTGATTGTACGGATATACGAGGAATTGACGCCTCCGGTTTCGTTCAGACCCAGAATGGACTTGTAAATTTACTGTGTGTCTGACATTGGATTTTGTTCTATACTGATTGATCTCTGTTAAATATATATATGTTTGGCGGTGGAGAATTTATTCTTTTGCTTAACGCCCTTCTGTGAGACGTACGAGCTCAGAGGTTTTATATCGATGGAAATCAATCATATGGAGTGGATTGCCTATGTGGTATGCCAAGATGTTGTGATCAAGGCTTCTGTTGCAAAGCAAAGTCTTGTGGTTGATGATCAAAGCATGGTCTGTGTGGCCTGGCTTTGTGTATAGCATGGATTCGCGAGCCTCACACCCCGGTATGAGTTAAAAACGGGATACGGACTGCAGGGAGAGCACTACGTTTCTTTCTAGCTATGGTGGTGTCAGTGACTTACCAACCCTGACATATATATCTATTTTTCACCTATGTGTTTGTTGGAATGCGAGGCTCCTCGATTATAGGTCTGTAAGGACCAGGAAACGTGTGTTCAGGAATTGCCAATCCTCAAACATAAGAGAGGACCGGCCCTGAAGATCCGGGGTTACCCAGAGTGTGTAGTCCTGAGGCATTTGCTAGAATGTCTCGAAGCAAAGAGGAGCTTGCCCCTTGCCTCAACTCATGACGGAAATCCAATTTCCAATACGAAATAACGGACTCGACTGTAGAACTAGTATGGCGACATAGTAGATGGTAGCTATGCCGCCTATGATTGATATTTACGATGCTATTCGTTTTGAAACATATATGCACTAGTAATAATATCAAATTATTTTTCTTTATACGTATTAAGCATATTTGGCCATTATAAGGTAAAACTCTATCCTCCGGCTTGCGTTGCATTATATGATGGGACTTGAGTCTTATAATGGCTTTATTCTTTTTAAAAGCATTGCGTCGTTTTAAAAGAATTTACTTTGTTTTAAATGCACTAGCAATCACTGGAGTAAACCCGTTCCGCGAAAGTGGCGTGGTCCTATGATTTGCTTATTACTATTGTTTAAACAGTTAAATAGATTCCTCATACCAGTCCCCATGACTGACTCGTTGTTTATTTCACTTTGCAAACGCGGGTGCCCTTATTTTCGCACGGGCAGCCTAGTTCACAGGTGACAGGTTGTTTTTGGCTCTGCACTATTGGATAGAGTGCATTTTGGCTCATGGCGAGGCTGACTTCACAGAGATGACTTTGACATTTTCCTCCATTATTGTACCTATATTATGATTCCGCCACAGGCGATGCAGACTGCTTTACTTTCAGTATTTATTATCGTATGTATATGTACCGCCTTTGGCGATGTAGACTGATACCCGTATTATGTCTCACTGCATGTATGTATTCCGCCTCTGGCGATGATGACTGATTACTTCCCTTTTATTTACTAAGTTATATCCTACGCTGTGCTATTCTGATGTTGTTACATGTTGTGATTCCACTGTCATATCCATGTAAAATTATTCTATTTATTGTTTTTGCTATTATCTGTACTCTGCTATGACGATTGATGTGTTATATTCCAATGATTATCCTTAATACCGCCCCTCGGATTTTGGGATCGTCACAGTTGGTATCAGAGCTTTGGTTAACCTTAGTTCCGGGATCTAACACATTAAACACCTCGTCAGAATAGAATCAGCAGTGTTCTAAGGCGAGTAGCTCATTAGAGATAGGATTAGCAATGTCCTAGAATGAGCTAAGCGGATTAGCAAAACAATTTGATCAGTACATCATTACCTTTCCTTATGTTCCCCTGCTTTATCAAATATGAAAATTTTCAAATCTATGAGCTTGACTCTTTTCTTGCTTATACAGTATTCTCTCTGATGGCTACACGAGCAGCAGCAGCTAGAGGAGGCCGTGGAGGCCGAGCAGGATTAGCAGGAGGACGGGAGAATATCCCCGTAGTTGTGGAAGGCACTATTGTTCAGCCACCAGCACCCGAGGACTTCGAGCTAGAAAGAGTAGCGAAGAGGTATAGGAACCTTGGGGGAAAACCCTTTTCTAGCCTTGGTACAGTGACAGAGGCTATTGCTTTGTTGAAGACCTGTGAAAAGATCTTTGAAGGAATGGGATTGCGGACCAACAATAAAGCATGACTAGGTATTTGGCTCCTACAGGAGGAAGCAGAGTTGTGGTGGGATGCCATCACCTCAGAAGATGCAGCAGGTACTGTCTGGACATGGGAGCAATTCAAAACCATGTTCAATGAGAAGTTAGTACCTGAGTAGGCCTTAGAGAGGATGCGAGAGCAGTTTGCTAATCTCCAGCAAGGAGATCTCTCTATCCAGGATTACCTCAATAAATTCACTCAGTTGTCGCGCTATGCTCCAGAGCTTATTATGACTAACAAAGCTAAGTACAAGAGGTTTATATTTGGGCTAAAGCGCAAGTACCATGACAGAGCCATGAGCAACATCAAACTCTCTTTCTCAGAATTGGTAGAAATGGCTTGCAATTACGAAGATATGGATGAAAGACACGCCAGCCAAGACCACGCCAAAAGCCAAGCTGGAAATAAGCGCAAGGCTTCAGCAGATCAGCCAGAGTCTAGCATTACAGCGGCCGCTACTCAGAAACCTGGAAAGATACCGGTCGTTAAAAACTATGCGGATGTGTTTGAAGAAGTAGAAAACTTACCGCCGTAAAGAGAAATTGAATTTAGGATAGATCTAATTCCTAACGCCCGACCAGTAGTACATCCAATTAGAAGAATGGCCCCGAAAGAAAAAGAAGAGTTAGGTAGTCATACCCGAGAATTGCTTTGGAAAGGTCTGATCAGACCAATCTTTTCTACTTGGGGAGCAGTAGTATTTGTCCCGAAATTAGACGGTACTCTAAGACTTTGTGTTGATTACCGAGATCTCAATAAGCAGACACTGAAGAACAAATATCCCTTGCCACGTATAGATGATCTATTAGATCAATTAAATGGAGCGACAGTATTCTCCAGAATGGACCTAGCTACAGGTTTCCACCAATTACGTATAGCCGAAGACTGTGTTCCTTTGACAGCCTTCAGGGGTCCCGATTTATTCTACGAATGGTTAGTAATGCCGTTCGGCTTGTGTAACGCTCCGGCATACTTCGTCGATATTATGAATAGAGTGTTCCGTGGTGTGTTGAATAAATTTGTTCTAGTCTTCATCGATGACATTTTAATCTACTCCAAGTCGGAAGGCGAGCATGCAAAACATTTAGAACAAGTGTTGAAAATTCTGAGGAGAAATGTCTTAAAAGCTAAATTCTCTAAATGTGTCTTCTGGTAGGATGAAGTCAAGTTCCTAGGCCATGTCGTATCAAAGGAAGGGATTGCTGTAGATCCAAGCAAAATTACAGCGATTCAGAACTGGAAACAACCTACTACTCCCACTGAAGTTCGAAGTTTCCTTGGATTGGCTAGTTACTATTGGAAATTCGTTTAGGATTTTTCAAAGATATCTGGTGTATAGACAAAGCTTACAAAGAAGCATGAGAAATTCAAATGGACTCCTGAATGTGAAGAAGCTTTCCAGGAGCTGAAACTAAAGTTGACAACCGCTCCAGTATTGACAATTATAGAAGGCAACCAAGACTTGACTGTATGGACAGATGCTTCTATTAGAGGGCTAGGCGCATTATTAATGCAAAAAGGCCAAGTGGTCGCTTATGCCAGTCGCCAGCTGAAGCTGCATGAAAGAAACTATGCAACTCTTGATCTTGAGTTATTAGCTATCGTGTTTGCTTTAAGAATCTGGAGGCATTATTTATTAGGTGAGAAGTTCGAACTATTTACCGATCATCAATCCTTGAAATATCTATTCACTCAAAAAGATCTAAATTTGAGACAACAGCGTTGGTTAGAATTCCTTGCAGCATACGATTTTGAGATTCTATACACTCCAGGGAAAGTCAATGTTGTAGCAGATGCGCTCAGCAGAAAGAATGAAATCATCGCCAGTTTTGTCATCACGTCTTCATTAATTGACAGGATCTCGACTCTATAGAAAGACGATGAATTTATTCAAAGAATCAGACAGAGAGTCAAGGGAGGTGAATCCACAAGTTTCCGACTTGATGACAAAGGAGTTCTAAGATTGAAGGGCAGAATTTGCACCCCAAATCTTCCAGAGCTTCGAAGAGAAATACTTGATGAGTGCCACAAGTCCAAATTAAGTATCCATCCCGGTGTGAGCAAAATGTATAACGATATCAAACGCACATTCTGGTGGAGAGCTTTGAAAAGAGATATTTCATTATATGTTAGTAGATGCTCCACTTGTCATCTAGTTAAGAGCGATCAGCAGAAATTGGCTGGATTATTACAACCATTAGAAATTCTAGGATGGAAGTGGGAGCAAATTTCAATGGACTTCATTGATGGATTGCCTCGAACTAAGAAAGGAAACGATAGTATATAGGTAATCGTAGATCGCTTCATGAAGACTGCCCATTTCATACCTGTCCGATCCAACAACACGGCTCAAAGTTTAGCACAGATTTACTTCAAAGAAATAGTTAAACTACATGGGGTGCTGCTCAATATAGTCAGTGATAGAGATCCCCTGTTTACTAGCAAATTCTGGGAAGCATTCCAGACAGAATTGGGATCCAAATTGAATTTAAGCACCGCTTATCACCCACAGACAGACGACCAAACTGAGCGGGTGAATAGGATTCTAGAAGATTTACTACGGGCTTGCGTTATTGATTTCGAAGGCTCATGGGAAGATCACTTACATTTAGCCGAATTCTCTTATAACAATAGCTATCAAGCAAGTGTTGGAATGTCTCCATTTGAAGCATTATACGATAGACCGTGCAGATCTCCCGCATGTTGGGTAGAACCTGGAAACAGACTTGTGTTAGGGCCCGATATGATTCAAGAAGCATCAGATAAAGTCGATTTCATTAAGAAGCGATTGAAAACCGCACAGAGCCGACAAAAAAGTTATGCTGATGCGAGAAGAAGAGATTTATCATTTGCCGTTGGCGATTATGTTTATTTAAGAGTTTCTCCAATGCGGGGAGTAATCAAATTTGGCAAGACTGGGAAGTTGGCACCGATATTTATTGGTTTTTCCTATACTTGAACAGATTGGAACTCTTGCATATAGGGTCTCATTACCTGATTTGTTGCCTGGTGTACATGATGTGTTCCATGTGTCTCAACTCAAAAAACATGTTCATGATCCAGATCTTGTTGTAGAAGAAGCAGCGCAACAGGATATAGACATAACTCCAGAATTAGCGCTTAGAAGAGAGCCATTAAAAATTGTCAGCAAAGAAACTAGAGAGCTAAGGAGCAAAAAGATTCATTTAGTCAAAGTGAAGTGGAGTAGTGATCCTAGAGACTGTACTTGGGAGACAGAGGAAAGCATTAAACAAGCCTACCCCAAATGCAGAGTGGACATCTCTGACTAACTCCGGTGCAAGGTACCTTTACAATACTTTGCATTTACATTTTGTTACCTACTTTGCTGTTATTTCCTTTTCGAGGACGAAACGTTTTAAGTGGGGCAGATCGTAATAACCCGGAAAATGTGAACCAATTTAAAATTTTTAAATTTGGTTATTACCAAAGAATCTGAATAATTGAAATAGCATATTTCAATAAAATAATGAATTGGGGCTAGTATTGTAGTTTGAAATTTTGAATACAAACCTTGTCTGACTGTACCGGGTGGAAAGTATAACGAATTTTAGCGAAACAGAAAATATTTAAATCTTTTTATGAATACCTTTCTAATGAATCTGAAAAATTGAAGTTTCATAATGGGAATCAAAAGTTATGGCCGAATGAATTTTCAGAAAGGTCGCTATATAGCATATATAGCCCTTGAAAATAGATATTTTGCATACGACCTCGGAATTCGACGAAACCACTTTTGTTCGGTCCGGGATGTCAAACTATTGCTATGTTTCAAATTTCATAATTTTTGAAGCTAGTATGTGAGCGGGGCAAAAGAAAATGTGATTGGTCAATTTCTGTTAAAATGGGTCGACCTAAAAATGGCTATTTTTCAAACGAGCTCAGAATTCGACGAAACTGGTTTTGTTAGGACCGTATCGTCAAAACAAAGCTAGATTTATTTTTCTGGAATTTTTAGATTCAGTTTGTGGCCCTGGCAAATTGAAATGTACGTTCAAATTAAATATTGAATGTTTTATATTTTAATTTGAAAAATAACTGACTGTTACAGTAGAATTGGCCAACGAAACATATCCCATTGTGTCCGGAATGGGGGTATTTAGCTAGGGGCGATAGTCGTTGGGTTTGATTTCGAGTTCGTTTGTAAAAACACTATTTAAAATTTCCTATAAAGCCTCGACCAATAGGATTTTTTCTAAAAAAAATAAAAAAATCACAGAAACCCTAGCCACCCAAGCGATATCGACGATCCACATTGCTCGGAACTTCCCCTCGATTTTCCCGCCGCCACAGGCGAAGCTAGGCCGCGCCACCACCCCAGTTCGACGGCCCTTCCTCCCCTCTCCAAATCCAACCAAACCCCACCCTCCACCATCGCCTGTATCGCCTGAACCACCCCGACGAAGTCGACGCCTTTCCGACGCCGCCCAGCCTTCCTCCGGCCACCGATTTGACCCTACTCCTAGGCGCAGGCGCGCCTCTCCAAGCCCGAGGGCGTGGCACTACCTGATCGAAGCAACGATCTACGGATTTCACGAATTTGGCAAACCTAGTTTTGAACCTTCAAATAAAGGTACGGCCTTGTTTTTCTGAAATGAAAATAACACTTTTAAGCATTGCAAAACTTTGAAAAATAATATCTTTTTCGTTCTTTAACGAAATTTGATGAAACAGGAGACACCGTAACCGCAAGGAGGCTCTCTACCACATAGAAGAAGCCGCGGATTTTTCTGATCTTCCTAGGATTTTTAGCACTGCAAAAACCAATGTGAGGAATCTAAACAAAATTGTGTGAATGGAATCACGTTGTATAAATTATATAAGCGAAGTGTAAATTATATACGCATTGTATACCTCATGTACATGTGTAGTATAAGTTATATTAGCGATGTATAAATTATACAAGCGTTGAATGAAACATATATGCTTTGAATTGTGATGAAATGCAAGTGAATTATAGAAATAATATATATATATACTCCCCTCGTCCACAGACCATGGACGATATTTATTGCTTTTGATTGACGTGATATTATATGGTATGACGAATGGTTGGAAATAATTGTTTGTGGTTGATATTGTGGTTGAAAAATACCTTTGTGGTTGAAAAATACCCTCTTGTGGTTGAAACAAATTAGAATAGGATTGTGGAATTGAAAATAAAACATGCCGCCTGCGTACGATTTAGATGCATGATATCCATTGTCAAAAACCGCGAGGTTTTAAGGTAGAGCGAGGAGCCGTACTAGGGACGGTCCCGGTTTTAACTACCCTGCCGTTATGCTGCCGAAATTTTCTGAAATATTCATGTGTTAGAATAATTTTCATTCGTTGAAATAAATTACATATGTTGAAATATTCATGTGTTGAGTTGCAATTCATTCGTTGAGTTGAAATTCATGTGTTGAATATTATTTGAATTTAAACAAATAGCTTTAGCGATAAAAATCACATTTTTATATATATACGAACTATAGAAAATATTCATGTGTTGAGTTGTAATTCATTCGTTGAGTTGAAATTCATGTGTTGAATATTATTTGAATTTAAACAAATAGTTTAGCGATAAAAATCATGTTTTTATATATATACAAACTATAGAAAATATTCATGTGTTGAATTGCAATTCATTCGTTGAGTTGAAATTCATATGTTGAATATTATTTGAATTTAAACAAATAGCTTTAGTGATAAAAATCACATTTTTATATATATACGAACTATAGAAAATATTCATGTGTTGAGTTGCAATTCATTCGTTGAGTTGAAATTCATGTGTTGAATGTTATTTGAATTTAAACAAATAGTTTTAGCGATAAAAATCACATTTTTATATATATACAAACTATAGAGAATATTCATGTGTTGAATTGAAATTCGTTCGTCAAGTTGAAATTCATGTGTTGAATGTTATCGTATTTTAAAATAAAATGAATAGACAATAAAAACTACATTTTATTGTGAATATGAAGTGTTAAAAACTTTCACGTGTTGAATAAATATTTTTGATGATAAAAATATTTCTTTTATCATGTATACGCTTTGATGAAAATACACACGTGTTGAAATAAATAATAGTTTGCTAGAAATATTATTATTGGCATTGTTCTTCATACATATACATGTGTTGAACAGGAAAAATGGATTAGCTTTAGAGTAAAGAAATTATTTGCGTGCCCGACAAATAGGTAAACCTTGATGAGTTGGCTGCGCAATTTTATTTTTATATCAACTCCTGTGAATGCCATTGGATGCGGAGTGCTGGTTATTCTGTGTGAAATAATAAATATCGCCATAGGATAGTAACAATTAATTTTGAACTACACTACATGGCATACTTCTTGACGATAGGCATACTTCATCATATTCCACATAAGCAATTGGAGCTTGTGTGACGAGGTGGAAGATTTACCATACGAGCGAGAGGCTTGTATGGCGATGATTATATACTACAGGTTGAATTGATGACTGATATGGACTATATAAAATATAACGATAAATTGCCAGATTAATAAAAACTCCACACGGGTCTGGAGTTGACAATAATCACGTCTCTCTAGTTATTAGATACGGCACATGGACTATTTATTTCCACACAGAAACGGGGTGACGAGAATTTATTCTCTGGAGTGATTATCTATACATGCTCCCCCGTAACCACCAGAATATATCACTATAAATATGTGGATGCTTTTTAGGATTTATTGGATACCTAACACGACCCAATAAATTTCCAAACCCCTCCCCGTACAAAGGAGGTTATGGCGAATTTTTTTGAAATTTTAGGGCGTTAGTGAAATATTTGAAGTGAAAACGATGTTGAAGTTAATGAATGAACTATAGTTGGAATTATAGAATGAACTATATTTATATATATATATATATATATATATATAAGTATAATTAAACGGAATCGAAGCCGTGCAATTCGTGTTTTGGAATCGTAATTTGAAACGATTAGTACGAGAAATCCGACCATCGGATTTTCCCGAAACCGCAACCGCTGGGTTCGCCTTGGAATTATCTTTCCAACGGCACCAACCTTGTAGAAATCCAACGGTTGGATTGTCCGGAATGTTTAATTCAAATCTGAAGGAAAACAGCGCCAGAATCGTTTATATTTATATATAAATATAAATATAATTAAATTAAATCGAGTAACGATGCTGCAGTTCGAATTTTGAAACCGTAACTTCAAACGACTAGTGTGGAAGATCTGACCGTCGGATTTTCACGAAACTGGAACCGTTGGGTTCGCTTGGGAATACCTTCCCACTGATATAGACTTCGTAGAAATCCAACGGTTAGATTTTCCGATATGTGTAAAACAAATTAGGGGAAAAACAACGCCAGTGACACGGCACGACCTAAAACGTCGTTTAATTAAATATGGCCATTTTTAAATAAATAAGAATGGCGAAAAATCGTTATAAAATATTATAAGCAACATAGATTGGAAATAAACTAATTTGGCTTGATCTGTTTGATATTTGATGGTTGTATGTGTTTGACACGAAAATAACACTAAAGAACTGAAATATGGATGTCGAATAATATAACCATAGAAAGAACTGATTTGAATTCTAATTACGTGAATTATTTGAAAAGGCCGAGCTAACCCTCATTTCAAATAATTGATCGAGCGATTCGAATTGGGAAATGCAAAGACGATTCAAGACCGACGATCTTCGTATCGGTTGGATGGGCGCTGCTGAGGATCCTGACCGGAGTAGCTACCGTGAAGGAACGGAAGTAGTAGTCGTCTGAACGTATGTGTTGATTATATGGATATACGAGGAATTGACACCTCCGGTTTCGTTCGGACCCAGAACGGATTTGTAAATGGACTGTGTGTCTGACATTGGATTTTGTTCTATACTGATTGATCTCTGTTAAATATATATCTGTTTGGCGGCGGAGAATTTATTCTTTTGCTTAACGCCATTCTCTGAGACGTACGAGCTAAGAGGTTATATATCGATGGAAATCAATCATATGGAGTGGATTGCCTATGTGGCATGCCAAGATGTTGTGATCAAGGCTTCTTTTGCAAAGCAAAGTCTTGTGGTTGATGATCAAAGCACGGTCTGCGTGGCCTGGCTTTGTGTATAGCGTGGATTCGCGAGCCTCACACCCCGGTATGAGTTAAAAACAGGATACGGACTACAGGGAGAGTACGACGTTTCTTTCTAGCTATGGTGGTGTCAGTGACTTACCATCCCTGACATATATATCTATTTTTCACCTATGTGGTTGTTGGAATGCGAGGCGCCACGATTATAGGTCAGTAAGGACCGGGAAACGTGTGTTCAGGAATTGCCAATCCTCAAACATAAGAGAGGACCGACCCTGAAGATCCGGGGTTACCTAGAGTGTGTAGTCCTGAGGCATTTGCTAGAATGTCTCGAAGCGGAGAGGAGCTTGCCCCTTGCCTCGACTCATGACGGAAATCCAATTTCCAATACGAAATAACGGACTCGATTGTAGAACTAGTATGGCGACGTAGTAGATGGTAGCTATGCCGCCTATGATTGATATTTATGATGCTATTCGTTTTGAAACATATATGCACTAGTAATAATATCAAATGATTTTGCTTTATAAGTATTAAGCATATTTGGCCATTATAAGGTAAAACTCTATCCTCCGGCTTGCGTTGCATTATATGATGGGACTTGAGTCTTATAATGGCTTCATTCTTTTTAAAAGCATTGCGTTGTTTTAAAAGAATTTACTTTGTTTTAAATGCACTAGAAATCACTGGAGTAAACCCGTTCCGCGAAAGTGGCGTGGTCCTATGATTTGCTTATTACTGTTGTTTAAACTGTTAAATAGATTCCTCATACTAGTCCCCATGACTGACTCGTTGTTTGTTTCACTTTGCAAACGCGGGTGCCCTTATTTTCACACGGGCAGCCTAGATCACAGGTGACAGGTTGTTTTTGGCTCTGCACTATTGGATAGAGTGCATTTTGGCTCATGGCGAGGCTGACTTCACAGAGATGACTTTGACATTTTCCGCCATTATTGTACCTATATTATGATTCCGCCACAGGCGATAAAGACTGCTTTACTTTCAGTATTTATTATCGTATGTATATGTACCGCCTTCGGCGATGTAGACTGATACCCGTATTATGTCTCACTGCATGTATGTATTCCGCCTCTGGCGATGATGACTGATCACTTCCCTTTTATTTACTAAGTTATATCCTACGCTGTGCTATTCTGATGTTGTTACATGTTGTGATTCCGCTGTCATATCCATGTAAAATTATTCTATTTATTGTTTTTGCTATTATCTGTACTATGATATGATGATTGATGTGTTATATTCCAATGATTATCCGTAATACCGCCCCTCGGATTTTGGGATCGTCACAGTTTGAGACCCAATTTCGCGCTCCACCCTCAATTAAATCCAATCTCTACCGTAGAGAAGATAGAGCGCTCTCATAGCTCTTCGTATTTGCGTTAAGAAGTTTCAGGTTTCATTGTGTGGATTTGGAGAAATCAAAGAAAGAAAATGGAAGCGTTTTGGCCATTGATTTTAGAGATGTCGGCTCGTTTAGATAGAAATTAGGGTTAGGTTTTGATTTTTAATTCCTATTTCTAATAAAATAATATTAAATTTCTAGTTTAAGCCCATCAACCCTTTTCAGCCCCAATTTCAGCCCAACGAAGGTTGTCCCTAAGCAAATACCCCCGTTCCGAATGCAATTGGCTAGGTCCCGCTAGCCCGTTTGATGGTCTTCAGCTTGTTTTCTTTAATTTAAAATATAAATTATTTAATTCTATCGTACATTTTAAATTTTCCAGGGCCACATACGGACTCTAAAAATTCCAAAAAAAATATTTCTAGTTATGTTTTGGCGATACGGTTCTAACAAAACTAATTTCATCAAATTTGGAGATTGTTTGAAAAATGGCTATTTTTTGGTCGATCGAATTTGACTGAAATTGACATAACACATTTTCTTTTGCCACGCTCACATATTAATTCTAAAAATTATGAAAATTGAAACATAGCAATAATTTGATATTCCGGATCCAAAAAAATTGGTTTTGTCGAAAGCGGAGGTTGTTTGAAAAATGGCTAATTTTAATATTAAAAAATACATATAAATTCTACAACGACTATTTTGAATATTAAACAGGGCATAACTTTTGATTCCCGCTATGAAATTTCAATTTTTCAGATTCATTGGAAAGATATTTTTAAATAGATTCAAATATTTTTGGTTTACTAAAATCCTATTTATTTTGCATCCTGTACAGTCAGTCAAAGTTCAAATTTAAAATTTCAAACTACCGCACTATTTCTAATTCCTTTTTAATTAAAATAAAATTTTTTGTTCTAACTTCGATTTAAATAAATTTTTAATTGTTATTATTTTAAATATTAAAATTTCTAAAATAATTTTTTTAACTTGGTTCAGAATTTCCGGGTTGTTACAATTTAATTATTCTTTAAAGCAAACAATACTCCATAGATGGCGTATGACAAACCCAGAGAAGTGACGTAGTAGATGCCAAAAAGTGTTGCTGTAGAAAAAAAAATCATTTGTGGCTACACTTTTTCGGGGTTTCTTTTTGCCGCGTTGCCTTAAAGTCAAAGGCAACACCTTTGCTACCCTACGGTAACATCAGTATAGGTGTTTCCACAGGTACCACTAGAAAAAAAAATACCCTTTTACAACTGCCAAAAATAGTTGTAATATGTCAAGTACAGCTGGCAATCATAATAAAGTCAACCTTTTTTACAACTGTTTCTTACAGTTGTTGATTTTTTTACAATTGCTATAAGTAATTACACCTCAACTGCTATTAATCAAAGATTTCACAATATCATAATTATAATCGATGTCTCACTAACAATAAACATATTACTCACATTAAGAAGAAAAAACAATTCAAGTTTACACCATTTGTGAATTAATAACTTTATTACAGAAAATACCTGAATTCATTACATATGTCAATAAAAGTACATACACTTATTAAATGAGAAGTTTTCTACATAGTCTCATTACTACTTTACTTTCAGTTATTACACAACAGCACAACACAATAATCATAATAAATTTCTAATAAATAAACATAATCTAATACTACTATACCAGCATTTCTTCTTCCGCTATAAATGTCCATTCTCCTCAATCTTCAACTTATAACACCTGCAAGCACAAGTTAACAAAAATAAAAACAAAATGTGAATACACAAGGACAGAGATAACATGATAGAATAACTTGACATGGACTAAGGATCCAAGCATGTAACATGCTTACCTTGTGTGTTATAGGTAGATTCTGAGTTTGAACATGAAATATGCTTACCTTGTAATATAGAAGAGCTCTCTAGTAATCTCCATACTCCATGAAAAGGCCAGCAATGTTAAACCAGGCAATTTATAGTTCGGATCAATCTGAAAAAAAAAGTAAAATGTAGCTATATGCCACTCATACAAGGGAATTCAAAGTTCGACGAATAAATGCCAACATAATGTAATCCTGGATTTTATTAAGCAATTGACCTACTTGCATAAAGCGGAAAAGAAACAGCTCTTTCAATGTTAACTCAAGCAACTTTGTCCCGACATAATTCCGAGTCTCCTGATGTTCGATAATTCGCACTACATGTTTGATATCTCAACACAGGATTGCATTTCGTGCATGGTTGAATCTGTCGGTGACATCAACAACATGTGTCCTTAGGATCTTTCTGTACATAACCTTGCGGTAAAATGTAGTTTCTTTTATAATTTTCAGTAGGATCAATTTTTTACCACTTCTAGTATATTTTAGTTGGAATTGCCCTTTGCAGTTGGATTTGACATTAAAAGTATAAATATTTTGAACATGTATCCTTTTGATACATTCGAATATGCAATGTACAAATAGATAAAGTTTAGCATATTTTAGGAATATCCATGAAGTGTTTTATATTCGAGCTTGACGAATGTATCATATGTATATGTGGCACCAGATATATCCAACTGGGAACAAAATTATTTTTCTCTAAGGATACTAACCTGAGGAAGGACAATGTGGTGATGTTCAAAACACCAATACACAACTCTATAAATATCATTCAGCATACAAATTCTTAGTATTACGATTTCTTTTCATTATGAAATAATAATAATAACAACAACGGATCTTTTCCACGTATAATTTACCAACCTTGGTCACCACTGCTTGTTTGTGCTATAGTTGATGCAATTGCAAAGGCATCTGATATGCTGAGCAAAGGAAATTCATCAAGAGAAGTCAATGTCAACATATGTGGAAACACAACCTTTAGATAGAGTTACTGCGGAGACTTACGGGAGCATGTCAGCCGTATCACCATCTTCATACAAATGAGCAAATTGCCCAACAAACGAAGAAGGCAACACAGATTCAGGGTTTCCCCCAGCTGAATCTATCATGGAAAATGAATTGAATTATCAACTAAAAAAAATATTGTCCGATTATTTCATGGATGATAATTAGTAGGTATACATTTTTAACAATACAGAGATTACAAAATTATCCAGATTAACCGACTTTAATATTATCTTGATTCTCCCTCAAGTAAACCACTTGTAATCTCCCCATGATCATAGAGAAAATGGTTTACATACCTTACTCTGGAACAACTACAAATCATTCATCTTATTTCATTGTTTTCCTGTCATATACTACTAGGTTTTGTTTAAAATGCCACTGAATATCTACAAAATTGGGTCCTAAAAATAGGCCCAAGGATATGGTATTTGTAACACCCCGAAAATTCTATAACTGTGAAATTAACAAATTAAAGTATAATTAATTTCAAATCAAAGAACCAAGGGAAACGGGATACGCCATTGCGTTCGTCTCGGAAAAATACGCGAAATAGAGTCCGAGTTTTCGAAAAACGGAGTCCGTATGAAAAAGATATGGCCTTCGGAAGTTTTGAATTAAATTTAAAATTTAAACAGAATTAAATAATTAAAAATCGGGCCCAGTGGGCCAGGGCGGATAAACACCCGCCTAGGCCACCCAGGTCGACTGGGCTGTCGACCTGGGCTACCCATGTCGACAGGGCTGTCGATAGCCCTGTCGACAGGGGTGTCGACCTGGTCGAGCCCAGTCAACCTGGCTGGCCAGGTCTGTGTTTGGTCGAATTTCTGAGGTCTGCTTTGTCATTAGGGCTAGGTGGCGGGTTCTAATTGGTCTCTCTATCTAATGAATGGCTACGATCTAACCTAGCAACATCAAGGGTCCTAATCAATTCCTAACCTCTATATAAACAACCCTAGACTAAACCCTAATCTATTCATTCAAAATTAAGAACATAGCCGCCATGTTGCTGAGGAATGACTAAGAGTAGCCGCCAACTAGAGAGAGAATTAGGAAGAAAGTTCTCAAGCCTAAAGCAATTCAAGTAACCTAAAGCCAATCAATTCGACAAAGGAATCATATCTCTTAATTAGAGAATTCGCCGCAACCATTGTAAGTAGAGTATTACTTTGGTATGAATAAACAACTGTATTGATTTGTATGCTTGAATTGGGATAATAAAGTAATTCATATTTGTGCAAAATTATGTTATTCATTATAAAGAACTACATGCGGTAGTTCTATGCAAGTATATGTTTGGAATATTGCGCAAATTATGTAATCTATGTTGAGTCTACATGTATGTAGTTGATTGAAATCCATGCAAGTTTGGGGCTTTGTTATTATGTCACTATGATGTATATTTTTGTGCATAAATCATTTTGCAAGTAATTGAAACAAGTTTGGTTGTTATAGCTCATATGAAACTATGTTGGAATTTTGACACCATAATCCATGTATTAAGTCATGCTTTTGCAAAACTTATGAATATGGCTAGGCTATGAATGATATTTGGCATAATTGAAATCTATGATTAAGTCTATCTTGTTTAAAAGAATTATATGATGACATATGTGAGACATGGCTAGGTTAGACTCAAAAATCCCTTTTTGCAAGTTTAAAGCAAACACCATGATTAGGAATATTTATGCATAAGTATATTTATACTATCGTTATGTGATTAGACTTAAACCATGATTAAGTTGAACTATGCTTTTGTGTTAGTAACAAAGTATCCCCTTTGTAAACATGTAGAAACCTTATGAACATGACTTGTTTATGTTTATGCTAGAAATACTTATGCCATGCTTATGTTTGATATTATGTCATGTTTATGCTAAAAGTATTTATGCCATGCTTATGTTTGACATTATGCTATGCTTATGCTAGAAATATTTATGACATGCTTATGTTTGACATTATGCCTAAATAAGAATATAGGTTCATGTTGTAGTTAAACCTATGCAAGTTCACATGCTTTGATTCATGTCACCTATGTTACCACTATGCAAGTACACCAATTTCTATTTTGTATTCCCATCGTCATATTGCAAGTTCATACGCTCACCTTCCCCTCTTTGTGTATGTAATCACGCTTTAAGCCTCCCCTTTCGCATGGCTAAATTGGGCTTTAAAAGGCTAAGCCCAATATATATGAACGGACGTGTAAAACGGGGGAAAATAACGTTGGGTTAAAATTAATTAATGAATGAAAATATAAAATAGAAGGGCCCAAATTCAAGTATGGGTTGGGCCCGTGATTGGTGTAATCTTTACACCATTAACTTAATAATGGGCCGCAAATATTTACATATAAATAAAGAAGAATGACAAAATATGTAAATGTAGAAAATACGATGTGTTTAACCCGAGGTTGGATTGAGTTGTGATGTAAACCTGCCCGGAACCGCCCGGCTGTCCAGTAGTCACAACAATACCTATCCAATGTGGGAGGTTAAACATGTAGCCCAGCAAGGACCCGAGGTTAGACTGAGTTGTGGCGTAAGACTGCCCGGAACCAACCGGCAACAGGCAGCTACAACAATACCTGTCTAATGTGAGAGGTCAGGGCCTTAATAAGACAATTAAGGCTGAGTCAGGATTGTTAGGATTAAGTGGACTAAAGACTTAATCAAAATGGAACATGCTAAACTAAACGGACTGGTGGGGGTTAGGTTAGAAACACTTAACCAACTTAGCATGTTGGCTAGAGATAGAAAACCTAGTAACGGGGGACCCTTTTCAGCAGTAACCCTAAAAGGTGTATCATGATACCCTGAAACTAGGCAGGGTGGGGCACGATTACTGGGCTGATTGTAAGAGGTCAAAGCGACGGCGGTGGTGTAGCAGTGTAGGTTCTAACGGAGTGCGGGCGTGCACACACTCCGGCGCAGAAAAATAAGGCACTGGGCACCAGTAGCATACCTGTGCACTCTAAGATTGTGTCGGGTTGCCACTATGGGACTTGATACACCCCATGGTGGGACCAGCATAGGTAACTACAGACATCGGGGGCCGTAAGACACATGTAACTATGCGAGTAGGAGCCGATCATCATTGAATGGATCATATCACCCTGATTATGGGGTGCCAGTGGGAAACTAGTTTATATGGGTTCAGAGATTAACATGGGGTACGATAGTATATTCGACCCTAGACAACTTAACCAAGTTTATTGTGCTTGCCCACTTCTTGTTCATACTTATCATACCCAGTTCTTTATTCATAGACAAAATAGTACTAGACTTACTCAGGCTTTATGTCTGACTCTATTTTTCTTTCGTCTTCTTTCTTCCGTTTCCCCCCCCCCCCCCCCCAGGTCCTCAGGGAGGGAACACAGCAGCTTGACCTACCTCAACATCCAGCTTGAAGAAGAGAAATGTATTGCTTGGACTTTCCTGTTTTGAACTATGGCTTTGGACAATCCACTATGGGGCTTTTGCAGTTTATCTATGTTTTATTTATGCTTCTTTAAATAATGTACTCAAGACAGATTATGAAAGTGTTATGTTATGTTTTTGGAAAGGATGTTGTTGTAACACGTATTTGACTTTATGAAATAAAGTTTGTTGTTCTTCCGCTGTTTACAAATATGTGTTCTTATATCTGTCTTGTATATCTGTGACTTGTACTCATAAACCTCCACCAAAATTAGGGCATTCCCTTTGAGAGTGACCCTAACGGAGGTGGGGTGTTTCACTTGGTATCAGAGCATAGGTTTACCAGATAAGATAAAAAGTTTTGAAAAAAAAATTATTTTCAAAAAGGAAATTTAAAGAAGCATTTTTAAAAGAAAAATATTATTTTATTTTTAAAAAGGCAAAGTCCACTCCCCAAAGCCATAGGAACTATCTCTTATCCTTCATTTTGAATCTATCCTTTTTGTTTCAGCATGTCCCAAGAACTTAACTTGCCGGAGGGGGTACCAATACCTGGTTGGTTTAGACGATTCTTAGAAGCAAGAGCCACTCAGCCAGGTCCTACCATTCCTCCTCCCCCAGCGGAAGGAAATCATCCAGCTGCAGCAGCACCTTTTCCTCCACCTCCTCCTCGGGGAAACACGTTTGCTAAGATATGTAAAGATTTTAAAGCTATGGGAGGAAGGGATTTCCATGGAACTGAGTCCTTCGTAGCAGCTAGGAATTGGCTGAAAGAAACGGAGGACCTATTCATCATCTTTGAGGTAGAGGATAGACAAAAAGTACAACTGACGGTGTGGCTATTGAAGGGCGAGGCTTCCTACTGGTGGGAAGTCACTAATGCTGAAAGACCAGTGGAGACATGGGAGGACTTTAGGGAAAGGTTTGAGACCAAATTTCTCTCAGATGCGGAAAGAAGTTTGCAGTTGGAAAAATTCTTATTTCTTAAGCAAGGAGACAAGACTGTCAGAGAGTATGTGAATCAGTTCGATGAGCTGGCTAGGTTTGGGCTTGACCTAGTCAATACCCCTCACAAGAAGGCTCTCCGTTTCGTCAAAGGGTTAAATGAGCCATTACACAGTTTGGCCATGACCCATATACCCATGGGGGCCACGTATGAAAGATTGGTGCAAATGGCATTGCTGAATGAGGAGGATAAGGGCAAGAAGGAGACAAAGGCAGAAAGCTCTCAAGGGAAGAAAGAGGGTTTGCAGCCTAAGAAGGCGGACTTTAAGAAAGGCGGGGAAGGCAACAAAGAGAAGAGGACGTGTAATTTCTGTGGCAAAGTGGGGCACTTAGTAAAGGACTGCCGGAAAAAGAAGGCCAAGGAGAATGGTGGGTGCTTTTCTTGCGGTGAGACGGGCCATATGGCTAAGGACTGCCCAAAGAAACGAGGACAGGGGCAGAGGACCCCAGGGGCACAGGTTCATGTGCTGGAAGCGCCACCTCTGCAGCAGCGAGGTATAAATACTTCTATAGGAAGTGTAGTTTATCTTTATGATCACCCCGTTCGCACTTTATTTGATTCTGGCGCATCACACTCCTTTATCTCGTCTGCTTTAGTAGAATCTCTGCACCTAAAAACTAGTATGGTAGAGGACTCCTTAATTGTTTCAAACCCAATTGGGGGCCCAGCTCATTTGTCTATGATCTGTGTGGGATTGAAAATTTCTATTCTAAGTGTAGAATTTCAATGTAGTGCCTTTGTTTTGGGCTTTTCGGGGTATGGTTTGATTTTGGGTATGGATTGGCTATCCCGTAATGGGGCCATCCTTGATTGTGAGAAAAGGGTTGTTAGGCTCCTAACCCAGCTCGGTAATACTTTGGAAATTTCTTGTAATCCCTCGTATGCGGTTATGCTTAGTTATCTTGAATCGCTAGATGCCTCTGTTGAAAATTTGCAATCAGTTAGAGTGGTCCAGGAGTATCCGGATGTCTTTGAAGAGGTGAAGGGCTTGCCTCCGAAGCGGGAAATAGACTTCTGCATATATCTTGTAGATAATGCAAAGCCCGTTGCGTTGCCCGTTAGACATATGGCTCCATGAGAAAGGAAAGAGCTCAGTAAACAGATTAAAGAGCTTCTAGAAAAAGGGGTTCATTAGGAGGAGCATTTCAGAATAGGGCGCTCCAGTAGTGTTCGCCTCTAAGGCTGAAGGTTCATTTCGTTGATGCATGAGTTGTAAAGAATCACCTTAGTAAGTACATTTGGCAACATAGTTGACATTTGTTTATTTTCAAGAGGTAATTCATCTATGTGGAATACCTTCTTGTAAGTGAACAAGATCCAAGATTCACTAATGAATTTTGGAGAGCTTGCATGGAACCATGAGTACGCAGTTAGGCTTGAGCCAAGTATACTAGAAGGAGAATGAGTGAAAGAGGAACGAGAAATAGGTTCCAACTCATATTTTGGAAACAAGAATTAAGAAGCTACGAAATTGTGAAGTTAAAAACGGACAAAGCATAATGGAGTTAAGCTCAAGAAATGCGACTTAGAAGATTGAAGACTAGATTCGTACATAATATCTCTTCTTAAGAGTTTATCCTCTCGGTCCCATTCTCAATCCAATTTCCGTTGCAAACCCCATAAGGAGTATGACTCGCCTGTTAGTAACACGTGTTGGGGCTCGAGGGTGTTCATTGGTTTGACTAAAGTTTTTGGGTTTTATAGGATACAGATTAGTCTTAGGAAGGGACTCCCTTGTGACCTAAAAGGAGTCCATCATGATTAGTTGCCTAGAATCATATAGGGTGGTTGGGTTGAGTAACTCTTTGGGTGTCAGTCTGATGTTGATTTCGGTCTTCGGGGCTGATGCTTAGGGAGTTCTTCTCCTAATCAATATATATATGGCATAGGTTTTCAGTTTTGACATTGCCTAATGGGCACAAAGTTTTTACTTCGACTATACCTTTAGATAGGAACAATTGGGAAAATGGCCTATAGATTAGAGCTACCCGAGAAGTTGGCTGGAGTCCACAACGTCTTTCACGTTTCACATCTCCGAAAATGTCTACATGAGTCTGCTGAAGTGGTAGAGCCAAATATCCTCGAAGAGGCCGAAGTGGAACGCGAAGCAACCATAAGAAAAGTTCCAACCCGCATCTTAGGAACGGAAGTGAAGAAGCTACGCAACCGCGAAGTCAAGCTCGTCAAAGTTCAGTGGAGCGACGCCGAGGGAGACGCGACTTGGGAAACTGAAGCTAGAATACGTACTGCCTACCCTTTTCTGTTCGAGGGTACATCCTTGATCTTTCTCTTTCCTTAAGTTGCGCTTTTATCTATCTTTTTAGGTATATTTCCTCGACCGTATCTTTTAGATAGAATCTTTTTGGATGAAAACATGTAGTTGAAACATGTTATGGATGATGGTTGCAAGTGGTTGCAAGTGATTGCTAGTGGTTGCTCGTGGTTGCATATACACACACAATCTAGGGTTTAGATCGGCTCAGTCACTTCATGTTGCATATGCATATATGTTTGCACTCGTATGTGGTTGAACTTTAATGTGTTGTCATGTGGATGCTGCATTTGTACTGAATGATTGTGCACTCATGTAGAATCATGAATAGGAAAATTTGCATACATAATGGATTCATGGCACTTACATAATTCGCATTAAGGAGGTCAACTGAATCAGTAGACCGCCTGATTTTGCATTAGATAAGTTCATGTACACACACACTTCGCATATGATCATGAAGCATTAGAAGTCTTTTAAGGACAATGGATACTCGTGCTTGATGGATGAGTAGATGGATGATTGGATGATAGGATATACATTCCTCCTAACTTGAAGATTTCGGGGACGAAATCCTTTTAAGTGGGGGAGAATGTAACACCCCGAAAATTCTATAACTATGAAATTAACAAATTAAAGTATAATTAATTTCAAATCAAAGAACCAAGGGAAACGGGATACGCCATTGCGTTCGTCTCGGAAAAATACGCGAAATAGAGTCCGGGTTTTCGAAAAACGGAGTCCGTATGAAAAAGATATGGCCTTCGGAAGTTTTGAATTAAATTTAAAATTTAAACAGAATTAAATAATTAAAAAATCGGGCCCAGTGGGCCAGGGCGGATAAACACCCGCCTAGGCCACCCAGGTCGACTGGGCTGTCGACCTGGGCTACCCATGTCGACAGGGCTGTCGACAGCCCTGTCGACAGGGGTGTCGACCTGGTCGAGCCCAGTCAACCTGGCTGGCCAGGTCTGTGTTTGGTCGAATTTCTGTGGTCTGCTTTGTCATTAGGGCTAGGTGGCGGGTTCTAATTGGTCTCTCTATCTAATGAATGGCTACGATCTAACCTAGCAACATCAAGGGTCCTAATCAATTCCTAACCTCTATATAAACAACCCTAGACTAAACCCTAATCTATTCATTCAAAATTAAGAACATAGCCGCCATGTTGCTGAGGAACGACTAAGAGTAGCCGCCAACTAGAGAGAGAATTAGGAAGAAAGTTCTAAAGCCTAAAGCAATTCAAGTAACCTAAAGCCAATCAATTCGACAAAGGAATCATATCTCTTAATTAGAGAATTCGCCGCAACCATTGTAAGTAGAGTATTACTTTGGTATGAATAAACAACTGTATTGATTTGTATGCTTGAATTGGGATAATAAAGTAATTCATATTTGTGCAAAATTATGTTATTCATTATAAAGAACTACATGCGGTAGTTCTATGCAAGTATACGTTTGGAATATTGCGCAAATTATGTAATCTATGTTGAGGCTACATGTATGTAGTTGATTGAAATCCATGCAAGTTTGGGGCTTTGTTATTATGTCACTATGATGTATATTTTTGTGCATAAATCATTTTGCAAGTAATTGAAACAAGTTTGGTTGTTATAGCTCATATGAAACTATGTTGGAATTTTGACACCATAATCCATGTATTAAGTCATGCTTTTGCAAAACTTATGAATATGGCTAGGCTATGAATGATATTTGGCATAATTGAAATCTATGATTAAGTCTATCTTGTTTAAAAGAATTATATGATGACATATGTGAGACATGGCTAGGTTAGACTCAAAAATCCCTTTTTGCAAGTTTAAAGCAAACACCATGATTAGGAATATTTATGCATAAGTATATTTATACTATCGTTATGTGATTAGACTTAAACCATGATTAAGTTGAACTATGCTTTTGTGTTAGTAACAAAGTATCCCCTTTGTAAACATGTAGAAACCTTATGAACATGACTTGTTTATGTTTATGCTAGAAATACTTATGCCATGCTTATGTTTGATATTATGTCATGTTTATGCTAAAAGTATTTATGCCATGCTTATGTTTGACATTATGCTATGCTTATGCTAGAAATATTTATGACATGCTTATGTTTGACATTATGCCTAAATAAGAATATAGGTTCATGTTGTAGTTAAACCTATGCAAGTTCACATGCTTTGATTCATGTCACCTATGTTACCACTATGCAAGTACACCAATTTCTATTTTGTATTCCCATCGTCATATTGCAAGTTCATACGCTCACCTTCCCCTCTTTGTGTATGTAATCACGCTTTAAGCCTCCCCTTTCGCATGGCTAAATTGGGCTTTAAAAGGCTAAGCCCAATATATATGAACGGACGTGTAAAACGGGGGAAAATAACGTTGGGTTAAAATTAATTAATGAATGAAAATATAAAATAGAAGGGCCCAAATTCAAGTATGGGTTGGGCCCGTGATTGGTGTAATCTTTACACCATTAACTTAATAATGGGCCGCAAATATTTACATATAAATAAAGAAGAATGACAAAATATGTAAATGTAGAAAATACGATGTGTTTAACCCGAGGTTGGATTGAGTTGTGATGTAAACCTGCCCGGAACCGCCCGGCTGTCCAGTAGTCACAACAATACCTATCCAATGTGGGAGGTTAAACATGTAGCCCAGCAAGGACCCGAGGTTAGACTGAGTTGTGGCGTAAGACTGCCCGGAACCAACCGGCAACAGGCAGCTACAACAATACCTGTCTAATGTGAGAGGTCAGGGCCTTAATAAGACAATTAAGGCTGAGTCAGGATTGTTAGGATTAAGTGGACTAAAGACTTAATCAAAATGGAACATGCTAAACTAAACGGACTGGTGGGGGTTAGGTTAGAAACACTTAACCAACTTAGCATGTTGGCTAGAGATAGAAAACCTAGTAACGGGGGACCCTTTTCAGCAGTAACCCTAAAAGGTGTATCATGATACCCTGAAACTAGGCAGGGTGGGGCACGATTACTGGGCTGATTGTAAGAGGTCAAAGCGACGGCGGTGTTGTAGCAGTGTAGGTTCTAACGGAGTGCGGGCGTGCACACACTCCGGCGCAGAAAAATAAGGCACTGGGCACCAGTAGCATACCTGTGCACTCTAAGGTTGTGTCGGGTTGCCACTATGGGACTTGATACACCCCATGGTGGGACCAGCATAGGTAACTACAGACATCGGGGGCCGTAAGACACATGTAACTATGCGAGTAGGAGCCGATCATCATTGAATGGATCATATCACCCTGATTATGGGGTGCCAGTGGGAAACTAGTTTATATGGGTTCAGAGATTAACATGGGGTACGATAGTATATTCGACCCTAGACAACTTAACCAAGTTTATTGTGCTTGCCCACTTCTTGTTCATACTTATCATACCCAGTTCTTTATTCATAGACAAAATAGTACTAGACTTACTCAGGCTTTATGTCTGACTCTATTTTTCTTTCGTCTTCTTTCTTCCGTTCCCCCCCCCCAGTTCCTCAGGGAGGGAACACAGCAGCTTGACCTACCTCAACATCCAGCTTGAAGAAGAGAAATGTATTGCTTGGACTTTCCTGTTTTGAACTATGGCTTTGGACAATCCACTATGGGGCTTTTGCAGTTTATCTATGTTTTATTTATGCTTCTTTAAATAATGTACTCAAGACAGATTATGAAAGTGTTATGTTATGTTTTTGGAAAGGATGTTGTTGTAACACGTATTTGACTTTATGAAATAAAGTTTGTTGTTCTTCCGCTGTTTACAAATATGTGTTCTTATATCTGTCTTGTATATCTGTGACTTGTACTCATAAACCTCCACCAAAATTAGGGCATTCCCTTTGAGAGTGACCCTAACGGAGGTGGGGTGTTTCAGTATTTGTATCCAAAAAACATTCATCGGAGAAATTACGAAGACAATAATACAAATACAAGTTCCTACAGAACTGTATGATCAATGTTAATTATCTCCTTTCCTTTTTTAGATACAAAATGCATCCTCTTCTTCTACTTTTTTTCCCTTGTCGATGGTTACAATTATTTGCATTTTTACATTAAATTCTATGGACCATCTTCATGCATAGCAGAACATTCAGATCACATACATACTATACAGAATCTGCAACATTTGAATTAGAGGTTCAGAATAGGGGTGTGTGAACTAGAATGAACCTAGAATGTATTAGGAAGAGAACTTACAGTGAAGTGCAATCCAAGAAACGCAAAGATGATAATACCTACAGTTTTAACGTGAACATCAGGTGTAATGTAGCCATGAATTCCTCCTTTATAACTATTTATTGACCACTTACTTACGATTGCAATGGCTATCACAGCCAGGAAAACCATGAAGTTGCCGCTCACCCAAACTATCTTTGCTGTATCTTTTCTACATAGAGGCTCTATCAAGAATCCGCCAACCAAGAGAACAACCTATATAAATTAAATTAAATTAAATTTAAAACAAACTAAAATTTGTAGTATGAGTCTAGACCCAGCACATTAATATGGATAAAGAAGGTATAGAATACTTCCTTAGCAAACTGATGTTTCAAAATGATGTTAAAGATGCAAAATTCTCTGTCATCGTTGGCCTGCAGTAATCAGTAGCATTAATAGACTGATTTTATTGGACTAATCATGCAAAGTGATGTTAAAGAAAAGAGCAAACTATCATACAAAATAGCATTCAATGATACTGAGCCCATATATCAGCACTCAATAAATAGAACTTAATTCCATTTAATTAGTACTAGGAAGCAAATCACAACATTAAAATTATGAACATCTACAGCACGCCAAATGAATAATTTATGAATACACATGCAATCCATATAGAATATAGGTTAAAAGGAATTTTAACTCGTTGCAAGGCAGCAGCTCTAAGTTGCTGCGAGCAACTCCAAACTGCCGCCAGCAATGCTGGGAGGCAGTCAGTAGCACCAGAACTGGTGCGAGCAACACTAGAGAAACAATAAAAAGATTCTATATCGGTTTGGATTAGTGATACTATAATTTCCCCTACTTGAAATAAGCCAGGCTTTAATCCAAGCTTCATAAACTTCATTGTCGCAAAACTAATTTCCTTCCAAATGTGGATACTATAATTTTGATAAAATAAATTAGGGACTAGTGATAATGAAAAATAAATCCCTGGTGTTTTTATCAGCCAAAAATTTAGCATGCACTGTTTTAAGAACTGATGCATCAGTGATAACAAATTCAATAATAAAACTAAGCTCGGTTCCATTTCAAATAAAAGAAAGTCACCTAAACATTCTGGAGATGATCCAATCCGAAACTTAAGTCATGGTTTTCCTCCCAAAATCTATTAGCGGACATTCTTCATGTGTTTTTATCTACAAATCATATGAAATCGCCAAATTCTAAAGATAAAATCAAACAATCCACCGTCGATATCTTCAACCTTTCTGCGGCACCTCCATCTCCTTTCGATTTGAAAATAGATTACTACGATATCGCTAAACCAGAAAACCAGAAAGCATGCATCGCTATTTGGAAAGAAACAAAATCCCTAATTTTTATTGAATCAGCCATCAGAAAGAGAAGAGGGACTCGATTAGTTGCTATGAAATAAAGCCAATCTAAAATCGAATTAAATCAGAGGATAACCCTAGTTTTCAGTCACCATTAGAAAGAAAGCTGACATATTTTCTGAATTGAAGAAAACAAAGGAAAAAAGCTAGCGGGAAAATGAAAATTTAGGGCAATGAATTGGGGCGACGAAGGAAAATCAGAATGACGCGGATCGCTAACCTATACCATTGGATCGTGTTGACGTGGATTGATAATTTCATTCACGCGGCTACTGCATCACATGTTGATATTTATGTTAACATATTGAAGTGTGTGTTGCGGTAAACAAAAAACAATATAGCAATGGCAATATTGTAGCTAGTAATAACATGGATTTTCGTTGCGATAGGCCATCTATGCGTAGTGAAATCTGTATTTCAATACTTGATTAGTTTCCTCCTTTATTGGCTTGAATTCAAAGCACCTCAAAATGGGGAACCATTTCCAAATTATTCCTTTTAAATAAAATTCATGAAATTAGATCCAATCTTAATATATCAAATAAGATTATTATTATTATTATTATTTTAAATCTATAAAGCTAATTCATTTCAAGAAAACAAACACCTTTAATTGTTCATTATATAAATCTATATGAAAATCTATTTCATAAAGTCTCATTACTTCAAACCATAACTTCAAATATACATGTTTACAAAATATTTCAATCACTTGTTTATTGGAAACAAAATCTTACTTAACTTTATGAAATTTAAGTTAATTCAGTGTAAAATCCTTTCAGACTTTTCTTTATACAACATTTAAATCACGTTAGCTTCTTTCCAAATTAAATTTACAAAATTACCAAATCAAATCTTGATCAATGGAAATGTGGTAAAACCTCTAAATCAAATCCTTCCACTAATAACCTCTTATTTGAACCCGACATGTTCAATTACGTAAACAAGGAAAACCTATGTTATATTAAAAATCAAATACAAATAAAGCCTTGTTTAAACTAATAGTAATTAACAATATTTAAATTTAAACCTCGCGTTTTATTAAACAAGTTCGAGAGTTTTCTCAATATTTCCTTTATTTAAACTTTCATTTCAAGATCTATTTATAAGAATCGATATGTACTTATAATATTCTATAAAATTTATTTTTATTTACCACGACATCCGTATATAATTTTTTATCCTATGGTCAAGTAATACAAATATATATCATTTCAATCCGTTTTAAAGGAAAATTCGAATCACGGGTATATATCATTTCAACCTGCATCCCACATCGATTCAAATTAATTCTCAAATCTATATAATTCATTCGGGCATATAGCACTTCAACCCTTGATGATTTTCCTAAATCTATAGGGAACTTGCATAGTGAAAGCAATACAACACAACATATCATAAATCGCATCCAGATGTGTCATATAAGAGGATAGTGTATGTGTCTCATGTGCATCAGTCACATAACAAACAATTTTTAGAGCATCCTAATATTTCATTCAACATCTCAAATATTTAATTCACTTAATCATAAGTTAGTCTACGAGTGAGGGAAACTCACCTTTCGAGACTGGAAGACGAAGGTGACAAAATTGATAGAAAATCCGAGAATGGGTCTTGATAGTCCAACATCGAACGTGCATCCAACAAATTAATATGCACATATACATAGGCATATATGTGTAAAAAATGAAATTTGTATAAGCACTATTCCAATCCGGATTTCGAGTACTAGGATTCCTAACTAACATTTCACGAGTATTAAAACTAACCCAATTGTAATATTTATTCATTTATTTAATTTTCTAATAATTTACTATTTCAACAAATGGGGTTTAGGAAATATACCAAGGCTTCAGCCTGGATTCACTACAACAAAATGAGGCTTTTATAGCGTTTGAAAAACGCTATTATACCCTAATATAGCGTTTCAGAGAACGCCATGTAACGACATGCTATGTTAGACCTTCTACTTTAAATAGCATAAACAAAACGCTATTAAAAACGTACTTTATATAGCGGCTTTTGTTTGCTATCAAACAAAAACGCTATAGAATATACAATCAAATGCTTGCTTCCTATAGCGTTTTTATGCAAGTTTCTACAGCGTTTTCTTTATACACTTTATAGCGTTTAACTTTGATATTTCTATAGCGTTTATTTAATTATACTATAGCATTCCCAGTGTTAGTTTTTATAGCGTTTTTAAAACGCTATTACATACATTATTAATTTATATATTTTATTTCCCATCGTTCCAAACTTTTTCATGTGTATATACACATCTAAACATTTGCCATTCGTATATAAATGAAATAAATTTTCACAAACAACAATTATATAAATTAACGCATGATATTTCATGCATATCATTCAAACAACTTAATATTTCATGCATATTGCTTTATCGTCTTTTCCACGTCCACACACAATATAATATACATATTTGTATCAACAGGTTACTTACAAAACATACAAACAATAGATTTAATCTTACCGTGCTTCTGATTTTTTCTCCTTAATATCAATAATAATGAAGCGACCCAAACTTCCCCGGTCTCCAAAGAGATGAGAAAGAACGAATTACTGTGAGGACAAGACAAATCAAAACGCAGACGGAAGAACATTTCATTGCTATTACAACAATTCCATCAAATACAAGAATATACAGAGTATAAATGAATAAATTACATACGATAAATATCAGAGATTACAATAAATTACATAGCAGCGGAAAATAATACAAAGCACAACTGAAGGTGATATACGGATACAGAGCTTTCCGGATATCATTCCAGCTGTAAACCAGGATCCTGTGAATATAAATATGCAAAACCAAAACTACTAGCTGCCCGTGCGGAAAATAGGGGCAGCCAGAGTTTAGGTTAAAACAATAAACTCCAGGTCAGTCATGTGATTGGTGTGAGAACTAAAACAGTTATTTAAAACTTTACTTTAAAAGAGAGTAATTCAAGGGACCACGCCGTATAACACGGAACGGGTTTCCACCCAAGAATACTAGTGCATAGGATAAACAACGCAATGCTTTTTCGAAAAATGAAGCTATTATAAGACCCAGGTCCCATCACACAATGCAACGCAAGCCGGAGGATAGGGTTTTACCTTATAACAGCCAAACATGCTTGGTACGTTTAAAAACAAATCATTTGATACTATAATAAGTGTATAGTGTCAAAACATTTTCAATCATAAATATAAATCATAGACGGCATAGCATCCCATGCAACTATGTGCCATACTAGGCTTTACAAATAAAGCCGAAATATCTCGTATTGGAAATTGTATTTTCGTCATGAGTCGAGGCAAGGGGCAAGCTCCTCTCCGCTTTCGAGACACTCTAGCAAATGTCTCAGGCTACACACTCTGGGCAATCCTGGATCTTCAGGTCCAGCCCTCACTTACGTTAGAGGATTAATTATGCCTGAACACTTTTCCCGGTTCTTACAGACCTATAATCGAGGCGCCTCATCCAACAACCACAAAGGTGAAAAGTATATAAATGTCAGGGCTGGTAAGTCACGGACACCACCAAAGCTAGAAAGAAACGCCGTGCTCTCCCTGTAGTCCATATCCTGTTTTTGACTCATACCGAGGTGTGAGGCTCGCGAATTCACATTATACACAAAGCTACACCATAAAGGCCGTGCTTTGATCATCAACCACAAGACTTTGCTTTTCAACAGAAGCCTTGATCTATGCAACTTAGCATGCCACACAGGCAATTCATGCCATGCGATTGATATCTATCGATATATAACCTCTTAGCTCGTACGTCTCAGAGAAGGGCGTTAAGCAAGAGAATAAATTCTCTGCTGCCAAACAGATATATATTTAACAGAAATCAATCAACACAGAATAAAATCCAATGTCAGAAACACAATCCATTTACAAGTTCGTTCTGGGTCTGAACGAAACCGGAGGCACTTTCCTCGCATATCCATCGATCTCCAAGTACGTCTGGACGATCACCAATTATTTCCATCCTCTTGGGTGTACAGCCCAATCCAAAGATGTGAAGACTTCCGGTCTTCAACCACCGTCTTCATCTTCGACTTATCGTCGAATCGGTTATTCAGAATGGGTATAAACCCGGACATTCCGAACAACCCGCGTATATTAAAAACAAATGTTACACAAACACAACATACGCCTCATTCCAAATTGTTAGTCACTAACCGTAAACCAGCAAGAGAACAATTTCCCAAATATTAACCCCGAAGGCCGAAACCAACATCAGATCATTACCCAGGAAACCATTCTTCTTAACTAACCTTCAGCTAGTTTCTAAATTTCAATTCATAGGGAAAGGTTCCCGTTAATTTTATCCAAGATAAATTTTTTAAAATTTATCCTTTATTCTTCCTTTGGATGTCATTTCAAACCAAATTATGGTTTTCCAAACTAGTCGAGATTAGCGAACCACACCAAAGTAATTATTTATTTTATTTCCCAAACCCAACCTATTCATCCCATGAAGCAAAACTGGTAATACTCCATATCTAACACCACGGTGTTATCGGTAAAATTTATTACCATTTCACGTTCAAATCTAATTAAAGATTTAACTATCGCTTTGGATCAAAACTGGGGATACTCCATTCTCGCTCATTTGCCAAATTTGATAATCTAAATTATCAATTCACATTTCAATCTAATTGCAGATTCAATAAAACTCCTTTTACTGGGTTAAAGAACTAGTGTCATTTAAAATACAGTTCACGACAAACCCCAATCACATTCTAATTATTATCGGGTTAAAGAACTAGTGTTATTTAAAACACTGTTCACGACAAACCCACAAATCAATTCTATTTAAAACCCATTTCAAATCCAACTTATTTATTTAAAAATAAATGGGTTTTAATTTTAGTTCAAAACTAGTTCATTTCGATAAAAATCTATTTTTATCTTTTCAAATATGGAGTTTTACATCCCAATTTCTCCCAAATCATTTCTTATGATTCTACACAAATTATTGATATTTTTAATAATTTTATCAAGGCCCGTACAGTCGATTTCCATCAACGGCCATCGAACTGCACTTACAGCGACCTTTTCCAAATTTGATTTGGACGCATCTCTAAATCTAATCGTTAGATTTCAAATTTCTAATATTCGTTAGAAAGCTCTTTTCGATACGAACCCAACGGTTCCGGTTTTAGGAGAATCCGACGGTCGGATCTCCCGTAATGTCCGTTTGAAATAAATGGTCGAAATTCAGTCCATTATATTATATATATATAATATATATATTATATATTTCGTCGATTACTATTTAAAACGAATTTTATAAATAGTTTTGAATTCTTTTCAAAAACAATTTCAACTTCCATTTCAATTCAAATCAAAATTGAATTTTTCCTTATAAATTCATTTCAAAATTCATTTCTATTCAATTCAAATCAAATTGGTTTTCTATTCAATTCAATTCAAATTTGTTTCATATTCAATTCATTTCGAATTCGTTTCATATTCAATTCGTTTCATATTCAATTCATTTCGAATTCGCTTCATATTCAATTCATTTCAAATTCGTTTCATATTCAATTCATTTCGAATTCGCTTTTCAATATTTATTTTAAAATGAATAAAATCGATATAAATATCGTTCACGTCAAAATGGCGTCAATCTAATCAACACGGCTTCATATATTTCTATTTTCAAATATTCTATTTCAAATATTTCTTTTTCAAATATTTCTTTTATCAAAACATTTCCTTTTCAAATATTTCTATTTCAAATATTTCGTTTTCAAATATTTCTATTTCAAATATTTCGTTTTCAAATATTTCTATTTCAAAAAATTTTATTTCAAATATTTCGTTTTCAAATATTTCTATTTCAAATATTTCTATTTCAAATATTTCGTTTTCAAATATTTCTATTTCAAATATTTCGTTTTCAAATATTTCTATTTCATATATTTCTATTTCAAATATTTCATTTTCAAATATTTCTATTTCAAATATTTCGTTTAACACATGACTAATCTCAATGGATGAGTACTGTCAACACATGAACCTTTATTTTATATTGATAAACATGTAAATTTTATTATTAAAATATTTCATTCAACACATGACTAATCTCAACGGATGAGTACTGTCAACACATGAACCTTTATTTTATATTGATAAAGATGTAAATTTTATTATTAAAATATTTCGTTCAACACATGACTAATCTCAACGGATGAGTACAGTCAACACATGAACCTTTATTTTATATTGATAAAGATGTAAATTTTATTATTAAAATATTTCGTTCAACACATGACTAATCTCAATGGATGAGTACAGTCAACACATGAACCTTTATTTTATATTATTCTTTATTTTCTAAATTGGAATGAGGCCCAATAAATTACCATATAAAGTTAATTATATGGATTCCATACAATAAATGTATATAATAGCAATGATAAATAATCAACCATCATCCAAAGTGCACTACACTGTATGAGCATCAAATATAGATATCTAACGCTTATAATAGCCTGTCGACCCATCGATCGACATACAACTAATTATTGGGATTAGTGTATATCACATATTATCCCAATACCCGTGTGGGGTTTCAAATAATCAAACAAAGATTTTATTTGTGCAGTTGGGCGATGTGTAAAATTTATCGTCCCAATCAATGTCCTTCAAATAGGTGTACATAAACAAACCGTCCGGTTTGTAAATGAATGTTTATTTATTCACATTCACGTTAAAAATTATATTTTTAACGATAAAATATTTTATTCAACCAATGAATATTCTATTTAGTTAATTTATTCAATAAAATGATATTTTTATATTTCTAATTTATTTTAGAAAATTTCGGCGGCATAACGGCACGATACTAGAAACGGGACAAGGCCTAGCCTTATCCCCGGTCTAGTGAAGGCCCACGTCATTCACACATCAATCAAATCCATTCCATTTCACCAAACAATTCAATTTAAACCAAATAAACTAACCAACTACACAACCAAACAATTTAACAAACAAGCCATCCATGGTCTGTGGATGACTGGTGTCGGGTGCTACTAAACACCGTCTGCATCCTAGTATATATATATAACTAGAAAAAGAAATTGAAGAGTGAGAAGTTCTCACCGATAGCTATTCCAACTTCACGACACTTCCTTTATAGAAATCTTCGTCGTTCTCGTCTCTTTGTCACCTTCGTTGCCCATATCCTCTACATATGTAAAAACCGCATTTTTATATTGCTATTCAATATATAAAAATCGAATTTTTACTTTGTTACTCAATATATAAAAATCAATTTTTACTTCGTTATCCAATATATAAAAATCGAATTTTTTTTTACTTCGCTATTCAATATATAAAAATCGAATTTTTATTTCGCTATTCAATATATAAAAATCGAATTTTTACTATGTTATTCAATATATAAAAATCGAATTTTTACTTTGCTATTTTTACACTGCTATTATATGGATAAAAAAAATTCTATTTTCATCACGCCATTCTCTATATAAAGTTTTCGCCTTTTCAAAAATAAATCTTTCACCTTTTCTAAAATAAAGATTTCGCCTTTTCTAAAATAAAGATTTCGCCTTTTTACTCTTTCTATAATATAAAAGATTATATTTTTATTATTTATATAATATGAAAATTATATTTTCTACCTTTGCATACGATAAAAATTATATTTTGAACTCTCTACAATATAAAAGATCATATTTTTACTATGCCTCTAGTATAAAAAAATATATTTTTATTTAGTACATATATATATAAGTCATATATATTTTTGTTTTCGATATTTATAATTAAAAATCACATTTTAAATTAGATAAACCACTAAAAATCACATTTTAATTGCTTAAACAAGCCAGAAAATAAAGTAAACGCTCACCGCGGTCGGAGGGAGCTCGGGGAAGCCACAGACGGTCAGCGGCGGCGTCGCATTGGTCGGAGCAGTGGAGAAACGGGGTTGGGGATCCTTGGGTACGGTTTGAGAGGAGGAGGAGGAGGTTGTTGGAGGCGCTGGAGCTTCTGCGGGGTGCGGTGGTGGTTGCGGTCGACTTTTGGTGGCAAGGGGGCGCTGCGTCGCGAGAGCAGGGGGGTTCATCGCGGTGCTCGATTGCAGGAGGAAGGGGGGCGTGAGGCGTCGGCGGTCAATCGGGGGGGGGGGAGGGGGCGGCGGTGGGCGAACGATGGGGAGGGGGGAGGCTGTCGATCGAGGTTTTTTTTTTACTTTATTTTATTTCTGATAGAATAACTAACGGGGGGCCAGAGTATGAGGGAGGAGAGGGTTTTTAATTTTTTTTATTATTTAATTATTTTATTTATCACTAAAAAGCAAATTTTATTTTCGACCTCTAAACGAGGCCCACCGCCTGTCGTCCACAGCGTTTTACCCCCATTCTGAACACAATGGGATATGTATCGTAGGCTGATTCGATCGTTTTGATCAGTTTTCGTCAAATTTAACATATAACTCTATATATTGAATTTGAACACGCATTTCAATTTACCGGGGTCACATACGAACTCTAAAAATTCCAGAAAAATATTTTCTAGCTTCGTATTGATGATACGGTCCTAACAAAACTAGTTTCGTCGAATTCCGAGACCGTTAGAAAAATGGCCAATTTCCAGTCGATTAAAATCAACTTAAACTGGTCAAACGCGTTTTCCTTTGCCACGCTCACATATTGATTCAAAAAATTATGAAATTTAAAACCTAGCCATAATTTGACATCACGGACCCAACAAAAGTGGTTTCGTCGAAATCCGAGGTAGTTTGCAAAATTTCCATTTTTAAGGGCTTGAATTCCATAGCGACTATTCAGAATTTTCAACTGGACATATCTCTTGATTCCCGCTATGAAATTTCGATTTTTCGGATTCGTTGGAAAGATATTATCAATTAGATCCTAATATTTTTGGTTTCACTAAAATCCGGATTGTTTTGCACCGGGTACATTCAGTTGAAATTTGAAATCGAATTATCGAACTACCGCGCCATTTTCAATTCCTTTTATAATTATATATAATTATTTATATTCTAACGACGGCGTATATAATATATACGTTCGAATTATATTCAAAATAAATTTTCGTCGATGTTATTTAAAATAATTCATTTTAAATGTTCAAAATTAGCTATAATTGCCGAAATAAAAATTTTAAACTGGCCCAAATTTTCGAGTTGTTACAATCTCCCCTACTTAAAACTTTTCGTCCCCGAAAAGGAACGAAGTCGAAAGTGGTTTGATTAATCAACTCTTCGTTCGATCTGGCTTCCATTCTCCAACTTTTCAGTTTCTGAGAATTTTCAAATTCTCAAAAATTTGGCTAACACCCTAAATTTTCGAAAAATTTCGCCATAACCTCCGCTGCACCGGGAGCCACGGGAAAATCCCGAAATTGCCATACAGGCCTTCTGATCTCAAAAAGAATAAGAAAAAGCCAAGCGGCTAGCCAATAGGCTCATAAAATCATCATCACCCAAACAAAACAGTAAATTATAGTAAACATGTACCTATTTGTCGGGCAAACAAATTTTATTCTCTGCTCTAGCCTCCTTGCTATGACCTGTTCAATGTAAGTATATGTATATGCAAGCAAATGCGACCAATTTTCAATACAATTCAATATATGATTCAATTATGCATAATGGTTCAAAAATTATCAAACAAATAAACAAACGACACAAACATCAATCAATTAGTGAATTAGAGTTTCAAATTCATAATTTTTGATATATATATACAAAAATCATGTTTTTGATGCCAATTCACAACAAATAAATCTATCTGTATAAGTTCTGGTTCTCACACCAGTCTAATGGAAATATATAGATATCACACCTTCGAAACACGAACATAAATACTGATGATGTCATGACAATCATCAGTACCATCTCCGGGCGACTGGAATGTGATTCTATATCTATTCAGTATATTAAAACTTCGAATATACGTTCATGACGCGTATATGCAAAATCCTTATATATTGGATTGTCCAAATTCAAAATAAATAAATATTCAAATACGTATAAAACAATTTAAATTTTAAAACAAAATTGTTTTCATTTGGAAAAAAATATACTCTTCACACTCGTTCTAGGATACTACTGATCCTATCTCTAACGAGTCATTCTAATTGGATATTACTAATCCAATATCTGATGAATTCTTTCGTATGGTTCTAATGTGTCTTGTTCTCGAGCTCTATAAACCAAAGCTCTGATTCCAAATGAAGCGACCCGAACTTCCCCGGTCTCCGAAGAGATGAGAAAGAACGAATTACTGTGAGGACAAGACAAATCAAAACGCAGATGGAAGAACATTTCATTGCTATTACAACAATTCCATCAAATACAAGAATATACAGAGTATAAATGAATAAATTACATTCGATAAATATCAGAGATTACAATAAATTACATAGCCGCGGAAAATAATACAAAGCACAACTGAAGGTGATATACGGATACAGAGCTTTCCGGATATCGTTCCAGCTGTAAACCAGGATCCTGTGAATATAAATCTGCAAAACCAAAACTACTAGTTGCCCGTGCGGAAAATAGGGGCACCCAGAGTTTAGGTTAAAACAATAAACTCCAAGTCAGTCATGTGACTGATGTGAGAACTAAAACAGTTATTTAAAACTTTACTTTAAAAGAGAGTAATTCAAGAGACCACGCCGTATAACACGGAACGAGTTTCCTCCCAAGAATACCAGTGCATAGGATAAACAACGCAATGCTTTTTCGAAAAATGAAGCTATTATAAGACCCAGGTCCCATCACACAATGCAACGCAAGCCGGAGGATAGGGTTTTACCTTATAACAGCCAAACATGCTTGGTACGTTTAAAAACAAATCATTTGATACTGTAATATGTGTATAGTGTCAAAACATTTTCAATCATAAATATAAATCATATACGACATAGCATCCCATGCTACTATGTTGCCGTACTAGGCTCTACAAATAAAGCCGAAATATCTCGTATTGGAAATTGGATTTCTGTCATGAGTCGAGGCAAGGGGCAAGCTCCTCTCCGCTTTCGAGACAATATAGCAAATGTCTCAGGACTATACACTCTGGGCAATCCTGGATCTTCAGGGCCGGTCTTCACTTACGTTAGAGGATTAATTATGCCTGAACACACGTTTCCCGGTCCTTACAGACCTATAATCGAGGCGCCTCACCCAACAACCACAAAGGTGAAAAGTATATAAATGTCAGGGCTGGTAAGTCACTGACACCACCAAAGCTAGAAAGAACGTGCTCTCCCCGCAGTCCGTATCCCGTTTTTGACTCATACCGAGGTGTGAGGCTCGCGAATTCACGTTATACACAAAGCTACGCCATAAAGGCCGTGCTTTGATCATCAACCACAAGACTTTGCTTTTCAACAGAAGCCTTGATCTATGCAACTCAGCATGCCACACAGGCAATTCATGCCATGCGATTGATATCTATCGATATATAACCTCTTAGCTCGTACGTCTCAGAGAAGGGCATTAAGCAAGAGAATAAATTCTCCGCCGCCAAACAGATATATATTTAACAGAAATCAATCAACACAGAATAAAATCCAATGTCAGACACACAATCCATTTACAAGTTCGTTCTGGGTCTGAACGAAACCGGAGGCACTTTCCTCGCATATCCATCGATCTCCAAGTACGTCTGGACGATCACCAACTATTTCCATCCTCTTGGGTGTACAGCCCAATCAGGATCACCAGTAATTATCCAAACGATGTGAAGACTTCCGGTCTTCAACCACCGTCTTCATCTTCGACTTATCGTCGAATCGGTTATTCAGAATGAGTATAAACCCGGACTTTCCGAACAACCCGCGTATATTAAAAACAAATTTTACACAAACACAACATACGCCTCATTCCAATTCGTTAGTCACTAACCATAAACCAGCAAGAGAACAATTTCCCAAATATTAACCCCGAAGGCCGAAACCAACATCAGATCAATACCCAGGAAACCATTCTTCTTAACTAACCTTCAGCTAGTTTCTAAATTTCAATTCTTAGGGAAAGGTTCCCATTAATTTTATCCAAGATAAATTCTTTAAAATTTATCCTTTATTCTTCCTTTGGATGTCATTTCAAACCAAATTATGGTTTTCCAAATTAGTCGAGATTAGCGAATCACACCGAAGTAATTATTTATTTTATTTCCCAATCCCAACCTATTCATCCCATGAAGCAAAACTGGTAATACTCCATATCTAACACCACGGCGTTATCGGTAAAATTTATTACCATTTCACGTTCAAATCTAATTAAAGATTTAACTATCGCTTTGGAGCAAAATTGGTGATACTCCATTCTCGCTCATTTGCCAAATTTGATAATCTAAATTATCAATTCATATTTCAATCTAATTGCAGATTCAATAAAATGATATTTTTATATTTCTAATTTATTTTAGAAAATTTCGGCGGCATAACGGCACGATACTAGAAACGGGACAAGGCCTAGCCTTATCCCCGGTCTAGTGAAGGCCCGCGCCGTTCACACATCAATCAAATCCATTCCATTTCACCAAACAATTCAATTTAAACCAAATAAACTAACCAACTACACAACCAAACAATTTAACAAACAAGTCATCCATGGTCTGTGGATGACGGGTGTCGGGTGCTACTAAACACCGTCTGCATCCTAGTATATATATATATATATAACTAGAAAAAGAAATTGAAGAGTGAGAAGTTCTCACCGATAGCTATTCCAACTTCACGACACTTCCTTTATAGAAATCTTCGTCGTTCTCGTCTCTTTGTCACCTTCGCTGCCCGTATCCTCTACATATGTAAAAACCGCATTTTTATATTGCTATTCAATATATAAAAATTGAATTTTTACTTTGTTACTCAATATATAAAAATCGAATTTTTACTTCGTTATCCAATATATAAAAATCAAATTTTTTTTCGCTATTCAATATATAAAAATCGAATTTTTATTTCGCTATTTAATATATAAAAATCGAATTTTTACTATGCTATTCAATATATAAAAATCGAATTTTTACTTTGCTATTTTTACACTGCTATTATATGGATAAAAAAAAATTCTATTTTCATCACGCCATTCTCTATATAAAGTTTCCGCCTTTTCAAAAATAAATCTTTCACCTTTTCTAAAATAAAGATTTCGCCTTTTCTAAAATAAAGATTTCGCCTTTTCTAAAATAAAGATTTCGCCTTTTTACTCTTTCTATGATATAAAAGATTATATTTTTAATATTTATATAATATGAAAATTATATTTTCTACCTTTGCATACGATAAAAATTATATTTTGAACTCTCTACAATCTAAAAGATCATATTTTTACTATGCCTCTAGTATAAAAATTATATTTTTATTTAGCTACATATATATAAAAGTCATATATATTTTTGTTCTCGATATTTATAATTAAAAATAACATTTTTAAATTAGATAAACCACTAAAAATCACATTTTTAATTGCTTAAACAAGCCAGAAAATAAAGTAAAAGCTCACCGCGGTCGGAGGGAGCTCGAGGAAGCCACGGACGGTCAGCGGCGGCGTCGCATTGGTCGGAGCAGTGGAGAAACGGGGTTGGGGATCCTTGGGTACGGTTTAAGAGGAGGAGGAGGAGGTTGTTGGAGGCGCTGGAGCTTCAGGGGGGGTGCGGTGGTGGTTGCGGTCGACTTTTGGTGGCCGGGCGGGGCGCTGCGTCGCGAGAGGGGGGGGTTCATCGCGGTGCTCGATTGCAGGAGGAAGGGGGGCGTGTGGCGTCGGCGGTCAATTGGGGAGGGGGGGGGAGGCGAACGATTGGGGGGGGGGCTGTCGATCGAGGGTTTTTTTTATTTGATTTCTGAAAGAATAACTAACGCGGGGGGGGGGGCAGAGTATAAGGGAGGAGAGGGTTTTTTTATTATTATTTAATTATTTTATTTATCACTAAAAAGCAACTTTTATTTTCGACCTCTAAACGAGGCCCACCGCCTGTCATCCATAGCGTTTTACCCCCATTCCGAACATAATTGGATATGTATCGTAGGCTGATTCGATAATTTCGATCAGTTTTCGTCAAATTTAACGTATAACTCTATATATTGAATTTGAACACGCATTTCAATTTACCGGGGTCACATACGAACTCTAAAAATTCCAGAAAAATATTTTCTAGCTTCTCATTGACGATACGGTCCTAACAAAACTAGTTTCGTCGAATTCCGAGAACGCTAGAAAAATGGCCAATTTCCAGTCGATTAAAATCAACTAAAACTGGTCAAACGCGTTTTCCTTTGCCACGCTCACATATTGATTCGAAAAATTATGAAATTTAAATCCTAGCCATAATTTGACATCACGGACCCAACAAAAGTGGTTTCATCGAAATCCGAGGTTATTTGCAAAATTTCCATTTTTAAGGGCTTGAATTCCATAGCGACTATTCAGAATTTTCAACTGGACATATCTCTTGATTCCCGCTATGAAATTTCGATTTTTCGGATTCGTTGGAAAGATATTATCAATTAGATCCTAATGTTTTTGGTTTCACTAAAATCCGGATTGTTTTACACCCGGTACATTCAGTTGAAGTTTGAAATCGAATTATCGAGCTACCGCGCCATTTTCAATTCCTTTTATAATTATATATAATTATTTATATTCTAACGACGGCGTATATAATATATACGTTCGAATTATATTCAAAATAATTTTTCGTTGATATTATTTAAAATAATTCATTTTAAATGTTCAAAATTCGCTATAACTGCCAAAATAAAAAATTTAAACTGGCCCAGATTTTCGGGTTGTTACAAATAATGTCCCTGTTAATGTAAAAAAAAAGTCAAGATGTTAGCATTTGTTATATCATATATTGAAAAAGTAAAAGGAAACAAAAGAAACAATAAAAAATGCAACTAGAACAAAAAGTATAATGCACTTATGCAAGAGATTTCTGCAATTGTGCATTAGAACATGCAACGATTTTCAAAATTAAAGCTAACCTATTAGTTTTAGCTTATTCCATATAGGTTTGCAATTTTCACATTCGATAAAACTATTTGGAAATTAGAATTGAAATAAACATTTAGATTCATTGTCAGATCAAATATACAAATGGAGGATTTGGTCTACATGTTATGTAAAAGTATCATCTAATTTTAAAAATAGTACTGGAGACTGATCTTTTGGAGATAAGAAACTTATAGCTATCACATATTAGCAGGTATTGAATATACATGTATATTCGGAGAGTGTGAATGGAATAGTCTATTTAAGTGACAAACAACTTAAACTTGATGCATATGATTATAAAGAGCATACAAGAAAGGGAACCTGTCAAATATAATGTTATTGTTGGCAATTGTTACTTTACAGTCTGGGACTATTGAGGTAGTTATCTTACAATCAGTTCATATTCTCCGAAGATTTTAAAACAGAGGTCCAGGCGGTTACTTTGATAGCTACGGTATCATTAGAGACATTATGCAGAATCACCTCCTTCAGGTATTGGCTTGTTTGCCATGGAGACACCTGTTAGTTTAGACGTAGAAGACATCAAAAATGAAAAGGTTAAGGTTTTAAGATCCATGACGGAACTGCAATTAGAAGACGGAATAGGGCAATATAAAGGCCATAAAATGGGAGGAACATCATACCCTTCCTATTTAGATGGCCTTACTGTGCCAAATGATAGTCTGACTCCAACATTTGCAGCTGCAGCTCTTTTCATTGACAATGCAAGATGGAATGGTGTTCCTTTACTGATAAAAGCAGGAAAAGCAATACATAAAAGTGGAGCAGAGATTAGAGTTCAGGCATGTACCTGGAAACTAATACAAGAAGAGCATTATCTCGCAGCTAAATATAATGTAAGATGAGGTGATTCAAGCAGTGATGATTTGTAAATATAATTTATTGAACTTTAAGTTTATATTGTATTACATATTTTAGTGATATACAAAAAAAATATGCTTTATGTTAATTTTACTCATTTCAAAGTATTGAAAGGATACTGGCTTCCTAAGAAAAAAATTAAAGTAAGATCAATGCATCTTTTTTTTTTAAATACTAATAGTATAAATACTGTTAATAATATGATAGAAAGCCAATTAAAAACCTTTGCTAGATTTATAGTATATTTTTTTATTTAGAAAAACGTTAACTTCTATCGCTGAAAAAAAAAAATATAATCCTAAACAAATGTTGTGAAAATATTAACCTACTGTCGTAATATCTTGCTCTGACTAATTTGCCTTTGGATCAGTAGACTTCATCTTTCTCTGAATAATTTGCCAAATATCTTGCTGAATTGAATAGCTGCTTGTAATACCTTACTGACAATTATTAATTGTAAAATGTTGTCCAACATTATGTCAGTAGATGGCAACAAATCTATCTATGAAATAACTCTATAACAATGAAGTTACTTTCCTCAAATTACCTCATCTTTTTGGATTGCTAATTAATTTCTTTTTATGTGCAAGTCTATTTGTGGACATATTAATTGCTGTAAAATCTGGATGTTGTTAATGCATTAGATGACCTAGGGATGCCTTATAATTCTGGAAACAAATAAGAAGTGTCCGTGGGAAAAAAACCCAACAAAATCATTGCATTAAGCGGTGTTTAACCTTTAACACTAGCATTCAATTATCTACATTATCCTTGAATTCATATACATGTTGTGAATATTATTATGTTATAAGAAGTAACTTGACTCAGGCAACAAAAGGGATTTAATATGTAATACTATCCTAGCATTCGTATACATGTTATGAATAAATCCTGTTATAAGAAATAACTTGATATAGCCAACAACAAGGTTTGAATATGTAATATTTCAAAGTAGAGGGGATATGGGTTTATACATGGCGATTTACCTATTTTAAATTCTGAAAACAAGGTTAGAGTTCATTACAATTCTTTTATTCCATAAAAGGAATCAAATGCTTTACATATATGGGTTTATAAACATATCCGTATAAAATAGGCTTAATAATGAAATCAGTGTCTTATAAGCTAAATATTATTCTTATAATTAGAAGTACAATTTGATATGATATCAAAATCTAAAAATATATAATTTTCTCCACCTTATTCACTTTGCTTTCATTGATATGGATAATATTTCAGTATGCACATTATAGATAGTGCATGTGTCTGAGAAATCGTTTGAAAGTTTGATTGGTATTTGGTAGAAAAAAATCAGTGGCCATTGTAATGAAAACGAAATTGATGTAAGGCAATAAGTACTCATTCTATATATGTCTTGGGTTTGGAAGGAAACTCACATTGCACCCTTCGCTGAATGAAGAAGTACAAAAAATCAAAAAAATAATCCCCCCTTTCCACCCAAAACTTATTATAATCACTGGATTTCGGTAGATTTATAAATGTGTTAACGTCATTTTTCATACTCGCCCTTGCTTATTCTATATTCGTTATATATTTGATATTTGAGATATCGTTCTTTTAGTTGTCATGTTCATGAATCACATAAATATAACTTTTTTCGTTTGAAACATCAAGACATAGTGTCGGTTTATCTTTCAATTAACCAGATGTAAATTTTATCATATTTCTTAACATCTTTAAATTTACAGCCATTCCAAGTTTCTGGATATGAATTTTTTTTATATCTGTTTTATCGGTTCCTGACCATACTTAATCTGAGCAGCTTGGCAGTGAAGAGGAAATTATTGAGGCACATATGGTCATGAGGAAGGAATTTACAGGCAAAATTTCACAGCTGAAACTATGGACTTTTTTCTCAAAAAACAAGGAATAGAGGAAACTTCCTTCTCAAAATCAAATAAATAAGGAGGCCATTAGACTGACTGGGATTGGAGAAGTTAATTTATGCAAATAGGAACGTGTTGGGTGGATATCAGGAGAGCCAAATTAGTTTACCACTAAGATGTTTTTTGCGTGTTTTCACCGATTTGCAATTGGTTAAAGTAGCAAGACTGATAAATAAAGAAGTGACAGAAAAGATGGTGGACTGGAACCCACGGTATCAAGTGACAGCGACTAACACCTTATTTTCCTTGATGCCTATTATTGCTGCCTACTCTCATGAATCACGACAACCTAAAGGCTAAAGAAACCTCTAACATCATCCGAGTTTATTCAAAAACCATACACATTTTTTTATTAAACCAATAATTTTTGTTCCAAACGCAGATTTAAATGAGTTTGTCAACAGTCTCTCCTACCACTCAGTACGGCTAGAGGGAAAACACTGGAAAATCAACAAAAGAAAAAGTTCACCAAACTTTCACAAATCTTCAGAACGGTCTTCTATATAGCTGACTCGTGCAACTCGCTTTCACCATGAGAAAAATTGCATTGATCCCCAAAGGCGAATTTGCAGCTAAAATAATAATAAATATAGTTGAAACCATGACTAGCCAGTGCAAGTCGTTCTTGCATCCGAGACTACGATATACGACTTACAAATTATATACGTATCTGGATGTTAAGCTAAATGTCAAACTAAATATATGATTTTCAGTGTGTGAACACAAATCTGGATGATATAATAGAACTAAACATATACTTGCTCAAAATATTTATTTGAAGCTATTAATTAGAAAACATGCATGTATATTTCACAGTATATTAGATAAGTTAGAAGTAACTGCAGGTTACAAAACGAATGAAATCAAGCTTTATTGTGAAACACATGCAAGGATTGCCTTGAAAATAGAAAGTAACGAAAGATTTGTACATCTACTTTTTGGATATTTTAAATAGAAGTTTAAGCCGTCATCTCATCGGTACTAGGCATTTGATGAAATTAACCTCTACTGCAATAGAAGTACCATTTGCAAATGCTGTTTAGATGGCACCATTTGCAAATACATAAATGTTCATCTTTTAAAACCACTAAAGTTTTACATCAATCATTTTTAATCGTAGACAGAATAAAGCAGTCATAACCGGCAGTTGAAAATTTTGATAAATGGACTTTTACAAAATTAAAAATATCATACCTAGTATATTACATGTACCATTAAGTTGTCTCTCAAATTCAAGGTGTCCAAAGTGTTTATATATTATTTACTATTCTACTATCTATATTCACTGGTATGTTCTTTGGCTATTTCATAATAGCTGCTAACAAATTTTGACAGTCCATCCATATGTATTACTATTTCATGTTCTTCACTCCTATGTTTTTCTCCATAGTAATATATATATATATATATATATATTATAAATGTGTCTGTGTGTATGCCCGCACGCGTATGTGTGGTGCTTGTGTTTGTAAGTGTGTGTATATATCAATGTTTTAAAATGCAAAAGGCGCACGCGAAGCGTTTTCGGGTCCGTGAGGCGAGTCGTAAGCCTCGACGCGTCGAGGCATAAGCCTCTCAATGAAAAAATAAGCGCAAATAAAATATTTTGAATTGATAGAATTCAGTGTATCTTTAACCCACTTTCATACAATATCCTGTTTGCTCATTTTTAAGTATCCTCAACATCCAAAAAAAGCCAAAAATAATTAAAGCTGCTGCACACAGTCACAGCAGCATATAGTTTTTTTTTTTAAAAAAAAAAACAAAGAAAAAAAACAAAATCCCTCTCTATCGATTCCTCACTGGAATCGGGTTCAATTCCAGTATACTGGAATCGAACTCGATTCCAGTTAAGGAATCGAGGAATCGAACTCGATTCCTTAACTGGAATCGAGCTCGATTCCTTAACTGGAATCGAGTTTGATTCCTGTTGGAATTGTAAATTCAAGTGAGGTAGAGATAAAACTAGGGTTTTTTATATACACTTAAGCCTCAGCTGTTTGAGGCACTGAGGCGTGCGTTTTTTTTTTGTTGTAATTTTCACGCTTTTTTCGACTGAGTCTTAAGCCTTTGGAGGAGAACGCCTTCTGAAGACCGCCTCCAAGCGTTTTATATACACTTACGCCTCAGGCGCGTTTTTTAATACATTGGTATATATACATTATAATAATATACATACATACATACATACATATATATATGTATATTTGTGTATTTTCGCTCATTTACGGCATGGAACGCTACCTATTAGACAAGACACCCTCTGACTTCGTTTTAGGCTTCACTCATTTCATTCTTTAGCTTATCAATATGATAGAGATGATGAACCTGGGCTTTCTTCTTTGCTACGCACCTGGATTTTTCTTTTTCTTTTTCATTTTATTTTTAAACAGAGTTGGTTTATTATCGATATATTTTCTTGTTTGCAGTGAATCCGTAGGTGAGAGTTTCTCTTGATTCTCATCAATGAGAAGTGTACTAAGTGCATGCCCTATTGAGAGTTTGGACCTTCCTTACCAACATGCTTCATCCTCTCCAACTAAAGTACCGCATCGAATGGCCCCTCCTTAAGCCTCACCCAACCCAGAAGGTCTCGCATCGCTAACCTCTCATTTTAGGCGTGGGTGGCAGTATATTAATTCCAGCTTCGCTACCTCTGTTAGAAAGAAAAGACACATCTCGCACTTGAAAGAAAATATTTAGGCACGGCACTGCTTCTTTTTCTTGTCAGGCCGGGGTTTCTTTCCCTATCTATCTGATATCGGATATTGCTAACCTCTCTTGTTGGGCCGGTTCTCTTTCCTCTATATTATATGGGTTCAAGTTCCTGAAGAGCATATCTGCCGTCATTTTTCCACTTTTTATATTACGCTGGGTGGCGTCCCTTATAAATCTAGTCCAGCCTATCTCTTTCAAGCTCAGGAGAGAGAGTGAGTCCCACCCAAGGCTAGTTCTTCTTTTTGTATTCCTTCTTTCTTCTTAACGGTCCTATACCGGGAGTGAGCGAACTGTTTCGCAAGGGGCACGAACGTTCTCAAACTCAAAAAGAAGATAAAATGAGAGCATTATCTTGGATACACTATTGAGCATAGCAGGAAAATACATCTTAGCTATTTACATCTTTACAACATATTCTTTAATGATGATGCATTATGATATATTTATGTGCATTACTAGTTTGTTTATATTGTTCATTTATTTTCAATTAAACTTGCTTTGAGTTTCATCTCTTTTTTTAAATACAATGTACCTACTTTGTGTCGATTTTATGCACCCAGATTTTCTTTTATGCAAGCCTCTAATACGAAAAAATATTCTGTATGTACCCTGTTTCCTTTTGTCGTGGCTGTTGCAGAGCTGTTGTTCTGCAACCTACACTTCATTTACAATCTGTGTATTTTAAAGCCACAAGAACTAAAAAAACTGCGTTTTTGTGCATTTGGGTTTGCTTTTACTCTGAGTGGTAGTTCATTTATTTGCATTTGTTTTTCTTTCCACTGCATTAAAGAAAATCATTAAATTTACATTTATTCTACGCAGTCTGCTTCCTTAATCACAAATCACAAACACCTACCAAAACAGTCTTTATACAACTGAACACCATCCGCAATTACTTCACCAAACCACTTCTATTCACTTTTGCAAACACATAAAAAACTTCTCATTCCAACTGCAAATGTTCAAACAACGCACCTAGCACTAGAAGTGAACCACCTGCTCCATCCCCCATACACAATTGCATCATTAGAGTCACTATAAGTGATATGTACATACACAAGATTAGTCGCAAGTTTGAATCCAATTCCAACAAAAAATATTTCATTATCTTTACATCTTTTAACTACTTTTGTTAAAAGAATATATAAATTAGAATTACAGATTTTAGATCATTTTTCTGTAGAATAATTTTAATTTGACTCAATGTTTCCTTACTTATATGTTGACCACCCAAAATTTACATATATACTGCTGCTAGCATTGCTTATTATGTGGTGTTTTCCAAGGGAAATCTTTATACGTTCTCCATGTCAGAAAAAGAGCAAAAAATTCAAGAAGACCTAGAAATATATATTGAGAGGCGCTTCGAAAATGAAATTAAAGATCACATTTGCAAAACTAGCACACCAACTGCACAAATTATACAAACGGAGCAAAAGAAGACTATCTATTTTCAACAACAGAAGGACAATATGATGGTCAAGGCACCATCAAGAATATAAAAATTACATCACGACAGTGTAAGGTTGAAGCATTTGAAAACAAAACTAGTGTAAAATCGAGACCATCGCCACTCATCATCCCCATTTAGACTGAAGTTATAACACAAAATATGAAAAATGGAAATTATGGTAATGGCCATGCTAGGAAGGCGGAAGAGTGAAAATGCCATGGGAATGCACAACAAAGCAGGTCTACGAAAATACAGAAGATAAAAGGTAGTATGTTAAGTCATGTTACATTTACGCTTCGGAATAAGCTTGAACCCATGCATTGCAAGAGAGCAAGAAATGGTGAGGAAAAAAAATATTCAGTTGCAACGCTAAAAATGAGATACGTCTATGGAAGCACAGTAAAAATTGTAATAACTGAACATACCGCTGAATGCAGTTGTACAAAAAAATCTTCTCCACTTTTGATTTCTACCTCAACAAAAGCATTAAATCTGTAAGCTAAGAAATTCAATGGTACACACATTAGGTGCATATAATAAATTGAGAAAAAGGGATGAAATTCATATTGCTGTGAGAAGATGGACAACTGAAATGCAGTATTAACAGTATTGAAATAGCATGCAGACCATTATCTTAGTAGACAATACAAGTACATAAAAATAAGAACTATATTTTAGATTTCAGTTAAGGTTGCCATGTGAAGGAAAAGTGGTGGTTGAGATGCAGAAAATTAGACTAGCTGACATCTATTTTTAGGCTGTAGTTCGAGAATTGAAAGAAAATAACGCAAGGTAGTAATAAGTAGGGGCTGCATGCAAGGCAACTGTTCCAGAGGGGCTGTTACAATAAATTATTAAAACAACAAATAAAAATCTCCTATTAATATCTTCAAGAAATCATCAAATTAAGTGAAAAATAGCAAGACTCAAGCTACTTTGTTAAAAAATATGGAATCATGTCTGTTTACAGTCCTTCATGAGAGTACAACAGGTACTAATATGGACCATGCATGTAGCACAGTAATACAGATAGAAACTAATCTAAATTGATAGGGAAAAGGCATGCATAAACACTAATGAATAAAGATCCTCTGTTAATTACTCATGAGTGCAACTTTGCAAATAATTATTAACTACTTCCATGTTCTGCTAGATCTAGTGAACTACATTAACTATACATTAATTATCACATATAAGGCATGAAAACCTCTTCTGACCATAACAGAATTCATATTTCACAAGTCGGTTTTCTATCATTTTGAAAATTTAGTATACAAAGCCTGGCACTTACATCAGCTTACATGAACAATATTATACAAAGCAAAAATGCTAATAACGCGCTAGAAATAAAATCATATTAATTTGCAAACATAACGACTGAACTTTGATTATTATGACTCTCTCATCCTGAGTTCAAATTGGTCAGATCGAAAAAAATAACCTCTTTTTATTACAGTTTGAAACACATAAGAAATGAAACTTCCTCCTTTAACTAGGGTCAAGAAACAACACATTGTCTTCTATATGGGTCCCTTCTAAATATATTGGCTTTCTACTTTTAAGAAATCGTACACAAAACATACATAAACAGTTACAATGGAAGAGTGCAAAATAAGCCTTGGTTTAGCAATTGGAAACAGTGAAAACGGGTACCACGACAATAAGATCAAGTCCCATGTTCAACTTCATATGCTCTTTCCTTCCTCATAAAGCAAAAGAAGAAACTACCATTAAATCACACGAACACAAGAGAAAAAGATCTAAGAGATTTGCTTCAGATGATTACAAAATGAAAGTAAGATACAAAGATGGTGGGTCAAGAAAGAAACTCAAGCTAAGCGAAAAGCAAGCCACTTTGCTTGAAGAAACCTTTCAATATGACAACAATCTTACCACTGTAAGTTTTTCTCCTTTATTTTCAGCTCAAAAGCAACACTGACAATTTTCATCATTTAAATAATACATCAATGAGATCAGGAATTTGGCTTTACATATATTATCGGATAGTGCTGGTACAATTAAAATAAAGCCAGTGCTCATATTTTATAATATCACATAGGATCATAGTTATTAGCAGCGCAAGTGCTCATGTTTAGTCCACGTTTTTTTCATCTTCTTTTACAGATATTTACCGACTGAAGTTATAAAATTGAGCATCACTTATCCACTAGCAACAAGACAATATTGTGTTCATGTCTAAAGTAAAAGGATTAAAAACAATCAAAGACTGAACATTCACCTAACTAAACGAAGCATCATGAGAAGATGTTAGCTTCACAGTGATACTAGCCAAGCTTTATACAATAGCTAAAGCAGTAACAAATAAAGCAGAGATACTATTTCAAGGACTAACCATAATGAGAAGTGAAAAATAAATAAACCTCGTATTACCTTTCACGGTGGTTCAAATTGGTGAAGCGATTTAGGCAGCTGAAATTGTGCCAACGTCTGGGATTGGGATCGACAGTCGATAACGACGATAGAGGTTAGGGTTTTGCGATTTAAAATTGACGATTGCTGATAGCAGCGGCTAATTGTTTGCGATTCGGCCAATTACTAATAATTTCGGGATAGATTTTGTTACTTTTTCTCTACAGGTGAGAATTTGAGAAGAAGACAGTGTTTTTTTTGGGAAAGGCAACAAAGTGAATAGGGCAACTTTACTACCGCACAAAATAATCCGTTCCCGCCTGTTCATTGCATAACGTTGAGTACACGTGTCGAGATACCTTAGCGTTGGAAATCGTAATTTGAATAGCGCTAAGAAGAGGAAATGGTGGGAACGCTGAGTATTAGTGCTATTAAAGACCAATTTTGTTGTAGTGATTTTGACAGACCAATGAGGTGGATAATTTACTCAGATCCAAAATTGTGACTCAACAGTACGCCTAGACCCTATTTGCACCCCTTCCGGCATTGTCTCAAGCCCCTAAAGTGCACTCTTCAATAACCTTAACTTTACAACTATCATGCAACTTGTCGGAGGGCGCTGGAATTCTGGAACACGCCCACCAATCCAAGCCGTCGTTGGTGGATTGTCCGGAGGAGGAGCTGCAGCTGCAATCATTTGTCATTTTTTTCAGAAGATGGCGCGGACTTAAAGGAGAGACAGGCCGGGCCTTGGCACCAGGCCAACCAGGCCGTTGCCTAGGGCCTCCAAATAATTGGGGGCCTCAAAAAAAAAAAAAAAGAAGAAGAAGAAGAATTTCTGCAGCCCACCTAGTGAACCCACTGCGACAGAAAAGAAACAAGAAAAAGACATATTTCTCACTTCGTAGAAACTACCGCTTCAACTCAGAAAAGAAACCGCGATTCTCGATTCTCCCTCCTGCTTCAAACCGCGATTCACGATTCTCCTTCAACCGATTGTCAATTTGTTCTATTCTCCCCCAAATCACTGTATTATAATTTTTCAGGTATGATTTATTACTAATTTGGGAAAATTGATAGGCTAATAAATTTAGGTTTAGTCTGTAGATAGCTATGTAATCAATTCGAAATTTGTAAATGCTGATTTGATAATTGATTTGAATTAAATAGTTTATTGATGTCTGTTAATTAGGTTTAACTATTTTATGATTTGGTAATTTATTCATTCATTTGATTTTGAGTCAAAAGGAAAAAACAACACATTTCCAGTGAAAGAGAAACCTGAATAGCAATTAAATTTATCATGTAATTAAATTGAATTTTGATTTTACCATATTTGCAGGTCTTCTTATTCAACTTCATCATTTTTAAATTATCATGTCTACTAGAAAATTCGAGTCCGGTGCTTCAAAAAGAAAAAGGAAACTTGTGATTGAAAATGATACTAAAAAACAAGCTGGATCACTTAATAAGTTTTTTAGTAAAAACCAATTGGATGTTGATGTTGAAGTAAATGAGAATGTGATGAATGAGGTTGAAGTTAATGAGGTTGTGACAAATGAGAATGAGAATGTTCAACCACAAAATTAGACCGCGACAAAAGACACCGTTATGGAGTTCATACCATTTTCGTTAGATGTTAGTGATCCGATAAATTGGGAAAACATGAATCACCAATTAAGAGATTTAATTGTTCAAAGAGGTCCTACAAGAGACAATAATATCGACTTTCCTAAAGATACATCAAATCGACGTTTCTCTACCATACACTATTTTAGACAATTATCAAATGGAGAGAAACATGATAGAAAATGGTTAATCTACTCTAAAGCTTTAGATAAGGTGTTTTGTTTTTGTTGCAAGTTATTCAAAAAAGATGGAATGATGTTTAAATTGGCAGATGAAGGAGTAAATGATTGGAAAAATATTGGTGAAAAGCTTAAAGGACATGAAGCTAGTGTTGAGCACATTACTAGTATGGAGAAGTGGACTGAATTAGAAATTAGATTTGAAAAGAACGAAACAATTGACAAAAGTGCTCAATCACAAATTAGTAGAGAAAAGGAGCATTGGAGGCAAGTTCTTATAAGAATAATATCGGTTGTAACAACTCTTGTTAAAAATAATTTGGCATTTCGGGGAGACAATGAGAAAATTTATCAAGAGCATAATGGGATATTTTTAAGCATTATAGAAATGATTGCCAAATTTGATCCAATTATGCAAGAGCACATTCGTAGAATTCAAAGTAATGAAATTCATTATCATTATCTCAGTCACAAGATTCAAAATGAATTAATTCTTATAATCGCGAGCGAGATTAGGAAAACAATTATTGGAAAAATCAAAGAAGCAAAGTATTTTTCTATTATACTTGATTGTACACCGGACGCAATTCATGAGGAACAAATGACTATAATTTTACGATGTGTGGATATTTCAAAGAATACGGTGAAGGTGGAGGAGTTTTTTTTAGGATTTGTTGTGGTTGATGACACTTCCGGTAAAGGGATTTTTGATGAACTTGTTGACATTTTGAATGTTTTGGAATTAGATATTGATAATATGAGAGGACAAGGATATGATAATGGTTCTAATATGAAAGGAAAAAATAAAGGTGTGCAAAATAGGGTACTACAAGTGAATCCTAGAGCATTTTACACACCTTGTGGTTGTCATAGTCTCAATCTTGCACTTTGTGATATGGTTAAATGTTGCACTAAAGCTGTTTCATTTTTTGGAGTGGTGCAACGCATATATACTTTGTTTTCATCTTCAACTAAAAGATGGAAAATATTTAAAGACGTACATGGTCTTACATTAAAACCATTGTCACAAACACGTTGGGAAAGTCATGTTAAAAGTGTGAAAGCAATTTGGTTGCAAGCTCCACAAATTAAAGATGCATTGCTTCAATTAGCGAGTGTAGATGATGATCCTGTGTGCACAAGTGAAGCCGAATCCTTAGCAAAATATGACCTTGAAAACTTTGAATTTATACTTGGTATGGTTATATGGTACACTTTATTGAATAACATTAATAGAGTAAGCAAAGAATTACAAGTAGAAGATATGCATATTGATGTTGCTATGGATCATCTAAAGAGTCTAATTTGTTTTTTCAAACAATTTAGAGAAAATGGGTTTGAATCATCTTTGGTTGAAGCCAAAAAAATTGCGGAGGATATGGAAATTGAACCTTTATTCAATGAAAAGCGCATAAAACGTAGAAAGAGACAATTTGACGAAAACAATAGTGAAGAAACAATGCAATCATCAGAAGAAAATTTTAGAATCAATTACTTTTTGTACATTGTTGATCAAGGTTTGTCATCTCTTGAGAGTAGATTCGAACAAATTAAAAAATATGATGAAATATTTGGATTTTTATATGATGTAGAGAGATTGAAACATGCTTCTTATGATAACTTAAAATCTTCATGTGCTAATATTGAGAATTATTTGAAACATGAGACGATTTCCGATATTGATGGAGTAGAGTTATTTGCGGAGTTGCAGATTCTTAGAGAGATGTTACCGACAAATGCGAAAAGGGCTATTGATGTTATAAATTATATCAAGAGGATGGGTTGCTTATATGTTAACGCATGGGTTGCTTATAGAATATTATTAACTATTCCAGTGACAGTTGCGTCGGCTGAAAGAAGCTTCTCGAAATTAAAACTAATCAAATCTTTTCTACGGACGACCATGTCACAAGAAAGATTAAATGGCTTGACCACAATTTCGATTGAGACGAAGATTTTAGAATCACTTGATTTAAGTGTTTTGCTTAGTAATTTTACCACTCAAAATGTTAGACGGTCAAGTATAATGTGAAAGTATTTTGTTTCTTATATATGTGATCACAACTATATCATTTTGTATCTATGTGATCACAACTATATCATTTTGTATTTATGTAATCAAAACTATATCATTTTGTATTTATGCAATCACAACTAGTGCAATTATTCTAATATGTTTGAACAGAAGCAAAAAATGTTACTTTACTTGTATTTAACAATGTTACTTTTTCGTGATTTTTTTTATGGTAGGGCCTCAAAAAAAAAATTGGCCTAGGGCCACGAACACTTCAGGGCTGGCCCTGAGGAGAGAGCAATGTGGTTGGTGCTTGGCTGGAGACTGGAGGCACAGGCGCGACAGTTCCGGTGAATCACAGTTGGAGGACGAGGGTAATTGGTCGTAGGACAAAGTAAGAGGGGTCCGGTCGACATTGGTGAAGGGGTCGCAACATGGTGGAAAGAATCTCAGTCTCGTTTTGGAGAAGAGGGAATTCGCGACGTAGGTGATGGAGAGGCGGAGGAGGATGGCGACCGAGGCGGTGCCCTCAAGTGGTGGCGCAAGGCCTGAGTGGAAGTAGCCATTTCGATCGTAGGAGGAGTTTGATTTGGGGAAATTTAAATTTTGATTTGGAAGAGGGGCTTCAGCTGTTAAATGGATAATGAGAGGAAATGATTTTTTTTGCCTAAACTAAGAAAAAGGCACGAACTATATAATGTTGAAAGGGGTACAAGTATCCAAGAAAAATCTCAGCGTATAATTCATTTACAGAGAAATAAGGACAAGTGTTGAACTAACAGAGAGATGAAGACAGATGACAACAAATTTCAGTACAAAATGATGTTCCGACCAAACCTTAGAGTAAATTTTATCAGATATTGTTAGAATCGAATGTTGGGCTGAATGGGTATGTTTAAACAATGTTACTAGTGAACGATGCACAGCTGAAACGAACAACGTGTTTACGTGTTTTAAACGCGTTATAAATTCAACAACTACTAACCATTAATAAATTTAATGTTAATGCAATAATACATGTAATTTATTCCATAATTTATTTCTTTTTTTTTATCACATCAACCGTATATTCAACTATTGTCGTTTTGAAATAGATTTACACTTAACGTTTTACCCGAAATAAATCAATTAACTGTTTAAATTAAAAATTCAAACTTTATATTTCGAAGCCACACTTTAAAATATATTTGACTTCAAGTTCTTAAATTACAAAGCTAAATCTATACTTAACAAATTGATTTCAAATTAACTTTAAAATAAATAAGCTCTTTTAAATTTGTAAATATGTCTCAATTCAAATTTCGAAATAATCTTCGATTTCTAAATTGATTTACACCGCTTATATTTAAAGTTAAATAATAAATTTGAAAGTTAAATGTTCAATTTGCTAAATATTATAAGCCACATTTATTTGACAAAATGTTAAAATTACATCCACGGAAAGAATTTATTTATGAGTATATTCAAATTACGTTCAAGATAGATAAAATTCCAAATTCTATGTCGGAATACAAATATAAATATTTATTTTAATGTTAAATCTCAATTTAAATTATATTTTAGACATCAAAATTTATGGGCCGTTACAAGCTTCCCCACTTAAAGCTTTTCGTCTTCGAAATGGAAATGTCATATAAAATTGTACATATATAGCTATACAAATATTCTTACATAGTTTGAAACGTATTAGAAAGAAAATTAAGTATCGAATTTTAAAACCACAAAATTTTTTGAATATCCGAAATTTACGGAAAATTTGGGCAACATCTCCTTTGTATGGCTTGCCTAGAAAAACTTACAAATACAATATATGTAACAACCCGGAAATTCAGAAATAATTTTAATTTTTTATTTTAGCTATTTTAATGGATTTTGAATATAAAAATGATTTATTTTATATAATAACGAATAGAAATTTATTTAAATCGAATTTAGAACAAATAAATTTATTTTAAATAGAAAACGAGCCTGAAATGGCGCGATAGTTTGAAAATTCAATTTTAAACTTTAAATGAATATATACTAAACTCAATATATGTTAGAATTGGATGAAACCAGAAATATTTGAATCTGCTTGAATATATCTTTCTAATGAATGTAAAAAAATCCAAATTCCAAAATGAGAATTGAAAGTTAGGTCCAATATAAAAATTGATATAGTCGCTATGGAATTTATATATATTTTAATACAATATGTAGCCCTTAAAAATAACCATTTTGCAAACGACCTCTGTTTTTGACGAAACCACTTTTGTTGGATCCGGAATGTCAAATTATTGTTAGATTCCAATTTTCATAATTTTTGGATTTAATATGTGAGCGTGGTAAATTTAAACGTGTTTTGATAGTTTTGGTTTGAATTGGATCGACTAGAAAATGACCATTTTTCAAATGGTCTCCAAATTGGACGAAATTAGTTTTGTTAGGACCGTATCATCAAAACATAGCTAGATTTATTTTTTGGAATTTTTGGAGTCAATATGTGGCCCATAAATGAAAATGTACATTTAAATTCAATATATATTGATTTATATTTTAATTTTGATAAAAACTAATTGAAACAGTCGAATTGGCTTACGAAACATGTCCCATTGTGTCCGAAATAGGGGTATATAGCTAAAGGCGACAGTCGTTGGGTTTGATTTGGAGTTTGAATGCGAAATCTCCCTTTTTGGAATTAAAATATAATTATATAAAAAATGGGTATATATTAAAATGCACAGTCAAACGTAACTCTCCACTTTCTCTCTACGCGGTCAACAACCCTAAGCCGCCAATACCCAAAACAATGATCTAAAACCTCCCAAATTCATCCTTAAATCATGCATAAAACATAGCAAATTAAATCATAAAATCTAAACGAAAATGGAAGAGGATTTGACAGGCTTTGAATTAGTATGGATGAGATCAAAAAATGGTGGGATATTCTATGTGGTTTTGGGGCTAAAATAGCTGCTATTCGAAGTGTCTTTTCTATAGGAGGGGCCCCGCCGAGTTCTTCATGGCGGCGGGTGGAGGTGGTGCTCTCGAAGCTGCATCATGTGGTGAAGGTTGATCAGGTTTCGGTCAAAGGTTTGAGCGGTGGCGGTGGAATTTTGTTTCAAACGATAGGTTTTGTTTTTCTTCGAACAAAACAGTAAAGACACGCAAGAAGATGAAGGAAGTAAAAATAGCGGCCCAGATTTTCTTTTTCTCCAATGTAATTAATTAGTGGATTAATTATATTTAATTATTTAATTTATGTAATTAAAGTATAAATGACTATATCTTTTTCAATCCTTATCAGAATTGAACGATTTCTATTGCGTTGCGATCGTGATAACGAACGCTACAACATGGACCTGGCCAGAACCAAAACTGAGCACATTGGAATTCGTGCCAAATTTGAATTCGAACAGAACAGAAATTCAGAAAAAAAGAATGGCGGAGTGGAAACGAACGTGAGAACTCTCTATCACTCAAATTATTTTCCATTTATTATATAATAGGTTGCAGACGGGAATTAGTAGCTCCTGACAATATTTCTCTGTACAAACCATGGTTGATTGTCTGTTTGGATTGTGTTTGGGATTGTTATTGATTGATATAGTTGTATATATAAAATTATTTATATAAAATGTATATAAAAATTATTTATATAAACTTTATATAAATATTATCACGAAAATAAAATAATTATTCATTTACAAATCGAACATTTGTTTATGTACACTTATTTATCTGATATTGATTGGGACAACAAATTTTACACATTGCCCAACTGCACAAATAATAATTAGTATTTGTTGTTTGAAAACCCCACATGGTATTGGGACGATATTTGACATATACTGGTCCCAATAATTAGTGGTATGTCAATCGACGGGTTGGCAGACTATATAAGCATTATTTATTTATTTTAATGCTTATACATTTGTAAAATGCACTCTGGATGTTGTATGAATTTTTAATGATTGTTTATTATTATTGTGGTATACATTTGATGTTGAAATCCATATAACTGAAATTATATGGTAATTGATTGAGTCTGGTTCCAGTTCGGAATCAATGAATATTTAAAAATAATATTCAGTAAATATTGAAATGTGAAGCCGTGTTAAGTATTTAAACACCATTTTAACACAAATGGGATTTTCTGTCGATTTTATTCATTTTATAATGAATATCGAAAAGTGATTGCAAAATCTGACATTTTGAAAATATTATCGTTTTAATATTACAATGATAAGGAATATTCAATTTTGATTTGAAAATTGAAATCGTTTTAAAATGAATTTAAAAATAATTTATAAAGGAATATTCAATTTTGATTTCAAAATCGAAATGAAATTGAAATCGTTTTAAAAATTATTTAAAACAAATTTATAAACGAATATTCAATTATGATTTAAATTTAAAATGAAGTTGAAATCATTTTAAAATTAATTTATAACGAATTTATAATGGAATATTCAATTTTGATTTAAATTTGAAAAAGAAATGGAAATCGTTTTAAAATGAATTTAAAACAAATTTATAATGGAATATTCAATTTTGATATAAAATTGAAATGGAAGAGGAAATCGTTTTCAGAATGAATTTAAAACAATTTATTTAATACGTTTTAGAAATCGATGATATATATGTTATATATATTTAATGGCCTGAATAGAACGCGACGCGCAGCGACCATTCGCGAATTTCGACCATTAACTTCAAATTGTTGTTACGGGAGATCCAACCATCGGATTCTCCTAAAATCGAAACCGTTGGTTTCTTATCGAAAAGAGATTTCCAATGAATATAAGAGATTTGAAATCTAACGATCGGATTTTAAAATATGTCGAAATCAATTTCAAAAAACGTCGCCATGAATGTAGTTTAATGACCGTTGTTGGAAACCGACTGTAAAGGCCTTAATAAAATAATTAAAAATATGGAAAAATTATGTAAATTCATAATAAATGATTTGGAAAGATTTTGGATGAAAAATTCCAAGTTTGAAAGGATAAAAATATTTTTTCATCAAAATGAACTAATTATTAACTAAAATAATAATCCAATTATTTTTAGAAATAAATAAATTGGATTTGAAAATGGTTTTGAAATAACCAGAATTTTTCCAATGAATAAATTGGAATGGATTTGAGGGAAATAATCTTCAGAGTATTTCAATATTGGATTCCGTGATTATATGGATATTATTGAGGAATTTAGAAGATATATATATATATATATAAATATCGTTATTTCCAATACGATATTGGTTGGTTTAAGATTTTGATATTGAATAAAAGCCGATATAATTTCTATTCAGAGCTTTGTATTTGATATCAAATTGAATTTTGGGTTTGTCGTGAATGGTGTCTTCATTCACACTGTTCTTAAACCAGTTGAGAAAAGAATAAAATTTTAAATTATGGTTTAGTGAAGTTTTCCAATTAATTAATATTTAATTGGAATTGAATAAAAGAATTGGATTTTTGGGTTTATCGTGAACGGTGTTTTAAATAACACTTGTTCTTTAACCCAATTAACAGTGAATTATATGATTTGGAATTTATAATCTTTTAATTAAGATTAATGGAATTTTCCAAAGTAAAGATTTCCAATTTAATATATTGAATTGGAATTGAATGGAATTAGATTTGGTAATAATCGGGACGAGCTTTTGTGAAGGAAGACTGTTACTATATATGGAATTTGAAAGGCTTAGCCGTTATTACATTTAAATTATTAGTCGGATACGGAATTTTATATCGATTATATATATTGATATGTTTTCCGTGAAGATTCCATAATTGATGGAATGTGATTTTGCGTTTATTGTAAACTATGTTTTAAATGACATTGGTTCTTTAACCTAGTTAAAGACATGATTTCATGTCTAACATTGTATTTCGAACTGTATTGTTGATCTCTGCTAAATATATTTCTGTTCGGTGGCGGAGAATTTATTCTCTTGCTTAACACTCTTCTCTGAGACGTACGAGCTTAGAGATTATATATTGGCAAACATCAATGGTGCAATGTAGATTGTCGATGTGACATATTTGTGTTTCCAAAGTTAAACAATCATTAATTAATGATTGTTGGAAGATTAAAACTAAGTGGAGTTTTAATGAATCTTTAATTAGATTGAAACGTGAATGTGATAATTTAAATTTGCAAATTTGGGAAATGATTGAGAATGGAGTATCATCACTCCAAGCGATAGGTAAATCTTTAATTAGATTTGAACGTGAAATGATAATTAATTTTTACCGATAACACTATGGTGTTAGATATGGAATATTACCAGTTTTGCTCCATGAGATGAATAGGTTGGGATTGGGAAATAAAACAAATGATTACTTCGGTAAGGTGCGCTAATCCCGACTAGTTTGGAAAACCTTAATTTGGTTTAAATTGTGAAAAGAATATTTGAATAAAAGAATATTCTGGATTGGAATGAGGCGCACGATGTGTTGTTATAGCACTTGATTATAAGATACGCGATTTATTCGGAAAGACCGGGTTTAACCCATTATGAATAACTGATACGACGAAAAGTCGAAGTGATTGAAGACAGTGCATGACCGATGATCTTCACATCAAATGGATGGGTTACTACTGATGCCCATGATTGGAGTAGCTAGCTTGAAGGGGCTATAGTGGTAGCCGTTCGAACGTACTTGTTGATTGTTCGGATATGCGAGGGTCTCTCTCCTGTATTGGACATATGGGACGAGGAATAAGGTGTCTCCGGTTTCGTTCAAACCTAGAACGGACTTGTAAATGGATGGTATGTCTGACGTTGTATTCCTTTATACTGAATTTGTTGATCTCTGCAGAATATTTATCTGTTTGGTGGTGGTGAATTTATTCTCTTGCTTAACACCCTTCTCCGAGACATACGAGCTTAAAGGTTATATATCGGCGGAAATCAGTGATATGGTATGGATTGGCAATGTGGCATGCTGAGATGTAGTGATCCAAACTTTTGTTGAAAAGCAAAGTTTGGTGGATGATGATTAAAGCATAGCTTTAATTATCATAGCTTTGTGTAGCATTAATTCGTGAGCCTCACACATCGGTATGATGGTAAACTGATGGTTAGATCACTATACTTTCGATATGAGGATGGATTCGGTCGACCGAGATGAGCTGAGTGTGGTCGCTCCACGCTTAGAGGGATAGGGGCACACCCCCGATTCCCATAAGGATAGAGTTAGTGGTGTTTTCTCATGCATGGGACGTAAGTCGTTGAGATAATCGATATCCTGGATATAGTGCGGATGTGCATTACGGTGTTTTCTCATGCATGGGACGTAAGCCGTTTTGTATTGCACTACACGATAAATCTTTCGAAATAGGAGCCATCAGTATGGAAATCCAAACTTCCAATATGACATATTTGCGGTTTTAATTGTAAACCTATATATGGCGACATGATATATGGTACTCATGGCGTCTATGATTGATACATTTATATTTGAAGTTGATTTCTTCACTTATTGTAATAATAAAAGATAAATTTCGCGTACTAAGCATATTTGGCTATTATAAGGTAAAACTCTATCCTCGACTGCATTCATTGTGTGATGGGACCAGAGTCTTATAATAGCTTCATTTTTCTTTATTTATCATTGCGCTGTTTGTTTTATGCACTGGTATTCTTGGGGGTAAACTCATTCTGTGGGCGTGTTCCCCTGATTTACCTAACTTTAAAATCAAATTAATAACTGTTTTAGTTCTCACACCAGTCCCATGACTGACCCGGAGTTTATTGTTTTGACCTAAACTCTGGGAGCCACTATTTTCCACATGGGCAGTCAATAGTTTCGGTTTTGCAGATATTTCTTTTCCCAGGATCCTGTATTACAGCTGGAGCTATATTCGGAAAGCTTTGTATCCGTGTATTTCTTTCAGTTATGTCAGTTGTTATTTTCCGCCACGCATTGTATTTATACATTTTATTTCTGCTGCTATGTATTTTAATCTTTGATATTTTTCTGTGTAATATTTATTCATACTCTGATATATTCTTGTAATTTTATGTAAGTTGCTGTAATAGCAATGAAATGTTCTTCTGTTCGTGTTCTGATTTGTCATGTTCTCAATTCAACCCGAGCTTTCCCGTAAGGGGGGAGGTTCGGGTCGTCTCAATATATATCAATATACATCTCATACACACGATGAGGCACCCCAATTTAGTGGAAACAACATATAAACAACCCAAATGTGATATGTAAACTAAGATACGTACCTTATTTAGAATTTTAAAGTGGATTTGCTTATTTTTGTTTGCATTTGCGCAAAAAGCTGGCTTTGGAAGCAAGAATGCCATTGCAATCTACTAAGACACTGAAAATATAATGAGAATCAAACATGTACATATTTATAGCAAGGCTTATAGTATCATCAACCCGCAAAACATGACATGAATTATATAACAGGTGACAAAAATGTAAATGAAACAAAACAATGTATGAAATTTTACAAACATGCAAATACATGGTTTTTTCACTTTTTTTCCTCATACAATTTATTTACATCTTCATTTATGGAATCGTTTACTTCCAAATTATTTATTTCATTCAAGAATGAAAGAACAAGCATAAGTGATGTAAGGATATTACACAAACGTATTCAATAAAATGTAATTGGCTTTAAATGATCTTTAAATAACACAACGTTTCAACACAAGTTTTTATTTATTGTATACAATTCATTTACTATTAAGCTGTCTTGAGTTTGGTAATTTTTTTTTTCATTTTAACTTATGTAGAAAGATACATTTTATTTGCATGTTACTTCAATATTAATGCAACAGAAATATTGCACATAACCTAATATCAATATATAAATTCATGTTTCAGTTTTTTTTATGTGCAATTCATTTGATATTTAGGCTAGTTGGATAAATTATGTTTATCTCAAATTATGTTACACATTATACTTACATGTCATTCATTTGCCTTCGATTTCTATTTTATTTAGTCAAAAATTTTCCGTTTTATTCAATAACAGATATGAAATTCGAATATTTCACAAAAATCTATGCTACATTAGACGCATGTTTCACCTTGTTGCATTTAATTTATTGTCATCAAGCTGATTAAATTGTTTTTTTAGTATTTGCATTTGTTTTGCTTAAAACAATTTATTGGCTTCAAGTTACTTTAGCTATTCTGCGTTAGTTTGCCTATTTTATTGATTTCACTCAACACTTTTTTATGTCAAGTTTATCTAAGTTAATCATTTTATAAATTTCTTGAGCTCGTCTTAATTTTCTTCATTATCTTCAACTTTCATTTTTGGCAAATTGTTATTCAAGCTTCAACTCGATCCATTTTTTATATGATTATTCTATCAAAATTTCTTCCAAGTATGTATAAACATACAAAATCCATTTCACCATAAGCGACAGTTTTGATAAGTTATAACAATTCACATTCAAATCATATATATGAGTGAATATGCTTTTATCATATTCTGTTTAGTCCCACATTATGGGATAAGTTTTACTCCAAGCTCCCAAGCCTTGATATAAGGAGGTCATGTAATGTAAATAGTGGAATAATTTTGGAATGAACAAAAGTATCTTCTTTCTCCTCCTCTAATGGCTTTCTTATTGTATATTATTTACATGTTATCAGCACAAGATTCTATTAGAGCTATTGTTTGAAATATTCTAGATCTATATCCATGGATCTATCACGTAAGTAATTTTTATTTGAAGATATCGATTCATGGATTTATATATTTGTTATACAATTATTTTCTATTTGAGAATATTTGATCAATGGATATATGAATTTGTCATACCTTCAGTTCTTTTACATCTGACTCAAACTTCTAGATTTCTTCTCCTATATTTTTTTTGTAGATCTAGACTATATTCTATTGGATCAAACTTTTTAGATCTAATTGTTTTTGTTGATCCTAAATATGTGTAGATGTATTCTTTCATTTCTTTGTTGATCTAATTTTGAATTTTCCAAATCTAATTTGATGGAGATTCTATTGTATATGTATTATTTACATTATTGATGATGTAGAGGTAGATCTGGTTTTATACTTTCCAATATACTATTACTTTTCGTATGTAATTCTTTTGGATTGACTGAAGATAAACTATGTATTGTGGGTATAAATATGATGATGTAGCATTTAAACTCAATAGCAGTATTGATTTATCCCCGGAAGTGAAATTGAAAACTCATGATGTAAACAACTTTTTTCAAATGGAACATGAAGTTTATATGCAAATAAGAAACTTGAAGTTCATATGCAAATGAGGAACCTGAAGTTCATATGCAAATGAAGAAGTTCATATGCAAATGAAGAACCTGAAGTTCATACGCAAATGAGAAAGATGAAATAAAAGCCTGAAACATGTAATTGCATTTAATTTTTTGCTTATAGCAAATGACACGTAATAAAAAAGGATTTGAAAAAGCAATGAAGAAGAAAAAGAAAAGCTTTCATTTATTGAAGTTATTTTTGATTTAGCACCTAAAGTGAATGGAAATGTTAATGAAAGCATACACGAGAAACTTAATTTTTAGTATTTGAAATAAAAGTTGAGAACTTGTAATTCCTTTATAGTCAAAATTTTTGATGATCCATGAGTTATTGAATGCATTTGTTATTTGAGATAGAAATCTTTTATGCAACATATCTTATTTGCTAAAATAACTAATGTAAGATTTGCTTCATCATGAAGTTGCTATTATATTTGTATGAAGATTATAGATACATATATATGTATATGTTTGTGTGTGTGTGTGTGTATATATATATATCAAGAAGAGATATTTATTTTATTAAATCTAATTATTGGGAAATAAATTTCATTGTTAAGATATTCATTTTAATTTTATCATTGAGTAATAGTGGACTTAAACCTGAGATGAAATTGTGTTACTTTAAGTACAATTTCTCAGTTGATTCATATTTTTGTAATGAAATCATTTTACTATGACAGTAGTTATATCCTAGGCCATATAAATGTTAACTGCAGTTACTATTATCATAAATGCATTGGTTATTGTAAATTAAGTGTTATATGTTCATGCTTAGAACATGGATATAAGTATGGTTTTTTTAATGTATTTATTTGGAAAGTAATATATGATATAATGGAAGAAATAGGTTCAACAACAAATTGAAGTTGTATGAAGAAATTATTTTAACAAGGAGTTGTATAACTCAAAACCCAAGACCTGAAGTCTTGAATTCATATCAATATTTTTCTTAACTTGTCAAAATTTATAAGCTTCTAAACAAGAAGTTTACACATAATTAGAGAACCCAAAGTTCATAAAAATAATAATAATGAACTTGAAGTTCATGAATAAGTGGCCTGAAGGTATGTTGAAATTATGTAAAATGATAAGGTTTTACTTCCTGAAGATGTTAAAGTAAATAAATAAATAAATCATAATACTCAATAAATAGTATCCCGAGGCTTTCTTGAAGTTGTGACATGAAAAGGTTGACTTCCAGAAGAAGTTAAAATAGACACACACATAATAATAAGTGACAATAACATTATATTCAATAGAAAATCTCTAAATGGGTATCATCTAACTGACATCTTTCATGTATAATTTATATTAACTGAATATCCTGAAGATATAATATGCATATTAATCTCTTGAAGAGATGTTCTAGAGATTTATTTTTATATAGCAAATCCAACATCCTAGATGAGATGTTAGAGATTTTTTTATTTGTTGCATTGCAATTACATAAATAAAAGATATATTCCCTAAAGGAATATCATACACTCCAGAAGAAGTGATTTCTTTTCTTAAATCTAATTTTTATTCAATGCATCTAATTTTGTTACTGCATTTAAAGTTTGATATGTATTTTTGTATATTGATATGACATTTCAACAGTTTGTATATATTTATCTCTGGAGGAGATAAGTTTATCCCAGAAGCATTGATAACAAAATAACTTTAGAGGATATTTATATATTTGGAAATGGTAAGATATCTCTAGAAGAGATCCGTTTATTTGAAAATAATAAAATATCTCCAAAAGAGATTCCTACAATTAAAAGTGATAAATATTTCTAGAAAAGTTCATAAATTTCTCGTAAAGAGAAAATATGTATTATAACTCCACAAATGGTGTTTACGGAATATCCCAGAAGTGATACTAAAACTCCATCAACTTAACAACTTCAAGTTGTTCATATATTTATTTGGACCAGAAGTTCGATATGTTTTCAAACTAGAAGTTTTGAACATTATCATGTGATCCTGAGGAATTTGTATTTGACTAATACATTGAAATCAATAGTTTAATCTTTGTAATAATTTATTCTAAAATCACTAACTAAAATGAGAAAGACTATGAAAATTTATAATACGTGAACACATGTATTTATGTATTCATATCTATAAATATTTAACTAACAACCTGAAGTTTGATATAAGCTTATTTTATAGATTATGCATGAATATTATTTAGTGATTAAATTTCAATCAACAAGAATATTGAATGACCTGAAGTCATATGTGTATTCAAATAATCTGTATAATAAGAAAATTCCTCTAGTATTGGTAGATCAATGAAAGAATAAGTAATAAAAAATGAATGCATATTATCGACTAATTAAAGGGTTATCCTCCTACAACTGATATGCATATAATATATTTGCTAACAGCAATGCGATAATGGATCAAAATGAGAATTCCATGATGATGATTATTTAGTGTGACAATGTTTGTCAACGTTGAGTGGGAGGATAAAGGGATACAATTTCATTTTAAGTATCAGTGTTAAATAATTGACACACGAATTAATTATAAATAATATCCCTTGTAGACTTGCTTCAGTATATATTTGAATCACTGACGAATCAAAACACATAAATCACATTTATAAATTGGTTTAAAACTCAGTTCAAAATACTTCAAAGTAAGTAACAAGGTCCCAGATGAAGGAGGTGAGTGTTCTTGAAGAAACGCCCAAGGAGTCTCTTGAAGAGATCCATGACATGATTGTCATATAACCCTAGAAGTGGTTTAGGTACCTAAAATAAATAAATAAAGAGATCTCAATAAATTATATCTAGAACTGAAAATATATAATCATCGATGATAAATTTATAAAAAGTAAAGCGCTTATGTTAAATCATGATTGGCCATCATGAATCCTTCTCTAATTGAGAAATATGGACCTGTAGTCCGCAAAGTAGAGAATAAACCTCGAAGGTATGAATATTTGTTAAATCACATTAAATTATGAAAGAATATTAGTTCCTGAAGAACATAAACTACTTTGTTGGTTATATAGAATATAAATGCAACACCCCGTACTTTCTATTAACGTTATAATAAATCCTAGAATACTTAATTTAAAATGTGAGAATTAAGGGAAACAGGCTATGCCATTGTGTTTGTCTTGGAATTCTGGTTGAGATAGAGTCCGAGTTTGCATGAATCGGACTTCGTATGAAGAAGTTATTGCTGTTAGAAATTTCAGAAATTCGAATAAATTCAAAAAGATCGAAAGAACAAGTTCAAAATTCAAACAGAAGCCAGAAGCGAGTTGGGCGGGAAAACTCCCGCCCACACAGGTCTACCAGGGGGTCGACACTAGTGTCGACCTCCCCCCCATGAGCTCGACCTGGGGGTTGACCTTAGGGTCGACCTGGCCCCCGGCCAGATCTGAAATTTGAACGATTTCTGACTCACTGCTGAGTCACTAGGGTTTCTGGATGGGTCTGATCAAGCCTGAGTGGCTGTGATTATCCCTAGGTTCATCTGACGGCTATAATCAACCTGAAATTCTATATAAACAACTCAATGCCTAACCTAAAAACACATAGAAAAATAAACCTAGAACTGAAATGCCGTCAATGGAAGACTTGGAGTAGGTGTAACCCTTTTCAATTCAAAAGACAAGTTGAAGCTTACATCTAAAATCAAATTAAAACTTGTTTAGTTCAACGATCTTCATCAAAGGCACGCATCTCCAATTTCAGAATTCAGATTTTAGAATGCAAGAATTTCTTTTAGTTAGTAAGTTAGTTGTTACGCAGATTTAGAACATTCCTTTCGATTGAATCATGACATTTTGTGATTGGAATATAGTATGATGCTTATGTATGAGATTTGACTCTCGTTTATCTTAAAATATTGTTGAAATGGATCTTGTCTATATGTTTGTGCCGATGAACATGTTGTATATTTCATGTCTATATGCTTATGGCGATGAACATGTTGTATATCTCATATCTATATGTTTGGGTGATGCACAACATTATCTTTATTACGATTGAGTAAAGAACTTATTATGCCAACAAAATGGTAAAACATGTCATGCTGTAATTTTGGTGGTTATTTGCAAGTTTAGGATCTAAATCACATGTTTACATGTTAGATTTACATTTATGAATATTTAGAACTATGCCAAGTTGAATCTATTTATGTTGTAAAAGTGGGATTGTAGTGCTCTTATGTTGTTAACATCATGCTAAATTGTGATAAGGAAATGATTATGATAGCTTTCTTATGTTTTGACATACATAAGATTATATGCCAAGTTGTAGGTTGAAACTGTGATTATATGTTAAACTTTCATGCTAGACCTTTGTCGAGTTTACATGACCATTAGATTCAACTTAGTCACAAGTTCACCTTTACCCAAGTGATTAAAGTTAAGTGACATACATCTATGCCAAGTCACATGTGAAAAGTTAAATGTATGCTGTTTTATGATCATTTCATGTTCTTTGTCTATTACCTCTTTCTGTTTATGGGTTTGGGCTAACTTGCTAGCTCAACATTTTATGTGATTTACGCATACGTTCTACGGGGTAGCGATGGGAAATATGAAAATTTATGGCATAGATTTGTTTATTTAATTGTATATTTGATATACCATTTATGTTGAGCATAATCAAAGGATAATTATGCCGTGATTAAATTAAATTCACATAAAGGAAATTTGACATATATATAAAAATATGAATTTAGAAAAGACGAATATGCCTAACCCGAGGTTAGACTGAGTTGTGGTGTAAATCTGCCCGGAACCGACTGGCATATCCAGTGACCACAACAAGACCTGTCTAATGTGGGTGGTTAGTGCACCGAGCCCAAAAACAACCCGAGGTTAGACTGAGTTGTGGTGTAAAGCTTCCCGGAACCGACCGGCATGTCCAATGACCACAACAAGACTTGTCCAATGTGAGTGGTTAGTGCTTTAATAAATTAAAGCTAAGTCAGGACTGGTAGTGTTAAGTAAATTAGGAAAACACTTAACCGATTCAACATGTTAATTAAAAACGAATGGGCTGGGTTAGGTAAACTTGGACACTTAACCAAATAAACATGTTGATTAGAAAACCCTAGTAACGGGGACCCATTTCAGCAGTAACCCACATAGATGTATCATGGTACACTGAACTAGGCACGGTCGGGCATGATTACTGGGCGGAACTATAAGCTGTTAAAACGTCAGCTGTTGGTGGGCCAGTGTAGGTTCCGATGGAGTATGGGCGTGCACGTACTCCAGAGTGGAAAAATCAGGCACTAGGCATCAGTAGTGTACACTGTGCATCTTGAATCGTGTCGGGTTGCCACCAGAGGGACTGATAAACACCATGGTGGGACCAGCACAGGTGACTACAATCAAGCGGGGCCGAATGACACATGACATGAATACATAAGAGTAGGAGCCGATCAGTTAAGGGATCGTTTGTTGTAAACACGTGGGCTGGTTGAACCAATGGTTAAGTAGGTGCAGAGACTATAATAATGGGTGCGATCACACGTCCCTCCTATCTTATATTATGGTACTGTCCTATGTTATGTTATCACAGTCATGACCCCCTTTTCTTGTTTAATACTAGTAACCACTGAACTCACCGGACTTATTGTCTAACCCGTTTTCTTTCGTCTTCTTTTCTTCCGTTCCCCCCTCAGGTCCACAGGGAGGAAATACTCTAGCTTAATCAGACTGTTTACAAGCTTCAAGAAAGTAGATGTATGACTTGGACTCTCTTGCATTGGCTATGGCATTGGATATGATCCTTGGGGATTTATGCATTTTTACTTTTTGGTTTATGCTTCTTTATTGAATAATCAAGACATAAATTATGGTGTAATGTTTTGAAGTTGTTTTGAGACAATTTGATGTAATGCTTTTGTGTTGAAATACGTATGAAATAAATATTTGGATTTCCCTACTTAAATATATCAGTCTTGTAAATTTTTCTGTGTCTTGTACCTATATCTCTCCACCAAATTTAAGGCATTCCCTTTGTGAGTGACCTTAATGGAGGTGGGGTGTTTCACTTGGTATCAAAGCAAAGGTTTACCGTATTAGATAAGAATTTTTGAAAAACTATCTTTCAAAAAGAAATTTAAAGAAGCAATTTACAAGGAAAAATGTTGTTTTTAATTTAGAAAGGGATAATCCCCAAAGCCATATGCACTATCTTTCTATCCTTCATTTTGAATCTTTTCTTTTTTGTTTCAGCATGCCTGGGAATCTTAACCTTCTAGAGGGTGTGCCAATACCTGGCTGGTTCAGGAGGTACTTAGAGGCTAGGGCCAACGACGCAGGCCCAGCAGATATCCCTCCTCCAGCTGCAGCGGTTCCTCCTTCTCCTCCTCATGCAAATGCTTTCTCAACGATCTGTACAAATTTTAGGGCCATGGGTGGAAAGGATTTCAAGGGGACTGAATCATTCGTGGAAGCAAGGAACTGGCTCAAAGAAATTGAGGATCTGTTCGTCATCTTCGAGGTGGATGATAGACAAAAGATATAGTTGGCAATGTGGTTTCTCAAAGACGAAGCTTCCTATTGGTGGTAAGTCACTAACGCTGAGAGGCCGGTTCAAACATGGACGGATTTCAGAATAAGGTTTGAGATGAAATTTATCTCACAAGATGAACGAAGTTTACAGCTGGAAAAGTTCTTATCTCTTAAGCAAGGAAGTATGACGGTCAAGGAGTACGTCAATCAATTCAATCAGCTGGCCCGGTTTGGACTGGACTTAGTGAATACTCCTCATAAGAAGGCTCTCCATTTTGTCAAGGGATTGAATGAGTGTAACACCCCACCTCCGCTAGGGTCACTCACAAAGGGAATGCACTATGTTTGGTGAAGCATTATCGAGGTAAACATGCACAGAAATATTACAAGACAGAACATATATAAAACAGCGGAAGTAAAACAAATTTCATTACCTTATAAAATAAGGTCTAAAGCCTTTCACATTAGAATACATCAAAACCTGTCTTGCAATAGTAAAGAAGCATAAACCATTTCATAAATTATTCCCCAAGTAAAACAGTAAGGTAGTCATAGCCAAGAAAAGTCCAAGCCATGCATGATGATCTTCAAGCAGAGGAAGTCCGAACTAGATAACAGTGTTTCCTCCCTGAAACCTGGGGGGGGGAACGGAAGGGCGAAACAAAACGGGGTCAGTCATAAAGACTGGTAAGTCCTATCTACTTCCAGTATAAAACAGGTAAAGGTAACATGACATGCATAAACTGAAAGTAAACATAAGGATGACGACAAGATAGATAAACTAAACCAGGGTAACAGGCTGAACTACTGTAGCAAGGTAAACTAAGATATCATGATAAACTACGGTGTCATGATAAATCAAGGTATCACATCTTCAGGTTTATATCAAGTATACTATCCCAAGGTATCTATCCTGTATAACATCCCACGGTATCTATCATGTATATTTCTCATGGTTCTAACATGTATATTTGCTCTGCACCTCTTGTACTAGTATCCCAACCCGCGTCATGTGTTAACTATGAATGTCCCTTGCCCAATGTCATGTAATGGTCCATGTCAACCTAATATATAGCATCTGTAGGTTTTCCCAACGCGTATGTTTCTTTCCATGTATAAGTTCAGTCCCTTGCCGTAGGCCATACGGGCTTTCTCATGTAAATGTTTTATCCTTGAGGTTATTTTGGACTGCTACCCTTGATCAAGTTATGTTTTCTTACCATGAACTATCGCGTGTTCACTTAGGATTTATGTCACCTAGGACCACTAGGGATTATACTACCTAATGAACGTTTCCGTGTCTCGGTTTGGGTTCAGCCACCTAGGGCCACTTGGGATTATGCCACCCGTCAACCGCGCCCTTTATCCCACGTATGTATCGTGAATCGTTTTCCATGTCTAGACGCACATGTATCCCAATGTGCCATCCGAGTTCCGTGCCAGGGAAAATCGAGATATACGGAACTTGGTCGGGAGCTTTAAGTCGTCTGCTGATGCAGATATCAAGGTCTGTTTTTGTACCCGTGGCTATGGTCCTACGTGACCCCTCCCTCAACTACTGAAAGGCAATACAAGAAAAATCATGTATGAGAACTACATCCCGGCCCCACTATAGCCCCACTTTCCTATGGGCCAACCTCACCCATGACTCGATAGCAAGTACATGGTCTGTTGGGAGTTCTCTGCCTTTCCGTACGTACACGATTGACTAAAGATGGTAGGTAGTCGACGACGTGCTATCCAGGGCAAAACAAGTATCTTCGACTCCACGCTAATCCATCCCAGTCTTTAGGTCGCTCGCATAGCAACCAAGGCATACTCTTGGCTCTTCTTTCGCAGACCTTAACCTCTGTGAGACCGGGTTTCATGGACCACCTGCCACCTCACAGAGGGATACCAAGAGTACCCTCACGTCCCCCGAAGCTACCGCTTCGTCACCCAGTTTGTTGGAGCCCTTATCCTAGTCAGATAACTTGCTCCTCCTCGTATACTAAGCGATGACCTACCGTATCAGGTTACTCATCTATTTATGAACTAGTCCCATGTCCTTGGCTAAGAATTATTACTTAGTTATACTTAACTAAGGTTTACCACTTAGCTTCTTTTCTCCGTTACCCTTGATTAACCACAATTTTCTACCTAGTTCCTCTCACTAGGGTTTTGTCTATGGGGATAAGTGTTGTTATTCAGGTTCATGACTTAGCCCGTCTACGAATCATGTCAAGATTGGCTAAGTATTCAAGTTCAAGGTTTAGCCCTACAAGTTGGTTAAGTGTACTAAGAAGCTCATGACTTAACCCTACCAAGTCAAATTGGTTAAGTATTCATTTGTCTTAACCCTACAAATTATCATGTTAGATTGATTAAGCATAGATTATCTTAATCCCATCAGATTATCGAGTCGGATTGGTTAAGTATAGGTTAACTTAACCCCATCCACTAATCATATTACCATGGTTAAGCCTAATTTAAAAGGTCTTGTGACTTAACCCTACCAGGTCCACATATTAGATTGGTTAAGTGTAGGTTACTTAACCTCATCAAATCATCATATATAATTGGTTAAGTATAAGTTACTTAACCCCATTAAATTATCATGTTAAGTTGGTTAAGTATTGGTTACTTAACCTCATTGAATTACCAAGTTTAGATTGGTTAAGTGTTTAACTTAACCCCATCGAATTACCGTGTTTAGATTAGTTAAGTATAAGTTACTTATCCCCATCCAATTGCCGTGTTTAGATTAGTTAAGTCTAAATTACTTAACCCCATCTAATTACCAAGTCGGATTAGTTAAGTGTAAATTTGTGAAAACCCCAAACTTCCACAAGTGAAAGCAGGAGAAATCATTTTTGGAATACAACATAAATACAATAAAACAGAACACAGATACAATATAGCAAAGGAGATTCATAGAGTAATAACATTATAGCAGCGGAAAAATATAATGTCATCAATCACAGAAAATCCACAGTCACAGAATCTAAGCTATTACAACAAGTTTGCAGAAAAGAAATAAGTTTGATGTATAAAAAGAAAAGAAAAGATGCCAATAGAAACAAAAAGTCTTCAAGCTCCAAGTCATCACCTCTTCTCCCAAGCAGAATCCAAGAGAGAGAAAATAAGCAGCTTCAAAGAAAAGCTCCAAGCAAAGAAAAAACCTGTCTACTTGGCTGCCCGTGTAGAAGAGAGGGCACCCAAGTTTGCAAAAAGGTGAAACAAACTATGGGTCAGTCGTGGGACTGGTGTGAGAATTCTTAAATAACTTATACTAATAAGGCAAATCCAAAGACCACGCCGCTAACGCGGAACGGGTTGTACCAATGGATTGTCGTGCATAACTATAGTGTCAATACAGATAAGTAAAACGTAACAAAACGCAATGTCTTTTGAAAAATGGAACCACCATAAGACTCAGGTCCCATCACACAATGCAACGCACACCAAGAGGATAGAGTTTTACCTTATGGTGGTTAAACATGCTAAATACGCCAAATACGTAACTAATACTATTATTAGGGTGTATATGTTTTAAAACAATTCAAATTATAAGTATCAATCCTAGGAAGCATAGGTACCATATATTATGCCTCCAATACTAGTAATACAATCAAATCCGTCGGGGTCGTATTGGAAATTTGGGTTTCCATCATGAGTCCAGGCTAGGGAGGACTCCTTACCGATTCGAGACGCTCTAGTTAACGTCTCAGGATTACCCGCAGTTAACCCTTGGATCCTGCAGGGCCGGTCCTCACATACAGCTTAGAGGATTGGCAATTCCTAAGCACACGTTCCCCGGTCCTATAGGACCTATCCGAGGCGCCTCATTTCATCATCCTCCAAAAGTAAAATGACTACTAACTAGAAAGAAACGTGCTACTTTCCCTACGTTCCCTTCCCCCTTTTTAGACTCTACCGGTTTGTGAGGCTCGTGAAGTCATGTTCTTCATACCACAAGGTTCTGCTTTTCAACAAGTAACCCTGATCATTGCATCTTAGTATGCCACACCGTCACTCCATACCGTACTATTGATCTTCCGTCACTATATAAACGGGTGTTAAGTAGAGAATAAATTCTCTACCACCAATCGTTTATATATTAACTGAATATCAACAACATAATATTTTGTGGGGTACGATGTCAGACACACTATCCATTTATACCCATGCTCTAGGTCTGAACTAGGGTCAAACCCGTGAAATCAACACGTACGTTTGGGCAATTATCCCGACCCTTGAATTGGGATCAAACCAATTCAGAGTCTTGATCGTTGTCCATTCGAGGGGAGATTAACGGTCTTCATACGCCGTCTTCATACTTGAATTCTTGAAATCGTACGATCATTTGGAATGGGATTAACCCGGACTTCCCAAATAATCTCGCATTCATATATTTTGAGAAAAACATATTTCATATCGTTATTTTATTTTATAACGATTAATTCTTGCCTTAATTATTTAATATAATTAATTCCTTATTTAACGACGCTTCAGGTCGAGGGCAACCTTGGCGCTGTTTTCAAACAATTTTGTTTTTCACTTTCCTCAAAATCTAACCGTTGGATTTTAGCGTAGCATATATCGTTGGAAAGATTTTTCCACGACGGTCCTAACGGTTTCAGTTTTGGGAAAATCCGACGGTCGGATCTTCCGGTATAATCGTTTAAAAGTTCGATTTCAAAACGCGAACTACTGCGCTCGATTCGTTATATTTTAATTATATATATATGTAAATATATATAAATAATTCGTTTAACTTATCGTCCTTACATACAGCTTACATTTCTCTTATCTCCCACTTTTCTACTTACATGATAATGTAGTTTAGGATTAGACGATAATTCTTCTTTTATTTCATTATTGCTTATTTTTATATTTTATAATTTACATTTGAAAAATGTAAATTATAACATACCATTCCATTCATCTCTTTATATATTTCTTCATGAACAATTTCATTATGAATAATGAACACTTTCTTGTGGAGTAAATTCCCTTTTATTATGCATAAAAAAAAAAAAAAAAAAAATGAATATGTTCTTACAATGCAAATTCTCATTTTATTTTACATTATAAATAATGTATAAACTTCCTACGGTCAAGTTCTTTAAATCTTAACGTTATAAAATAGTGTAACTATCATACGGTGAAATTTTCCTTTTATTTAACATTATGAATGATGTTAAATTTACATACACTTCCTTTTCCTTTTTATAACATTGAAAATATATTATTAGAAAATATAGATTTCCCAATATCATTAGAAAATATAGATTTCCCAATATTATTCCTTTATCTTTTACATTAAAAAATAATGTTAATTCTTTTCATACAGTTTCATTTCTTTTGCTTAACATTAAAAATAATGTTAATCCTTGCATATAGTTTCATTTCTCTTATTTAACATAAAACAAATGTTAATTCTTCCTACGGGGTGAATTCTCTTTTTATTTACATTATAAATAATGCTTATTATCTTACAATGCAAATTCTTTTTTAATAAACATTATAAATAATGTATATTTACATGACATGCATTTTCTATATTGTTGACATGACAAAATATTATTTTTCATACAATGCATGTCTTATTTTAACATAACAAAAATATTCTTTTACCTACAATGCATTTATTATTTTCTAACGTAACAAAATAATAGTTTCATACAATGCATTTCTATTTCTCTAACATGACAAAATAATATTTTATGCAATGCATTTCTATTTCTCTAACATGACAAAATAATATATCCATACAATGCATTTCTATTTCTCTAACATGACAAAATAATATATTCATACAATGCATTATCTATTTCTCTAACATGACAAAATAATATATTCATACAATGCATTATCTATTTTTCTAACTTGACAAAAATAATATGCATACAATGTATTTTCTATTTTGACAAAAATAATATGCTATACATACAATGTATTTTCTATTTTTCTAACTTGACAAAAATAATATGCAATACATGTATTTTCTATTTTTCTAACTTGACAAAAATAATATGCAATACAATGTATTTTCTATTTTTCTAACTTGACAGAATAATATTTTCATACAATGCACTTCTATATAACGTTCTAACTTGTCAAAATATTATTTGCATACAATGTATTTTCTATTTTTCTAACTTGACAAAAATAGCATGCTATGCATACAATGCATTATTTTTTTATTTTTCTAACTTGACAAAAATAGCATGCAATACATACAATGTACTATATTTTTCTATTTTTCTAACTTGACAAAAATAGCATGCAATACATACAATGTACTATATTTTCTCTATTTTGACAAAAATAATATGCTATGCATACAATGCATTTTTCTTCTATTTGACAAAAATAATATGCTATGCATACAATGGACTTTTTACTATTTTGACAAAAATAATATGCTATGCATACAAAGGACTTTTTTTCTATTTTGACAAAAATAATATGCTATGCATACAATGCATTTTTTCTATTTTGACAAAAATAATATGCTATGCATACAATGGACTTTTTTACTATTTGATAACATGACAAATATGCTATTTTTATATAGTGTCATCTTCTATTTTATATAATGGACAAAATATAGTTCATTAACATACTATGCTATTTTTATTTTTAATAGTGAACAAAATATAGTTCATTAACATACGATGCTTTCTTCTTTTGATAATGAACAAAATATTATTCATTAACATACGGTGCTTTTCTTATTTTGATAATGAACAAAATATATTCATTCAACATACGGTGCTTGCTTATTGTTACTAATGAACAAAATATATTCGTTACATATAGCGACTAACTCTATTTTTATTAACGAGCAAAAAATGGTTCGTTTCACATAGCGACAAATTTTATTTTGAATAATGACACAAAATATAATTCTTTACCATAGCGACAAATTCTATTTTGTTAATGACACAAAATATAATTCTTTAACATATAGTGCTTTCTTATTTAAAAATGAACAAAATATAACCATTCACATATAACGACCAATTCTATTTTATAAATACACAAATTTGTTCATTCAACATACGGTGCTTGTATTCTATTATAACACAAATTTGTTCATTCAACATACGGTGCTAATTTTCTTATTTTGATATTGACAAAAGTGTCAATTTACATACGGTGTTCATTTTCTTATTTTGATATTGACAAAAGTGTCACTTTACATACGGTGTTCATTTTCTTATTTTGATATTGACAAAAGTGTCAAAGTACATACGGTGTTCATTTTCTTATTTTGATATTGACAAAAGTGTCAATTTACATACGGTGTTCATTTTCTTATTTTGATATTGACAAAAGTGTCAATTTACATACGGTGTTCATTTTCTTATTTTGATATTGACAAAAGTGTCAATTTACATACGGTGTTCATTTTCTTATTTTGATATTGACAAAAGTGTCAAAGTACATACGGTGTTCATTTTCTTATTTTGATATTGACAAAAGTGTCAATTTACATACGGTGTTCATTTTCTTATTTTGATATTGACAAAAGTGTCAATTTACATACGGTGTTCATTTTCTTATTTTGATATTGACAAAAGTGTCAATTTACATACGGTGTTCATTTTCTTATTTTGATATTGACAAAAGTGTCAATTTTATCCTACGATGAACATTTCCAACATTTTCTATTTTTAATATATAAAAATGTTGATATAACATACAATGAACAATTTTGATATATTAAATTTTAACATATAAACATGTCACACAACATACATGAACGATTTTAATTTATTTAATTTTGACATATCAACATGTCACACAACATACATGAACGATTTTAATTTTGACATATCAACATGTCACACAACATACATGAACGATTTTAATTTTGAATTTTTATATTGTAACATCTCAACATACAGTGGGTATTGACATAGCATACGCATACAGATTAAGTCATAGCAGATTCACATACAGTTTATATCATAGCAGATTCACATACATATATGATTATGAATGCGAACATCCATAATTAAAACATAATTACTTAAATAAAATAAATAGGATTCTCACCTCAATTAGATTAGAGTTTGTTCCCAATTGCTCTGTATTAAAGTTGTATTCGAAGTCACGATTCCATCGGATCTGAAATTTTCAGAATCGGTGTTTATATGAAAAAGTTATTGATGTTTTAAATCAAACAGACTTTTAACAACTGTTTCTGCCACGCTTAAAAGCGTTACAAAATCTGAAGCATACCTCAATTTCAGAATTTGTTCAAAACTTCAAATCGCGATAACTTTTGATTTACTGAACGGTTTTGGGTGCCGTTTTTTGGAGAATGACCGCCTTGGAGAGATCTTTGCACGGCCAGAAGGGGGTGGAGTTCGGTCGAGCGTGGTGGGCCCGGCGTGGCTGCGACGGCGGCGCCTTCTCGGGCTCGGGGCGGGCGGCACAGGCGACGGAAAGGGACGGGACTTGTCGGAGATCGAAGAGCTCGGCGAGAGCTTCGAAACGTGTACTCACACGCAAATTTTCGTTGAGAAATGAAGGAGTTATGAGGGTTTGAAGTTTTCAGCCATGATGGGTTTGTGCGGCTCAGCAAAGAGGAAGAAGATGGACGTGAATAGTGTTTTTATATTAAAATATTAGGTTAAACTAATCATTATTTAATTGGCCTGCTTAAGCCCGTTTTGGTCCGAACTCCGATTCAAGCCTGCTTACTGTCGTTCATACCATTTAGCCCCCGTTCCGAACTCATCTGGATATGTTTCATCAGCCCACGAGATCGTCTTGGCCTTCGTTTTTCAGTTTTAAATATAAATCATTATTTTAAATTCAAACGTACGTAGAAATTCACCCAGGTCTCAAATTAACTTCAAAAATTCTCGAAAAATATACTTAGCTATGTTTTGATGCTGTGGACCTATGAAAATTAATTTCGTTCAATTCTGAGCCCGTTTGAATTTTTAATGAATTTTTAAAGTCAAAAATTTGCCCGTTTATGCTGAAAAATCAATTATAATTATATATTAATTCTAAAAATTACCAAAAAATCATTTTAAGCTTTGTTTTGATGATACGAGTCCAACAAAATTTATTTCGTTCGATTCTGAGACTTTTTGAAAAATGGCTATTTTCAAGGCGAATATTTTTAATATTAAAAATACATTTTTAAACAAATATCTTCTGAAACTCGAAACATATAAGTGTTTACTGTTTTTCAATGCAGAAACGTCATTCTGAAACCAATGGAAGTGGTTTCGAGTTCAAATTCCTACATATGTGAAAAGTAGCATTTTTGTCCTATGCAAATTACCCACCGACCTTTCTAAAAATTGAATTAGCCATAACTTTTGATTTCCGCTATGAAATTTCGATTTTTCGGATTCGTTGGAAAGATATTTTTAAATAGATTCTAATATTTTTGGTTTTACTAAAATCCGTTAAATTTTGCATCCTATATGGTTAGTCAAAGTTCAAGTTTGACTTTTCAAACTACCGCGCCATTTCTAGCTCTTTTTATATTTAAAATTAATTTATTCATTCTAACTTCGATTTGAACCAAATTCGTGATCCTTATTATTTAAAATAGATTATTTTAAATATCAAAACTCATTTAAGATCACTTAAAATAAATTTAACTTGGCCCTAAAATCCTGGGTCGTTACAATCTCCCCCACTTAAGAACTTTTCGTCCCCGAAAAGGAAAAAGAAAATAAAAGAGGAGAAGAGGAAGAATAAACACAGAGAATGTTGAAACGTTTTAACAGAAATAGTACCGCCTATAACATCAGGCCTTCCACCGAAGAAGTTGGTCCTTTCGCTCCTTTATACACATGGGCCACTTGAGCATCGCCACTTCTCTTAGTCTTCTTCGAACGTATGATCAAGGAAAGAGTCAAAACAACAGAAAAGGTGATTCTAAAAGATCGAAGGATGAATGAAAAGATGACGATAAAGTGACTGGCTATTATGTATCTCATGAACTGTTCGCCATAGAATATAGTGATTCTATGTAAACGAATTATTATAGATATGTTGTACTCCGCTTTGTAAACCAAAGCTCTGATACCAACTGTGAAAACCCCAAACTTCCACAAGTGAAAGCAGGAGAAATCATTTTTGGAATACAACATAAATACAATAAAACAGAACACAGATACAATATAGCAAAGGAGATTCATAGAGTAATAACATTATAGCAGCGGAAAAATATAATGTCATCAATCACAGAAAATCCACAGTCACAGAATCTAAGCTATTACAACAAGTTTGCAGAAAAGAAATAAGTTTGATGTATAAAAAGAAAAGAAAAGATGCCAATAGAAACAAAAAGTCTTCAAGCTCCAAGTCATCACCTCTTCTCCCAAGCAGAATCCAAGAGAGAGAAAATAAGCAGCTTCAAAGAAAAGCTCCAAGCAAAGAAAAAACCTGTCTACTTGGCTGCCCGTGTAGAAGAGAGGGCACCCAAGTTTGCAAAAAGGTGAAACAAACTATGGGTCAGTCGTGGGACTGGTGTGAGAATTCTTAAATAACTTATACTAATAAGGCAAATCCAAAGACCACGCCGCTAACGCGGAACGGGTTGTACCAATGGATTGTCGTGCATAACTATAGTGTCAATACAGATAAGTAAAACGTAACAAAACGCAATGTCTTCTGAAAAATGGAACCACCATAAGACTCAGGTCCCATCACACAATGCAACGCACACCAAGAGGATAGAGTTTTACCTTATGGTGGTTAAACATGCTAAATACGCCAAATACGTAACTAATACTATTATTAGGGTGTATATGTTTTAAAACAATTCAAATTATAAGTATCAATCCTAGGAAGCATAGGTACCATATATTATGCCTCCAATACTAGTAATACAATCAAATCCGTCGGGGTCGTATTGGAAATTTGGGTTTCCATCATGAGTCCAGGCTAGGGAGGACTCCTTACCGATTCGAGACGCTCTAGTTAACGTCTCAGGATTACCCGCAGTTAACCCTTGGATCCTGCAGGGCCGGTCCTCACATACAGCTTAGAGGATTGGCAATTCCTAAGCACACGTTCCCCGGTCCTATAGGACCTATCCGAGGCGCCTCATTTCATCATCCTCCAAAAGTAAAATGACTACTAACTAGAAAGAAACGTGCTACTTTCCCTGCGTTCCCTTCCCCCTTTTTAGACTCTACCGGTTTGTGAGGCTCGTGAAGTCATGTTCTTCATACCACAAGGTTCTGCTTTTCAACAAGTAACCCTGATCATTGCATCTTAGTATGCCACACCGTCACTCCATACCGTACTATTGATCTTCCGTCACTATATAAACGGGTGTTAAGTAGAGAATAAATTCTCTACCACCAATCGTTTATATATTAACTGAATATCAACAACATAATATTTTGTGGGGTACGATGTCAGACACACTATCCATTTATACCCATGCTCTAGGTCTGAACTAGGGTCAAACCCGTGAAATCAACACGTACGTTTGGGCAATTATCCCGACCCTTGAATTGGGATCAAACCAATTCAGAGTCTTGATCGTTGTCCATTCGAGGGGAGATTAACGGTCTTCATACGCCGTCTTCATACTTGAATTCTTGAAATCGTACGATCATTTGGAATGGGATTAACCCGGACTTCCCAAATAATCTCGCATTCATATATTTTGAGAAAAACATATTTCATATCGTTATTTTATTTTATAACGATTAATTCTTGCCTTAATTATTTAATATAATTAATTCCTTATTTAACGACGCTTCAGGTCGAGGGCAACCTTGGCGCTGTTTTCAAACAATTTTGTTTTTCACTTTCCTCAAAATCTAACCGTTGGATTTTAGCGTAGCATATATCGTTGGAAAGATTTTTCCACGACGGTCCTAACGGTTTCAGTTTTGGGAAAATCCGACGGTCGGATCTTCCGGTATAATCGTTTAAAAGTTCGATTTCAAAACGCGAACTACTGCGCTCGATTCGTTATATTTTAATTATATATATATGTAAATATATATAAATAATTCGTTTAACTTATCGTCCTTACATACAGCTTACATTTCTCTTATCTCCCACTTTTCTACTTACATGATAATGTAGTTTAGGATTAGACGATAATTCTTCTTTTATTTCATTATTGCTTATTTTTATATTTTATAATTTACATTTGAAAAATGTAAATTATAACATACCATTCCATTCATCTCTTTATATATTTCTTCATGAACAATTTCATTATGAATAATGAACACTTTCTTGTGGAGTAAATTCCCTTTTATTATGCATAAAAAAAAAAAAAAAAAAATGAATATGTTCTTACAATGCAAATTCTCTTTTTATTTTACATTATAAATAATGTATAAACTTCCTACGGTCAAGTTCTTTAAATCTTAACGTTATAAAATAGTGTAACTATCATACGGTGAAATTTTCCTTTTATTTAACATTATGAATGATGTTAAATTTACATACACTTCCTTTTCCTTTTTATAACATTGAAAATATATTATTAGAAAATATAGATTTCCCAATATCATTAGAAAATATAGATTTCCCAATATTATTCCTTTATCTTTTACATTAAAAAATAATGTTAATTCTTTTCATACAGTTTCATTTCTTTTGCTTAACATTAAAAATAATGTTAATCCTTGCATATAGTTTCATTTCTCTTATTTAACATAAAACAAATGTTAATTCTTCCTACGGGGTGAATTCTCTTTTTATTTACATTATAAATAATGCTTATTATCTTACAATGCAAATTCTTTTTTAATAAACATTATAAATAATGTATATTTACATGACATGCATTTTCTATATTGTTGACATGACAAAATATTATTTTTCATACAATGCATGTCTTATTTTAACATAACAAAAATATTCTTTTACCTACAATGCATTTATTATTTTCTAACGTAACAAAATAATAGTTTCATACAATGCATTTCTATTTCTCTAACATGACAAAATAATATTTTATGCAATGCATTTCTATTTCTCTAACATGACAAAATAATATATCCATACAATGCATTTCTATTTCTCTAACATGACAAAATAATATATTCATACAATGCATTATCTATTTCTCTAACATGACAAAATAATATATTCATACAATGCATTATCTATTTTTCTAACTTGACAAAAATAATATGCATACAATGTATTTTCTATTTTGACAAAAATAATATGCTATACATACAATGTATTTTCTATTTTTCTAACTTGACAAAAATAATATGCAATACATGTATTTTCTATTTTTCTAACTTGACAAAAATAATATGCAATACAATGTATTTTCTATTTTTCTAACTTGACAGAATAATATTTTCATACAATGCACTTCTATATAACGTTCTAACTTGTCAAAATATTATTTGCATACAATGTATTTTCTATTTTTCTAACTTGACAAAAATAGCATGCTATGCATACAATGCATTATTTTTTTATTTTTCTAACTTGACAAAAATAGCATGCAATACATACAATGTACTATATTTTTCTATTTTTCTAACTTGACAAAAATAGCATGCAATACATACAATGTACTATATTTTCTCTATTTTGACAAAAATAATATGCTATGCATACAATGCATTTTTCTTCTATTTGACAAAAATAATATGCTATGCATACAATGGACTTTTTACTATTTTGACAAAAATAATATGCTATGCATACAAAGGACTTTTTTTCTATTTTGACAAAAATAATATGCTATGCATACAATGCATTTTTTCTATTTTGACAAAAATAATATGCTATGCATACAATGGACTTTTTTACTATTTGATAACATGACAAATATGCTATTTTTATATAGTGTCATCTTCTATTTTATATAATGGACAAAATATAGTTCATTAACATACTATGCTATTTTTATTTTTAATAGTGAACAAAATATAGTTCATTAACATACGATGCTTTCTTCTTTTGATAATGAACAAAATATTATTCATTAACATACGGTGCTTTTCTTATTTTGATAATGAACAAAATATATTCATTCAACATACGGTGCTTGCTTATTGTTACTAATGAACAAAATATATTCGTTACATATAGCGACTAACTCTATTTTTATTAACGAGCAAAAAATGGTTCGTTTCACATAGCGACAAATTTTATTTTGAATAATGACACAAAATATAATTCTTTACCATAGCGACAAATTCTATTTTGTTAATGACACAAAATATAATTCTTTAACATATAGTGCTTTCTTATTTAAAAATGAACAAAATATAACCATTCACATATAACGACCAATTCTATTTTATAAATACACAAATTTGTTCATTCAACATACGGTGCTTGTATTCTATTATAACACAAATTTGTTCATTCAACATACGGTGCTAATTTTCTTATTTTGATATTGACAAAAGTGTCAATTTACATACGGTGTTCATTTTCTTATTTTGATATTGACAAAAGTGTCACTTTACATACGGTGTTCATTTTCTTATTTTGATATTGACAAAAGTGTCAAAGTACATACGGTGTTCATTTTCTTATTTTGATATTGACAAAAGTGTCAATTTACATACGGTGTTCATTTTCTTATTTTGATATTGACAAAAGTGTCAATTTACATACGGTGTTCATTTTCTTATTTTGATATTGACAAAAGTGTCAATTTACATACGGTGTTCATTTTCTTATTTTGATATTGACAAAAGTGTCAAAGTACATACGGTGTTCATTTTCTTATTTTGATATTGACAAAAGTGTCAATTTACATACGGTGTTCATTTTCTTATTTTGATATTGACAAAAGTGTCAATTTACATACGGTGTTCATTTTCTTATTTTGATATTGACAAAAGTGTCAATTTACATACGGTGTTCATTTTCTTATTTTGATATTGACAAAAGTGTCAATTTTATCCTACGATGAACATTTCCAACATTTTCTATTTTTAATATATAAAAATGTTGATATAACATACAATGAACAATTTTGATATATTAAATTTTAACATATAAACATGTCACACAACATACATGAACGATTTTAATTTATTTAATTTTGACATATCAACATGTCACACAACATACATGAACGATTTTAATTTTGACATATCAACATGTCACACAACATACATGAACGATTTTAATTTTGAATTTTTATATTGTAACATCTCAACATACAGTGGGTATTGACATAGCATACGCATACAGATTAAGTCATAGCAGATTCACATACAGTTTATATCATAGCAGATTCACATACATATATGATTATGAATGCGAACATCCATAATTAAAACATAATTACTTAAATAAAATAAATAGGATTCTCACCTCAATTAGATTAGAGTTTGTTCCCAATTGCTCTGTATTAAAGTTGTATTCGAAGTCACGATTCCATCGGATCTGAAATTTTCAGAATCGGTGTTTATATGAAAAAGTTATTGATGTTTTAAATCAAACAGACTTTTAACAACTGTTTCTGCCACGCTTAAAAGCGTTACAAAATCTGAAGCATACCTCAATTTCAGAATTTGTTCAAAACTTCAAATCGCGATAACTTTTGATTTACTGAACGGTTTTGGGTGCCGTTTTTTGGAGAATGACCGCCTTGGAGAGATCTTTGCACGGCCAGAAGGGGGTGGAGTTCGGTCGAGCGTGGTGGGCCCGGCGTGGCTGCGACGGCGGCGCCTTCTCGGGCTCGGGGCGGGCGGCACAGGCGACGGAAAGGGACGGGACTTGTCGGAGATCGAAGAGCTCGGCGAGAGCTTCGAAACGTGTACTCACACGCAAATTTTCGTTGAGAAATGAAGGAGTTATGAGGGTTTGAAGTTTTCAGCCATGATGGGTTTGTGCGGCTCAGCAAAGAGGAAGAAGATGGACGTGAATAGTGTTTTTATATTAAAATATTAGGTTAAACTAATCATTATTTAATTGGCCCGCTTAAGCCCGTTTTGGTCCGAACTCCGATTCAAGCCTGCTTACTGTCGTTCATACCATTTAGCCCCCGTTCCGAACTCATCTGGATATGTTTCATCAGCCCACGAGATCGTCTTGGCCTTCGTTTTTCAGTTTTAAATATAAATCATTATTTTAAATTCAAACGTACGTAGAAATTCACCCAGGTCTCAAATTAACTTCAAAAATTCTCGAAAAATATACTTAGCTATGTTTTGATGCTGTGGACCTATGAAAATTAATTTCGTTCAATTCTGAGCCCGTTTGAATTTTTAATGAATTTTTAAAGTCAAAAATTTGCCCGTTTATGCTGAAAAATCAATTATAATTATATATTAATTCTAAAAATTACCAAAAAATCATTTTAAGCTTTGTTTTGATGATACGAGTCCAACAAAATTTATTTCGTTCGATTCTGAGACTTTTTGAAAAATGGCTATTTTCAAGGCGAATATTTTTAATATTAAAAATACATTTTTAAACAAATATCTTCTGAAACTCGAAACATATAAGTGTTTACTGTTTTTCAATGCAGAAACGTCATTCTGAAACCAATGGAAGTGGTTTCGAGTTCAAATTCCTACATATGTGAAAAGTAGCATTTTTGTCCTATGCAAATTACCCACCGACCTTTCTAAAAATTGAATTAGCCATAACTTTTGATTTCCGCTATGAAATTTCGATTTTTCGGATTCGTTGGAAAGATATTTTTAAATAGATTCTAATATTTTTGGTTTTACTAAAATCCGTTAAATTTTGCATCCTATATGGTTAGTCAAAGTTCAAGTTTGACTTTTCAAACTACCGCGCCATTTCTAGCTCTTTTTATATTTAAAATTAATTTATTCATTCTAACTTCGATTTGAACCAAATTCGTGATCCTTATTATTTAAAATAGATTATTTTAAATATCAAAACTCATTTAAGATCACTTAAAATAAATTTAACTTGGCCCTAAAATCCTGGGTCGTTACAAAATTACTTAACCCCCATCCCCTAATTGTCTTGTATGGTCAAGTGTCATTAAGAAATCAAGCCCGGTCCCACTTAACCTACCCATTCGTGTCATATCGGTTAAGTGTCATTAGTCAAATTTACTTAACCTTATCATGTGGCATTAATTTAATTAATGCACTCTCAACCTCTCACATTAGACCTTGTTGTGGTTACTAGTTAAGCCGGGCGGGTCCGGGTAGTTTTACACCACAACCTAGTCTAACCTCGGGTCTTAAGCGCGACATGACCAACTTCTCACATTGGATCCTATTGTTTGTAGCCACTAGTTAAGCCGGGCGGGTCCGGGTAGATTTATGCTACAAACTCAACCCAACCTCGAGTTGGCCACTTTCATGTTTGGTCTAGTGTCTTTTTACACTTACAACCCACCCATGTCTAGTTCAAGTTCCATGTTTTCCCACGTGTCATGATCATATTTAAATGTATCATGAATGTCATGTTCTCATGTAAGCCCCATGTCAAGTTTTTCATGTCATACCCACGTTTTTCCTAAGCTACCCAAACGTATTTCCAACCCAAGTGGAAGCGAGTCACATAGTAGGGTATTATGCCAACATATTGGTCACAAACATGCATAGTATCATAAGGGAATTTGGCCACAAACATGCATAGTATCATAGGGAATTTGGCCACAAGCATGCATAGTTTCATAGGAGGATTTGGCCACAAAAAAGCATAGTGTCATAAGTGAATTTGGCCACAAACATGCATGATACATAAGGGGTTTGGGTTCATTTACATGAATAAGCCCCAAAGTCAAATCTTTGCCAATGTTTCACAAGTCAAATGGTTCCCAAAGGCTCATGCTAGCATTCCATAGATAAAGAATCAAACTTGCAAGATATACTAGGTTATACATAACATGAGTGGCATGATTAAGTCGCTACAACTTAGCCCAAGGTCATAGATCATAGAAAAGGGCAAAACTAGTTTCACATAAGCTAGCATACTTATGTTTCATCGCATTTTATCCCATGTCACATTAGAACCACCGTTAGAATCTACAAGTAGCTAGAACTTACATAACGTGGCAAGAGGGCTAGGAGCATGAATCGTTTTGACGAAGAAAGGTGGCTCCTTTGTGGAAGAATCGTCATGAAACCATCGTAGCAACGTTGATTTGGCCTCTATTTGGTGTAGCAAGCTCGCACCTTTTGATTTGAATCCGATTTGAATGCATAGTCTCTAGGAATTGGAGATGGAGGCCATGATCACTTGGCATTTGGGCAGCACTTCGTGGCATGAGTGATTTGTGAGGGTTTAGGGTAGGCTTAGGGGTCTTTTTATAGAGATTAGGAGTAGTTTAGGCCGTTAGATTAACCCTAGGATAGATCCAAGCCCTCAAAAATCGTCACAAGCCTCCAAAACAGGACCCAGGAGCCAAAACAGGTGCACCAGGCCGACCTGGCCGACCAGGGAGGTCGACACCCAGGTCGACCCCCAGGTCGACTCTAGTGTTGACCTGGTTGGGGGGGAGGTCGAGCCTAGTGTCGACCCCCCTGTCAACCTGTCTGGGCGGGATCTTTCCCGCCTACCCTGTTTTCTGTGTTTTTGAAATCTGTTTTGAATTCTGATTTTTCGTGAAACTTCCGATGGCCATATCTCGGCCATACGGACTCCGATTTACGAAATTTCGGACTCTATTTCGCGTATTTTTCCGAGACGAACGCAACGGCACAGCCCTTTTCTCCTGATTCAGATTTTATAATATAATTATGCCTTGATTCTTGATTTAACATGTTGTTAAATTTCGGGTTGTTACATTCTCCCCTCCTTTAAGGATTTCGTCCCCGAAATCTCCAAGTTAGGAAGAACGTATCCTACCGTCCATCGTCCATCTACTCAAAACATCATCCACAGGCAAACATTGTCCTTAGATGATTTCTAATGTCATATGAACATATGCAAAACGTGTGTGTATATGCTCCTTAGCTAATGCTGATGATCAGGCCTGAATGATCTTTCTAATGCAAAATATATTTAGTGCCATGAGTCCAACATGTATGCAAATAGTCCTAGTCATATAAGTACTATATGTATGCACAAACATTCATTCATATGCAACATCTGCATGATAACACATTCAATTTCATCCATAAACAAGTATAAATACTCGTGCATATGCAACATGAAACGTGACCGCGTCAATCTAGTATCTAATGTGTATTCGCGCATCCACGAGCAACCACTTGCAACCATTTGCAACCATATCAATCATAACATGTTTCAAATACATGTTTACATCCATAGAGTTCTATCTAAGGTTCCCACGATAGGATCGAGATGATAAACAAGACAAACTCCTTACGGGGTTTGCAACGGAAACAGGATCGAGAGGATATCCACCAAGCGATAGTATGCAAGCAAGCTCTACAGGAAAAACCAGGGATCAACGATATACTCTTAAAGAGAGATATGATGCGCGCGTTTAGGCCGCATTTCCTTGAGCTTAATTCCAGTGTGCCTTGACCACCTTTGACTTCATGATTTTCGTAGCTCCTTGATTCCTATTTCCAAGGTATGAGTTGGAACTCATTTCTCTGTCGCCTCTCGTTTCACTTTCACTTATTCTTTCTCTAGTATGCTCGGCTCAAACATATTTGCGTAATCATGCAAGCTCTCCAAAATCCACTAGTGAATTCTGGATCTCGTTTTCCGATGTCAATCCATGTTGCCAAGAGTACTTACTAGGGTGATTCCTATAACCCATGCTCAAGCGGAATGAACCATCCGTCTTATTGGCGGACGTTACTCGATTGGATCAGAGATTTCCGATAAATGCATCAAGAGATTCTAGGTAACTAACCATGACAGAACCCAAAAGGTTACACGAGACTTCGAAGGTATTACCAAAGCAAGCCAAGAGTCTGACTACCCTCTTTTCGAAACCGAGAATGGCACCCCTTATTGGGTGTCCACTTTATCCCTAGAATCCATCTGTAGCAGAGACATGTCATTCTCCAATCCAAACAAGTTATGAAGAAATGGACCAACTCTCCAACCAGATTTTTGGGACAAAAACTGGGATCCTTTACCATGCTAGTACTAAGGTGCAGAGACTCAACTATCCAAGCAGACTTAAATGATACGATGATCAAGACAAAGTCTGGACGGGATGATAGAAAAGAACGACTAAACCTTTACCAGAAACGGTACCATTTCTTTTAGGTACCCTAGAAATGGGAGCGTACAATTGCCCTCTCCGATGATCTTGTCCTTGTCCTCCTTGATGGACTAAGCCATACCAACAGTTGCTTATCCTTAAGCTCGCGTCCTTTATCCTTACTCTTATTATCCTTCCTTATACCACGGCAACAGGTCTCTCGAGAACCACCTCCATCATACGGGAAACACCTACGTGGCTAGACAAAGATTAGTCACAGTTAGAACTACTGTGACCACAGATGGAGGAAAGAAAGGAAAAGAGATTCAATCGAGGAATCAAAGGATAATGCTAATGGACTTTGGGGAGTAGCCTTTTAAAACAAACTTTTCTTGAAAAATGCTTCTTTGTAAAATAGTTTCTCAAATAGTTTTTAGAAGGTTTTAAAAACTTTTGCCCAGTCTGGTAACCTTCTGCTCTGATACCAAATGTAACACCCCACCTCCGCTAGGGTCACTCACAAAGGGAATGCACTAGGTTTGGTGAAGCATTATCGAGGTAAACATGCACAGAAATATTACAAGATAGAACATATATAAAACAGCGGAAGTAAAACAAATTTCATTACCTTTAAGGTCTAAAGCCTTTCACATCAAAATACATCAAAACCTGTCTTGCAATAGTAAAGAAGCATAAAACCATTTCATAAATTATTCCCCAAGTAAAATAGTAAAGTTGCCATAGCCAAGAAAAGTCCAAGCCTTGCATGACGATCTTCAGGCAGAAGAAGTCCGAATTAGATAACAGTGTTTCCTCCCGGAAACCTGGGGGGGGGGGGGAACGGAAGACAAAGAGGCGAAACAAAACGGGGTCAGTCATAAAGACTGGTAAGTCCTATCTACTTCCAGTATAAAACAGGTAAAGGTAACATGACATGCATAAACTGAAAGTAAACATAAGGATGACGACAAGATAGATAAACTAAACCAGGGTAACAGGCTGAACTACTGTAGCAAGGTAAACTAAGATATCATGACAAACTACGGTGTCATGATAAATCAAGGTATCACATCGTCAGGTTTCTATCACGTATACTATCCCAAGGTATCTATCCTGTATAACATCCCACGGTATCTATCATGTATATTTCTCATGGTTCTAACATGTATATTTGCTCTGCACCTCTTGTACAAGTATCCCAACCCGCGTCATGTGTTAACTATGAATGTCCCTTGCCCAATGTCATGTAATGGTCCATGTCAACCTAATATATATCATATGTAGGTTTTCCCAACTCGTATGTTTCTTTCCATGTATAAGTTCAGTCCCTTGCCGTAGGCCATACGGGCTTTCTCATGTAAACGTTTTATCCTTGAGGTTATTTTGGACTGCTACCCTTGATCAAGTTATGTTTTCTTACCATGAACTATCGCATGTTCACTTAGGATTTATGTCACCTAGGACCACTAGAGATTATACTACCTAATGAACGTTTCCGTGTCTCGGTTTGTGTTCAGCCACCTAGGGCCACTTGGGATTATGCCACCCGTCAACCGCGCCCTTTATCCCACGTATGTATCGTGAATCGTTTTCCATGTCTAGACGCACATGTATCCCAATGTGCCATCCGAGTTCCGTGCCAGGGCAAATCGAGATATACGGAACTCGGTCGGGAGCTTTAAGTCGTCTGCTGATGCAGATATCAAGGTCTGTTTTTGTACCCGTGGCTATGGTCCCACGTGACCCCTCCCTAAACTACTGAAAGGCAATCCAAGAAAAATCATGTATGAGAACTACATCCCGGCCCCACTATAGCCCCACTTTCCTATGGGCCAACCTCACCCATGACTCGATAGCAAGTACATGGTCTGTTGGGAGTTCTCTGCCTTTCCGTACGTACACGATTGACTAAAGATGGTAGGTAGTCGGCGACGTGCTATCCAGGGCAAAACAAGTATCGTCGACTCCACGCTAATCCATCCCAGCCTTTAGGTCGCTCGCATAGCAACCAAGGCATACTCTTGGCTCTTCTTTTGCAGACCTTAACCTCTGTGAGACCGGGTTTCATGGACCACCTGCCACCTCACAGAGGGATACCAAGAGTACCCTCACATCCCCGAAGCTACCGCTTCGTCACCCAGTTTGTTGGAGCCCTTATCCTAGTCAGATAAGTTGCTCCTCCTCGTATACTAAGCGATGACCTACCGTATCAGGTTACTCATCTATTTATGAACTAGTCCCATGTCCTTGGCTAAGCATTATTACTTAGTTATACTTAACTAAGGTTTACCACTTAGCTTCTATTCTCCGTTACCCTTGATTAACCACGATTTTCTACCTAGTTCCTCTCACTAGGGTTTTGTCTATGGGGCTAAGTGTTGTTATTCAGGTTCATGACTTAGCCCGTCTACAAATCATGTCAAGATTGGCTAAGTATTCAAGTTCAAGGTTTAGCCCTACAAGTTGGTTAAGTGTACTAAGAAGCTCATGACTTAACCCTACCAAGTAAAATTGGTTAAGTATTTATTTGTCTTAACCCTATCAGATTATCATGTTAGATTGATTAAGCATAGATTATCTTAATCCCATCAGATTATCGAGTCAGATTGGTTAAGTATAGGTTAACTTAACCCCATCCACTAATCGTATTACCATGGTTAATCCTAATTTAAAAGGTCTTGTGACTTAACCCTACCAGGTCCACATATTAGATTGGTTAAGTGTAGGTTATTTAACCTCATCAAATCATCATATATAATTGGTTAAGTATAAGTTACTTAACCCCATTAAATTATCATGTTAAGTTGGTTAAGTATTGGTTACTTAACCTCATTGAATTACCAAGTTTAGATTGGTTAAGTGTTTAACTTAACCCCATCGAATTACCGTGTTTAGATTAGTTAAGTATAGGTTACTTATCCCCATCTAATTACCGTGTTTAGATTAGTTAAGTCTAAATTACTTAACCCCATCTAATTACCAAGTCGGATTAGTTAAATGTAAATTACTTAACCCCCATCCCTTAATTGTCTTGTATGGTCAAGTGTCATTAAGAAATCAAGCCCGGTCCCACTTAACCTACCCATTCGTGTCATATCGGTTAAGTGTCATTAGTCAAATTTACTTAACCTTATCATGTGGCATTAATTTAATTAATGCACTCTCAACCTCTCACATTAGACCTTGTTGTGGTTACTAGTTAAGCCGGGCGGGTCCGGGTAGTTTTACACCACAACCTAGTCTAACCTCGGGTCTTAAGCGCGACATGACCAACTTCTCACATTGGATCCTATTGTTTGTAGCCACTAGTTAAGCCGGGCGGGTACGAGTAGATTTATGCTACAAACTCAACCCAACCTCGAGTTGGCCACTTTCATGTTTGGTATAGTGTCTTTTTACACTTACAACCCACCCATGTCTAGTTCAAGTTCCATGTTTTCCCACGTGTCATGATCATATTTAAATGTATCATGAATGTCATGTTCTCATGTAAGCCCCATGTCAAGTTTTTCATGTCATACCCACGTTTTTCCTAAGCTACCCAAACGTATTTCCAACCTAAGTGGAAGCGAGTCACATAGTAGGGTATTATGCCAACATATTGGCCACAAACATGCATAGTATCATAAGGGAATTTGGCCACAAACATGCATAGTATCATAGGGAATTTGGCCACAAGCATGCATAGTTTCATAAGAGGATTTGGCCACAAACATGCATAGTGTCATAAGTGAATTTAGCCACAAACATGCATGATACATAAGGGGTTTGGGTTCATTTACATGCATAAGCCCCAAAGTCAAATCTCTGCCAATGTTTCACAAGTCAAATGGTTCCCAAAGGTTCATGCTAGCATTCCATAGATAAAGATTCAAACTTGCAAGATATACTAGGTTATACATAACATGAGTGGCATGATTAAGTCACTACAACTTAGCCCAAGGTCATAGATCATAGAAAAGGGAAAAACTAGTTTCACATAAGCTAGCATACTTATGTTTCATCGCATTTTATCCCATGTCACATTAGAACCACCGTTAGAATCTACAAGTAGCTAGAACTTACATAGCGTGGCAAGAGGGCTAGGAGCATGAATCGTTTTGACGAAGAAAGGTGGCTCCTTTGTGGAAGAATCGTCATGAAACCATCGTAGCAACGTTGATTTGGCCTCTATTTGGTGTAGCAAGCTCGCACCTTTTGATTTGAATCCGATTTGAATGCATAGTCTCTAGGAATTGGAGATTGAGGCCATGATCACTTGTCATTTGGGCAGCACTTCGTGGCATGAGTGATTTGTGAGGGTTTAGGGTAGGCTTAGGGGTCTTTTTATAGAGATTAGGAGTAGTTTAGGCCGTTAGATTAACCCTAGGATAGATCCAAGCCCTCAAAAATCGTCACAAGCCTCCAAAACAGGACCCAGGAGCCAAAACAGGTGCACCAGGCCGACCTGGCCGACCAGGGAGGTCGACACCCAGGTCGACTCTAGTGTCGACCTGGTTGGGGGGGAGGTCGACCCTAGTGTCGACCCCCCTGTCGACCTGTCTGGGCGGGATCTTTCCCGCCTACCCTGTTTTCTGTGTTTTTGAAATCTGTTTTGAGTTCTGATTTTTCGTGAAACTTCCGAAGGCCATATCTCGGCCATACGTTCTCCGATTTACGAAATTTCGGACTCTATTTCGCGTATTTTTCCGAGACGAACGCAATGGCACAGCCCGTTTCTCCCGATTCAGATTTTATAATATAATTCTGCCTTGATTCTTGATTTAACATGTTGTTAAATTTCGGGTTGTCACAATGAGCCACTTCACATCTTGGCTATGACCCACATACCTATGGGGCTACTTACGAAAGGTTAGTAGACATGGCACTCTTAAATGAGGAAGACAAGGGCAAGAATGAGGCAAAAGCAGAAGTGCCTCAAGATAAGAAGGGAGAAGGGTCACAGAACAAGAAGGTTGATCCAAAGAAAGGCGAGAAGAACAACAAATCATGTGAAAAGAGAAAGTGTAATTTCTGTGGCATTCTTGGACATCTGGTCAAAGACTACAGGAAGAAGAAAAGGAAGATGGGTGGCTGTTTCCACTGTGGTGAGACAGGACACATGGCTAGGGCCTGCCCAAGGAAGCAAGGGCAGGGAGCTGGACCTTTTTCTAGAGGACAAGTCCACGCTCTCACGGCACCTCCACAAGAACGAGTTAGAAATATTTATGTCGAAAGTTTAGTCTATCTTTTTGATCATCCTGTTCGTACATTGTTTGATTCTGGTGCATCACACTCATTTGTATCCGCTGATTTAGTTGAATCTCTGCACCTAGACACCAGTATAGTAGAGGATCCCTTGGTTGTTTCAAATCCAATTGGGGGCTCAGCTTATTTGCCAATGGTTTGTTTGGATTTGAAAATATCTATACTAAGCTTTGGGTTTAGATGCAATGCCTTTGTTTTGGGCTTCACGGGCTATGGGTTGATTCTAGGCATGGACTGGCTATCTAGTAATGGTGCCGTCCTCGATTGTGAAAAGAGAGTGGTTAGACTCATGACTCGCCTCGGTAACACTCTCGAAATTTCTTGTAATCCCATGAACTCCGTCATGTTTAGTTATCTAGAATCACTTGATGCGTCTGTCGAGAACTTGCAGTCTGTAAGAATAGTCCGTGAATATTCGGATGTGTTTGAAGAGGTAAAGGTCTTACCTCTGAAGCGGGAGATAGACTTCCGCATATACCTTGTTGATAATGCAAAGCCCGTTGCTTTACCCGTTAGGCACATGGCCCCAAGGGAGAGAAAGGAGCTCAACAAGCAAATCAAAGAGCTGTTTGAAAAGGGGTTCATAATATGGAGTATTTCTGAGTGGGGTGCTCCGGTAGTGTTCACAACCAAAGATGATGGTTTGCTTTGCCTGTGAGTTGATTATAGGGGGCTAAACAAGCTGACTAAGAAGAATAGACACCCACTCCCAAGAATAGATGATTTGTTCGATCAGCTTGTAGGTGCATCAGTTTTCTCCCAATTAGATTTAGCTACCGGGTTTCATCAGCTAAGAGTGGCTGAAGACAACATTGATAAGACCGCATTCAGAACTACCGATGGTTTCTTCGAGTCGCTTGTCATGCCTTTCGGCTTGACAAACGCACCCGCTTACTTCGTTGATTTAACGAGCAGGGTGTTCCGAGAGTTCCTCAATAAGTTTGTGGTGGTCTTCGTAGACGATATTTTGATCTTCTCAAAGAGTGAGGAAGAGCATGCTCAACATCTAAAAGAAGTCATGGAAACTATCCGTGTACATTAGTTGAAGGAGAAATTCTCCTAATGCAATTTCTGGAGAGAAGAAGTTAGGTTCCTTGGACATGTGGTGTCCAAAGAGGGGATAGCTGAGGACCCCGCAAAAGTTGTTGTTGTGCAAGATTGGAAGGTTCCTCGAAAAGCAACCGAAGTCCGAAGCTTTCTCGGGCTAGCAGGCTTTTATCGAAAGTTCATCAAAGATTTTGCAAAAATATTAGCTCCCCTAACAAGATTGACAAAGAAGAACCTATCTTTCAATTCGGACTTGGATTGCGATATTGCTTTCCAACGTTTGAAAAGGGCTCTAATAACAGCCCCAGTTCTGACATTGCCTGATGGAAGCAAGATGTTCACAGTATACACAGATGCATGCGGAACGGGACTAGGCGTTGTGCTGATGCAAGAAGGGAAGGTAGTGACTTATGGTGGAAGACAGTTGAAAGTACATGAGAAAAACTACCCTACCCACAACTGGCAGCCATCGTTTTTTGCGCTTATGTCTTGGCGCCATTATCTCCTAGGTGAGAAAATTGAACTTTATACTGACCATAAATCGTTGAAATACCTATTCTCGAAGAAGGAACTCAATTTGAGGCAGCAAAGATGGATGGAGTTTCTTGCCTCGTACGATTTTGAGATTTCCTACACTCTTGGCAAGGGAAATCCAGTAGCAGACGCCTTAAGTAGAAAGAAGCTAACCTTAAGCCCTCTCTTTGTGGAAAGTCAAAGCTTGGAGTTCATAGCAAGCTTTAACTTCAGACCCTCCACTGACTTTGTACCCGGCTTGCTAGCAACATTAGAAGTGCGACCAACTTTATTAGACTCAGTCAGAGTAGCGCAAAGAGAAGACCCTTAGTTAGCCGAAGTAATGGACAAATTAATTAGGGGTGAAACTTCTAGTCACCTCAAAAGATACTCCATGGATGCTAAGGGTTGGTTGAGACGAGCTGGAAGACTATATGTCCCACAGGCAAGGGGCTTGGTAAAGACGATTCTAGAAGAGGCTCACCATTCCAAGCTGACCATACACCCAGGCGGTGACAAAATGTATAAAGATATCAAAAGAGTTTTCTTTTGGAATGACATGAAGAAAGACATAGTTGAATTTGTTCCTAAATGTTTAATATGCCAAAAAGTCAAGGCGGAGCAGAATAAGCCTAGTGGTCTGCTCCATCCTCTAGAGATCCCACAGTGGAAATGGGATAACATCTCAATGGACTTTATAGATGGGTTGCCTAGGTCAAGAAGGGGCAATACTAGCATTTGGGCAATAGTGGGCAGGCTCACAAAAAGCGCCCACTTTATATCCGTCAAGAGTAGAAGGACTGCCTCATCTCTAGCATCCATATATCTTAAGGAGATAGTTCGACTCCATGGGATACCCTCCAGCATAGTGAGTGATTGAGACCCTATCTTCACGAGCGAGTTTTGGAAAAGCTTACAAGAGGCTGTATGCACACAGTTATGCTTGAGCACGACCTATCACCCTCAAACTTATGGCTAGACGGAAAGAGTCAACAGAGTATTAGAAGCCCTCTTGAGGTTATGCATTATTGACTTCGGAGGTACCTGGGAGGATCATCTACCTTTGGTGGAATTCACTTACAACAATAGCTACCAAGCCACCATAGGCATGGTACCTTTCGATGCTTTATATGAAAGACCTGCAGGTCACCAACTTGCTGGTGGGAGTTAACATACAAGCTCATACTTGGACCAGACATGATTAGGGAGACTTTAGAGGAAGTAGACTTGATACGAAGAAGAATGAAGACCGCCCAAGATAGACAGAAGTCCTACGCAGACAAAAGTAGAACTGACCTTGAATTTGAAGTTGGAAACAAGGTGTTCCTTAAAGTGTCTCCCTTGAGGAACGCCGTTCGCTTTGGATCCGCAGGAAAGTTAGCACCAAGATTTGTGGGGCCGTTCCGTATTATCGAGAAGATTGGGAAGATGGCTTATAGGGTACAACTGCCCGAAAGATTTTCCGTGATTCAAAATGTCTTTCATGTCTCTCACCAGCGGAAGTGCTTACACGAGTCTGCGAAAGTGGTAGAACCAAGTATGCTAGAAGAAGTTAAAGTTGAACGAGAAGCAACTATGAGAAGAGTTCCAACCCACGTCTTGGGAACAAAGGTCAGAAAACTATGCAACCGTGAAGTTAAGCTCGTCAAAGTTCAATGGAGCGATGCCGAGGAAGACGCGACTTGGGAAACTGAGGACCGTATACGCGCAACCTACCCTTTTCATTTTGAGGGTATGTCTTTAATCTCTTTTTCCTCAAGTTTATGCTCGTATCTATCTTTTTAGGTATATCTCCTCGATCCTATCCTTTATCCTTAGGTAGGAACCTATTTGGATGTAAACATGTAATTGAAACATGTTATGATTGATGGTTGCAAGTGGTTGCTTGTGGTTTTTAGTGGATGCATATACACACACAGTAGGTACTAGATCGGCCCAGTCACTTCCATATTGCATATGCATATATGTATTGGTTTATGGATTAAAACTTGATGGGTTGTCATATGGACGTTGCATTTGTATGAATGGTTGTGCACTCGTGTAAGAAATTTTGAGTAGGAAAAATTGCATTCATAATGGACTCATGGCAATGACATAATTTGCATTAAGGAGGTCAACTGAATCAGTAGACCGCCTGATTTTGCATTAGATAAGGACATATAAACACACAATGCATATGATCATGAAGCATTAGAAATCTTTTAAGGATAATGGACGCCTGTGTTTGATGGTTGAGGAGATGGGTTATTGGATGGTAGGATATAAGTTCTTCTCGACTTGAAGATTTCGGGGACGAAATCCTTAAAGGAGGGGAGAATGTAACACCCCGAACTTTCTATTAACGTTATAATAATAAATCCTAGAATACTTAATTTAAAATTTGAGAATTAAGGGAAAAAGGCTATGCCATTGTGCTCGTCTCAGAATTCTGGTTGAGATAGATTCCGAGTTTGCGTGAATTGGACTTCATATTAAAAAGTTATGGCTGTTAGAAGTTTCAGAAATTTGAATTAATTCAAACAGCTCGAAAGAACAAGTTCAAAATTCAAACAGAAGATAGAAGCGAGCTGGGCGGGAAAATTCCCGCTTAGGCAGGTCGACCAGGGGGTCGACCCTAGTGTCGACCTCCCCCCTTGAGGTCGACCTAGGGGTCGACTTAGAGTCGACCTGGGGGTCGACCTGGCCCCCAGCCAGATCTGAAATTTGAATGATTTCTAACTCACTGCTGAGTCACTAGGGTTTCTGGATGGGCCTGATCAGGTCTGAGTGGATGTGATTAACCCTAGGTTCATCTGACGGCTATAATCAAACTGAAATTCTATATAAACAACTCAATGCCTAACCTAAAAACACACAGAAAAATAAACCTAGAACTGAAATGCCGTCAATGGAAGACTTGGAGTAGCCATCACCCTTTTCAATTCAAAAGACAAGTTGAAGCTTACATCAAAAATCAAATTAAAACTAGTTTAGTTCAACAATCTTCATCAAAGGCGCGCATCTCCAATTTCAGAATTCAGATTTCAGAATGCAAGAATTTCTTTTAGTTAGTAAGTTAGTTGTTATGCAGATTTAGAACATTCCTTTCGATTGAATCATGACATGTTGTAATTGGAATATAGTACAATGCTTATGTATGAGATTTGACTCTCGTTTATCTTAAAATATTGTTGAAATTGATCTTGTCTATATGTTTGTGGCGATGAACGTGTTGTATATTTCATATCTATATGCTTATGGCGATGAACATGTTGTATATCTCATGTCTATATATTTGGGTGATGCACAACATTATATGTTATTACGATTGAGTAAAGAACTTATTATGCCAACAAAATGGTAAAACATGTCATGCTGTAATTTTGGTGGTTATTTGGTAGTTTAGGATCTAAATCACGTGTTTACATGTAAGATTTACATTTATGAGTATTTAGAACCACGCCAAGCTGAATCTATTTATGTTGTAAAAGTGGAATTGTAGTCTTCTTATGTTGTTAACATCATGCTAAATTGTGATAAGAAAATGATTATGATAGCTTTCTTATGTTTTGACATACATAATATTATATGCCAAGTTGTAAGTTGAAACTGTGATTATTTATATGTTAAACTTTCATGCTAGACCTTTGTCGAGTTTACATGACGATTAGATTCAACTTTGTCACAAGTTCACCTTTACCCAAGTAATTAAAGTTAAGTGACATACATCTATGCTAAGTCACATGTGAAAAGTTAAATGTATGCTGTTTTATGATCATTTCATGTTCTTTGTTTATTACCTCTTTTTGTATATGGGTTTGGGCTAACTTGCTAGCCCAACAATTTATGTGATTTGCGCATACGTTCCACACGGGTAGCGATGGGAAATATGAAAATTTATGGCATAGGTTTTTTCATTTAATGGTATATTTGAGATACCATTTATGTTGAGCATAATCACAGGATAATTATGCCTTGATTAAGTTAAATTTAACTCACATAAAGGAAATTTAACATCTATAGAAAAATATTAATTCAGAAAAGACGAATATGCCTAGCCCGAGGTTAGACTGAGTTGTGGTGCAAATCTGCCCGGAACCGACCGACATATCCAGTGACCACAACAAGACCTATCTAATGTGGGTGGTTAGTGCACCGAGCCCAAAACGAACCCGAGGTTAGACTGAGTTATGGTGTAAATCTTCCCGGAACCGACCAGCATGTCCAGTGAACACAACAAGACCTGTCCAATGTGAGTAGTTGATGCTTTAATAAATTAAAGCTAAGTCAGGACTGGTAGGGTTAAGTAAATTAGGAAAACACTTAACCGATTCAACATGTTAATTAAAAAAAATGGGCTGGGTTAGGTAAACTTGGACACTAAACCAAATAAACATGTTGATTAGAAAACCCTAGTAACAGGGACCCATTTCAGCGGTAACCCACATAGATGTATCATGGTACCCTGAACTAGGCAGGGTGGGGCACGATTACTAGGCTGAACTATAAGCGGTCAAAACGTCGGTGGTTGGTGGGCCAGTGTAAGTTCCATCGGAGTATGGGCATGCACGTACTCCGGAGTGGAAAAATCAGGCACTGGGCATCAGTAGTGCACACCGTGCATCTAGAATCGTGTCGGGTTGTCACCAGAGGGACCGATACACCCCATGATAGGACCAGCACAGGTGACTACAATCAAGCGGGGCCGAATGACACATGACTTGAATGCATACGAGTAGGAGCCGATCAGTAAAGGGATCGTTTATTGTAAACACGTGTGCTGGTTGAACCAATGGTTAAGTAGGTGAAGAGACTATAGTAATGGGTGCGATCACACGTCCCTCCTATCTTATATTAGGGTATTGTCCTATGTTCTGTTATCACTGTCGTGACCCCCTTTTCTTGTTTAATACTAGTAATCACTGAACTTACCAGGTTTGATTCGTTTTCTTTCATCTTCTTTTCTTCCGTTTTCCCCACCTCAGGTCCACAGAGAGGAAATACTCCAGCTTAATCAGACTGTTTACAAGCTTCAAGAAAGTAGATGTATGACTTGGACTCTCTTGCATTGGCTATGGCATTGGATATGATCCTTGGGGATTTATGCATTTTTACTTTTTGGTTTATGCTTCTTTATTGAATAATCAAGATAGAAATTATGGTGTAATGTTTTGAAGTTGTTTTGAGACAATTTGATGTAATGCTTTTGTGTTGAACTACATATGAAATAAATATTTGGATTTCGCTGCTTAAATTTATCTGTCTTGTAAATTTTTCTGTGTATTTTACCTGTAACTCTCCACCAAAGTTAAGGCATTCCCTTTGTGAGTGACCTTAATGGAGGTGGGGTGTTTCAATGAAGAACAAAGAGAGTTAATTACAACATTCTTTGAAGTATTATTATAATCAAAATCATGATATAATTCATGATGAGGAGATTATTTCCTGCTTTTAAGTATTGTTGTAACAAAACATTTAATATACTTTTGACAAAAAATTCATTGAAGTGTACAGGTTCCTGAAGAATACAAATAACTTTAGTAATTATAAAAAATGCAAAGAACATAGAATATAGATTACAACATGCTTCTAAGTATTGTTGTAATGAAAATCTTGATATAATTCAAGATGAGTAGATTACTTCCTACTTTTAAGTATTGCTGTAATGAAACTATTATTGTTCTTTACAAATGTATAGCAATGTGCAAACCTGATTGAAGCACAAAATTATAAACACTCAAAGTGTATAGCAAGCAAGCGTAAACAAAAGGTGCTTTAAATAAGGAAACATGCTTGAAGCATGAAAATGTACACATAAGTTTTTAAAGAAAAGTTCACTAAGAATTATCTTTTGATATTGTACTCTTTTTCCTTCACTTTGGTTTTTTCCCATAGGGTTTTCCATTGTGAAGGTTTTAATAAGGCAAATGTTAATAAATGATGAACATCAAAAGTATGAAAACTAAAGATTATTATCTCTTGATTTTTATTTCTGTACAAGATTTGTTTGAGTAATATTGTTAATGAGATACATATTTATGGATCCAGAAGTATCATCATCAAAGTATTTGAAAGTTTTAACGAGGCATTATATTGATCTAGAAGAATCAAGCACCACATCAAGGAATAACATCTCAAATATGTTATTTAAGTTAATTTGTATTTTTAACCTTAACTAAGGTTTTTCCCACGGTGAAGGCAACCAAATTCAGGAGCTAGTCAATTACCTGTCCTTCGACAACCATGTGGTGGATCTGGAGACCAAATTCAAGAGATCCATCGCTGCATGCACTGTGTGGATGTTATGGAGAGAGAAAAATCGTAGAATTTTCGAGTAGAAAGAGAGAAATGTGTTAGTTTTAAGTAAATTGCTGGTGAATGAAATCAAAATCATGAGCAAAAGGAATAAAAAGATCACCGATAGCTTGAGATGCAGACTAGATGAGTATGGAGAAGAGGATCGTTGATTGGCAGAGGGAGAAATTCTCGAAACCAGCTGTACGAATGTGGAGCGTGCGCCATTGATGAGCTCTAGAGGCAGACGGGAAGACACTGGAGTAGGATAATGAGTGTTTCTTTGTGTAATTATGTTATGTATAGATAGTGGGCCACGTGGACGTTAGTTGTTAGCCGTGATGTACATATTGTTTGGCATTAGTTTCCTAATAAAAGATTAACCAATTTCCAAAAGAAAAAGGTTTTTCCCACGGGGTTTTCCTTTGTAAGGTTTTTAACTGAAGAATTATATTGATCCTGAAGTATCATTCTATAAATTATTGAAAATATGTTTTTGTACTCTTTTTCCTTCACTAAGATTTTCACAAAGGTTTTTTCTTAGTAAGGTTTTAATGAGGCATTACATTGATCCTGAAGTATTGAACTTGTAACGACCCGCATTCTACGCATCATAGGATCGTAGAATATTTATTTCTTTCACATACGAGGTCGTATGGTCATGTAACTTTGGGAGACGACTATTGGGTTCATTTCCCATGTTCATGATTTTTGCCAATTTTTAAATGACCGTTTTGCCCCCAGTTGATCTTGTTTTGGCCATAACTTTTGATTGGAAAGCAGTTTTGACCTGAAACCACTTCCATTGGCTCTGGATGATGGTTTACATTTCCATTGAGTGGTCACATTAGCAAACAGACTCACCGTTTGGGAGATATGGCTGAAACAATTTTCAGATAGTGAAAAACAACTTAATTAGGCTTAACCGGGTGATTAAAAGCTAGGCCCAATGATGGATTTCGGGATTAGAGGTATTTAAGGGCTGCTTGGGTTAGGGTTTCGGTTTTTCACTCATTTCCAGCCTCCACAAACCCTCTGTTCAACCTAACAATGACCACTAACATCTAAATACACCTCTAATCACTTCTTAACCAAGTTTTGGCTTAAACTACATCAAATTAAGGAGAGAAAGCACCAACGCAAGGTTAGAGCTACTGTGTTGCATTGGGAACAACGCCAAATAGAGAATCATTTCAGACTTGGTATTTTATTTGTGTCCAAGGTGAGCGATTTTCATAGTTCCTCACTAATTATGGTTAATTAAGAGTAATTAGTGATAATTAGCGAATTTATACATGTTAAAAATCTGGAAAAATATTTATAAATTCTTAAATGATGTTTTAGACCTCTGTTAGAAACTTGGGTTAATTTGGTTATGTTTTGATAATCCTATCATTAACTATGCTAGAACATGCTTAAGGGAAAATATGGGGTTTTGGCTATGTTTGATCCATTTTAACCTATCATATTGATGTTTTGGTGCTTGGGGTCACTTCTACTTGTTGCTATGACTGTTTGGTATGACTTATGACTGTTTAGAACAGTTAGAATGGTCGAAAACGTTGTCGAATGACGTAAAACACTCGCTGGAAAAGTTGCAGGAAATTGATGCAGGTTTTCGGATCGGATCGGCTGGATGGGCTCGGACCGGATAGTGGACTGGGCAAGAGATCACCGAACCGAACCGAGGCTTGGCACAAGAGAGAGTATCGCAAAAAGGAAGGACACTATGGTTGAACTGGCATCAGATCGAGCTAAGGAAGGGGAAACCAGATTGACTTGAAGGGAAGTGAGGTGGATCGGAGCGGAAGAGAATGGGGAAGTGGATCGTACAATGACCAGGAGCCCGAACCGAACCGATGGAGCAAGGGTACACCGAACTGAACCGAAGCATGTATATCCTAACCGAATCAATGCGATGTGGAGGATTCGAATCGAGACGATGGCCAGTGACTCGGGCAACCCGAACCGAACCGATGACTAGGGAGAGACCCGAACCGATCTAGTGATGACCAAAAACCCGAGATGCAAGGGTAGTCCAAATAGGAAGTTAGAGCTCAGGATCCAACTGTGAACCAACGAGTTCACTTCATGATTAGACTTTGCTGCGGGACGTGTGCTAAGGGGTTATCATGTCCATAACTTTGGATCACTATGTGTAGGGAGTACGTCAACAGATTTAGGGCCACAGTGGCCTAGGTACGACTAAAGCGCTATAGACCAATGAAGTGTGGTCATTTGTAAAGATTTGGTCATGACTCCACGTGGTAAGCTTGGTAGTAGTAGTTGTACAAGTTGAACTTTGTCACTACTTCGATGGGTCTAGTGATCGAAGCGGTAGATATCGTATGCTTTACGCACTGAGTGAGAGATGTGAGGATGATTGCTAAGTTTGATTTGTTTGCCATCACTATGACATGCACACCCCCACCCCCGTATTCTTTATACCATGTTTTAGTGGCACCTTAGAGTATTGTACAGTATGTAGTGCTAACTCTTTGGTTGCAGGCCCAGGTTCAGGTATGGTTTAGTATACCTGTTATTGTTCTGTTTAGCTGCTTATCGCTCATACCATACTTTTTGTCGGACCCAGAGTTTTATGACTCTTCTTATTTCTCTTGGTGCTCTCACGAGCAGACTAGAGACAGGTTAGGTGGTATGCACGAGTAGCTATACCGGAGATGAGCAGGAGGCTTCCACGTATGATATATATATATATATATATATATATATATATATATAGACACTCTCCCTGTGTTGCTGCGATCACTACTTTGGGCATTAGTGGTGTACCTTTCTTTCTTTTGTTTAGAGATAGTAATTTGGAAAGTTGTAATAAGCTATATTTGGATTTCCGCTACTCTGATGATGATGTTGATGTTGGTTTTAGTTATCAGCTTATGCACTGTCTCACCTGTTTTATGTCAAGTACATTATTATTATATTTGTTTCCAAGCGCTGTGAGACATTCTACAGGTTTTTGATTAGTTCATTCTCTTTTTTCCTTTCGTTGGCGACTGTTCCGTGCTAGTCGGGCATGTGTACATCGCACTTTCGAAGGAAATGCCGGCTGGTGCGGGGCGGGCTGTCACAGAACTCTTAGAGGAAATATCATTTTAAAATGGTATTTACAATTTCAAGAGTTGCACTCTTTTCCTCGATCAAGGTTTTTCCAATTGTGATTTCCTAATAGAGGTTTTTAACGAGGCAACAAACAATATCTATATCATCCGACTAGATATTTGCAAGCAATATACTATGAGGGGGAGCAATAACCTTTCAAAGGGGATAATTTCAAGCTATTATAAGAGCATTCAAGAATTTGAAGACACATATTCAAGGAGGAGTGTTAAAGTTACCTTTCTGATCCACATAATGCAAAATCACAAACTGGATATATGTTTACACCCAAATCAATCACAACAGTCATAGAGATGGTATCGAAGAAGCGTGTCCGATCAGAGGTGCGACCTCACGTAACGCGGGTATGGCTCCTGTTTTAATCATTTTGATCATGACCCGAAGGTCAAGGCCAATCCATCATCGTTCTCTTTTTTAAATCCAGTAATCACCTCCATACCATCCTACTTCATTCTAGAATCTCCACCACGTACACAATTGTTAAAGTGGTATTGGTATTGGCAGAGAGTATGACATCTACCGGCTCCGATCTCTTTAACAACCAAACGTTTACATTTTCACATCGTGGTCATTAGATTTACAATCAAATTTTGAGCATCGCAAATCGATTTATTTCAAGTGTTGCTTTAAAATCGATTACTCAGATTCAAATATGATATTCACAATTATCCCTTGTTAAATCGTTCGAGTTTAAGATTCCAATTTCCACAAAATATCATATTACGCGAAATCCTTTATTCTAATCATTTCAAATTCACTAGTTCGGATTGGACATGGATTTTAATTTGAATTTATAAAATATGCTTGGAATAGTAAAAGTTGAAAATTTGTATATATGTTACATTGGAAAGTAGTTTGCATATAAGTACTTATATAAATATAGTACAAAATATTAAATTGCCAAAATGGTTATAAGTCTTTCATTGGATATATAAAATATGCTTAGAAAAGTTCTGAAATATGGTAAAAAAATAAATAATTGGAAATAGATTATAAAATAGTGACATAATGCTTATAATGTTTTTGAATAGTCAAAATAGTTTTAAGATTATTTATTATAAGTAGTTGTGAAACCTAATTATAAGGAAAGTTTTCTTTTATAAAACGTATCTAGATTTAACCAACATGATCCATCCCAATTCAATCCAATCCAAGATCCGACTTCCAACTATTCATTTTCATATTCAAATTTTCATTTATTAGTTTTGAATTTAAATTCACCTCATAACTCGAAATTTTTCCAAACCATTATTCTTGAGTTTAGTTTAACTTAGATTATGAGTTCATGCATGTTAATGTTTGTAACAATTGGGAATTTCGCTCGATCCGAATCGATCGTCAAACCGACCAAGGCCGTTCGAAACCGCGGATTGCTTTGAGGAGAAGACGAATCAGAACACAAACAGAAGAACATTTCATTGTTTATTACAACAATTCCATCAGAATACAAGAATATACAGAGTATGAATGAATAAAATACATTCAATAAATATCAGAGATTTACAATACATTACATGGCAGCAGAAAATAATACAAGACACAACTGAAAAGAATATATGGATACAGAGCTTTCCGAATATCATTCCAGCTGCAAATCAGGATCCTGTGAATATAAATCTATAAAACCAAAGCTACTAGCTGCCCGTGCGGAAAATAGGGGTACCCAGAGTTTAGGTTAAAACAATAAACTCCGGGTCAGTCATATGACTGGTATAAGAACTAAAACAGTTATTAATCTTTATTTGAAAGTTAGTTAAATCAAGGGACCACGCCGTATAACACGGAACGACTTTCCTCCCAAGAATACCAGTGCATAAAACAAACAGCGCAATGCTAAATATAGAAAAATGAAGCTATTATAAGACCCATGTCCCATCACACAAGGCAACGCAAGACGGAGGATAGGGTTTTACCTTATAATATCCAAAGAATGCTTGATACGTTTAAAAACAAATTATTTTGATATTACTATAAGTGTATAGTGTCAAAACAATTTCAATCATAAGTATCAATCATAGACGGCATAGCTACCACCTATTATGTCGCCATACTAGGTTCTACAATTAAAACCACGATGGTCGTATTGGAAATTGGATTTCCGTCATGAGTCGAGGCAAGGGGCAAGCTTCTCTCCGTTCGAGACACTCTAGCAATTGTCTCAGGACCACACACAGCGATCCTGGATCTTCAGGGTCGGTCCTCTCTTACTTTTGAGGATTAGTTATTCCTGAACACACGTTTCCCGGTCGTATAGGACCTATATCCGACGCGCCTCGCATCCAACAACCCCACAGGTAAAAAGTATATAAATGTCAGGGTTGGTAGGTTACTGACATCACCCATAGCTAGAAAGAAATGTCGTGCACTCCCTGTAGTCACTATCCCGTTTTTGACTCATACCGAGGTGTGAGGCTCGCGAATTAACGCTATACACAAAGTTGTACCACATAGGTCGTGCTTTGATCATCAACCACAAGACTTTGCTTTTCAACAAAAGCCTTGATCATTTGCCACTTAGGCATGCCACACAGGCAATTCATGCCATGCGATTGATATCTATCGATATATAACCTCTAAGCTCTTACGTCTCAGAGAAGGGCGTTAAGCAAGAGAATAAATTCTCCGCCGCCAAACAGATATATATTTAATAGAGATCAATCAAAACAGAATAAAATCCAATGTCAGACACATAGTCCATTTACAAGTTCGTTTTGGGTCTGAATGAAACCAGAGGAACCTTATTCCTCGTATATCCATCGATCTCCAAGTATGTCTGGACGATCACCAACTGATTCCCTCCTCTTGGGTGTACAGCCTAATAAAGATCATCAATAATCATACAAACGACGTGAAGACCTCCGGTCTTCAACCACTGTCTTCATGTTCGACTTATCGTCAAATCAGTTATTCAGAATGGGTATAACCCGGCCTTTCCGAATAACCCGCGTATATAATAAACAAGTGTTACACAAACACAACATACGCCTCATTCCAATTCAGAATATTCTTTTATTCAAATTTTCACATTCTTAGGGAAAGGTTCCCATTAATTTTAACAAAGATAAATTCTTTTAAATTTATTCTTTAATCTTCCTTTGGATATCATTTCAAACCATGTTAAGGTTTTCCAAACTAGTCGGGATTAGAGAACCACACCGAAGTAATCATTTATTTTATTTCCCAATCCCAACCTATTCATCCCATGGAGAAAAACTGGTAATACTCTAAATCTAACAACAAGGTGTTATCGGTAAATATTAATTACAATTTCACGTTCAAATCTAGTTAAAGATTTAACTATCGCTTTGGAGCAAAACTTGTGATACTCCATTCTCGATCATTTCAATCTAATTAAAGATTCATTAAAACTCCACTTAGTTTTAATCTTCCCAAAAATCAATATCCTGTCTTTAACTGGGTTAAAGAACCAATGTCATCTAAAACACGGTTCACGATAAACCCAAAATCTCTTTCCATTGTTAATCAGGTTAAAGAACAGGTGTTATTCAAAACACCGCTCACGATAAACCCCAAAAACCAATTTAAATTCAATTCCAATTAAATACTAATTAACTGGACAATTTCACTAAATCTTAATTAAAAGATTTATTCTTTTCTAAACTTGGTTCAAGAACAGTGTTATTTAAGACACCATTCATGACGAACCCAAAATCCCATTTGATATTAAATACAAGGCTCTAAATAGAAAATATATCGGCTTATATTCAATATCAAATTCTGAAACCAACAAATATCGTATTGGAAGTAACATTATAAATATATCTTTCAAACTTCCACAACCATATCTATATAATCACGAAATCAAACATCGAAATATTCCGAAGATAATTTTGATTCAAATCCATTCCAGTTCGTATATTGGAAATTCTGATTATTTTTAAAACCAATTCAAATCCAATTTATTTATTCAAAAATATTGGATTATAATTCTAGTTCATAACTAGTTCATTTTGATAAAAATATATTTTTATCTTTTCAAATATGGAATTTTTCACCCCAATTCTTTCTAAATCATTTATTATGATTTTATACAAATTATTAATATTTTTAATAATTTTATCAAGGCACGTACAGTCGATTTCCAATAACGGTCGTCGAACTGCACTTACAACGACCTTTTCCAAATTTGATTTGGAAATAACTCCAAATCCAACCGTTAGATTTCAAATCCCTTATATTCATTGGAAAGCTCTTTTTGATACGAACCCAACGGTTCCGGTTTCAGGAGAATCCAATGGTCGGATCTCGCGTAACGTCAATTCGAAGTCAATGGTCGAAATTCGCGAACTGCCACGGCGCGGCGCGTTCTACTCAGGACATTTAATATATAATATATATATATATATATTATATATTTCGTCGATTTCAATTCTGAACGTATTTTATAAATCGTTTAAATTTGTTTTCAAAACAATTTCAACTTCATATTCAATTTCAAATCAAAATTGAATATTTCATATCATTCATATATAAATGATAATATTTTCAAAACGTTATATTTTGAAATCACTTCCTTTTCTATATTCATTATAAAAACGAATATAATCGATATAAATATCGTTCGCGTCAAAATGGCGCATATCTAATCAACACGGCTTTATATATTTCAATAACTTCGTTATTCTATTCAACACATGAATATTTTCTTCAATACATGAATATTTATTCATTCTTACTTACAATAAAAATGTGAATTTTATTGTATAAATATTTTGTTCAACACATGAATACTTTCAACACATGAATTTATATGTTATTCAACACATGAATACTCTCAACACATGAGTATTGTCAACACATGACTATTTTGTTTATTCAACACATGAATATAATTTATTTTCTAATTTGGAATGAGACCCACTCAATTACCATATAATGTTAATTATATGAATTCCATACAACACACGTATATAATAGCAATGATAAATAATCAACTATCATCCAGAGTGCACCACACAACTGCATAAGCATTAAATATAACTTATTAACGCTTACACAGTCTGTCAATCAAACGATCGACAAACCACTAAACAATTGGGATTAGTGTATGTCGAAATCATCACAACACCCGTGTGGTGTTTTAATCCAAAAACACTGAATATTATTTGTGCATTTGGGCGACGTGTAAAATTCATCGTCCCAATCAATATCCTTCAAATAGGTGTACATAAACAAATCATTCGATTTGTAAATGAATATTTATTTATTCGCATTCACGTTAAAAAATATATTTTTAACTATATAATATTTATTTCAACACATGGGTACATTTCCATTCATTCCACATTACAATCAATTTTCAGAACACACAAAATCAAACAAGTCGTCCATGGTCTGTGGACGACGGGTGTCGGGTGCTGCTAAGCACCGTCTGCATCCTAGTATATAATTTTAACTAGAAAACAAGAATTAAAGTGAGAAGTTCTCACCAATTAGCTAAACCAAACACCACGACTCATCATATGTAGAAAATCTTCGCCGTGCTCGCCTTTTGTCACTTTCGTTGTCCGTATCCACTACATATATAAAAATCGCATCTTTATATTGTTGCTATGTATATAAAAATCACATTTTTAAAACTACGCTACATGGATAAAATCACATTTTTATACTGCTACTATATAGATAAAAATTCTATTTTTATAACGGTGTTCATATAATAAAGATCATGTTTTTATCACGCTAACTTCATAATAGAAATTATATTTTTATATCGTTCTTCTTCTAATAAAGATTATATTATTATATCACCACTCATATAAAAATCACATTTTTATATTCTCTAGTATAGAAAAATCATATTTTTATATTACTTATTATATAAAAATCATATTTTTATCATGCTATGGTATAAATAAAAATCACACCTTTACATCACTATCGTATATTTAAAAAATTTCTCTTTCTTCATGGTAAAAATCTCGTCTTTTTCTATATAAAAATCTAGCCTTTTTCTATATAAAATCTCGCCTTTTTCTATATAAAAATCTCACCTTTATAATGCAAATCACATTCTTAAAATAAACAACTTTAAATAAAAAATGAATTTTAATTTGGCTTTTCATTAAAAAAACTGATTTTTAATTTGGCTATAACATATAATAAACTGATTATTCAAAAGAAATTAAAGTAAATAAATTAAAAAGGATAAACAACTCTGTAACGACCAGGGATTTTCGACCTCGAAAATCGACACAAAAACACCATGTCGAACATTCAGGCATCGAAAACACCGGAACGTTATTAGAAAGAAATTAGAGGGTGAGATAAGAAAGAAAGAAAAATTAGAATAGAAGAAATATAAAGAAGAAACACAACTGAATCAGAGTCTCACATCGCAGCGGAATAAATATAATATAGAAGTAAATCTTTATTTGAAACTTGAAATAATACCTACAATCAGAGTACATCTGTTAAGACAATCTGAACAGTTAAAATGATCTGTCCTCATATACAACACAGCGGAATAAATGCTAATACGTCTAACTTCTCCAGCACGTCTCCTGAACTTCGTTGTGTCCAATAACCTAAACCTGTACAGCCCAGTCTAACCCGAGCATTACAAACACCGGGTCAGTCTGGTGAACCAGAGTGAGAACAACACACTAAATTTAAGGGGATCATCCAACTTGATTTAAAGTTCAAAATCTTTTCGAAAGAAAAGGATAATCGTAAGACCAAATCCACACATAAATACGAACGGTTTTTACCTTACGATAACCCGAAACATTTTGAAATCGATATATATTATTCTGATATTATGATAGTGTCTAAATACAAATAAATAGAATCTAGTAGAAAGCTTGAATCTCACGCTCCACATATATAGTATACAAACAAAACCGCGGACGCTTATTGGAGATTGGAATCCGACTATGACAAGGTATGGAACCACCTGCGATAATGTATCTCTAGAGACGAATACACTGGGTTCAACAAGAACGTCTTACAACCCGGCCCACACATGACCGACTACTCATTTCTATTGAGTGTATCGAATATATTGCCACCCACAGTTGGTACCAACAAAACCGTTCCCGGGGGATACAGAAATGAAAAGAGTAACAAATATGAATATTCTCTAGATGGTGACAATACACCCTAATGGGTGCGACCCACATAGCCATGCTGCTTGCCCGATTTTTGTCATTTCCCGGTTGTGAGGGTTGAGGTTGTAACGTATCTTTTTGAACATCTGTCCACCATTCTCTTTGATTTCCACATCGTCCATACACGTTGTCCTGGGACTGAACAACCGAAGGCACCCTCCTACCACATCCTTATAGGAATCACCCCAAGGATCAGTAGTGAGTAGTCTTTGCAACCCATAGACTGCAACCACGACAAAATCATAGTTTATCTCTTGGAGCTAACTAGAGATTATAAGAAATACTTTCGTTTTATGAAGATCTATGGTCTTCAAATGCTCCACCTCGATCATTGTCTGATCTCTGCCACGATTTCGTATATGCTGGTCGGAATGGTTTTCGAATATAAATTCGATCCCGGTCTTTCCGTACCAACAATAGGTAATTGGCCAGATTTGATAGTCGGATATTTAACTATCGAATTAACAAACATTTATCCATAAAAATAAAATAATGTACCGGTTTAGTATTCAGCATCACACGGTCTTTTTGATTTTTCCATCGTTAATCGAACTCTTTATTTGAAACAAAGCTTTTTAATTTCTTATTCCAAAATACTATTGTATTCAAAATCATCTGATTCAGCTTAAATATTTCAAACTTTATTTATAATACTATTCATCGAAGTTCAAACTTTTATTTCTCTTGACTATTCTCGTTTCTAAACTAATATCTTTCTTGAATAATCATGAAGTCGTTCAAGTTGGGGTATTTTATTTACCTCACAAACCTTGAATTAACAACATTCTTATCTTCAGAAAGATAGAAGTTTATTAATGAAATCTCATTTCACTAATTATTCTACATATCCCATTTACTATCCAATTTAAAACATCGTTTGCTATTATACTTCTACTAGGAAATCTTATTTTAAATCTTAATACGTTTACTAAGCAAATTATTATTAAAAACTTCTCTATTAGCTTTACAATCTTTTAACACATTATTCATAAATCTCAATTTCGTTATAAATAGAAATCATTATAAACTTCTGATAAGTTTATTTCAACCCACTTGGTTACATCTCGATAAAACCTCACTCCTTATTTAATATCGTGAATTTTGATCATATCTTAATAATTTACCTCGCCTCATCACTTTAGTTAAAAACTTGGGTTTCCGTTTTGATTTTCAATTTATTTCCTCTCTTATGAGTTTTATCCCATTCACAACTTGTTTCGAACAATTTGAAATCATTTACGAAACATGTAACGACCCGTGTTTTTAGCTGTGAAATACTTAATTTAATTTATTTAATTTAAATATTATATTTGGAATATCGATGGAATTAATATTGAATTCGTTATTTTGAACGAAGTTCAAACGTTATATATTTATATATGTAACACCCCACGTCCATTAATGTCACTCACAAAGGGAATGCATTAACTTCCATGGAGGTTTTAAGTGAATATAGAACAGGAAAATTACAACAAGACAGATAATAAGTAGTACTTGGAAATCTAAAACTTTATTTCATTGCACGGAAATTAAACATGTTTGTTACATCATAAAACCATAAATCAGAGTCAAGTACAATATCCATCTTGATAAAACAAAATACATAATCCCATTACATAAATAGCCATTAAAGAAGATAACAAGCTGGACTTTACTTCAGCAGTCCAAGCTTTCCAAAAGAGAGAATAAGCAATTCAATCAGACTCCACTAGAGCTGGGTCCACCCTGAGGAACTGGAGGGGGGAAAAGATAGAAATGGAGGGGGTCAGACATAAAGTCTGGCGAGTATGATAATTCTAACAATACTATTATCAAAGTAACTAGACTAAGGCATAAGATGGAAAACAAGGAAATGTCTATGAACTATTGGGTATGGAAGAGCAGATAAAGATAACGTTAAAGGAACACCTAATACTAACGAATAATTACTACACTGCACCACACCAGTCACCCTAAAAGTTGATCCCACTTGCTTCACTTACAAATTATATAAATAGCTCTGTGTACCCCTAGCTGACTACATAGGTGCCGCCTGCCCCTATCTCCGCTAGGTGTACCACACTACCCACTTGCGATCGGCTCCCTACTCATAGATACCCATGCTAGTCCCACAGTGGGGTGTATCACTCCCCTAAAGTGGCAACCCGATACAGCTAAAGAATGCACGGCTTATACCTACACGATGCAACAACGTCTTACCTACCAGCCCGGGTCCACACACGCATATGAAACCCGTTGGACTTGCGTTGCCATCGCTAACCCGTTTGGCCTCTTATAGTCAAGCCCGGTATGCGTGTCCCGTCCTCGACTTGGGTCGAGACCACAAAGATACATTTGGGTTAATGGTTGAAATGGGCCCCCTTTACTTACCACAAGCTATCCACCTAAGCTTGTCCCCACTAGTACATCCCACTTAACCCTCTTAGTCATGTTCATTTACATGTGTGTTTGGTTAATTCTTATTAATCGTATTACAAATGCCACGAAAGGCACTCACTAGATTCTTCATGCCACCCAAGGCACCTACTTAACCCCCATGTCCCACCTTACATGTTTATCTGGTTAAGTGTTTCTTAATTCATTAAAGCCATAACCTTATAAAGACCTCACACATTAGACTGGCATTTATGGCAGCTGGATTTCCCGGGCGGGTCCGGACAGTCTTACACCATAAAAGATTCTAACCTCGTGTCTTTACAACTGTTATGCTTTAATTTGGGCCTAGGACCTCTCACATTGGGCTGACATTTGTGACTACTGGATTTGCCGGTCGGGTCCGGGCAGGTTTACGTCACAAACGAGTCCAACCTCATGTCCTAAGCATTGATTATTACTTATAATCTTTAACCCCAGCTTTAAATATATCCCTATTCCAATTATTAATTAATTCCAATTTTAACGATGTCCATAATTGACTCAATTATGGCCATCCATTTATGGCATGCAAAATCATATCAATTGCACTCCAATTTCTTAATATTAAATCCTTAATATTACCCCTACCCCACTTTATATGTTCGCTTATTCAACGCAAAATATACGTTAGAATCGACTAGTCTAACTCATAGCACAAAGATAAATTATCACAACATATAGACAAATAAAATAGTTCTAATCATAATAGGGGTGAAACTTGCATAAAACTACACATGTCATGGATCTAAAGGTGTCAACTTGTTTGGTTAAATGTCACAACTCACATAATATGATCATAACCCAAGTTCATGTATAAACTTGCATATGTGGTTTATGCAACATAATGATGGTGTGAACTAGCATCTAACACATAGAACTCACACTTGTCATAGCATAATTCTAGATCTAAATAGATGTCATAAATCTAGATCTAAATAGATGTCATATAATATGTGAGATTATACATACTAATAAATCTAAACTTGCATAGGTACGTGTGATTTATCATGTGAATCATCATAGCCCAAATATATATAATCAACATCATGATTCATAAGCTAACTACAACATAATAACATCATGGCTTTGTAACATCGCAACTTAGCATAGAAACTTGCAACATATATAATATCATCATAGCATGATTTACAACATATAGGATATCATCATCACATAACAAAGGTTTTACAACATACATGATAGCATAAGGTTTACAACAACATATATGACAATTCACATCATTTTCTTATGATCCATATCACATCTTAATCTAATTAGTTTGCTAATAATCTTATTAAGATCATCATACTCACAATTAGAAAAGAAAGAGAGTCTTGATTTGCTTTAGAGTTGAGTAGAATTAGAGTTTTGATTAGCTTTCTTCCTTCTTAGTTGGCGGCGGCTACACTGAGTTCCATGGCGATGGCATGACGGCGGCTGTTCTATTTTTCATGTGATTTCAAAGTGAGAGACTACCTAGATATGTATAGAGTTTAGGATTTATTTAGACCGTCAGATCAACTCAGAACTAACCTGAACCGTTAAATTAGCTAACTCATCCCTAAAGACACATCAGCAGCTCAAGATTGGGCTCTGCCAAAACCTGGCCGACTTGACCAGGTCGACACCCAAGTCGACTGCGCAGTCGACCTGGCTCTGGGGGTGTCGACTGCCCAGTCGACTCCCTAGTCGACCTGGGGTGCTGGGCGGGAAATTTCCCGCCTGGCCTGTTTGACTTCGAATTTTGAATTTTGAATTTTCTGAAACTTCTGATGGCCATATCTCCTTCATACGAAGTCTAAATCACGCAAACTCGGACTCTATTTCAACCAGAATTCCGAGACGAACACAATGGAGAAATCCGTTTCCCACAATTCTCACGTCTGAGATTAGTTATTCTTTAATTTGTGAATATTTATATTAACAAAATTATGGGGTGTTACATTCTCCCCTCCTTAAAGGATTTCGACCCCGAAATCTTCAAGTCAAGAAGAATGTATATCATAACATCCAATCGTCCATCTACTCAACCATCAAACACAAGCATCCATTGTCCTTATAGACTTCTAATGCTTTCATGTTTAAATGCACAGTGTGTGTATATGTCCATATCTAATGCAAAATTAGGCGGCCCACTGATTCAGTTGACCTCCTTAATGCAAACCATGATAGTGCCATGCGTCCATTATGTATGCAAAAAAACCCAATCGATACATATTATTTCGACATGTGTGCACAACCATTCACCAAAATGCGGTATCCATATGATAGCACAACCATTATACATCCATTAACTTAACTATGTACACACATTTATATGCAATATGCAATATGAAGTGACTGAGCCGATCTAGTGCCTAAAGTGTGTGTATATGCATCCACGAGCAACCACTAGCAAACACTTGCGTCCATAGGCATCCATCATACATAACATGTCTCAAACACATGTTTCAATCATAGGATTACCTTATCTAAAGGTCAAGGATACTAGCGAGAGGATACTCTAAAGGTAAGATAAGTACAAGCTAAGCGATAAAAGAGAAATTAGAAGACATACCCTCAAAAAGAAAAGTGTACAACGAACGCATCTTCGCTTCTGTCTCCCAAGTAGCGTTGCTCTCATCATCTCCCCATTGCACTTTGACTAGTCCGACCTCTCGATTTCTCAGCTTCTTGATTTCCGACCAAAGAATGCATGTAGGAGCTCGTCGAATCGTCGCATCACGCTCTATCTCCACCTTTCTAAGCAAGCTCGGCTCTACCACTTCCGCGGTCTCGTGCAAGCACTTCCTCAAATGTGACACATGGAAGACGTCGTGTACACCACTAAGTCTCTCAGGCAACTCCACTCTATACGCCATCTGTCAAATCTTCTCCTTAATAGGAAACGACCCTACAAACCTTGGTGCTAATTTCCCAAAGGACCCAAAGCGAACAACATTCCGTAATGGAGACATTTTGATAAAGACCATGTCCCCAACATCAAACTCAAGATCTGTCCTCCTTTTGTCTGCATAAGATTTCTACCTATCTTGCGCCGTCTTCATCCTTCTTCGAATCAAGTCGATCTTTTCCGAAGTCTCTCTAATCATATCGGGCCCAAGTAAGATCTTATCGGTAGATTCCCACCAACATGTAGGTGAATGACAAGGTCGTCCATAAAGAGCTTCGAAAGGTGCCATGCCAATGCTAGAGTGAAAGCTGTTATTATAAGCAAACTCCACCAACGGAAGATGCTCTTCCCACGTACCCCCAAAGTCTAGGATATATAGCCTCAAAAGGTCCTCTAGAATACGATTCACCCTCTCGGTCTGGCCGTCCGTCTGAGGATGATACGCGGTGCTCAAACATAACTGAGTCTCTACCGCTTCTTGCAAGCTCTTCCAAAATTCGCTAGTGAAGATAGGATCGCGGTCGCTTACTATGCTAGAAGGAACACCATGCAAACGAACTATCTCTCGGACGTATACAAAAGCTAACCATGGAGCAGTCCTCTTACTCTTCACGGGAATGAAATGGGCGCTTTTAGTAAGTCTATCTACTATAACCCAAATCCCCGTATTACCCTTACTTGATCTTGGTAATCCATCCACAAAGTCCATCGAGACACTTTCCCACTTCCATAGTGGAACCTCCAATGGGTGAAGCAACCCACCGGGTTTCGTTTGCTCCGCTTTTACTTGTTGGCACACGAAGCATCTAGCGACATACTCGGCCACATCCCTCTTCATACCGGCCCAAAAGAAAACTCGCTTCATGTCTTTGTACATTTTGTCCCCGCCGGGATGAATGGTCATCTTCGAACGATGTGCATCATCAAGAATAGTCTTCCTCAAGTCCTCGTCTCGTGGTACACAAAGTCTACTATCCCTATGTAACCAACCCTTATCGTCTAGGGTATACCTACAGAGATGGCTTGATGACTCCCTTATTTTGAGCTTCTCCACTAACTCAACCAACTGTGGGTCGTCTCGCTGTGCCTCACCAATCCGTCCCAAAAGCGTAGTTCTGACCTCCAAGGATGCTAGCAAACCAGGTACAAAGTCAACAGAAGGTCTAAAATCAAACATAGAGATGAATTCTAATTTTCGCCATTCAACAAACAACGGACTCAAGGACAGCCTTTTCCTACTTAAGGCGTCTGCCACCATGTTACCCTTGCCAGGGGTATATGCTATTTCGAAGTCCTAGGACGCTAAGAATTCCATCCACCTTTGCTGCCTTAAGTTCAAGTCCTTCTGAGAGAACAAGTATTTTAGCGATTTGTGGTCAGTGAACAATTCGAATTTCTCCCTAAGAAGATAATGGCGCCAAGACTAAAGCGCAAAAACAATAGCGGCTAACTCTAGGTCATGTGTAGGGTAATTTTTCTCATGCACCCTTAACTGCCTTCTACCATAGGCTATTACCCTTCCCTCCTGCATTAAGACTGCGCCCAGTCCTGTCCCACAAGCGTCGGTATAAACAGTAAATGGCTTACTCCCGTCTGGCAGCACTAAGACTGGGGCTGAAGTCAAAGCTCTCTTCAAATGTTGGAACGCATCATCACAATCTACGTCCCATGCGAAGACTAGGTTCTTCTTCGTCAGACGTGTCAATGGAGCTGATATTTTTGCGAAGTCTTTGATAAACTTCCTATAGTAGCCAGCCAACCCCAAGAAACTCCTTACATCGGTAGCATTTTTAGGGACCTTCCAATCTTGGATAGACACTACCTTCGCGGGATCCACAGCTATCCCTTCTTTGGAAACCACGTGCCCTAAGAACCGTACTTCCTTCCTCCAGAAGTGACACTTAGAAAATTTAGCTTTAAGATTATGCACTCGTAGAGTTTCTAACACTTCCCTAAGATGTAGGGCATGCTCTTCTTCATTCTTAGAAAATATCAAGATGTCGTCTACAAAGACCACCACGAATTTATTAAGGTACTCCCTAAACACCCTACTCATCAAATCAACAAAGTATGCGGGGGCGTTTGTCAAACCGAAGGGCATCACTAGCCATTCATAGAAACCGTCCGGAGTCCTAAAGGCAGTCTTGTCTATGCTATCCTCAGCCACTCTCAACTGATGGAAACCAGTGGCTAAGTCCAACTACGAAAACACTGAGGCGCCAACTAACTGATCGAAGAGATCGTCAATCCTCGACAGTGGGTGTCTGTTCTTCTTAGTAAGCTTATTAAGTTCTCTATTGTCCACACACAGTCTAAGGGACCCATCCGCCTTCGTGGCAAATACTACTGGAGCACCCCACTTCGATATACAACGTCTTATGAACCCCTTCTCAAGCAACTCCTTCACTTGCTAATTGAGTTCCCTCCTTTCACGAGGAGCCATGTGGCGTACTGGCAAAGATATTAGTTTTGCATTATCCACAAGATATATTCGGAAATCTATCTCCCGCTTCGGAGGCAAGCCCTTCACCTTCTCAAACACATCCGAATTTTCTTGGACTACTTTAACAGATCGTAGATTTTCCACCGACGCGTCAAGCGATTTTAGATAACTTAGCATAACGGAATTTATGGGATTACAAAAGATTTCGAGAGTGTTGCCAAGGCGAGTCATGAGCCTAACTACTCTCCTTTCACAATCAAGAACGGCCCTATTTCTGGATAACCAATCCATTCCTAAAATTAGCGCATAGCCCGTGAAGCCCAAAACATAAGCATCACATCTAAACTCAACGCTAATTATAGAAATTTTCAAATCCAAACACATCATGGACAAATTAGCTGAGCCCCCAATTGGATTCGAAACAACTAAGGGATCCTCTACTAAACTTGTGTTTAAGTGCAGTGATTCAACTAATGATGTAGAGATAAACGAATGCGATGTGCCCGAATCGAATAAGGTACGGACAGGATGATCAAACAGAAAAACTAAGCTTTCAACAGAAATGGTTCTACCTCGTTCTTGTAGCGGTGGGACCGCGAGAGCCTAAACTTGTCCCCTTGCGTGTCGTGGTGCCATAAGAGCCTGCACCTGTCCTCCCGAGGTAGACCCTGCCCTCTGCCCCTTCTTTGGGCAGTCCTTCACTAGATGTCCCGCTTCACCACAGTGAAAACAGCCAGTCTTCTTTTTCATTCTGCAATCCTTGCTGAGATGGCCTGGTGTCCCATAGTTAAAGCATCTTTTCTTTCCTTTGCCATTATTGTCTTTACCACCCTTCTTGTTTTGCTGTTGTGGTTTCTTCTGCTCCCCTTTCTTCTCGGGTGCCTTATTAGCATTAGCGCCTTTCTCCTCGTGCATGAGTGCCATGTCTACTAGCTTCTCAAAGGTGGGCCCCTATAGGGATATGGGTCATAGCCAACCCCTGCAATGGCTCATTCAAGCCTTTAACGAACCTCAGAGCCTTCTTCTCCGGCGTGTTCACTAAGTCCAAGCCAAACCTTGCTAACTGATTAAATTTGTTGACATATTCTTTCACTGATGAGCTTCCTTGCTTTAATGTCAAGAACCTTTCCATATATAGATTTTCTTCTACCCTTGAGAGAAACTTTGCCTCAAACCTACATCTGAAATCCGCCCTAGAATCAACAGGACGCTCCCCATTAGTGACCTCCCACCAAAACGAGGCCTCTCCCTTCATTAACCAAGCTGCTAATTTGACATTCCTCCCTTCTTCTACTTCAAAGATTTCTAGCAATTCTTCCACCTCCTTAAGCCAGTCTCTGGCTTCCACAAACGTTTCTGACCCTTGAAAAGGTTTTCCACCCATAGCCTTAAATTCCTTGCATGTCTTTGCAAAAGTATCAGTGCGAGGAGGGGGAGGAGGAGCGGGTGCAACTGGTGGTGGAGGAACATTGGCTGGACCTGCAGCGGCCTTAGCCTCTAATAACCTCCTATACCATCCTGGTATCGTTACACCCTCCGGAAGGTTAAGATCTTCAGCCATGCTCAAACGAAAAAGGAAAGATTCAAAATGGAGAATTCGAAAGATAAAGATATATGGCTATTGGGGATTACGTTTTTCATAAAAACTTTCCACTTTAAATTACTCATCAAGACATGTTTTTGAAAACACTTCTTCCAAAAATACTTTAGAAAAATAGTTTTTCTAAAAAAATTATCTGTTGTGGTAACCTTAAGCTCTGATACCACGTGTAACACCCCGCGTCCATTAATGTCACTCACAAAGGGAATGCATTAACTTCCATGGATGTTTTAAGTGAATATAGAACAGAAAAATTACAACAAGACAGATAATAAGTAGTACTTGGAAATCTAAAACTTTATTTCATTGCAGCGAAAATCAAACATGTGTGTTACATCATAAAACCATAAGTCAGAGTCAAGTACAATATCCATCATGATAAAACAAAATACATAATCCCCTTACATAAATAGCCATTAAAGAAGATAACAAGCTGGACTTTACCTCAGCGGTCCAAGCTTTCCAAAAGAGAGAATAAGCAATTCAATCAGACTCCACTAGAGCTGGGTCCACCCTGAGGACCTAGAGGGGGGAAAAAGATAGAAATGGAGGGGGTCAGACATAAAGTCTGGCGAGTATGATAATTCTAACAATACTATTATCAAAATTACTAGACTAAGGCATAAGCTAGAAAACAAGGAAATGTCCATGAACTTTTAGGTATGGAAGAGCAGATAAAAATAACGTTAAAGGCACACCTAATACTAACGATTAATTACTACACTGCACCACACCAATCACCCTAAATGTCGATCCCACTTGCTTCACTTAGAAGTTATATAAATAGCTTTGTGTACCCCTAGCTGACTACATAGGTGTCGCCTGCCCCTATCTCCGCTTGGTGTACCCCACTACCCACTTGCGATCGGCTCCCTACTCGTAGATACCCGTGCAGGTCCCATGGTGGGGTGTATCACTCCCCTAAAGTGGCAACCCGATACAGCTAAAGAATGCACGGCTTATACCTACACGATGCAACAAAGTATTACCTACCAGCCCGGGTCCACACACGCATATGAAACCCGTTGGACTTGCGTTGCCATCGCTAACCCGTTTGGCCTCTTATAGTCAAGCCCAGTATGTGTGTCCCGTCCTCGACTTGGGTCGAGCCCACAAAGATACGTTTGGGTTACTGGTTGATATGGGCCCCCTTTACTTACCACAAGCTATCCACCTATGCTTGTCCCCACTAGTACATCCCACTTAACCATCTTAGTCATGTTCATTTACATGTGTGTTTGGTTAAGTCTTACTAACCGTATTTCAAATGCCACTAAAGGCACTCACTAGTTTCCTCATGCCACCCAAGGCACCTACTTAACCCCCATGTCCCACCTTACATGTTTATCTGGTTAAGTATTTCTTAATTCATTAAGGCCATAACCTTATAAAGACCTCTCACATTAGACTGGCATTTATGGAAGATGGATTTGCAGGGCGGGTCCGGGCAGTCTTACACCATAAAAGAGTCTAACCTCATGTCTTTACAACTGTTATGCTTTAATTTGGGCCTAGGACCTCTCACATTGGGATGACATTTGTGACTACTGGATTTGCCGAACGGGTCCGGGCAGGTTTACGTCAAAAACGATTCCAACCTCGTGTCCTAAGCATTGATTATTACTTATAATCTTTTACCCAGTTTTAAATATGTCCCTATTCCAATTATTAATTAATTCCAATTTTAACGATGTCCATAATTGACTCAATTATGGCCATCCATTTATGGCATGCAAAATCATATCAATTGCACCCCAATTTCTTAATATTAAATCCTTAATATTACCACTACCCCACGTTATACGTTCGCTTATTCAACGTAAAATATACGTTAGACTCGAATAGTCTAACTCATAGCACAAAGATAAATTATCAAAACATATAGACAAATAAAATAGTTCTAATCATAATAGGGGTGAAACTTGCATAAAACTACACATGTCATGGATCTAAAGGTGTCAACTTGTTTGGTTAAATGTCACAACTTACATTATATGATCATATCCCAAGTTCATGTATAAACTTGCATATGTGGTTTATGAAACATAATGATGGTGTGAACTAGCATCTAACACATAGAACTCACACTTGTCATAGCATAATTCAAGATCTAAATAGATGTCATAATTCTAGATCTAAATAGATGTCATACAATATGTGACATTATACATACTAATAAATCTAAACTTGCAAAGGTACATGTGATTTATCATGTGAATCATCATAGCCTAAATATATATAATCAACATCACGATTCATAAGCTAACTACAACATAATAACATCATGGCTTTGTAACATCGCAACTTAGCATAGAATCTTGCAACATATATAATATCATCATAGCATGATTTACAACATATAGGATATCATCATCACATAACATAGGATTTACAACATACATGATAGCATAAGGTTTACAACAACATATATGACAATTCACATCATTTTCTTATGATCCATATCACATCTTAATCTAATTAGTTTGCTAATAATCTTATTAAGATCATCATACTCACAATTAGAAAAGAAAGAGAGTCTTGATTTTCTTTAGAGTTGAGTAGAATTAGAGTTTTGATTAGCTTTCTTCCTTCTTAGTTGGCGACGGCTACACTGAGTTCCATGGCGATGGCATGACGACGGTTATTCTATTTTTCATGTGATTTCAGAGTGAGAGACTACCTAGATTTATATAGAGTTTAGGATTTATTTAGACCATCAGATCAACTCAGAACTAACCTGAACCGTTAAATTAGCCAACTCAGCCCTAAAGACACATCAGCAGCTCAAGATTGGGCTCTGCCAAAACCTGGCCGACTTGACCAGGTCGACACCCAAGTCGACTTCGCAGTCGACCTGGTCCTGGGGGTGTCGATTGCCCAGTCGACTCCCCAGTCGACCTGGAGTGCTGGGCGGGAAATTTCCCGCCTGGCCTGTTTGACTTCGAATTTTGAATTTTGAATTTTTTGAAACTTCCGATGGCCATATCTCCTTCATACGAAGACCAAATCACGCAAACTCGGACTCTATTTCAACCAGATTTCCGAGACGAACACAATGGCTTAACCCGTTTCCCACAATTCTCACATCTGAGATCAGTTACTCTTTAATTTGTGAACATTTATATTAACAGAATTGCGGGGTGTTACAATATAATTATAAATCGAGCTCGAAATAGCGCTGTAGTTCGTAAATTGGAGTTTTGAACTTCAACTGAGAATACATGATTCGATATAAGTCGGAATTCTATGAAACAAGAAACGTTGGGACCGTATTGACGATAATTTTCATATGAAAGAGAAAAACCCAGATTCCGTGTTATAATTTGCGAGTTATGGCTAAATCAAATTTTGAAAAAAACGCTATGGAAATCGTTATCGGCCTTTAAAATGGCCATTTTGCAAACGAACTCTGTTTTCGATGAAATTAGTTTCATTGGAACTGTATCATCAAATTATTGTCAGAAAATCAAACCGCGTGGAAAACCGATGTCGTATGTGACCACGGCAACCGTAAACGCTCGTTAAATTTCTATAGCGCGTATTTAAATAAATGAAGGAATATTTGGGCGTAACTCGAGCAGACTATCGAATTAGGCCACAAAACTAGTTCCATTGAGTTCATATCGTCGATTAGAGTCAGGATAGGTATATAGTTTGTTATCTTTGGAGACCGGATAATTTGGCGTTAAAAGGGGTATTGCGGTACGCGGTAAAAATAGCCTACCGGGGAAACAGTCTCAGAATGCGACGAAACAGGTGCCATTGGCTTCGTATTGAAAAATTATTATAGGATCTGAAGGTTTCTAGTTGATTTAGTTTATCTGGTGATCATAGAAAAATTAAATGTGTGTTTATTTCTGGTTTTATAAAGGATTTTTTTTCAAAACGATATCGGAATTCGACGAAACTTGTCCCATTGGGTCCGGAATAACTTTTTACACTAAGAATAGCCTTTTTATCAGTAAACAGAAATTGGTCGTGGGGGTTTTTATCAATTACTTTACAACAAAGTTTCGTTAATATTATTATATTCGTTGTCCACACTATAAATAGCCTTTAGCCCTAGTGTTATGTCAGCATTTTTCTTCCGCCGCCACAGATATATTGAACGAACACTAATTCTCTAATTTTCCCCCCTTTAATCTCAAAATCAGTTCATCAACCCTTAAAGTTTCAACTGTAAACCGATCGAGCTCAGTAAGCTCGTCATGATGGACGGTCGAGATCGGGTCTGGAGGCCCATGATGACCGGAATCTAGTCTGAAATGGAGCGGGTTTGGCAACGTTTTCTGGAAGGGTAACAGCATCGAATCGAGGGCTGTTTTAGGTGGAAGTTAAGGGCAAGAAGGCGAGCTGATTGGCGGTTTCTGATTGGCCAATGGGCGACCATGGTGGAAGGCATCGTACTGAAGGGTGGTGGCACGGTGAGGTCAGCAGTGTGAAGGGTTTTGGATTCAGGAAACAAACCATGATTTAGGACCTGGTAATGAAGACCAGTATACACGAGAGAAACACGAACGGATTGGCGTCAATTTTGGGTTAACAGTTTGTTTAATTAAGTAATTAATCTATATACAATAATAATGTGAATAAATTAACTGTTGAGTTTCAGTTGGAATCAAATGGCAAACTGTAACAACCCGTAAAATCTGGGCCAGTTTAAAATTTTTATTTTGGCAATTTTAGCGAATTTTGATTATTTAAAATGAATTATTTTAAATAATATCGACGAGAAATTTATTTGAATAGAATTCGATCGTATATATTATATACGTCGTCGTTAGAATAAATATTTATATATAATTATAAATAGAATTGAGAATGGCGCGGTAGTTCGATAATTCGATTTCAAACTTCAATTGAATGTACCGGGTGCAAAACAATCCGGATTTTAGTGAAACAAAAAATAATGGGATCTAATTGATAATATCTTTCCAACGAATCCGAATAATCGAAATTTCATAGCGGGAATCAAAAGATATGTCCAGTTGAAAATTCTGAATAGTCGCTATGGAATTCAGGCCCTTAAAAATGGACATTTTGCAAACGACCTCGGATTTCGACGAAACCAGTTTTGTTGGGTCCGGGATGTAAAGTTATTGCTAGATTCCAAATTTCATAATTTTTCGAATCAATATGTGAGCGTGGCAAAAGAAAATGCGTTTGACCAGTTTCAGTTGATTTTAATCGACTGGAAATTGGCCATTTTTCAAACGGCCTCAGAATTCGACGAAACTAGTTTTGTTAGGACCGTATCGTCAATACGAAACTAGAAAATATTTTTCTGGAATTTTTCTAGTTAGTATGTGACCCCGGTAATTTGAAATGTACGTTTAAAATTCAATATAAGGATTTAAATTGTAAATTCAACGGAAACTGATTGTAACGATCAAACCAGCTTACGATACATATCCCATTGTGTTCGGAATGGGGGTAAAACGCTATGGACGACAGGCGGTGGACCTCGTTTCGAGGTCGTATGTAAAAGTCAACATTTTTACAAATTAAATAATAAAATAAATAAAAAAAAACCCTACCATCCCTCCTTTTCTTCTTCAACTGGCCCCCCTATTCAGTTATTCACAAACGAAATAAAAAAAAAAAGTGGAAACCCTAAAACCCAAATCGAGCCGCCGCCTGAACCCATCGCCGACGAACCCTCGACGCCGCCTCCTTCCAGTGTCGAAGCCGCCTTCACCTCGAGACTTCTCGAGACACCCAGTCGCGACGCAATCGAAGAAGACCCCGCCTCCACCATCGAACTCCAGACATCGCCACGCCACGAGCCACCGCCGACTTCCTCCTCCTCCCATTCGAAGCTCGGTGAGTTTTTTTTAGTTAGTTAATTTATTTTTATTTTTATTTCTGGGTTATAAAACTGTATTTTTAATAAATTATAAAACTGATTTTTGTTTTAAGTTTTTAAAACAGAAATTTTTTAAAAAGAAATAAAACTGTATTTTTAATAAATTATAAAACAGATTTTTGTTTTAAGTTTTTAAAACAGAAATTTTTTAAAAAGAAATAAAAACTGTATTTTTAATAAATTTAAAAACTGATTTCTTTTAGTTTTAAAAACAGAAATTTTTAAAAGGATTTTAAAACAGAGTTTTAAAAGAAGTTAAAGCAGAATTTTTTTAAAAAAAAAAAAGAATTTTAAAACAGAAAGTTTTAAAAGAAGCGTAAAACAGAAATTTTTAAAAGGATTAAAAAAAAAAAAAAAACTGCATTTTTAAGAAATAAAAACTGCATTTATTTAAAAGAAAAAAACTGCATTTTTGATAGGAAAAAAAAACTGCATATTTTAAAAAGAAAAAAAAAACTGCATTTTGAAAAAAAGGCAAAACTGCATTTATTTAAAAGAAAAAAACTGCATTTTTATAAAAGAGTTTTAAAAACTGTTTTGAAAAATAATTTAAAAACTGTTTTGAAAAGAAAATGAAAACTGGTTTGAAAAGGAAAAGGAAATGATTTTTATTTTTAACTTTGAAATAAGAAGAGGGTTTGATCTTTTAATAGAAAAAATTTTGAACTTGAAAATAAAGATCATATTTTTAAAAACAGAAAAGATGGAATTTTTGTTAAGTAGAAATAGTAAAGTATGATTCTTATATTTTTAAAGCAATAAAAATATAATTGTTGCATCATAAGAATAATAAAAATATATTAAATAACATAGTAAAATTCGATTTTTACCTATGTAGAGGATACAGTCAACGAAAGCAACAAGAAGGACAAGAAGGCGAAGTTTCTATTAAGGAAGAATCGTGTGAGTGGATAGCTATTGGTGAGGATTTCTCACTCTTCAATCTCTTTTTATAATTATATATATGTGTTGAAAGTGGAAGTGAATTGCTATATATAAATACCTATATATATATACGCCCCTCGTCCACAAACCATGGACGATATTTATTGGTTGAAATTGTTGTGAAAATTGATTGATAGCGAAGTGAAATAATATATATATGAAAAGTGAAATATATATATATAGCAAAGTGAAAATATCGAATATATGAAAAGTGAAATTTATATATATAGCAAAGTGAAAATATCGAATATATGAAAAGTGAAATTTATATATATATAGCGAAGTGAAAATATTCGAATTGAAAACAATGTATATGAAATATTCGAATTGAAAACGATATATATATATATATATGAAATGAAAACAATGTATATGAAATATTCGAATTGAAAACGATATATATATATATATATGAAATGAAAACAATGTATATGAAATATTCGAATTGAAAACGATATATATATATATATATGAAATGAAAACGATGCATATGAAATATTCGAATTGAATTGAATAGAAAACGAATTCGAATTGAATTGACTAGAAAACGAATTCGAATTGAATTGACTAGAAAACGAATTCGAATTGAATTGAATAGAAAACGAATTCGAATTGAATTGAATAGAAAACGAATTCGAATTGAATTGACTAGAAAACGAATTCGAATTGAATTGACTAGAAAACGAATTCGAATTGAATTGAATAGAAAACGAATTCGAATTAAATTGAAAACGAATTCGAATTGAATTGACTAGAAAACGAATTCGAATTGACTAGAAAACGAATTCGGATTGAATTGAATAGAAAACGAATTCGAATTGAATTGAATAGAAAACGAATTCGAATTGAATTGACTAGAAAACGAATTCGAATTGAATTGAATAGAAAACGAATTCGAATTGAATTGAATAGAAAACGAATTCGAAATGAATTGAATTGAAAACGAATTCAAATTGAATTGAAATTTGAATTGAATAGAAATGAATTTTAAAACGAATCTATAAAGAAGAATTCAATTGTGATTTGAATTGAAAAGGAAGTTGAAAATGTTTTTGAAACGAATTTAAAACTATTTATAAACTTCGTTTTAAATAGAAATCGACGAAATATATATTATATATATTATATATATAATATAATGGCCTGAATAGAACGCGCCGCGCCGCGGCAGTTCGCGAATTTCGACCATTGACTTCGAACGGACATTGCGGGAGATCCGACCGTCGGATTCTCCTAAAACCGGAACCGTTGGGTTCGCATCGAAAAGAGCTTTCTAAGGAATATTAGAAATTTGAAATCTAACGGTTGGATTTGGAATTACGTCCAAATCAAATTTGAAAAAGGTCGCTGTAAGTGCAGTTCGATGGCCATTGATGGAAATCGACCGTACAGGCCTTGATAAAATTATTAAAAATAGTAATAATTTGTGTAAAATCATAAGAAATGATTTGTGAAGATTTAGGATGAAAAACTCCATATTTGAAAAGATAAAAATATATTTTTATCGAAATGAACTAGTTATTAACTAGAAAAATAATCCAATGGTTAAAAATAAATAAATTGGATTAGATTTGAATTGATATTATCAATGGATATTTTCGATATTGGATTCCGTGATTATACAGATATCGTGATGGGAATTTGGAAGATATCGATATCGTTATTCCCGATATGATATCTGTTGGTTTCAGGATTTGATGTTAAATATAAGTCAATACTCTCTCTATTTAAAACCTTATATTTAATGTCAAATTTGATTGATTGATGGTTTGGATTGTGCTCGACCAGTTTATGAGCAGAATATGCTTTTGCATTTAGCATTGGGTTGGGTTGAAAATATCTGTGTGCTAACGCCTTGTGAAACACTTCACGATTTGACGATAAGGTGTTTAGCGATGTTGTGTTCATTTCAAATTTAACGAATGATTGTGAAATGATATTTTCCTTAAGTGAAAAGAAATGTATTCCCGATTTTGGACAGGGAATGTTTTATAAAAATGTTTTATAAAACAGAAAGGATTTCGAGGCCCAAAACCCGATGATTTCTAAAGTGATTTAGAAATGTATTGTATGTTACATTGTGATTATTATGTGGTGAAATGATTTTCCCTACTTCGGGATATGAAATGATTTAGTATGTGACTAAAGATTCGGGTAACCCTGAGACTAAAAGTATGGGTGAGAGGGCGGTGTATGCTCTCCTGAGTGGGAGGTGCATCGTCGGTGTAGCCTACTCCTATGTGGGGTAGGTGCACATATATATATCGAGTTGCGAGGTGCGTACCCTTTGCCTTGTCGATGGGGAGCACGATATTTGGTTGCATACTTGTTTGTATGCATTGTTATGTTTTGGAATTCACATTTCCAAATGATTTGATTTGAGATCCCGAAGTGAAATCTACTTTGATATAGAAAGTTAGATATGTATTTCAAATGATTTGAAATAAGAAATCGGGAATAAAATCCAAAGGAATAATTTCTGTAAATTGAATTGGATTTGGAAAATCTAAGTGTTGTGATTAATCTAAGTGGGTAGATTGGGATATTGCATGTGGTGTGATGCATAGTAGATCCATATATCTATATTGATTGTTGCTTATACACTGGCTTTCATGGGGGTAAACCCGTTCCGCGAAAGTGGCGTGGTCCCGTGATTTGCCTTATTTTTTAAACAAGTTTAACAACTGTTTTTGAGTTCTCACACCAGTCCCATGACTGACCTGTAGTTTGCTTTTCCCTTGCGAACTCGGGTGCCCCTATTTTCCACATGGGCAGTCGAGTAGTTTTATTTTGCAGATGTATTGAGCAGGATTCTGGATTGAAGCTTTAAGCTGTGTCCAGGCATTTACAGTCTTCCGCTGTGTAGTTTATATTTCCGCTGTGCACTGTTTTACATTTATGTAAATTTATCTTCCGCTGTGTATTATATTTCGATATACTCTGATATTCTGTACTCTGATGTAACATTATTATGATGTTTATTGAAGTCTTCTGTTATTTGTTCTGATGTGTTGTATACCCAAAGTTAGCGTATACGGGATTCGAACGGTCTTGGTCGGTTTAGCGATCGATTAGGTCCGGGCGAAATCCGTGTCGTTACAACGTGGTATCAGAGCTTTGGTTAAACTCAAATCTTTGGGGTACAACTCGTTAGAACAGAATAAAAGACCCATCAGAGGTAGGATTAGTAATGTCCTATAAAAGAATCCTCATTAGAGATAGAATCAGTAGCATTCTAGGATGAGTGACTCGTTAGAGATGGGGTTAGAAATGCCCTAGAATGAGTCGAGAGTTATTTGTTTATAAATAACGTATCTGTGATTATATATATAATCTGATTTTAGAAAATATGATTTTAAATATATAAAATTATATATTTGAAAATATAATCAATTAATTGATTGATGTTTGAGTTGCTTGTTTAATTGTTTGCTAATTTTAACCATTTATGCCTAATAGTATCAAATATTGAACGGTATTGAAAATTGGTCGCATTTGCTTGCATATACATATACTTATATTGAGCAGGTCATAGCAAGGAGGCTAGAGCCAGAGAATAAAATTTGTTTGCCCGACAAATAGGTACATGTTTACTACATAATTTACTGTTTGTTTGGGTGATGATGATTTTATGAGCCTATTGGCTAGCCGCTTGGCTTTTTCTTTTTCTTTTTGAGATCTGAAGGACCGGGGAAGCTATTTGAAATTCCCCGATGCTCCCGGTGCAGGGGAGGTTATGGCGAAATTTTTCGAAAATTTAGGGTGTTAGCCAAATTTTTGAAATTTTGAAAATTCTCAGAAACTGAAAAGTTGGAGAATGGAAGCCAGATCGAATGTAGAGCTTAATAATCAAACCACTTTCGACTTTGTTCCTTTTCGGGGACGAAAAGTTTTAAGTGGGGGAGATTGTAACAACCCGTAAAATCTGGGCCAGTTTAAAATTTTTATTTTGGCAATTTTAGCGAATTTTGATTATTTAAAATGAATTATTTTAAATAATATCGACGAGAAATTTATTTGAATAGAATTCGATCGTATATATTATATACGTCGTCGTTAGAATAAATATTTATATATAATTATAAATAGAATTGAGAATGGCGCGGTAGTTCGATAATTCGATTTCAAACTTCAATTGAATGTACCGGGTGCAAAACAATCCGGATTTTAGTGAAACCAAAAATAATGGGATCTAATTGATAATATCTTTCCAACGAATCCGAATAATCGAAATTTCATAGCGGGAATCAAAAGATATGTCCAGTTGAAAATTCTGAATAGTCGCTATGGAATTCAGGCCCTTAAAAATGGACATTTTGCAAACGACCTCGGATTTCGACGAAACCAGTTTTGTTGGGTCCGGGATGTAAAGTTATTGCTAGATTCCAAATTTCATAATTTTTCGAATCAATATGTGAGCGTGGCAAAAGAAAATGCGTTTGACCAGTTTCAGTTGATTTTAATCGACTGGAAATTGGCCATTTTTCAAACGGCCTCAGAATTCGACGAAACTAGTTTTGTTAGGACCGTATCGTCAATACGAAACTAGAAAATATTTTTCTGGAATTTTTCTAGTTAGTATGTGACCCCGGTAATTTGAAATGTACGTTTAAAATTCAATATAAGGATTTAAATTGTAAATTCAACGGAAACTGATTGTAACGATCAAACCAGCTTACGATACATATCCCATTGTGTTCGGAATGGGGGTAAAACGCTATGGACGACAGGCGGTGGACCTCGTTTCGAGGTCGTATGTAAAAGTCAACATTTTTACAAATTAAATAATAAAATAAATAAAAAAAAAACCCTACCATCCCTCCTTTTCTTCTTCAACTGGCCCCCCCTATTCAGTTATTCACAAACGAAATAAAAAAAAGAAGTGGAAACCCTAAAACCCAAATCGAGCCGCCGCCTGAACCCATCGCCGACGAACCCTCGACGCCGCCTCCTTCCAGTGTCGAAGCCGCCTTCACCTCGAGACTTCTCGAGACACCCAGTCGCGACGCAATCGAAGAAGACCCCGCCTCCACCATCGAACTCCAGACATCGCCACGCCACGAGCCACCGCCGACTTCCTCCTCCTCCCATTCGAAGCTCGGTGAGTTTTTTTTAGTTAGTTAATTTATTTTTATTTTTATTTCTGGGTTATAAAACTGTATTTTTAATAAATTATAAAACTGATTTTTGTTTTAAGTTTTTAAAACAGAAATTTTTTAAAAAGAAATAAAACTGTATTTTTAATAAATTATAAAACAGATTTTTGTTTTAAGTTTTTAAAACAGAAATTTTTTAAAAAGAAATAAAAACTGTATTTTTAATAAATTTAAAAACTGATTTCTTTTAGTTTTAAAAACAGAAATTTTTAAAAGGATTTTAAAACAGAGTTTTAAAAGAAGTTAAAGCAGAATTTTTTTAAAAAAAAAAAAGAATTTTAAAACAGAAAGTTTTAAAAGAAGCGTAAAACAGAAATTTTTAAAAGGATTTAAAAAAAAAAAAAAAAACTGCATTTTTAAGAAATAAAAACTGCATTTATTTAAAAGAAAAAAACTGCATTTTTGATAGGAAAAAAAAACTGCATATTTTAAAAAGAAAAAAAAAAACTGCATTTTGAAAAAAAGGCAAAACTGCATTTATTTAAAAGAAAAAAACTGCATTTTTATAAAAGAGTTTTAAAAACTGTTTTGAAAAATAATTTAAAAACTGTTTTGAAAAGAAAATGAAAACTGGTTTGAAAAGGAAAAGGAAATGATTTTTATTTTTAACTTTGAAATAAGAAGAGGGTTTGATCTTTTAATAGAAAAAATTTTGAACTTGAAAATAAAGATCATATTTTTAAAAACAGAAAAGATGGAATTTTTGTTAAGTAGAAATAGTAAAGTATGATTCTTATATTTTTAAAGCAATAAAAATATAATTGTTGCATCATAAGAATAATAAAAATATATTAAATAACATAGTAAAATTCGATTTTTACCTATGTAGAGGATACAGTCAACGAAAGCAACAAGAAGGACAAGAAGGCGAAGTTTCTATTAAGGAAGAATCGTGTGAGTGGATAGCTATTGGTGAGGATTTCTCACTCTTCAATCTCTTTTTATAATTATATATATGTGTTGAAAGTGGAAGTGAATTGCTATATATAAATACCTATATATATATACGCCCCTCGTCCACAAACCATGGACGATATTTATTGGTTGAAATTGTTGTGAAAATTGATTGATAGCGAAGTGAAATAATATATATATGAAAAGTGAAATTTATATATATAGCAAAGTGAAAATATCGAATATATGAAAAGTGAAATTTATATATATAGCAAAGTGAAAATATCGAATATATGAAAAGTGAAATTTATATATATATAGCGAAGTGAAAATATTCGAATTGAAAACAATGTATATGAAATATTCGAATTGAAAACGATATATATATATATATATATGAAATGAAAACAATGTATATGAAATATTCGAATTGAAAACGATATATATATATATATATGAAATGAAAACAATGTATATGAAATATTCGAATTGAAAACGATATATATATATATATATGAAATGAAAACGATGCATATGAAATATTCGAATTGAATTGAATAGAAAACGAATTCGAATTGAATTGACTAGAAAACGAATTCGAATTGAATTGACTAGAAAACGAATTCGAATTGAATTGAATAGAAAACGAATTCGAATTGAATTGAATAGAAAACGAATTCGAATTGAATTGACTAGAAAACGAATTCGAATTGAATTGACTAGAAAACGAATTCGAATTGAATTGAATAGAAAACGAATTCGAATTGAATTGAATAGAAAACGAATTCGAATTGAATTGACTAGAAAACGAATTCGAATTGACTAGAAAACGAATTCGGATTGAATTGAATAGAAAACGAATTCGAATTGAATTGAATAGAAAACGAATTCGAATTGAATTGACTAGAAAACGAATTCGAATTGAATTGAATAGAAAACGAATTCGAATTGAATTGAATAGAAAACGAATTCGAAATGAATTGAATTGAAAACGAATTCAAATTGAATTGAAATTTGAATTGAATAGAAATGAATTTTAAAACGAATCTATAAAGAAGAATTCAATTGTGATTTGAATTGAAAAGGAAGTTGAAAATGTTTTTGAAACGAATTTAAAACTATTTATAAACTTCGTTTTAAATAGAAATCGACGAAATATATATTATATATATTATATATATAATATAATGGCCTGAATAGAACGCGCCGCGCCGCGGCAGTTCGCGAATTTCGACCATTGACTTCGAACGGACATTGCGGGAGATCCGACCGTCGGATTCTCCTAAAACCGGAACCGTTGGGTTCGCATCGAAAAGAGCTTTCTAAGGAATATTAGAAATTTGAAATCTAACGGTTGGATTTGGAATTACGTCCAAATCAAATTTGAAAAAGGTCGCTGTAAGTGCAGTTCGATGGCCATTGATGGAAATCGACCGTACAGGCCTTGATAAAATTATTAAAAATAGTAATAATTTGTGTAAAATCATAAGAAATGATTTGTGAAGATTTAGGATGAAAAACTCCATATTTGAAAAGATAAAAATATATTTTTATCGAAATGAACTAGTTATTAACTAGAAAAATAATCCAATGGTTAAAAATAAATAAATTGGATTAGATTTGAATTGATATTATCAATGGATATTTTCGATATTGGATTCCGTGATTATACAGATATCGTGATGGGAATTTGGAAGATATCGATATCGTTATTCCCGATATGATATCTGTTGGTTTCAGGATTTGATGTTAAATATAAGTCAATACTCTCTCTATTTAAAACCTTATATTTAATGTCAAATTTGATTGATTGATGGTTTGGATTGTGCTCGACCAGTTTATGAGCAGAATATGCTTTTGCATTTAGCATTGGGTTGGGTTGAAAATATCTGTGTGCTAACGCCTTGTGAAACACTTCACGATTTGACGATAAGGTGTTTAGCGATGTTGTGTTCATTTCAAATTTAACGAATGATTGTGAAATGATATTTTCCTTAAGTGAAAAGAAATGTATTCCCGATTTTGGACAGGGAATGTTTTATAAAAATGTTTTATAAAACAGAAAGGATTTCGAGGCCCAAAACCCGATGATTTCTAAAGTGATTTAGAAATGTATTGTATGTTACATTGTGATTATTATGTGGTGAAATGATTTTCCCTACTTCGGGATATGAAATGATTTAGTATGTGACTAAAGATTCGGGTAACCCTGAGACTAAAAGTATGGGTGAGAGGGCGGTGTATGCTCTCCTGAGTGGGAGGTGCATCGTCGGTGTAGCCTACTCCTATGTGGGGTAGGTGCACATATATATATCGAGTTGCGAGGTGCGTACCCTTTGCCTTGTCGATGGGGAGCACGATATTTGGTTGCATACTTGTTTGTATGCATTGTTATGTTTTGGAATTCACATTTCCAAATGATTTGATTTGAGATCCCGAAGTGAAATCTACTTTGATATAGAAAGTTAGATATGTATTTCAAATGATTTGAAATAAGAAATCGGGAATAAAATCCAAAGGAATAATTTCTGTAAATTGAATTGGATTTGGAAAATCTAAGTGTTGTGATTAATCTAAGTGGGTAGATTGGGATATTGCATGTGGTGTGATGCATAGTAGATCCATATATCTATATTGATTGTTGCTTATACACTGGCTTTCATGGGGGTAAACCCGTTCCGCGAAAGTGGCGTGGTCCCGTGATTTGCCTTATTTTTTAAACAAGTTTAACAACTGTTTTTGAGTTCTCACACCAGTCCCATGACTGACCTGTAGTTTGCTTTTCCCTTGCGAACTCGGGTGCCCCTATTTTCCACACGGGCAGTCGAGTAGTTTTATTTTGCAGATGTATTGAGCAGGATTCTGGATTGAAGCTTTAAGCTGTGTCCAGGCATTTACAGTCTTCCGCTGTGTAGTTTATATTTCCGCTGTGCACTGTTTTACATTTATGTAAATTTATCTTCCGCTGTGTATTATATTTCGATATACTCTGATATTCTGTACTCTGATGTAACATTATTATGATGTTTATTGAAGTCTTCTGTTATTTGTTCTGATGTGTTGTATACCCAAAGTTAGCGTATACGGGATTCGAACGGTCTTGGTCGGTTTAGCGATCGATTAGGTCCGGGCGAAATCCGTGTCGTTACACAAACGAGAAAGAAGGAAACGAGATTTGGAATAACCAAGGAGGACAGCGGGTTTTAGAATGTGAAGTAAGAGTTCGGTTATGAGATTTTAGCAATGTAAAGGAGAATGTAGCAGGCAAAACAAATAAAACGAGACTAAGAAAACAGGGTGCAAGAAAGTAAGACCAAAGAAGATGTTGTGGAAATTCGAGGATTGAGTAAACAAAAGACAGCCTTCCTTGTTGGAATCAAAAGTCAGACACGTGGCCCATTTGGTGTAACGAACAAAGGTATCACCGATAGATAACATGAGATATGAACGCACTTAAATTTGGCCAACACAATTATTTAGTGTTAATTTATATTTAAAGAAAGTAATTACCTAATATAAATTTTATATTTCTTGTAATGGTTTTTAATCTGTTCAGGAACAAACGTGAATGGAAGTAGCAAGATGTTGAGAAGAGAGAACAGCTGTCTGGGCTACCATTGAAGAGAAATTAATAATTTAATTAAATTTATATTTAAAGGAATAAATTGTTTAATTATATATCGTGTGCTAAAATGTTAATAACTCTTCATATATTACCAGAATTGAACAAATCTAGAGGTGTTGGGACCGTATCAGCAAATACTGTATTTTGGAGTTGTTCTGGACAAAGCTAGAACCGACTAGAGTTTATCGTTAAATTAAACGCTGTTTAATTTAACTAGAACTAAACCGCTCAAGCGGCAAAATGAAATCAAGGTGTGTTAAACTCACTCAGTTTTCCCATTTATATTTTATATAAATTGGGTTTTTATTTCATGTGCTCGGCTTGTTGGTGGTTTCCTGTTCGCTAGTTATACATTTATTAGATGATTTAATTGATGAAATTGAACTGTGTTTAATTTTAGTGAAATACCAAATCGTTATTTTTAACGATTGGTTCCAATAAAGGTAACTCACCTTGGTTGGTCACGTTTACAAAATAAACGTGTTAAAATGATTGAATTGTTCGCATTGATTGTGGTTGATGCTAAATGATCGCTATTTATCGTTATCAGTTAAATGAAATCGGAATAATGTTATTTGAGATAACCGTTGTGATTTCAGGGAAGAACGGGTTGGAGGGATCCAACTGGATTCCTCAATATATTATTTATTTCTTATTATCCAATATGAACTATTCTGATTTGGGTGATTGGTTAGATTATTAATTTGAACTGGGAATTTAAACTGTGTGTTGTTTAAACCAATGGCCGATATAGGTTGGGTAATTGGCAGTGTATGGCCTATAAAATCAATTGTTTTATAAATATTGATTCACCGTCAGGTGAGTCGATAGAGATGAAGTTATAAAAATTTATTTTATTACTGTATTTAGATTTTGAAATGTATTATTTGGAATAAAAGTTATTAAGGGGAAATAAATAAATATTTTATTTATTTAAGACTTTGATTTATTATTAATTAAATTTATAAAGCCAATTCTGATATTAACCAGATTTATAGGTACGAGGATAAGAAATAAATCGAATGGTTGAACTTTTGATAATTGTTTTGTAAAGAAAACAATTAATGGAATTGTTTAAATTAATTATATTTTTAATTAATTTAAAGTGAGAACTAATTGGAATCGATTAACGAAATAATCGAGTTTTTAGTTAATTAAATCGACCATTTTGAATTGGAATTGATTATCAAATTAATATGCTTTGATTAAAATAGTTAAATGAATACTGTTTAAATTTAAATAAGGTTTTAAAAAGGGATTTATTATTTAATTTAGTTAATAAAGGAATTAACTACTGAAGTAATCAATGATTGAAATAAGTTATTATTGTAATTAGTGATAAATTGGAAAATTACATTTTAAAAAGAGAATGTATTTAAAAATGTGATCGAAGGTGAAATGTAATCCAATTGAACAGTGAAAGGAGCTATGAATGTGTTTTTATATTTAAAACCCGAACTTTTTATAACGAAGTTATAAAGAATTTTTTTAAGCAAAGGTGGTAACTTTAATGTGAATGTCACTTAATTCTTTGAATTAAGTTAAGATAAAAAGGGTTTTAAAATAAACCAAGATGATATAAATGGGATTTAATGTGTTAAAAGCGTTAATTTTAAATTAACGTTACCTGAAAATGAGATCAAGTAAAAAGGGGAGAATTGAAATAGGATTTCCATAGTGGGGAATGGTCGAATATATTTGAAAGGAGATTGGAAATAAGTGGATCTTGTTAAAGAAGAGGGTTATAGGGTTGTATAACCAAATCCAAGTTATGATGGGAATTGTTTTGATACTGAAATGGAATATTGGGTTTTGATTACAACTTATATTTATCTGAGGATATGAATGTTGTTGACCTAGGTCGGAGAGGTAATTAAAATACCCAACCTTGAACGACATCAGGATTATCCGAAGATAATATTAGTTGGTAATCGTAAGAGTGGTTAGTGATAATTTATTATTTCCATTAGGGAAATGATAATGCAACGTTGGTGGAAATCTGGAGAATATATAACGAGAGATCGAAGTAAAGGAAATGTAAAGTTATTTTTATTTTATACTAATTAGCATTAGTTATCATTTCAAGAAAGGGATAAATGATATTACGTAACATTATTTATAAAGATATAAGTCGAATAGATTTGCTCAAGTTAAATAAGAAAGAAGGATGTAACAAATGTCTTGAAGGGGGAGTTAAGTGGGAACTTAATTTTGTCATTTTCCTAAGAATTATATAGAATTGGTTTTGAGAACACTTGTATACTATACAAGAATTCAATTATCGTATTTTTCACATTTAAAGGAGTTAGAAATTTTAATTAAACAAGAGTGAAACAGTTTGGTTAATTAAAAGGCCAAGTGGTGTTGAATACTGAACCAGTGAACTCATTGGAGTTTCATGATTGGAACATTGTATATTTTGATAGTTAAATCACCGACTATCAAATCTGTCCAATACGATTGTTGGTACGGAAAGACCGGGATCGAATTTTATATTAGAAAACCATTCCGACCAACAAATACGTGGAGATACCAGAAGATGACCGAGTTGGAGCATTGAAGACCGTGGATCTTCATAAACAGAAGAACCACTAGTATTCTCTGCCTGGCAAGCAGAGATAAGCTGAGATTCTATCTTGGTTGGAGTCTACGGGTTTCAAGGACTTTTCGCTACTGATCCATGGGGCGATTCCTATATTGGATACAGTAGGAGAGTGCCTTCGGTTTATCCTGTTCCTGGATGACTTGTATGGACGGATGTCTGAAAGAGTATTCCCAAAGGATCATGTACGTTGATTTCTCCAAACGTGCTGTAGTTATTAGCGGAGAATTGTCGTTCTCTTAGCTTCTAACTAGAGTATTTTTGTGGATGTCAATTAGTGATATCTGACGGTTCTGACGATGTGGCATTCAAAGTGAATGGTGACCAGATGTTTCAAAAATAAACTCTAAACATCAAGCCTCGTCAATCGGGAAATGACAAAAATCAGGCAGGCAGCATGGCTATGTGGGTCGCTCCCATTAGGGTGTATAATCACCTATCTAGAGAAAATCCTATTTATTTCTTAAATTATGTTTCGATTCTGTCCCTTGTCGGGAAATGGTTCCTGATCCCAACCATCGGTGATATACATTCGATACACTCAAGCGAAATGAGTGGTCGGTCATGTGAGGGCCGGGTTGCAAGATGTTCTTGCTGAACCCAGTGTATTCGCCTCTAGAGATACACTATCGGCAGGTGGTCCCATACCTTGTCATAGTTGGAATCCAATCTCAAATAAGCGCCTACGGTTTTGATTGTATACTATATATGTGGAGCGTGAGATGCAAGCGCTCCACTAGATTGTTATTTACTTGTATTTAGACATTATTATAATATCAGAAATGGTATTGTTTCAAAAATGTTTTGGGTTATCGTAAGGTAAAAACCGTCCGTGTTTATGTGTGGATTGGTCTTACGATTATCCTTTTCCTATGAAAAGATTTTGAACTTTAAAATCATGGTTGGATCATTTACCCTTACTACTGTGCGAGTTTATCTCACTCTAGTTCACAAGACTGACCCGGTGTTTTGTAAATGCTCGGGTTAGCCCGGGGTGAACAGATTCAGGTTATCGAATGTTGTGAATTCCCGAGACAAGCTGGAGATGTTCAGACGTATGATATTATATAGCTACTATTTCGGTATGTGTTGTATATGGGAACAACTTATTATAACTGTCCCATTGTATGGTGTACTCTGATACTGTATATATTTTCAAAGTTTTCAATAAAGATTTATCTCTGTATTATATTTTGTTCCGCTGCGATGTGAGACTCTGTGTTGTGTTGTTTCTTCTTCCTCTTCTATTCTAATATTTCTTTCTTTCTTATCTCACCCTCGAATTTCTTCCAAATAACTATCCTATGTTTTCGGTGCTTGGAGGGTCGGCATGAGTTACGGTAAAGGTATTCATGTCGATTTTCAGGGCCGAAAATTCATGGGTCGTTACATTGGTATCAAAGCTGAAGGTTAAGTGATTACCTTGTCTCTATGGCGTGACTCAATAGAGATGGGGTTAGCAATACCCTAGATTGAGTTGAGTGTATATATGCGAGTGAACGTATTTATAGATTTTATAAAAATTGTTTTATATTGTGGAGGTTTATTGGTTGAGCTGTTTGTGAGTTCTGGTCGATCAGTTTGATCCACTGTATCGATAGGGGTTTCTAAACACTCAAGTACGATAAACCGACGCAGTATGTTTTGAAAGAGGGTAAATGAAATAATTTTACCCAAAATTATATTTAAATATAAAATAATGATTAATATTTGAAGTATTATAGTATATTGGATGTGTTGGTTGATTATAATTGAAATAGTTATATAAATAACCAATTGGAATTCGTATAATATAAAAGCAGATTTATTAAATCTAAAATTAAAATCATAATTTGAATTAAAATTACAAAATGTGGAAATGTGTTGTAAATGGATTTGAATTGGATATATGAGAATCTTAAAATCCTGGGAGATTTTAAATTGTTTTACGAGTATTGTGTTTAGTATTTTGAAATAGATTTCAAAATGAAAATTTTAAAATATGATTTTGAAAAGTGATATAGTATTGAACTCACTTCGATAGCTGGGGAATAACTCTGAGGATGCTGGCCACATCATCAGTGTTCATTTCCGAGTTCTAAGTGACGGATTACTACAAAAATCTTGTTTTGAATTGCTTTGAGAAAAACAAGTTGTTTTGAATCCTGTAAAGAAATATTTGATCTTTGAAAGAGTTGAATTGTTAAAAACTCCCAGGGTAATTATTTGAACAAAGGAAAAAAGAAATAGAAATTTGGAAAGCAAATATGAATTGAATTGAAACCAATTAACTGGAAATTGAATCGGGATAAATCAAGTAGAATCAGATTTTGAATTGTGAGATAGGAATCTGAAATGGTGTTGGACTGGTAAGTTAAGAGGTGAATTTGATAAGATGGAGATTGAGTTAAGGATGGGATTTGGTTTGGATGCGTGAAGGATTTGGTTTGAGGATAAAATTGGAATTCTGTTTGGGAATGCATTCGTATATGCTGACAGGGTAGCAACTGAAAAGGATATAATGATATGCCCAACAAAAAGGTACACGTTTATTTTTATAGGTTTGGTGATTTATGAGCCTATTTGGCAAGCCGCTTGGTTGTTTTGTTTTCTTTTGGTTTGGAGAAGGCCTAGAAAGGCGAGTTGTAGTTGTACCGATTGAGCCATACAAAGGAGGTGCTGGCAAATTTTTTTGGAAATTTAAGGTGTTAAAATTTTTTCAATATTTTTGAAAATATTTATTTACAGTATTGAATTGGTTTCTAATTTAAAATAAATTAGATTTGAAAATAAATGGGTTTGTAATATTCTTTCTTACCTTAGCAATTTCGAGGACGAAATTATTTTTAAGGGGGAAAGAATGTAACGACCCGTGTTTTTAGCTGTCAAATACTTAATTTAATTTATTTAATTTAAATATTATATTTGGAATATCGATGGAATTTAATATTGGATTCGTTATTTTGAACGAAGTTCGAACGTTATATATTTATATAATTATAAATCGAGCTCGAAATAGCGCTGCAGTTCGTAAATTGGAGTTTTGAACTTCAACTGAGAATACAGGATTCGATATAAGTCGGATTTCTGTGAAACAAGAAACGTTGGGACCGTACTGATGATAATTTTCATATGAAAGAGAAAAATCCAGATTCCGTGTTATTGTTTGCGAGTTATGGCTAAATCAAATTTTGAAAAAAACGCTATGGAAATCGTTATCGACCTTTAAAATGGCCATTTTGCAAACGAACTCTATTTTCGATGAAATCAGTTTCATTGGAACTGTATCGTCAAATTATTGTCAGAAAATCAAATCGCATGGCAAACCGATGTCGTATGTGACCACGGCAACCATAAACACTTGTTAAATTTCTATAGCGCGTATTTAAATAAATAAAGGAATATTTGGGTGTAACTCGAGCAGACGATCGAATTAGGCCACAAAACCAGTTCCGTTGAGTTTGTATCGTCGATTACAGTCAGGATAGTTATATAGTTTGTTATTTTTGGAGACCGGATAATTTGGCGTTAAAAGGGGTATTGCGGTACGCGGTAAAAATAGCCTACCAGGGAAACAGTCTCAGAATGCGACGAAACTGGTGCCATTGGGTTCGTATTGAAAAATTATTATAGGATCTGACGGTTTCAAGTTGATTTGGTTTATCTGGTGATCGTAGAAAAATTAAATGTGTGTTTATTTCTGGTTTTATAAAGGATTTTTTTTCAAACGATATCGGAATTCGAAGAAACTTGTCCCATTGGGTCCGGAATAACTTTTTACACTAAGAATAGCCGTTTTATCAGTAAATAGAAATTGTTCGTGGGGGTTTTTATCAATTACTTTACGACAAAGTTTCGTTAATATTATTATATTCGTTGTCCACACTATAAATAGCCTTTAACCCTATTGTTCTGTCAGCATTTTCTTCTGCCGCCACAGATATAATGAACGAACACTAATTCTCTAATTTTACCCCCTTTAATCTCAAAATCAGTTCATCAACCCTCAAAGTTTCAACTGTAAACCGGTCGAGCTCAGTAAGCTTGTCATGATGGACGGTCGAGATCGGGTCTGGAGGCCCATGATGACCGGAATCTGGACTGAAAGGGAGCGGGTTAGGCAACGTTTTCTAGAAGGGTGACTGCATCGAATTGAGGGCTGTTTCAGGTGGAAGTTAAGTGCAAGGAGGCGAGCTGATTGGCGGTTTCTGATTGGCCAATGGGAGACCATGGTGAGAGGCATCGCATTGAAGGGTGTGGCACGGTGAGGCCGGCAGCGTGAAGGGTTTTGGTTTCAGGAAACAAACCATGATTTAGGACCTAGTAATGAAGACCAGTATACACGAGAGAAACACGAACGGATTGGCTTCAATTTTGGGTTAACAGTTTATTTAATTAAGTAAATAATCTATATACAATAATAATGTGAACAAATTAACTGTTGAGTTTCAGTTGGAATCAAATGGCAAACGAGAAAGAAAGAAACGAGATTTGGAATAACCAAGGAGGACAGCGATTTTTAGAATGTGAAGTAAGAGTTCGGTTACGAGATTTTAGCAATGTAAAGGAGAATATAGCAGGCAAAACAAATAAAACGAGACTAAGAAAATAGGGTGCAAGAAAGTAAGACCAAAGAAGATGTTCTGGAAATTCAAGGATTGAGTAAACAAATGACAGCCTTCTTTGTTGGAATCAAAAGTCGGGCACTGAGCCCATTGGGTGTAACGAACGAAGGTTTCACCGTTAGATAGCATGAGATATGAAGGCATTAAATTTGGCCAACATAATTATTTAGTGGTAATTTATATTTAAAGAAAGTAATTACCTAGTGTAAATTTTATATTTCTTGTAATGGTTTTTAATCTGTTCAGGAACAAACGTGAACGGAAGTTGCGAGATGTTGAGAAAAGAGAACAACTGTCTAGGCTACCATTGATGAGAAATTAATAAGTTAATTAAATTTATACTTAAAGGAATAAACTGTTTAATTAAACATCGTGAGCTAAAATGTTAATAACTCTTCATATATTACTAGAATTGAACAAATCTAGAGGCGTTGGGACCGCATCAGCAAATACTATATTTTGGAGTTGTTTTGGACACCTCTGGAACCGACTAGAGTTTATCGTTAAATTAAACACTGTTTAATTTAACTAGAACTAAACCGCTCAAGCGACAAAATGAAATCAAGGTGAGTTAAACTCACTCAGTTTTCCCATTTATATTTTATATAAATTGGTTTTTTATTTCATGTGCTCTGCTTGTTGATGGTTTCCTGTTTGCTAGTTATACATTTCTTTGTTGATCTAACTGATGAAATTGAACTGTGTTTAATTTCAATGAAATACCAAATCGTTATTTTTAATGATTGGTTCCAATAAAGGTAACTCACCTTGGTTGGTCACGTTTACAAAATAAACGTGTTAAAATGGTTGAATTGTTTGCATTGATTGTGGTTGATGTTAAATGATCATTATTTATCGTTATCAGTTAAATGAAATCGAAATGATCTTATTTGAGATAATCGTTGTGATTTCAGGTAAGAACAGGTTGGAGGGATCCAACCGGATTCCTCAATATATTATTTATTTCATATTATCCAATATGAACTATTCTGATTTGGGTGATTGGTTAGATTATTAATTTGAACTGGGAATTTAACCTGTGTGTTGTTAAACCAATGGGCGATATAGGTTGGGTAATTGGCAGTGTATGGCCTATAAAATCAACCGTTTTATCAATATTGATTCACCGTCAGGTAAGTCGATAGAGGTGAAGTTATAAAAATTTATTTTATTACTGGAGTTAGATTTGAAATGTATTATTTGGAATAAAAGTTATTAAGGGGAAATAAATAAATATTTATTTATTTAAGACTTTGATTTATTATTAATTAAATTTATAAAGCCAATTCTAATATTAATCAGATTTATAGGTACGAGGATAAGAAATAAATCGAGTGGTTGAACTTTGATAATTGTTTTGTAAAGAAAACAATTAATGGAATTATTTAAATTAATTATATTTTAACTAATTTACAGTGAGAACTAATTGGAATCGATTAACGAAATAATCGAGTTTTTAGTTAATTAAATCGACCATTTTGAATTGGAATTGATTATCAAATTAATGTGTTTTGATTAAAATAGTTAAATGAATATTGTTTAAATTTAAATAAGGTTTTAAAAAGGGATTTATTATTTAATTTAGTTAATAAAGGAATTAACTACTGAAGTAGTCAATGATTGAAATAAGTTATTATTGTAATTACTGATAAATTGGAAAATTACTTTTTAAGAAGAGAATGTATTTAAAAATGTGATCGAAGGTGAAATGTAATCCAATTGAACAGTGAAAGGAGCTATGAATGGGTTTTTATATTTAAAACCCGAACTTTTTATAATGAAGTTATAAAGAAATTTTTTAAGCAAAGGTGGTAACTTTAATGTGAATGTCACTTAATTCTTTGAATTAAGTTAAGATAAAAAGGGTTTTAAAATAAACCAAGATGATATAAATGGGATTTAATGTGTTAAAAGCGTTAATTTTAAATTAATGTTACCTGAAAATGAGATCAAGTAAAAAGGGGAGAATTGAAATAGGATTTCCATAGTGGGGAATGGTCGAATAGATTTGAATGGAGATTGGAAATAAGTGGATCTTGTTAAAGAAGCGGGTTATAGGTTTGTATAACCAAATCCAAGTTATGATGGGAATTGTTTTGATACTGAAATGGAATATTGGGTTTTGATTACGACTTATATTTATCTGAGGATATGAACATTGTTGATCAAGGTCTGAGAGGTAATTAAAATACCCAACCTTGAACGACATCAGGATTATCTGAAGATAATATTAGTTGGTAATCGTAAGAGAGGTTAGTGATAATTTATTATTTCCATTAGGGAAATGATAATGCAACGTTGGTGGAAATCTGGAGAATATATAACGAGAGATCGAAGTAAAGGAAATGTAATGTTATTTTTTTTATACTAATAAGCATTAGTTATCATTTCAAGAAAGGAATAAACGATATTACGAAACAATGTTTATGAAGAAATAAGTCGAATAGATTTTCCAAGTTAAATAAGAAAGAAGGATGTAACAAATGTCTTGAAGGGGGAGTTAAGTGGGAATTTAATTTGGTCATTTTGCTAAGAATTATATAGAATTGGTTTTGAGAACACTTGTATACTATACAAGAATTAAATTATCATATTTTTCATATTAATAGGAGTTAGAAATTTTAATTAAACAAAAGTGAATCAGGTTGTTTAATTAAAAGGCCAAGTGGTGTTGAATACTGAACCAGTGAACTCATTAGAGTGTCATGATTGGAACCTTGTATATTTTCATAGTTAAATCACCGACTATCAAATCTGTCCAATATGATTGTTGGTACGGAAAGACTGGGATCGAATTTTATATTCGAAAACCATTCCGACCAACAAATACGTGGAGATACCAGAAGATGATCTAGTTGGAGCATTAAAGACCGTGGATCTTCATAAACGGAAGAACCACTAATATTCTCTGCCTGGAAAGCAGAGATAGTCTGTGATTCTATCGTGGTTGGAGTCTACGGGTTGCAAGAACTTCTCGCTACTGATCCATGGGGTGATTCTTATATTGAATGCATTAGGAGAGTGCTTTCGGTTCATCCTGTTCCTGGATGACTTGTATGGATGGATGTCTGAAAGAGTATTCCCAAGGGATCACGTACGTTGATTTCTCCAAACGTGCTATAGTTATTAGCGAAGAATTGCCGTTCTCTTAGCTTCTAACTAGAGTATTTTTGTGGATGTCAATTAGTGATATCTGTCGGATCTGACGATGTGGCATTCAAAGTGAATGGTGACCAGTTGTTTCAAAAATAAACTCTAAACCTCAAGCCTTATCAACTGGGAAATGACAAAAATCGGGCAGGCAGCATGGCTATCTGGGTCGCTCCCATTAGGGTGTATAATCACCTATCTAGAGAAAATCCTATTTATTTCTTAAATCTATGTTTCGATGCTGTCCCTTGTCGGGAGACGGTTGCTGATCCCAACCGTCGGTGATATACATTCGATACACTCAAGCGAAATGGGTGGTCGGTCATGTGAGGGCCGGGTTGCAAGATGTTCTTGTTGAACCCAGTGTATTCGCCTCTAGAGATACACTATCTGCAGGTGGTCCCATACCTTGTCATAGTTGGAGTCCAATCTCAAATAAGCGCCTACGGTTTTGATTGTATACTATATATGTGGAGCGTGAGATGCAAGCGCTCCACTAGATTGTTATTTACTTGTATTTAGACATTATTATAATGTCAGAAAAGATATTGTTTCAAAAATGTTTGGGTTATCGTAAGGTAAAAACCGTCCGTGTTTATGTGTGGATTTGGTCTTACGATTATCCTTTTCCTGTGAAAAGATTTTGAACTTTAAAATCATGGTTGGATGATTTACCCTTACTAATGTGCGAGTTTATCTCACTCTGGTTCGCCAGACTGACCCGGTGTTTTGTAAATGCTCAGGTTAGCCCGGGGGTGTACAGATTCAGGTTATCGAATGCTGTGAAGTCTAGAGACGAGATGGAGATGTTCAGACGTATGATATTGTATAGCTACTATTCCGCTGTGTGTTGTATATGGGAACAGCTTACTATAACTCTCCCATTGTATGGTGTACTCTGATACTGTAAGTATTTTCAAAGTTTTCAATAAAGATTTATCTCTATATTATATTTTGTTCCGCTGCGATGTGAGACTCTATGTTGTGTTGTTTCTTCATCCTCTTCTATTCTAATATTTCTTTCTTTCTTATCTCACCCTCTAATTTCTTTCAAATAACTATCCAGTATTTTCGGTGCTTGGAGGGTCGGCATGGGTACGGTAAAGGATTCATGTCTATTTTCAGGGCAGAAAATTCATGGGTCGTTACAAAACATTTCACAAAAACATGGTTTTACATCTTCGCCAACTTAAATTTAGAAATTCAATTAAATTGAATTCCAAGGAGAATTCAATTTAGACTTACTTATAAATGCCCTTGCAAATTTATTTGACTAATGCAGGGTTTTAAAACTTTATAACATCCATTAAATTTCTTTATGACAAATTAAATGATCGATTATCATTTAAGTCCTTGACTTATTTAACTTAACATCGTTAACTAGTTGGTCCATTCCAATTTGGTCTTTCCACTTTGAATTAATTAATAATATAATTAATTTAGTTAACCCCACTTACTTTGATTATCATTTAATTAAATGATAATCTAATTCCATATAATTCCAATTTAATTATTCCTTAAAAGAAACTTCAGTCTTAACTCTTAGGTAAATTTCTGCTTAACCGCTTTTAAATGTCATTAACATTTAACTTTTCTTTACGAAAAACATTTGGCAATTTCTTATAGACTTATACAAGAATTGATAAATATTTATTTCCTTTTTAATAAACTTTAATTTAAAATAATATATTTCAAAACTATCTCCAGTTATAAAATGACTTTTATAACTTCACTTCTGTTGATTATTTTGACGATAAATCGATATTTCATAAAATGATTTATTTTTAGGCTATCTGCTGCTAGTTACCCAACCAATATGTTCCCATTGGTTAATGTAACGACCAGTATTTTTACGGTATATAAATAATTAATTTAATTATTTAAATAATGGTTTGGTCATTTAAAAACGACCAGAATTAAATTATATTGAATATTTAATTAAAATAACTAATATAATAATATATTTAATTTCTGAAATAGTCAGAAATAGTGGAATTCACAAAATGGTGTGAATTTGATCATCTGTGATATTTAATTCAATTTAGAATTGAATTAGAATAACGAATATATTATTTGAATGGCAGTTTGAGCGGATAATTATAATATAATTATAATCGAGTTCGAAATGATGCGACAGTTCGCTATTTGGCGACTTGAACTTCAACTGAATATACAGGACTCGTTTTAAATCGAATTTCTGTGAAACAAGAAGCTCTGAGCTGGTGAAGTATATTTTTCTAGTGGAAGAGAAAAATCGAGATTTGATCGTGTAGATGGTAAGTTATGCCCAAATCAAAATTTAAAATAGTCGCTATAGAATCGTTCATCGACCGTAACAGTTTATTTGAAATAACTGTGTACTGGATTCGAATTTAGACAAGGTTCTTTTGAGATGTAGTGTTAATTTAATTTTTAGAATTTTACTGTAATTTTTAATTAATTAAATACGCAACTTTTTGTTTGGAATATTTTGCACCCTATATAAATATTTGGGGTTTCACAATACGAATTAACCTACTAATATTATTATATTTTTGGAATCATGGCACATTGTTTGTTGCGATATTATTTTTATTGATGTCCATAGCAGCTCGTATATGATAGTTTTGTATTACTTCGTATGAAATTTTGGTATGTATATTATAATATAACCTAAATAAATCAACCAAAATTTTGCCTATCCTAAATAAAGCCTCGCACATGCCGGCTACACTAAAAATCGGCAGACCTAAGAAATGAATTATCACATGTCTATGATTGAATTTTTATATCCTACATTGTGAAGCGGACCTACTGCATATCTAAGCTCCTTGGTAGCCAAGTTTCGTCTCACATCCAAAGAGCAGTGCTATGAAAACCCTGCCTGTGAAAACTGTACACCCTAATGCTAAAAAAAAGGGACTGCATCCCTACCTTGCTACGATTTCAAATCCAACTCCTGCACAAAAACGCGCATAGGAATCGAGACCATGCAAATCCTACACCATGTCTTAGGCACATGGCCATATACTTCTTGACAACGACTTTGTAGTTATCTCTTCCCCTTTAGTGTGTAAATTGCCAGTAGATAGTTCATTTCGAAAAACAAGATAAAAAGAAACATTAAATAAGAACAATACACCACCGAATGGAAGCTTAAATCAAATCAACAGATGACCTTACACCCTAAGCTATGTGTGCCCATGCCAAATGACCACCTACTTTTTTCCATCAGTAGGACGTATCATCACAGATACATGTTGTAAATTTGGGCCACCCTACAACCAGTATGTACCTAATATCTGTACGAACCTTGGGTTCCAAGACTTTCTTCTCCTATATATTCAAAGCCATCCCTTCGCTTTACATCACCGTCAAAAACCACACAGCCTTCATCTTCTCAACACTTCAGGAAGTATCAAAACGTGAGCAAATCAATGCGAACCTCTATTAAAAATAAAGAAACTCACTCAAGAAATATACATGCGGTTAGTACTTGCGTTGTGAATAGGAATCACTGTGCTGTGGAACAGAGAGTGAGAGTGGGGAGCTGTATACGTGCGTCGAAAATTTCATGAGGGGTTGAGGGTGCAGTTTGGCCATTATTTCTTGTGTGTGCAGTATATATGAGCAGCAACAGTTTTATGGCAGGATCGGAGTTTTGTTTTTGTGGAGGAGTTAAGTGAGGTAGTACGTGCGTTAATGGTATGTAGTACCGTCATATCTGGGAGCAGTACTTACTGTTTAAAGGAATAAAGGGGGGAGTGGAAGTTGAAGAGACAAAATACATGTAGCATATGGCTTGGAAAAGAGAAGCTGAGTTGTTTTTTTGAACTCGGTAAAGACGTCGAAGACCGTGCTGTTGATATGGGAAGGGAGAGACCAAGGTGCGAAGCTGAGTGGTAATTTTGTTTTTTTTTGAATTCGGAGAGGACTGGGGTTGAACGAATATTGCAAAATTTCGGATGGTGGAGGATCTGGAGCGGAGTTTGTAAAAAAGGAAGAAAGATGATGTTGCAAGTGGGTCGGGGTATTTTGATAAAGTATAGATGGGCCGTTACAAGGTAAGCCCAATGAATAATTAAAATCAATGTTAGCACAAAGAGTGTATTAATTCGTAACGACCATAACTTATTCGTTAGTTACCAGAATTTCGCGATTTTGGATCCTCTAGAATCATACGACCACATGCTGCATATGGAAATCAGCCTGGAGCAGTTTGGAGGACGTTACAATTTATAGCAAAATTAAATGTTTGATTCAGATCAACAGAACTTAATCGTTGCTTAACGGTCAACGACCGAGGTGAGTAAATCTCACTTACTCTGCTTAGTTTATATTTTTATAACGTATTTTTAGAATTTATAAATAATGGTTGTTTGCTGTGTGTTGGCTGTATGGTTGAACTGCTAGTTAATTGGTTGAAAATATCGATAACGATATATATAAATCGTTAATCGAATATTGATTCTGTTTATTAGAATATCTTATATTCGTGTTATTTATGTTGACTAACATCTGTGGATGCAGGGAAACAAGTCGGAGTGACCCAGCTGGGTTCCTCAACATTTATTTTCCTGTTTTTCATAGATTGTGATATATGATGTGATTTATAATCTGTTGTGGATTATGTATGTTTGTATGGTATTGACCATTGTTATGTGGTATGTTAGATACCCTAAGTAATACTAGAACTATAAAAGGAAATTTCAAGGTATATATTGAAATAAGATTATTATAAAACCAAATGATTTTATAATAAAGGAAATTTTGAAGTGGATACTGAATTTAAAGAAATTTTATGAAATCAAACGAATTTTATAAAAGGAGATATTTGAAATTTAATAAGGAACTTCTCTATAACTACTGGTAATAGTCATGTGGAAGTGTAAAGGACTGTTTGATTAAAATACTTAATAGAAATAATAAGAAGTAAAAGGAGAACTATATGAAACAAATAGAAGTATAATAGGAAATGGCCGACATATAAAAGAACAAAGAGAATATGGTTTCAAAGTAGGTATTTAATAGAAATCTTTTTTTAACGGATGATTTGAGAAGATTAATTTATAAATAATATTCTATAAATTAGATAAAAATATTTATCTTTTGATATATGAAATATATAAGTCGAGCTTATATATAAAAGAAGAAATCGGTTTTAACACCAATATTTTATGGAATATGAATTCATAATTTGAGAAGGGAAATTTAAAATGAGATTTTAAGTGTTAGAAGTTAAAAGGAGATTTTGTACAAATAATTCTGTAAATAGAAATTGAAAATGAGATATTGTTTTTAAATATGAAACCAAACTGAATAAATGTATGATAAATTAAATCAAAGGAGATGAGAGTTGATTGATGATTGCTCGATAGAATTTCCATCTGGAAATAATATTGTTGGTTGCACACCTGTTTTTCATTGATAGTTAAATCACCGACTATCGAAGTTTTTGAAAAATTTTTCGTCGTCAATACGGAGAGACCGGGATTAGATATATATCTGAAAACCACTATGTATGGACGTTAGCATTGCAATCAAAGATGATATATTAAAGACGGAGTTATGCAAGGGCTATCCTGTTTATAGAATAGTGCCTTCGGTTTGTCCAATCCCTGGACAACGTGAATGGACGAATGTCTGAAAAAGTATGTCTAACGGATCGCGTAAGTTGATCTCTTCAAACGTACTTACGTTTGGTGGCGGAGGAATTCGTTTCTCTTAGCTTTATACCCATGGTATTTTTGAGGAAATCAATTTGTGATTTGGCGGGTATGACGATGTGACATTCAAACTGAATGGTGGTCAGGTGTTCTAAAGAGATGTTATGACCTCAAGCCTCATCAACCGGGAAATGATAGAAATCGGGCTGGTAGCATGGCTAAGTGGGTCACTACCATTAGGGTGTATATCACCTTTCTAGAGAAAATCCATTTCATTCTTTTAACTATTATCGATGCTGTCCCTTTTTGGGAAACGGTAGGGTAGCTCCCAACCGTTGGTGATATACATTCGATACACTCAAGCGAAATGAGTGGTCGGTCATGTGTGGACCGGGTTGCAAGACGTTCTTATTGAACCCAGTGTATTCGTCTGTAGAGATACACCATCGGCGGGTGGTCCCATACCTTATCATAGTTGGAATCCAATCTCCAATAAGCGCTCGCGATTTTGTTTATATACTATATATGTGGAACGTAAGATGCAAGTGTTCTGCTAGTTTGTTATTTACTTGTGATTAGACATTATTATAATACCAGAGAAGTATTGATTTCCAAAACTGTTTTGGGTTATCATAAGGTAAAAACCGTCCGTGTTTATGTGTGGATCGGTCTTACGATTATCTTTTCTTTTGAAAAGGATTTTGAAAAGTTAAACCGATGATTTGAGTTTACTCACACCAGTCCCATGACTGACCCAGAGTTTGTTTTGTTTTGTTTTCCCTAAACTCTTGGGTGCCCAAATTTGTACGGGCAATCAAGTAGAGATGGGGTTAGTAATACCCTAGATTGAGTTGAGTGTATATATACGAGTGAACGTATTTGTAGATTTTATAAAAAATGATTCTATATTGTGGAGATTTATTGGTTGAGTAGTTTGTGAATTCTGGTCGATCTGTTTGATCCACTGTATTGATAAGGATTTCTAAACACTTAAGTACGATAAACCGACACAATATGTTTTGAAGAGGGTAAATGCGATAATTTTACCCAAAGTATATTTCGATATAAAGAAAATATTTATATTCGAATTATTATAGTATATTGGATGTGTTGGTTGATTATTATTGAAATGGTTATATAAATAACCAATTTGAGTTCGTATAATATGAAATCAGATGAATTAAATCTGAATTAAAATCAGGATTGGAATTAAAATTCTGAAACACTGGAAAAAATGTTCGTATATGAATTTAAATTAAGTATAGGAAATTGTAAGATCCTGGGAGATTTTAATTTGTTTTACAAGATTTGGGAATGGTATTTTGGAATATATTTCAAAGTGGAAATGTTTAGATATGGTTTTGATAAATGATATAGTATAGAACTCACTTCGATAGCTGGGAAATAACTCTGATGATACTGGCCACATCATCAGTGTTCATTTTCGAGTTGTAAGTGATGGATTACTACCAAAGATTTTGTTTTCGAATTATTTTGGGAAAAGGAAGTTGTTTTGAATCCCGAAAGGGAATAATTTATTTTAGAAAAACTGAACTGTTTAAAATCCCTGTGAAGATAGTATGAATTAAAATAAAATTAAAGTAGAAATTTGTGGAAACAAGCAAATATGAATTTAATTAAAACCAATTAGCCAGAAATTAAATTGAAATAGAATGATATCGAATAAAGTGGGATTTGTGAGTTATGAATTTGTTTAAGTATGTTGGACGGGTAAGTGAGAGTTGAAATTGGTAATGGAATTTAAGAATGATTATGAGATTTGGTTTGAAATAGGATGATTGGATTTAAGAACAGATGATTGGAGATTGATTGGGATGACTTTGGTATATGCTGAATTGGCAGCAGAATAAAAGGATTAAATGATATGCCTGACATAAAGGTACACGTTTATTTTTATGGATTTGGTGATTTATGGGCCGATTTCGCAAGCCAATTGGCTGTTTGATTTTCTTTTGGATTGGAAAGGCCCTAGAGAGGCGAGTTGGGTTTGAACTATTGACCGGTACAAAGGAGGTGTTGGCGAAATTTTTCGAAAATTTCGTGTGTTAGAAAATTTTCCGATTTTTTGAAAATTTTCGTTACCAAAAATAAATAAATATTTTAATTAAAATAAATTGATTCAATGACACTGGAGTTAAAGAAGTGAACAAATAAATTTTTTACCTAGTGAATAGAGTCGGTCTTCTACCTTAGCAATTTCGAGGATGAAATTATTTTAAGGGGGGAAGAATGTAACGACCCGTATTTTTACGGTATATAAATAATTTATTTAATTATTTAAATAATGGTTTGGTCATTTAAAAACGACCAGAATTAAATTATATTGAATATTTAATTAAAATAACTAATATAATAATATATTTAATTTCTGAAATAGTCAGAAATAGTGGAATTCACAAAATGGTGTGAATTGGATCATCTGTGATATTTAATTCAGTTTAGAATTGAATTAGAATAACGAATATATTATTTGAACGGCAGTTTGAGCGTATAATTATAATATAATTATAATCGAGTTCGAAATGGCATGGCAGATCGCTATTTGGTGATTTGAACTTCAACTGAATATACAGGATTCGTTTTAAATCGGATTTCTGTGAAAAAAGAAATGCTCTGAGCTGGTGAAGTATATTTTTCTAATGGAAGAGAAAAATCGAGATTTGATAGTGTAGATCGTAAGTTATGTCCAAATCAAATTTTAAAATAGTCGCTATAGAATCGTTCATCGACCGTAATAGTTTATTTGAAATAACTGCATACTGAATTCGAATTTAGACAAGGTTCTTTTGAGATGTAGTGTTAATTTAATTTTTAGAATTTTACTGTAATTTTTAATTAATTATTTTATTTGGAGTATTTTGCACCTTATATCAATATTTGGGGTTTCACAATATGAATTAACCTACCGATATTATTATATTTTTTGAATCATGGCACATTGTTTGTCGCGATATTATTTTTATTGCTGTCCATAGCAGCTCGTATATGATAGTTTTGTATTACTTCGTTTGAAAGTTTGGGTATGTATATTATAATAAAACCTAAATAAATCAACCAAAATTCTGCCTATCCAAAATAAAGCCTCGCACATGCCAGCTACACTAAAAATCGGCAGACCTAAGAAATGAATTATCACATGGCTATGATTGAATTTTTCTATCCGACACTTTGAAGCGGACCTACTGCATATCTAAGCTCCTTGGTAGCCAAGTTACGTCTCATGTCCAAAGAGCAGTGCTATGAAAACCCTATCTGTGAAAACTGTACACCCCAATGCTAAAAAAAAAGGGAATGCATCCCTACCTTGCTACGATTTCAAATATAACTCCTGCACAAAAACACACATAGGAATCGAGACCATGCAAATCCTACACCATGTCTTAGGCACATGGTCGTATACTTCTTGACAACAACTTTGTGATTATCTCTTCCCCTTTACTATGTAAATTTCCAGCAAATAGTTCATTTTGAAAAACAAGAAAAAAAGAAACATTAAATTAGAACAGTATACGACCGAATGGAAGCTTAAATCAAATCAACTGATGACCTTACACCCTAAGCTATGTGTGCCCATGCCAATTGACCACCTACGTTTTTCCATCAGTAGGACGTATCATCACAGATTCATGTTGTAAATTGGGGCCACCCTACAACCAGTATGTACCTAATATCTGTACGAACCTTGGGTGCCAAGGCTTTCTTCTCCTATATATACAAAGCCATCCCTTCACTTTACTTCACCATCAAAAACCACACAACGTTCATATTCTCGGCACTTCAGGAAGTATCAAAATGTGAGCAAATCAATGCGAACCTCTATTAAAAATAAAGAAACTCACTCAAGAAATATACATGCGGTTAGTACTTGCGTTGTGAATAGGAATCACTGCGCTGTGGAATAGAGAGGGAGAGCGGAGGAGCTGTATACGCGCGTTGAAAATTGCATGAGGGGTTGAGGGTGCGGTTTGGCCATTATTTCTTGCGTGTGCTGTATATATGAGCAGCAACGGTTTTTTGGTAGGATCGGAGTTTTGTTTTTGTGGAGTAGTTAAGTGAGGTAGCACGTGCGTTAATGGTATGTAGTACCGTCATATCTGGGAGCAGTACTTACTGTTTAAAGGAATAATGGGGGGAGTGGAAGTTGAAGGAGACAAAATACATGCGGCATATGGCTTGGAAAAGAGATGCTGAGTTGTTTTTTTGAACTCGGTAAAGGCGTCGAAGACCGTGCTGATGATATGGGAAGGGAGAGACCAAGGTGTGGAGCTGAGTGGTAATTTTGGGCTTTTTGAATTCGGAGAAGACCGGGGTTGAACGAATGCTGCAAACTTTCGGATGGTGGAGGAAAAATAAGTCTGGACCAGAGTTTGTTAAAAAGGAAGACAGATGATGTTGCTAGTGGGTCAGGGTATTTTGATAAAGTACAGATGGGCCGTTACAAGGTAAGCCCAATGAATAATTAAAATCAATGTTAGTACAAAGAGTGTATTAATTCGTAACGACCATAACTTATTCGTTCGTTACCAGAATTTCGCGATTTTGGATCTGCTAGAATCATACGACCACATGCTGCGTACAGAAACTAGCCTGGAGCAGTTTGGAGGACATTACAATTTATAGCAAAATTAAACGTTTGATTCAGATCAACAGAACTTAATCGTTGCTTAACGGTCAACGACCGAGGTGAGTAAATCCCACTTACTCTGCTCAGTTTATATTTTTATAACGTATTTTTAGAATTCATAAATAATGGTTATTTGCTATGTGGTGGCTGTATGGTTGAACTGCTAGTTAATTGGTTGAGAATATTGGTAATAATATATATAAATTGTTAATCAAATATTGATTCTGTTCATTAGAATATCTAATATTCATGTTATTTATGTTGATTAACATCTGTGGATGCAGGGAAACAGGTCGGAGGGACCCAACTGGGTTCCTCAACATTTATTTTACTGTTTTTCATAGATTGTGATATATGATGTGATTTATAATCTGTTGTGGATTATGTATGTTTTACAGTATTAACCATTGTTATGTGGTATGTTAAATACCCTAAGTAATACTAGAACTATAAAAGGAAATTTCAAGGTATATATTGAAATAAGATTTTTATAAAAACAAATGATTTTATAATAAAGGAAATTTTGAAGTGGATACTGAATTTAAAGAAATTTTATGAAATCAAACGAAATTTATAAAAGGAGATATTTGAAATTTAATAAGGAACTTCTCTATAACTACTAGTAACAGTTATGTGGAAGTGTAAAGGACTGTTTGATTAAAATACTTAATAGAAATAATAAGAAGTAAAAGGAGAACTATATGAAACAAATAGATGTATAATAGGAAATGGGCGAGATATAAAAGAACAAAGAGAAGATGGTTTCAAAGTAGGTATTTAATAGGAAACTGTTTTTAACAGATGATTTGAGAAGATTAATTTATAAATAATATTTTATAAATTAAATAAAAATATTTATCTTTTGATAAATGAAATATATAAGTCAAACTTATATAGAGAAGTAGAAATCGGTTTTAACACCGATATTTTATGGAATATGAATTCATAATTTGTGAAGGGAAATTAAAAATGAGATTTTAAGTGTTAGAAGTTAAAAGGAGATTATGTACTAATAATTCTGTAAATAGAAATTTAAATAGAAATTGAAAATGAGATATATTTTTTTAAATTTGAAACCAAATCGAATAAATGTATGATAAATTAAATCAAAGGAGATGAGAGTTGATTGATGATTGATCGATAGAATTTCCATCTGGAAATAATATAGTTGGTTGAACAACTATTTTTCTTTGATAGTTAAATCACCGACTATCGAAGTTTTTGACAATTTTATCGCCGTTAATACGTAGAGACCGGGATTAGATATATTATCTGAAAACCACTCTATATGGACGTTAGCATTGCAATCAAAGATGATAAATTAAAGACGGAGTTATGCAAGGGTTATCCTGTTTACAGAATAGTGCCTTCGGTTTGTCGAATCCCAGGACAACGTGAATGGACGAATGTCTGACAAAGTATATCTAACAGATCACGTAAGTTGATCACTTCAAACGTACTTACGTTTGGTGGTAGAGGAATTCATTTCTCTTAGCTTTATACTCGTGGTATTTTTGGGGAAATCAATTTGTGATTTGGCAGGTAAGACGATATGACATTCAAAGTGAATGGTGGTCAGGTGTTCTAAAGTGATGTTATGACCTCAAGCCTCATCAACCGGGAAATGACAGAAATCGGGCTGGCAACATGGCTAAGTGGGTCGCTCCCATTAGGGTGTATATCACCTTTCTAGAGAAAATCCATTTCATTCTTTTAACTATTATCGATGTTGTCCCTTTTCGGGAAACGGTAGGGTAGCTCCCAACCGTTGGTGATATACATTCGATACACTCAAGCGAAATGAGTGGTCGGTCATGTGTGGGACGGTTTGCAAAACGTTCTTGTTGAACCCAGTGTATTCGTGTCTAGAGATACACTATCGGCGGGTGGTCCCATACCTTATCATAGTTGGAATCCAATCTCCAATAAGCGCCCGCGATTTTATTCGTATACTATATATGTGGAACGTGGGATGCAAGCGTTAAGCTAGTTTGTTATTTACTTGTGATTAGACATTATTATAATACCAGAGAATTATTGATTTCCAAAACTATTTTGGGTTATCATAAGGTAAAAACCGTCCATGTTTACGTGTTGATCGGTCTTACGATTATCTTTTCTTTTGAAAAGGATTTTGAAAAGTTAAACCGATGATTTGAGTTTACTCACACCAGTCCCACGACTGACCCAGAGTTTATTTTGTTTTGTTTTCCCTAAACTCTTGGGTGCCCAAATTTGTATGGGCAGTCAAGTAGTTCAGGTCTTTATAGATATACGTGAAGGAGCTTGAAGCAGGAGGCTTCAGGATTATATAGTTATTGTTATTTCCACTGTGTGTAAGCATTGTACTCTGATAATGTTATTGTATACTGTGTTATTTCAAAGTTATGTTATAATATATTTTATTCGTTCCGCTGTGAGATTCATGTTTATTCTGATTGTGTTCTTCTTCTTCTTCTATTCTAATTTTCTATCTTATCTATTCTCACCCTCTAATTTCTTTCTATTAATGATCTGGAATGTTCGATACCTTAATAAGTAACATGGGTTTTATGTTGATTTTCTGGGTCGAAAATACCGGTTCGTTACAGTTAACCACAAACAAACGTTGAATTTATATTCAAAAATCAATTATCAAAGCCACCTTCTAATCAGACCAGTTAAACAGTTCATATAATTATGATATGAAAATAAACAATAAATTCGAGGAATCCAGTTGGATTCCTCCGACCTGTTTTCCTTGCATCTAAATATGTTAATTCACATAAAAATCATTTATTTCAAATAAAAGATATAACATTCAACAATTCAATAATAACAACAATCCAACATCCATGTTCAGTTTAATACGTTTATATTATTATAAACGTAACCAACGAGGTAAGTTACCTCTTTTGGAAATAGTCATTAAAAATAACGATTGAGTTTAAATTAAATTAAACAAACGTTTAATTTAATCAGTTCAGTCAATTGTATTCAGCAACCATCAAACAACTAACAACCATAGCACACAAATATTTAAACCCGACTCATATAAAATATAAGTAGGATAAAAACTGAGTGAGTTGAACTCACCTTGATTTCTGTTCGTCGTTGAAATGGCCGGTTTTAATTAAATCAAACAGACATTTAATTAAATTAAAAATCCCGGTAGCTGCCAACTCTGATCAACTAGCTTCATTACATTGTGCTTGTCGATACGGACCCGACATCATTCTTTCATCAGACCCCGTTACGGTATGACAGTTATGCGTTTAATATGGTGTACAATTATTAATATTAATATTATAAAAACTTCAATAAATATTTTTCTATTCAAATCCTAAGTTTAGCATACATTAAGCATACAGAAATATCACAGGCCACATGATAACTATGGTTAGGCACATTTGAATAGGATCGGCTATGTTCTACTAGTGACAATCTAATATGTAAATCAATAAGTAACCCTTTACGTTAATTAATACGATGATATAGCACATTAATCGTATTATAAATAACTAGACAGCCTTGAAATAATAAGATATTGTGTATATTTAATATGGGTTCGGCCTAGATAAAAACAACTGATCAAGCATGGTTTAAATCATTTCCAGTCACGTTAAACTTACATATTGGATAGGCAAAAACAAACCAAACATGGCATGTTAATAGGGTTAGGAAATCTTAAATGGGATTAGGCATATTCTACTCGTTTTTAACCCACATTATACCCTAACAAGTTAGTATACTTTATAAAATAACTTAACTATATTTTATATTTAGATTATGGGCCTTAGCCATGTTTAACATGTGGCATACTTACCAAAATGTACACTGCGTTCGAAACATGGAGCATGACCAAGCAGGCCGTCCTTTCCACCCTTTCTTTTTTTTCTTTTTCTTTTTTAATACTTCGGAATCCCACAAAGCCCAAACGGCATAAAATATAGCCCACCCTCTCACGTTAAGAGTCTTCTTCCCTTCCAGCGAACACGAGACAGTTTCATCCATTTTGAAAATACCCAGTTCTGCTCCTTCACATTGTTTTTCTTTTGCTTTTTTTCTCCTTTAATCCGCGTCACTGTTCTTGATACAGATTCCAGCATTACCACCTACTTCAAAATTCCTACCGCTACTGTTTCTCTCCTCCAAGCATGTCTCCACCATCATCAAAGAACACATCCGTCAGTCCTAACATCACGTCACACATTCCCCCCTTCTCGCAACCAAGACCCGCATGCCATACTCCACCCTAGGCTCCTATGAACTATGACGACTACCCCTCTAAATGGTCCGAGATTTACAGAGCTTCAGGTGACCTTTAAGAAATGCGTATATTGATTAAAAAACAGTTTGTGTGTGTGGTTTTTATTTTGGTTTTGCTTCTGGTAAACTGAGAGAGAGAGAGGAGTAGGTATTTATACACATGTGTAGGAAGAAGATAACTATGACGTAACATCAGTTGTCTCGCAGCCATGTGCTTGAACTAGGAAAGCAGTTTACTTAATAGGGGTTGAAACGGTTGATGGGTAGGATGCAGCATTCGTACTACTGGGGAAGGGAAAAAAACTGAAGTTCCATGTGTTTTCAGTACATGTTTATTAGCTTAGGGCGTTGAAAAGAAACCAAAGAGAGGCTATCGAAAAGAATATGTACATCTCGGCAGTGAATTTTCATTTCCGTTTTCATTTCAACAGATGGACAGGGCATGTTACTTTGGGGTGAAGGCACAACAAAAGTAAATATACAGGTGTATGTTGATTGATAGGAAATAACATGGCAGTGTGGTGCAGTGTAATTTCATTTTCGATGTACATCCTTGTAGACAGTTTTGAGAAAAGAAGGGTGTACGCTACTGCCTCATTAGCTTGGTGCCATTCTTAGGTTTTCACTCTTTTTAATTGTAAGTTTTTCGTTGTCGTAGCCATGTGTTTAGCTGGGGAATGCAATGTTGCTTCCTTATGCACTTTCTTTTCAGAAAGAGTGCAGAGGGTTCATAAAGAAGCTCTGATAAATTTGATGTTATCTTCACAGTAACGTCATTACCAAACTGTCGAACAACAAGAAACTAGTGATTTAAATATTATTACCAGTATTTACGTTTTGTTCACACACATTATAGTTGTTCAATTTGCAACTATAGTAAAGTTATGAACAAATTGTTCTACTTAATGATACGGTAGCAGATTTTTTTTTGTGCTATATGGATGTATACAAATACAACATGATATTAAACAAATAGCCTAGGATCCTATCTACTTTTCTAAGAGGAAGTACGTGCTATTAATTCTATAAATGAATCTTAAACAGTGCCCAAACATCAAGCTGAGCCAGGAGACTGCTTAAGCCATGTCGAAGCATTGGCTGAAGAGCTGCGAAATACAATATAAATGCTGGAATATTGACAATGACACAGGTTTGGGTTTTTAGCGATGTAAACGAATTTCAAGAATGAAAATATTGGATATGGAATGCTGGATGAGGCGGTGGGAGTGGGGCCTAGAGATGTCAACTAATATCAATGGCTTCGTTGGATAAAATATCGTACAAATGGGAGAGAACAAATGCAACACTGCCCGTTCAATATGATAAAGACTAAACACTGCTAGTTCGATAGTATAGGAAAGATTTCAATTTAGCATATGCGCTTAGATTAGGCTAGCTATATAAATTTGGGTAAGTTTGTACTTTAGGTCTACGCTGAAGGTGATAACTGAGGCAATGATTTGAATAGGACCTTGCAAGCTTGCACAGTATAGTACTAGGTGGAAATGTTACTTAAACATGGAGAGATAGAAACTTAATATTATAAATTATATATTCAAACTTCGAATTATATGTCATAAATCCAATAATAATTCTAATTCAACATTTAATAAAATAAAATATATTCAATATCTTATCACTAAAAATATGGGATGTTACATTCCTCCCCCCTTAAAAGAACTTCGTCCCCGAAATTACTAGGTGAGAAGAACGCTCCAATCCTAATTGTTTCCAAAAATAATTATTTAAAATTATTATAAAAATATTCTAAGGTTAAAAAAATTACGAAAATTTCGCCAGTGTCTTCGCTGCACGGCTCGATCAGACCCACTACATTCGCCACTCTGGTCCTTGCATTAATTAAAATAAAACAAAGCCAAGTGGCTACCCAACTCAGGGGTATAAAACCAATCACCAACCAATAATATTAAGGTTTACCTCTTTGTCAGACAACTCAATTCCAATTTCGAAGCATATTAATCAACAGCCTTTCATCTTCTAACTTGTACTTCCATCTGTAACCAAATCAACTCTCATAGCTTTCTGGTAATCTGTACTAAATTTATAATGCCAGCAAAAAATACCAAATTAAATCCTTTAGTTTCCATCCAAATTCTTTGTACTGGGATTCCTTCATTCTTTTAATCCATTAACTGTTAATGGATTCTACCCAGTCTGACCGTCCAAGTAATTAATAATCAATTTAACCAAATCATTTGATTTAACTTCAATTGGTTTTGCTCAATTTGGTTAATATGCAATATTGATCTTTACGGGGATCTAATACACCTTAATATCAATCGGTTAATACTCGGTTAACTTCTATTATTACTCATTCGATTTCAAATCCCTAGTCTGTTCAATTTAATTTCATTACTCTATTCATTTACACCACTTAACCAAGTTAAGTCATATTTCATATTTCATTTAACAAATGCCCAACCAGTAATGAATAATCCACTTAATCAAATCAAACCATTTATATTTAACTTAATTTACGAACTCCAAATCCATTTTGTTGATTCCACTTTATCACCACTTAAACGAGTTAAACTCCATTTCCATATTCAATTAACTAATTCTATTCCTTCCATTAGCTTACTTCCATTTCATAATCCAATTTCTGATCCATTTAAATTCAAAATTAAAATTCTCATTTACTAATTTCTAATCCATTTTATATTTAACTTAATTTCGGATCCATTTCATAATCCAATTTCGTATTGGAATTACCCCTTGCTATATTGAACTATTCAAATTTAATAATTCAATTTGAATTCTGTTTAAGTCAGCCAAGCACACCAATATCATACTAATTTGATCAATTATTTATTTTTATATAAAAATATAGTTTGGGAAAAATTATTTCATTTGACCCTCTTATATAAAACAGTTTCGTGCCCATTGTTAATTAAAAATTGAATTTAACAAATAACACAATACAAAACATTTTTATAAAATATACAAATACGCTCTCTTGTATATATACTCAAACTCGATCTAGGGTATTGCTAACCCCATCTCTATCAAGTCACGCCACAGAGCCAAGGTTATTACTAAACCATTGCTCTGATACCACTGTAATGACCAGGGATTTTCAACCCCAAAAATCGACACAAAAACACCATGTTTAACATTTAAGCATCGAAAACACCGGAACGTTATTAGAAAGAAATTAAAGTGTGAGATAAGAAAGAAAGAAAAATTAGCATAGAAGAAATAAGAAGAAGAAACACATCTGAATCAGAGTTTCACATCGCAGCGGAATAAATATAATATAGAAGTAAATCTTTATTTGAAACTTGAAATAATACTTACAATCAGAGTACATCTATTAAGACAATCTGAACAGTTAAAATGATCTGTCCTCATATACAATACAGCGGAATAAATACTAATACGTCTAACTTCTCCAGCATGTCTCCTGAACTTCGTTGTGTCCAATAACCTGGAACTGTATAGCCCGGTCTAACCCGAGCATTACTAACACCGGGTCAGTCTGGTGAACCAGAGTGAGAACAACACACTAAGTTTAAGGGGATCTTCCAACTTGATTTTAAAGTTCAAAATCTTATCGAAAGAAAAGGATAATCATAAGACCAAATCCACACATAAATACGGACGTTTTTTACCTTACGATAACCCAAAAAATTTTGAAATCGATATATATTATTCTGATATTATGATAGTGTCTAAATACAAATAAATAAAATCTAGTAGAACGCTTGCAACTCACGCTACACATATATAGTATACAAACAAAACCGCGGGCGCTTATTGGAGATTGGATTCCGACTATGACAAGGTATGGAACCACCTGCCGATAGCGTATCTCTAGAGACAAATACACCGGGTTCAACAAGAACGTCTTGCAACCCGGCCCACACATGACCGACCACTCATTTATCTTGAGTGTATAAAATATATTGCCACCCACGGTTGGTACCAACAAAACCATTCCCGGGGGATACAGAAATGAAAAGAAGTAACAAATATGAATATTCTCTAGATGGTGATAATACACCCTAATGGGTGCGACCCACATAGCCATGCTGCTTGCCCGATTTTTGTCATTTCCCGGTTGCGAAGCTTGAGGTTATAACGTATCTTTGTACATCTGGCCACCATTCTCTTTGAATTCCACATTGTCCATACACGTTATCCTGGGACTGAACAACCGAAGGCACCCTTCTACCGCATCCTTATAGGAATCACACCAAGGATTAGTAGCGAGTAGTCCTTGCAACCCATAGACTTCAACCACGATAGAATCACAGTTTATCTCTGGGAGCTAACTAGAGATTATAAGCAATACTTTCATTTTATGAAGATCTATGGTCTTCAAATGCTCCACCTCGATCATTGTCTGATATCTGCCACGATTTCGTATTTGCTGGTCGGAATGGTTTTCAAAAAAAATTCGATCCTGGTCTTTCCGTACCGACAATCGATAATTGGCTAGATTTGATAATCGGTTATTTAACTATCAAATAAACAAACATTTATCCACAAAAATAAAATGATGTACCAGTTCAGTATTAAGCATCACACGGTCTTTTTGTTTTTTCCATCGTTAATAGAACTCTTTATTTGAAACAAAGCTTTTTGATTTCTTATTCCAAAAATACTATTATATTCAAAATCATCTTATTCATCTTAAATATTTCAAACTTTATTTATAATACTATTCATCGAAATTCAAACTTTTATTTCACTCGACTATTCTCGTTTCTAAACTAATATCATTCTTGGATAATCATGAAGTCGTTCAAGTTGGGGTATTTTATTTACCTCATAAACCTTGAATTAATAACATTCTTATCTTCAAAAAGATTGAAGTTTATTAACGAATTCTCATTTCACTAATTATTCTACATATCCCATTTACTATCTGATTTAAAACATCGTTTGCCATTATACTTCTACTAGGAAATCTTATTTTAAATCTTAATACGTTTACTAAGCAAACTATTATTAAAAACTTCTCTACTATCTTTACAATCTTTTAACACATTATACACAAATCTCAATTTCGTTATAAACAGAAATCTTTATAAACTTCTGATAAGTTTATTTCAACCCACTTGGTTACATCTCGATAAAACCTCACTCCTTATTTAATATCGTGAATTTAGATCGCATCTTAATAATTTACCTCGCCTCACTAATTAAAATCTTGGATTTCCATTTCGATTTCCAATTTATCTCCTCTCGCTTATGATTTTTATCCCATTCACAACTTGTTTCAAACAATTTGAAATCATTTACGAAACATTTCACAAAAACATGGTTTTACATCTTCGCCAACTTAAATTTAGAAATTCAATTAAATTGAATTCCAAGGAGAATTCAATTTAGACTTACTTATAAATGCCCTTGCAAACTTATTTAACTAATGCAGGGTTTTAAAACTTTATAACATCCATTAAATTTCTTTATAATAAATTAAATGATCGATTATCATTTAAGTCCTTGACTTATTTAACTTAACATCGTTAACTAGTTGGTCCATTCCAATTTGGTCTTTCCACTTGAATTAATTAACAATGTAATTAATTTAATTAACCCCACTTACTTTGATTACCATTTAGTTAAATGATAATCTAATTCCAAATAATTCCAATTTAATTATTCCTTAAAAGAAACTCCGGTCTTAACTCTTAGGTAAATTTCTGCTTAACCGCTTTTAAATGTCATTAACATACGACTTTTCTTTACGGAAAATGTTTGGCAATTTCTTATAGACTTATACAAGAATTGACAAAATATTTATTCCCTTTTTAATAAACTTTAATTTAAAATAATATATTTCAAAACTATCTCCAGTTATAAAATGACTTTTATAACTTCACTTCTGTTGATTATTCTGACGATAATTCGACATTTCATAAAACGATTTATTTTTAGGCCATTTGCTGCTAGTTACCCAACCAAAATGTACCCATTGGTTAACCACAAACAAACGTTGAATTTATATTCGAAAATCAATTATCAAAGCAACCATCTAATCAGACCGGTTAAACAGTTCATATAATTATGATATAAAAATAAACAATAAATTCGAGGAATCCAGTTGGATCCCTCCAACCTATTTTCCCTGCATCCAAATACGTTAATTCACATAAAATTATTAATTTCAAATAAAAGATATAACATTCAACAATTCAATAATAACAGCAATCCAACGTCCGTGTTCAGTTTAATACGTTTATATTATTATAAACATAACCAACGAGGCAAGTTACCTCTTTTGGAAATGATCATTAAAAATAACGATTGAGTTTAAATTCAATTAAACAAACGTTTAATTTAATCAGTTCAATCAATTGTACTCAGCAACCATCAAACAACTAACAACCATAGCACACAAGTATTTAAACACAACTCATATAAAATATAAGTAGGATAAAAACTAAGTGAGTTGAACTCACCTTGATTTCTGTTCGTCGTTGAAACGGTCGGTTTTAATTAAATCAAATAGACGTTTAATTAAATTAAAAATCCCGGTAGCTGCCAACTCTGATCAACCAGCTTCATTACATTGTGTTTGTCGATACGGACCCGACATCATTCTTTCATCAGACCCCGTTACTGTATGATAGTGATGCATTTAATACGGTGTACAATTATTAATATTAATATTATAAAAGCTTCAATAAACATTTTTTATTCAAATCCTTAGATTAATAAATCATTAAGCATACAGAAATATCACAGGCCACATGATAACTATGGTTGGGCACATTTGAATAGGATCGGCCATGTTCTACCAGTGACAATCTAATATGTAAATCATTAAGTAACCCTTTACGTTAATTAATACCATGATATGGCACATTAATCGTATTATAAATAACTAGGCAGCCTTGAAATAACAAGATATTGGGTATATTTAATATGGGTTCGACATAGATAAAAACAACCGATCAAGCATGGTTTAAATCATTTCTAGTCACGTTACACTTACATATTGGATAGGCAAAAACAAACCCAACATGGCACGTTAATAGGGATATGAAATCTTGAATGGGATTAGGCATATTCTACTCGATTTTAACCCACGTTATACCTAATAGGTTAGTATAATTTATAAAATAACTTAACTTTATTTTATATTTAGATTACAGGTCTTAGCCATGTGTAACGTGTGGCATACTTACCAAAATGTACACTGCATTTGAAACATGGAGCATGACCAAGCAGGCCGTCCTTTCCACCCTTTTTTTTTCTTTTTTTTCTTTTTAATACTTTGGAAGCCCACAAAGCCCAAACGGCATAAAAGACAGCCCAACCTCTCACGTTAAAAGTCTTCTTCCCTTCCAATGAACACGAGATAGTTTCCTCCATTTTGAAAATACCCAGTTCTACTCCTTTACTTTTTTTTCTTTTTCTATTTTTCCTCCTTTAATCCACGGCACTGTTCTTGATAAAAATTCCAGCGTTACCACCTTCTTCAAACTTCCTACCGCTACTGTTTCTCTCCTCCAACCACGTCTCCACCATCACCGAAGAACACATCCGTCAGTCCTAACACCACATCACGCATTCCCCTGTTCTCGCAACCAAGACCCTCCTGCCATACTCCACCCTAGGCTCCTGTGAACTATGATGACTACCCCACTAACTGGTCCGAGATTTACATAGCTTCAAGTGACCTTTAAGACATGCATATATTGATTTAAATACAGTTTGTGTGAGTGGTTTTTATTTTGGTTTTGCTTCAGGTAAACTGATAGAGAGGAGTAGGTATTTATACACATATGTAGGAAGAAGATAACTATGCCGTAACATCAGTTCTCTTGCAGCCATGTGCTTTGGTGAACTAGGAAAGCAGTTTACAGAATAGGGGTTGAAACGCTTGATGGGTAGGATGCAGCATTCGTACTACTGGGGAAGGGAAAGAAACTGAAGTTCCGTGTGTTTTTAGTACATGTTTATTAGCTTAGGGCGTTGAAAAGAAACCAAAGAGAGGCTGTCGAAAAGAATATGTACAACTTGGCAGTGAATTTTCATTTCCGTTTTCATTTCAACAGATGGATAGAGCATGTTACTTTAGGGTGAAGGCACAACGAAAGGAAATATACAGGTGTACATTGATTTAAAGGAAATCACATGGAAGCGTGGTGCAGTGTCATTTCATTTTGCTGTACATCCTTGTAGACAGTTTTGAGAAAAGAAGGGTGTAGGCTACTGCCTCACAAGCTAGGTGTTGTTCTTAGGTTTCCACTCTTTTTAATTTTAAGTTTTTCGTTGTCGTAGCCATGTGTTTAGCTATGGAATGCAGTGTTGCTTCCTTACGTGCTTTCTTTTCAGAAAGAGTGCAGAGGGTTCATAAAGAAGCTCTGATAAATTTGATGTTATCTTCACAGTAACATCATTACCGAACTGTCGAACAACATGAAACTAATGATTTAAATATTATTACCAGTATTTACATTTTGTTCACACACATTATAGTAGTTCGATTTGCAACTATAGTAAAATTATGAACAAATTGTTCTACTTAATGATACGGTAGCAGATTTCTTTTTGTGCTATATGGAGGTAGACAAGTACAACATGAAATTAAACAAATAGCCTAGGATCCTATTTACTTTTCTAAGAGGAAGTACGTGCTATTAATTCTCTGAAACAATTGTTAAACAGTGCCCAAACATCAAGCTGAGCCAGGAGACTGCTTAAGCCATGTCGAAGCACTGGCTAAAGAGCTGCGAAATACAATATAAATACTGGAATATTGACAATGACACGGGTTTGGGTTTTTAGCGATGTAAACGAATTTCAAGAACGAAAATATTGGATATGGAATGCTGGATGAGGCGGTGGGAGTGGGGCACAAAGATGTCAACTAATATCAATGGCTTCGTTGGATAAAATATCGTACAAAATGGAGAACAAACGCAACACTGCCCGTTCAATACGATAAAGGCTAAACACTGCTAGTTCGATAGTATAGGAAAGATTTCCATTTAGCATATGTGCTTATATTAGGCTAGCTATATAAACTTGGGTATGTTTGTACTTTAGGTCTGTGCTGAAGGTGATTATTGAGGCAATGATTTGAATAGGACCTTGCAAGCTTGAACAGTATAGTACTATGTAACGACCCGGAAAATCTGAACCAATTTAAAAAATTTAAATTTGCTATTTTAGTAGATTTTAAATATTTAAAATAAATATTTTAAATAATATCGATGAAAAGAGAGTTTGAATCGACATTGAAAAATATAATTACTTTGAATTATAAACAAGGCCTGAAATGGCGCAGTAGTTTCAAAATTTGAATTCAAACTTTGACTGACTGTACCGGGTGCAAAACAAAACGGATTTGAGTGAAACCAAAAATATTTAAATCTGTTAGTGAATATCTTTCTAACGAATCTGAAAAATCGAAGTTTTATAGCAGGAAGCAAAAGTTATGGCCAAATGAATTTTCTTAAAGGTCGCTATGGAGTTTATATAGCCCGTGAAAATGACCATTTTGCAAACGACCTCAGAATTCGACGAAACCCTTTTGTTGGATCCGAGATGTCAAATTATTAATAGGTTTCAAATTTCATAATTTTTTAAGGTAATATGTGAGCGTGGCAAAGGAAAACGTGTTTTGGTCAATTAAAGTTAAATTGGATCGACCAGAAATGGGCCATTTTTCAAACAGTCTCAGAATTCGATGAAACTAGTTTTGTTTGGACCGTATCGTCAAAACATAGCTAGATTTATTTTTCGGGAATTTTTAGAATCAGTATGCGGCCCCGACAAATTGAAATGTACGTTCAAATTAAATATTGAATGTTTTATATTTTAATTTGAAGAAAAACTGACTCAAACAGTCGAATGGGCCTACGAAACATATCCCATTGTGTTCGGAATGGTGGTAAAACGCTAGGAACGGCAGTCGTTGGGTTTGGATTGGAGTTCGTGTGTGAAAGGGGGTATATTCGAAATTTAAAAATATATAAATTTAGGAAAAAAGGTGATTGGTCAAATTCACTTTCTCTCTCCCCGTCTTCTCTCCGAAACCCCCCAGGTCAACGGCGGCAATCCTTCCTCCCTCATTTTCTCCTCCCACACACAACGAAACAACCCCTTCCTTTGGAACTTTTTGAAGATCTCGGGACGAGCTTCAAATCCATTCGAAGCGATCCTTGGCCACGAAGTTCCTCCGTTCATGCCCTGATTTCTCCGCCGATCTGAGTGCGAGTTGGTAGTGGTTGGTGCCCCCTGGCGCGCCTCTCCTACCTCTTCCTCGTGGCGAAGGCCGATCGACGTATCGTTGCACGGATTCAAAGAAAATTCAAAACATTGTTTTAAACGCATCAGTGAGGTAACGGCTGAAACTATTTAATAGCATTTTAAAGCGCTACGATTTTTGATTTCACTGTAAAAATCATATCTTTTTCGTTTCTTGATGAAATTCAGTGAAACAAGAGACAGTGGACTCTTGTGGACGTCTTCTACATTCTAGAAGAGACCGCATACTTTTCTAAGCCTTCTGCTATTTTTGGTGGAGTGGAACCCAATGTGAGATTTCTAATTTATAAACGATATGGAAAACGACGATGTATAAATTATATAGTCGATGTATGAGTTATATAAGCGTTGTACACCTCTTGTATAAGCGTTGTATAAGTTGTACGTTCGATATATAAGTTATATATGCATTGTAAAAATTATATATGTGTTGAATAGAAGTGAAATGCTTTATATATATATATATACATGCCCTTCGTCCACAAACCATGGATGATATTTATTGATTGTTATTGGTGTGAAAATTGGTTGATAGCGAATGGTTGATTATAATTGTCTGTTGTTGAAATTGATTGATCGTGGTTGAAAAATACCCGTTTGTGGTTGAAAATTATTTGTTTGAAACCACATAGGATTAGTTTGTGGAAATGAAAAAAATATACATGCCGCCTGCGTGCGAACTAGATGCATCAATACCCATTGTCAAAAGCTGCGAGGCTTTAAGGTAGAGCGAGGAGCCGTACTAGGAACGACCCCGGTTTTAACTACCCTGCCGTTATGCTGCCAAAATTTTGAATAATATTCATGTGTTAGAATTATTTTCATATATTGAATAACCTTCATGTGTTGAATAGAAATTCATTCGTTGAATAGAAATTCATGTGTTGAATGGTATTCATGTTTTAAATAAATTGTTTTAACAATAAAAATCACATTTTTACTCTATATATACAAACTATAGAAAACATTCATGTGTTTAATCGAAATTCATTCGTTGAATAGAAATTCATGTGTTGAATGGTATTCGTGTTTTAAATAAATTGTTTTAACAATAAAAATCACATTTTTACTCTATATATACAAACTATAGAAAACATTCATGTGTTGAATTGAAATTCATTCGTTGAATAGAAATTCATGTGTTGAATGTTATTTGTGTTTTAAATAAATTGTTTTAACAATAAAAATCACATTTTTACTCTATACATACAAACTATAGGAAACATTCATGTGTTGAATCGAAATTCATTCGTTGAATAGAAATTCATGTGTTGAATGGTATTCGTGTTTTAAATAAATTGTTTTAACAATAAAAATCACATTTTTACTCTATATTTACAAACTATAGAAAACATTCATGTGTTGAATCGAAATTCATTCATTGAATAGAAATTCATGTGTTGAATGGTATTCGTGCTTTAAATAAATTGTTTTAACAACAAAAATCACATTTTTACTCTATATATACAAACTATAGAAAACATTCATGTGTTGAATCGAAATTCATTCGTTGAATAGAAATTCATGTGTTGAATGGTATTCGTGTTTTAAAAAATTGTTTTATAATAAAAATCATATTTTTATCATCTATATGAACTATATAAAATAGTCGAGTTTTGAAATAAATTGTTTTGCATTAGAAAATCACATTTTTACTATATAATTGAGTTGTTAAAAATAGTGAAGTGTCGAAGTGAATGTATGTGGGATAAAAATATCATTTTTATCAAATATATAAAAAGTATATAGTTTTGAAATCGAAGAATCAATTATATTTAGATATATATATAAATATAATTAAAATATATCGAATAACGAAGCTATAGTTCGTGTTTTGAAACCGTGATTTCAAACGATTAGTGCGGGAGATCCGACTATCGGATTTTCCCGAAACCGAAACCGTTGAGTTTGCTTTGGAAATATCTTTCCAACGACACCAACTTTGTAAAGATCCAACGGTTGGATTGTCTGAAATGTTTAATTCAAATCTGAAAAAAATAGCACCAGAATCGGTTATATATATATATATATATAATTAAATTAAATCGAATAATGACGCTGCAGTTCGTATTTTGAAATCGAAACTTCAAACGATTGTACCGGGAGATCCGACCATCGGATTTTCCCAAAACTCGTTGGATTCGTTTTGAAAAGATCTTTCTAATGAGATAAATTTTGTGAAGATCCAGCGGTTAAATTTTCAGATATGTGTAAATCAAATCTGAAGAAAAACAGCGCCACGGCCGCGTTATGGCCCGAAGCATCGTTTAAATAAATTGGCTATTTTAAAATAAATAAAAATAGCAATAAATCGTTATAAAACATTATAAACGATATGGATGTGAAATTTAGAAATTAACTGAAGGTTAGCTAAGTTGAATGGTTTCCTGGGTTTTGATCTGATGTTGGTTTCGGCTTTCGGGGTTAATATTTGGGAAATCGTTCTCTTATTGATTTACGGTTAGTGACTAATGAATTGAAATAAGGCGTATGTTGTGTTTGTTTAGCAATGGTTTATTATATACGCAATTTGCTCAGAAAGACCGGGTTTATCCCATTCTGAATAACTAAATCGACGATAAGAAATCGAAGATGAAGACGGTGGTTGAAGACCGGAAATCTTCACCTCGTTTGGATGGTAAATGATGTCTTGATTGGGAGGCATCCAGAAATATGGATAATGAGTGGTGATCGTCCAGACGTACGTGGAGATCGATGGGTTTGCGAGGTATATAGTGCCTCCGGTTTCTTTCAGACCCAGAACGGACTTGTAAATGGACTGTGTGTCTGACATTGGATTTATTATGTGATTGATTGATCTCTATTAAATATACATCTGTTTGGTGGTGGAAAATTTATTCTTTGGCTTAACGCCCTTTTTTGAGAGACACAAGCTTTGAGGTTGTATATCGAAGGACATCAGTCGCATGGCATGAATTGCTAGTGTGGCATGCCTAAGCGGCAAATGATCAAGGCTTCTGTTGAAAAACAAATTCTTGTGGTGATGATCAAAGCCCCGTCTGTGTGGCGTAGCTTTGTGTATAATGTGAATTCGCAAACCTCACACCCCGGTATGGACCAGAAACGGGAGAAGGACCTCAGGGAGGACATGCATTCCTTTCTAGTTAGAGGTGGTGTCGGTGCTTAAAATGAATGACATTTATATTATTTTCACCTATGTGGTTATTGTTGTTGCGAGGCGCCTCGGACATATCGGTCGATCCGGGACCGATGGAGTCATTCGTTGGCTCATTTACGCCCCAAAGGGCGGGGAAATGTAGTGTTCAGGAATTTTAATCCACATCTGTAGACCGGCCCTGTCGCTCCAAGGGTCACTCGATCTTTGATCTTGAGACATGGGCTAGATTGTCTCGAATTCGGTAAGGACTATATTTTGCCTTGGTTCATGACAGAAATCCAATTTCCAAATACGTGACTGTGCGGTTTTGATTGCATATATATATGGCGACATGATATATGGTACCCATGCCGTCTATGATTGATAGTTCTGATTGAAATAGTTTTTGAAACCTATAAACACTAGTAATAAAATCAAATGCTTTTGTTTTATTCGTATCAAGCATATTTTGGCCATTATAAGGTAAAACTCTATCCTCCGGTTTGCGTTGCATTGTGTGATGGGAACTGAGTCTTATAATCGCTTCATTTTTATAAAAAGCATTGCGATGTTTAAAAGAATTATTTGTTTTAAAGCACTGGCGATCCGATGGAGCAAACCCGTTCCACGAAAGTGGCGTGGTCCTATGATTAGCCATATTTTAAATGTATTGAGTAGATTTCTCATACCAGTCCCATGACTGACTCGTAGTTTGTTTCACTTTCAAACTCGGGTGCCCCTTTTACTACACGGGCAGTCTTGTATTCAGGTTTTTGCTGGCTCTTTCTGGATAGCTGGAGCTGAAGATGGATTCTATTATTTATCTCTTTTTATGCTGTTCAACTCCTATTGTACATATTATGTTTGTTTTCCGCTGTAGACATTTATGTATAGCTGAACTGTATTTGTACTAAGTATGATCCCGTATACTGTGTAACTCTGATGATTATGTTTATCCAGTATATTCTATTGTTCATTATCTGGTGTATTTATTTATTTCTGTTCTGCTATTATCTGTTTTTGTGTTATATTCCAAAGATTACCCTTGTCACCGTCAGTACGGGATTTGGGGTCGTCACAACGTGGTATCGGAGCTTTGGTTAAGCTTAGTGCTGGGATATAACATATTAACGAACTCGTCAGAAATAGAACCAGTAGTGTTCTAGGACGGGTAACCCATTACAGATAGGATCATTAATATCCTAGTATGAGTAGCAGAATGAAATAACACCTTGATAGACACATTTACATTCAAGTATTTGTCTCTATATTTTGAAATATCTTTTCTGTTGACCTGACACTTTGTCTGCTAATTGCAGACGCTCAAGAAAATGAGTGCCAGAAACAGAAGAAGTAATACTGTCCCGGATATTGAAGCCCTATTCATGAAATATAGAAATCTGGGTGGAAAACCGTTCTCGGGCGAAGAATCGATTGTGAAAACCCAAGCTTGGATTCGTTCGGTTGAGAAAATCTTTGAAGGATTAAAGCTGAGGGATGACCACAAAAGATTACTGGCCTCTTGGGCACTCAAAGATGAAGCTTTGTTCTGGTGGGATTCAGTTATTAAGGATAATCCAGAAGGTGATATCACCTGGGATAGATTCAAAGTGATTTTCCTGGAAAGATTTACTCCTCCTGAAGCAATTGAGCGGTTATGTGATGAATTTTCTTATTTGATACAAGGAGATAAGACCATTCCAGAATATCATAAGAAATTCAATGAACTTTCTCATTTTCCCCCTCATCTGATTCAAGATCCAAAGAGGAAGAATCTAAGGTTTATTCATGGTCTGGAAAGAAAATACCATAATAGTGTAATGAGGAATGTGAAGCTTCCTTTTTCTGAAATGATATACATGGCTTATCAGTATGAAGATCTCGATAAGGAAGGTATGTTACGATACGAAGAGGAGGTCAGCTCTAGCAAGAAAGTTGATTCTGAAGCTGATCGTCCTGAGGCCAGTACGATGTCTGAGGTCAGTAAGGAGCCTAAAATCAATCGGAAAAGGGCCAGATCTGAAAAAGAACAAGCAACGACAGCCATATGCAATAACTGCCATAAGCCAGGGCATTTACAAGGGAATTGCAAACCCTCGAAGAAGCGAATAAAGAGTGGATATAAATCCAAGGAGAAGTTTCAAGAGAATAGGAAGTGCAGTCAATGCCAGCAGACCGGTCATCATTCAAAGGCATGCCCGCTATTCAGAAAGCCTGAAGCAGTACAAGTAAATGAAGTGGCAGAAATGCCTGCATCTTCGTCTGCTCAGGAAAGGGCTGATGTTTTAGAAGGCATGCTCAATGTCAAAAACATTCTAGTTAAAGTGTTGTTTGATACAGGCGCGTCGCGAAGCTTTATTGCAAAGTTTGCAGTTAAGAAACTGGATTTGAATTTGAAGAAGCTCAAAGAACCAATGACTGTCCATAATCCGGTTGGGGGTTCCCTCGATCTTAGTTGGGTTTGTGCAGTACCTGTCTCTTTTTCCTGCTATAAATTCCGTACTATCTCAATCGTCATGAATTTTACTAAATTCGATCTTATATTGGGGTTAGACTGGTTGACCAAATATGAAGATGAGGTTAAATGCGCCGAGAGAGTTGTTAAGGCGAAGGCCCAATCAGGAAATTATATAACCATACCATGTGAAGGCCCGAATTCAAATAGAAAAGACTTTTGGTCAACTCTTGATGTTTCTCCTGCTCAAATAGAAAATATCCCTGTAGTCATAGAGAATATTCCCGACCTCGTAAAAGATATTCATGTCATCATGAATTATACAGATGTGTTTGAAGAAGTTGTTCGCTTACCTCCGCAGAGAGAAATAGATTTCAAAATTGCTTTAATCCCTAATGCCAGGCCAGTAGTGCACGCCATTCGGAGGATGACCCTAAAGGAGAAAGAAGAACTTGACAATCAAACTCGACAGCTTGTATGGAAGGGTCTAATCAGGCCTAGTTTCTCTGATTGGGGAGCAGCAGTGGTGTTTGTTCCAAAGTCTGACGGTACTCTACGGGTATGTGTGGATTATCGTGATCCGAACAAACAGACAATAAAGAATAAATATCCATTGCCGCGAATCGATGATTTATTGGATCGTCTGAATGGAGCACAGATATTTTCAAGGATGGACCTAGCTACAGGATTCCATCAGCTTCGTATTGCTGAAGAGTGTGTTCTTATGACAACATTTAGAGGTCCAGACTTATTCTATGAGTGGTTAGTAATGCCATTCGGCTTATGTAATGCTCCAGCATACTTCGTCGATTTGATGAATAGAGTGTTCAGAGGGGTTTTGAATAAGTTTGTTCTGGTTTTTATTGACGATATCCTAATCTTCTCTAAATCAAAGGCCGAACATGAAAAACATTTGTAGCAAGTTCTAGAAATTTTGAGAAAGAATGTATTGAATGATAAACTATCCAAATGTATATTTTGGCAAGAAGAAGTGAAGTTTCTTGGCCGCATCGTATCGAAAGAAGGAATTGCTGTGGATCCAAGCAAAATCACAGCTATTCAAAACAGGAAACAACCTAGTACTCCCAAAGAAGTCCAAAGTTTTCTTGGATTGGCTAGTTATTACCGGAAGTTCGTTAAACACTTTTCGAAGATATCTGGTCACTTAACAAAGCTTACAAAGAAGCATGCAAAATTCAAGTGGACTTTAGAGTGTGAGGAGGCTATTGAGGAGATAAAGTTAAGATTAACAACTGCTCCAGTATTAACGATAATCGACGGCAATCGGGACTTGAAAGTCTGGACGGATGCCTCTAGAGAAGGCCTTGGCGCAGTACTAATGCAAAGAGGTCAAGTGATCGCTTATGCTAGCCGTCAGCTGAAGCCACACGAGAAAAACTACGTCACTCATGATCTTGAGTTGTTGGCTATCGTGTTTGCTCTGAAAATTGGGAGACACTGTCTTTTGGGTGAGAAATTCGAACTGTTAACAAATCACCTGTCGTTAAAGTATCTGTTCACCCAGAAAGACTTGAATCGGAGGAAGCAACGTTGGCTAGAGTTCCTTGCAGCATATGATTTTGAGAGTCTATACACTCCAGGGAAAGCCAATGTCGTGGCCGATGCGCTAAGCCGAAAGAACGAAATGATCGCCAGCTTTATCATCACGACTTCATTAATAGATAAAATATCTTCTTTTCAGAAGGATGATCACTTCATTCAGAAGATCAGAGAGATAATTCAGAAAGGCGAACCCTCGAGTTTTCAAATTGATAACGATGGGATTTTAAGGCTAAAAGGTCGAATCTGTGTTCCTAACATTTCTGAGTTCCGAAAGGAATTGCTGGATGAATACCACAAGTCAAAACTTAGTATCCATCCAGGAGTAAGCAAAAGGTATAATGACATCAAACGCACTTTCTGGTGGAAGTCGATGAAGAGGGACATTTCTTTATATGTTAGCCGATGCCCTACTTGCCAGCTAGCCAAAAGCGACCAACAAAAACTTGCTGGATTGTTGCAACCACTGGACGTTCTAGGTTGGAAGTGGGAACATATTTCCATGGACTTCATAGATGGATTGCCCATAACTAGGAAAGGAAATGACAGTATTTGGGTGATGGTAGATCGCTTCACAAAGACCGCCTATTTCATACCTGTCAGATCAAACAGAACTGCTCAGAGTCTGGCGTAGATATACTTCAAGGAAATTGTTAGACTGCACGAAGCGACGATCGGTATAGTTAGTGATAGAGATCCAATATTCACTAGCAGTTTCTGGGAGGCATTCCAAGTAGAATTTGGAACAAACCTGAACCAAAGCACCGACTATCATCCTCAGACAGATGGTCAGACTGAGAGGGTGAATCGTATACCGGAAGATTTATTGCGGGCGTGTGTTCTTGACTTCGGTGGATCATGGGAAGACCATTTACATTTGGCTGAATTCTCGTATAACAATAGCTACCAGGCGAGCCTGACAATGTCACCATTCGAAGCATTGTATGGTAGACCTTGCCGATTCCCTGCTTGTTGGGTCGAACCCGGTAATAGACTTGTATTGGGATCGGATATGATCTGTGAGGCTGCCGACAAAGTCGATTTCGTTAAGAAACGATTACTCGCCGCTCGAAGCTGACAGAAAAGCTATGCAGATAAGAGAAGAAGAGATATATCGTTTGCTGTTGGTGACTATGTATATTTGAAAGTATCGCCGATGAGAGGAGTTATCTGGTTCGGTAAAACTGGGAAGTTGGCACCCAAATTCATTGGTCCGTTTCCTATTCTTGAACGGATTGGAACTCTCGCTTATAGGGTTCAATTGCCTGATTGGTTGCCTGGAGTGCATGACGTATTTCACATATCTCAACTTCGAAAGCACGTTCATGATCCAGACTTGATCGTGGAAGAAGCAACACAACAGGATATTGAAATTACTCCAGAATTGGCTGTGAGAAGAGTGCCGCTCAAGATTATTGGCAAAGAAACCAAAGAGCTGAGGAACAAGATGGTTCACTTAGTCAAAGTGCAATCAGGTGGAGATCCGAGAGATTGTACTTGGGAAACTGAGGATCATTCAGAAAGCATATCCTAAGTGTCGAGTGGATATCTCTGATTGACTCCGGTGCAAGGTACATTTACCATATTTTGAAATTTCTAGTTGTTCTATACTTTGTAGTTATTTTCTTTTCATGGATGTAAACTTTTAATTCTATAGTCTGAATGATTTTAAAAGAGTATATGAATTGATTAGTATGTTTTTGAAAAGTTAAAAATAAATTGGATTATTGTTTATGTTGTGTGATAGTGGGTTTGATTAATTAAATTGTTAAAACGATAGTTAATTTAATCAATAAGAGAATGAATGGTAGAATTTATTCGATTAAATCACACATTGAACTGATTTAAAAATAGATAGAAATATTTACATGTGCATATATATGTTTCAACAGGTAAATGGATGGCTGTTGAGTAAAGAAATTATTTGTGTGCCCGACAAATAGGTAAACCTTAATGAGTTGTATGTGAAATATTATTATATCAACTACTGTGAATGCCATTGGATGCGGAGTGCTAGTTGTTCTGTGTGTAATAATAAACATCACCATAGGGTAGTAACAATTAATTTTGATCTACATAACATGGCATATTTCTCGAAGATAGGCATACTTCATCATATACCACATAAGCATTCGGAGCTTGTATGACGAGGTGGAAGATTTACCATACGAGCAAGAGGCTTGTATGACGATGACTATATTTTACAAGTTGAACTGATGACTTATATGGACCATATGATTTGTAACGATAAATTGCCAGATTAATAAAAACCCCACACGGGTCTGGAGTTGACCATAATCACGTCTCTCTAGTCATTAGATACGGCACATGGATTATTTATTTCCCACACGGGACGAGGTGACGAGAATTTATTCTCTGGAGCAATTAAAATACACACTCCCTTAGGCTTTGACAGGGTGATGAGAATTTATTCTCTGGAGTTATTATCTATACATGCTCCGCTGTAAACACCAGAATATATCACTATAAATATGTGCATGCTTTATAGGATTTATTGGGTACCTAATACGGAATAATAAATTTCCAAACCCCTCCCCATACAAAGGAGGTTATGGCGAAATTTTTCTAAAATTTCGGGTGTTAGCCAAATTTTTGAAGAATTTGAAAATTCTTAGAAACTGAAAAGTTGGAGAATGGAAGCCAGATTGAACATAGAGTTGATTAATCAAACCACTGTCGACTTTGTTCCTTTTCGGGGACGAAAAGTTTTAAGTGGGGGAGATTGTAACGACCCGGAAAATCTGAACCAATTTAAAAATTTTAAAATGGCTATTTTAATAGATTTTAAATATTTTAAATAAATATTTTAAATAACATCGATGAAAAGTGAGTTTGAATCGACATTGAAAATAAATATAATTACTTTGAATTATAAACAAGGCATGAAATGGCGTGGTAGTTTCAAAATTTGAATTCGAACTTTGACTGACTGTACCGGGTGCATAACAAAACGGATTTGAGTGAAACCAAAAATATTTAAATCTGTTAGTGAATATCTTTCTAACGAATCTGAAAAATCAAAGTTTCATAGCGGTAAGCAAAAGTTATGGCCAAATGAATTTTCTGAAAGGTCGCTATGGAATTTGTATAGCCCGTGAAAATGACCATTTTGCAAATGACCTCAGAATTCGAAAAAACCACTTTTGTTGGATCCGGGATGTCAGATTATTGCTAGATCTCAAATTTCATAATTTTTGAAGTTAATATGTGAGCGTGGAAAAGGAAAACGTGTTTTGGTCAATTATAGTTAAATTGGATCGACCAGAAATGGGCCATTTTTCAAACAGTCTCAGAATTAGACGAAACTAGTTTTGTTGGGACCGTATCGTCAAAACATAGCTAGATTTATTTTTCGGGAATTTTTAGAATCAGTATGTGGCCCCGGCAAATTGAAATGTACGTTCAAATTAAATAGTGAATGTTTTATATTTTAATTTGAGGAAAAACTGATTAAACAGTCGAATGGGCCTACGAAACATATCCTATTGTGTTCGGAATGGGGGTAAAACGCTAGGGACGGCAGTCGTTGGGTTTGGATTGGAGTTCGTGTGTGAAAGGGGTATTTTCGAAATTTAAAAATATATAAATTAAGGAAAAAATTTGATTGGTCCAACTCACTTTCTCTCTCCCTGTCTTCTCTCCGAAACCCCCCAGGTCGACAGCGGCAATCCTTCAATCCTTCCTCCCTCGTTTTCTCCTCCCACGCTCAATGAAACCACCCCTTCCTTTGGAACTTTTTGAAGATCTCGGGACGAGCTTCAAATCCATGTGAAGTTTGTTAATTATCGTTCGATATTCGAAGAGATCCACAGCCATGAAGTTCCTCAGTTCACGCCCCGATTTCTCCTCCGATCTGAGTGCGAGTTGGCAGTGGTTGGTGCCCTCTGGCGCGCCCCTCCTCCCTCTTCCTCGTGGCGAAGGCCGATCGACGTATCGTTTCACGGATTCAAAGAAAATTCAAAACCTAGTTTTGAACACATCAGTGAGGTAACGGCTGAAACTATTTAATAGCAGTTTAAAGCACTACTGTTTTTGATTTCACTATAAAAATCATATCTTTTTCGTTTCTTGACGAAATTCAGTGAAACAAGTGACAGTGGACTTGTGTTGACGTCTTCTACATTCTAGAAGAGACCGTATATTTTTCTGAGCCTTCTGCTATTTTTGTTGGAGTGGAACCCAATGTGAGATTTCTAATTTGTAAACGATATGGAAAACGACGAAGTATAAATTATATAGTCGATGTATGAGTTATATAAGCGTTGTACACCTCTTGTATAAGCGTTGTATAAGTTGTACGTTCGATATATAAGATATATATTCGTTGTAAAAATTATATATGTGTTGAATAGAAGTGAAATGCTTATATATATACGCCCCTCATCCACAAACCATGGACGATATTTATTGATTGTGATTGGGGTGAAAATTGGTTGATAGTGAATGGTTGATTATAACTGTTTGTGGTTGAAATTGATTGATTGTGGTTGAAAAATACCCGTTTGTGGTTGAGAATTATTTAGTTGAAATCACATAGGATTAGTTTGTGGAAATGAAAAAAATATACATGCCGCGTGCATGCGAACTAGATGCCTGAATCCCCATTGTCAAAAGCTGCGAGGCTTTAAGGTAGAGCGAGGAGCCGTACTAAGAACGACCCCGGATTTAACTACTCTGCCATTATGCTGCCGAAATTTTGAATAATACTCATGTGTTAGAATTATTTTCATATATTGAATAACCTTCATGTGTTGAATAGAAATTCATTCGTTGAATAGAAAATCATGTGTTGAATGGTATTCACGTTTTAAATAAATTGTTTTAACAATAAAAATCACATTTTTACTCTATATATACAAACTATAGAAAACATTCATGTGTTGAATCAAAATTCATTCGTTGAATAGAAATTCATGGGTTGATTGGTATTCGCGTTTTAAATAAATTGTTTTAACAATAGAAATCACATTTTTACTCTATATATACAAATTATAGAAAACATTCATGTGTTGAATCGAAATTCATTCGTTGAATAGAAATTCATGTGTTGAATGGTATTCGTGTTTAAAATAAATTGTTTTAACAATAAAATTCACATTTTTACTCTATATATACGAACTATAGAAAACATTCATGTGTTGAATCGAAATTCATTCGTTGAATAGAAATTCATGTGTTGAATGGTATTCGTGTTTTAACGAAATTGTTTTATAATAAAAATCATATTTTATCATCTATATGAACTATATAAAATAGTCGTGTTTTGAAATAAATTGTTTTGCATTAGAAAATCATATTTTTACTATATACATGAGTTGTTAAAAATATTGAAGTGTCGAAGTGAATGTCTGTGGGATAAAAATATCATTTTTATCAAATATATGAAAAGTATACAGTTTTGAAATCGAAGAATCGATTATATTTAGATATATATATATAAATATAATTAAAATATATCGAATAACGAAGCTGCAGTTCGTGTTTTGAAACCGTGATTAAAAACGATTAATGCGGGAGATCTGACCATCGGATTTTCCTGAAACCGAAACCGTTGGGTTTGCTTTGGAAATATCTTTCCAACGACACCAACTTTGTAAAGATCCAATGGTTGGATTGTCTGGAATGTTTAATTCAAATCTGAAGAAAAACAGCGCCAGAATCGATTATATATATATATATATATATATATATATATATATATATATATAATTAAATCGAATAACGACGCTGCAGTTCGTATTTTGAGATAGAAACTTCAAACGATTGTACCGGGAGATCTGACCATCGGATTTTCCCAAAACAGGAACCGTTGGATTCGTTTTGAAAAGATCTTTCTAATGATATAAATTTTGTGAAGATCCAGCGGTTAGATTTTCAGATATGTGTAAATCAAATCTGAAGAAAAACAGCGCCACGGCCGCATTATGGCCCGAAGCGTCGTTTAAATAAATTGGTTATTTTAAAATAAATAAAAATAGCGATAAATCGTTATAAAATATTATAAACGATATGGATGTGAAATTTAGAAATTTACTGAAGGTTAGCTAAGTCGAATGGTTTCCTAGGTTTTGATCTGATGTTGGTTTCGGCCTTCGAGGTTAATATTTGGGAAATCGTTCTCTTACTGATTTAAGGTTAGTGACTAATGAACTGAAATATGGCGTATGTTGTGTTTGTTTAGCACTGGTTTATTATATACGCAAGTTGTTCAGAAAGACCGGGTTTATCCCATTCTGAATAATTAAATCGACGATAAGAAATCGAAGATGAAGACGGTGGTTGAAGACCGGAAATCTTCACCTCGTTTGGATGGTAACTGATGTCCTGATTGGGAGGCATCCCGAAATATGGATAATGAGTGGTGATCGTCCAGACGTACATGAAGATCGATGGGTTTGCGAGGTATATAGTGCCTCCGGTTTCGTTCAGACTCAGAACGGACTTGTAAATGGACTGTGTGTCTGACATTAGATTTTATTCTGTGATTGATTGATCTCTATTAAATATACATCTGTTTGGCGGTGGAGAATTTATTCTTTTGCTTAACGCCCTTCTCTGAGACGCACGAGCTCAGAGGTTGTATATCGAAGGACATCAGTCGCATGGCATGAATTGCTAGTGTGGCATGCCTAAGCGGCAATGATCAAGGCTTCTGTTGAAAAGCAAAGTCTTGTGGTGATGATCAAAGCCCCGTCTGTGTGGCGTAGCTTTGTGTATAACGTGAATTCGCAAACCACACACCTCGGTATGGACTAGAAACAGGAGAAGGACCTCAGGGAGGACATGCGTTTCTTTCTAGTAAGAGGTGGTGTCGGTGCTTAAACTGGCTGACATTTATATTATTTTCACATATGTGGTTATTGTTGTTGCGAGGCGCCTCAGATATATAGGTTGATCCGGGACCGGTGGAGTCATTCGTTAGCTCATTTACGCCCTAAAGGGAAGGGAAACGTAGTGTTCAGGAATTTTAATCCACTTCGGTGGACCGGCCGTGTCGCTCCAAGGGTCACAAGATCTTTGATCCTGAGACATGGGCTAGATTGTCTCGAATTCGGTAAGGACTATCTTTTGCCTTGGTTCATGATGGAAATCCAATACCCAAATACGTGACTGTGCGGTTTTGATTGTATATATATATATATATATATATATATATATATATATATATATATATATGGCGACATGATATATGGTACCCATGCCGTCTATGATTGATAGTTATGATTGAAATTGTTTTTGAAACCTATAAACACTAGTAATAATATCAAGTGCTTTTGTTTTATTCGTATCAAGCATATTTTGGCCATTATAAGGTAAAATTCTATCCTCCGGTTTGCGTTGCATTGTGTGATGGGAACTGAGTCTTATAATGGCTTCATTTTTATAAAAAGCATTGCGATGTTTTAAAGAATTTTTTTAAAGCATTGGCGATCCGATGGAGTAAACCCGTTCCACGAAAGTGGCGTGGTCCTGTGATTAGCCATATTTTAAATGTGTTGAGTAGATTTCTCATACCAGTCCCATGACAGACTCGTAGTTTGTTTCACTTTCAAACTCGGGTGCCCCTTTTTCTACACGGGCAGCCTTGTATTCAGGTTTTAGCTGGCTCTTTCTGGATAGCTGGAGCTAAAGATGGATTCTATTATTTATCTCTTTTTATGCTGTTCAGCTTCTATTGTACATATTATGTTTGTTTTCCGTTGTAAACATTTATTTATAGCTGAACTGTATTTGTACTAAGTATGATCCTGTATACTGTGTAACTCTGATGATTATGTTTATCCAATATATTCTATTGTGCATTATTTGGTGTATTTGTTTATTTCTGTTCCACTATTATCTGTTTTTGTGTTATATTCCAAAGATTACCCTTGTCACCGTTAGTACGGGATTTGGGGTCGTCACATACTAGGAGGAAATTTTACTTAAACATGAACAGATAGAAACTTAATATTATAAATTGTATATTCAAACTTCGAATTATATATCATAAATCCAATAATAATTCCAATTCAACATTTAATAAAATAAAATATATTAAATATCTTATCACTAAAAATACGGGATTTTGTTTTTTTTCCTTTTTAAAATGAATCAGGAAGAGAGAAACTGAAAGGGGGGAGGGCTAAGGTACACATAATTTTGTATTATTTTATTTTATTTTCATTTCGATCATGTTGACTTTTCATTCGACCACCTAATGAGATCCAACAACTGTCGCCCTTAGCTAATTATCCCCATTCCGAACACAATGGGATATGTCAAGTAAGTAAATTCGATCGTTACGATCAATTTTCGTCAAAATCAAAATATAAATCTATATATTGAATTTGAACGCACATTTCAATTTACCGGGACCACATACTGATTCTAAAAATTACAAAAAAATATTTCTAGCTTTGTATTGATTATACGGTCCTAACAAAACTAATTTCTTCCAATTCTGAGACCGTTTGAAAAATGGCCATTTTCTGGTCGATCGGAACAGACAGAAACTGTTAAAACACGTTTAACTTCGCCACGCTCACATATTGATTCAGAAAATTATGAATTTTGGAATCTAGCAATAATTTGACATCCTGGATCCAGAAAAAGTGGTTTCATCGAAAGCAGAGGTCGTTTGCAAAATTTCAATTTTTAAAGGTCAGAATTCCACGGCGACTATTCTGAATTTTCAACTGGGCATAACTTTTTATCCCCGCTATGAAATTTCAATTTTTCGGATTCGTTGGAAATATATTTTCAATTAGATTCTAATATTTTCAATTTCGCTAAAATCCGGTTTATTTTGAATCCTGTGCATTCATTTGAAATTCAAAATCGAAATTTCATTCTACCGCGGCATTTTCAATTCCTTTTATATTTAAAAATAAATATTTATACTCTAACGACAATTCGAATAAATATATACATTCTATTTCAATTCAAAATAAATTTCTTGTCGTTATTACTTAAAATAAATCATTTTAAATATTCAAAAATCATTAAAATTGCCAAGATAAAATTTTTAAATTGGCTTAGAATTTCCAGGTTGTTACAATGGTTTCCAAAATCGCTTCGGTGATTGGTTACAAGTCGTTGCTTCAAACAATATTTAATAAATTCGAAATTTGTTGATTTACCCTTTAAAATTTTCATGTTGAGTTTCTTAAATATTTCCATTTACTTGGATTTAACCAAGAAATCTCACTTCAACATTCCATTCATTCCTTTAAATTATATTTTGAAAATTTGCCACATCAAATCTTAACATTTCAAAGATTTTAATTATTCTTTAAAACAAATATGTATTTCAATACTCGATTAATTTCCTTATTTTTTGGTTTGAATTCAAATCACCTCAAAATGGGGAAACATTTCCAAATTATTCCTTTTAAGTAAAATTCACGAAATTCGATCTAGTCTTGTTGAAAGGCAATTATTATATTATTCACACATGAGACAATTACAATGAATATATGATTGCAGCACCAACTGTTCTAACACTAAATAACACTATATCACACTAATACGCAGTAAAGAGAAAAACATATAAAAATTTACAGTTGAGGTTCAAAAAAAAATCAATACCGCAATTAACTAAAAGCAACACTTGCCTCAACCTAAAAATCTGACACCAGAAATATCTCAACATCGACAAAAACACCACTTGGATAACTTCATGCATGTCCAATAAACCTTGACTTGCCAAAAACTTGCATACCAAAATCACACAGTCTGCATATACCAGGAAAGAGACATAGAAGAACCACCACTGATAAATATTGAGGATTATTCCTTGTATGTCTCTTATATGATTTCGAATTACAACTAGAAGGCATTACGTCCTCCATATTGTAATCTATTCCTTCATCCAAGTCATCAAAATTCACAGTAACTTACTTCTTTTTACCTCGACCTTTGCTATTCATTGGATTAACTAGCGGTTCCTTATCATCACCATCAGCCCAAAATTTACCAATAGGCCGAGATGAAGATGATAAACCACTCTGAGAAGGTGAAGGAGGAAAAATCGCGTGAGTAGGAGGTCTTAACTGTGAATAAGGAGAGGCTAAATTCACAATAGGGAACGTTAATCCTGAACCAGAAACAGGCCTTGAAATTGTAGATTTGGAACTACTAGCAACGTTACTAACAAACTTGCTACCTGCAGAATAGGAGGAATCCAAAATAACCACATATAGAGAAATAGACGAAGGAACCTTGGAGCTGAACGATGAAGAGCAAGACATAGATAAAGTTGAGTTTGACAAAGAAGCAAAGCCGTTCAAACCAGAAAAAGCAGCCAATGAAGAGCCTAATCCAGAAAATGAAGCAGAGTCCAAGTTTCCATCATCAAACAAATTTCCAAATAGGTTCTCTTCTACAATATCAACATTTACATCCTTATCCTCTTTTGCTGATAAATCCTTACTATTACCATCACCTTTATTAACATTTTGATTAACACCAACACCAGAACCTTGTAGTATATTTGCATCATCACCATTACTATGATTTACAGTGTCACCATCACCAATATTATAATCAGCACTAACATTTGAATCATCACTAGTTCCAACAGATTTATCATTAAAACCAGTACTCTTATCAACCTGATTTTCACGATCATTTACGCCATTTCCTAAAACAGAGTCTTCCATCATATCAACAGAATTCAAAACATCAAAATGATTGTCATTCTCTTTACTAGATCCAAAAAATTTATCTTTATGAATATAAGTATTAGGACTTTTCCTTCTCCATTCCTTCTTATATTCAGGCTGAACATAATTCCATGTACTATTATTTGCAGTAGTATGAATATTCTTCTGTTTCCTATTGATATTAACAACCTCTAGTACTTTAACCTCCTCTTCATAACTCTAATTATAATCATCCTTTTTCTAATCTGAAAATTTTTCACAAAACTAGTATCATGCCCAAATTTTTTACATGAAGTGCAAATCCTAGGTCTCCAATCATAAGCAACCTTCACTGGCGGACACTTATCTCCTATCACCAATTACTATACTACCTGGAAGATCATAATCTGGAGAAATTTCCATTAGGTCGTTAACATAACTTAACCGATTTAACCTCTCAGTACTAGTATCAAAGCAAATTAGACGTCCAATATGATTCACTAGCCAGTTAATACTCCTTAACGTCCAAAGTATTGTTGGAATCTTGTATAATTGAATCCAATTTGGTACCTTTTGATTTGACTTTGTGAGCATCCAATAGATGGATCCCAGGTTGTTATAATGAGCATTCTCCCACGAATGAAAAGAGGCTCGGCTTGTAAAAAATTGTCACGATCAGAATAATTAGAGAACTTAAAGTGAAACTTATATCCATCAGAGTTGATATCAACATAACCAAGAAGTCTCCATCTATTGTTTGAAAAATTTGTAATAGCAGAGAAAGATTGTGTACCATAAAGAAAAAAAATCCTACCAAGATGTAACTCCAATATTTCTTCCCTTTAGCTTTGAATGTTCCAGAATAAGATTCTTCGATCCATCTCTGAGAATCTCAAATTGTTGTGGCTGATAAGAACTAGGGTTATGGGGTTGAGATCTGAAAAGCGATGCATAATCCGATTTCACAAATGATGGAAAAGAGGCACTCGCAGGATTTCCAGGATTGATTCCAGTAGTAGGTTCTTGCTGAGAAGAAGGAAAAGCATTAGAGGGAAGTGGATCTGGAGGTTTGAGAGGAGAAGATCGTGGAAGAGGGGGAAAAGAAGAATCGATGGAGGTGGAAGAAGAAGATTATTATATTTTAAATTAGATCCAATCTTAATATATTAAAATAAGATTATTATTTTTTAAATCTAGAAAGCTAATTCATTTCAAGAAAACAAACGCCTTCAATTGTTCATTATATAAATTTATATGAAAATCGATTTCATAAAGCCTCATTACTTCAAACCATAACTTTAAATATACATGTTTACAAAATATTTCAATCATTTGTTTATCGGAAACAAAATCTTACTTCACTTTATGAAATTTAGTTTAATTCAGGAAAAAATCATTTTAAACTTTTTTTATACAATATTTAAATCACCTTAGCTTCTTTCAAAATTTTATTTACAAAATTTATCAAATCAAATCTTAATCAATGGAAATGTGGTAAAACCTCTTAATCAAATCCTTCCACTAATAAGCTCTTATTTGAACCCGACATGTTTAATTTCATAAACAAGAAGAACCTATGTTACATTAAAAATCAAATATAAATAAAGCCTTGTTAAACAAATAATAATTCACAATATTTAAATTTAAACCTCGCATTTTATTAAACAAGTTAGAGAATTTTCTCAATATTTCCTTTATTCAACCTTTCATTTCAAGATCTATTTATAAGAATCGATATGTACTTATAATATTCTATAAAATAGACTTTTATTGACCATTGCATCCATATATAATTTTCTATCCTATTGTCCTGTAATAAGGATATGTATCATATCAACCTGTTTTAAAGGAAAATTTGAATCCTGGGTATGCATCATTTCAACCCGCATCCTACATCGATTCGAATTCATTCTCAAATCTAAATAATTCATTCGGGCATATATCACTTCAACCCATGGGGATTTTCCTATAGGGAACTTGTACGGTGAGAGAAATACAACACAACATATCATACATCGCATCCAAATGTGTCATATAAGAGGATAGTGTATGTGCCACATGTCCATCAATCACATAACTAACAATTTTTAGAGCATCCTAACATTTCATTCAACATCTCAAATATTTAATTCACTTAATCTTAAGTTAGTCTATGACTGAGGAAAACTCACCTTTCGAGGCTGGAAGACGAAGGTGACAGAATTGATAGAAAATCCGAGAATGGGTCTTGATAGTCCAACATCGAAGGTGCATCTGATAAATTAATATACACATAGACGTAGGCGTATATGTGTACAAAATGAAATCTGTACGAGCATCATTTCTAATCGAATCTCGGGTACTATGATTCCTAACTAACATTTCACAAGTATTAAAACGAACCAAATCGTAATATATATATATATATATATTTCAGTTTATAATAATTTACTATTTCAACAAATAGGGTTTAAGAAATAAACCATAGCTTCGGCCTGGATTTCGACAAACCAACATGGTTGATAATTTACTCAGATCTGAAATTTTGACTCAACAATATGCTTAGACCCTAATAGCACCTCTTCAGACATTGTATCGAGCCCCTAAAGTGCACTCTGCAATAACCATAACTTTACAACAATTGCCCAACTTGCTGGAGGGCGCCGGAGTTTTCGAGTGCGCCAACCAATCTAAGCCGTCGCTGGTGGACTGTCCGGAGGCCAAGCTCCAGCTGTAATCTTTTATTGTTTTTTTGAAGATGGATCAGACATAAAGGAGAGAGCGAAGTGGTCGGTGCTTAGCTGGAGATCGGAGGTGCAGGCATGATAGATCTGGTGAATGCCAGGTAGAGACGCTGGTGAATGGGTCGCAGCGTGGTGCAAGAAATCTCAGTCTTATTTTGGAGGAGAGGGAATTCGCGATGCGGGTGACGGAGAGTCGAAGGAGGATGGCGACCGAGGCGACGCCCTCAGGGGATGGCGTAAGGTCTGAGTGGAAGTGACGATTTCGATCATAGGAGGAGTTTGATTTGGGGAAAATTAAATTTTGATTTAGGGAAAATTAAATTTTGATTTGGAAGAGGGGCTTCGGCTGTTAAATGGAAATTGAGAGGAAGTGTTTTTTTTGTTTGAACTAAGAAAAAGGGCACGAATTATATAACGTTGAAAGGGGGAACTATTATCCGACAAAATCTTAGCGTATAATTCATTTATAGAGAAACAAGGACATGTGTTGAACTGATATAGAGATGAAAATAAATGGCAACAAATTTCAGTACAAAATATTCAGACGTTCCGACCAAATCTTAGAGTAAATTTTTATTAGATGTTGTTAGATTCAAACATTGGGCTGAATGGGTAAGTGCTTCGAAATGGTACACAGCTGAAAGAACAACGTTATTTACTTGTTTTAAACACGTTATAAATTCTATAACTACTAACCATAAATAAATTTAATGTTAACGCAAAAATACACTTAATTTACTCCACAATTTATTTCTTTTCTTTTTATATTCAACCATATATTCAACTATTGTCATTTTGAAATAGATTTACACTTAACGTTTTGCTCAGAATAAATCAATTAATTGTTTAAATAAAAATTTCAAACTTTATATTTCAATGCCACACTTTAAAATATATTTGACTTCAAGTTCTTAAATTAAAAAGCTAAATTTATACTTAACAGTTTGATTTCAAATTAACTTTAAAATAAATAAGCTCTTTTAAATTTGTAAATATGTCTCAATTCAAATTTTGAAATAATCTTCGATTTCTAAATTGATTTAAATTGCTTATATTTCAAGTTGAATAAATAAATTTCAAAGTAAAATGTTCAATTTACTTAATATTATAAACCATTTTTATTTGAAAAAATGTTAAAATTAAATTTATGGAAAGAATTTATTTATAAGTATATTCAAATTACCTTCAAGATTGATAAAATTCCAAATTTTATGTTGGAATCCAAATATAAATATTTATTTTAATGTTAAATCTCAGTTTAAATCATATTTTAGACGTCAATATTTGTGGGCCGTTACATTGAAAGTGTAGAATATGAATAAAGTGTCGTTGAAACTGGCCTTGTAGCAAGTGCTTGCTCAACAGCAGCCTTATCTAGAAGAGCTTGATTCCTCTCTCGCTCCAGTTGCTCGACTCTAACCTTTAGAGAAGAAATTTCCAAGTCCTGCAAGCTAACTTTTTTCTCCAGCCTGGCGGTGCTTTGATGCTCCATGACCAATCTATCTTCAGCATTCTTTTGAGATGAGCGAGCATCTTTAACCTATGCAGTCAGTAGAACTTCCTTTTGCTTATAAGAAGAAGTGGTAGCAGAAAGCTCCTTCTTAATCCTCTTATTCTCAACTTCAAGCTCCTCATTCAGCTAATAAAGATGTTTTATCAGTGTTGCTGGCCTTGAGAGTTTTCTCACATTCATACTTATCATTCTCTATGGTGAGCATTGCCTCATAATTGAGCTTATTAACTTTCTAGAGCTCATCAACCAACTTCTGCCAGTAAGTCAGCTTCTCAATCTCACCCTTCACCGTCTCAAGACTCTTAAGCATCCCATCTTTATCCACTAGAGTTATGTCCAAGTCAAAGCGAACTTGTCTCAAAAACCAATTGGGAAATAATGAAGAAAGTGTGATAGGTGCTTGCGGGAGAGTGCGACATAGCCTTTGAATGATTTTATGGATTTGAACAAGAGGAGAGGCCGTAGTTGGAAGTGCAATGGGTTGAAGGCTTGTGGAGGTTTGAGCAGCAGCAGCAGGACCTTGTCAGCTCTGGCACGTTTCTCATCTCTACCATAATCTTTTTCCATTTCCTTTCGCTCCTTCCTTTTCTTCCTTTCATCCTCCTCCTTCAGTCCAAAAACCTGGCGGTCATCGCGAGCTTTGCTATCCTGCTCATCCTTCTTTGGTCGCTCACGTTCCTCTTGAGTTTTTCTAAGCCTTCTCTCTTCATCAGATCCTTCCTAGAAGAGCAAGGTGGCACATTTCTGTGTGAATTATAAGAACTAGAATAATGGTTGAATTCATCCACACATGAACGACTCATGGTTTAACCTAAAACAAAGAAAAACGAGAGTTTAGTCTCTAACAACACGAAGCTCTAGAGCAAGACATTATATATATGCAAAATGTTGAAAGATCTGAGTGTATGTTGTGTGTCATCTAACACACATCAGGAAATAGACCACTCATTGTTCTTTGAGTTAAAGAAGCTACAATTTTAGAGATCGGTTTTCGAGAAGGAGTAAGAGCCAAATGGGAAGTTTCAATGTCACCCGTAAAAAGCTCGCTAGTAGTTACAACTATGTCACTTAAGCCCCCGTAAATATCTTCCTCCATTGCAGCTAGCAGTGTGGGGTTGACATCACCTATTTCAACAACAGAATATCCTTTTCTCGCGATGCCTCCTTCAACAACGGAGGTAAGCCTGGGTTGGTCAGACGAACCAGCTCCGCCGGCAGGGTCCAAGCATTTCTTTAAACCAGTTTCCTCGGTAGAACCCCACGGTGTAGCACTTTCTCCAAAGGCTGGGGCATCTGATGCTGAAGGTGTAGAAGGAGAAGCATAAGAAATTTCTGGAGAAGGGAAAGATCGAGATGGGTCAAGCAACCCAAATTGGTGTAGAAATTCCTCATTAATCAAGAATTTTTTGGTCCTATCCTTGCCGTCAGCAGATTTCAATCTCTCAAGAGTAGATTGGCAAAGGATGGATTCTTTGATAGGAGATGGCAGTTCTGCAAAAGAAAAGGAAAGTTTAATAACTGAAACTTGGAAAAAACTGGACGAAGAGCTTTGAGAAAATGTGTTTACCTCCTTCTATCCAGATTCCCTGGAAGCTCTCCAAGCATTAAACAAAAAAGAATTGGTTTAAGAGTCCCGTAGCGCTATATGATAAGTCAAGGATAAGCCTGCGATGCTGGGCGCCTTCAACAAAGATAATAGAGGGATGCTCCTTCCTCCTTTTAAAGACGCATAGATAGCAGATGCCCTAAAGCGTAGGCATACAGCACATCGTCCTCATGAAGCAAGCAAAGCCCAATTAAAATGACATAGCCATTAAGGTGTAGCTAGAAAGGGGGGATCGCTAAATGTCGAAGGACCATATGTAGAAATGTGTTGAAAGGAGGAATGGCCCCGCTCATTAGCATACAACGGTTTACTGCGACAAAGTGAAAGGATGGATGATCAACAAAATCATCCTTCCCTAGAAATCGCGCGACGTTCTCGGAAATGCCGAATCGAATGCATAACTTCTTAAAAGTATGCTGATTAAGCGTTAAAGGGCATCTCTCAGATGGTAGACTACTAAGGGGACGGGGAATGAAAATAGGTTGATTTGCTATTGACCATGGAGCTGCAGTCCTTCAAACCTCAGAAGTTTGTGTAGAGCTCAAACTTGAGTAGAAGTAGTTGTCTTCTCAGAATGGTGACGAGTCTTCTATCGATTATCCATTATACACAAGGAGTGTTGTTATTCACAGGTGTGCATTTCCTTAGTTTGAAGTTTCATGCAAAATTATACAAGTTATTGGAAACGAAGCTTGAAATATTTAACCGTCATGTGTCGATTTGTCGATCTCAAGCATCGTCGCGAATTTGAGAAAGAGTGTCGTGTCTGTGCAAGCGATTTCGACAAGTTATAAACAACTGAATGAAATGATTCTATATAGACACATCATTTAGTACAAATCTGGAAATTCACTGTAGTTCATTATATAATGATTTAATTAATCTGTCGTTGATGTGGGCAAACAATGGAAAAAATATTCGCCCAAATCGTGCAAGTGTTTGTCTTGTTACAGAACAATTTAAAAGATATTTAGAAATAAAAAGGCATGTTCATTTTATAAGCATGCAAATTCAAATGGACAATCACTTCTCAATATTGGATCGCTTTAGAAAATTCAATGATCAAAGATTTCTAAAGCCAATCCATATTCAAACAAAATAATGGTGATCCATAGAAGAAACCATCAATCCATATAAAGGAGGATACGCGACCAATCAGGGAAAAACCAATGGCAATCAAATTCCAACGCTGCACAATCAGTTCAAGGCGCGATCCATAAGGAGCAAATGATCAACAAGAGATGCACACATCAACATGAAAAAGTGAAATCGGATTACATCGTCTTAATCTTCAAGTTGGTGAACTCAAATTAAATAATTGCAGTCGAAATTTGCCCACTGCAATTCAAAATACAAAATTATACAAAGGCCATATTTGGACCGGCTAAAATCAACAATTCCAAATTAGAGCATTCATCATCATAACCGAACATTATTACACAAGAATTTCGAACTATAATAGATCGGAGTGCAAACTACTACAGAAAATTACAATGTCATCAAGTTTCGTTTGAAACTCGATCAATCAAGCATACAATCGACGTAAAATCATAATTAGATTCTGAGATTCATAAAAGTTGCTAAACCCGATTAGAATCGAAATATGATTTCAAGAACAGATCACAATCCAAGTGAATCCAATTTCAAATACACAACACTCTAGAAACCCTAAAATAGATGGCATATCCAAAAATTTGTTCAATGTGAAAACTAGAAGAAAATGACAACTATTTAAGTTGCCTATGGTCAAATTCTGATGAAGAAAATTTGCAAAGAATTGATGGCGTCAAAAAGATCGAGAGCTAAAAATCCATGGGCCAATTCAAATCGCTTGAAACCTCGATGGTGATCGGACTCAAGCAGATCAGGATTGATTTTGGCGGAGTGAATCAACAGTGAAATGGAAAATTTTCGGATTAAGGAGAGTTTTTCAAAAGAGATGTGCCACCATTAAAATGTTTTCTTGGCAGGAAAGATAAGATGAAAAAGAAGTGCAGATCTAAAGAAAATATATGAAGTAACTGAAAAAAAGGCGGTTGCGATCCATCGATGAAGGTAGCAAACTGTCCATTAAGAAAACCCACACGACACATAAGACTGGTTTACTCACGACCTAAGAGAATAACTTTTTTTCGATCCATCTAAGGCAGCTGTCAACGATCAAGTAATATACATTGGAGTCAACAATGTTAAAGCCATTCATTTCGAATCCGTTTCACCTTTAGAATCATGAACTTCGAGGGGGCAAATGTTAACTCCATTGTGAAACGTGATTTAAAGATAGTGTTTTAGATAGCAAAATTGATGGATCGTTCGTGAATTAAGTGACGGATCGGCAACTAATCTAATGGATCGGGCCATATTATCCAAACATCATGATAGGGTTGGTCTCATACATGTATTAGATTGATTAATCACATTTTGGGTGATGGATCGACAACGCTTTACATCGATGGATCGGTCAAGCTTAATATGATGGATCAGATCGCGTTCATGACAATGGATCGGTCATGCAATAGACTAATGGATCCGGGGTGAACAATCCAAGCATAGATCGGCATGACTTGTGCAAACATAAAATATGGACGGTTGGACACTATTTCTATCCTTTACTCCACTCCATAACTTCGCTTATTAATACTCCGCCATCTCCAATATTAAAAGGGACAGAATTTTCTCCTCTCGAAGGGCTTCCTTTTTTGATCTTCAAAACTAAGGGTTCTTAAATTCCACTAAAGCTTCCTCAAGCATCATGCAAGCTTCTCTAAAATAAATTTCATCAAATCATCGAAGAACATCACCAAGCTCGATTACCTAAGATCTAACTCGATAATCGCCGCTACTCGTGAAGATTCGAGAATTTTTATTCAAAATTTTAAGGATATTTGAGAAGTAGAGATAGAAAATCATTGTAAAAGATATAAAAAGTGTAAAAAGGAGATCATATGTGTACCTTGTGATGGAGAGAGTAATGAAATCTTCATAAAAGTGGATGGAAGCCGAAATCAAGGCTGAACCACTATAAATCTACTATCTACTTTACTATTTTCTTTATTTCTCTACTTTAACCGTGTTCTCTGCAGTTTAGAGATGTTTTTGCGCCTCGTGGGGTATTAGCATCCATTTTTTGGTGTTAACTCTCTTCAACTTAACTTGGGACATCATCTTTCCTTTAGATGGGTTACAAAACAAACGTTATTTATAACATCGTTCAAGATAAATCCAAAATCATTCTTTAATTCTCAATGAAATCTTCATGGAAATCAATATCAGCTCACAACCAATATGAATTCCCGTAATGGACTAATAATGTAAGCGGAATAATGACAAAGCGTTTTAAATTCCTTAAATAGTGAAGGTCTTCATCCATAGAGACTTATCTCAATTCTCACCCAATAGATTACCATACAATTCCAATTTAATTCATTAATTGGAAAACTTAAATTTGGTTTCAAATCTCAAATATCTTAAAATCCTTGTTTTAATCCTTTGAATTAGTTTCCAAATCATTTAGGTATCACTGGTTATAAAAAAATCATTTATTTCAAACCGCTCCATAAACCATTGCAAATATCGTTGTTAAAACAGCTCATTTTCATAAAATAGCTTTTTTATCTTTTCAAAATGTGGTATATTCAATCCCAATCACTTCCAAACCATTTATTATGTTTTATCTTAATTTATTCCTATTTCTAATAATTTAAAATTTTCCCATTTAAATAATATCCAATTTTAGGTCACGAACTACACTAGCACTGTTTTTATTCAAATTTGATTTAAATTTTTTCAAGGTCTAACCGATGGATTCTAAATCTTTCTTTTACATTTGGAAAATCTTTTCATTTCGAACCAAACGTTTTTCATTTTAGGAAAATCCAATGGTCGGATATCCCGGTACGTCTATATGAAGTCAACAATTGAAATTCGCAAACTACCGCTACGCGACTAGTCCAATTCAGACCAAACATCGACTTTTATTTAAAAATAAGTCGAACTGCTTTCAAAATATATTATTAATTATACAAAAAATACTTACTTTTGGAAACTATATTTCGAATATTTAACTTTAAATTCATATATTCTATTATTTAAATATTATGTTATTATTTAAATCATTAAAATAAAATTATTTTTCAAATTTCATTCTCTGAAACCCAAACTTTCCTAAAATCAATAATAAAAATAAGTAAGACGCTTTGGATAATAGAATCTAATTTTCTACATATCCAAACAAACTTCATTTTCTAAAGTTACTATCATTTTCGAATTCAAATTTGAAACATTGCCTTAATTACTTGAAAACTTATTCAAATAAAATTTCCATTTTTACGAAAACAATTTGTAATTACTTAAACATCTTTCCAAATCATTTTGGATTAAAAATTTAAACCTTTTATTTTCCACTTATTATTTAATTAATGAAATATTCAATTAAATTTTGACTTGGAATAAAACTCAATCAGTCACCATATAATCCAACTTACATGGGTTTAACTTCCGGCCTCATGTCGTAGTATCAAACGATAATGTTTTTCAGAAATTCTTCAACTATAGGTAATGGTTTCTAATGTACTTCAATCCTATGTGATAAAATATAAAATTTTATTTCGTTTTCATTTTCAAATAATTTATTTTAGTTTTGTTATGCTAATAACTTTTTATATTCGACAAGGAATTTTCTCAGACTTTGTACATAGCTAATATCCTACGTTCAAAATTTTCCTGGATAGGTTTCAGGTTCCTATTTTGGCGTTGGCACTATCAAATTCTAATTATGTCAAAATTTACATTAAATTTTAGTCTTTTATTTTTTTTCTTTTTCACATACGGATGCCATTTTACGTGAAACTTCCCTAAATACTAAAATTCACTATTCTGGATCCAATAGAGGTGGGCACACGATCTAGCGATATCTCGTTCTCAAGATTTCTCAAAATCATTCGTTTTCAGTTCAAACTTTAATCAATATTAGACGGATTTTTTTGGCCAAACTTTGCTGGTTACCTAATTTAATTATTCCGGATTCAAGGTAACAAGTTTCAAGAACTGGAAATAAATATGTCTTATACTTCCTTTGTAATCGTGTTATTTTCTTATTGAAACTAATTATTATAACCTTGTTCCAATTATTTCATTATCCATTTTCAATTTTATTTTGATTCTTATGAAACTTGGATGTTCTAAATTGGTTCCAAATTTCCAGGTGGTTACATTATCCCCCACTTAAAAATATTTTTCCTCAAAATTGAAGACGGGACCAGAGATTGTCTACTCAATCATGTTATAACAAGGTTTTCCAAAAAATACCATAATACTATATATATATATACATTTCCATACATCCATAGAACCAATCAAATACATACATCTACTCAAACTTCCTTATATATTTACGTACATTCTCAAAATATTAGTTTTAACCTTAGGATAATATTACTAATTAAACGACCATTTCCTTCTGGCCTACTCCAGGATTCTTATCCTAATTCGCCATTAAGTAGTAAACTCGATTTTTCTTTATTGCAGTACTTAACAGCATGTCCAACTTCCCTACACCGGAAGCATCTTATCTCCCCTTTGGGTTTCTTTTTCCTTTTTACACAATTGTGGACATACTGCCCCTTTTGCTTACATCTAAAACAAGTTATGTCTTTTTGTACCTTTTCCTTGCTCTCCTTCTTATTCATGTTTTTCATTAGGCATAGGACTGCATAATGTCCCTCTTTATGGCATTTATAACAACAAATACCTACAAGTTTTCCTTTATTCTTATCTTTCCTGGAGTAGCTATGAATATACTTGCATAGGTCCAACCTATTTTCTTCTTCTATTTGCTCATAAATCCTTCTCGTTTGTTTTCGAGTCATCTTAATAGGTTTAACTCCAGATGGATCACAGTTATCCATATGCTACAAAATTTAATATTTTATCAAAAGAGTTTTATAATTCCTTAACAAATACCTCAACTATCCAAAATCGTCGAGAATTCAAATTTCCTTGTTAGTTATACTAATTATTATCTCCAGCAATCAAATAGTGGATTAAATTTTCCAAAACATAACTTTCATCAAAACATACATTCTTTTTACGAAAATATACTTCTGGACAAAATTATTTCATAACAACTGGGTTAGACTACTCTATTTAAGTGTTTAGAAACACCTATCGATACAGCGGTACGTTACTGCACCGAACAATGTTCATAACTCACTCAACAAATCAATCCAATACAAAACCATTTGTATATCAAATTACAATTACATCTCTCTCTCTCTCTCTCACACACACACACTCAGCCAACTCATTTTAGGGTATCACTAAGCCTATCCCTAATGTGTCACTTGTCCTAGGATACCACTGATCCTATCTTTGAAAAGGCCATATTCCACAGAGCAAAGGTTATCGCTTAACCTTAAGCTCTGATACAAACTGTAACGACCCACATTTTAATTACTTCAAACCGACAAAAACCCGAACTCACGTCGATTCAACACAAGGAAAAATATGTTTCAGTAGGGCTCATCAGAGCAAAACACAGTGGAATTCAAAACTCACAGCGGAAGAGATAAAATATAATATGAAAATATCATTGCAGCGGAATTTTTTTCAAAGTAACAACACTTTAAAATAAAAGTCTGATTTTGCATACCTTTGTCAAGTTAACCTAATTTACTGATAATAGAGTACGTCCGGCCTTCATATAAAGCCCTGATTCCCTGCGGGATTCCAAGTCTTCAAGCTTTCATCTTGGAAACTCTCGCTCGGATCCAACCAGAGCAATAAACACTTAGGTCAGGCTTGGGTTATATCAGTTATAAAATAAAGTAATCAAACCTAACCTTAGCGACCATTACCAAAGAAAGCAACCATTTATCCATAGTAACCATAAACCAAGTTTGAAACATGACTTTTAGAAAAATGAATGATTATAAGGCCCAGGTCCTATCAAACAATGCAAGAGCAAGCTGGAGGATGGGGTACTGCCTTATAATCGCAAACCATGATTGATATAGTTTAAACAAAACATTTCATATTATAATAATGTCTAGGGTGGGGAAAAATCCTTCCGAAAATAACATAAATCTTAGCTTGCATAGTGCTCCATACCACTATATTGGCTACATAGGTACACAACTGAAAATCGTAAAAGGGTTCATATTGGAGTTTGGAATCCATCATGATGGTTACTGATTCGAAAGATCTCCCGGGCATTCAGCGGATACTGTAACACCCCATATTTTCTATAATCGTATAAGTAACAAATCAGAGAATAATTAAATTATAAAGTAGGAATCAAGGGAAACGGGTTGCGCCATTGCGTTCGTCTCGAAATTCTTCTTGGAAACGAGTCCGAGTTTTCGAGAAACGGAGTCAGTATGAGGGAGATATGGCCCTCCGAAGTTTTAGATAATTTCAGAATCGATAACAGCTCAAAAATTCGAATTCAAAATCGAATTCAAAATCCCAGAACAGGCTGGGCGGGAAAATTCCCGCCCATGGACCAGGTCGACCTGGGGGTCGACCATAGTGTCGACCTCCCAGGGGCCAGGTCGACCATAGTCTCGACCTTGGGGTCGACCATAGTGTCGACCTGGGGGTCGACCTGCTCCCGAAAACCCAATTTTTGAACCTGGTTCATTCTGATGTATCCGGTCTCGTTTCTGTCTAGATTCGTCCGCCTCATCCTATATAAACAGCCCCCTAGCCTCATTTTCTCTACACAATTTCATTCTGTCTATATTCTGCCTCTGTTCTAATTAAAAATAAAAATGGCGTCGCTACCCTGCTGGAATCAGAACTTGGACTGATGCGTCTTCTTCCAACCTGAATAGAATTAAAAGCTAAATCAAATCTCAAATCAAAGTCTAGAGCTATGACAACAATTAAAGAGGAATAATTCAGCATTTCTTCATCAACAACAGTTTATTATCCTTTCTTAAAACCACGAAAGGCATGTACAGTTATTTTCCGCTATAAACTGTAATTATAATTGTGACATGATTGTAAATCTGAATTTGAGGTTGTGTACGTTCTGTTCTGATATATTTTATTGTGTATCTTTTTCTTCTTTCTATTCTATTGTCAGGCTACCACGAGCCTGCACCTCATCTCATAAGAGATTAAAGCACGAACGCTAAATTTTGGACAAATAATAAGGCATAATTGGACATGAAACTGTTGCCTATGAGACTATCGCCTATGACTATGATTCATTGGTTATGAGACTATTGCCTATGACTATAATTCATTGGCTATGAGACTATTTCCTATGACTATGATTCATTGACTATGAGACTATTGCCTATGACTATGATTCATTGACTATGACGCTATTTCCTATGACATTGAATAAGAAACTATTGTAATTAGTCGCACATGACTATTGTGGTTAGTTGCCTATAACTATTGAAGTTAGTTTCTTATGCCTATTCCCTTAATGATGTTGGATCTCATATTTAGTATGTAACCTTGCTAGTTTATTCCCATTCACTGTTATGTACATCGAGCCTAGTATGACCATTATCATTGTATTTGGTTCATCATTGCATGCCTATTCTTTCTTGTGCTTATCCCCTATTCCTTTTTCTAGGGTCATTTCATGAGTACTTAGAGAACTTGTGGAACAAGTTATACGGGGATTGGGAATAGATTAATTAAGTTAATTTGGCATAATCGGAATTTGCTATAATTGTGAATGATTAACATGTATATTAGTCTTGGACATAAATGGTAGACTAGAATATTAAGTCTAGTTTTGACATGAGCTGTAAGTAGGAATATTAATGCTAAGATTTGGGGCATATATTGTATTATGAATTAGGACCTTGATTTAGGCGTGTAAGTTTATGCTAAATTTATGATTAGGCGTGATATCTAAATAGAGTTTTAGATATATAAAATCTGCTAAATCTGTTATTTGCTAAATCTGTTAAATTGCCTAATCCGTTATCTGCTAAAAACCGTTGAATTCCCTAAACTGCCAAATATGATATCTACTAAATTGCTTAAACTTTTAGATCTGCTACATGTTGAATTGTCTGATCTGTTGAAATTAGATAATGGTAATCTAAGTATGGAAATTAGTAGGCTCGACCTAAGATTTAGTAGAACATGGAAATTTGATTAATCTGTTATATCCTATGAAGAAGTTTAATCTGTTAAATAAACAGAATTATTCTGATATCTGAAAAATATGTATTGGAATGAATTGGCTATGACACGAGGTTAGACTCTGTTTGCGGTAGAAGCCTGCCCGGAACCAACTGGCTTAACCAGCGACCGCAAACGGTCAGTCTAATGTGAGAGGTCGTAGGCATAACTAAAATATGCTTAGACACGAGGTTAGATCTGGCTTATGGCAGAAGTCTGCTCGGAACCGCCCGGCATATCCAGTGGCCACAAGCTACCGACTTAATGTGAGAGGTCTGTACATTAATATTTAATTAATGCAAATCTAGGATAAATATGATGTCTAAAATGTGTTGGGTGAATAGGGTTAAACCAATTGGACTAATGAAGTTAACAAACCCGTTTCGTGAATCTGTAGGCCCAATTACAAAGTTAGACAAATCTGTAAATCTGTTAAATCCGTATATCTGATCCGTTAGTATGAAAACTTGTCTGATCTGTGAACTAGTTGATCTGAACTCTGTATGTCTGAACTTGTAAACAAGTTAATCTGAAATCTGTTAGTCTGGGGGACACAAGGTTAGGAGGGATATTACTTGTGTCATTTGTTGTTTGGGACCCATATTAGTCAGTAACCCTTTCTGGTATCAAAACGTTGACCCAACAGTAGGTATGGTCCGGGCACGCTTACTGAACTAATTATAAGTGGTTCATTCTGATAATGGCGAGGGCTGTTGATGCTGCGTTCCATCCGGGTCATGTGCATGCATGGATCCCAGTCTGCCTCTAAGGATGTAAGATGCCGTGACATCTATAAATAGGTTTGTGCCAATTGGTTGTCACTTTAGGGAGTGATACACCCTATTGTGGAGCCGACACAGGGTATTTATGTATTAGGGAGCTGATCGCTTGGGGTAGGGTTTTAGGGTACACTTAGTTCTGTCTGTTTCTGTAGGTACCGTATGTTTCTGTTGGGTGGCAACACTTGTCTGTTTCTGCATGGTACCGTCTGTTCGGGTGGTAAAGGCCCATTTACTAGTGTACACCTAATTCTACAGTCTGTTTCCATAGGGATTAATCTTTTTCTGCTTCTGTACTTTCTGTTGGGGTGGTAAAGGCCCATTACTAGCATTCTCTTCTATGGAAATTACTCTGTTCCCGTTTTTGTTTCAGTTTAGACATTAGGGTGACACCTAATCCTGTTATACTAGTATTAGTGCAGAGAAATGAAAAGTAATATTATTCTGTTTCTTCTGTATAACCTAAGTACATCTTGCTGCTCCTGTTACTGTTATCTCTTATCCAGCTTATTTTCATGTCATAATTATTATTATTTGTTCATATGCTGAAAGTCACTTGACTTGCCCGACTTTATGTATGACCTTGCTTGTTTTCGCCCCTTTTTTTCCATTTCCCCCCCAGGTTTTCCAAGCAGGGAATACTTTAGCTTGATCCGGATTTCTTCTGCTTGAAGTACTTGAAGTACTTAAAGTATGGCTTGACACCTTATGGCAGCTTCTGTGGTGATTATGATTTAAAAGTTTTGTACTCTGATGATTTTCTGAACAAGACTGATATTTATGTACTAGAGGTTTTGGTAAAGATGTAACCAAACTGATTTCTGTTTTCCGCTGTAATAAAGTTATAATTTCTCAAGTATTGCTTATCTTTCTTGTAAATTTTTGTTCTGTCTACTAAAACGCTCCACCAAAGTTAAGGCATTACCTTTGTGAGTGACCTTAATGGAGGTGGCGTGTTACACTTGGTATCGGAGCTGAAGGTTACTAGATTAGATAAAAAGTTTTTGAAAACTATTTTCAAAAAGATTTTAAAAGGAAGTATTTTCAAAAATAAAGTTTATTTTGAAAAACATAATCCCCAAAAAGCCATATATCTATCTTTTCCGTTCTCCGTTTTAAATCTTTTTCTTTCATTCCAGCATGTCTGGGAATCTTAACTTTCCAGAGGGCGTGCCAATACCTGGCTGGTTTAGGAGGTACTTAGAGGCTAGGGCCAACGATGCATGCCCAGCAGATATTCCTCCTCAAGCTGCAGCGATTCCTCCTCCTCCGCCCCCTCCTCGTGCAATTGCTTTTTCAAAGATCTGTAAAGATTTTAGGGCCATGGGTGGAAAGGATTTCAAGGGAACTGAATCATTCGTAGAAGCAAGGAACTGGCTCAAAGAAACTGAGGATCTGTTCGTTATCTTCGAGGTGGACGATAGGCAGAAGGTACAATTGGCGGTGTGGTTGCTCAAGGACGAAGCTTCCTATTGGTGGGAAGTCACTAACACCGAGAGACCGGTTGAAACATGGATGGATTTCAGAACAAGGTTTGAGAGGAAATTCTTCTCGCAAGCTGAACGAAACTGGAAAAGTTCTTATCTCTTAAGCAAGGAAGTATGACAGTCAAGGAATACGTCAACCAGTTCAACCAACTGGCCAGGTTCGGACTAGATTTAGTCAACACCTAACATAAAAAGGCTCTCCGCTTTGTTAAAGGATTAAACAAGCCACTTCACAGCCTAGCCATGACCCATGTACCCATGGGAGCGACTTACGAGAGGTTGGTGGATATGGCACTATTGCACGAGGAAGACAACGGCAAGAAAGAGGCAAAGAAGGAAGAACAAAAAACAAGAAAGCATGGCCCAAAAAGGAAACACAAAAGAAGGGTGAAAAGTCTGAAGATAAGAAGGAGAACAAGTGCTTTACTTGTGGAAGCTCGACTCATCTGAACAAGGATTGCAGAAAAAGAAAGGGCACTTGCTTCAACTGTGGTGAGATGGGACACTTCACTAAGGACTGTCCGAAGAAACGAGGGCAAGGGCAGAGGGCAGGACCAACTTCTGGAAGGCAGGCGAACACTCTCGAGGCTAGTGGATAGGATAGAAATAGGAAAATTTTCTGTAGGAAGTTTAATTTCTTTATCTGATTTTTGGGTTAAAACTCTTTTCTTATTCTGGCATTTCGATTCTGTAATCGATATTCTGCACTTGAATACTAGTATTGTTTCTGATTCCACTGTAGACTCAGACCCATAAGGGTTATGACTCATCTAAGCCTGGTAAGTTGGGTATGTGTGTTGAGCGTTAAGTTGACTATGACGCACACATTCTGGGTTTTTATCATGCTTAGTTTCCTAAGAATCAGTTAGTAATCTGCTCTGTACCGGTAATCTTTAAATATCTGAATATTTCTGATAAGGTTGAGATTTCCAGTTCTGACATTGTCTAAAGAGGGTAATCCCCTGGGTGTCAATCTGATGTTGATTTCGGTCTTCGGGGTTAATACTTAGGGGAATTTGTCTCTCAACCAAGGTCTAATGGAAACCAAGTTTTTGTTTATCCGTACTCGCTCCCATCACTCGACTGTATCCTATCAATCGAGTCTTCGACCTATAGATAGGAATCCTATGGATGTAAACAAGTGTTTGAGACATGTTATGTTTGATGGTTGCAAGTGGATGCAAGTGGTTGCTAGTGGTTGCTCGTGGATGCATATACACACACTAGGCACTAGATCGGCTCGAAAACACTCTCATGCTGCATATGGATGTGTAAGCATCTTCAATTTCTGCGCATGCAAAATGATTGACTCATCACATAGATGTTGCATATGAATGAATGGTTGTCACTCATATAAGAATAATATCAAATAGGAATATTGCATACATGTTGGACTCATGACACTAACATAATTCGCATTAAGGAGGTCAACTGAATTAGTGGACCGCCTGATCTTTGCATTAGATAAGGAACATATACACACACTTTTGCATATGTTCATACAACATTAGAAGTTTTCTAAGGACAATGGATGCTTGTGGATGATGGTTGAGTAGATGGATGACTGGATGGTAGGACACATTCTTCTCAACTTGAAGATTTCGGGGATGAAATCCTTTAAGGAGGGGAGAATGTAACACCCCATATTTTCTGTAATCGTATAAGTAACAAATCAGAGAATAATTAAATTATAAAATAAGAATCAAGGGAAACGGGTTGCTCCATTGCGTTCATCCCGAAATTCTGCTTGGAAATGAGTCCGAGTTTTCGAGAAACGGAGTCCGTATGAGGGAGATATGGCCCTCTGAAGTTTCAGAGAATTTCAAAATCAAAAACTGCTCGAAAATTCGAACTCAAATTCGATTCAAAATCCCAGAACAGTTTGGGCAGGAAAATTCCCGCCCATGGACCAGGTCGACCTGGGGGTCGACCATAGTGTCGACCTCCCAGGGGCTAGGTCGACTATAGTGTCAACCTTGGGGTCGACCTGGCCAGACCAGGTCGATCATAGTGTCGACCTAGGGGTCGACATGCTCCCGAAAACCCAGTTTTTGAACCTGGTTCATTCTGATGTATCCGGTCTCGTTTCTGTCTAGATTCGTCTGCCTAATCCTATATAAACAGCCCCCTAGCCTCATTTTCTCTACACAATTTCATTCTGTCTATATTCTGCCTCTGTTCTAATTAAAAATAAAAATGGTGTCGCTACCCTGCTGGAATCAAAACTTGGACTAATGCATCTTCTTCCAACCTGAATAGATTTAAAAGCTAAATCAAATCTCAAATCAAAGTCTAGAGCTACGACAACAATTAAAGAGGAATAATTCAGCATTTCTTCATCAACAACAGTTTATTATCCTTTCTTAAAACCACGAAAGGCAAGTACAATTATTTTCCGCTATAAACTGTAATTATAATTGTGACATGATTGTAAATCTGAATTTTAGGTTGTGTATGTTCTGTTTTGATATATTTTATTCTGTATCTTTTTCTTCTTTCTGTTCTATAACCAGGCTACCACGAGCCTGCGCCTCATCTCATAAGAGATTAACGCACGAACGCTAAATTTTGGACAAATAATAAGGCATAATTGGACATGAAACTGTTTCCTATGAGACTATTGCCTTTGACTATGATTCATTGACTATGAGACTATTTCCCATGACTATGATTCATTGACTGTGAGACTATTGCCTATGACTATGATTCATTGACTATGAGACTATTGCCTATGACTATGATTCATTGACTATGAGACTATTGCCTATGACATTGAATAAGAAACTATTGTAATTAGTCGCCCATGACTATTGTGGTTAGTTGCCTATAACTATTGTAGTTAGTTTCTTATGCTTGTTCCCTTAATGATGTTGGATCTCATATTTAGTATGTAACCTTGCTAGTTTATTCCCATTCACTGTTATGTACATCGAGCCAAGTAAGACCAGTATCATTGTATTTGGTTCATCAATGCATGCCTATTCTTTCTTGTGCTTATCCCCTATTCCTTTTGCTAGGGTCATTTCATGAGTACTTAGAGAACTTTTGGAACATGTTATACGGGGATTGGGCGTAGCTTAATTAAGTTAATTTGGCATAATAAATATGTTGGAATAATCTGAATTGGGTATAATAGTGAATGATTAACATGTATATTAGTCTTGGACATAAATGGTAAACTAGAATATTAAATCTAGTTTTGAAATGAGCTGTAAGTGGGAATATTAAGGCTAAGATTTGGGGCATATATTGTATTATGAATTAGGACCTTGATTTAGGCGTGCAAGTTTAGGCTAAATTTATGATTAGGAAAGATATATAAATAGAGTTTTAGATATATAAAATCTGCCAAATCTGTTATCTGCTGAATCTATTAAATTGCCTAATCAGTTATCTGCAAAAAATTGTTGAATTCCCTAAACTGCCAAATATGTTATCTGTGACGGCCCGCCCCGCACCAACCGACATTTACTCCAAGAGTGCGTTGTACACATGTCCAGTTAGCATGGGACGGATCGTCAGAAGAAAAAGGGAAGAAGGAAATGAACTAACAAGGAACCTGTAGAATGTCTCACAGCGCATGGAACAAAATATAATAACAACATACTTGTAACACCCCGTGTATTCTACGCACAAATTAAAGTATAATTAATTTCAAATAAAATAATTAAGGGAAACGGGATACGCCATTGCGTTCGTCTCGGAATTCAGCTTGAGATAGAGTCTGAGTTTGCGTAAAACGGATATCGTATGAAGAAGATATGGACGAACGAAGTTGGGCGAAAAACCGGAAAACGGGTCAGAATGCACTGGCGCACTTGGGAAGTGCGCCAGAACAAAAATGAACTGGCGCACTTGGGAAGTGCGCCAGTATATTTTTGACCTGGCGCACCTGCCATGTGCGCCCAGGTCAAAAATGACCTGCTGGTCAGGTCTGGTCAGGCCCTGGCTGGCCAGGTCTGTGTTTGGTCGATTTTCTGAGCCTCGCCTTATCACTAGGGCTAGGTGTCATCTCCTGATTGGCCTCTCCTTCAAACGAACGGTTATTATTGAATCAAGCTCCATCGACGGTCTAAAACAACTTGCAAACATTATAAAAAGGACCTAAGACCTAGCCTAAATCATACTATTTCATTTTAGCCTCAGGCCGCCGCCATTAAACCTAGAGCTCTGAATTAAAAATACAAAGAATAAAATTATAGAAGATGGAGGACGATTCTTGAAGGCTACAACTAGAAGCTACAACAACTACGACGCTTTAGACAACGAATTTGGGACTAATTGATTTGGGATTTTTATTTGGATTATTTGCTTCATATTGTAAGTTCTATGTTACTTTTTAGGCAAAAACGCTAAAACAATATGGACATGCCATGAATTGAAACCGGATTTAGGAACTATTGTTAATCCATTGTTTATATTGTTTATCTTTGAATTATAATTTGGGGATATTGCTATGGCAATGTTGCAAGTTAAACTTGTCATGATTTTGATGTTGTTATGAATCACTTGGGCTTAATTGTTTGGCAAGTTGGACTAATACATGTCCATGGAATCACTATGTTTATTGAAATCTTTATGTTGATTAAACCATGCCTATGATGCTAATTAAACCATGGCTATGACTATTGATGGAATTATGCCTGTGATGTTAATATACCCATCATGATTAATGAAAAATTGGGTATTGCTAGGTTATGATGAAAAGTTGGAATTATTATGTTTATAATGTTAGATATGTTAAAAATGCTAAATTGGAACCATTATGTTTATAATGTTAGTTGAGAATCATTATGTTAAAAACGCTAAATTGGAATCATTATGTCTATAATGTTAGTTGAGGATCATTATGTTAAAAATGCTAAGTTGGAACCATTATGTTTATAATGTTAGATGAGAGTCATTATGATAAATTGGAATCATTATGTCTATGAGAATTACTATGTTAAAAATGCTAAATTGGAATCCACTATGCCTATTAGGATTACTATGCCTTTAATGTTTCATGTTTATAATAAAATTATTAATATGCCCGCAATGATTATTATGCCTATGATGTAAAGTTGAAATCATCATGTTAAATTAAGTTGGAATCATTACTATGCCAAGTTATCATCATACTAGTATTGAAACCATGTGATATGTTATAGCCTGTTTATTATGCAAGTAATGTTGGAATTGTCACATATGCCTATCACATGTTTGGTGTTATTCCCCTTTATCTCTTGAATTGTTTATGCTTGTGAACGAAGTACGTTTATATACGTTGGGGATACGATTGGGTAGAATAGGCAAAACTTGAATTAATTATAAGCATAAACTGTGAAATTTGGCATAAGTAGAACATGAAATATGGAACGAAAACTTGACTTGAACATGCCATAACTTGACTTTAAACATGCCTTAGTTGGGCACGAAGTTGATATATGAACATGATGTGGAAATAGCAAAATCTGATAAGAACATGGGCATGACTTTAAAAAACAAGAAAGTGGCCAACTCGAGGTTGGGTTGAGTTTGTAGTGTAAATCTGCACGGAACCGCCCGGCAAATCTAGTTGCTACAAACAATAGGATCCAATGTGGGTAGTTGGTCACATCGCGCTTGAAACCCGAGGTTGGGTTTAGTTCGTAGCGTAAACCTGCCCGGAACCGCCCGGCAAATTCAGTGGCTACGAACAATAGGATCCAATGTGAGTGGTTCGGTGCATTAACGAATCAATTAATGCCAATTAGGGTTAAGTCATGAACATGAAAAGACAACTTAACCAACTTGAACACGATTTGTAGGGCTAAGTCATGAACTTGAAAATGACAACACTTAGCCAACTTGACATGACACGTAGGCGGGTTAAGTCGTGAACTGAAATGACATACTTAACCATCCTGACATGACTAGACTGGAAAAGGATTAAGTCACGAATTACATGACTTAATCTGTTAGGCGGGTTAGGTCACGAATTACATGACCTAATCTATTAGGCGAAACCCAAGACACGACCCCTTTCAGCAGTAACCCTCTAGATGTATCAAGGTACCCTGGGGCTAGGCCGGGTGGGGCACGATTACTGGGCTGATTGTAAGAGGTGAACGACGGCAGTGGGGTACGCCAGTGTAGGTTCGGTGGACTACGATCATGCACGTATCCGGGGCAGACACTGGGTATCCGTAGATTTATCTGTGTATCTTGAATCGTGTCAGGGGTGACACCCTAGGGCTGATACACCCGAAGGTGGACCCAGCACAGGTGACTACATTCGTGATTAGCCGTATGACACGGACACTTGACGAGCTAGAACTTGTAGGGAGTCGATCGACTAGATAATCGCTCCGTAGGACCCGTACTTGGGTCAGACCCCGTTTCAGGGTCATTTCATGATATTGGGTCGTGGGATTTATTTCGTGATTAACTTGTGATATGGGCTTAGTATACTAGTACAGTCGATGCAACGAATCTCGAACATGTGATGTTTTACTTGACTTGTCTTGACTTATCCTGATCACCTTAGTCTATCTTGTTCACCTTGACACCATTCTTAAGTTTACTTCCAGTTCATACATGATAGGTTGTTTTAACCGTTTCTACACTGAAAGTCACTAGAACTTACTCAGTCTTTATGACTGACCCTTTTTCCTTTCGCCTCTTTTTCTTCCATTCTCCCCCCAGGTTCCCAGGGAGGGAATACCGCAGCTTGACCAGTTTTCACATCCATCTTGAAGAGAAAGAATGTATTGCTTGGATCTTTTCCGTTTTGGACTATGGCTTTGGACAAAAATTAGGGGACTTTTGCAGTTTATTTATGTTTTCTTCATGCTTCTTTAAATAATGTAATCAAGACAGTTATGATTTTGGGAAGTATTATGGCATGGTTTGTGTAACACGTATTTTGAAGAAATAAAAGTTGTTGTTTTCCGCTGTTCAAAAATATGTGTTATTATATCTGTCTTGTATATCTGTGACTTATACTTATAAACCTCCACCAAAATTAGGGCATTCCCTTTGAGAGTGACCCTAACGGAGGTGGGGTGTTTCACTTGGTATCAAAGCATAGGTTTACCAGATAAGATAAAAGTTTTGAAAATTTATTTTCAAAAGAAAATTTAAAGAAGCATTATTAAAAGATAAAATATTATTTTATTTTAAAAAGGCAAAGTCCCCCAAAGCCATAGGTATTATCTCTTATCCTTCGTTTTGAATCTATCCTTCTTGTTTCAGCATGTCCGAAGAACTTAACTTGCCAGAGGGTGTACCAATACCTGGTTGGTTTAGACGATTCTTAGAAGCAAGGGCCACCCAGCCAGGTCCTACCGTTCCCCTCCCCCAGCTGCAGGAAATCATCCAGCTGCAGCAGCACCTCTTCCTCCACCTCCTCCGCGGGGAAATACCTTTGCTAAGATATGTAAAGATTTTAAGGCTATGGGAGGAAAGGACTTTCATGGAACTGAGTCCTTCGTGGCAGCTAGGAATTGGTTAAAGGAAACCGAGGACTTATTCGTCATCTTTGAGGTAGAAGATAGGCAGAAGGTACAACTGGCAGTGTGGCTACTAAAGGGAGAGGCTTCCTACTAGTGGGAAGTCACTAATGCAGAAAGACCAGTGGAAACATGGGAGGACTTTAGGGCATGGTTTGAGGCTACATTTCTCTCAGAAGCTGAAAGGAGTCTTCAGTTGGAAAAATTCTTATTTCTTAAGCAAGGGAATATGACAGTCAAAGAGTATGTTAATCAATTCGATGAGCTGGCTAGGTTCGGACTAGACCTAGTCAACACCCCGCACAAGAAGGCTCTCCGCTTTGTCAAAGGGTTGAATGAGCCATTACACAGTTTGGCCATGACCCATATACCCATAGGAGCTACGTACGAAAGGTTGGTGCAGATGGCATTGTTGAACGAGGAAGATAAGGGCAAGAAGGAGACAGAGGCAGAAAACTCTCAAGGGAAGAAAGAGGTCAAGCCCAACGATTCTAAGAATAAGAAGGTAGACTCCGAGAAAGGAGGCAAGAACAACAACTCACGTCATAAAAGGAAATGCAATTACTGTGGTATGGAAGGGCACATAGCCAAGGATTGTAGAAAGAGGAAGAGAAAACAAGGTGAATGTTTTCATTGTGGGAAGACTGGACACATCAGCAAAGACTGCCCTGAGAAGCAGACCGGACCTTCTGGCGGTACATCGTTAACTTATTCTAGATGCTTTGTTTTATCTTATTTCTCTCCTCGATCCTATCTTGAGAACCATAGGTAGAATCTTTTTGGATGTAAACATGTAATTGAAACATGTTATGATTGCGAAATGATTGCAAGTGGTCGCAAGTGGTTGCTCGTGGATGCATGAATACACATTAGGCACTAGATCGGCTCAGACACATTTTCATGTTGCATATGCATGAGTGTTTATTCTGGAAACTTGGTTGTGCTATCATTTGGTTGTTGCATATGATTGAATGTTCGAGCACTCATGTAGAAATTATGAATTATAATAGGAAAAATTTGCATACATATTGGATTCATTTCACTAAACATATTTTGCATTTAGAAGATCAATCAGGCCTGATCATTAGCATTAGCTAAGGAACATATACACACACTCTTCGCATATGATCATGAAGCATTAGAAGTCTTTTAAGGACAATGGATGCTCGTGTTTGATGGATGAGTAGATGGATGTTTGGATGTTAGGATGTACATTCTTCCTGAACTTGAAGATTTCGGGGACGAAATCCTTTTAAGTGGGGGAGAATGTAACACCCCGTGTATTCTATGCACAAATTAAAGTATAATTAATTTCAAATAAAAGAATTAAGGGAAACGGGATATGCCATTGCGTTCGTCTCGGAATTCTGCTTGAGATAGAGTCTGAGTTTGCGTAAAACGGATATCGTATGAAGAAGATTTGGACGAACGAAGTTGGGCGAAAAACCGGAAAACGGGTCAGAATGCACTGGCGCACTTGGGAAGTGCGCCATAACAAAAATGAACTGGCGCACTTGGGAAGTGTGCCAGTAAATTTTTGACCTTGCGCACCTGCCAAGTGCGCCCAGGTCAAAAATGACCTGCAGGTCAGGTCTGGTCAGGCCCTGGCTGGCCAGGTCTGTGTTTGGTCGATTTTCTGAGCCTTGCCTTGTCACTAGGGCTAGGTGTCAGCTCCTGATTGGCCTCTCCTTCAAACGAACGGTTATTATTGAATCAAGCTCCATCGACGGTCTAAAACAACTTGCAAACATTATAAAAAGGACCTAAGACCTAGCCTAAATCATACTATTTCATTTTAGCCTCAGGCCGCCGCCATTAAACCTAGAGCTCTGAATTAAAAATACAAAGAATAAAATTATAGAAGATGGAGGATAATTCTTGAAGGCTACAACTAGAAGCTACAACAACTACGACGCTTTAGACAACGAATTTGGGACTAATTGATTTGGGATTTTTATTTGGATTATTTGCTTCATATTGTAAGTTCTATGTTACTTTTTAGGCAAAAACGCTAAAACAATATGGACATGCCATGAATTGAAACCGGATTTAGGAACTATTGTTAATCCATTGTTTATATTGTTTATCTTTGAATTATAATTTGGGGATATTGCTATGGCAACGTTGCAAGTTAAACTTGTCATGATTTTGATGTTGTTATGAATCACTTGGGCTTAATTGTTTGGCAAGTTGGACTAATACATGTCCATGGAATCACTATGTTTATTGAAATCTTTATGTTGATTAAACCATGCCTATGATGCTAATTAAACCATGGCTATGACTATTGATGGAATTATGCCTGTGATGTTAATATACCCATCATGATTAATGAAAAATTGGGTATTGCTAGGTTATGATGAAAAGTTGGAATTATTATGTTTATAATGTTAGATATGTTAAAAATGCTAAATTGGAACTATTATGTTTATAATGTTAGTTGAGAATCATTATGTTAAAAACGCTAAATTGGAATCATTATGTCTATAATGTTAGTTGAGGATCATTATGTTACAAATGCTAAGTTGGAACCATTATGTTTATAATGTTAGATGATGATCATTATGATAAATTGGAATCATTATGTCTATGAGAATTATTATGTTAAAAATGCTAAATTGGAATCCACTATGCCTATTAGGATTACTATGCCTTTAATGTTTCATGATTATAATAAAATTATTATTATGCCCGCAATGATTATTATGCCTATGATGTAAAGTTGAAATCATCATGTTAAATTAAGTTGGAATCATTACTATGCCAAGTTATCATCATACTAGTATTGAAACCATGTGATATGTTATAGCCTATTTATTATGCAAGTAATGTTGGAATTGTGACATATGCCTATCACATGTTTAGTGTTATTCCCCTTTATTTCTTGAATAGTTTATGCTTGTGAATGAAGTACGTTTATATACGTTGGGGATACGATTGGGTAGAATAGGCAAAACTTGAATTAATTATAAGCATAAACTGTGAAATTTGGCATAAGTAGAACATGAAATATGGCACGAAAACTTGACTTGAACATGCCATAACTTGACTTTAAACATGCCTTAGTTGGGCACGAAGTTGATATATGAACATGATGTGGAAATAGCAAAATCTGATAAGAACATGGGCATGACTTTAGAAAACAAGAAAGTGGCCAACTCGAGGTTGGGTTGAGTTTGTAGTGTAAATCTGCCCGGAACCGCCCGGCAAATCCAGTTGCTACAAACAATAGGATCCAAAGTGGGTAGTTGGTCACATCGCGCTTGAAACCCGAGGTTGGGTTGAGTTCATAGCGTAAACCTGCCCGGAACCGCCCGGCAAATCCAGTGAATACGAACAATAGGATCCAATGTGAGTGGTTCGGTGCATTAACGAATCAATTAATGCCAATTAGGGTTAAGTCATGAACATTAAAAGACAACTTAACCAACTTGAACACGATTTGTAGGGCTAAGTCATGAACTTGAAAACGACAACACTTAGCCAACTTGACATGACACGTAGGCGGGTTAAGTCTTGAACTGAAATGACATACTAAACCATCTTGACATGACTAGACTGGAAAAGGATTAAGTCACGAATTACATGACTTAATCTGTTAGGCAGGTTAGGTCACGAATTACATGACCTAATCTATTAGGTGAAACTCTAGACACGACCCCTTTCAGCAATAACCCTCTAGATGTATCAAGGTACCCTGGGGCTAGGCCGGGTGGGGCACGATTACTGGGCTGATTGTAAGAGGTGAACGACGGCAGTGGGGTACGCCAGTGTAGGTTCGGTGGACTACGATCGTGCATGTATCCGGGGCAGACACTGGGTATCCGTAGATTTATCTGTGCATCTTGAATCGTGTCAGGGGTTGACACCCTAGGGCTGATACACCCGAAGGTGGACCCAGCACAGGTGACTACATTCGTGATTAGCCGTATGACACGGACACTTGACGAGCTAGAACTTGTAGGGAGCCGATCGACTAGATAATCGCTCCGTAGGACCCGTACTTGGGTCAGACCCCGTTTCAGGGTCATTTCATGATATTGGGCCGTGGGATTTATTTCGTGATTAACTTGTGATATGGGCTTAGTATACTAGTACAGTCGATGCAACGAATCTCGAACATGTGATGTTTTACTTGACTTGTCTTGACTTATCTTGATCACCTTAGTCTATCTTGTTCACCTTGACACCATTCTTAAGTTTAGTTCCAGTTCATACATGACAGGTTGTTTTAACCGTTTCTACACTGAAAGTCACTAGAACTTACTCAGTCTTTATGACTGACCCTTTTTCCTTTCGCCTCTTTTTCTTCCGTTCCCCCCCCCCAGGTTCTCAGGGAGGAAATACCGTAGCTTGACCAGTTTTCACATCCAGCTTGAAGAGAAAGAATGTATTGCTTGGATCTTTTCCGTTTTGGACTATGTCTTTGGACAACAATTAGGGGACTTTTGCAGTTTATTTATGTTTTCTTCATGCTTCTTTAAATAATGTAATCAAGACAGTTATGATTTTGGGAAGTATTATGGCATGGTTTGTGTAACACGTATTTTGAAGAAATAAAAGTTGTTGTTTTCCGCTGTTCAAAAATATGTGTTATTATATCTATCTTGTATATCTTTGACTTATACTTATAAACCTCCACCAAAATTAGGGCATTCCCTTTGAGAGTGACACTAACGGAGGTGGGGTGTTTCAATACTTGACATAAAACCGGTGAGACAGTGCATAAGCTGAAAACAAACTAACATAGCATCGGAAAATCCAAGTACAACTTATGATCCAAAGCTAAAATTATTACAACTTTTCAAACTGTCTCAAAAACAAAAGCAAGATAAAGGAGGTACACTACTAATGCCCAAGTAGCGACCACCAACGACACAGGGAGAATATCTATATATCATACGTGGAAGCCTCCTGCTCGCCTCCGAATCAGCTACTCGCGCATCACCAGCTAACCTATCTCTAGTCTTCTCGTGTGAGCACCCAGAGTAATAAGAAGAGACATAAAACTCTGGGTCAGACATAAAGCCTGGTATAAGCGATAAGCATCTAAACAGAACAATAACAGGTAGACTAAAACATACCTGAACCTGGACCTGCAATCAAAGAGTTAGCACTACATACTGTACAACACTCTAAGGTGCCATTTCAAATGGTGTAAAGATAAAAGGGTAGGGGTGTGCATGTCATAGTGATGGCAAACATTCAAACATAGCAACCATCCTCATATCTCTCACTCAGTGCGTAAAGTATACGATATTCACCACTTCGATCACCCAACATACCTTGCTATGATCACTTTGCCCCATGAAGTCATAAATGGCTTCACTGCACTGATACATAGCCACTAATCCTTTGCTATGTCCACTTTGCCCCATGGAGTCACAATGACCCCACTGCACTGGCTCATAGTCTCTCTAATCCTTTACTATGTCCACTCTGCCCCATGGATTCACAATGACCCCACTGCACTGGCTCATAGTCTTACTACGCATCACTTTGCCCCTCGAGTCATAATGAATCTACTACACTGATAACGTAGTCTTTCTACCATCACCTTGCCCCTCGAGTCATAATGACTCTACTGCACTGATAAGTAGCCCATCATCCATTTTCAGTGGTGAATCGAAGTTATGAACGTCGACAACTCCTTAGCACACGTCCCGCAGCAAAGCCCAACCATGAAGTGAACTCATTGGTTCCCAATTGGATCCTGAGCTCTAACTTCCATTTGGACTACCTTTGCATCTCGGGTTATTGGTCATCACCGGATCGGTTCGGATCCCCTCTTAGCCATCAAATCGGTTCGGATCGGAGTGCTCCTCCTTCGCTGGATCGGATCGGGTCATCATCACCTCAATGGATCGGATCGAGTCTACACGTCCAGTCGCCATTATCGGTTCGAGTCGGAGTCCTCCAATTTGCCATGGTTCGGATCGACTCCTTCTAATCAACCCGGGTCGGGTCGTAGTCTCCAAGCTTCGTCAAAGTACATCGGTTCGGGTCGGGTACCATGGCGGATCGGGTTGGGTGTTGCATGCCACGAGAAACGTGAATAGATCGAAGAGTGGAGTATGAGAGTGGATCGGGTCCTCCTACCGATCTGATCCGGTTCGAATGCCTTCCTGCACTTCTTCCAGCAAGCAATTTACGCCACTCGACGGCGTTTTCGACCATTCTACCTATTCTAATCAATCACAAAGCATACCATACAGTAATAGCAACAAGTATAGGTGACCTCAAACACCAAAACATCAATATGATAGGTTAAAATGGATCAAACTTACCCAAAACCCCATATTTCCCCTTATGCATGTTTAGGTGATACTAATGATATGATTAGCAAATCTTAACCAAATTAACCCAAATTCATATCAGTGGTCTAAAACATCATTTCGAATTTTATAAATATTTTTCCTGAATTTATTAGTGTATAAATTCGCTAATTAACACTAATTACCCTTAATTAGCCATAATTAGTGAGGAACTATGCAAATCACTCACTTAGCCACAAATAAGACATAGATCTTAATTAAATCTCTGATTTGGTGCGAATCCCGATGCTAAATAGCAGCTCTAACGTTGATTTGGTGTAGATCTGCCTTGATTTGATGTTGCTAAGCTTAATCCTTGATTAAAAGATGATTTGGAGGTGATTTAGAGGTTGGAGGCCATTTTTAGGGTTTCTTAGAGGTAAGTGGAGGCTAGAAAACTGAAATGGAATGAATCTCTAACTCCTTTCAGCCTCCCCATAACCCTAATCCCGAAATGGGTTATGGGCCCATTCGTTAATCACCCTATTTGGTCCGGTTAAGCAGTTTTTCACCTTCCAAACCTTACTTCAGCCATATCTCCCAAACGATAAGTCCGTTTTTCACGTATGACCACTCTACGGAAAGGTAAACCATCAAACGAATCTAATGAAAGTAGTCTCAGGTCAAAATTCCTTTCCAGTCAAAAGTTATGGCCAAAACAAGATCAGCTAGGGGCAAAACGGTCATTTAAAAATCGACAAAAATCATGAACATGGGAAATGACTCTAATGGTTGTTTCCCAAAGTTACATGACCATACGACTACATATGGGAAAGAAATAAATATCCTACGATCCTCCGATGCGTAGAATGCTGGTTGTTACATTCTCCCCCCCCCCCTTTAACAAATTTCGCCCCCGAAATTCCCTAACCAAAACACACAAAGGGTCCCGCATGCCTATCAACCATAAAACAACAATCAAACATGCAAAACAAACGAAACAAGTCTATCCTAGCATGCGGAATAACTAAATTGCAAAGTAAATCTTACCAGGCAAAGAGTTCTGGATACGTCTTTCTAATACTCTCCTCTGTCTCCCAAGTACAGTCATTCTCGTTCTCGCCCCACTGAACCTTGACTAGCTTCACCGCCTTCCTTCGAAGTTGCTTCGTATCGTTCTCGACAACACGGATTGTCTTGTGGTACCCAACCGCCTCGGGTTCTACTTCGAAGTCCTCTAACTGATCAGGTGAAATAGTCATATCTGGGTCGTGAACGAACTTCCTTAGTTGGGAAAAATGAAATATGTTGTGAACTCCAGCCATCTTCTCTGGTAAGTCAACTCTATATGCCAAATTCCCGACTAGTTCAAGGACAGGGAATGGGCCAACCAATCTTGGTGCCAACTTGCCTCTCCTGCCAAATCGTATCACGCTCTTCAACGGAGAAACCTTGACTAACACCAAGTCACCAACGGAGAATTTTAAATCTCTTCTCCTTTTATCAGCATAACTCTTCTGCCTATCCTGGGCAGTCTTCATTCGTTGTTGAATGATCTTAATCTTATCTGAAGTTTCCCTCACCACATCTGGTCCAAGCATAAACTTCTCGCCAGTCTCTATCCAATATGATGGTGAGTTGCACGGTCTTCCGTACAAAGCTTCATATGGAGCCATACCGATACTGGATTGGTAGCTATTATTATATGCAAACTCTACTAGATGCAAATGGTTATCCCATGATCCACCAAAATCCAATATACATGCTCTCAAGAGATCTTCCAATATATGATTCACCCTCTCTGTCTGACCGTCGGTCTGAGGATGATATGCGGTACTGAGATGGAATTCTGACCCTAGAGCCTCTTTTAAGCTCTTCCAAAATCCACTAGTAAACAGCGGGTCTCGGTCACTCACAATGCCTTTAGGTACTCGATGAAATCTCACTACCCACTTCATATACAATTCTGCCAACTTACCTGCCGTTCTGGTCGATTTGACTGGTATAAATCTTGCACTCTTAGTCAATCGATCCACAACTACCCAAATGCTATCATGTCCCGATCCAGTCCATGGTAAACCATCGATGAAATCCATCGAGACTTGTTCCCATTTACATTCGGGAATTTCTAATGGTTGCAACAACCCACTAGGCTTCTTTTGCTCAGCTTTAACTAGCTGGCAATTCATGCATTTGGATATAAACTTCCCAACGTCTCTTTTCATCACTTCCCAGTAGTAAGTCTGCTTCATGTCTCGATACATCTTATTACCACCGGAATGTATAGTCAGTTTTGAGTGATGACATTCTCTAAGCACTTCATCTCTCAAACCATTCACGTTGGTACAACTAGTCTTCCATTCTTTCTAAGCCATCCATCTCGATCAAGACCATACAAATTCATCTCCTCACCGTCGATGTTCATCTCTAACTTGGAGATGATTTTCAATAGATTAGGATCATCCCTCTGACTGGAACCAATCCGCTCTATCAAAGTGGGTCTGATCGCTAAACTAGCTAGCATTTCCGGATCCAATTCGCACTTTGGTCTGAAATCAAACCCCGCGATATACTCCAGTTGCTTCCATTCAAGAAACATAGCCCCTAAACTGGCATGTCTCCTACTCAAGGCATCGGCTACCGCATTACCTTTCCCAGGTGTATATGCGATATCAAAATCATACGAAGCCAAGAACTCTAACCATCTCTACTGACGGAGATTCAGATCTTTCTGAGAGAAGAGATACTTCAACAATTTATGATCGGTAAACAACTCAAATCTTTCTCCCAAGAGATAGTGTCTCCACATCTTTAATGCGAACACAATCGCTGCCAGTTCCAAATCATGGGTAGGATACTTTTTCCCATGCGGCTTTAGTTGCCGAGTAGCATAAGCTACAACCCTACCTCCTTGCATCAACACAGCACCTAGTCCGGTACCACAAGCATCCGTGTATACCGTCATCTCTTCATTCCCTCTAGGAGTGACTAATACTGGCGCACGCGTCAACTTTTTTTTAGACTCTTGAATGCATTCCCACACACTCCGTCCCAGATGAATGACTGATTCTTCTTAGTCAACTGAGTCAACGGTGCTGCTATCTTGGAGAAGTCCTGGATAAACTTACGATAATATCCAGCTAACATCAAGAAACTTCTTACATCTATTGCATTCTTGGGCGTAGGCTAATCCTGTACCATAGCCACCTTCGCAGGGTCCACGGCAATACCATTCTCTGAAACAACATGGCCCAAGAATCTCACTTCCCTTCTCCAAAAGTGACACTTAGAGAATTTCGCTTTCAATTGGTGTTTTCTCAACACCTCCATCACTATCCTCAAGTGTCCCTTGTGTTCCTCCTCTGTCCTTGAATAAACAAGGATATCGTCTACGAACACAAGAACAAACTTATTCAACTGATCTCTGAATACTCGATTCATAAGATCCACAAAGTAGGCTGGTGCATTGGTCAACCCAAATGGCATGACCAACCACACATAGAATCCAGACGGCGTCCTAAATGCCGTTTTCAGAACAATCTCATCCGCTACTCGGAGCTGATGAAATCCTCTCGCGAGGACCAACTGGGAGAACACTCTCGCTCCTTCCAGTTAATCAAACAAATCATCTATCCGCGGTAGAGGATACTTATTCTTCCTCTTTACCTTATTCAACTCGCGATAGTCCACACACAAACGAAGGGAACCATGTGCCTTAGTGGAAAACACAACTGGTGCTCCCCACTCGGAGACACTTCTTCTAATAAATCCCTTCTTCAAAAGATTGCTGACTTGCATCCCGAGCTCTCCCTGCTCCCTTGGTGCCATACGACGAAGTGGCATCACTATAGGTCTGGCATCTTTCACTAAATCAATACGGAACTCAATCTCTCGGTGTGGTGGAAGCCCGGTCACCTCCTCGAAGACGTCCGGATACTGGCCAACCACGGGCTCATTTGAAAACTCATCCTGCGGGATGTCGAGGGAATTTATAAAACTAGCCATTACCCCATCACTAGGTAGACTACCAAACACTACCCTCCACCCATTATCCGCCCTAACTGTCACCAAAAAGCCCTCACAGTCTACCACCCCGTATCTTTGGAGCCAATCGACCCCCAATATAATGCCATACCCAGTAAATCCCAAAACAAAGCAATCACAAACAAACATACATCCATGAGTCGATAAGACCAAATTTCGTCAAATCACACTAAGGCTAGTCGAACCACCAATCGGGTTCGTCACAACCAATGGTCTATCGACTATCTCGGGTTCTAGTCCAAACCTATCTACCAGGTCACTAGATATGAAGGAACGTGAAGCCCCAGTATTAAACAAAACTCGAACTGGTACATCATAAATAGAAAGCATACCTTGAATAACGACATTCTTTCCTTTCTCCGCCGCAGTTGAGGCATTCGACGAAGAAGGAACAATATCAATAGCATATGCTTTCACAATCTGCTTCTCCTTAAGAGGTTGCAGACACTTATCCTTATGATGTTCCACTTGGCCACAATTATTGCACTTCCTATTCGCTGGCTTGGCCCGACATTCTTTAGCATAATGGCCCTTCTTACCACATCTGAATCACTCAACATCTTTCTTGTTCTTTTTCTGACCATCCTTAGATTGGCTCTGCTTCCTCTTATTCTGAGAGTTATTCTTGCCTCCACCGCCTGCTTGCGGCTTCAGCCCTTCTGCAGATGCAGCTTCAATCTTTGGCTTAGGGTAAAGACTCTCTAATCCCAAAGCTTTCCCCACAATTGATTCAAAAGTCTCATCGATGTGGTTGATAAGCCTTTCCCCCAAGTATCCATCCAAACCAGTAATGAACTTCTCATTCTTCTTCTCAGGAGTATCGATAAGAGATAGTCCATACTTCGACAAAGTGTTGAATTCAGCAATATAGTCAGAGACGGCCCTACCATTCTGCTTGAGTTCCAAGAATCTCTTAAACAACACTGACTTATGGGCAGCTGGAATGAACTTCTCGCTAAAGCGAGCCTTGAACTGATCCCAAGTAACCTGATCTTCTTGAGTAGCTGTTCTAATGGCATTCCACCAATTCATCGCTTGCCCGTGCAGCTGACGATACGCCAGCCTTCTCTTCATCACATCCTCAATACCCAAGTCGTCGAACATACGATCACAGCTATCCAACCAATCCTGCACATCTGTGGCTGACTCCGTTCCATGGAACGGCTTCCCACCAAGGTTAGTGTAATCCTTGCACACCTTGGCGAAATCGACCCTAGGCGCCTGCACTACTGGACCACCACCAATTCCGGGATTGGGAACTGCCCCTTGCACCACCCTAAGAATGTCTCTCATGAGGTCAGTAAACATCGCCCTCATGTCGGCAGTATTCCCATTATTGGCTCCCCTACCAGCACCTCTTGCATATCGGCTCATCGTCAATCTATAAAAGGGGAAACGATTAAGGACCCCATAGTGGTGCAAGTGCAATATGACTTCATTCTTATACTACTAAGAGTATATACATATATAGATTTTCAAAACCAAAGTAATCACAAATACGCTCTCTCATATACGTACTATCTCTCCCTAGGTTAACTACACAACCTAGAGCTCTGATACCAAATGTGACGGCCCACCCCGCACCAACCGACATTTAATCCAAGAGTGCACAGTACACATGTCCAGTTAGCACGGGACGGATCGTTAGAAGAAAAAGGAAGAAGAAAATGAACTAACAAGGAACCTGTTGAATGTCTCATAGCGCATGGAACAAAATATATTAACAACATACTTGACATAAAACAGGTGAGACAGTGCATAAGCTGAAAACAAACTAACATAGCATCGGAAAATCCAAGTACAACTTATGATCCAAAGCTAAAATTATTACAACTTTTCAAACTGTCTTAAAAACAAAAGGAAGATAAAGGAGGTACACTACTAATGCCCAAGTAGCGACCACCAATGACACAGGGAGAATATCTATATATCATACGTGGAAGCCTCCTGCTCGCCTCCGAATCAGCTACTCGCGCATCACCAGCTAACCTGTCTCTAGTCTGCTCATGTGAGCACCCAGAGTAATAAGAAGAGACATAAAACTCTGGGTAAGACATAAAGCCTGGTATGAGTGATAAGCATCTAAACAGAACAATAACAGGTAGACTAAAACATACCTGAACCTGGACCTGCAATCAAAGAGTTAGCACTACATACTGTACAACACTCTAAGGTGCCATTTCAAATGGTGTAAAGATAACGGGGTAGGGGTGTGCATGTCATAGTGATGGCAAACAATCAAACATAGCAACCATCCTCACATCTCTCGCTCAGTGCTTAAAGCAAACGATATTCACCACTTCGATCACCCAACATACCTTGCTATGATCACTTGGCCCATGAAGTCATAAATGGCTTCAATGCACTGATACATAGCCACTAATCCTTTGTTATGTCCACTTTGCCCCATGGAGTCACAATGACCCCACTGCACTGGCTCATAGCCTCACTAATCCTTTACTATGTCCACTCTGCCCCATGGAGTCACAATGACCCCACTGCACTGGCACATAGTCTTACTACACATCACTTTGCTCCTCGAGTCATAATGACTCTACTGCACTGATAACGTAGTCTTGCTACCATCACTTTGCCCCTCGAGTCATAATGACTCTACTGCATTGATAAGTAGCCCATCATCCAATTTCAGTGGTAAATCGAAGTTATGAACGTCGACAACTCCTTAGCACACGTCCCGCAGCAAAGCCCAACCATGAAGTGAACTCATTGGTTCCCAATTGGATCCTGAGCTCTAACTTCCATTTGGACTACCTTTGCATCTCGGGTTATTGGTCATCACCGGATCGGTTCGGATCCCCTCTTAGCCATCAGTTCGGTTCGTATCAGAGTGCTCCTCCTTCGCTGGATCGGATCGGTTCATCATCACCTCAGCGGATCGGATCGAGTCTCCACGTCCAGTTGCCATTATCGGTTCGAGTCGGAGTCCTCCAATTTGCCATGGTTCGGATTGGCTCCTTCTAATCAACCCGAGTCGGGTCGTAGTCTCCAAGCTTCGTCAAAGTACATCAGTTCGGGTCGAGTACCATGGCGGATCGGGTCGGGTGTTGCATGCCACGAGAAACGTGAATAGATCGAAGAGTGGAGTATGAGAGAAGATCGGGTCCTCCTACCGATCCGATCCAGTTCGGATGCCTTCCTACACTTGTTCCAACAAGCAATTTATGCCACTCGACGGCGTTTTCGACCATTCTACCTATTCTAATCAATCACAAAGCATACCATACAGTCATAGCAACAAGTAGACGTGACCTCAAACACCAAACATCAATATGATAGGTTAAAATGGATCAAACTTACCCAAAACCCCATACTTCCCCTTAAGCATGTTTAGGTGAAACTAACGATATGATTAGCAAATCTTAACCAAATTAACCCAAATTCATATCAGAGGTCTAAAACATCATTTCGAATTTTATAAATATTTTTCCAGAATTTATTAGTGCATAAATTCGCTAATTACCCATAATTAGCCATAATTAGTGAGGAACTATGCAAATCACTCACCTTAGCCACAAATAAGACTTAGATCTTAATTAAATCTCTGATTTGGTGCGAATCCCGATGCTAAACAGCAGGTCTAACGTTGATTTGGTGTGGATCTCCCTTGATTGGATGTTGCTAAGCTTAATCCTTGATTAAAAGATGATTTGGAGGTGATTTAGAGGTTGGAGGCCATTTTTAGGGTTTCTTAGAGGTAAGTGGAGGCTAGAAAACTGAAATGGAATGAATCTCTAACTCCTTTCAGCCTCCTCATAGCCCTAATCCCGAAATGGGTTATGGGCCCATTCGCTAATCACCCTATTTGGCCCGGTTAAGTAGTTTTTCGCCTTCCAAACCTTATTTCAACCATATCTCCCAAACGGTAAGTCCGTTTTTCACATTTGACCACTCTACGGAAAGGTAAACCATCAAACGAATCTAATGGAAGTAGTTTCAGGTCAAAATTCCTTCCAATCAAAAGTTATGGCCAAAACAAGATCAGCTAGGGGCAAAACCGTCATTTAAAAATCGACAAAAATCATGAACAATCGAAATGACTCTAATGGTTGTTTCCCAAAGTTACATGACCATATGACTTCATATGGGAAAGAAATAAATATCCTACAATCCACCGATGCGTAGAATGCGGGTTGTAACATTATCTGCTAAATCTTTTAAACTGCTAGATCTGCTACATGTTGAATTGTCTGATCTGTTGAAATTATATAATGGTAATCTGAGTATGGTTATCCGTAGGCACGACCTAAGATTTGGTAGAACATGGAAATTTGATTAATCTGTTATATCCTATGAAGAAGTTTAATCTGTTAAATAAACATTATTAGTCTGATATCTGAAAAATCTATATTGGAATGAATTGGCTATGACACGAGGTTAGACTCTGTTTGCGGTAGAAGCCTGCCCGGAACTAACCGGCTTAACCAGCGACCGCAAATGGTCAGTCTAATGTGAGAGGTCGTAGGCATAACTAAAATATGCTTAGACACGAGGTTAGGTCTGGCTTGTGGCAGAAGTCTGCCCGGAACCTCCCGGCATACCCAGCGGCCACAAGCTACCGACCTAATGTGAGAGGTCTGTGCATTAATATTTAATTAATGCAAATCTAGGATAAATATGATGTCTAAAATGTGTTGGGTGGATATGGTTAAACCAATTGGACAAATGAATTTAACAAACCCGTTTCGTGAATCTGTAGGCCCAATTACAAAGTTAGACAAATCTGTAAATATGTTAAATCCGTATATCTGATCCGTTAGTCTGAAAACTTGTCTGATCTGTGAACTAGTTGATCTGAACTCTGTATGTCTGAACTTGTAAACAAGTTAATCTGAAATCTGTTAGTCTAGGGGACACAAGGTTAGGAGGGAAATTACTTGTGTCATTTGTTGTTTGGGACCCATAATAGTCAGTAACCCTTTCTGGTATCAAAACTTTGACCCAACAGTAGGTAGGGTCCGAGCACGCTTACTGAACTAATTATAAGTGGTTCATTCTGATAATGGCGAAGGGTGTTGATGGTGCGTTCCAACCGGGTCATGTGGGTGCATGGATCCCGGTCTGCCTCTGAGGATGTAAGACATCGTGACATCTGTAAATAGGTCTGTGCCAATTGGTTGTCACTTTAGGGAGTGATACACCCTATTGTGGAGCTGACACATGGTATTTATGTATTAGGGAGTCGATCGCTTGGGGTAGGGTTTTAGGGTACACTTAGTTCTGTCTGTTTCTGTTGGTACCGTCTGTTTCTGTTGGGTGGCAACACCTGTCTGTTTCTGTGTGGTACCGCCTGTTCATGTGGTAAAGGCCCATTTACTAGTGTACACCTTATTCTACAGTCTGTTTCCGTAGGGATTAATCTGTTTCTGCTTCTGTACTTTCTGTGGGGTGGTAAAGGCCCATTACTAGCATTCTCTTCTGTGGAAATTATTATGTTCCCGTTTTTGTTTCAGTTTAGACATTAGGTGACACCTAATCCTGTTATACTAGTTTTAGTGGAGAGAAATGAAAAGTAATATTATTCTATTTCTTCTGTTTAACCTAAGTACATCTGCTGCTTTTTTTACTGTTATCTCTTATCCAGCTTATTTTCATGTCATAATTATTATTATTTGTTCATATGCTGAAAGTCACTGGACTTGCCAGACTTTATGTCTTACCTTGCTTGTTTTCTCCCCTTTTCTTCCATTCCCCCCCTAGGTTTTCCAAGGAGGGAATAATTTAGCTTGATCCGGATTTCTTCTGCTTGAAGTACTTGAAATGCTTAAAGTATGGCTTGACTCCTTATGGCAGCTTTTGTGGGGATTATGATTTTAAAGTTTTGTACTCTTATGATTTTTTGAACAAGATTGATATTTATGTACTTGAGTTTTTGGTAAAGATGTAACCAAACTGATTTCTATTTTCCGCTGTAATAAAGTTATAATTTCTCAAGTATTGTTTATCTGCCTTGTAAATTTATGTTCTGTCTACTAAAACGCTCCACCAAAGTTAAGGCATTTCCTTTGTGAGTGACCTTAATGGAGGTGGGGTGTTACAGATACCATGTTTGTACACAACACCACACCCATTTTCTAAGGTTGGCATATTTTAATCCTTACAACCTATTAGTAAGAAGGCCACCTCACCTACTGGTTCAACCGAATCTGTGTAAAACATAAAGTCATACTGATCTGACCATCAAAATTCCATCATACCGGGGTGTAAGGCTATCACAATCTCCCGTCATACACAAAGCTACGCATTTGAGCAATGCTTTGATCATCACCACAAAGCCTTACTTTTCAACAAAAGCCCTTATCATTGCTCAGAACTTAGCATGCCCCATGGTCATTTCATATCAGACATTCAATCCATCCACAAATCCGTTTCGGGAATAGGAACAAAACCGAAGGTACTTGATTCCATATCCATGCCTGGGAGTGCAAGTCCTTGCAATCCGATACACTTTAAGTACGGGCAGATAATGCCGTTAGTTTAACCTCTTAAAGAGCCACCTCGAGGCATCAACAAGTTATCCATCCGATGTGAAGAATACTGGTCTTCAACCATTATCATTGAGAACTTAATCCTTTCACATCGCACAATTATTCGGAATGAGTAAAAACCGGCCTTTCCAAATAATTAGGCATCTTTCAAAACTAATCGATATACATGAACCTCATCCCATTCTTTTATCCAATCCATTCATTAAAACTATATTAAGTTTTAAGACATCAAAACTCTTCATTTCTATCTCATGGAGCAAAAGGGGTAATACTCCATTTTTAACCATCTTATGTTTTGGTAATTTAATTACATTTCAAATCCTATTCCTTCAAATCTTATTGAAAGATTTCAAATCAAATATTCTAGTTACTTAACTTAAAATTCTAAGTTAAATCTTTCAAATAATCCTTATTGATTATTCACCATTTGCCTCATGTGAAAACATGGTCATTCCTTTCCCAAAATCTTTATAAATATAGATTTCATTGCTTAACTTGTAAAATTATATCTTACCTTTTCATGGGCCAAAGAACAATGTTATTGAAGACATCATTCACAACAAACCCAAAATCATATTTCCATTTATATTGGAATCTCTACCGAAATCATATTGGTTTATAATTGATATAAATATCCATATCCCAAAAACACTACAAGAGGGATAATGGAATAATCTTTTATGTCCCTCGAATAGCCTAAATCATCATCCATGGAGACTTATCTCAATCAATGACCAATCTGGTTTCTATTCAATTTCAATTTAATTAAATATAATCTCATTTATTAATAAATAAACTCCTTTATGTTTAAACGATAATCTTATTAAATGTTTAAACGGATTATATTGATGTCGATAGGTAAATTATTCATGAATTGCAGATACACAACGATTTCGTCTGGTTCACCAGAAAACATCCATTTCAGTAGGAAGCCGCTTCACTGCGAATTGAATAGAAAAACAGATGACATCTATATATTTAAATAAAGGTATTATTAAAAGTCAATACCATATTTCTTGAAGGGTTCACTTTAGTTGCTAAATAGCTCAGTTTAACATGATTCATTTTTATCTCACTAAATATTAATATATTTGGTTGAAAACACTTTGAAATCATTTAATATGATTTATCATGATTTTTCCATTTTTTATATAATTTATAAATATCTTTTTATGAAAAATCCGAATTTGGCACTTGAATTGCCCAAATTGAATTTTCCGGTCAAACTGATTTAGACTTGTAGGAAAATCGTTGAAAAACGTTCCTTTTGCTTTTATTGGAAAGCTATTCAAATTACGGACAAAACGTGATGCATTTCCAGAAAATCCGACAATTAGATCTCCCATAATTTCAATTTCAAATTTCAAGTCGAAATTCGCGAACTGTCGCTACACAACGAGTTCTACTCGAACCCAAAAGTGACTTATAATTAAAACCAAGTCAAAATTCTTCAAAATAAGTTCAATAATTGTTCAAACCATAGTAAATAACTTTGGAGTTCAATTTCCACATTTTTTACCACTAGATTAATTATTCCACATTTAAATATTTAAATTAATATTTAATTCATTAAAATAGTGTTATTTTTCAAAAATGATTACTAAAGTCTCAAAGTTGGCTGAAACCCATTATAAAAATAAGTAAGAACATTGAAACCAAAATTTCACAAAACTGAGTCCGTTTGTTAGGAGAACGCAACTTCAATTTATTATTCATCTTTAAGTCGATTTACAATATATTTCAATATTCGATAAGCCATAAGTTATTTTTAACTTCTTCAATCCAGTTCGTTCTTTTGAAAAAGTTCATTGTTATGAACTCAATTTCATTTCCATAAAGTATTGGAACTTAAATTCAAAATTTTATTTTCCCTGATTATTTTATTATTAAAATAATCATTTAAAATCCAATTTCTGGAATGAGCCTCATTCAAAACCTATATAACCCGAGAATTCAGGTATATACCAACATCCAATAAACATAAATAAGATGACATGTGTTTAACGAGTTGCAACCCAACTTGTTAGTTATTTAACCATATATGTCTGTGTAATCTGGTTTCTATATTTCCAAAAAAAATTGCCATAACATCTCTTATATGGGAACGTCGATACAACCACACTATTGCCTTAAAAGGCCATCCAAATCACATATCAAACCAAATGGTGTTCATAACCATTGGTCAACCCAGTCCAAATATCATACACTATAACATCCGCAAAGCAACCACATACACAATTTTGTGAACACTTGGGATTGGCGTAAGTCATCATCCCAATAACCTGTGTAGGGTATACTAATAAATAGCAATCTGTGTAATAAACACATCGGACTACTGTAATTTCATCCCACGACCTGTGTAGGGTTTCCAAACAGTATCAAACATTTCAAGCAACACAACAACATACATGTTATCATCTCACTCAAACAAATAACACAAGCAAATGTGAGAGGATAAACCACTCACCATCCCATTAGGTTCCTTCAATTCCTTCACTATGGGACCATCACAGTATTGCGCTTTCTCTCGAATGTTTAACAAACTAGCCATTAAGGGTTATAATTAACATTAGCCTTTGTAATATTACATTTTCTAATTAATGCGAATATACTTTTAAATATAAATTAATTTCCAAATCTAACTATATTCATACGTGAGAATACCTTCTCCATGGGCTTAGCTAAATTAAATTCATGATTACAATTTTTAAAGGTCCTTATAGCTTTCACAATATTACACCTAATTTTGCTGATCACATCAATAGGAAATTCGCTTATTACCTTTAGGATTTTCATTCCTAGCTCAACTCCAATGATATCAATACTTTACATAGGTGTTAATTATCCAAAAATCATTTATTCTTTCGCTTAGGAACATTCACTTTTGCTATTACCATTTTCTACTTCCATACAAAAATTTGCTTTCTACCTTCAGGATCTAACTTTTAATCTCAACATATTCACATATAAACTTCAAGGAAGTGATAAGCTATTAACTACAACCTTAATCCATGAATATTCACCACAAATTTACTTAGGTTTTATCTTTTAGGAATTTGTACAAACACCTTGTGTGCACGCCAATAAAACTAGTTTTAAACACTTTAAATCAAACTATTTCTTACCCTAGAAGCTTACAGATCTTAGCCTAAGGTATATAGGTCCTTCCCTTAGCTTTTCTCCTTATTTTCTTCTTCTTTTCTCCTGAAAATCCTTTGTTTTATTTGATAAGGGGAAAAAACGTGAGCAATAGGCTAGGATGGAAAGAGGTTTTGAGTGTTAAAATGACGAGAGATGGATCTTTGCTTTGCTTTTCCTTTTCCTCTCTTTTCTCTCCTTTCTTTTCCAATATTTTTCTTTTTATTTTTTTATTTTATACATAAACGGCCATGAAAGTTTCATGGAGGAGGATTTTTCAAGATGAAAAGAGATTTTAAAATGAAGATAAGGATAAGCTTAAGGCTTATTTATAATAAAGGCAAATGCATGGATGAATGACATGTGGCTTGTGGATAAGCATGGAAATGGCCATATTCATCCTTATACTTAGAAATAGTAACTTGTGTTTTCTCAAGAACCTTCCGGCCTCATGTCGAAGTATCAAATGATAACAATTTTCAAAAATTCTTCAACCATAAGGTCTGGTTTCTAACGTACTTCAATTCTATGTGTTGATATATAAATTATGAGTTTGTTTTCATTTTCAAAAAATTTATTTTAGTTTTGTTTTGTTAATAACTTTTTATATTTGATAAGGAATTTTCTAAGAATTTATACATAGCTAATATCCTAAATTTAAAATTTTCCTAGATAGGTCACAAGTTCTGGTTTTGCCGCTAGCACTATCAAATTCCGATTACCATCAAAATTTAGTTCAAATTTTGGTCTTTGTTTTTTTCTTTTCCACATACGGATATCATTTTACGTGAAACTTCCCTGAGTACTAAAATTCACTATTTCGGATCCAATGGAGGTGGTCTCACGATCTAGCAATATCCCGTTCTCAAGATATTCTCAAAATCGTCCATTTTTAGTTCAAATTTTAACCTTTCATTCTTTAATCAATATTAAATGGATTCGGTTTTTGGCCAAACTTGGTTGGTTTCCTAACTTCATTATTCCGGATTCAAGGGAACCAGTTTTAGGATCTAGAAATAAATGTTTATTATAAATCCATTGTAAACGTGCTATTTTTATATTAAAACTCATTATAATAACCCTGTTCCAATTATATCATTATCCATTTTCAATTTTATTTTGATTCTTATGAAATTTGGAGGTCCTAAATTGGTTCTATATTTTCGGGTCGTTAAAAGTAATATGCGCATTATATGACCCGATAATGAATGGTCTTATACTTCCTTTTATACGTGATATCCAAGAACTCATCCATTATAATTTTCGCCCAATTAACTTAAATATTCTTATATATTGCATACAAAGGTTGGAAATGCTGGTTGTACACCTTCTTATAGTTACTGGTTCTTAGTTGGAGTGAGCGAGTATATGCTTGATGTAAAATTCGAGCTTGATTCCTTATAGAGCTTGATTTTAATTTTGACATATCAACCAAATCATCTGATAGAAACCAGTGAGATACTGCTTCCCTCTCATGCATATTAACTTCAACATCGTCGATATTAATCCCTAAAAATGCACAACTCAATATTTTTCCAAGACGTGCAATTGGAATAAATATCGAATCTCAACAAACTTTGGACCACATCGCATTGTTTTGATCCTCAGGACTCTCAAAATCCAAAGTCTAATTCGCTAGAAACAATTTGATTAGTAAATGGTCTAGTTTCTTATTATTATCCCTAAAACTAATTAATGATTCAAAATATGTTGATTTTGTTATTTGTTGTATCTGGTATCCAGTGAATTCGGAGAATTTGATGAAATATCTATGCTATATCTTCGAATTCTTCATAGCTTTATAACGTTGAACCCGCTGCGAAGTCAATGCCTTACTTATTCAACATCAGAATCGAGGTTCTGTTTCTTCATTCAAGGAGGCATCTTGGATGAAGAACTTTGAGTTTTTGAATTTTTTGAAGTTTCAGAATATAAATATTTTCATCCCTATTTCCTTCAAAAATTAAATTTTGGTTCTTATCATAAATACTACATTTATTTTCTAAAAAAGATATTTTAAAACCTTTGTCACATAATTGACTAATACTAAGCAAATTTTGTTTAAGATTTTGAACTAAAAAAACATTGGTAATAAGATGTAACGACCCAGATTTTTGGACATTAAATTCAGAACATTTAAATTGCATTAAATGTTGAAATGGAATAATATGATGGATTATAATAATGAATTTAATTATTAAACGAATGGTGTACATATTAAATTTTATTTGAATTTAAAAGGAGCACGAAATAGTCGCGGTAGTTCGTAATTTAGGATTTAAACTTCAACTGAATATACAGAATCCAATATAAGTCGGAATTCAATGAAACAAAAAACATTTGGATCCATTTGATTATATTTTTCTAATGAAAGTGAAAAATCGAGATATCGTCTTATATATTGTATGTTATGTCCAAATCAAATTTTCAAATAGTCGCTATGGAATCACTTATAAATTATAACTATTTATTATATAAATAAATCGATTTTAAATAATCTGAACGTCCGTTTATTTTGAAATATCGAGTTTAAATTCCAAATATGGTTATTTTGAAACTATAGTTATATTCTGTTTGAATATATATGATAATAATATTTTATTTTTAATAAATTTGCGTATTTGAAAATCGATTTATATTATATCGATTTAATTTCCAAACAACCTCTTATTTTAATGAAATTAATATTATAAAATCCAAAATATTTAATTATGGAAAGATTTTTGAGATGTAGTATAATTTAATCTATAGAAATTTTCTGTAACTTTTATTTTAAAAAATAAACAAATTTTTATTTGAAGTATTTTACACCCTATGTCAGCATTTTGGGATATCACAATATAATTTGACTTGCCTATATTATTATATTTTTTGGATCATGGCACATTGCTTGACACGATAGTATTTTTGTTTTGTCTATAGCAGTCCGTAAGTGAATGAAATTCTATATAGCCAGGTACATTAACCTTAATAAATAATATATTAATCAATCTTGATGCTTCTGTTGAAAGCCAAACCATTCCTTACAGTTGAAGCCACCCTGCAGCTTGTCTTAGAAGCCGACCATTTCTACTTGTAAAACCGTTCCGACCCTATTACCTAATTTCCCAATTCCTTCTGTTTCATCCGTTCTTTCCTCGATACATTTCTCTCAATAATTCATGAAAAATTTTCCCACTTCCAAATCAAATTAAAAATAGACAACGAAATTAAATCATTTGATTCTCGATTTGTCGAATTCATGGAAGAAGAAGCTTTAGTACAACACCTTGTTTTCTGATGCGGTCAATATTATGCTGTTCGATTTTTCGAGCAGTAAAATCCTAGGGTTGGCACGCTAGTTGTGATACCCGACGTCCGTTAATGTCACTCACTAAGGGAATGCATTTAGTTTCGTGAAGTGTTATAGGAAAATAAGAACATTATAGCACAATACAGACATGTAAAATAGCAGCGAAATTAATAACTTTATTTAAATCAAAAAATCATGGTACCAAATATTGAGTTTACATCATAAGTAACCAATTATATTAATAATCTGTCATGCTAAAAATATCAGATTACAAAAGCATAAACCATATTTCCCTTGCAAAGCCATAAGAGAGTTTACAAGCAGTTAAAGCGATACATCTACATCCAAAATCCAAGCTAAGCTGAAAGAATCCAAATCAACTTTAAGCACTTCCACCCCGAGAACCTATGGGGGGACGGAAGAGAGAGAAGAGGAAACAAAAAGGGTCAGACATAAAGTCTGGCGAGTCCAGTTACTTTTAAATATAAATAAATAAAAGTATCATGGAGGGTATACAAAACTAGAAGAACAAGATAATAGTAACAATAACAAGTGTGAACTAAGCAACATAAGATGAACATGATATATTGCGCTTCTTCATTACATTTCTCTACATCGCGCATATACTAGTATATCAGAAATAGAATGATCCCTACTAATATCGTTCCTTTATATTTTCTTGGTTATTAGGTTACTTGGGCTATTAGCACTAAAGACTTATACGCGCATCGTACCCATTTACTTTCCCATGGATTCACCTATTACAATATATATAACTATCTCTCAGTATTGAGATACACCTAATGGTACCCCACTTGCACGGTCTCCACCGTAGTGAACGCAGTCCCTCATCCTATGCTGGAGTGACGTACGAATCTCTATATAAAATGTTACGTTCCGCATACATCTATCATTACTATGCTACGTAAGCGTATGGACTGCCACCATCGATCGAATCAGATTCCTTATCGGAATAATGCCCTCTAGTCTATGATACACCACCCAGAGCAGATATGCATGTATTTAGACTTTCCCACGTATGTAATTTAATTGTAGCTCGATGCCTCAATCGCACATCCTCTAATGTGCATCGTGTTCCATGGAAAGGCTAAAAAGAAACACGGAACTCAGCTTGGAGCTTTTCCATATATGCACAGGTCGCCTTTAAGTGCCCTCAAATACAAATATTCCTCAGGTCTGTTTTTTATGGTGGCTACGGCCCCACCTCAGCCCCTCCCTCAGCCCCTCCCTCAACTAGTAAAGACAACAGAGCTAAGTGACTGCCTCTAATAACAACCAATCTAAACATCCATGTGGCGTCTACCGTCAACCCCGTACCTCGATAGTGAAAGGTGAAAAGATATCTTGGGTTTAGCTCTAGTCTTTTCACATCCTGCTGGTTGTCGATGATGGATATCCGACGGTCTACTATCCTTGTGGTTGTGTTCCTCTCTACCTCCACGTGAGGCAACCGTCGAATCACCCTGGTGTCACCTCGTCACAGCATTCTGACTACATAGCTACATCTGCAGTTAAGTCCCACCCACCTAGTAGTTACATGCAGACCCAACCTCTACGAGTACAGCCTAAGACATCTGTCACCGCACAGAGGACCACTAGGAGCACCTTACGTACTTTAGGAAGTCGCGTGCTTCCACTTCCCATTCCTTTAGAGCCTTCAGAAAAATCTGCTGAATGTGCGCTCCCCTTGTGCCTTATAACACCTAGATGATCTACCCCGTTGGGTTATTCATCCTCAAACGTACAATCTGGTCCAAGCACCTTTCTTTAATATGTTGTTAGACCCTATGTCTAAACATTCTTTTACGGGCTTGTCTTACCTCACCAGATTTCAATTTAACTTGGTTATTCCCATTCAAATTGAATTCTTATTTAAATTACCAAGTTTCTCTTGCTTATTAATTTCAGTCATATAACTTAATTCATTTAAGTTTATTAATAAGCCCATAACATGTTATTTTCTGGATTGTGTCCCAAGGTCTGTAATCCACAATCTATCTTATATTCTTGCTTGGTTACATCATTACAATAACATGTTCTCCTTAATACGTTGTTAAATATATCTCAATTCACATGTTTCCTAATTAACATGTCACTTACCATTTATGATTAAATATAACTTATTTATTTTATAAGTTTTCCTCATTCTTTCTCATTTAATCATAAATTCAATTTACACCGTCACTACAACTTATCGTTGTTTACTTAGTAGATTATTACGCGTATCTAGTTCTATCATTTCTACAAGTTATGCTTATCCTACAAGGGTGTCTATAATTACATAACCTTATTATAATTTTTAATCGGTTATGTATACCATTATGTGTCTTTAATTACATAACCATACTGGGTTAAGTTCGTGGGCCTATATGTATATATTACCCACACCCTCTATTTTACTTAACCCACCCACTACCCATCCAGTTTTACTTAACCCTAACTCAAGTTCATAATCGTATAATCCTTATGGATTAAATTAGATTAAGTAGTCCAATTCGTTACCATGCCCAATTATGGTTATAATGGGCTAGACCTCCCACATTAGGCCTTCAAGGTGTGGATGTTGGATATGCCGGTCGGGTCCGGGCAGTCTTATTCCACAGTTGGGTCTAACCTCTTGTCTTAGCCCGATTCATATTTACACACTTAGACCTCTCACGTTAGGTTCAACAATAGTGGCTGCTGGATATGCCGGTCGGGTCCGGGCAGACTTCCACCACTAATGCAACCTAACCTCGTGTCATAAGTGCAATTACAATTCCTAATTGTAATTACTTGACATTACATGTTTATCCAAATCTACCAATGTCATTATAGGTGATTATTTCTCTTTTTCCCCATATTTAATTATATGCCAAATTAACAATTCAAATTATAGACTTTTATGTCTCTTTTCAATCAACCTTTTAATCATGCACCATATGCTCTTTTTCCTATGTTATAAGTCAAGGCATATACATACATACATATATATATATATATATTAATATATGTATATGTTATGCACAAACCCAAATCTACATATTTTTCCAATTTATGTCCCTAGTCCATATTCACCCATTTCAATACAAGTTATATCCAAATCAATATTCACATATTTTCCAATGTATGCCTAAAATTCATATTCACATACATCCCAATTTATGTCCAAAATCAGTATTTAGACATGTCCCATTTTATACCCAATTCTGTATTTACATTTATTCCAATGCATGCCTAAATTCATATTATCCAACAAGACATATGCCCCAAACCCATATTCGTATATTTCCAAATTTATGCCCAAATTTAGATCCATATTTTCCAATATCAATTATGCCCTAAATTATGTCTTTCCCCATTATTCCCACTTTCGCACGTTCACATTTTTCAGCGTTAGGCCTAAGCTCGAAGGTAGCCTGGCTATATAAAAATAAAAAGGGAAAAGAGGGAGAGAAGAGGATCGAGAACATGCATAGTAACGAATCAATAATAAACTGATACAAATAGTCATAAACTGAATAAGCATATTATGAAAAGATTTAACATGGTCGCTGTATGAACATATAAAAGTAGATCTGATAGTTACGTCATAATAGAACTGATTAGGCACCGATTCAAGATCCAATTTTTATATACATATCATGATTACCATTTAAATATTTAGATCTAAAAATAACATGAACTCACAGTGAATAGATCTAAGGAAATGGATCCAGTTTACTGTGAATAACACATTGAATAAGTTGTTGTAGCCATCGCCGAATTTGCTGTAGCAATCTTCAAATATGTATAATTTTCTTTGAATTGATTTAGAAGAAGAAAGGCCATTTTAATTTTCATTGCAGAGCTTTGCCGCCAGTATTTAGATAAATAAAACCTAGGTCTAAGGTCCTTTATATAGCCTAGGGTTCATAAATTTAGCTTCAAAATCGTCCAGGTTCAGAAAAGAAGCTTTTAGAGCCACAGGTAGGTCGATCCCCTTCAGGTGTGTCGACCCCCCTTAATGGGTGTCGATCCCTACGTTGACTCCCCTTCATGGATGTCGACCCCTAGGTCGACTCCGGGGTCGACGCTCATGAGCCTGGGTCGACCCCTAGGTCGACCCAATAGGTTCTTGGGTTGACTTCAAAATGTCGGTCCTTTCTCGATTTGCGCGCTGGATTTATGGTTTTGCTAATTTTTGAATTTATATGTATATATATCTTCCTTATATGCATACAAACTTCAAACCTTAATAACTTCTTCATACGGTGTGCGATTTACGCAAACCAGGTGTCTATCTTGACCAGAATTCCGAGTCGGACGCAATGGCACGATTTGTCTTACTTAATTCTGATTACTAAATTAAGTTTTCCTTAATTCATTATTAATAGTGTATTTCACATTGATTATTATTTAATTCATCATCTTTACCATCGTTAAAATTTCGATGTGTTACATTCTCCTCTACTCAAAGGATTTCATCTCGAAATCTCTGAGTTAAGAAAAACGTATATCCTAACATCCAACAATCATACATCCATCTAGCAATCATATGCATCCATTGTCCTTAAGGAATTTCTAATGCTTTTATGAACATACGCAATAGTGTGTGTATATGTCCGTAAACTTAAGCGAAAGATCAGGTAGTCTACTGATTCAGTTGACCTCCTTATTGCAATGTATGTTTGTGCCATGCAACCAAAATGTATGCAAATCGTCCTAATCAATGTAAGTTCTATATGTGTGCACAATCATCCTCCACATGCAACATCAATGTAATGATAATCCATAAAAGCTTAAAATGTACACACATCAATACACAATACGTAAGTGATTGAGCCGATCTAGTGCCTATTTTTTGTGTATATGCATCCACGAGAAATCACTAGCAACCACTTGCATCCATCAAACATAACATGTCTCAAACACACGTTTACATTCATTAGTTTTCTACCTAAAGACTCGATCGATAAGAGATATTCAAAAGATAGATAAGTTAATTCAAAGCTTAGAAAAAAAGTTAAGAACATATTCTCGAAAAGGAAAGGATATGAAGCATGAATCTTTTCTTCAGTCTCCCAAGTAGTGTTGTCGCTGCCCTTTCCCATTGCACCCTTACTAGCTTCACTTCTTTGTTGCATGATTTCTTACCCTCCGATCCAAGTATGCAAGTCGGAACTCGTCCTATCATTGCTTCCTTCTATACTTCCACTTCCTCTCACAAGTTTGGCTCCACTACCTCGAACTCTAAACATTTTGTCTCCTCTAGGATGAATGGTCATCTTTAAATGATGGGCTTCCTCAAGGGATGTCTTCCGTAGGTTCGTTATCCCGATATGGCTCACCTATCAAACCTCTTCTCATGTAGCTCCCATACTTGGTTATCAAGTTCCCTCTTTTATTTTAGGAGTAACAAGTCGCAAATCATCGATAGATATATCAAGAGGTTCTAGGAGACTAAGCATGACAAACCCTTGTTGGGTCATAAGAAATCTCAAGTGTCTTTCTACAACAAGTCAGAAGTCTGACGACCTTCCTCTCACAATCTAGAATAGCTCCGTATATGGTTAACCCATCCATCCTAGAATCAAACCATATCTTATGAAATTAAGAACATATGCGTCGCAATCAAACTCGACCCCTAACACAGAGATTCTCAAACCCCAACAAATCATCGGTAAATGAGACGTACTTCCATTGGGGTTTGAGGCAATAACGGGATCCAAAACCATACTAGTATCTAGGTGTAGAGACTCAACTAAAGGATTAGATATAAAAGAATGCGAAGCGCCAGGAAAAGAATCCTAATAGTATGAACAAAAATAGAAATCAATCCTTCAATGGAAAATTTCCTCCCCCTATCCTGTCCACTACCTATGAGAACGTTAGCTTGCCCCTAGAAGTTCCTGCCCTCTAGCTTTGTCTTTGTCTCTTCGGGCACTCATTAATGACTTGTCCTGCCTTACCAAAGTGGTAATAAACGCCTTTTCTCTTTCTGCAATTCTTCTCCAGATGACCCACTATTCCGAAATTATCGTATTTCCTCTTTTCTTCTTTGGGCTGTGCTCCTTAGACCCAACTCTGTTATTCTCCTTTTTACCGTCCTTGTACAACATGCAAACATGTCTCTTGCAAGCGACCTCCATCGTACGGAAATCCTTTCGAGGCTTGAGAGAAAATAAGACGCAGGTGAAACCATTGCGGGTAAAGATGGAGGTTGGGCACTTCTTTGCCCTTCAACATGTACCGTAGTTTTAATATGCCCATGGAACCGTACCCAAATAGGAATACCCTTTCAAGAGGAAACAGTTCCCCGAACAAAAAAGGAAAAGGAATCAAGCGGAGAATCGAGAAGATATATATGGCTTTAGAAAATATACTTTTCAAAAATAGACTTTTTATTTTAAAATACTTTATTTTTGAGACCATTTTGAAAACCATTTTCAAAATACTTTATCCGATCTTATAACCATATTCTCTGATACCAAATGTGACACCCCATGTCCGTTAATGTCACTCATTAAGGGAATGCATTAAGTTTCATGTAGCTTTATAGGTAAATAAGAAAATAATAGCACAAGACAGACATGTAAAATAGCAGCGGAATTACAAACTTTATTTAAATCATAACATCATTGTCCTAAATACTGAGTTTACATCACAAGTAACTAATTACATTAATAATCTGTCTTGCCATAAATATCAGAGTTCAAAAGCATAAATCATATTCCCCTTGCAAAGCCATAAGAGAGTTGACAAGCAGGCAAAGCGATACATCCATATCCGAAATCTAAGCCAACCTGAAAGAATCCAAATCAAATCTAAGCACTTCCACCCTGAGAACCTAGAGGGGGGGGGGGGACGGAAGAGAGAGAAGAGGAAACAAAAAGGGTCAGACATAATGTGACGGCCCGCCTGCACCAACCGACATTTCCCTCGAAAGTGCGCTGTGCCAATGCCCGACTAGCACGGGACGGTCACTAAAGAAAGGAATAGAAAGGAATTAGAACTAACAAGGAACCTGTAAAATGTCTCACATCACATGGAATAAAATATAACAATAATAACATACTTGACATAAAACAGGCGAGATAGTGCATAAGCTTAAAACTAAACCATAATCATCATAGCAGCGAAAATTCAAAATACAGCTTATTACAACTCCAACATACTGTCTCTAAAGCAAAGAAAAAGGTGCACTACTAATGCCCAAAGTAGTGACCAGCAACAACACAGGGAGAATATCTATATATATCAAGCGTGGAAGCCTCCTGCTCGTCTCCAGTACAGCTACTCGTGCACACCACCTAACCTGTCCCTAGTCTTCCCGTTTTAGAGCAACCAGAGTAATAAGAAGAGACATAAAACTCTGGGTTAGACAAAAGTCTGGTATGAGCGATAAGCAGCAAAACAGAACAATAACAAGTATACAAAACCATACTTAAACCTGGATCTGCAACCAAAGAGTTAGCACAACATGATGTATGATACTCTAAGGTGACACTAACATATAGTGTAAAGATACGGGGGAGGGGTGTGCATGTCATAGTGATATCAAACAATCAAGCATATCAATCATGCTCACATCTCTCACTCAATGCATAAAGTATACGATATCCACCGCTTTCATCACCCAAAACCTTGCTATGATCACTCTGCCCCATGGAGTCATGGAGACTCCACTGTAGTGATCCATAGCCAATAGTCCTTGCTATGTCCACTCTGCCCCATGAAGTCATGATGACTCCACTGCACTGGCTCATAGCCATGCTATGATCACTCTGCCCCATGGAGTAATAACTACCCTACTGCACTGATTTGTAGCCTAATATCCGTCTTGGTGGTGAATCAAAGTTATGGACGTCAATAACACCTTAGCACACGTCCTGCAGCAAAGCCCAACTTTGAAGTTAACTCGCTGGCCTCCAACTAGATCATGTGTTCTACTTCCTATTTTGACTACCTTTGCATCTCGGGTTTTGGTCTCCTCCGGATCCCGTTCGGTTCTTCACTTCTCTTCGCTTCAGATATTACTCCCAGTTCGGTTCGTGGTTCACGTCAATGGTCCAAGCTCCTCGGTTCGGTTAAATCATCCAGTAGTGGTTCGGCTCATGGTACCCATTCTGGTTCGTAAGCTCCTTCATCAACTTGGGTCCATCGGTTCGGTTCGTGTTACCACGTCCTGGTCGGGTCGTGCCATCTTCACCAGGTCAGGTCGGGCTTCTCCATCCGGGTCAGGGTTGCATGGTGCTCCACGGTTCGGGTTGGCAGTTCGGGTCAGAGAGCTTCAGATGTAAACGGATCGGTTCGTGCTTCCAAGCTTCATGGCTCCACCAGTTGTTCGTGAGGAAGGGCTACTTCACGAACGGTTCTGTTCGTGCTTCCTCCTACCAATCTGATCCGTTTCGGGTCCAATTCCTGCAACTTTTCCAGCGACTGCTTTACGCCGTGCGGCAGCTTTTTCGACCATTCTAACTTTGCTAATCAATCATAAATCATGCCGAACAGTCATAGCAACATATAACATCAACCATAAACACCAAAACAACAATATGATATGTTAAAATGGATCAAACATACCCAAAAACCCGTGTTTTCTCCTTAATTCCCCTTAATTCTGTTTAAGCATACAATTAGCAAAACTTATCCAAATTAGCCCAAATTTTTATCAGAGCCCTAAAATTAAATTTTAGAATTTTACAAATTTTCCAAATTTTTCTGAGCCATAATTTCGCTAGTTATCACTAATCACTCCTAATTAGCCGTAGTTAGTGAAAAACAATGCAAATCACTCACTTTAGCCACAAATAAATCTTAGATCGGAAAATATCTCTAATTTGGGTTGAATCTCTATGCAACACAGTAGCTCTATTCCCAATTTGATGCTAATTTGCCCTGATTAGATGTAGATTAGGCTAAAACTTGATTAAATGGTGATTAGAAGGTGATTTGGGTGTTGGAGGCCATTGTTGGAGTTAGGGAAATGTTTTAGGTAGCTGAATAACGAAACAAAATTCGTTTCCTAACTGTTTTCAGCCTCCCCATAACCCTAATCTCGGAATGGGTTATGGGCCCTCTTGCTAATCACCCTAATTAGTCCCGATTAAGCTGTTTTTCACCTTCTAAACCTTGTTTCAGTCATATCTCCCAAACAGTAAGTCCGTTTGCTAATGTGACCACTTTACGAAAAGATAAACCGTTATTTGGATCCAATCGATGTGGTTTCAGTTTAAAATTCCTTATCCATCAAAAGTTATGGTCAAAACAATATCAGCTAGGGGAAAAACGGTTATATAAAAATTGGCAAAAATCATGAACATGGGGAATGGCCCCAATAGTCGTTTCCCAAAGTTACATGACCATATGACTCCATATGAAAAAGAAATAAATATTCTACGAATCCTCTGATGCGTAGAATGTGGGTCGTTACATTCTTCCCCCTTTAAGAAATTATGCCCCCAGAATTCCTTAACTAAGAAACAAGCAAAGGATCTCGCATTCCTATCAACCATTCACAACAATCAAACATACAAAAACAAACAAACAAGTCTATCCTAGCATTTGGAAAGCTAAGTCGTAACTAAAATCTTACTAGGCAAAGAGTTATGGATACGTCTTAATAATGCTCTCCTCTGTCTCCCAAGTACAGTCATTCTCATTCTCGCCCCACTGAACTTTGAGTAGAATCACAACTTTCCTTCGACGTTGCTTCGTATCGTGCTCGACAATACGAATCAGCTTGCGGTTCCCAACCACCTCGGGTTCTACTTCGATGTCATCCAACTGATCAGATGAAATAGTCATATCGAGGTCATGCACGAATTTCCTTAACTGGGAAACATGAAATACTTTATGAACTCCTGCCATCTTCTCTGGTAATTCAGCTTTATATGCCAAATTCCCAACTTGCTCGAGGATTGTGAATGGACCAAAAAATCTTGGTGCCAGCTTTCCTCTCCTTCCAAATCGAATAACATTCTTTAATGGAGAGATCTTGACAAATACTAGGTCACCAATGGAGAATTTCAAATCCTTTCGCCTCTTATTAGCATAACTCTTCTGCCTATCTTGGACAGCCTTCATTCGCTGTTGAATGTTCTTAATCTTGTCTGAAGTTTCTCTTATCACATCTGGTCCAAGCACAAACTTCTCACCAGATTCTAACCAACAGTACGGTGAGTTGCACGGTCTTCCATACAAATCTTCAAATGGATCTATATCAATACTGGATTGATAACTATTATTATATGCAAACTCTAATAGATGCAAATGGCCATCCCATGATCCACCAAAATCCAATATCCAGGCTCTCAAGAGATCTTCTAATATATGATTCACCCTCTCTGTTTGACCATCAGTTTGAGGATGATACAAGGTACTGAGGTATAATTCTGACCCTAGAGCCTCTTGTAAGCTCTTCCAAAACCCACTAGTAAATAATGGGTCTCGGTCACTCACAATGCTTTTAGGTACTCGATGAAATCTCACTACCCACTTCATATGCAATTCTGCTAACTTAGCTGTTATTCTATTCGATTTGATCGGTATGAACCTTGAACTCTTGGTCAATCTGTCTACAATCACCCAAATACTCTCGTGGCCCGATCTAGTCCTTGGTAACCAATCAATGAAATCCATTGAGACTTGTTCCAATTTCCATTCGGGAATCTCCAATGGTTGTAACAAACCACTAAGCTTCTTTTGCTCGGCTTTGACTAGCTGGCGGTTCATGCATTTGGATATAAACTTCCCAATGTCTCTTTTCATCCCTTCCCTGTAGTAGGTTTGCTTCATGTCTCGATACATTTTGTTACCACCGACATGTATAGTCAGTTTGGAGCGATGACATTCCCTAAGCACTTCATCTCTCAAACCATTGACATTGGGTACAACTAGTCTTCCATTCTTTCTAAGCCATCCATCTAGATCAAGCCCATACTTGTTCATCTCTCTGTCGATTCACTTCTCTAACTTTGAGCTGATTTCTAATAGGTTAGGATCGTCCCTCTGGCTGGAACCAATCTGCTCAATCAAAGTGGGTCTGATTGTCAAACTTGCTAACATTTATGGATCCAAATCGCACTTTGGTTTGAAATCATACCCAGCGATGTACTCCGGTTGCTTCCACTTAAGAGACGTAGCCCCTAAACTGGCATGTCTTCTACTCAATGCATCAGCTATCGCATTGCCCTTTCCTGGTGTATATGCGATATCGAAATCATAGGAAGCCAATTATTCTAACCATCTTTGTTGTCTGAGAGAAGAGATACTTCAACGATTTATGATTGGTAAACAGCTCAAATCTTTCTCCAAATAGATAATGTCTCCACATCTTCAACGCGAACACGATCGCTGCTAAGTCCAAATCATGGGTAGGTATCTTTTCTCATGTGGTTTCAGTTGCCGACTTGCATAATCTACAACCCTACCTGTAACAACCCGTATTTTAATAGCATGTTAAAGCCATAAATCAAGGCAGAATTAATTTTTAAAATAAGAAACAAGGGAAATGGTTTGCTCCTTTGCATCCGTCTCGAAATTCTTCTTGGAAAAGAGTCCGAGTTTTCAAAAATCGGATCCCTTATGAGGGAGATATGACCCTCCGAAGTTTCAGAAATTTTCAGAATCGAAAACAGCCTGAAAATTCGGATTCAAAATCGAATTCAAAACCCCGAACAGGCTGGGTGGGAAATTTCCCGCCCAGGACCAGGTCGACCTAGGGGTCGACCATAGTGTCGACCTCCCAGGGACCAGGTCGACCATAGTGTCGACCTGGGGGTCGACCTGCCTCCCGAACCCATTTTCTAAACCTGATGCATTCTAATGTATCTGATCTCGTTTTCTGTCCAGATTCGTTTGCCTAATCCTATATAAACAGCATCCTAGCCTCATTCTCTTTACAACATTCTTCTCTAACCTTATGCTGCACAAATTCTTGATAGACATGGCTTCTTCTTCTTCCTCTAAATTAAATTAAATTAAAATACGAAGACTATTTCTTGAAGACTACGGCTAGGAATTTCATATTGGAGATTTGCTTCTACAATCAAAGCAAGATTCAACGATTCAACAGTTCAACAACTAATTTCTAGACTTGACTTTTGCATCTAAATTTCTTAGGCCACGATCTGTAAGTTCAAGTTACTTTTATATAAAAACTATAAACTTAATATGGACATGTTATAAATTAGAATTTGATTTATGTATGATTCATATCTATTCTTGTTCATCTTGGATCTTGACTTTTGGGAATATTACTATGAAATCAGTTTGGACCTATTCATGTTGTAAATCAGACTCTCTCATGTCCATAACATTATTATGCCTATGACGTTGAAACTATTGTTAATGACCTAAGACTATGACTGTGAACATAAGACTATGGTATGCCTATGACTGTGAACATAAGACTATGCCTATGACTATGCCTATGCCTATGACTGTGAACATAAGGCTATTGCCTATGACTATGACAAGGACAATTGTGGCTAATCACCTATGATTCATGACCATGAGGTTATTGCCTAGGATTATGACTATGAAATTGGATCTAAGCTTGATTTTCTATTCAGATCTATTTTCTTTATTTGTCCTTGGATCTTGATTTTTGGGGATTTTTCTATTTAAGTTAGATTTATCCATGTTCTTGAACCTAGATTATTATTCAAACTTTTTCATGTTCATAATGTTATCAGATCTATATGCCTGCGATGTTTTACTCAATTTATTCAGTTATTATATGTGAAATTGAATGATATTCTATTTTATTATCATGTTGAATTGGGAATTAATGAATAAGTCTATTTATATGTATATTGGAGTATAAACTGTTATGACAAGTTGTGTAGTTTATCATGTTATGCAAGTTTTTGGTTGTAAAATCATATCACATATGTGACCACATGTTAGATCTACATGTTTATGTGTATATGTTAAACCTATGTCATATTTCAAGTTCACACTTATTCATATGCTTGTTATTGATTTGCTAGTTCACATATATGTAAGTTGATTTTGTCTATGTTGCAAGATCACACCTATGATATTCATGTTGATTATTTTGCAAGTACACACCTATGGTGTTCATATTGACTATGCCGAGAATGCCAAGTTTACACCTATGTCATGTTTATGTTAATGAATTTCTTTATGCAAATTTTGTGTACGTTAAATTAGGCTAAGTTTTAGCCTAATATTATATATCAAAAATCTTGCGGATGGAAAATTAGGCTTAGATTGTTACCCTAATATTTAGACGGGGTAACGTTGGGAAAAATTGGTAATTATAGGAAACTTGGCATGAAACTCTCCATGAAACTTGAAATGAACTTGACATGAAACTTGAACATGGACATGACGCTAGAATGAACTTGAAAATGGCCAACTCGAGGTTGGGTTGAGTTTGCAGTGTAATCCTGCCCGGAACCGCCCTGCAAATCCAGTGACTGCAAACAATCCAATGTGGGTAGTTGGTCATATCGCGCTTGAAACCCGAGGTCAGACTGAGTTGTGATGTAAATCTGCCTTGAACCGCCCGGCATATCCAGTGACCACAACAACAGGTCTGATGTAAGAGGTTGGGGTGCATTAATGAATTAATGCCACATGATAGGGTTAAGTTGTGAACATGAAAGAAAACACTTACGTAACACCCCACGTCCATTAATGTCACTCACAATGGGAACGCATTAACTTCCATGGAGGTTTTAAGTGAATATAGAACAGAAAAATTACAACAAGACAGATAATAAGTAGTACTTGGAAATCTAAAACTTTATTTCATTGCAGCGGAAATTAAACATGTTTGTTACATCATAAAACCATAAATAAGAGTCAAGTACAATATCCATCTTAATAAAACAAAATACATAATCCCATTACATAAATAGCCACTAAAAAAGATAACAAGCTGGACTTTGCTTCAGCGGTCCAAGCTTTCCAAAAGAGAGAATAAGCAATTCAATCAGACTCCACTAGAGCTGGGTCCACCCTGAGGACCTGGAGGGGGAAAAAAGATAGAAATATAGGGGGTCAGACATAAAGTCTGGCGAGTATGATAATTCTAACAATACTTTTATCAAAATAACTAGACTAAGGCATAAGCTGGAAAACAAGGAAATGTCTATGAACTACTGGGTATGGAAGAGCAGATAAAGATAACGTTAAAGGCACACCTAATACTAACAAATAATTACTACACTGCACCACACTAGTCACCCTAAAGGTTGATCCCCCTTGCTTCAATTAAAAATTTTATAAATAACTTCGTGTACCCTTAGCTAACTACATAGGTGCCGCCTGCCCCTATCTCCGCTAGGTGTACCCCACTACCCACTTTCGATCGGCTCCCTACTCGTAGATACCCGTGCTGGTCCCACAGTGGGGTGTATCACTCCCCTAAAGTGGCAACCCGATATAGCCTAAGGATGCACGTCTTATACCTACACGATGCAACAACGTCTTACCTACCAGCCCGGGTCCACACATGTATATGAAACCCGTTGGACTTGCGTTGCCACCGCTAACCCATTTGGCCTCTTATAGTCAAGCCCAGTATGCGTGTCCCGTCCTCGACTTGGATCGATCCCACAAAGATACGTTTGGGTTACTGGTTGAAATGGGCCCCCAATTACTTACCACAAGCTATCCACCTAAGCTTGTCCCCACTAGTATATCCCACTTAACCATCTTTTTAGTCATGTTCATTTACATGTGTGTTTGGTTAAGTCTTACTAATCGTATTTCAAATGCCACTAAAGGCACCCACTAGATTCCTCATGCCACCCAAGGCACCTACTTAACCCCCATGTCCCACCTCACATGTTTATCTGGTTAAGTATTTCTTAATTCATTAAGGCCATAACCTTATAAAGACCTCTCACATTAGACTGACATTTATGGCAGCTGGATTCGCCGGGCGGGTCCGGATAGTCTTATATCATAAAAGAGTCTAACCTCGTGTCTTTACAACTGTTATGCTTTAGTTTGGGCCTAGGACCTCTCACATTGGGCTGACATTTTTGACTACTGGATTTGCCGGGCGGGTCCGGGCAGTTTTACGTCACAAACGTGTCCAACCTCGTGTCCTAAGCATTGATTAACACTTGTAATCTTTTACCCCAATTTTAAATATATCCCTATTCAAATCATTAATTAATTCCAATTTTAATGATGTCCATAATTGACTCAATTATGGCCATCCACTTACGGTATGCAAAATCATATCAATTGCACCCAAATTTCTTAATATTAAATCCTTAATATTACCCCTACCCCACGTTATACGTTCGCTTATTCAACGCAAAATATACGTTAGACTCGAATAGTCTAACTCATAGCACAAAGATAAATTATCACAACATATATACAAATAAAATAGATCTAATCATAATAGGGGTGAAACTTGCATAAAACTACACATGTCATGGATCTAAAGGTGTCAACTTGTTTGGTTAAATGTCACAACGTACATAATATGATCATAACCTAAGTTCATGTATAAACTTGCATATGTGGTTTATGCAACATAATGATGGTGTGAACTAGCATCTAACACATAGAACTCATACATGTCATAGCATAATTCTAGATCTAAATAGATGTCATAATTCTAGATCTAAATAGATGTCATACAATATGTGAGATTATACATACTAATTAATCTAAACTTGCGTAGGTACATGTGATTTATCATGTGAATCATCATAGCCCAAATATATATAATCAACATCATGATTCATAAGCTAACTACAACATAATAACATAATGGCTTTGTAACATCGCAACTTAGCATAGAAACTTGCAACATATATAATATCATCATAGCATGATTTACAACATATAGGATATCATCATCACATAACATAGGATTTACAACATACATGATAGCATATGGTTTACAACAACATATATGACAATTCACATCATTTTCTTATGATCCATATCACATCTTATTCTGATTAGTTTGCTAATAATATTATTAAGAACATCATACTCACAATTAGAAAAGAAAGAGAGTCTTGATTTGCTTTAGAGTTGAGTAGAATTAGAGTTTTGATTAGCTTTCTTCCTTCTTAGTTGGCGGCTGCTACACTGAGTTCCATGGTGATGGCTTGACGGCGACTATTCTATTTTTCATGTGATTTTATTGTGAGAGACTACCTAGGTATATATAGAGTTTAGGATTTATTTAGACCGTCATATCAACTCAGAACTAACCTGAACCGTAAAATTAGCCAACTCAGCCCTAAAGACACATCAGCAGCTCAAGATTGGGGTCTGCCAAAACCTGGCCGACTTGACCAGGTCGACACCCAAGTCGACTGCGCAGTCGACCTGGTCCTGGGGGTGTCGACTGCCCAGTCGACTCCCCAGTCGACCTGGGGTGCTGGGCGGGAAATTTCCCGCCTGGCCTGTTTGACTTCGAATTTTGAATTTTGAATTTTCTGAAACTTCCGATGGCCATATCTCCTTCATACGAAGTCCAAATCACGCAATCTCGGACTCTATTTCAACTTGAATTCCGAGATGAACACAATGGCGCAACCCGTTTCCCACAATTCTCACGTCTGAGATTAGTTATTCTTTAATTTGTGAATATTTATATTAACAGAATAACGGGGTGTTACATTCTCCCCTCCTTAAAGGATTTCGACCCCGAAATCTTCAAGTCAAGAAGAATGTATATCCTAACATCCAATCGTCCATCTACTCAACCATCAAACACAGGCATCCTTTGTCCTTATAGACTTTTAATGCTTTCATGTTTAAATGCACAGTGTGTGTATATGCCCGTATCTAATGCAAAATCAGGCGGTCCACTGATTCAGTTGACCTCCTTAATCCAAATCATGATAGTGCCATGCGTCCATTATGTATGCAAAAGTTCCTTAATGCTACATATTATCTCTATATGCGTACACAATCATCATCTGAATGCAGCATCCATATGATAAAAAAAATACTCATACATCCATTTTACTAAATACATCCATATATATGCAAAATGCAATATGAAGTAACTGAGCCGATCTAGTGCCTAAAGTGTGTATATATGCATCCACGAGCAACCACTAGCAAACACTCGCATCCACTATGCATCAATCATACATAACATGTTTCAAACACATGTCTCAACCATAGGATTTCTCTAACTAAAGGTCAAAGATACTAGCGAGAGGACATACTAAAGATAAGATAAGTACAAGCTAAGCGATAAATGAGAAATTAAAAGACATACCCTCAAAAAGAAAAGGGTAAAATGAACACATCTTGTCTTCTGTCTCCCAAGTAGCATTGCTCTCATCATCTCCCCATTGCACTTTGACTAGTCTGACCTCTCGATTTCTCAGCTTCTTGATCTCCGACCCAAGAATACATGTAGGAGCTTGTCGAATCGTCGCATCACTCTCTATCTCCACCTCTCTAAGCAAGCTCAGCTCTACCACTTCAGCGGTCTCGTGCAAGCACTTCCTCAAATGTGACACATGGAATACGTCGTGTACACCACTAAGTCTCTCAGGCAACTCCACTCTATACGCCATCTGTCCAATCTTCTCCTTAATAGGAAACGGCCCTACGAACCTTGGTGTTAATTTCCCAACGGACCCAAAGCGAACGACATTTTGTAATGGAGACACTTTGATAAAGACCATGTCCCCAACATCATACTCAAGATCTGTCCTCCTTTTGTCTGCATAAGATTTTTGCCTATCTTGCGCCATCTTCATCCTTCTTCGAACCAAGTCGATCTTTTCCGAAGTCTCTCTAATCATATCGGGCCCAAGTAAGATCTTATCCGTAGATTCCCACCAACATGTAGGTGAACGACAAGGTCGTCCATAAAGAGCTTCGAAAGGTGCCATGCCAATGCTAAACTGAAAGCTATTATTATATGCGAACTCCACCAATGGAAGATGCTCTTCCCATGTACCTCCAAAGTCTAGGATACATAGCCTCAAAAGGTCCTCTAGAATACGATTCACCCTCTCGGTTTGGCCGTCCGTCTGAGGATGATATGCGGTTCTCAAACATAACTGAGTCCCTACCGCTTCTTGTAAGCTCCTCCAAAATTCGCTAGTGAAGACAGGATCACGGTCGCTTACTATGTTAGAAGGAACACCGTGCAAACGAACTATCTGTCGGACGTATACAGAAGCTAACCATGGAGCAGTCCTCTTACTCTTCACGGGAATGAAATGGGCGCTTTTAGTAAGTCTATCTACTATAACCCAAATCCCCGTATTACCCTTCCTTGATCTTGGTAATCCATCCACAAAGTCCATCGAGACACTTTCCCACTTCCATAGTGGAACCTCCAATGGGTGAAGCAACCCACCGGGTTTCTTTTGCTCCGCTTTTACTTGTTGGCACACCAAGCATCTAGTAACATACTCGGCCACATCCCTCTTCATAACGGCCCAAAATAAAACTCGCTTCATGTCTTTGTACATCTTGTCCCCGCCGGGATGAATGGTCATCTTCGAATGATGTGGTTCATCAAGAATAGCCTTCCTCAAACCTTCGTCTCGAGGTACACAAAGTCTACTATCCCTACGTAACCAACCCTTATCATCTAGGGTATACCTACGGAGATGTCTTGATGACTCCCCTCTTTTGAGCTTTTCTACTAACTCAACCAACTGTGGGTCGTCTCGCTGTGCCTCACCAATCCGTCCCAAAAGCGTAGGTCTGACCCCCAAGGATGCTAGCAAATCGGGTACAAAGTCAACGGAAGGTCTAAAGTCAAACCTAGAGATGAATTCTAAGTTTCGCCGCTCAACAAACAATAGGCTCAAGGACAACCTTTTCCTACATAAGGCGTCTGCCACCACGTTACCCTTGCCAAGGGTATATGTTATTTCGAAATCGTAGGATGCTAAGAACTCCATCCACCTTTGCTGCCTTAAGTTCAAGTCCTTCTGAGAGAATAAGTATTTTAAAGATTTGTGGTCAGTGAACAATTCAAATTTCTCGCCAAGAAGATAATGGCGCCAAGACTTAAGCGCAAAAACAATTGCGGCCAACTCTAGGTCATGCATAGGGTAATTTTTCTCGTGCACCCTTAACTGCATTCCACCATAGGCTATTACCCTTCCCTCTTGCATTAAGACTGCGCCTAGTCCTGTCCCACAAGCATCGGTATAAATAGTAAACGGCTTGCTCCCGTCTGGCAACACTAAGACTGGGGCTGAAGTCAAAGCTCTCTTTAAAAGTTGGAACACATCATCACAATCTACGTCCCATGTGAAAACTAGGTTCTTCTTCGTCAAACGTGTTAATGCAGCTGATATCTTTGCGAAGTCTTTGATAAACTTCCTATAGTAGCCAGCCAACCCCAAGAAACTTCTCACTTCGGTAGCATTTTTAGGGACCTTCCAATCATGGATGGACACTACCTTCACGGGATCAACAACTATCCCTTCTTTGGAAACCACGTGCCCAAAGAACCGTACTTCCTTCCTCCAGAAGTGACACTTAGAAAATTTAGCTTTAATATTATGTGCTCGAAGGGTCTCCAACACTTCCCTAAGATGTAGGGTATGCTCTTCTTCGTCCTTAGAAAAGATCAAGATGTCATCTACAAAGACCGCCACGAATTTATTAAGGTACTCCCTAAACACCCTACTCATCAAATCAACAAAGTATGCGGGGGCGTTTGTCAAACCGAAGGGCATCACTAGCCATTCATAGAAACCGTCCGGAGTCCTAAAGGCAGTCTTGTCAATGCTATCCTCAGCCACTCTCAACTGATGGAAACCAGTGGCTAAGTCCAACTGCGAAAACACCGAGGCGCCTACTAACTGATCGAAAAGACCGTCAATCGTCGGCAGTGGGTGTCTATTCTTCTTAGTAAGTTTATTATGCTACCTATAGTCCACACAAAGTCTAAGGGACCCATCCGCCTTCGTGGCAAATACTACTGGAGCACCCCACTCTGATATACTTCACCTTATGAACCCCTTCTCAAGCAACTCCTTCACTTGCTTATTGAGTTCCCTCCTTTCACGAGGAGCCATGTGGCGTACTGGCAAAGATACTGGTTTTGCATTATCCACAAGATATATTCGAAAATCTATCTCCCGCTTCGGAGGCATGCCCTTCACCTCCTCAAACACATCCGAGTATTCTTGGACTACTTTAACAGATCGTAGATTTTCCACCGACACATCAAACGATTCTAGATAACTTAGCATAACGGAATTTATGGGATTACAAAAGATTTCGAGAGTGTTGCCAAGGCGAGTCATGAGCCTAACTACTCTCCATTCACAATCAAGAACGACCCCATTTCTGGATAACCAATCAATTCCTAAAATTAGCCCATAGCCCGTGAAGCCCAAAACATAAGCATCACATCTAAACCCAACGCTAAATATAGAAATTTTCAAATCCAAACATATCATGGACAAATAAGCTGAGCCCCCAATTGGATTCGAAACAACTAAGGGATCCTCTATTAAAATGGTGTTTAAGTGCAGTGATTCAACTAACGATGTAGAGATAAACAAATGCGATGCGCCCGAATCGAATAAGGTACGGACAGGATGATCAAACAGAAAAACTAAGCTTTCAACAAAAATGGTTCTACCTCGTTCTTGCAGCGGTGGGACCGCGAGAGCCTGAACTTGTCCCCTTGCCTGCCCTGGTGCCATAAGAGCCTGCACCTGTCCTCCTGAAGTAGACCCTGCCCTCTGCCCCTTCTTTGGGCAGTCCTTCACTAGATGTCCCACTTCACCACAGTGAAAACAACCAGTCTTCTTTTTCTTTCTCCAATCCTTGCTGAGATGGCCTGGTGTCCCACAGTTAAAGCAACTTTTCTTTCCTTTGCCATTATTGTTTTTACCACCCTTCTTGTTTTGCTGTTGTGGTTTCTTCTGATCCCCTTTCTTCTCGGGTGCCTTATTAGCATTAGCGCCTTTCTCCTCGTGCATGAGTGCCATGTCTACTAGCTTCTCAAAGGTGGCCCCCATAGGGATGTGGGTTATAGCCAACCCCTGCAATGGCTCATTCAAGCCATTAACGAACCTCAGAGCCTTCTTCTCCTGCGTGTTCACCAAATCTAAGCCAAACCTTGCCAATTGGTTAAATTTGTTGACGTACTCTTTCACTGATAGATTTCCCTGCTTCAATGTCAAGAACCTTTCCATGTATAGATTCTCTTCTGCCCTTGAGAGAAACTTTGCCTCAAACCTACGTCTGAAATCCTCCCAAGAATCAATAGGACGCTCCCCATTAGTGACCTCCCACAAAAACGAGGCCTCTCCCTTCATTAACCAAGCTGCTAATTTGACTTTCCTCCCTTCTTCTACTTCAAAGATTTCTAGCAATTCTTCCACCTCCTTAAGCCAATCTCTAGCTTCCACAAACGTTTCTGACCCTTGAAAAGGTTTTCCACCCATAGCCTTAAATTTCTTGCATGTCCTTGCAAAAGTATCAGCGCGAGGAGGGGGAGAAGGGGGAGGAGGAGCGGGTGCAACTGGTGGTGGAGGAACATTGGCTGGACCTGCAGTGGCCCTAGCCTCTAATAACCTCCTATACCATCCTGGTATCGTTACACCCTCCGGAAGGTTAAGATCTTCAGCCGTGCTGAAATGAAAAAGGAAAGATTCAAAATGGAGAATTCGAAAGATAAAGATATATGGCTATTGGGGATTATGTTTTTCATAAAAACTTTCCTCTTTAAATTACTCATCAAGACATGTTTATGAAAACACTTCTTCCAAAAATACTTCAGAAAAATAGTTTTTCTAAAAAAATTATCTGTTCTGGTAACCTTAAGCTCTGATACCACATGTAACACCCCGCATCCATTAATGTCACTCACAAAGGGAATGCATTAACTTCCATGGAGGTTTTAAGTGAATATAAAACAGAAAAATTACAACAAGACAGCTAATAAGTAGTACTTGGAAATCTAAAACTTTATTTCATTGCAGTGGAAATTAAACATGTTTGTTACATCATAAAACCATAAATTAGAGTCAAGTACAATATCCATCTTGATAAAACAAAATACATAATCCCATTACATAAATAGCGATAAAGAAGTTAACAAGCTGGACTTTACTTCAGCAGTCCAAGCTTTCCAAAAGAGAGAATAAGCAATTCAATCAGACTCCACTAGAGCTGGGTCCACCCTGAGGACCTGGAGGGGGAAAAAGATAGAAATAAAGGGGGTCAGACATAAAGTCTAGCGAGTATGATAATTCTAACAATACTATTATCAAAATAACTAGACTAAGGCATAAGCTGGAAAATAAGGAAATGACTATAAACTATTGGGTATGGAAGAGCAGATAAAGATAACGTTAATGGCATACCTAATACTAACGAATAATTACTACACTGCACCACACCGGTCACCCTAAATGTTGATCCCACTTGCTTCACTTAGAAATTTTATAAATAACTTCGTGTACCCCTAGCTGACTACATAGGTGCCGCCTGCCCCTATCTCCGCTAGGTGTACCCCACTACCCACTTTCGATCGGCTCCCTACTCGTAGATACCCGTGCTGGTCCCATAGTGGGGTGTATCACTCCCCTAAAGTGGCAACCCGATACAGCCTAAGGATGCACGGCTTATACCTACACGATGCAACAATGTCTTACCTACCAGCCCGGGTCCACACACGCATATGAAACCCGTTGGACTTGCGTTGCCACCGCTAACCCGTTTGGCCTCTTATAATCAAGCCCAGTATGCGTATCCCGTCCTCGACTTGGGTCGAGCCCACAAAGATACGTTTGGGTTACTAGTTGAAATGGGCCCCCAATTACTTACCACAAGCTATCCACCTAAGCTTGTCCCCGCTAGTATATCCCACTTAACCCTCTTCTTAGTCATGTTCATTTACATGTGTGTTTGGTTAAGTCTTACTAATCGTATTTCAAGTGCCACTAAAGGCACCCACTAGATTCTTCATGCCACCCAAGGCACCTACTTAACCCCCATGTCCCACCTAACATGTTTATCTGGTTAAGTATTTCTTAATTCATTAAGGCCATAACCTTATAAAGACCTCTCACATTAGACTGACATTCATGGCAGCTGGATTCGCCGGGCGGGTCCGGGCAGTCTTATACCATAAAAGAGTCTAACCTCGTGTCTTTACAACTGTTATGCTTTAGATTGGGCCTAGGACCTCTCACATTGGGCTGACATTTGTGACTACTGGATTTGCCGGGTGGGTCCTGGCAGTTTTACGTCACAAACGAGTCCAACCTCGTGTCCTAAGCATTGATTAACACTTATAATCTTTTACCCCAGTTTGAAATATATCCCTATTCAAATCATTAATTAATTCCAATTTTAATGATGTCCATAATTGACTCAATTATGGCCATCCACTTACGGTATGCAAAATCATATCAATTGCACCCCAATTTCTTAATATTAAATCCTTAATATTACCCCTACCCCACGTTATACGTTCGCTTATTCAACGCAAAATATACGTTAGACTCGAATAGTCTAACTCATAGCACAAAGATAAATTATCACAACATATATACAAATAAAATAGATCTAATCATAATAGGGGTGAAACTTGCATAAAACTACACATGTCATGGAACCTAAAGGTGTCAACTTGTTTGGTTAAATGTCACAACTTACATAATATGATCATAACCCAAGTTCATGTATAAACTTGCATATGTGGTTTATGCAACATAATGATGGTGTGAACTAGCATCTAACACATAAAACTCACACATGTCATAGCATAATTCTAGATCGAAATAGATGTCAAAATTCTAGATCTAAATAGATGTCATACAATATGTGAGATTATACATACTAATAAATCTAAACTTGCATAGGTACATGTGATTTATCATGTGAATCATCATAGCCCAAATATATATAATCAACATCATGATTCATAAGCTAACTACAACATAATAACATCATGGCTTTGTAACATCGCAACTTAGCATAGAAACTTGCAACATATATAATATCATCATAGCATGATTTACAACATACAGGATATCATCATCACATAACACAGGATTTACAACATACATGATAGCATAAGGTTTACAACAACATATATGACAATTCACATCATTTTCTTATGATCCATATCACATCTTAATCTAATTTGTTTGCTAATAATCTTATTAAGATAATCATACTCACAATTAGAAAAGAAAGGGAGTCTTGATTTGCTTTAGAGTTGAGTAGAATTAGAGTTTTGATTAGCTTTCTTCCTTCTTAGTTGGCGGCGGCTACACTGAGTTCCATGGTGATGGCATGACGGTGGCTATTCTATTTTTCATGTGATTTTAGAGTGAGAGACTACCTAGGTATATATAGAGTTTAGGATTTATTTACACCGTCAGATCAACTCAGAACTAACCTGAACCGTTAAATTAGCCAACTCAGCCCTAAAGACACATCAGCAGCTCAAGATTGGGCTCTACCAAAACTTGGCCGACTTGACCAGGTCGACACCCATGTCGACTGCGCAGTCGACCTAGTCCTGGGGGTGTCGACTGCCCGGTCGTCTCCCCAGCCGACCTGGGGTGCTGGGCGGAAAATTTCCCGCCTGGCCTGTTTGACTTCGAATTTTAAATTTTGAATTTTCTGAAACTTCCGATGGCCATATCTCCTTCATATGAAGTCCAAATCACGCAAACTCGGACTCTATTTCAACCAGAATTCCGAGACGAACACAATGGCGCAACACGTTTCCCACAATTCTCATGTCTGAGATTATTTATTCTTTAATTTGTGAATATTTATATTAACAGAATTACGGGGTATTACAACTTAACCAACTTGATACATGATTCGTAGGCGGGTTAAGTCATGAACTTGAATGACAACACTTAACCAACTTGACATGCTAGACTGATAAGGATTAAGTCACGAATTTAAATGATAACACTTAACCTATTGGACGAAAACCCTAGTTACGTGGTCCATTTCAGCAGTAACCCACTTGATGTATCATGGTACCCTGGAACTAGGCAGGGTGGGGCACGATTACTGGGCAGATGGTAAGCGACCAGAACGACGGCTGTGTTGGTGCGCCAGTGTAGGTTCAGGCGGGCTATGGTCGTGCACGTGGTCCAGAGTTCAAAAAGCAGCATTGGGCATCAGTAGGTTTATCTGTGCATGCTTGATTCGTATCGGTGGTTGACACCCTAGGGCATGATACACCCTATGGTGGACCTAGCACAGGTGACTACATTCGTGATAGGGCCGTATGACACAGACACACAACGAGCTAGAACTTGTAGGGAGCCGATCGATTAGTGGATTGTTCCGTTGGACCTAGTAATGGGTCATTTCATGATATTGGGCCAAGGGATCATTTCATGATTAATATAAGACATAGGTTTGGGATTCTAGTACAGTTGATGCAGAGAACCTTGAATATGTGATGCTATACTTGATTTATCATGTTATCTCAGTCTATCTTACCCATCTTGTCATCATCCTTATGTTTACTTTTAGTTTGTACATGTCATGTTACCTTTACCTGTTTTTATGCTGAAAGTCACTAGGACTTACCAGTCTTTATGACTGACCTGTTTTCTTTTGCTCTTTTCCTTTCGTCCACCCCCCCCCCCCCCCAAGATCCTCATGGAGGAAACTCTAGCACTTAGCTTGGATTTCGCTTGCTTTCGGTTCAGCTCATGTACGGTTTGATCTTGAGCTATGCTATGGTTGCATTTCTGCTACCTTTGGGGAATTAAGCTACTTTTGTTGTTTTAAGATTATGCTTCTTTATTTATGCAAGACAGAATTTGTTGTAATGGAAAATAATGACCTTGGCTATTTGATGTAAAAGGTTTTGACTGTTTTTGAAAGTAATGAAATTTATCTTTTGATTCTTCCGCTGTTTTATCTATGTTCTGTCTTGTAATATTTCTGTGTTTGTTTACCTCGATAACGCTCCTCCAATACTAGTGCATTTCCTTCGTGAGTGACCCTAGCGGAGGTGGGTTGTTACACTACCCCCTTGCATCAACACAACACTTAGTCCGGTACCACATGCATCTGTGTATACTGTCATTTCTTCATTCCCTTTAGGAATGACTAACACTGGTGCACGCGTTAACTTTTCCTTTAGACTCTTGAATGCATTTTCACACCTTTCATCCCAAACGAAGCTTGATTCTTCTTGGTCAACTGAGTCACCGTGCCGCTAACTTGGAGAAGTCTTGGATAAACTTGCGATAATATCTAGCTAACCCCAAGAAACCTCTTATGTCTGTTGCATTCTTGGGTGTAGACCAATCTTGTACCATAGCCACTTTCGCAGGGTCCACGGTAATACCATTCTATGAAACAACATGTCCCAGGAATCTCACTTCTCTCCTCCAGAAATGAAACTTAGAAAACTTTTCTTTCAATTGGTGTTTTCTCAACACCTCCATCACTATCCTCAAATGTTCCTTGTGTTCTTCTTCTGTCCTCGAATAAACCAAGATATCGTCCACGAACACAAGAACAAACTTATATGATTGATCTCTGAATACCTTATTCATAAGATCCACAAAATATGCTGGTGCATTGGTCAACCCGAATGGCATGACCAACCACTGATAAAATCCAGACGGCGTCTGAAATGCTGTTTCAGCTGTTTTCTCAATTTCTACGCTATGCCGATGAAAACCTATCGCGAGATCCAATCGGGAGAACACTCTCGCGCCACTCTATTGATCAAACAAATCATCTATCCGCGGTAGAGGATAATTATTCTTCCTCGTTACCTTATTCAACTCGCGGTAGTCCACACACAATCGAAGGAAACCATTTGCCTTGGTAGAAAACACAACTATTGCTCCCCACTCGGAGACACTTCTTCTGATAAATCCCTTCTTCAAAAGATCGCTTACTTGCACCCCGAGCTGTCACTGATCCCTTGGTGCCATACGACGAAGTGGCATCACTATAGGTCTGGCATCTTTAACTAAATCAATAGGAAACTCAATCTCTCATGTGGTGGAAGTCCGGTCACTTCTTTAAAGACGGCCAGATACTGGCTAGCCATGGGCACATCTATCAACTCATCATTTGGGATGGCGAGGGAATTTAGAAAACAAGCCATTACCACATCACTAGGTAGACCACCAAACACTAACCTCCGCCCATCATTCGCTCTAATTGTCACCAAAAAGCCCTAACATTCTACCACCATCCTGTACCATTGGAGCCAATCGACTCCCAAAATAATGCCAAACCCAGTAAAGCCCAAAATAAGGCAATCACAAGAAAACATACATCCATGACTCGGTAAGACCACGTTATGACAAATCATACTAAGGCGAGTCGAACAACCAATTGGGTTCATCACGGCTAAAGGTCTATCGACTATCTCAGGTTCCAATCCCAACCTATATACCAGGTCACTAGATATGAAGGAACGGGAAGCCCCAGTATCAAACAGTGCTCGAATAGGAACATCATAAACAGAAAGCATACCTTAAATGACGACATTCTTTCCTTTCTCCGCCGCAGTTGGGGCATTTGACGAAGAAGTAACAGCATTAATAACATATGCTTTCAAAATCTGCTTCTCTTTAGGGGGTTGCGGACACTTATCCTTGTGATGTCCCACTTGGCCACAGTTAAAGCACCTCATGTCCGCTGGCTTTGCTTGACATTCTTTAGCATAATGGCTGTTCTTTCCCCAACTAAAGCAATCAACATCTTTCTTATTCTTCTTCTTCTGGCCATCCCTGGTTTTATTCTTCTTTCTCTTATTCTGAGAACCATTCTTGCCTCCACTACTTGCTTGCGGTTTTGGCTCCTCTGCAAATGCAACCTCAGTCCTCGTCTTAGGGTAAAGACTCTCTTACCTTAATGCTTTTCCCACAATCGATTTAAACGTCTCATCGATGTGGTTAATAAGCCTTTCCCCCTAGTATCCATCCAAACCAGTTATGAACTTCTTGTTCTTCTTCTTGGTAGTATCAATAAGGGATAATCCATATTTCAGTAGAGTATTGAACTTAGCAGTATACTCCGAGACAGCTCTACCATTCTGTTTTAGCTCCAAGAACCTCTTAAACAATACTGACTGCTGAGAGCGGGAATAAACTTGTCGCTAAAGCGAGTCTTAAACTGGTCCCAAGAAATCTAATCCTCGGGAATAGCTGCCTTTATAGCATTCCACCAGTTCATTGCCCGTCCTTGCAGCTGACATGATGCTAGCTTCCTCTACATTGCATCATCGATCCTTAAGTCCTCAAAGATGCGCTCATAGCTATCGAGACAATCCTGAACTACTGTAGCCGATTCCGTTCCATGGAACAGCTTCCCACCAAGGCTAGTGAAGTCCTTACAAAGCTTGACAAAATCGGACCTAAGCGCCTGCACCGCTGCACCACCACCATTTGCAGCATTAGGAGCTGCTCTCTGAACATCCTAAGCATCTCTCTCATGAAGTCAGTGAACATCGTCCTCATATCAGGAGCATTCCCATTATTGGCTCCTCTACCAGTACCCCTCGTATGTTTGCTCATATTTCAATCTGTAAGGAGAAAACGATTAACCATCTCTTTAGTGGTGCCAGTGCAGTGCGACTCCATCCTTAGATATACCAATAGTACATATATATATAGCTTTTGAAAACAAATATATCACAAATACGCACTCTCATATACGTATTATCTCTCCCTATGGTCTTTCCCTAGGTTAACTACGCAACCTAGAGCTCTGATACCAAATGTGACGGCCCGGCCACACCTACCGACATTTCCCTCGAAAGTGCACTGTGTCAATTCCCGACTAGCACGGGACGGTCGCCAAAGAAAGGAAAAGAAAGGAATTTGAACTAACAAGGAACCTGTAGAATATCCCATAGCGCATGGAATAAAATATAATAATAATAACATACTTGACATAAAAGAGGCGAGATAGTGCATAAGCTGAAAATTAAACCATAATCATCATAGCAGCGGAAATTCAAAACACAGCTTATTACAACTCCAACATATTGTCTCTAAAGCAAAGAAAAAGGTGCATTGCTAATGCACAAAGAAGTGACCAGCAACAACACAGGGAGAATATCTATATATATATCATACGTGGAAGTCTCCTGCCCGTCTCTGGTACCGCTACTCGTGCATACCACCTAACCTTTCTCTAATCTGCCCGTTTAAGAGCACCCAGAGTAACAAGAAGAGACATAAAACTCCGGGTCAGACAAAATTATGGTATGAGCGATAAACAACAAAACATAACAATAACAGATATACTAAACTATACCTAAACCTGGACCTACAACCAAAGAGTTAGCACAACAGGATGTAAAATAATCTAAGGTGACACTAACATATGGTGTAAAGATACGGGGGAGGAGTGTGCATGTCATAGTGATATCAAACAATCAAGTATAACAATCATCCTCACATATCTCACTCAGTGCGTAAAGCATACGATATCCACTGCTTTGATCACCCAAATCCTTGTTATGATCACTCTGCCCCATGTACTCATGGAGACTCCATTGCACTGATCCATAGCCACTAGTCCTTGCTATGTCCACTCTGTCCCATGAAGTCATGACGACTCCACTGCACTGGCTCATAGCCATGCTATGATCACCCTTCCCCCTGGAGTAATAACTACCCCACTGCATTGATCCATAGCCTAATATCCGTCTTGGTGGTGAATCAAAGTTATGGACGTCGATAACCCCTTAGCACTCGTCCTGCAGCAAAGCCCAACTCATAAAGTTAACTCATTGCTTCCCAACTGGATCCTGAGTTCTACTTCCTATTTGGACTACCTTTGCATCTTGGGTTTTGGTATCCTCCAGTTCGGTTCGGTTCTTAACTTCTCTTCGCTTCAGATCGTACCCCAAGTTCGTTTCGTTGTTCACGTCTACGGTCCAAGCTCCTCGTTTCAGTTCGGCTTGTGGTACCCATTCTGGTTCGTGAGCTCCTTCATCAACTTAGGTCAATTGTTTCCGTTCGTGTTACCTCATCCTGGTTGGGTCATGCCATCTTGACTAGGTCAGGTCGGGCTTCTCCATCCGGGGCGGGTCGGGGTTGCATAGTGCTCCACGATTCGGGTGGGCAGTTCGGGTCGGTGAGCTTCAGATGCAAACGGATCGATTAGTGCTTCCAAGCTTTGTGGCTCCACCAGCTGTTTGTGAGGAAGGGGTACTTCATGAACGGTTCGGATCGTGCTTCCTCCTACCGATCCGATCTGGTTCAGGTCCAATTCCTGCAACTTTTGCAGCGACTGTTTTACGCCATGCGGCGGCGTTTTCGACCATTCTAACTTTGCTAATCAATCATAAATCATATCAAACAGTCATAGAAACATATAACATCAACCATAAACACCAAAACAACAATATGATATGTTAAAATGGATCAAACATACCCAAAAACCCATGTTTTTCCCTTAATTTCCCTTAATCATGTTTAAGCATACAATTAGAAAAACATACCCAAATCAGCCCAAATTTTTATCAAAGCCCTAAAATAATATTTTAGAATTTTACAAATTTTCCCGAATTTTTCTGAGCCATAATTTCGCTAATTATCACTAATCACCCCTAATTAGCCATAATTAGTGAAAAACAATGCAAATCACTCACCTTAGCCACAAATATATCTTAGATCTGAAAATATCTCTGATTTATGTTGAATCTCTATGCAACACAGCAGCTCTATTCCCAATTTGATGTTAATTTGCCTTGATCAGAAGTAGAATAGGCTAAAACTTGATTAAATGGTGATTAGAAGGTGATTTGGGTGTTGGAGGCCATTGTTATGGTTAGGGAAATGTTTTAGGCGGCTGAATAACGAAATAAAATTCGTTTCCTAACTATTCTCAGCCTCCCCATGACCCTAATCCCGAAATGGGTTATGGGTCCTCTTGTTAATCACCTTAATTAGGCCCGGTTAAGCTGTTTTTCACCTTTTAAACCTTGTTTCAGCCATATCTCCCAAACGTTAAGTCCGTTTGGCTAATGTGACCACTCTACGGAAAGGTAAACCATCATTCAGATTAAATGGAAGTGGTTTCAGGCCAAAATTCATAACCCATCAAAAGTTATGGTCGAAACAAGATCAGTTAGGGGTACAACGGTCATATAAAAATCTGCAAAAATCATGAACATGGGGAATGACCCCAATAGTCATTGCCCAATGTTACATGACCATACGACTCCATACGAAAAAGAAATAAATATTCCATGAATCCTTCGATGCGTAGAATGCGGGTCGTTACACATAAAGTCTGGCGAGTCCAGTTACTTTTAAATATAAATAAATAAAGTATCATGGCAGGTATATAAAACTAGAAGAACAAGATAACAGTAACAATAACAAGTGTGAACTGAGCAAGATAAGATGAACAAAATATATTGTGCTTCTTCAATACATTTCTCTGCACCACGTAGATACTAGTATATCAGAAATAGAATGATCCTTCATTACATTTTCTTGGTTATTAGGTTACTTGGATTAATAGCACTCAAGACTTATACGTGCATCGTACCCATTTACTTTCCCATGGATTCACCTAATACAATATATATAGCTATCTCTCGGTATTGAGATACACCCCATGGTACCCCACTTGCACAGTCTCCACGTAATGAACGCAGTCCCTCATCCTACGCCAGAGTGACGTACGGATCTCTATATAAAATGTTACGTTCTGCATACATCTATCATTACTATGCTACATAAGCGTATGGACTGCCACCATCGATTGAATCAGATTCCTTATCGGAATAATGCCCTCCATTCTATGATATACCACCCAAAACAAATATCTATGTATCTAGACTGTCCCACGTATGTACTGTAATTGTTGCTCGATGCCTCAATCGGACGTCCTCTTATGTGCACCGAGTTCCGTGGTAGGGCTAAACAAGAAACAAGAAACTCGGTCGGGAGCTTTTCCATATCTGTACATGCCACCTTTAAGTGCCTTCAAATACAGATATTCCTCGGGTCTGTTTTTCATGGTGGCTATGGCCCCACCTTGGCCTCACCCTCAACTAGTAAAGAATACAGAGCTATGCGACCGCCCCTAATAACAACCAATCTAAACATCTGTAACACCCCACGTCCATTAATGTCACTCACAAAGGGAATGCATTAACTTCCATGGAGCATATTAAGTAAGTATAAAACAGAAAATCACAACAAGACAGATATAAAGCAGTACTTGAAAATTAAAACTTTATTTCATTGCAGCGGATAAACCCATATGTTTGATTACATCATCAAAACCATAAACCAAAGTCAAGTACACCATATCCATCTTGATAAAACAAAGTACATAAACTGAAAGACATAATCCCCAACATTAGAATAGCCATAAATAAAAAGAAGCTGAACTTTACTTCAGCGGTCCAAGAAATCTTCTAAAAGCAGTCCAAGATCAAGCTCCACTGGTGCTAGTTCCAACCTGAGCACCTGGAGGGGGGGGGGAAGGAAAGAGATGGAAAAGGGGGGTCAGACATAAAGTCCGGCGAGTGCGATAATTCTAACAATATAATTAAAAAAGTAATTAGGCTAAGGCATAAGTTGGAAAATAGGGAAATGACCATGAACCATTGAGTATGACAGAGTAAACAAGGAAACAAGATGTATTACGATATCGTTAAAGCGCACCTAAACTACTATAGGATAATTACTGAACTACACCAACATTGTGGGATAATTCCCAAACTGCACCACCACTAGAATACTGCACCACCACTAGTCACCCTAAGGTCGATCCCGCCTACGGACTTAATAATGATATTGGTAGTTTCGTGCACCCCTAGCTGCCTTCATAGGTACCGTCTGCCCCTGTCTCCACTAGGTGTACCCACTACCCCCAAGCGATCGGCTCCCTAACTCATAGATACCCGTGCTGGCCCCATAGTGGGGTGTATCACTCCCCAAAGTGGCAACCCGATACCACCAAGAATGCATGGCTTATACCTACACGATGCAACAACGTCTTACCTACCAGCCCGGGTCCACACACGCATATGAACCCATTGGACTAGCTTTGCCACCGCTAACCCAGTTTGGCCTCTTACAGTCAAGCCCAGTATGCGTGTCCCGTCCTCGACTTGGGTCGAGCCCACAAAGATACGTATGGGTTACTGGTTGAAACAGGCCCCCATTACTTGACACAAGCTATCCACCTAAGCTTGGTCCCCTCTAGTACATCCCACTTAACCCACTTCTTATTCATGTTTCAATTACATGTTTCATATTTTGGTTAAGTGTTTCTAATCGTATTTCCAAATGCCACCCAAGGCACCCACTAGATTCCACATGCCACCCAAAGCACCCACTTAACCCCCTCATGTCCTACTACATGCTTATCTGGTTAAGTGTTTCTTAATTCATTAAGACCGTAACCTCATAAAGACCTCTCACATTAGACTGGCATTTGTGGCAGCTGGATTTGCCGGGCGGGTCCGGGCAGTCTTACACCACCAAAGAGTCTAACCTCGTGTCTTTACAATTGTTACGTATTTAGTTTATGCCTAAGACCTCTCACATTAGACTGGCATTTGTGGCAGCTGGATTTGCCGGGCGGGTCCGGGCAGTCTTACACCACAAAAGAGTCTAACCTCGTGTCTTAGACGATTAATAACCCCTAATTAATCACACCCAATTTGAATTACTTTCCCTATTCAAATTATCAATCAATTCCAAATTTAGCAATGTCCATAATTGACTCAATTATGTCCATCCATTTATGGTATGTAAAATCATACCAATTTCAGCACAATTTTATTTTATGCCTTTTAAGGCAATTATGCCAATTAAATATTTTTAATATTATACCCTTTTTCCCCACGTAGTACGTTTGTTCGTTTAACGTAAAAATATACGTTAGACTCGAATAGTCTAACTCATGAAATAAAAGAAAGCATCACATATATACATAATTAAAACATAGATCTAACATAGGGGTGAACTTGCATATGTGAACGATGTTCTACATCTAAAACTTGCATAGGCCAAGGTTACAACTTGCAAAACAACATATGTCATGGTTCCAAATTTTAAAGGTGTGAACTTGATGAAATAATGGCCACAAACTTGCATAAACATCATGTATAACATAGACCCAAATCTAAAGGTGTGAACTTAATGAAATAATGGCCACAAATTTGCATAGACATCATATGTCATGAACCTATATCTAAAGGGATTAAACTTGCATAGGTAATAACATAACATGATTCATGTCCAACTCATAAATTCACATATGTGATTAATACATCGCAACAATGGTATGATTAACATGTAAAATATCATGACATAGCCTAATCTTTCAATTTAATTCTCACATAAACTAGGTGCCATAATCATGTAAGATCACATGTAATTCTACCCAAACTTGTACATGGTTAATGTTTGAATCAACATCTAAACCTCCCTACATATGGATTATCATATGAATCAATACCACAAACTAGCATAAGAAACATGACGATATGAATATATATATATATATATATATATAATTACAACATGGATGATAGCAACATAACTTTTCATCACAACATAACATCATAGATATTTCAATCATAATCCTACAACATCATTACAACATACAATCAATACTTCATATCACATCCATACAAATCCGTGTTATAACTTAATCTAATTAAACTACTAATTATTTTGCTAAGATTATCGAACTCAGCACTCAAAAGCTGTCGAATTAGCGCTCCTTTGATGAAGAATCGCTGTTAGGGTTGGGTAGTTCTGATTTGGTTGCTGTTCTTTCTCTTTGATTTGGTGGCGGCTGCTCTAGGGCTCAAAACAACAGCATGACGGCCATGGTCTTTGTTTTAATTCTGATTTAGGGTTTGTGTCTAGGGGTCTTTTTATAGAGTTATGAATTAATTTAAGCCGTCGGATGTTCTTAGGGTTAATCAAAGCCATTCAATTCTGATAGGGTGATGAGTCATCCCTAATGACTCAGCAAGGAGTCAGAATGGACTCAACAACACGGGTCAACCTGAACCAGAAAGCTGTGCAGCCTCCAGCCTCGGCCTGGGCGCACTTGGCAGGTGCGCCAGTGTAAATATGTACTGGCGCACTTCCCGAGTGCGCCAGTGCATTTATATTTTTTTTCTACTTTGCCACCAAACTTCGTTCGTCCATAACTCTTTCATCCGTTACTCGTTTCCCGCAAACTCAGACTCTATCTCCACTAGAATTCCAAGAAGAACACAATGGCGCAACCCAATCCCCATAATTCTCGCGTCTGAGATTTATTATTCTTTAATTTAGTTAATTCGATTATTAAAAAATCCGGGGTGTTACATTCTCCCTTCCTTAAAGGATTTCGCCCCCGAAATCTCCAAGTTAAGGAGAATGTATATCCTAGCATCCAAACAACCATCTACTCAACCATCAAACACGGCATCCATTGTCCTTATAAAATTTCTAAAGCTGTATGAACATTTGCAAGAAGTGTGTGTGTATATGTTCCTTATCTAATGCAAAATCAGACAGTCTACTGATTCAGTTGACCTCCTTAATGCAAACCATGATAGTGCCATGCGTCCATTATGTATGCGAAAGAACCTTATCGATACATATCATTTCTACATGTGTGCACAACCATTCATCAAAATGCAACATCCATATGATGGTGCAACCATTATACATCCATTACTTACATATGAACACACATTTATATGCAATATGCAATATGAAGTGACTAAGTCGATCTAGTGCCTAAAGTGTGTGTATATGCATCCACGAGCAACCACTAGCAAACACTTGCATCCACGTGCATCCATCATCCATAACATGTCTCAAACACATGTTTCAACCATAGGACTATCCTATCTAAAGGTCAAGGATACTAGCGAGAGGATATACTAAAGATAAGATAAGTACAAGATAAACGATAAAGGGGAAATTAAAAGACATACCCTCGAAAAGAAAAGGGTACAATGAACGCATCTTCGCTTCCATCTCCCAAGTAGCATAGCTCTCATCATCTCCCCATTGCACTTTGACTAGCTTGACCTCTCGACTTCTCAATTTCTTAATCTCCGACCCAAGAATGCGCGTAGGAGCTCGTCGAATCGTCGCATCACGCTCGATCTCCACCTCTCTAAGCAAGCTCGGCTCTACCACTTCCGCGGTCTTGTGCAAGCACTTCCTCAAATGTGATACATGGAATACGTCGTGTACACCACTAAGTCTCTCGGGCAACTCCACTCTATACGCCATCTGCCTGATCCTTTCCTTAATAGGAAACGGCCCTACGAACCTTGGTGCTAACTTCCCAACGGACCCAAAGCGAACGACGTTCTGTAATGGAGACACTTTGACAAAGACTATGTCCCCAACCTCAAACTCAAGATCTGACCTCCTCTTGTCCGCATAAGATTTCTGTCTATCTTGCGCCATCTTCATCCTTCTTCGGATCAAATCAATCTTTTCCGAAGTCTCTCAAATCATATCGGGCCCAAGCAAGATCTTATCTGTAGCTTCCCACCAACATGTGGGCGAACGACACGGCCGTCCGTAAAGAGCTTCGAATGGTGCCATGCCAATGTTAGACTGAAAGATGTTATTATATGCGAATTCTACCAATGGAAGATGTTCCTCCCATGTACCTCCGAAATCTAAGACACATAACCTCAACAAGTCCTCAGAATACGATTCACCCTCTCGGTCTGCCCGTCCTTCTGAGGATGATATGCAGTGCTCAAACATAAATGAGTCCCTACCGCCTCTTGCATGCTTCTCCAAAATTCGCTAGTGAAAATAGGATCGCGGTCGCTCACTATACTAGAAGGAACACCGTGCAAACAAACTATTTCTCGAATGTATACGGAGGCTAACCATGGAGCAGTCCTCTTACTCTTCACGGGAATGAAATAGGCGCTCTTAGTAAGTCTGTCTACCACGACCCAAATACACGTATTACCCTTCCTCGATCTCGGTAATCCGTCAATAAAGTCCATCGAGACGCTTTCCCACTTCCATTGTGGGACCTCCAATGGATGAAGCAATCCACCGGGCTTCTTTTGCTACGCTTTTACTTGTTGGCACACCAAGAATCTAGCGACATACTCAGCCACATCTTTCTTCATGCCGGCCCAAAGTAAACTCGTCTCATGTCCATGTACATCTTGTCCCCGCCGGGATGGATGGTCATCTTCGAACGATGTGCATCATCAAGAATGGTCTTCCTTAGGTCATCGTCTTTTGGTATACAAAGTCTACCGTCCCTACGTAACCAACCCTTATCATATAGGGTATACCTACGGAGATGGCTCGATGACTCCCCTCCTTTGAGCTTTTCTACTAACTCAACCAACTGTGGGTCGTCTCGTTGTGCCTCGCCAATCCATCCCAAAAGCGTAGGTCTAACCTCTAAGGATGCTAGCAAACCGAGTACGAAGTCAATGGAAGGTGTAAAGTCAAACGTAGAAATGAACTCTAAACTTCGCTACTCAACAAACAAAGGACATAAGGATAATCTTTTTCTACTTAAGGCATCGGCCACTAAGTTACCCTTGCCAGGGGTATATGCTATCTCGAAGTCGTAGGATGCTAAGAACTCCATCCACCTTTGCTGCCTTAAGTTCAAGTCCTTCTGAGAGAATAAGTATTTTAGCGATTTGTGATCAGTGAATAATTCGAATTTCTCGCCAAGAAGATAATGACGCCAAGACTTAAGCGCGAAAACAATAGCGGCCAACTCTAGGTCATGTGTAGGGTAATTTCTTTCATGCACTCTCAACTGCCTTCCACCATAGGCTATTACCCTTCCCTCTTGCATTAGGACTGCGCCTAGTCCCGTCCCACAAGCGTCAGTATAAACGGTAAATGGCTTACTCCCATCTGGCAATACTAAGACTGGGGCTGCGGTCAAAGCTCTCTTTAAACGTTGGAACGCATCATCACAATCTACGTCCCACGTGAAGACTATGTTCTTCTTCGTCAAGCGTGTTAATGGAGCTGATATTTTTGCGAAGTCTTTGATAAACTTCCTATAGTAGCCAGCCAACCCTAAGAAACTTCTCACCTCGGTAGCATTTTTAGGAACCTTCCAATCTTGGATGGCCACTATCTTCGCGGGATCCACGGCTGTCCCTTCTTTGGAAACCACGTGCCCTAAGAATCATACATCTTTCCTCCAAAAGTGACACTTAGAAAATTTTGCTTTAAGGCTATGCGCTCGAAGAGTCTCCAACACTTCCATAAGATGTAGGGCATGCTCTTCTTCGCTCTTAGAAAAGATCAAGATGTCATCTACAAAGACTACCACGAATTTATTAAGGTACTCCCTAAACACCCTACTCATCAAATCAACAAAGTATGCAGGGGCGTTTGTCAAACCGAAGGGCATCACCAGCCACTCGAAGAAACCGTCTGGAGTCCTTAAGGCAGTCTTGTCTATGCTATCCTCAGCCACTCTCAGCTGATGGAAACCAGTGGCTAAGTCCAACTGCGAAAACACCGAGGCGCCTACTAACTGATCGAAAAGACCGTCAATCCTCGGCAGTGGGTGTCTATTCTTCTTAGTAAGTTTATTATGCTACCTATAGTCCACACAAAGTCTAAGGGACCCATCCGCCTTCGTGGCAAATACTACTGGAGCACCCCACTTCGATGTACTACGTCTGATGAACCCCTTCTCAAGCAATTCTTTCACTTGCTTACTGAGTTCTCTTCTCTCTCTTGGAGCCATGTGGCGCACTGGCAATGCAACTGGCTTTGCATTGTCCACTAGATATATTCGAAAGTCGATTTCACATTATGGGGGTAAACCCCTCACCTCATCGAAGACATCATCATATTCACGGACTATGGGAACAGAATGTAAATCATTATCGGATGCGTCAAGGGATTCTAGGTAACTAAGCATTACTGGACCTTTAGGGTATCAAGAAATATAAATGGTCTTTCCCAACAAGTCAACAATATAACTACCCTTCTTTCGCAATCTAGGATGGCCCCATATCTAGTTAGCCAATCCATACCTAGAATTAAACCGTAGCCCATGAAGCCAAGAACAAAAGCGTTGCAATCAAACTCAACGCCCAAGATAAACACTCTCAAATCCCGACAAATCATAGAAAGATGAGCCGAACCACCAATAGGATTGAGACTACTAACGGATCAGTAACAAGACTAGTATCTAAGTGCAGTGTTTCAACTAATGATGTAGAGATAAACGAATGCGATGCGCCAGAATCGAATAAAGTACGGATAGGATGATCAAACAGAAAAATTAAACTTTCAACGGAAATTTCTCTACCTCGTGCTTGCACCGGTGGGACCTCGAGAACTTGAACTTGTCCCCTTGTCTGCCCGGGTGCCATAAGAGCTTGCACCTGTCCTCCCGAGGTAGACCCTGCCCTCTGCCCTTTCTTTGGGCAGTCCTTTGTCCCGCTTCGCCATAGTGGAAACAACCGGTCTTCTTCCTATCATCTTTGCTTAGATGGCCGGGTGTCCCACAGTTAAAGCATTTCTTCTTCCCCTTAGCATTATTGCCTTTGCCACCTTTCTTGTTTTGTTGTTGCTGTTCCGACTTCTTTTGATCCCCTTTCTTCTCGGGTTCCTTATTAGCATTGGCGCCATTCCCCTCTTCATGCATGAGTGCTATGTCAACTAACCTCTCAAAGGTAGCCCCCATGGGAATATGGGTCATAGCTAACCCATGGAGCGGCTCGTTTAAACCCTTAACAAATCTTAGAGCCTTCTTTTCTGGAGTGTTCACCAAGTCTAAACCAAACCTTGCCAATTGGTTGAATTTGTTAACGTACTCTTTCATCGATAAATTCCCTTGCTTCAGTGACAAGAAACTTTCCATGTATAGATTCTCTTCAGCCCGTGAGAGAAACTTTGCCTCAAACCTCTGCCTAAAATCTTGCCATGTATCGACTGGACGACCCCTATTAGTGACCTCCCACCAAAACGAGGCCTTTCATCAGCCACGCAGCTAGCGGGACTTTCCTTCCGTCATCCACTTCAAAAATTCTAAACAATTCTTCCACCTCCTTTAGCCAGTTACGAGCTTCAACAAATGTCTCCGTTCCATGAAAAGGTTTCCCACCCATAGCTCTAAAGTCCTTGCATATCTTTGCGAAATTATCGACACGAGGAGGAGGAGGATTTGCTGGACCTGCGGCGGCGGCCCTAGCCTCAAGATATTGTCGGAACCAACCGGGCACATGAACGCCCTCTGGTATCTCAGATGCTTCAGACGTGCTGAAACGAAAAAGGAAAGATTCAATACAAAAAGGACCGAAGAAAAGATATATGGCTCTTAGGGTTATGCTTTCCAAAATATACTTTTCTTTTGAAAATACTTTCCTTAAATCATACTTTTGAAGGTACTTCTTTATAAAAATTGTTTTGAAAAATAGTTTTTCAAAAATTCATATCTGTTCTAGTAACCTTCAGCTCTGATACCACGTGTAACACCCCACGTCCATTAAGGTCACTCGCAAAGGGAATGCCTTAACTTCAGTGGAGCGTTTATAGTGAATATAGAACAGAAAATCACAACAAGATAGATATAAAGCAGTACTTGAAAATTAAAACTTTATTTCATTGCAGCGGATAAACCCATGTGTTTAATTACATCATCAAAACCATAAACCAAAGTCAAGTACACCATATCCATCTTGATAAAACAAAGTACATAAACTGAAAGACATAATCCCCAACATTAGAATAGCCATAAATAAAAAAAGCTGAAATTTACTTCAGCGGTCCAAGAAATCTTCTAAAAGCAGTCCAAGACTAAGCTCCACTGGTGCTAGTTCCAACATGAGCACCAGGAGGAGGGGGAGGGGAAGGAAAGAGATGGAAAAGGGGGGTCAGACATAAAGTCTGGCGTGTACGATAATTCTAACAATATAATTAACAAAGTAATTAGGCTAAGGCATAAGTTGGAAAATAGGGAAATGACCATGAACCATTGAGTATGACAGAGTAAACAAGGAAACAAGATGTATTACGATATCATTAAAGCGCACCTAAACTACTATAGGATAATTACTGAACTACACCAACACTATGGGATAATTCCTAAACTGCACTGCCACTAGTATATTGCACAACCACTAGTCATCCTAAGGTTGATCCCGCCTACGGACTTAATAATGATATTGGTAGTTTCGTGCACCCCTAGCTGCCTTCATAAGTACCGTCTGCCCCTATCTCCACTAGGTGTACCCACTACCCCCAAGCGATCAGCTCCCTAACTCGTAGATACCCGTGCTGGCCCCACAGTGGGGTGTATCACTCCCCAAAGTGGCAACCCGATACCACCAAGAATGCACGGCTTATACCTACACGATGCAACGTCTTACCTACCGGCCCGGGTCCACACACGCATATGAACCCGTTGGACTTGCGTTGCCACCGCTAACCCAGTTTGGCCTCTTACAGTCAAGCCCAGTATGCGTGTCCCGTCCTCGACTTGGGTCGAGCCCACAAAGATACGTATGGGTTACTGGTTGAAACGGGCCGCCATTACTTAACACAAGCTATCCACCTAAGCTTGGTCCCCTCTAGTACATCCCACTTAACCCACTTCTTATTCATGTTTCAATTACATGTTTCATATTTTGTTTAAGTGTTTCTAATCGTATTTCCAAATGCCACCCAAGGCACCCACTAGATTCCACATGCCACCCAAAGCACCCACTTAACCCCCTCATATCCTACTACATTCTTATCTGGTTAAGTGTTTCTTAATTCATTAAGACCGTAACCTCATAAAGACCTCTCACATTAGACTGGCATTTGTGGCAGCTGGATTTGCCGGGCGGGTCTGGGCAGTCTTACACCACCAAAGAGTCTAACCTCGTGTCTTTACAATTGTTACGTATTTAGTTTATGCCTAAGACCTCTCACATTAGAATGGCATTTGTGGCAGCTGGACTTGCCGGGCGTGTCCGGGCAGTCTTACACCACAAAAGAGTCTAACCTCGTGTCTTAGACGATCAATTACCCCTAATTAATCACCCCCAATTTGAATTACTTTCCCTATTCAAATTATCAATCAATTCCAAATTTAGCGATGCCCATAATTGACTCAATTATGTCCATCCATTTATGGTATGTAAAATCATACCAATTTCACCACAATTTTATTTTATGCCTTTTAAGGCAATTATGCCAATTAAATATTTTTAATATTATTCCCTTTTTCCCCACGTAGTACGTTTGTTCGTTTAACGTAAAAATATACGTTAGACTCGAATAGTCTAACTCATGAAATAAAAGAAAGCATCACATATATACATAATTAAAACATAAATCTAACATAGGGGTGAACTTGCATATGAGAATGATGTTCTATATCTAAAACTTGCATAGGCCAAAATTACAACTTGCATAACAACATATGTCATGGTTCCAAATTTTAAAGGTGTGAACTTGATGAAATAAAGGCCACAAACTTGCATAAACATCATGTATAACATAGACCCAAATCTAAAGGTATTTCATTGAATAGTCTAACTCATGAAATAAAAGAAAGCATCACATATATACATAATTAAAACATAAATCTAACATAGGGGTGAACTTGCATATGAGAATGATGTTCTATATCTAAAACTTGCATAGGCCAAGATTACAACTTGCATAACAACATATGTCATGGTTCCAAATTTTAAAGGTGTGAACTTGATGAAATAAAGGCCACAAACTTGCATAAACATCATGTATAACATAGACCCAAATCTAAAGGTGTGAACTTGATGAAATAATGGCTACAAATTTGCATAGACATCATATGTCATGAACCTATATCTAAAGGGATTAAACTTGCATAGGTAATAACATAACATGATTCATGTCCAACTCATAAATTCACATATGTGATTTATACATCGCAACAATGGTGTGAATTATCATGTAAAGTATCATGACATAGCCTAATCTTTCAATTTAATTCTCACATAAACTAGGAGCCATAATCATGTAAGGTCACATGTAATTCTACCCAAACTTGTACATGGTTCATGTTTGAATCAACATCTAAACCTCCCTACATATGGATTATCATATGAATCAATACCACAAACTAGCATAAGAAACATGACGATTTGAATATATATATATATATAATTACGACATGGATGATAACTACATAACTTTTCATCACAACATAACATCATAGATATTTCAATCATAATCCTACAACATCATTACAAAATACAATCAATACTTTATATCACATCCATACAAATCCGTGTTATAACTTAATCTAATTAAATTACTAATTATTTTGCTAAGATTATCGAGCTCACCACTCAAAAGCAGTCGAATTAGCGCTCCTTTGATGAAGAATCGCTGTTAGGGTTGGGTAGTTCTGATTTGGTTGTTGTTCATTCACTTTGATTTGGTGGCGGCTGGTCTAGGGCTCAAAACAATAGCATGACGACCATGGTCTTTGTTTTAATTCTGATTTAGGGTTTGTGTCTATGGGTCTTTATATAGAGTTATGAATTAATTTAAGCCGTCAGATGTTCTTAGGGTTATTCAAAACCATTCAATTATGATAGGGTGATGAGTCAGCCCTAATGACTCAACAAGGAGTCAGAATGGACTCAACAACACGGGTCAGCCTGAACCAGAAAGTTGTGCAGGCTCCAGCCTCGGCCTGGGCACACTTGGTAGGTGCGCCAGTGTAAATATGTACTGGCGCATTTCCCAAGTGCGCCAGTGCATTTATATTTTTTTTTATACTTTGCCACCAAACTTCGTTCGTCCATAACTCTTTCATCCGGTACTCGTTTCCCGCAAACTCGGACTCTATCTCCACCAGAATTCTGACTCGTACACAATGGCAAAACCCAATCCCCATAATTCTCATGTCTATGATTTATTATTCTTTAATTTAGTTAATTTGATTATTTAAAAATCTAGTGTGTTACAACATCCATGTGGCGTCTACCCTCAACCCCGTACCTCAATAGTTAAAGGCGAAATGATATCTTTGGTTTAGCTCTAGTCTTTTCGCATCTTGCTCGTTGTCGATGATGGATATCCTACGTTCTACTATCCTTGATAGTCGTGACCCTCTCTACCTCCTCGTGAGGCAACCGTCGAATCACCCTGGTGTCACCTCGTTGCATCATTCTGACTGCATAGCTACATCTACAGTCAAGGCCCACCCACCTAGTAGTTACACGCAGACCCAACCTCTGCGAGTACAGCCTAAGACATCTGTCACCACACATAGGACTACTAGGAGCACCTTACATACTTCAGGAAGCCTCGTGCTTCCCCATCCCATTCCTTTGGAGTCGTCATAACAATCAGATGAATGTGCTCTTCCCTCGTGTCTTATAACACCTCGATGATTTACCCCGTTGGGTTATTCAGCCTCAAATGTACGGACTGGTCCAAGGGACTTTCTTTAATATGTTTTTAGACCCTATGTCTAAACATTCTTTTACGCGCTTGCCTTACCTCACCAGGTTTCCATTTAACTTGTTTATTCGCATTCATATTGAATTCTTATTCAAATTACCAATTTTCTCTTGCTTATTAATTTCTGTCATATAACTTAATCCGTTTAAGTTTATTAATAAGCTCACAACATGTTATTTTCTAGATTATGGCCTAAGGTCTGTAATCCACAATCTATCATATATTCTTGCATGGTTACATCATTACAATAACATGTTCTCCTTAGTACATTGTTAAGTATATCTCAATTCACATGTTTCCTAATTAACCTGTCACTTGCCATTTATGATTAAATATAACTTATTTATTTTATAAGTTTTCCTCATTCTTTCTCATTTAATCATAAATTCAATTTACACTGTTACTACAACTTACCATTATTTACTTTGTAGATTATTATGCATATCTAGTTCTATCATTTCTATAAATTATGCTTACCCTACAAGGGTGTTTTTAATTACATAACTTTATTATAATTTTCCACCGATTATGTATACCTCTAGGTGTCTTTAATTACATAACCTTATTGGGTTAAGTTTGTGGGCCTATATGTAAATATTACCCACCCCCTCTATTTTACTTAACCTACCCACTACCCAACCAGTTTTACTTAACCCTAACTCAAGTTCATAATCATTCAATCCTTATGGATTAAATTAGGTTAAGTAGTCCAATTCATTACCATGTCCAATTATAGTTATAATGGAATAGACCTCCTATATTAGGCCTACAACGTGTGGATGCTGGATATGCCGGTCAGGTCTAGGAAGTCTTATTCCACAGTTGGGTCTAACCTCGTGTCTTAGCCCGATTCATATTTTCAGACATAGACTTCTCACATTAGGTTCAACATTAGTGGCTGTTGGACATGCCGGTCGGGTCCGGGCAGACTTCCACCACGAATGCAACCTAACCTCATGTCATAAATGCAATTACAATTCCTAGATATAATTACTAGACATTCCATCTTTATTCAAGTCTACCTATGTTATTATTGGTGATTATTTCTTCTTTTTCCCCGTTTAATTATATGCCAAATTCACTATTCAAATTATAGACTTTTATGTCCCTTTTCAATTAACCTTTTAATTATGCACCATATGCTCTTTTTCCCAAGTTATAAGTCAAGGCATATATATATATATATATTATGAGCAAACCCAAATCTACATATTTTCCAATTTATGTCCCTAGTCCATATTCACCCATTTCAATACAAGTTATACCCAAATCCATATTCGTGTATTTTCCAATGTACGCCTAAAATTCATATTCACATACGTCCCAATTTATATCCCAAATTAGTATATAGACATGTCCCATTTTATACCCAATTTCATATTTACATTTATTCCAATGCATGCATAAATTCATATTATCCAACAAGACATATGCCCCCAAACCCATATTCGTATATTTCCAAATTTATACCCAAATTTAGATCCATATTTTCCAATATCAATTATGCCCCAAATTATGACTTTCCCCATTATTCCCACTTTCGCACGTTCACATTTTTCAGCGTTAAGCCTAGGCTCGAAGGTAGCCTGGATATATAGAAATAAAAAGGGAAAAGAGGGAGAGAAGAGGATTGAGAACAGGCATAATAACAAATCAATAATAAACTGAATGAAGTAGGAATAAACTGAATAGGCATATTATGACAAGATTTAACATTGTGGCAGTATGAACATGAAAAAGTAGTTCTAATAATTATGTCATAATAGAACTGATTAGGCACCGATTAAAGATCCAATTTTTATACACATATCACGATTACTATTTAAATATTCAGATCTAAAAATAACATTAACTCATAGTGAATAGATCTAAGGAAATGGATCCAACTTAGTGCGAAGAACATGTTGAATAAGTTGCTGTAGCCATCGCTGAATTTGTTGTAGCAATCTTTAAATTTGTATAATCTTCTTTGAATTGATTTAGAAGAACAAAGTCCATTTTAATTTTCATTGTAGTAGAGCTTCGCTGTCTGTATTTAGATAAATACAACCTAGGTCTAGGGTACTTTATATAACCTAGGGTTCATGAATCTAGCTCCAAAATCGTCCAGGTTCAGAAAAGAAGCTTCTAGAGCCATGGGTAGGTCGACCCCATTCATGTAGGTCGACCCCTAGGTCGACCCCCCTTCATGGGTGTCGACCCCTGGGTCGACCCCGGGGTCGGCCCCCATGAGCCTGAGTCGACCCCCAGGTCGACCCAACAGGGTCTCGGGTCGAATTTAAAATGTCTGCCCTTTCTCGATTTGCACGCTGGATTTCTGATTTTGCTGATTTTTGAATATTTTTGAATTTATATGTATATATATCTTCCTTACATACATACACACAAACTTCAAACCTTAATAACTTCTTCATCCAATGTCCGATTTAAGCAAAACAGCTGTTTATCTTGACAAGAATTCTAAGATGGATGCAATGACGCGATCCATTTTACTTAATTCTGATTTTTAAATTAAGTTTTCCTTAATTAATTGTTAACAGTGTATTTCACATTGATTATTCTTTAATTCATCATCTTTAGCGTCGTTAAAATTCCGGGGTGCTACACTAGTAACTAGGGGCGATTGGAAGAGGTAACAGATGTTGCTGGTTCCATTCAGGGGATCGAGGCAATGTTGTAGTGCCAAGATAGGGGCGTTCAGCGAGAATTTCTTTGATTGATCTACTGTAGTCTTGATTTTAGGCCAGCAAACATTTTTCTGGCGATTCCCTTCAACTGAGAGGCTAATGGTTGAGACGATTTGGTGTTACAGGCCGGGGGGTGTCGAGAAGGTGGACGTGGGCGACTTGGATGGTTTGCCAATGGTGAAATCAATGGGGAATTGTGGGAAGGTAGGTTTCATGGTTTTCTTTTACAATAAATATAAAAGGAGTTTGTTGTTTTAGGGAATATTGGGCATGAGAAGGAAGTATGTAGTGAATGGCGCTGGTTATTGAATCAGGAAGGGAGCAGTCTTAGTGAAAGAGGAGGGCGTACTAACAACTTAAGCAAGAGTAATTAGAGGACGTTGTTTTTACTATGGCGGTTTCAAAAGAAAACGGTATACCGGAAGATGATATGGAGTTGCAATGATGGTGGGTTTGTTTCTTTATAAAATGGAAAACTATTTTTGCACGAGAGAGAACGAAGCTGTAGGTATGGGTTCGGTCATTTAAAAGATGGAAGATGAGGAGTATCGTGGGTCACGGAAATTATACTGGAGAACGGAGTGATTAAGGATGTTATTAAAAGAGATATTGTCTAGAAAAAAGGATGGACCTCGTTCGATATACTACTGGAAAGAAGAAGTCGAATACTCGGTTTGATCTGAAAATAACATGGGATTAGGCTAAAGTTATAAACGTTAATACGGTAAATAACGGTAACGAAAGTTGTAACACCCCGTATTTTTAATATAATTAAAAATAAAATAAAATATATAGAAATGTGCTTATGATGGGTAAATAATGGTGATGCATAAGAAGAATTAATTAATACATGGAAGAGAAGAAAAATTAGTTCGATAATGATGTATGTAACGGAAAAGATAGTAAAATGAGGATAATTAATTTAAGAATCAGTAATTAGATAAAATGGACATCACCATTGCGTTCATCTCAGAAAAATACGTGAAATAGAGCCCGAGTTTTCGAAAATCGGAGTCCGTATGACCAAATTATGGCCAAAACAAGATTTCAGCAGACTTTCTGGCAGACTGACCCAGGTCGACCATAGTGTCGACACTATAGTCGACCTGCCCCCCCCTCGCCCTCCAGGTCGACTATAGTGTCGACCCCCACTCTGTACAGGTCGACCTGGTTGGCCTGGGGTGGTCCAGAACCCATTTTTGAGGCCCGGGATGAGTTTTGATGGTCCGGATGGGTTTTAGGGTTAATCCGATGGCTGAAATGAAGTGCTACACCTATAAAATAACACCTAAACCTAGCCTAACTAACAAAAATTCATATGATACCTAAATGCTGCTGGAATCTCTCTTGAGCCATGGCCGCCGTTTCCAAATTAAAGCTTAAGCGTTCAAACCCAAATCAAATCAAAGATCAATGCTTCTACAACAAATTCAAGAGGATAGATTAATGACGCTGCAACTTTCTACGACAAATTCACTCCCTAATTCATTAGTCGTTCTCTGTAAGTTCTAGTTATTTTCAGATTTAAATATTTAATTATAATATGGCGATGAAATAAAGTGAAATTGATGTAAGTTTAGCTATATTTGTGGAATGTGAATTAAGATTAAAAGCATGTTTTGCGGTCAAATGAAAATAGTACAATGCTTATTATGTTTGGTTATGTTGTATAATATTATGCCAGTGATTTGATTCTATTATCATGTTGGATTGGGAATTATTGAGTACAATGTTTGTCATGTTGTATAATATGCCAGTGATTTGATTCTATTATCATGTTTAATTGGGAATTATTGATAAGTTTATTATGCAAGTTTATGTTGTAGATTCATGCGACAAATTGTCAAATCTACATGTTTATGTATAAGAAAAACCTATGCCACACTTATCATATATTTGTGATTGGCTTGTGAGTATGTTAATTTAATCTATGTTGCCAAGTAACGCATGTGTATGTTGATTTGCCTATGTTGCAAATTAACATATGTATATTGATTAGTTCATATTGCTAATTCTCATGTATGTATGTTAATATGGCCTATGTTAAAAATACACATATATGTTGAATTAGCTTATAATTGCGAGTTCACACTTATGACACTATAATGTTCATAATGGTTATTTTGCAAGTTCACCCCTGTAATTCATGATGACATTTTGCAAGTTCACCCCTGTAATGTTCATGATGTCATTTTGCAAGTTCACCCCATTATGTTCACATTAATTATGCCATCAATGTCAAAATTATACCTTTGTCATGCATATGATTGTGTATTTGTGTACATTAAATTAGGCCAAGTTTTTAGCCTAAACCTTATACTTAAAAATCATTCGAACATAAATTAAGCTAAGATAATTAGCCTAATATTAGACGGGGTAACGGTGGGTTAAAATGATTAGTTATAGGAAAACTAGCCATAAATTGGTCATTTATCACATAAGTGATTTATGGCATAAAATGGTATTAATTATATACCTAATTTAATGAAATTGATTGGAAACAAATTGGGCATTAAATTTGAATTTGAACAATTTACATAATTAAAATGTAAATTAGAATTATGTCATAAAATGGTATTAATTATATACCTAATTTAATGAGATTGATTGGAAACAAATTGGGCAGTAATATGAATTTGAATAATTTACATAATTAATGTAAATTGGAAAGTACGAATATGCTTAGCACGAGGTTGGATTGAGTTGTGATGTAAACCTGCCCGGACCCGCCCTGCTATCCAGTAATCACAGCGATACCTATCCAATGTGGGAGGCTAAGCAATAGGCCCAATAAAGACCCGAGGTTAGACTGAGTTGTGGCGTAAGACTGCCCGGACCCGACCGGCACACGGGCAGCCACAACAATATCTGTCTAATGTGAGAGGTTGGTGCCCTAATAAGACAACTAGAGCTGAGCTAGGGTTGGTAGTGTTAAGTTAACTAGAACACTTAACCAATTTCAACATGTTAACTAAATTGGTGGGTAGGGTTAGGTTAATCTGGACACTTAACTAATTTAATATGTTGACTACGGGAGTAGGTAAGGTTAAGCAAATGTTTAACCATTATAACATGATTAAACTGGACTAGAGAGTGAGGTTAAGTTAATGAGAACACTTAACTAATACAATTGGTTAATTAGACAAGTGGTTGCGGTTATGTATTAACACTTAACCAACATAACATGACTAGCGGGTGGGATAAGTTAACTTGAATAAGTTGATAACACTTAACCATTACAATATGACTAGTGGATGGGGTTAAATTAACATGCACTTAACCAATCTGATGTGATGCGTAGTAGGGTTAAGTAACACATGGGGTTAAGTTAACAAGAAAATTCTTAACCAATGTAACCAGATAGACGAACGGGGTTAAGTTAATAAACCACACTTAACCAATCAAACATAATAAGCGAGAAAGTTTAAGTTAACTAAGGTAAACACTTAACCATGGTAACATAACGAGTAGAAGGGTTAAGTACATATCGGGTTGGTGGGTAATATTAGTAAATATAGGCCCACATACACTTAACCATTAAATACACATGCTTGAATCAGTAGCGGGGTTAAGTACACATCAGGGTTGGTGGGTAATATCAGAGAGTATAGGCCCACAGACTTAACCATTAGAAAAACTAGTAACGGGGACCCATTCAGCAGTAACCCACATTAGGTATCAACGGAACCCTGAGCTAGGCAGGGTGGGGCACGATTACTGGGCTGATTATAAGAGGTCAAATTAGCGGTGGTTGGTGCAGCAGGGCAGGTTCTAACGGAGTGCGGGCGTGCACACACTTCGGCGCAGAAAATTTAGCCACAGGGCATCAGTAGGTATAAAGCTGTGCATCTTGATTGTGTCAGGGATGCCACCATAGGACTTGGTACACCCCATGGTGGGACCAGCATAGGTATCTACAAGTAGGGGGCCGCGTGACACAAACGAGAACTAGGTCAAGTAGGGAGCCGATCGATAAGGTAGTAAGGGTGCATCGAATATATATACATGGCCATTGGGGTGATCGAGGTGGAATCCTCAAAATCGATGTACACCTGAAGGCTATCATAATTACGGGGATTGGGATCACGTTGTAATTATTATATAACACGGGCTACTAGTTGGGACACTAGTAGGGGGGTACAGATTCTTGTTACACAGGACACTAGTTGGGATACTAGTAGGAGTACAGACCATTCCATGTAAGACACTTATGAGGATGCTAGTTAGGTGGTGCAGAGCAAATAGACATCGTTTTAATGGTAAAGATTAGAAACCTTGCGATGTTATTCTTGATAGAAACCATGCGGTGGGGTACTTGATGGGAATTATGGGATGTTATACTTGTTTCATCGTGCCCGAAGTTTATCTTGTTACCTTAGTTTATCTTGTTATCATAGTTTATCTTGATATCTTAGTTTATCTTGCCTACCTTGTCATTATGCTTATGTTTACTTTCAGTTTATTCATGCCATGTTATCTTTACTCATTTTTATGCTGAAAGTCACTAGGACTTACTCAGTCTTTATGACTGACCCGTTTTGTTTCGCCTCTTTTTCTTCTGTTTCCCCCCCAGGTTCACAGGGTGGGAATACAGCTTAGTTCGGATCTTACCAAGCTCCAAGGCTCTTTCATGTATGGCTTGGATTTCTCTTGGCTATGGCTTTCTTTGCTTTATTGGGGAATACTACAGTGTTTTTTTATGCTTCTTTGTTTTTGAGCAAGACATATATTTTAACTATGAAATTGGGTATTGGAAGTTGATGGGCTTTTCTTGTAAACATTTATATTTAATAAATGATTTGAAGTACTTCCACATTATTTTCCGTTGTTTTATATATGTCTGTCTTGTAATATTTCTGTTCCTGTACCCATAATGCTCCATTGAAGTTAAGGAATTCCCTTTGTGAGTGACCTTAACGGATGTGGGGTGTTACATTTGGTATCAGAGCAGAAGGTTACCAGACTGGGCAAAAGTTTTCAAAAACCTTCTGAAATTATTTTCAAAACATTTACAAGGAAGCAAATTTTCAAGAAAATTTTGTTTTAATTAAAAGGCATATTCCCCAAAGCCATATGCACTACCTTTTGATTTTCTCTTGAAATCTCTTCTCTCTCTTTTCACCATAGTTTAGTAGGCATCCGACACATGCCGGAGGGCAAAGGAGTGCCCAACCTCCATCTGTAGCCGTGGTAGTTCCATCTACGTGTAATCTTATTTCAAGTTGGGTAGAGTGCTGTGCGTTGGAGGTAGCTTCAAAAGACTTGTCCACAAACTATACAAGGACAGTAAGAACAAGAAGCTAGTTGTTATAGTTTAATCCACGAAGGAGGAAAAAGGTGAGGCCAAAGTGAAAGAATAGTAAAACCCATGACAAGAGAGAGTATCTTTAGTGAGAAGGGACATGTAGTTGAGTATTATAGGAGAAGGGAAAGGGACAAGATCGCCGAGAGGGCAATTGTATGCTCTCACTACTAGCGTACTTAAGAGAGGTGGTAACGTTTCTGTTAAAGGTTTAGCTTTTCTTTTCTATCATCCCACTAGAACTTTGTTTTTGTACATCGCATCCTTTTAATTCTGCTTCGAAAGTTGAGTCTCTGCACCTTAGTACTAGCATGGTAGAGGATACCATTTTTTTTCTTCTTTTCTCAAATCCTGTTGGGGAAATCGGCTCATTTATTCATGACTTGTTTGGATTTGAGAATGTCTATGCTAAGTGTTGAGTCTAGAAGTAATGTTTATGTTTTGGGCTATGGGTTGATTCTAGTGATGGAGTGGTTATCCAGTAAGGGTGACCTTCTCGGTTTTGAAAAGAGGGTAGTTAGACTCTTGACTTGCCTCGGTAATACCCTCGAAGTCGCAGGTAACCTTTAGGGTTCTATCATGATTTGTTTCCTAGAATCTCTTGACACATTTATTGGTAATTTGTAATCTGATCGAGTAGTGTTCGCCACTAAGGCGGATGGGTCATTTCGCTTATGCATGAGTTGTAGAGAATCACCTTAGTAAGTACATTTGGCAGCATGGTTGGCATTTATTTTCAAGAGATAGTTCTTCTACGTGGAATACCTGATAGTAAGTGGACGAGATCCAAGATTCACTAGTGAATTTTGGAGAACTTGCACGAAACCATGAGTACGCAGTTATGTTTGAGCCTAGTATACTAGAAGGAGAATAAGTGAAAGTGGAACGAGAGGCAACAGTGAAATGGGTTCCAACTCATATTTTTGAAACAAGAACTAAGATGCTACGAAATTGTGAAGTTAAAGACGGTCAAAACACAATGGAGTTAAGCTCAAGGAAATGCGACTTAGAAGATTGAAGACTATATTCGCGCATCATATCTCTTTTTAAGAATATATCCTTGATTCCTCTTTTCCTGTAGAGCTTACTCACATGCTATCTTTTGTGTATATCCTCTCGGTCCTATCCTTAATCCAATTTCTGTTGCAAACCTCATAGGGCGTATGACTCATCTGTTAGTAACACATGTTGGGGCTTGAGGGTGTCGTTGGGTTGACTAAACTTTTTGGATTAGTTTTAAGAAGGGATTTCTTGTGACCTAAAAGGATTCTGTCATGCTTAGTTTCCTAGAATCATTTATAGTGGTTGGGTTGAGTAATTCTTTGGATGTCAGTCTGATGTTGATTTCGGTCCTCGGGGCTGATGCTTAGAGAGTTCTTCTCCTGATCAATATATATGTGGCATAGATTTCCAGTTCTGACATTGCCTAATGGGCACAAAGTTTTTACTTGCTTCTATCATTCGACTATACCTTTAGATAGGAACAATTGGGTGTAAACATGTGTTTGAGACATGTTATGATTGATGGTTGCAAGTGGCTGCAAGTGGTTGCTAGTGGTTGCTCGTGGACGCATTTACACACATTAGGCACTAGATCGGCTCAATCACCTTTCATATTGCATATGGATGAGTGTTTCACTTGTTTGTGGATGAAATTGAATGTGTTATCATGTGAATGTTGCATATGGATGGATGTTTGTGCACACATATAGTGTTTATGTGACTAGGACTATTTGCATACATGTTGGACTCATGGCACTAAACATATTTTGCATCTAGAAGATCAATCAGGCCTGATCATTTGCATTAGACAAGGAACATATACACACACTTCTTGCATATGTTCATACAACATTAGAAATCTCTTAAGGACAATGAATGCCTGTGATTGATGATTGAGTAGATGGATGATGGATGGTAGGACACATTCTTCTTAACTTGAAGATTTCGGGGACGAAATCCTTTAAGGAGGGGAGAATGTAACACCCCGTATTTTTAATATAATTAAAAATAAAATAAAATATATAAAAATATGCTTATGATGGGTAAATAATGGTGATGCATAAGAAGAATTAATTAATACATGGAAGAGACGAAAAATTAGTTCGACAACGATGTATGTAACGGAAAAGATAGTAAAATGAGGATAATTAATTTAAGAATCAGGAATTAGGTAAAATGGACATCACCATTGCGTTCCTCTAGGAAAAATACGCGAAATAGAGCCCAAGCTTTCGAAAATCGGAGTCCGTATGATCAAGTTATGGCCAAAACAAGATTTCAGCAGACTTTCTGGCAGACTGACCAAGGTCGACCATAGTGTCGACACTATAGTCGACCTGCCCCCCCCCCACCCCCCAGGTCGACTATAGTGTCGACCCCCCCTCTGTACAGGTCGACCTGGACGGCCTGGGGTGGTCCAGAACCCATTTTTGAGGCCCGGGATGAGTTTTGATGGTCCGGATGGGTTTTAGGGTTAATCCGATGGCTGAAATGAAGTGCTACACCTATAAAATAACACCTAGACCTAGCCTAACTCACACAAATTCATATGACACCTAAATGCTGTTGGAATCTCTCTTGAGCCATGGTCGCCGTCTCCAAATTAAAGTTTAAGCGTTCAAACCCAAATCAAATCAAAGATCAATGCTTCTACAACAAATTCAATAGGATAGATCAATGACGCTGCAACTTTCTACGACAAATTCACTCCCTAATTCATTAGCCGTTCTCTGTAAGTTCTAGTTATTTTTAGATTTAAATATTTAATTATAATGTGGCGATGAAATAAAGTGAAATTGATGTAAGTTTAGCTATATTTGCGGAATGTGAATTAAGATTAAAAGCATGTTTTGCGGTCAAATGAAAATAGTACGATGCTTATTATGTTTGGTTATGTTGTATAATATTATGCTAGTGATTTGATTCTATTATCATGTTGGATTGGGAATTATTGAGTACAATGTTTGTCATGTTGTATAATATGCCAGTGATTTGATTCTATTATCATGTTTAATTGGGAATTGTTGATAAGTTTATTATGCAAGTTTATGTTGTAGATTCATGCGACAAATTGTCAAATCTACATGTTTATGTATAAGAAAAACCTATGCCACACTTATCATATATTTGTGATTGGCTTGTGAGTATGTTAATTTAATCTATGCTGCCAAGTAACGCATGTGTATGTTGATTTGCCTATGTTGCAAATTAACATATGTATATTAATTAGTTCATATTGCTAATTCTCATGTATGTATGTTAATATGGCCTATGTTAAAAATACACATATATGTTGAATAAGATTATAATTGCGAGTTCACACTTATGACACTATAATGTTCATAATGGTTATTTTGCAAGTTCACCCCTATAATGTTCTTGATGTCATTTTGCAAGTTCACCCCTGTAATGTTCATGATGTCATTTTGCAAGTTCACCCCATTATGTTCACATTAATTATGCCATCAATGTCAAAATTATACCTTTGTCATGTTTATGATTGTGTATTTGTGTACATTAAATTAGGCCAAGTTTTTAGCCTAAACCTTATACTTAAAAATCATACGAACGCAAATTAGGCTAAGATAGTTAGCCTAATATTAGACGGGGTAACGGTGGGTTAAAATGATTAATTATAGGAAAACTTGCCATAAATTGGTCATTTATCACATAAGTGATTTATGGCATAAAATGGTATTAATTATATACCTAATTTAATGAGATTGATTGGAAACAAATTGGGCATTAAATTTGAATTTGAACAATTTACATAATTAAAATGTAAATTAGAATTATGGCATAAAATGGTATTAATTATATACCTAATTTAATGAGATTGATTGGAAACAAATTGGGCAGTAATATGAATTTGAATAATTTACATAATTAATGTAAATTGGAAAATACGAATATTCTTAGCACGAGGTTGGATTGAGTTGTGATGTAAACCTGCCCGGACCCGCCCGGATGTCCAGTAATCACAGCAATACCTATCCAATGTGGGAGGCTAAGCATTAGGCCCAATAAAGACCCGAGGTTAGACTGAGTTGTGGCGTAAGACTGCCCGGACCCGACCGGCACACGGGCAGCCACAACAATATCTGTCTAATGTGAGAGGTTGGTGCCCTAATAAGACAACTAGAGCTGAGCTAGGGTTGGTAGGGTTAAGTTAACTAGAACACTTAACCAATTTCAACATGTTAACTAAATTGGTGGGTAGGGTTAGGTTAATCTGGACACTTAACCAATTTAATATGTTGACTACGGGAGTAGGTAAGGTTAAGCAAATGTTTAACCATTATAACATGATTAAACTGGAGTAGAGAGCGAGGTTAAGTTAATGAGAACACTTAACTAATACAATGGGTTAATTAGACAAGTGGTTGCGGTTAAGTAGTAACACTAAACCAACATAACAGGACTAGCAGGTGGGCTAAGTTAACTTGAATAAGTTGATAACACTTAACCATTATAATATGACTAGTGGATGGGTTTAAGTTAACATGCACTTAACCAATCAAACATAATAAGCGAGAAAGGTTAAGTTAACTAAGGTAAACACTTAACCATGGTAACATAACGAGTAGAAGGGTTAAGTACATATCGGGTTGGTGGGTAATATTAGTAAATATAGGCCCACATACACTTAACAATTAAATACACATGCTTGAATCAATAGCGGGGTTAAGTACACATCAGGGTTGGTGGGTAATATCAGAGAGTATAGGCCCACAGACTTAACCATTAGAAAAACCTAGTAACGGGGACCCATTTCAGCAGTAACCGACATTAGGTATCAACGGAACCCTGAGCTAGGCAGGGTGGGGCACGATTACTGGGCTGATTATAAGAGGTCAAATTAGCGGCGGTTGGTGCAGCAGTGCAGGTTCTAACGGAGTGCGGGCGTGCACACACTTCGGCGCAGAAAATTTAGCCACTGGGCATCAGTAGGTATAAAGCTGTGCATCTTGATTCTGTCAGGGTTGCCACCATGGGACTTGATACACCCCATGTTGGGACCGGAACAAGTATCTACAAGTAGGGGGACGCGAGACACAAACGAGAACTAGGTCAAGTAGGGAGCCGATCGATTAGGTAGTAAGGGTGCATCGAATATATATACATGGCCATTGGGGTGATCGAGGTGGAATCCTCAAAATCGATGTACACCTTAAGGCTACCATAATTGCGGGGATTGGGATCACGTTGTTATTATTATATAACACGGGCTACTAGTTGGGACACTAGTAGTGGGTACAGATTCTTGTTACACAGGACACTAGTTGGGATACTAGTAGGAGTACAGATCATTCTATGTAAGACACTTATGAGGATGCTAGTTAGGTGGTGCAGAGCAAATAGACATCATTTTAATGGTAAAGCTTAGAAACCTTGTGATGTTATTCTTGATAGAAACCATGCGGTGGGGTACTTGATGGGAATTATGGGATGTTATACTTGTTTCATCGTGCCCGAAGTTTATCTTGTTACCTTAGTTTATCTTGTTATCATAGTTTATCTTGTTATCTTAGTTTATCTTGCCTACCTTGTCATCATGCTTATGTTTACTTTCAGTTTATTCATGCCATGTTATCTTTACTCATTTTTATGCTGAAAGTCACTAGGACTTACTCAGTCTTTATGACTGACCCGTTTTGTTTTGCCTCTTTTTCTTCCGTTCCCCCCCCAGGTTCACAGGGTGGGAATGCAGCTTAGTTCGGATCTTACCAAGCTCCAAGGCTCTTTCATGTATGGCTTGGTTTCTCTTGGCTATGGCTTGCTTTGCTTTATTGGGGAATACTACAGTGTTTTTTTATGCTTCTTTGTTTTTGAGCAAGACAGATATTTTGACTATGAAATTGGGTATTGGAAGTTGATGGGCTTTTCTTGTAAACATTTATATTTAATAAATGATTTGAAGTACTTCCACTTTATTTTCCGTTGTTTTATATATGTCTGTCTTGTAATATTTCTGTTCCAGTACCCATAATGCTCCATTGAAGTTAAGGCATTCCCTTTGTGAGTGACCTTAACGGATATGGGGTGTTACAAAAGTTATTAATAAAAGTTATTTAAATTTGAAGTAAATATTGTAACTAGTATATTTTGTCATTCGTTACCAAAATTGAATGTGACTGGATCCATTGGGATCGTAACAACAAAATCTACATCGTGGATCTGACGTGGCTAAAAACAAGGCTACTGGAAATTCGAGGTAAAATCAAATGTGTGTTTGATTTTAGATGAACAAAAGCTGAATCGTCAAATGCGAAACAATGTGAGTAAACCCACTAACTCTGGCTCGTTTATATTTTTATACAAATGAGTTTTAAATTTATATATAGTAATTTTATACTGTATGATGATTGTTTGGATGAATGGTTGATAAAATTGGTTGATATAGTTATATCGTTGATCGATTATTAATTTTTTTTACTATGACATTTCATATTGGTGTGAAATTAATGTTATTGATGTTGATTAACATCTATGGATGCAGGGAAACAGGTTGGAGGGATCCAACTGGATGCCTCAACATTTATATTGTTGTGTTGCATTGAGTTTGACATATGATATATTAACTGTGATTGATCTTATTGTGTTTAAATATCACTGGACCTAGGATTTTGTTATTTAAATACTGTAGAATATTTTCGAATAGAAACTGAAATTTGAGATTTAAAAAGGAAATATATTTTTCCAAAAATTGATGTGTAATTTTAAGTGGAGTTAAAAAGTAAAAACTTGTTTTAATAAAACAAGAAGTTGTTTGTAAATGATGTTTATAAATTTAGTAAATGATTTAAAATTGGGTAAATTGAAATACAAATTCAAGTTGAGTTATACAGGAAAGTGCGAATCTATGAAACCATTAATTTTAATTGGGTTTGAACTTATCGGTTACAAAGGAAATAGATTATAAATGAATAAAATATAAAAATGAGATCTTCTATGGATAATTCAAAATAGACGTTATAATTGGAAAATGGATTTGAGATGTTATATACAAGTGTAAAATCAAATGGATTTGATTATATATATTCACGATTAAAGTGAATAATGGTTTAAAGGAAACATTTTGCAAATGAAATATCTCTAAAGGAAATATAGACTTGAAATATGAATCCAAGATGGAAATTGAATGAAAAGGGAAATGGGTAATCGTTTTAAAACAAAATGACGAGTTTTAGTTCAAAGTTCGGAATATAAATTAAATTATGATAACATTTCATAGACTGGAATGGTTATAAAGCAATTTGGTAATAATTTGGATAAGATAAATTCAAAAGTGAAACTGGGAATTTGAATTAACCTGAAATGGTAGATAAATTCCGAAGTTTAGAATATAAATCAAATATAGATTATTCGAGAGAAAGTTATTCATTGGAATTCGATTATATCAAATTTAGGGAAGTAGTTACTTTTACTTCCCGTTTGAATAAATTTAATTATTTAATTACTTATTAATTTATTTATTGAAATAAATAAGTGCAAGGTATATTTTTTATAAACCAAATATTTGGAAACAACGATTATAATGCAATCGTTATAAAAAATGTTTTATAAATGTAAACAACGATTTTAATGCTACCGTTATAATAAATGTTTTATAAATCAAATATTTGGAAACAATGATTATACATCTACCGTTATAATCAATGTTTTTCCTTAAAAGAAATTGGTTCTTAGATTGAATTTGAGAGTCGCGTAAGCGATGTTTTGTTGGAACTTGTGAGCTTTGACTTCTCAAAATTTATAATGTTGTTCAATTAAAGTCTGAGAGGTAATTATACCCCAACTTGATTGAATTCATGATTGATAGAGGAATGATTAAGGTTCGATAGTGAAGATTGGTTAGCAAAATGGCTAGTTAATAAATGATTGATGGTTTGAGTTATAATAACGATGTTTTATAACATTGCATTAATTTAAAGGATTTTTGAAATGTTTTCCCCAAATAAAATGAGAGATATTTTCTATGCATAGAAAATGAAATGAATTGGTCAACGAGGAATTAAGAAGTGGAAGATGGAAGTATATTTCGATATTAATAATGTATATTTTCTGAATATAGAAAATAAGGATTCGTGAATATTTAGAAATGTTTTCTAACTGGAATAAGAGATATTTTCTCGAATAAAGAAATTAGGATATTGGAAACATTTTCCAAGAATCAGGAGAGAAATTAGAGCTTTGAGAGGATAAGAAAGATGGGAAATGGGAATTGGAAATGATAATATAATAAGGAATTAATTGAAAAAGGGGATAGTGTTGTTTGATGGTTGATCGTTAGAATTTCCATTTGGAAATATGATCGTTGGTTGAATGGATGTTCCTTTGATAGTTAAATCACTGGCTATTAAAGTTTTGGTTTATTTTATACCTCCGTTGTCAATATGGAGAGACCAGGATCAGATTTATTATCTAAAAACCACTCTGTATGGGCATAAGCATTACAAATCAACTTATGCTGAAGATAATTGAAGATGGAGTAAAGTGCAATGGTTGTTATGTTAATCCTAGGTAGAAATTACCTAAGATAGATTAATAGAATGGTCTCTTTGGTTTGTCTAGTCCCGGGATAACGTATATGGATGGGTCTGACATGGTGGCATTCAAAGTGAATGGTGGTAAGATGTTTTAGGAGGAAATCGTGACCTCAAGCCTCATCAACCGGGAAATGACAGAAATCAGGAAGACAACATAGCCAAGTGGGTCATTCCCATTAGGGGTATTATTACCTGATCTAGAGAAATTTCATTTGCTTCTTACTCTATTTTTTGTTGTATGCTTTTGGTTACGGTTGCTGATCACAATTATTAGTGATAATATGCTCGATACACTCAATTAAATGGGTGGCCAGCCTTGTGTGGCCGGGTTGCAAGGTTTTCTTGTTGAACCCCAGTGTATCCCCTCTAGAGTACACTAGTTGGAAGGTGGTTCCATACCTTGTCATAGACAGAATCCATTCTCCAATAAGCGCTCTGTGGTTTTTGATTTTATGTTATATATGGAGCGTAAGATGCAAGCGTTCCGCTAGATTTCTATTTATTTGACGTAGACACTATTATATTATCACTGGACTTGATATCAAAATTAATTTGGTTATCGTAAGGTAAAATTCCATTCGTGTTTATGTGTGGATCGGTCTTACGATTATCATTTCTTTTCAAAAGGGCTTTTGAAAGTTAAATCAAATGGTTGGATTTTACTCACACCAGTCCCATGACTGACCTAGAGTTTTTTTTGTTTTGTTTTATTCAAAACTCTTGGGTGGCCAAAATTTGTACGAGATGTCAAGCAGTCAGGATTCTTCAGATTCACTTAGAGGAGCATGAAGTAGGAAGCTTTATCAGTTAGCTATAGATTATCATACTTTCCGTTGTGTACTTTCACTTGGAGGAGCTTGAAGTAGGAGGCTTTATCAGTTAGCTATAGATTATCATACTTTCTGCTGTGTACTATGTGGTATATGGAAAAAGGTGTTTATAACTGCTCGAGGAATAACTGTTGTGCTTGGATGATGGTATGTATTATACAGTTACTGATTTGTATTCAAAAGTTATGTTATATAATATATTTTATTCGTTCCGCTGTGAGATTTATGTTCTTCATTTTCTTCTATTCTAATTTCTCTTGCTTTTTATTTCTCATGCTCTAACTTCTTTCTACTAATGATTCGTATTTCTGTGCAATTTGCGTTGAACATGTAGTGTTATTAGTCGATCCAAAGGGTACGGAAATTCGGGCCAATACATTTGGTACCAGAGCTGATGGTTGAGTGGTGACCTAGGCTCTGTGGTGTAACTCAATAGAGATGGGGTTAGTAGCACCCTAGATTGAGTTGAGTATGTTTATAAGAGAGGGTACTTGTAGATTTGATAAAAAAAATTGTTTATATAGTGTTAAATGTTTTGTTGAGTAGTTTATGAATTCTAGTCGATATAGGATGTACAATTTTATCAATAGGTGATTCTAAACTCTTGAACAAAGCAATTCGATACAGTATTGTTTTAAATGGGTCAATGAAATAATTTTGCCCAAAGATTATTTTGACATAAAGGGAATAATTCCTGAAATTATTATATTTTATGAATGTGTTTGGTTGTTATTACAATCAAATGAAATTAAAAGAAATATTGAAATGGTTATATTATATATAACCAAATATAACTTGTATATGGATAATATATACTAATAAGATGAACTGGAATTAAATTAAAACCAGAATTTAAAATTTTAAATCCCGAATATTTAGTGTAACGACCCGGAAAATCTGAACCAATTTAAAATTTTTAAATTGGCTATTTTAGTGGATTTTAAATATTTAAAATAAATATTTTAAAGAATAACGATGAAAAGTAAGTTTGAATCGACATTTGAAAACGAATATAATTAATTCTAATTATAAACAAGGCCTGAAATGGCGCGGCATTTTCAAATTTTCATTTCAATTTTTGACTGACTTTACTGGGTGCAAAACAAAACGGATTTGAGTGAAACCAAAAATATTTAAATCTGTTAGTGAATACCTTTCTATGAATCTGAAAAATCGAAGTTACGTAGCGGGAAGCAAAAGTTATGGCTAAATGAATTTTCAGAAAGGTCGCTATGGAATTTATATAGCCCGTGAAAATGGCCATTTTGCAAACGACATCGGAATTCGACAAAACCACTTTTGTTGGATCTGGGATGTCAAATTATTGCTAGGTTTCAAATTTCATAATTTTTGAAGCTAGTATGTGAGCATGGCAAAGGAAAATGTGTTTGGTCGATTTCTATTAAATTGGATCAACCAGAAAAGGGCCATTTTACAAACGGTCTCAGAATTCGATGAAACTAGTTTTGTTGGGACCGTATCGTCAAAACATAGATAGATTTATTTTTCTAGAATTTTTCAAATCAGTTTGTGGCCCTGGCAAATTGAAAGGTACGCTCAAATCAAATATTGAATGTTTTATATTTTAATTTGAATGAAAACTGATTGAAACAGTCGAATGGGCTACGAAACTTATCCCATTGTGTTCGGAATGGGGGTAAAACACTAGGGACAACAGTCATTGGGTTTGGATTGGAGTTCATGTGTGAAAGGGGGTATTTTCGAAATTTAAAAATATATAAATAAATAAAAAACGTGATTGGTCCAACTCACTTTCTCTCTCCCCGTCGTCACGCCCAAAAGCTCTAGATCGAAGGCGGAAAACGCTCATCCCTTTCCCCTCATTTTCTAATCGATCCAAGAAGGATTAGCCCCACCCCCAGTTAGGGTTTTTGAAGTCCTCCTCTCCCACTTCAAATCAAAACAAACCCCACCTCAAATCGTTGTATATTGTCTGAGTTTGAGCTCTCCAAAGTTTCGCCGTTCGCCGTTCGATTTCTCCTCCACCAGACCTCCGAGTTCGTCGCCGTCAGCATCCCAGGCGCGCCGCTCCTAGCCCTTCAAGGTGGTGAAGGCCGATCGTCATATAGCTGCACGGATTTCGCGGAAATCCACGACCTAGTTTTGAACAAACGTGAGAGATATACGACTATTTTAAAATAAATTATATTATAGCACTTTAAAGCGCTACGATTTTTGATTTCACTGTAAAAATCATATCTTTTTCGTTTGTTGACGAAATTCAGTGAAACAAGAGACAATGGACTTGTGTGGACGCCTTCTACATTCTAGAAGAGACCGCATATTTTTCTGAGCCTTCTGCTATTTTTGGTGGAGTGGAACCCAATGTGAGATTTCTAATTTATAAACGATATGGAAAACGATGATGTATAAATTATATAATCGATGTATGAGTTATATAAGCGTTTTATACCTCTTGTATAAGCATTGTATAAGTTGCACGTTCGATGTATAAGTTGTATATGCGTTGTAAAAATTATATATGTGTTGAAATAGATGTGAAATGCTATATATATATATATATACATATATATACGCCGCTCGTCCACAAACCATGGACGATATTTATTGGTTGTGATTGGTGTGAAAATTGATTGATAGCGAATGGTTGATTGAAATTGTTCGTGGTTGAAATTGATTGATTGTGGTTGAAAAATAACCGTTTGTGGTTGAGAAATATTTGGTTGGAACCACATAGGATTAGTTTGTGGAAATGAAAAAAATATACATGCCGCCTGCGTGCGAACTAGATGCATGAATCCCCATTGTCAAAAGCTGCGAGGCTTTAAGGTAGAGCGAGGAGCCGTACTAGGGACGGTCCCGATTTTAACTACCCTGCCATTATGCTGCCAAAATTTTGAATAATATTCATGTGTTAGAATTATTTTCCTGTGTTGAAACTATATTCGTCTGTTGAATAGAAAACCTTCATGTGTTGAATCGATATTCATTCGTTGAATTGAAATTCATGTGTTGAATGGTATTCGTGTTTTGAATAAACTGTTTTAACAATAAAAATCACATTTTTACTCTACATATACAAACTATAGAAAACCTTCATGTGTTGAATCAAAATTCATTCGTTGAATTGATATTCATGTGTTGAATGGTATTCGTGTTTGAATAAATTGTTTTAAAAATAATATCAAATTTTTACTCTATATATACAAACTATAGAAAACCTTCATGTGTTGAATCGAAATTCATTCGTTGAATTGAAATTCATGTGTTGAATGGTATTCGTATTTTGAAAGAAATTGTTTTATAATAAAAATCCTATTTTTATCATCAATATGAACTATATAAAATAATCTTGTTTTGAAATAAATTGTTTTACAATAAAATTCCTATTTTTATCACCTATATTAACTATATAAAATAGTCGGGTTTTGAAATAAATCATTTTACAATAAAAATCACATTTTTACTATATACATGAATTGTTAAAAATAGTGAAGTGTCGAAGTGAATGTATGTTGGATAAAAAAATCATTTTTATCAAATGTATGAAAAGAATATAGTTTTGAAATCGAAGAATCGATATATATATATATATATATATATATATATATATAGAATTGAAATATATCGAATAGCGAAGCTGTAGTTCGTGTTTTGAAACCGTGATTTCAAATGATTAGTGTGGGAGATCTGACCATCGGATTTTCTCGAAACCGAAACCATTGGGTTCGCTTTGGAAATATCTTTCCAACGACACCATCGTTGTGAAAATCCAACGGTTGGATTGTCTCGAATGTTTAATTCAAATTTGAAGAAAAACAGCGCCAGAATCGATTATATATATATATAATTAATTAAATTAAATCGAATAACGATGCTGCAGTTCATATTTTGAAATCGAAACTTCAAACGATTATACCGGGAGATCCGACAGTCAGATGTCTCTTAAACTGGAACCATTGGATTCGTTTTGAAAAGATCTTTCTAATGATATAAATTTTGTGAAGATCCGACGGTTAGATTTTCAGATATGTGTAAATCAAATCTGAAGAAAAACAGCGCCACGGCCGCGTTATGGCCCGAAGAGTCGTTTGAATAAATTGGCTATTTAAAAATAAATAAAAATATCGATAAATCGTTATAAAATATTATAAACGATATGGATGTGAAATTTAGACATTAACTGAAGGTTAGCTAAGTCGAATGGTTTCCTCGATTTTGATCTGATGTTGGTTTCGGCCTTCAGGGTTAATATTTGGGAAATCGTTCTCTTACTGATTTACGGTCAGTGACTAATGAATTGAAATGATGCATATGATGTGTTTGTGTAGCACTTGTTTATTATATACGCGAGTTGCTCAGAAAGACCGGGTTTATCCCATTCTGAATAACTGAATCGACGATAAGAAATCGAAGATGAAGACGGTGGTCGAAGACCGAAGATCTTCACCTCGTTTGGATGGTAACTGATGTCCTGATTGGGAGGCATCCCGAAATATGGATAATGAGTGGTGATCGTCCAGACGTACGTGGAGATCGATTGGTTTGCGAGGTATATAGTGCCTCCGGTTTCGTTCCGACCCAGAACGGACTTGTAAATGGATTGTATGTCTGACATTGGAATTTTTTCTGTGTGATTGATAGCCATCAGTTGCATGGTGTCAATTGCCTGCGTGACATGCTAAGATGCAGTAATCAGGGCTTCTGTTGAAAAGCAAAGTCTTATGATTGATGATCAAAGCACCGCCTGTGTGGCATAGCTTTGTATGTAACGTGAATTCGCAAGCCTCACACCCCGGTATGAACCAGAAACGGGAGAAGGACCTCAGGGAGGGCATGTGTTTCTTCCTAGCTAGGAGTTGTGTCAGTGTTTTTACACGGCTTGACATTTTACTTATGTGGATGATGGATAGCGAGGCGCCTCGGATATATCGGTCGATACGGGACCGATGGAGTCATTCGTTGGCTCATTTGCGCCCCATAGGGAGGGGACACGTATTGTTCAGGCATTTTAATCCACATCGGTGGGCCGACCCTGACGATCCAAGGGTCACTCGAGCTCTGATCCTGAGGCATGGTAGGCTAGATTGTCTCGAATTCGGTAAGGACTATCTTTTTCCTTGGTTCATGACGGAAATCCAATTTCCAAATACGTGACTATGCGGTTTTGATTGTATATATATATGGCGACATGATATATGGTACCCATGTCGTCTACAATTGATAGTTATGATTCGAAATTGTTTTTGAAACATATAAACACTAGTAATAATATCAAATGCTTTTGTTTTATTCGAATCAAACATATTTTGGCCATTATAAGGTAAAACTCTATCCTCCGGTTTGCGTTGCATTGTGTGATGGGAACTGAGTCTTATAATGGCTTCATTTTTATAAAAACATAGCGATGTTCAAAAGAATGATTTGTTTTAAAGCTCTGGCGATCCAATGGAGTAAACCCGTTCCACGAAAGTGGCGTGGCCATGTGATTAGCCATATTTCAAATCTGTTGAGTAGATTTCTCATACCAGTCCCATGACTGACTCGTAGTTTGTTTCACTTTCAAACTCGGGTGCCCCTTTTTCTACACGGGCAGCCTTGTATTTAGGTTTTAGCTGGCTTTCTCTGGATAGCTGGAGCTGAAGATGGATTCTATCATTTATCTCTTTTTATGCTGTTCAGCTCCTATTGTACATATTATGTTTGTTTCCGCTGTAGACATTTATGTATAGCTGAACTGTATTTGTACTAAGTAAGATCCTGTATACTGTGTAACTCTGATGATTACGTTTATCTAGTATATTCTATTGTGCATTATCTGGTGTATTTATTAATTTCTGTTCTGCTATTATCTGTTTCTGTGTTATATTCCCAAGATTACGCCTGCCACCGTTAGTACGGGGTTCAGGGTCGTCTCATTTAGAAATTTTTTCTCATGTATTTTTAAAGTAATATAACATTACTTTGAAGATTTTTTAAATAAAAATGGTTTTACACGGATTTTGAAAGTGATTAAGCACTGAAATCACTTCAGTGGCAAGAAAATAATTCTGAAAATGGATCGTGACATTATCGGTATTCATTTTCAAGTTTCTAAGGGGTGGATTACTACTATAATAACTTATTGATGGAAAATTTGTTTGAAAAGAACAAGCTGATATAAAAATTCAAATGTTTTGAATTTGCAAACAATTATAAATATATGTGTATAATTATATGATTCCAAATAGATTTGGAAATAAAGCCCGGGAATTTGAATTCTAAATTTAAATTTAACTTGTGTGAGTTAAATGTATGGGAATGGTGTAAGTGAATGAAATGAGTTAAAATTTAACTTAAAATAAGTTAAATAGGATTGTAAATTAAGTGGATAATTGATTGAATGTAAAAATATGGATCAAAAATTATTCAGTACCAAATGAATAATATGGTTATATTGGTTAAAGGCATGAATGATAATTTAAACATCAAATTATTGAAACTCACTTGTTGAATTGGGTAAGTATAGGTTTGGAGCTGAATGGCTTAACTTTGGTTGCATATACAATATACAAATTGAATGAGTTCTCTTAATAACACTTATATAAGGTATGCTTACACAAAAATACAAAGTTTGGTTTTGGATTTTATTTTTCGATCGTTTCGGTCGATGTTTACTTGTTATTCCTGCGATACCGTAGAAGTCCCTCTGTATAGGGGAGACTTTGCCGAATTTTTCCAAAAATTTAAGGTGTTAGAAATTTTTTAGAATTTTTGAAAATTTTCGTTAGTAGGTATAAATTAATATTTTAATTGAAATTAATTTTTTTAGACAAAATTAGATTTAAGAAGTAAACTGAAGGATTTTTACCTTAGTTAATTGGGTTTGTAACATTTTTCCTACCTCAGTAATTTGGGGGACAAAATTCTTTTAAGGGGGAGGAATGTAGCGACCTAGATTTTTGGACATTAAATTCAGAACAGTAAAATTGTATCAAATGTTGAAATGGAATAAATATTGGATTATAATAGCGGATTTAATTATTAAACGAATGGTGAACGTATTAAATTTTATTTAAATTTAAAACGAGATCGAAATAGTCGCGGTAGTTCGTAATTTACGATTTAAACTTTAACTGAATATATAGAATCCAATCTAAGTCGGAATTCAATGAAACAAGAAACGTTTGGATCCATTTGATTATATTTTTCTAATGAAAGTGAAAAATCGAGATTTCGTCTTATAGATTGCATGTTGTGTCCAAATCAAAATTTCAGATAGTCGCTATGGAATCGCTTATAAATTATTATGATTTATTATATTGATAAATCGATTTTAAATAATCTGAACATTAGTTTTATTTTGAAATATCACGTTTAAAATCTAAATATGATTATTTTGAAGATATAGGTATATTATGTTTGAATAAATATGATAATAATATTTTATTTTTAATAAATTTGTTTATTTTGGAATCGATTTATATTATATCGACTTAATTTCCAAACAACCTCTGATTTTAATTAAACTAAATTTATAAAGTCGAAAACGATTAATTATAGCAAGATTTTTGAGATGTAGTTATAATTTAATTTATAGAATTTTTCTGTAATTTTTATTTTGAAAAATAAGCAACTTTTTATTTGAAGTATTCTACACCCTATATCAACATTTTGGGATATCACAATATAATTTAACTTGTATAGATTATTATATTTTTGGGATCATGGCACATCGCTTGACACGATAGTATTTTTATTTTTGTCTATAGCAGTCCGTAAGTGTATGAAATTTTATATAGCGGGGTATGCTAATCTTTAAATAAATAATATATTAACTAGTCTTGAAGCTTCCATTGAAAGAAAAACCATTCCTTACAGCTGAAGCCACCCTAAAGCTTGTCTTAGATGCTGACATTTCTACTTATAAAACCATTCCAACTCTATTCCCTAATTTCCTAATTCCTTCTGTTTCATTGGTTCTTTCCTCAAAACATTTCTCTTAATAATTCATGAAAAAAAATCCCACTTCAAAATAATGAAAAAAAATCCCACTTCAAAATAATGAAAAAAAAATCCCACTTCAAAATCAAACTAAAATAGACAACGAGATTAAATCATTCGATTCTCAATTTTTTGAATTCAAATAGGAAGAAGCTTGTGATAACCCGTAACTTCCCCGCGAAGGAAAGCACGGATTGCTTTGAGGACAAGACAAATCAGAACTCGAACAGAAGAACATTTCATTGTTTATTACAACAATTCCATCAGAATACAAGAACATACAAAGTATGAATAAATATACATTCGACAAATATCAAAGATTTAAATTACATTTAAATACATAGCAGCGGAAAAATAATACAAAACACAACTGAAGGCGATATACGGATACAGAGCTTTCTGAATATCATTCCAGCTGTAAACCAGGATCCTACGAATATAAATCTGCAAAACCAAAACAACTAGTTGCCCGTGTGGAAAATAGGGGCACCCAAAGTTTAGGTTAAAACAATAAACTCCAGGTCAGTCATGGGACTGGTGTGAGAACTAAAACAGTTATTTGAAACTTTACCTTAGAAGAGAGTAATTCAAGGGACCACGCCGTATAACACGGAACGGGTTTCCTCCCAAGAACACTAGTGCATATAACAAAACAGTGCAATGCTTTTTGGAAAAATGAAGCTATTATAAGACCCAGGTCCCATCACACAATGCAATGCAAGTCGGTGGATAGGGTTTTCCCTTATAATAGCCAAACATGCTTGGTACGTTTAAAACAAATCATTTGATACTATTATAAGTGTATAGTGTCACAACAATTTCAATCATAAATATCAATCATAGACGGCATGGGTACCATATATCATGTCGCCATACTAGGCTCTACAAATAAAACTGTAATGTCACGTATTGGAAATTGGATTCCATCATGAGTCGAGGAAAGGGGCAAGATCCTCTCCGTTCGAGGCACTCTAGCAAATGTCTTAGGGCCACACACATCGATCATTGGAATCGGTTGGGCTGGTCCTCTCTTACATTTGAGGATTAGTTACTCCTGAACACACGTTTCCCAGTCCTATAGGACCTATATAATGGTCTATACGTCGGCTCACATAGTGTCAGTTATCGACCATATATTCGAGGCGCCTTGCATTCCAACATCCACACAGGTAAAAAGTATATAAATGTCAGGGTTGGTAGGTCACTGACATCACCCATAGCTAGAAAGAAACGTCGTGTTCTCCCAATGGTCCTTATCCCGTTTTTGACTCATACCAAGGTGTGAGGCTCGCGAATTAACTCTATACACAAAGCTATGCAACACAGGCCGTGCTTTGATCATCAACCACAAGACTTTGCTTTTCAACAGAAGCCTTGATCATTTGCCACTTAAGCATGCCACTCAGGCAATTCACTGTACGCGACGGATGTTCATCGATATACAACCTCTGAGCTTGTACGTCTTAGAGAAGGGCGTTAAGAAAGAGAATAAATTCTCCACCGCCAAAAAGATGTATATTTAATAGAGATCAATCAACAAAGAATAAAATCCAATGTCAGACACACAGTCCATTTACAAGTTCGTTCTGGGTCTGAACGAAACCGGAGGCACTTTCCTCGCATATCCATCAATCTCCAAGTACGTCTGGACGATCACCAACTGATTCCCTCCTCGTGGGTGTACAACCCAATCAAGATCATCAATAATCATCCAAACAACGTGAAGACTTCCGGTCTTCAACCACCGTCTTCATCTTCGACTTATCGTCGAATCGGTTGTTCGGAATGGGTATAAACCCGGCCTTTCCGAATAACCCGCGTATATAATAAACAAATGTTACATAAATACAACATACGCCTCATTCCAATTCAGAATATTCTTTTATTCAAATTTTCACACTCTTAGGGAAAGGTTCCCATTAATTTTATTAAAGATAAATTCTTCTAAATTTATTCTTTAATCTTCCTTTGGATATCTTTTCAAATCATGTTAAGGTTTTCCAAACTATTCAGGATTAGCGAACCACACCAAAGTAATTATTTATTTTATTACCCAATCCCAACCTATTCATCCCATGGAGCAAAACTTGTAATACTCCACAACTAACACCACGGTGTTATCGGTAAAATTAATTACCATTTCACGTTCAAATCTAATTAAATATTTGACTATCGCTTGGAGAAAAACTGTTGATACTCCACTCTCGGTCACTTTAATCTAATTAAAGATTCATTAAAACTCCACTTAGTTTTAATCTTCTCAAAAATCAATATCCAGTCTTTAACTGGGTTAAAGAACCAATGTCATCTAAAACACATTTCACGATAAACCCAAAATCACTTTCCATTGTTAATCGGGTTAAAGAACAGGTGTTATTCAAAACACCGCTCGCGATAAACCCAAAAACCAATTTAAATTCAATTCCAATTAATATTATTTAATTGGTACACTTCATTAAATCTAAATTGAAAGATTTAATCTTTTTCTCAACTGGGTTTAAGAACAGTGTTAATGAAGACACCATTCACGACAAACCCAAATCACGTTTGATATTAAATACAAGGCTCTGAATAGAAAATATATCGGCTTATATTCAATATCAAATTCTACGTGTAACAACCCGGAAAATCTGAACCAATTTGAAAATTTTAAATTGGCTGTTTTGGTGGATTTTAATTATTTCAAATAAATATTTTAAATAATAACTACGAAAAGTGAGTTTGAATCGACGTTTGAAAATAAAAATAATTAATTCTAATTATAAATAAGGCCTGAAATGGCGCGGTAGTTTCAAATTTTGTATTCAAACTTTGACTGACTGTACCGGGTGCAAAACAAAACCGATTTTAACGAAACCAAAAATATTTAAATCTGTTAGTGAATATCTTTCTAACGAATCTAAAAAATCGAAGTTTCATAGTAGGAAGCAAAAGATATGGCCAAACTAATTTTCAAAAAGGTCGTTATAGAGTTTATATAGCCCGTGAAAATGGTAATTTCGCAAACGACCTCGGAATCGACGAAACCACTTTTGTTGGATCCGGTATGTTAAATTATCGCTAGGTTTCAAATTTCATAATTTTTGAGGCTAGTATTTGAGTGTGGCAAAGGAAAATGTTTTTGGTCGAATTCTATTAAATTGGATCAACCAGAAAAGGGCCATTTTTCAAACGGCCTTAGAATTCGATGAAACTAGTTTTGTTGGGACCGTATCATCAAAACATAGCTAGATTTGTTTTTCAGGAATTTTTACAATTAATATGTGGCCCCGACAAATTGAAATGTACGTTCAAATCAAATATTGAATGTTTTATATTTTAATTTGAATGAAAACTGACTGAAACATTCGAATGGGCCTTCAAAACATATCCCATTGTGTTCAGAATGGGGGTATTTAGCCAGTGACGACAGTCGTTGGGTTTGGATTGGTGTTCGTGTGTGAAAGAGGGTATTTTTGGAATTTTTAAAAATTTATAAATAAAAAAATATCAATTGTAGAGGCACACTCTCTCTCCCCGACTCTCTCTAAAATCGAACGACGGAAAGGGCTCTCTGCCTTCTCTCTTCATTTTCTCCCTCTACAAGCAAAATCAGTCCCTCCTCCAGTTGATGATTTCAAAGTGCTCGAGACGAGCTTCAAATCCATATATAGTTTGTATTTTTTTTATTAGAATTGGGGGAGAATTCGAGCTCGATAGTTTCGAACTTCCAACCGTCGCCGCCGTCAGATCCGAACACCGAGTGGGCCCCACCGCCGCGTGCAGGTGCGCCACTCCTCCCCCTCCGACGCTGGAAAGGCCGATCGACGAATAGCTCCACGGATTCGAAGAAAAATCCAAACCTAGTTTTGGGGATTTCAGAGAGGTATACGGCTGATTTTAATTAAACTATATTATAGCACTTTAAAGCGCTACGGTTTTTGATTTCACTGTAAAAATCATATCTTTTTCGTTTCTTGACGAAATTCAGTGAAACAAGAGACAGTGGACTCGTGTGGACGTCTTCTACATTATAGAAGAGACCACATATTTTTCTGAGCCTTCTGCCATTTTTATTGGAGTGGAACCCAATGTGAGATTTCTGAATTATAAACGATATGGAAAACGATGATGTATATAGCTTATATAGTCGAGGTATGAGTTATATAAGCGTTGTATAAGTTGTACGTTCGATGTATAAGTTATATATGCATTGCAAAAATTATATATGTGCTGAAATAGAAGTGAAATACTTATATATATATATATATACACCCCTCGTCCACAAACCATGGACGATATTTATTGGTTGTGATGGTGTGAAAATTGGTTTATTGCGAATGGTTGATTAGATTTGTTTGTGGTTGAAATCGATTGATTTTGGTTGAAAAATACCCGTTTGTGGTTGAGAATTATTTGGTTGAAACCACATAGGATTAATTTGTGGAAAAGAAAAATATATATACATGCCGCCTGCGTGCGAATTAGATGCATGAATCCCCATTGTCAAAAGCTGCGAGGCTTTAAGGTAGAGCGAGGTGCTGTACTAGGGACGACCTCGGTTTTAACTACCCTGCCGTTATGATGCCGAAATTTTGAATAATATTCATGTGTTAGAATTATTTTCATGTGTTGAAACTATATTCGTTCATTGAATAGAAAACCTTCATGTGTTGAATAGAAATTCATTCGTTGAATAGAAATTCATGTGTTGAATGGTATTCGTGTTTTAAATAAATTGTTTTAACAATAAAAATCACATTTTCATTTTATATATATATGAACTATAGAAAACATTCATGTGCTGAATAGAAATTCATTCATTGAATAGAAATTCATGTGTTGAATGGTAGTCGTGTTTGAAATAAATTGTTTTATAATAAAAATCATATTTTTATCATCTATATGAACTATATAAAATAATCGTGTTTTGAAAGAAATTGTTTTATAATAAAAATCATATTTTTATCATCTATATGAACTATATAAAATAGTTGTGTTTTGAAAGAAATTGTTTTATAATAAAAATCATATTTTTATCATCTATATGAACTAGATAAAATATTCATGTTTTGAAATAAATAGTTTTACAATGAAAATCACATTTTTATTATATACATGAATTGTTAAAAATAGTGAAGTGTTGAAATAGAAGTCAGTTGGATAAAAATATCATTTTTATCAAAGGTATGAAAAGAATATGGTTTTGAAATCGAAGAATCGATTATATTAATATATATATATACGAATATAATTAAAATAAATCGAATAACGAAGCTGCAGTTCGTGTTTTGAAACCGTGATTTCAAACGATTAGTGCGGGAGATCCGACCATCGGATTTTCCCGAAACCGAAACCGTTGGGTTCGCTTTGGAAATATCTTTCCAACGACCAACTTTGTAAAGATCCAACTGTTGGATTTTCTGGAATGTTTAATTCAAATCTGAAGAAAAACAGCACCAGAATCGACTATATTTATATATATATATGTATATATATATATATGTAATTAAATTAAATCGAATAACGACGCTGTAGTTCGTATTTTGAAATCGAAACTTCAAACGAGTTACCGGGAGATCCGACCGTCTGATTTCCCCAAAACTGAGACCGTTGTATTCATTTTTAAAAGAACTTTCTAATGATATAAAATTTGTGAAGATCAAACGGTTAGATTTTCAGATATGTGTAAATCAAATCTGAAGCAAAACAGTGCCACGGCCACGTTATGGCCTGAAACATCATTTGAATAAATTGGCTGTTTTTAAATAAATAAAAATAGCGATAAATCGTTATTAAATATTATAAACGATATGGAATGTGAAATTTAGAAACTAACTAAAGGTTAGCTAAGTCGAATGGTTTCCTGGTATTTGATCTGATGTTGGTTTCGGCCTTCGGGGTTAATATTTGGGAAATCGTTCTCTTACTGATTAACGGTTAGTGGCTAATGAATTTGAATAAGGCATATGTGTGTTTGTGTAACACTTGTTTATTATATACGCGAGTTGCTCAGAAAGACCGGGTTTATCCCATTCCGAATAACTGAATCGACGATAAGAAATCAAAGATGAAGACGACGGTTGAAGACCGGAAATCTTCACCTCGGTTTGATGATAACTGTTGTCCTGATTAGGAGGCATCCCGAAATATGGATAATGAGTTGTGATTGTCCAGACATACGTGGAGATCGATGGGTATGTGAGGTATATAGTGCCTCCGGTTTCGTTAAGACCCAGAACGGACTTGCAAATGGACTGTTTGTCGGACATGGGAATTCATTCTGTGTGATTGATAACAATCAGTTGCATGGTGTGAATTGCCTGTCTGGCATGCTAAGATGCAGTGATCAAGGCTTCTGTTGAAAAGCAAAGTCCTGTGGTTGATGATCAAAGCATCGCCTGTGTGGCGTAGCTTTGTGTATAACGTGAATTCGCGAGCCTCACACCCCGGTATGAACCAGAAACGGGAGAGGACCTCAGGGAGGGCATGTGTTTATTTCTAGTTAGAGGTGGTGTCGGGGCTTGAACTGGCTGACATTTATATTATTTTCACCTATGTGGTTGTTGCTGTTGCAAGGCGCCTCGGTTATATCGGTCGATCTAGGACCGACGGAGTCATTCGTTGGCTCACTTACACTCCAAAGGGCAGGAAAACGCAGTGTTCAGGAATTTTAATCCACATCTGTGGACTGGCACTGACGATGCAAAGGCTTGACTGAGTACTTGCCTGAGGCTCGGGCCAGATAGTCTCGAATTTGGTAAGGACTATCTTTTCCTTGGTTCATGACGGAAATCCAATTTCCAAATACGACATCGTGCGTTTTTGATTGTATACCTATATATGGCGACATAATGGTATGGGGCATTAATGCCATCTAGGATTGATACTTATGATTTGAAATTGTTGTTGAAACATATAAACACTAGTAATAATATCAAATTCTTTTGTTTTATTCGTATCAAGCATATTTTGGCCGTTATAAGGTAAAAACTCTATCCTCCGGTTTGCGTTGCATTGTGTGATGGGAACTGAGTCTTATAATGGCTTCATTTTTATAAAAAGCATTGCGATGTTTAAAAGAATTACTTGTTTTAAAGCACTAGCAATCCGATGGAGTAAACCCGTTTCGCGAAAGTGGCGTGGTCCTGTGATTAGCCATATTATAAAATGTGTTAAGTAGATTTATCATACCAGTCCTATGACTGACTCGTAGTTTGTTTCACTTGCAAACTCGGGTGCCCCTTTTTCTACATGGGCAGCCTTGTGTTCAGGTTATTAGCAGGCTCTTTCTGGATAGCTGGAGCTGAAGATGGATTTTATCATTTATCTCTTTTTATGTTGTTCATCTCCTATTGTACATATTATGTTTGTTTCCGCTGTAGACATTTATGTGTTGCTTAACTGTATTTGTACTAAATATGATCCTGTATACTGTGTAACTCTTATGATTACGTTTATCCAGTATATTCTATTGTGCATTATTTGGTGTATTTATTTATTTCTGTTCTTCTATTATCTATTTATGTGTTATATTCCAAAGATTACACTTGACACCGTCAGTACGGGGTTTTGGGGACGTCACATCGTGGTATCAGAGCTTTGGTTAAGCTTAGTTATGGAATATAACATATTAACGAACTCGTCAGAAATAGAACCAGTAGTGTTCTAGGACGAATAACTCATTACAGATAGGATCAGTAATATCCTAGTGTGAGTATAGCAGAATGAAATACGCCCGATAGACACATTTACATTCAAGTATATGTCTCTATGCTTTAAAATATCTTTTCTGTGACCTGACACTTGATCTGCTATTTGCCGAAGTACTAGAAAATGAGTGTCAGCAACAGAAGGAATGCAGAACCCAATCTAGAGGCACTATTTAATAGATATCGAAATCTGGGTGGAGCACAATTCTCGGGCAATGAATCGATTATTCAAACCAAAGCTTGGATGAGTTCTGCCGAAAGAATTTTTGAGCGTTTCCAGTTGAGCGATGATCAGAAAAGATTAGTAGCATCTTGGGCGCTCAAAGAAGAAGCTTTAATCTGGTGGAAAACAATCATCAAAGATTATCCAGAAGGTGATATCACCTAGGATAGGTTCAAAGAGATTTCCTAGAAAGATTTACTCCTCTTGAAGCAACTGAGCGATTATGTGATGAATTCTCTTATCTGATCCAAGGAGATACGACCATTCCAGAATATCATAAGAGATTCAATGAACTTTCTCACTTTGCCCCTCATCTAATTCAAAATCCGAAAAGGAAGAATCTGAGGTTTATTCATGGCCTGCAAATAAAATACCAGAATAAGGTAATGGGGCATGTGAAGCTTCCTTTTTCAGAAATGATATACATGGCTTATCAGTATGAAGATCTCCACAAGAAAGGTATGTTGCGCGACGAAGAGGAAGTCAGTTCGAGTAACAAAGTCGAGTCTGTGCCTAATAATCATGAGGCCAGTAAGAAGCCTAAAGTCAATCGAAAAAGGGCCAGATCTGAGAAGGAACCAATAACGACCGCCGTATGCAATAACTGCCATCAGAAAAGGCATTTGTCGATAAATTGCGGACCCGTAAAGAAATGAATCAAGATTGGATTTAAAGCCAATAGGAAGTCTCGAGAAGTTAGGAAATGCCGGAAGTGCCATCAGGCTGGTCATATAGAGAAGAATTGCCAGCTATTAGAGGAAAAGTCTGAAGCGGTACAAGTAAATGAAGTGACGGAAACTTCAGCGCCTTTAGCTAGTCAGGGAAGACAAGATGTTTTGGATGGCATGCTTAATGTCAAGAATATTCCAGTGAAAATATTGTTTGATACAGGCGCGTCACAAAGCTTTATTGCAAAGAATGCAGTTAAGAAATTGGATTTGAATTTGAAAAAGCTTAAAGCACCAATTACTGTTCTTAATCCGGTTGGGGGTTCCCTCGATCTCAGTTGGGTTTGTGGGGTGCTTGTCTCTTTTTTCTGTTATAAGTTCCCTACCATCACCATAGTCGTGAATTTTACTAAATTCGATCTTATTCTGGGATTGGATTGGTTAACCAAATATGAAGCAGAGGTTCGATGCGCCGAGAGAGTTGTTAAGGCGAAGGCCCAATCAGGGAATTATATAACCATATCATGCGAAGGTCCGAATTCCAATAGAAAAGACTTTTGGTCAGCTCTTGATGCTTCTCCTGCTCAAATAGAAAATATCCCTAAAGTCAAAGAGAATGTTCCCAACCTCATCAAAGATATTCCTACCATCAAGAATTATGCAGATGTGTTCGAAGAAGTGGTCAGCTTACCTCTGCAGAGAGAAATTGATTTCAAGATCGCTTTAATTCTGAACGCAAGGCCAGTAGTGCACGCCATTCGGAGAATGACTCTAAAGGAGAAAGAATAACTAGACAATCAAACTCGACAGCTTGTATGGAAGGGTCTGATCAGGCCTAGTTTCTCTGATTAGGGAGCAACAGTGGTGTTTGTCCCAAAGTATGAGGGTACTCTACGACTATGTGTGGATTATCATGACTTGAATAAGCAGACAATAAAGAATAAATATCCATTGCCGCGAATCGATGATTTATTGGATCGTCTGAATGGAGCACAAGTATTTTCAAGGACGGACCTAGCTACAGGTTTCCATCAGCTTTGTATTGCAGAAGAGTGTGTTTCTATGACAGCATTCAGATGTCCAGACTTATTATATGAGCGGTTAGTAATGTCGTTCGGCTTATGTAACGCTCCAGCTTACTTCGTCGATTTGATGAATAGAGTGTTCAGAGGAGTCTTGAATAAGTTTGTTCTGGTCTTCATTGATGATATTCTAATCTTCTCTTAGTCAAAGGCCGAACGTGAAAAGCATTTGCAACAAGTTCTAGAAATTCTGAGAAGGAATGTATTGAACGTCAAACTGTCCAAATGTATATTCTGGCAGGATGAAGTAAAGTTTCTTGGCCACGTCGTATCAAAAGAGGGAATTGCTGTGGATCCAAGTAAAATCACAGTTATTCAAAACTGGAAATAGCCTAGTACTCCCACAGAAGTCCGAAGTTTTTTTGGATTGGCAAGTTATTACCGGAAGTTCGTTAAAGATTTTTCGAAGATATCTAGTCACTTAACGAGGCTTACAAAGAAGAACTCAAAATTCATGTAGACTCCAGAATGTGAGGAGGCTTTTGAGGAGCTAAAGTTAAGATTAACAACGGCTCCAGTGTTAACGATAATCGACGGCAATCAGGACTTGAAAGTCTGGGCAGATGCCTCTAGAGAAGGCCTTGGTGCAGTATTAATGCAAAGAGGTCAAGTTGTTGCTTATGCTAGCCATCAGCTGAAGCCACATGAAAAGAACTACGTCACTCATGATCTTGAGTTGTTGGCTATCGTATTCGCTTTGAAAATCTGGAGACACTATTTCGGGGTGAGAAATTCGAACTGTTTACGGATCATCAGTCGTTAAAGTATCTGTTCACCCAGAAAGACTTCAATCTGAGGCAGCAACGTTGGCTAGAGTTTCTTGCTGCATATGATTTTGAGATTCTATACACTCCATGGAAAGCCAATGTCGTGGCCGATGCGCTAAGTCGAAAGAATGTAATGATCGCCAGCTTTATTATTACGACTTCCTTGATTGACAAAATATCTATTCCTCAGAAGGATGATAATTTTATTAAGGATATGATCAAAAGGATTTAGAAAGGCGAACCCTCGTGTTTTCAGATAGATAACGATGGAATTCTGAGATTGAGAGGAAGGATTTGTGTTCCTGACATCCCAGAGCTAAAGAGGGTTAGACGAGTGTCACAAGTCCAAGCTGAGCATCCATCTAGGTAAGACCAAAATGTACAACGATCTCAAGCGAACATTCTGGTGGAAGGCTATGAAAAGGGACGTTTCAATTTTATGTTAGCCGATGCCCTACTTGCCAACTAGTCAAAATCGACCAACAGAAACTGGCTGTATTGTTGCAACCGTTGGGCGTTCCAGGTTGGAAGTGGGAACATATTTCCATGGACTTCATAGATGGTTTGCCCAGAACAAGAAAAGGAAATGACAGTATTTGGGTGATCGTAGATCGCTTCACGAAGACCGCCCATTTCATACCTGTCAGATCAAACAGAACTGCTCAGAGTCTGGCGCAGATATACTTCAAGGAAATTGTTAGGCTACATGGAGTGCCGATCAGTATAGTTAGTGATAGAGATCCAATATTTACTAGCAAATTCTGGGAGGCATTTCAAGTAGAACTGGGAACGAAGTTGAATCTAAGCACCGCTTATCATCCTCAGACAGATGGTTAGACTGAGAGGGTGAATCGTATACTAGAAGATTTATTGCGGGCTTGTGTACTTGACTTTGGCGGATCATGGGAAGACCATTTACATTTAGCTAAATTCTCGTACAACAGTAGCTACCAAGCAAGCCTGACAATGTCACCATTCGAAGCATTGTATGGTAGACCGTGCCGATCTCCTGCTTGTTGGGTCAAACCTGGTAATAGGCTTGTATTGGGACCTAATATGATCCGAGAAGCTACCGACAAAGTCGATTTCGTTAAGAAACGATTACTCGCCGCTCAAAGCCGATATAAGAGCTATGCTGATAAGAGAAGAAGAGATATACAATTTGTTGTTGGTGACTACATATATTTGAAAGTATCGCCGATGAGAGGAGTTATCCAGTTCGGTAAAACAAGGAAATAGGCGCCCAAATTCATTGGTCCGTTTCCTATTCTTGAACGGATTGGAACTCTCGCTTATAGAAATCAATTGCCGGATTGGTTGCCTGGAGTGCATGATGTATTCCACATATATCAACTTTGAAAGCACGTTCATGATCCAGACTTGATCGTGGAAGAAGCCGCACAACAGGAAATTGAAATTACTCTACAGTTGGCTGTGAGAAGAGAGCCGCTAAATATCATTGGCAAAGAAACCAAAGAACTGAGGAACAAGAAGGTTCACTTAGTCAAAGTGCAATGGAGTAGAGATCCACGAGATTGTACTTGGGAAATTGAGGAGAGCATTCAGAAAGCCCATCATAAGTGTCGAGTAGATATCTCTGATTGACTCCGGTGCAAGGTACATTTACCATACTTTGCATTACCGTTTAGTTCTCTACCTTGTTGTTATTTTCTTTCCATGGATGTGCACTTTTAATTCTATACTCTGATTAATTTAAAAAGAGTGTATGAATTAATTTGTATGATCTTGAAAAGTTAAAAACAAATTGCTTGTTGTTTGTGTTGTGTGATAGTTGGTTGGATTAATTAAATTTTTAGAACGATAGTTAATTTAATTAATAAGAGAATGAATGGTAGAATTTATTCGATTAAATCACACATTGAACTGATAAAAAATAAATAGAAATATATACATGTGCATTATATATGTTTCAACAGGTAAATGGATTAGCTGTTGAGAAAAGAATTTATTTGCGTGCCCGACAAATAGGTAAACCTTAATGAGTTGGATGCGAAGTATTATTATATCAACTCCTATGAATGCCATTGGATGCAGAGTGCTAGTTGTTCTGTGTGTAATAATAAACGTCGCCATAGGATAGTAACAATTAATTTTGAACTACACTACATGGCATACTTCTTGAAGATAGGCATACTTCATTATATACCACATAAGAAGTTGGAGCTTGTGTGACGAGGTGGAAGATTTACCATATGAGTGAGAGGCTTGTATGGCGATGACTATATATTACAGGATGAACTGATGACTGATATGGACCATATAAAATGTAATGGCAAATTGCCAGAATAATATAAACCCCACACCGGTCTGGAGTTGACAATAATCACGTCTCTCTAGTTATTAGATACGGCATATGGATTATTTATTTCCCACACGGGACGAGGTGACGAGAATTTATTCTCTAGAGTAATTAAAAATGCACACTCCCTCAGGCTTAGACAGGGTGGCGAGAATTTATTCTCTGGAGTTATTATCTATACACGCTCCCCTGTAAACACCAGTATATATCACTATAAATATGTGTATGCTTTATAGGATTTATTGGGTACCTAATACGGCCCAATAAATTTCCAAACCCCTCCCCGTACAAAGGAGGTTATGGCGAAATTTTTCGAACATTTACGGTGTTAGCCAAAGTTTTGAAGAATTTGAAAATTCTTAGAAACTGAAAAGTTGGAGAATGTAAGCCAGATTGAAAGTAGAGTTGATAAATCAAAACCACTTTCGACTTTGTTCCTTTTCGGGGACGAAAAGTTTTAAGTGGGGGAGATTGTAATAACCCGGAAAATCTGAGCCAGTTTGAAAATTTTAAATCGGCTGTTTTTGTGGATTTTAAATATTTAAAATAAATATTTTAAATAATAATGATGAAAAGTGAGTTTGAATCAATGTTTGAAAATAAATATAATTAATTCTAATTATAAATAAGGCCGGAAATGGTGCGGTAGTTTCAAAATTTAAATTCAAACTTTGACTGACTGTACCGGGTGCAAAACAAAACCGAGTTTAACGAAACCAAAAATATTTAAATTTGTTAGTGAATATCTTTCTAAAGTATCTAAAAAATCAAATTTTCATAGCAGGAAGCAATAGTTATGGCCAAACGAATTTTCAGAAAGGTCGCTATAGAGTTTATATAGCCCGTGAAAACGGCCATTTTGCAAACGACCTCAGAATTCGATGAAACCACTTTTTTTGGATCCGGGATGTCAAATTATTGCTAGGTTTTAAATTTCATAATTTTTGAAGCTAGTATGTGAGCGTGGCAAAGGAAAATGTGTTTGGTCGATTTCTATTAAATTGGATCGACCAGAAAAGGGCCATTTTTCAAACGGTCTCAGAATTTGACGAAACTAGTTTTTTTGGGACCTTATCGTCAAAACATAGCTAGATTTATTTTTCGGGAATTTTTGAATCAGTATGTGGCTCCGGCAAATTCAAATGTACGTTCAAATCAAATATTGAATGTTATATATTTTAATTTGAATGAAAACTGACTGAAACATTCGAACGGGCCTTCAAAACATATCCTATTGTGTTCGGAATGGGGGTATTTAGCTAGGGACGACAGTCATTGCGTTTGGATTGGTGTTCGTGTGTAAAAGAGGGTATTTATGGATTTTTTAAAAATATATAAATAAAAAAATATCATTGGTCGAGGCACACTCTCTCTCCCCGACACTCTCTAAATTCGAACGACAGAAATGGCTCTCTGCCTTCTCTCTTTATTTTCTCCCTCTACAAGCAAAATCAATCCCTCCTCCAGTTGAAGATTTTGAAGTGCTCGAGACGAGCTTCAAATCCATATATAGTTTGTATTTTTTCGTTCAGAATTTGGGGAGAATTCGAGCTCGAAAGTTGTGAACTTCCACCGCCGCCGCCGTAAGATCCGACCACCGAGTAGGCCCCACCACCGCGCGCAGGTGCGCCGCTCCTCCCCCTCCGATGCTGCAAAGGCCGATCGACAAATAGCTACAGTATTCGAAGAAAAATCCAAACCTAGTTTTGAAGATTTCAGAGAGGTATACGGCTGATTTTAATTTAACTATATTATAGCACTTTAAAGCGCTACGGTTTTTGATTTCACTGTAAAAATCATATCTTTTTCGTTTCTTGACGAAATCCAGCGAAACAAGAGATAGTGGACTCATGTGGACGTTTTCTACATTCTAGAAGAGACCGCATATTTTTCTGAGCCTTCTGCTATTTTTGTTGGAGTGCAACCCAATGTGAGATTTCTGAATTACAAACGATATGGAAAACGACGATGTATAAATTATATAGTCGATGTATGAGTTATATAAGCATTGTACACCTCATGTATAAGCGTTGTATAAGTTGTATGTTTGATGTATAATTTAGATATGCGTTGTAAAAATTATATATATGCTGAAATAGAAGTGAAATACATACACACACACACACACACACACACACACACACACATATATATATATATATATATATATATATATACGCCCTTCGTCCACAAAACATGGATGATATTTATTGGTTGTGATTGGTGTGAAAATTGGTTGATTGCGAATGGTTGATTTGAATTGTTTGTGGTTGAAATTGATTGATTGTGGTTGAAAAATACCCGTTTGTGGTTGAGAATTATTTGGTTGAAACCACATAGGATTAATTTGTGGAAAATAAAAAATATATATACATTCTTCCTACGTGCGAATTAGAGGCATGAAATCCCCATTGTCAAAAGCTGCGAGGCTTTAAGTTAGAGCGAGGAGCCGTACTAGGGACGGCCCCAGTTTTAACTACCCTGCCGTTATGCTGCCAAAATTTTGAATAATATTCATGTGTTGAAACTATATTCGTGTGTTGAATAAAAAACCTTCATGTGTTGAATAGAAATTCATTCGTTGAATAGAAATTCATGTGTTGAATGGTATTCGTGTTTTAAATAAATTGTTTTAACAATAAAAATAACATTTTCATTTTATATATATATGAACTATAGAAAACATTCATGTGTTGAATAGAAATTCATTCATTGAATAGAAATTCATGTGTTGAATGGTAGTCGTGTTTGAAATAAATTGTTTTATAATAAAAATCATATTTTTATCATCTATATGAACTATATAAAATAGTCGTGTTTTGAAAGAAATTGTTTTATAATAAAAATCGTATTTTTATCATCTATATGAACTATATAAAATAGTCGTGTTTTGAAAGAAATTGTTTTATAATAAAAACCATATTTTTATCATCTATATGAACTAGATAAAATAGTCGTGTTTTGAAATAAATAGTTTTACAATGAAAATCACATTTTTATTATATACATGAATTGTTAAAAATAGTGAAGTGTTGAAATAGAAGTCAGTTGGATAAAAATATCATTTTTATCAAAGGTATGAAAAGAATATGGTTTTGAAATCGAAGAATCGATTATATTAATATATATATATATATGAATATAATTAAAATAAATCGAATAACGAAGCTGCAGTTCATGTTTTGAAACCGTGATCTCAAACGATTAATGCGGGAGATCCGACCATCGTATTTTCCCGAAACCGAAACTGTTGGGTTCGCTTTGGAAATATCTTTCCAACGACCAACTTTGTAAAGATCCAACGGTTGGATTGTCTGGAATGTTTAATTCAAATCTGAAGACAAACAGTGCCAGAATCGATCATATTTATATTTATATATATATATAAATATAATTAAATTAAATCGTATAACGATGCTACAGTTCGTATTTTGAAATCGAAACTTCAAACGAGTATACCGGGAGATCCGACCGTCGGATTTCCGCAAAACTGAAACCGTTGGATTCGTTTTGAAAAGATCTTTCTAATGATATAAAATTTTTGAAGATCCAACGGTTAGATTTTCAGATATGTGTAAATCAAGTCTGAAGAAAAACAGCGCCACGGCCGCGTTATGGCCTGAAGCGTCGTTTGAATAAATTGGCTGTTTTTAAATAAATAAAAATAAGGATAAATCGTTATAAAATATTATATACGATATGGAATGTGAAATTTATAAACTAACTGAAGGTTAGCTAAGTCGAATGGTTTCCTGGGTTTTGATCTGATATTGGTTTCGGCATTCGGGTTTAATATTTGGGAAATCGTTCTCTTACTGATTTACGGTTAGTGACTAACGAATTGGAATAAGATGTATGTGTGTTTGTGTAGCATTTGTTTATTATATACGCGAGTTGCTCAGAAAGACCGGGTTTATCCCATTCTGAATAACTGAATCGACGATAAGAAACCGAAGATAAAGACAGTGGTTGAAGACCGAAAATCTTCACCTCGGTTTGATGATTACTGATGTCCTGATTGGAGGCATCCCAAAATATGGATAATGAGTGGTGATCGTCCAGACGTACGTGGAGATCGATGGGTATGCGAGGTATATAGTGCCTCCAGTTTCGTTCAGACCCAGAACGGACTTGCAAATGGACTGTGTGTCTGACATGGGAATTCATTCTGTGTGATTGATAGCCATCAGTTGCATGGTGTGAATTGCCTGAGTGGCATGCTAAGATGCAGTGATCAAGGCTTCTGTTGAAAAGAAAAGTCTCGTGGTTAATGATCAAAGCATCGCCTGTGTGGCGTAGCTTTGTGTATAACGTGAATTCGCGAGCCTCACACCCCGGTATGAACTAGAAACGGGAGAGGACCTCAGGGAGGGCATGCGTTTCTTTCTAGTTAGAGGTGGTGTCGATGCTTGAACTGGCTGACATTTATATTATTTTCACCTATGTGGTTGTTGCTGTTGTGAGGCGCCTCGGTTATATCGGTCGATCCGAGACCGATGGAGTCATTCGTTGGCTCACTTATGCCCCAAAGGGTGGGGAAACGCAGTGTTCAGGAATTTTAATCCACATCGGTGGACTGGCCCTGACGATCCAAAGGCTTGACTGAATACTTGCCTGAGGCTCGGGCTAGACAGTCTCGAATTCAGTAAGGACTATCTTTTGCCTTGGTTCATGACGGAAATCCAATTTCCAAATACGACATCGTGCGGTTTTGATTGTATACCTATATATGGCGACATAGTGGTATGGGGCATTAATGACGTCTATGATTGATAATTATGATTTGAAATTGTTTTTGAAACATATAAACACTAGTAATAATATCAAATTCTTTTGTTTTATTCGTATCAAGCATATTTTGGCCATTATGAGGTAAAAACTCTATCCTCCGGTTTGCGTTGCATTGTGTGATGGGAACTGAGTCTTATAATGGCTTCATTTTTATAAAAAGCATTGCGATGTTTAAAACAATTACTTGTTTTAAAGCACTGGCAATCCGATGAAGTAAACCCGTTTCACGAAAGTGGCATGGTCCTGTGATTAGCCATATTATAAAATGTGTTAACTAGATTTCTCATACCAGTCCCATAACTGACTCGTAGTTTGTTTCATTTGCAAACTCGGGTGCCCCTTTTTCTACATGGGCAGTCTTGTGTTCAGGTTATTAGCAGGCTCTTTCTGGATAGCTGGAGCTGAAGATGGATTCTATCATTTATCTCTTTTTATGATGTTCATCTCCTATTGTACATATTATGTTTGTTTTCGCTGTAGACATTTATGTATTGCTAATCTGTAATTGTACTAAGTATGATCCTGTATACTGTGTAACTCTGATGATTACGTTTATCCAGTATATTATATTGTGCATTATCTGGTGTATTTATTTATTTCTGTTCTGCTATTATCTGTTTATGTGTAATATTCCAAAGATTACCCTTGACAATGTTAGTACGGGGTTTTGGGGTCGTCACACTACAACCAACAAATATCGTATCGGAAATAACGATATAAATATATCTTTCAAATTTCCATAACAATATCTGTATAATCACGAAATCCAACATCGAAATATTCCAAAGCCAATTTCGATTCAAATCCATTTCCACTTTATATATTGGAAATTCTGGTTATTTTCAACACCATTTCAAATCCACTTTATTTATTTTAAAAATAAATGGGATAATAATTCTAGTTCAAAACTAGTTCATTTCGAGAAAAATTTATTTTAATCTTTTCATATTTGGAATTTTTCATCCCAATTCTTCACAAATCGTTTCTTATGATTTTACACAAATTATTAATATTTTTAATAATTTTATCAAGGCCCGTACAGTCGGTTTTCAATAACGGCCACCGAACTGCACTTACAACGACCTTTCCCAAATTTTATTTGGACATAATTCCAAATACAACCATTAGATTTCAAATTTCTAATATTCATTGGAAAGCTCTTTTCGATAGGAACCCAACGGTTTTGGTTTCAGGAGAATCTGACGGTCGGATCTCCCGTAACGTCAATTCGAAGTCAATGGTCGAAATTCGCGAACTACCGCGACGCGGCGCGTTCTATTCAGGCCATTAATATATATAATATATATTGTATATATTTCGTCGATTTCAATTCAAAACGTATTTTATAAATCGTTTTAAATTCGTTTTCAAAACAATTTCAACTTCATGTTCAATTTCAAATCAAAATTGAATATTTCATATCATTAATATATAAATGATAATATTTTCAAAATGTTATATTTTGAAATCACTTTATTTTCTATATTCATTATAAAAACGAATATAATCGATATAAATATTGTTCGCCTCAAAATGGCGCATCTCTAATCAACACATGAATGTTTATTCTATTCAACACATGAATCTATATTTCTATTCAACACATGAATCTATATTTCTTTCAACACATGAATATTCTCAACACATGAGTATCGTCAACACATGAATATTTTTGTTATTTAATATATTTTATAAAATTATGATAAAGATGTAAATTTTATTGTTTAAAATATTTTACTCAACACATGAATATTTTCAACACATGAATATTCTCAACAAATGAGAATCGTCAACAAACGACTATTTATTCTATTCAACACATGAATCTTATTTTATAATATTCTTTATTTTCCCAATTGGAATGAGGCCCAATCTATTACCATATAATGTTAACCTTATGGATTCCATACAACACATGTATATAATAGCAACGATAAATAATCAACCATCATCCGAAGTGCATCACACAGCTGCATAAGCATTAAATATAACTAATATACGCTCATACAGTCTGTCAATCAAACGATCAACATACCACTAAACAATTGGGATTAGTGTACGTCAAATATCATCCCAACACCCATGTGGGGTTTCAATCCACAAACACAGAATATTATTTATGCAGTTGGGCAACGTGTAAAATTATCGTCCCAATCAATATCTTTCAAATAGGTGTACATAAACTAACCGTCCGGTTTGTAAATGAATGTAAAGACCCGTAACTTCCCCGATGAGGAAAGCGCGGATAGTTCGAGAACAAGCCACATCAGAACGCAGATGGAAGAACATTTCATTGTATATTACAACAATTCCATCAGATTACAAGAATATACAGAGTATAAATGAATATTACACAGAAATATCAGAGATTTAAATTACATTTAAATACATCGCAGCGGAAAATAATACCATACACAACTAGAAGTGATATACGGATACAAAGCTTTCCGGATATCATTCCATCTGTAAACCAGGATCTTGTGAATATAAATCTGCAAAACCAAAACTACTAGCTACTCGTGTCAAAATAAGGGCACCCAGAGTTTAGGTTAAAACAATAAATTCCAGGTCAGTCATGTGACTTGTGTGAGAACTAAAACAGTTATTAATATTTATTTTAAAGTTAGGTAAATCAAGGGACCACGCCGTATAACACGGAACGGGTTTCCTCCCAAGAATACTAGTGCATAAAACAACAGCCCAGTACTAAATAAAGAACAATGAAGCTATTATAAGACCCAGTTCCCATCACACAATGCAACGCAAGCCGGAGGATAGGGTTTTTTCCTTATAATAGCCAAGAATGCTTGATACATTTAAAACAAATCGTTTGATACTATTATAAGTGCATAGTGTATAAAACAACTTCAAATCATAAGTATCAATCATAGACGGCATAAGCACCCCATCCCACTATGTCGCCATACTAGGCTCTACAAATAAAACTGCAAATGTCACGTATTTGGAAATTCGATTTCCATCTATGAACCGAGGCCAGGGATCGTCCTCTACCAATTCGAGACTGTCTAGTCCGAGTCTCAGGCTAGCACGTAGACAAGCCTTGGATCGTCAGGGCCGATCCACCGATGTGGATTATTATGCCTGAACAATACGTCTCTCCGCCCTATGGGGCATAAATGAGCCAACAAATGACTCCATTGGACCCGGATCTCCCGATCAAACCGAGGCGCCTCGCAACAGCAACAACCACATAAGTCAAACTCGTCAGGGCATGTAAAACCACTGACGCCACTTCTAACTAGAAAGAAACGCATGTCCTCCCTGAGGTCCGTCTCCCTTTTTTGGTTCATACCGGGTGTGAAACTCGCGAATCAAATGTTAAACAAAGCTACGCCACAAAGGCCGTGCTTCGATCATCAACCACAAGACTTTGCTTTTCAAAAGAAGCCTTGATCATTTGCCACTTAGGCATGCCACACAGGCAATTCACTCTATGCGTTTGATATCCATCAGTATATAACACCTGAGCTCGTATGTCTCACAGAAGGGCGTTAAGCAAGAAAATAAATTCTCCGCCGCCAAACAGATATATATTTAATAGAAATCAATCACATAGACTAAAATCCAATGTCAGACACACAGTCCATTTACAAGTTCGTTCTGGGTCTGAACGAAACCGGAGCCACCTAGTACCCCGCATATCCATCGATCTCCAAGTATGTCTAGACGATCACCAACTGTTTCCATCTTCTTGGGTGTACAGCCCAATCAAGATCATCAGTAATCACCCAAACGACTTGAAGACTTCCGGTCTTCAACCACCGTCTTCATCTTCGACTTATCGTCGTATCAGTTATTCAGAATGGGATAAACCCGGTCTTTCCGAATAACTCGCGTATATAATAAACATGAGTTACACAAACACAACATACGCCTCATTCTAATTCATCAGTCACCAACCGTAAATTAACTAGAGAACAATTCCCCAAATATTAACCCCGAAGGCCGAAACCAACATCAGATCAATATCCAGAAAACCTATCTACTTAGCTAACCGACAGTTAGTTTCTAAATTTCACATTCTTAGGGAAAGGTTCCCATTAATTTTATCAAAGACAAATTCTTTCAAATTCATTCTTTAATCTTCCTTTTGAATATCACTTCAAACTAGTCGGGATTAATGAACCTTACCTAAGTAATCATTTGTTTTAATTTCCCAACCCCAACCTATTCATCCCATGAAGTAAAACTGGTTATACTTCATATCTAACACCACGGTGTTATCGGTAAATTCAACTACCATTTCACGTTTAAATCTAATTAAAGATTTAACTATCGCCTGGAGCAAAACTGGTGATACTCCATTCTCGATCTTTTCAATCTAATTAAAGATTCATTAAAACTCCACTTAGTTTTAATCTCTATCTGGGTTAAAGAATCAGTGTCATTTAAAACACAGTTCACGATGAACCCCAAAATCATATCACATTTCAATCAGTCCCTAATCGTAAATTAGCAAGTGAGCAATTCCCTACGTATTAACCTCGAAGGCCGAAACCAACATCAGATTAATACCCAAGAGACCATTCAACTTAACTAATCTCCAGTTAGTTTCTGATTTTCTTAACTCCGTGGGTCTAAGAACAGTATTATTGAAGATACCGTTCACGACAACCCAAAATCACATTCTATTAATTATCGGGTTAAAGAACGAGTGTTATTTAAAACACTGTTCACGATAAACCCAAAAATCAATACCTATTCAATTCCAATTAAATATTATTTAATTGGTACACTTCATTAAATCTAAATAAAAAGATTTAATCTTTTCTCAACTGGGTTCAAGAATAATGTTAATAAAGACACCATTCACGACAAAACCAAATCACATTTGATATTAAATATAAGGCTCTAAATAGAAAATATACCGGCTTATATTCAGTATCAAATTCTACGACCAACAAATATCGTATTGGAAATAACGATATATATATCTTTCAAATTCCCATAACAATATCTATATCATCACGAAATCCAACATCGAAATATTCCGAAAACAATTTTGATTCAAATCCATTCCAATACAATTATTGGGATTCTGGTTATTTTCAAAACCATTTCAAATCCAATCTATTTATTTAAAAATAAATAGAATTATAATTCTAGTTCAAAACTAGTTCATTTTGATAAAAATCTATTTTTATCTTTTCAAATATGGAGTTTTTCATCCCAATTCTTCACGAATCATTTCTTATGATTTTACATAAATTATTACTATTTTTAATAATTTTATCAAGGCCCGTACATTCGATTTCCATCAATGGCCATTGAACTGCACTTACAACGTCCTTTCCCAAATTTGATTTGGACATAATTCCAAATCCAACTGTTAGATTTCTAATTTTTAATATTCATTAGAAAGCTCTTTTCGATATGAACCCAACGGTTCCAGTTTTAGGAGAATCCGACAGTCGGATCTCCCGTAATATCTGTTCGAAGTCAATGGTCGAAATTCGCGAACTACCATGGCGCGGAGCGTTCTATTCAGGCCATTATATTATATATATATAATATATATAATATATACTTCGTCGATTTCCTTTTAAAATGTATTTTATAAATCGTTTATATTCATTTTCGAAACGATTTCAAATTCAAATCAAAATTGAATTTTCCAATATAAATTCGTTTTAAATTCATTTCAAATTGATTTCAATTCAAATTGATTTTAATTCGATATGAATTCATTTTCTTTTCAATTTAATTCAATTCGAATCCGTTTTATATTCAATTCAATTCGAATTCGTTTTACATTCAATTCAATTCGAATTCGTTTTATATTCAATTCAATTCGAATCCGTTTTATATTCATTTCAATTCGAATTCGTTTTATATTCAATTCAATTCAATCTAATTCGAATTTATTTCTATTCAATTTCAATTCGAATTCATTTCAATTCGAATTCATTCGAATTCATTTCTATTCGAATTCATTTCTATTCAAAATATCAGATTTTGAAATCACTTTCGATGTTCATCATAAAATGGATAAAATCGATATAAATATCGTTTACGTCAAAATAGCGTAAATCTAATCAACACGACTTCATATATTTCTATTTTCAAATATTCTATTTCAAATATTTCTTTTCCAAATATTTCTTTTTCAAATATTTCTTTCTCAAATATTTCTATTCAAATATATTTTTTCAAATATTTCTATTCAAATATTTCTTTTTCAAAACTGGAATGAAGCCCAATCAATTATCATATAATGTTAATTATATGGATTTTCTACCACACGTATATAACAACAACGATAAATCATCAACCATTATCCAAAGTGCGTTCTACACTGTATAAGCATCAAACATAAATATTCAACGCTTATAACAGTCTGTCAATCAATCGATCGACATACAACTAATTATTGGGATTAGTTTATATCATATATCACCCCAATACCCGTGTGGGGTTTTCAAACAATTAAACACAGATTTTATTTGTGCAGTTGGGCGATGTGTAAAATTTATCGTCCCAATCAATATCAGTCAAATGTGTGTATATAAACAAATCGTCTGATCTGTTTATTTTTATTTCGTTTTACATACACGTTAAATATTCTATTCTCAACTATAAAATATTTTATTTTCATTTCACATCACAACACACAATCAACAACACATCAAAATCATACAAACAAGCATACAAGCCGTCCATGGTCTGTGGACGACGGGTGTCGGGTGCTACTAAACACCGTCTGCATCCTAGTATATATTTTTAACTAGAAAAACAAAATTTAAAAGTGAGAAGTTCTCACAGAGGGTTCCACTCCGCCGTGCTTTGCTGTTGAACTGCTGAATCTTCTAGATTGGTTTGAACTCCCAATGCAGTTCTTTTCACGATGTTCAAATAAAAATTATATTTTTATTGTTTCATTTTAATAAATAAAATTCATATTTTTATTTCTACTTCATATATTTTTACAACGCTTATTTCATTTGTAAAGATATCGCCTTTTCATTTATAAAGATATCACCTTTTCATTTATAAAAATATTGTTATTTCTATTTTTACAACGGTATTTATATAATAAAGATTATATTTTTATATCGCCACTTATATAAAAATCACATCTTTGCTCCTTCTACATAATAAAGATCAAATCTTTAATACTTCTATAATGTAAAAATCATATTTTTTTTAATCTTTCCAATTTATAAAATCAAGTCTTTTTAACTTTAAAAATCTCGCCTTTCATGGATTAAAAATCTCACCTTTCATAGATTAAAAATATAAACTTTCATGGATTAAAAATATATACTTTTTCTAATCAAAATCACATTAAAAATCTAAACTTTCTGCAATAAAAATCTAAACTTTATAATCGTTAAAAATCATAATTTTTTATAAGCGAAATACAATCAAGAAGCTTACCAATTTTTAGGGTTTCAGTCGCTGAAAAGAGCTCGCGGAAGTGGAGCTGCGCGAGGCTGTAGGAAGGGCTGGTGGTTGAACTGCGGCGAAGGGGAAGAAGAGTGGTGGAGGCGCGGTGGTGCGGGTTGGGTGCGGCGGTGGAGTCTGCTCGATTTCAGACGTCGTTCGAAGGGGGCTTTGGGATCGCGGTTCGATCTGGAGCAGGGGAGAGGGCGAGATAGGAGGGAGGGGGAGCTAGGGGGCGACTAAGGCACGACGGAGGTGGACTCCGGCTGGGCGGCGGAGCGATGCGAAGGGGGAGCGCGACTTTTCCCCTTTTTTTTCTTTGATTTCTGATTTGGAAGATAACGAGGGGGGTGTTAAGAGGGAAAAAAGGTTGACTTTTATTTTTAATTTAATTAATTTTTCCATAAAAAGTATCCTTTTTATTCGAACTTGAAATCGAACCCGCCGACTATTGTCCCTAGCTAATTACCCCTATTACGAACACAATGGGATATGTATCGTAAGTTGATTCGATTGTTTTGATCAGTTTTCATCAAAATCAACATATAACTCTATATATTGAATTTGAACGCGCATTTCAATTTACTGGGGTCACATACTAACTCGAAAAATTCCCGAAAAATTATTTCTAGCTTCGTATCAACGATACGGTCCTAACAAAACTAGTTTCGTCAGATTCTGAGACCGTTTGAAAAATGGCCATTTTCTGGTCGATTAAAATTGACAAAACACGTTTTCCTTTGCCACGCTCACATATTGATTCGAAAAATTATGAATTTTGAAACCTAGCAATAACTTGACATCACAGATCCAAAAAAAGTGGTTTCGTCGAAATCCGAGGTCGTCTGCAAAATTTCAATTTTTAAGGGCCAGAATTCCATAGCGACTATTCTGAAATTTCAACTGGACATATATTTTTATCCTCGCTATGAAATTTCGATTTTTCGGATTCGTTGGAAAGATATTCACAAATATATTCTAATATTTTTGGTTTCACTAAAATCCGGTTTATTTTACACCCGGTATGTTCAATTTAAATTTGAAATCGAATTATCGAACTACCGCGCCATTTTCAATTCCTTTTATATATATAAATAAATATTTATATTCTAATGACGACGTATATAAACATATACGTTCGAATTCCATTCGAAATAAATTTCTCGTCATTATTATTTAAAATAATTCATTTTAAATATTCAAAATTCACTAACATTGCCAAAATAAAAATTTTAAATTGGCTCGGATTTCCGGGTTATTACAATCTCCCCCACTTAAAACTTTTCGTCCCCGAAAAGGAACGAAGCCGAAAGTTGTTTAACTAATCAACTCAACTTTCACTATCTTCAATATGGCTTAAGTTCTTCAACTTTTCAGTTTCTAAGAACTTTTCAAATTTTTCAAAAATTTGGCTAACACCCTAAATTTTCGAAAAATTTCGCCATAACCTCCCCTGCACCGGGAAAATCCCAAAATTTCCATACAGGCCCTTTGATCTCAAAAAGAAAAAGAAAAAGCCAATCGGCTCATAAAATCATCATCACCCAAACAAAACAGTAAATTATGGTAAAAATGTACCTATTTGTCAGGCAAACAATTTTATTCTCTGCTCTAGCCTCATTGCTATGACCTGTTCAATGTAAGTACATGTATATGCAAGCATATGCGACCAAATTTCAATACAATTCACTATTTGGTTCAATTGGTGTAACACCCCACCTCCGCCAGGGCCATTCACGAGAGAATGCACTAGCTTTGGAGGGGTGTTCTAGGTAAACATGCACAGAGATATCACAAGACAGAACATAGATAAATAAATAAGTAAAGCAGCGGTAGAAGTTTAACATCGCTAACTACGCTAGAAGGACCGCATCATGGCTAGCATCTGTTTATCTTCGAGAGATAGTGTGATTGCATGGAGTTCCTTCTAGCGTAGTTAGCGTAGTTAGCCATTCACGAGAGAATGCACTAGCTTTGGAGGGGTGTTCTAGGTAAACATGCACAGAGATATCACAAGACAGAACATAGATAAATAAATAAGTAAAGCAGCGGTAGAAGTTTAACATCATTTCAAAACCAAATAGTCAACTTACATTAAAGTACTTTGTCATTATTTCCAACTACCACAAGTCTAGAAAACATAAACTGAAAATAACATAAAGTAAACTATCCCCAAGATAGATGTAGTGAAGCCATAGCAAGCTCAAGTCTGAACCGTACATGAGCTGTCAAGAAAGCAAGCCAAGTGTCCAAGCTAAGCACTAGCGTTCCCTTCCTGAGAACCTTAGGGGGGAAACGGAAGAAAAGAGGCGAAAGAAAAAGGGTCAGTCATAAAGACTGGTAAGTCCTACCTACTATTAGTATAAAAACTAATAAAGTTAACTAAACATGAGAAACTGAGATGAAACATAAAGATGGTAACTAACTGGAATGATAAATAGACAACATGGTAGATCAAGTGTGGCATCGCATATACAAGATTCAGTTTTGCACCAATAGTACTAATATTCCAACCCATGTCAAGTATAAACAATAAATGATCCCTTGGCCCAATATCATGAGATGACCCAAGTCAAGGTCCAACTACACGGTCTAGTCGATCGGCTCCCTATAAGCCTAACTCGTCGAGTGTCGGTGTCATACGGCACAATCACGAATGTAGCTACTATGTGCTAGGTCCACCCTAGGGTGTATCAAGCCCTAGGGTGCCAACCACTGACACCATTCCAAGCACGCACAGTGTACAACTACTGGTGCCCACGTCTGCTTTTTCAACTCCGGACTACGTGCACGACCATAGTCCGTCTGAACCTACAATGGTGCACCAAACTCTGCCGTCATTTTTGTCGCTTACAATCAGCCCAGTAATCGTGCCCCACCCTAGCCTAGTCCCTAGGGTATCGTTGATACATCCAAGAGGGTTACTGCTGAAAAGGACCACGTAACTAGGGTTTCTAAGGGGTTAAGTGTGGTTAACCCTATCCAATCATGTATCAAGTTGGTTAAGTGTACCTAAGTGGTTCATGACTTAACCCCATCCAATCATGTATCAAGTTGGTTAAGTGTTTCCAAGTGGTTCATGACGTAACCTTAACATGTGGCATTAATTAATTTAATGCACCCAACCTCTCACATTTGACTTTGTTGTGGTTACTGGATATGTCGGGCAGGTCCGGGCAGCTTTACACCACAACCTAGTCTAACCTCGGGTTTCAAGCGCAATATGACCAACTTCTCACATTGGGTCCTATTGTTTGTAGCCACTGGATTTGCCGGGCGGTTCCTGGCAGATTTACGCTACAAACTCAACCCAACCTCGAGTTGGCCACTTTATGGTTTTCTATATGTCATGACCATATTCAAGTTTTCAAGCATAATAAAGTTTCATGTCACATTTCAAGTCATGTTTTTCATGTCATTTCAAGTTTGCCTAACTACCCATAACGTATCCCCATCGCACGTAAATTCGCATCAACACAAGTGAATCAATGAACATAACAATATGACCAAGATGGGCATAAGGTGGTAAAGTTGGTCATAAGTTAAACATGAGGATATTTGAGGCAAAGGTGTTCATCACAACTAGCATATAGGATTATTGGCCTCAAAAACATGCATGACATCAAACTTAGCAAACAGACTTGTGGGTGGCATGTAGTTCAACATCATAGGCAATGGTGATAACATGATAATAGTTGACATAGGGTGACAAACTTGTGGGTAGCATGTAGTTCAACATCATATGCAAGTTAACATCAAGGTTATGATGGGTTCTTTGTTGCATTATGCATAATCCCCAAATAAAGCTCATAGCTTTCTACCCAAAAATCAAGGTGAATGATACTAGGTTCATGATAGTCCCACAATCATAGATCAAAAGAGTCATAAATGGATCTATGCACACAAATATAGCCCCAAGACAAGTATTACACCAAAAATCACATCTCAACTTGCTACATATTCACATTAACTTCATAGTTTAAATCTAAGAGTAGAGTGAGGCTTACAAAGCATGGCTATGAGAACTAGAACCAAATAGAACAAGATAAAGACTTTGTAGAAGCTCTCGGAATGATGTAGCAACACTAGAAGCCTAAAGAATAAGTAGCTCCTTTGATAGAAAGAAGAAAGCTTGCTCCTTTTTGCCTTAGAAGCTCTCAAGATGAAGATGGAGGCCATGATTAGGGAGCATTTTGGCAGAATTTAGTTGTTAGGATGATTTGTGATGGTTTAGGCTAGGTATTAGGGTGTTTTTATAGGTGTAGAGACTAGTTTAGGCCATAGGATTAACCCTAGTTTAGATCTGAACCATCAAATCCCATCACAAGCTGGCTGTGCAGACCAAAGGAGCAAACAGGTGCACCAGGTAAAACATGGCCGACCAGGGAGGTCGACCCCCAGGTCGACACCCAGGTCGACACCCCAGTCGACCTTGGGGGGGGGGGGGCAGGTCAACCCCCCAGTCGACCCCCAAGTCGACCTGGGGTAGGGCGGGAAAATTTCCCGCCCAATCTGTTTCTGGCTGGATTTGAATTTCGGGCTAAATTTTGAATTTTCTGAAATCTTCTATGGGCCATATCTTGGTCATACGGACTCCGATTTACAAAATTTCGGACTCGTTTTCAAGCAGAATTTCGAGACGAACGCAATGGTGTAACCCGTTCCCATTGATTCTTAACTTATAATTTAATTCTGCCCTGATTTCTTGTTTTAACGTGTTGTTAAAAATTCGGGTTGTTACATTCTCCCCACCTTAAAGGATTTCGTCTCCGAAATCTCCAAGTTAGGAAGAACGTATCCTACCATCCATCATCCATCTACTCAAATATCATCCACAGGCAATCATTGTCCTTAAAAGATTTCTAATGTTGTATGAACATATGCAAAAGTGTGTGTATATGCACCTATCTAATGCAAAAAAAAAAAAAAAAAACAGGCGGTTATTGACTCAGTAAACCTCCTTAATGCAGAATATGTTAGTGAAATGAGTCCAAATGTATGCAAATTCCTAACATAATTTATAATCTCTACATGAGTGCACATAACATTCAATCATATGCAACATCCACGTGATAACATAACAAGTTTCATCCGTGAATAAGCATAAACACTCATGCATATGCAATATGAAAGTGTGTGAGCCGATCTTAGTGCCTAACGTGTATCATGCATCCACGAGTAACCACTTGCAAACACTTGCAGCCATTTGCAACCATCAAGCATAACATGTTTCAAATACATGTTTCATCCAAAGGATTTCTACCTAAGGTTCTCATGACAAGATTAACGAGATAACAAGATAAACATGGATAGCAAAAGAAAGATATGCTAACTAGAAAAGGAGATTGAGAATGTACCCTCAAAAAGGAATGGATGAAGCCCACGCATCTTCTCCTCGGTTTCCCAAGTTGCTTCTTCATCGGCTTCACTCCACTAAACCTTTACTAACTTGACTTCTCGATTCCTCATCTTCTTGATCTCCGTTCCCAAGATACGAATCGGAGCTCGCCTCAGGGTTGCCTCTTTCTCTACCTCCACGTCTTTAAGAATGCTAGGCTCAACAACTTCGGTCGATTCATGTAGGCATTTTTGGAGATGCGAGACATGAAAGACATTGTGCACTCCAGGCATCTTCTCGGGCAATTCCACTCTATAAGCCATTTGCCCAATCCTCTCGATGATAGGGAAGAACCTTGGTGCTAGCTTTCCAACTGCTCCAAAACGAACCACATTTCGCAAAGGAGAAACCTTCACAAAAACCATATCTCCAACTTCAAACTCTAAGTCTATCCTTCGCATGTCTGCATAGGATTTATGTCTGTCTTGGCCCATTTTCATCCGCTTTCGAATCAACTCAACCTTCTCGGATGTGTCCCTTATCATGTCGGGCCCAAGTATAAGCTTATCCGTCGTCTCCCACCAACATGTTGGTGCCTTGCACGGCCTCCCATACAAAGCTTCGAATGGTGCCATCCCTATGCTTGCTTGGTAGCTGTTATTATAAGCAAACTCTACGAGAGGAAGATGGTCTTCCCAAGTGCCACCAAAGTCAATAATGCATAGCCTCAACAGATCTTCTAGTACCCTATTCACCCTTTCGGTCTGACCATCCGTCTGTGGGTGATAGGCTGTACTTAGATTCAATCGCGTACCCATTGCTTCTTGCAAACTATTCCAAAATTGGCTAGTGAAGATTGGGTCACGATCGCTAACTACGCTAGAAGGAACTCCATGCAATCGCACTATCTCTCGAAGATAAACAGATGCTAGCCATGATGCGGTCCTCTTGCTCTTCACTGGGATGAACTGGGCGCTCTTCGTGAGTCTATCCACTATGACCCATATGCTTGTATTCCCCTTCCTTGATCTCGGTAATCCATCCACAAAATCCATATAGATACTTTCCCACTTCCAATGCGGGACCCCCAATGGATGCAGTAACCCACCGGGCTTCTTTGACTCGGCCTTTACTTGTTGGCAAACAATGCATCTAGAAACAAACTCTGCAACATCCTTTTTCATCCCATCCCAAAAGAAAATGCGCTTCATATCCCGGTACATCTTATCCCCTCCGGGATGTATGGTCATCCTCGAGTGATGCGCCTCCTCAAGAACTTTATTTACTAAGTCTCCTACTCGTGGGACACATAGTCTTCCATCACGCCTTAGCCATCCCTTGTCATCAATAGTATATCTAGGGAGGTGACTTGAGGTCTCACCACGAATCAACTTGTCCATGACCTCGACTATCTGCGGGTCTTCCCTCTGTGAAGGCCCAACTTGATCAAGAAGTGTAGGTCTAAGCTCAAGGGATGCTAACGAACCAGTCATCGACTCAACAGCAGGTGTAAAATCAAAGGTTGCCAAGAACTCTAGGCTCTTCATCTCAACAAACAAGGGACTCAAATTTAACCTTCTTCTACTTAGCGCATCCGCCACAACATTACCCTTGCCAGGGGTATAAGCTATATCGAAGTCATATGATGCCAAGAATTCCATCCACCTCTGCTGCCTTAGATTCAAATCTTTCTGCGAGAAGAGGTACTTGAGTGACTTGTGATCAGTATATAACTCAAACCTTTCACCTAGAAGATAATGGCGCCAAGATTTGAGTGCAAAGACAATCGCCGCCAATTCCACATCATGAGTGGGATAGTTTTTCTCATGAACTTTGAGTTGCCTACCCCCAAAGCATATCACTCTCCCCTCCTGCATTAGGACAACGCCTAATCCCGTGCCACATGCATCGGTGTACACGGTAAACATCTTCCCTCCATCGGGTAATGCTAGAACTGGAGCTGTGGTGAGGGCTTTCTTGAGCCTTTGAAAAGCAAGCTCACACTCTAAGTCCCATGCAAAGACTAAGTTCTTCTTCGTTAACTTAGTGAGAGGGGCTGAAATCTTAGCGAAGTCCTTAATGAACTTCCTATAAAATCCTGCCAGACCGAGAAAGCTTCTCACTTCAGTTGCATTCTTCGGAACTTTCCAGTCTTGTACCGCCACTACTTTAGCGGGATCCACAGCTATGTCTTGCTTAGAAACTATATGCCCAAGGAACCGAACTTCACTTCTCCTGAAATGGCATTTGGAAACTTGGCTTTTAACTGATAAGCTCTAAGCGTATCCATAACCTCCTTGAGATGTGTAGCATGCTCTTCCTCGTCCTTAGAGAAGATTAGAATATCATCCACGAAGACACCCACGAACTTGTTAAGGAACTCCCTAAACACCCTACTCATCAAATCAACGAAGTATGCGGGTGCATTAGTCAAGCCGAACGGCATGACGAGCCATTCAAAGAATCCATCTAGAGTCCTAAACGCAGTCTTGTCAATACTATCCTCAACCACTCTAAGCTGATGGAATCCGATGGCTAGTTCGAGTTGAGAGAAAACAGAAGCACCTACAAGCTGGTCAAAGAGATCATCAATCCTCGGTAACGGGTGCCTATTCTTCTTTGTCACCTTGTTTAACTCACGATAATCAACACATAGATGAAGCGAACTGTAATGACCTGCATTGGCAGAGTTATTAGAATTAATTTATTTAATAATTTAAAAGGTAAATAAAAGAATGTATTGGTCGTGGAATTAAATAATGGTAAATATTTAATTAAAATAATAAATTAAATAATATATTTAATTCAGTAATAGTCAAAAATAGTGAAATTCACAGTATGGTGTAATTTGGGTTATCTAAAAAATATATATATATATATCATTTAGGAGTTGAATTATATTGACAAATATATTCAATCGACGTCAGTTTGAATGTAGAATTATAATATAATTAAAATTGAGCTCGAAATGGCGCTGCAGTTCGTAAATTAGCGATTTGAACTTCAACTGAATGTACAGGATTCGTTTTAAGTCGGATTTCTATGAAACAAAAACCGTCGGGACCGATTTGATAATAGTTTTCTAATAGACGAGAAAAATCAGGATTTCGTCGTGTAGATTTTGATTTACGTCCGAATCAAATTTTAGAAAAGTCGCTATGGAATTCCTTTATAATTTATAACGATTTATAAAAGGAATTTCAATATAAATTGAATACCGATATAATATGGATTTGAAATATCGAGCTATAAATCCATATATGAATATTCAGGAGTTGTGGTATATTCTATGTGGATATATATGATAATATTAAATTATTAATATTAAATTTTATTATATTTAAATATATTTATATATTTAAATGGGATATTTAGGGCTTTAAAAATAGCCAGTTTTGCAAACGACCTCGAAATTCGACGAAACTAATTTTGTTGGATCCGCAATATCAAATAGTTGCTAGATTTCCAGTTTCGTGATTTTTAGAGTCACTGTGTGGCCGTACGGATTTTTAGAGTGTAAAATAGTCAGTATTTCGACAAATAAAAACACGTTGTGTGAGCATACGGAGTCGGAATTCGACGAAACCAGTTTCGTTGGGACCGTAATGTCGAACTCTAGCTACATGTCCAGTTTGGTGATTTTTAGGTATCGTATGTAGTCGCAGGAATTTTTAAGGACTCGAAACGAATATAAAATCAATAAAATAAAAGAAAGAAAAAATAAAAGAAAAAAATTATATAACTTTTTATGGTCCAACAGCAAGCCACGCAGCCCATCTTCCAGCCACAAACCTTACCAAACCCCCCCAACAGTATAAAAACACTCAGAACGTGAAAGTCCTCCTTTGGAAAAAAAATCCAAAATAAATCGAATAAGTTCCAAATAATCATGAAGCCTATTTATCTAGATTCGTTGGATGATTTCCCCCATCCCTATACCAATTTCTTTTGGTGCGGTCCTATTCTATGGTGCTCGACATTTTCTCGCAGCACCTAGGGTGAACGGATCCGCGAGTTGTAACCACTGATTGGTGAAACAAGGATTAGATTTGAGATAATGATGGAGTTTGGCATCAGTTGGGTTTTTTTTTTGGAATTTGGAGCATAAAAATTTCGGTGACTGAAGGGTGTCATCACGAGGAGGACCGGGCGACGGGAAACGCCTGAGGCGTGCGAACTGACTCAAACGGTGGTGGCGAGGTGGAGTTTCAGATGAGAAATATCGTGATGTGGTTAGTTTGATTTTTGCGTGAAGGATAGGGGAGATAGGGAGTCGGCAAATGGTTGAAGAAATTCCTGGAGTCAGTTTTGGCTTCAACGAAGAGGAGAGAAGAAGTAGAAGGAAGTGGACGCTGGGTATATGGGCTGATACGGGTGTGTTGAGATGGGCCGGAGAAGAAATGAAAGTTAAGGCCCGTTTTAAATTTAAATCCAAGTTTTAATTATCTAAATAATGTATTGACTTGTATTTGATTATATCTTGGTCATACGATATCAGAATTGGGCGAAACAAGATCCGTTGGGATCGTATGGACGGACACTACACAATGGAACTGATTGCGAGTCGATTGGAGTCCATTACAATTTATAGCAAAATAAATTGTCTGTCTAAATCAAATCGAGCGATGGTTATCGTTATCAATGATGATCGTCCAATGTGAGTAAATCTCACTAACTCTGAACAGTTTATAATTTCATGTTGTATTTTTAGAACTGTTAGATATTGGCTGATTGACTGTGTGTTGACTGTTTGATTGAACTACTAGTCAGTTAGTTGAATTTCTATATTTGATTCTGTTTAACAGAATATATCATATGGAACTGAAAGTGATGTTATCTATATTGTTTAACATTTGTGATGCAGGGAAACAGGTTGGAGGAATCCAACTGGATTCCTCAACATTTATTTTTCTGTTTTCATATATTGTGATATATGATGTGTTATATAATCTATTATGGATTATGGGTGTTGGAATGATGTTGATCATTTTTATTCGATATTGTAAATATCATAAAAGACCCTGGGATGTAAAAAGAATTATTTCAATGTATATTGAAATAAAGGGATTTTATAAAATCAACAGATTTTATAAAAGGAAATATTTTGAAAGTAAATAAAAGGGAAAAATGTTTTTAAAACGAATAGAGTTTTATTAAAGGGAAATCATTTGTAAAGTGAAGAACTATTACTAAAAGTAAATCTTTATAAATGAATAGTTTATTCGAAAAGTTAAAGGAGTTAATCGATGTTAGTTTAATCGATTAGAGTTAAAGCAAAGGAGCTAATCGATGTTAGTTAATCGATTGGAGATAAAGTTAAAAGAAGTTAATCGATGTTAGTTAATCGATTAGAGAAAAAGTTAAAAGAAGTTAATCGATGTTAGTTAATCGATTAGACATAAAGTTAAAAGAAGTTAATCGATGTTAGTTAATCGATTGGAGATAAAGTTAAAAGAAGTTAATCGATGTTAGTTAATCGATTAGAGATAAAGTTAAAAGAAGTTAATCGATGTTAGTTAATCGATTAGAGTTAAAGCAAAGGAGCTAATCGATGTTAGTTAATCGATTAGAGATAAAGTTAAAAGAAGTTAATCGATGTTAGTCAATCGATTAGAAATAAAGTTAAAAAAGTTAATCGATGTTAGTTAATCGATTAGAAATAAAGTTAAAAGAAGTTAATCGATGTTAGTTAATCGATTAGAGATAAAGTTAAAAGAAGTTAATCGATGTTAGTCAATCGATTAGAGATAAAGTTAAAAGAAGTTAATTGATGTTAGTTAATCGATTAGAGTTAAAGCAAAGGAGCTAATCGATGTTAGTTAATCGATTAGAGATAAAGTTAAAAGAAGTTAATCGATGTTAGTTAATCGATTAGACATAAAGTTAAAAGAAGTTAATCGATGTTAGTTAATCGATTAGAGATAAAGTTAAAAGAAGTTAATCGATGTTAGTTAATCGATTAGAGTTAAAGTAAAAGGAGCTAATCGATGTTAGTTTAATCGATTAGAGTTAAAGCAAAGGAGCTAATCAATGTTAGTTAATCGATTTGAGTTAAAGTAAAAGGAGTTAATCGATGTTAGTTAATCGATTTGAGTTAAAGAAAATAAGTTAATCAAATATAGTTATTCGAATAGAAAGTAAAATGAGTTAATCGAATATAGTTTATTCGAATAGAAGCAAAGGAGTTAATCGAATATAGGTTATTCGAATAGAAGCAAATGAATTAATCGAATATATTTTATTCGAAGAAAGTAAAAGAAGTTATCGAATATAGTTTATTTGGAAGGAGTTAAGTGAAACGAGTAAATCAATAGCATTAGTCAAATAGAGTTAATCCAATAGTGTTAGTCCAATAGAGTTAATTGATAAGGGTTAATCGAATAGAGTTAAGTGAAAAGAGTCAATCGAATATAGCTATTCGAAGAGGGTTAAATAAAGAAGTTAGTAAAAGGAATATAAAGTGAACTTTGCCTATTTCAAAGTTAGAAATGTTGTTCAGTCAAGGTTTGAGAGGTAGTTCTACCCCAACTAGATTGGCTTCGTTTTAACTAAGGAATAGTTAAGGTTCGGCAGTAAAGGAAATGGTTTGAGCTGGCATTGCGATGGTTTGTTTAAACATCTGTCTAAGTCCAACGAAGAATCTTTGGAAATGTTTTCCAAAGAAGAAACCAGAAATGTTTTCTGATATAGAAAACAAGAAATGAAAATGTTTTCCATTGTTAATAACATATATTTTCCAAATTTAGAAAATAGGAAATACTGAATATTGGTAATCACATATATTTTCTAAATTTAGAAAATAAGAAATGTTGAATATAGGAAAACAGGAGATGAATGTTAAATGATGTTGGATCGATATAATTTCCATTTGGAAATAATATCGTTGTTTACACACTTGTTTTTATTCGATAGTTAAATCACAGACTATCGAAGTTTTGACCATTTTCACGTTGTTAATATGGAGAGACCGGTTGGATTATTATCCAAAGAACCACTCTGTATTGGCATAAGCGTTGCGAATCATATATGCCAAAGTAAATTGAAGACGTTGTTATGCAAGGGCTATCCTGTTTACAGAATAGTGCCTTCGGTTCATCCTGTTCCTGGATGACTTGTATGGATGGATGTCTGACAGTGTATTTCCAGACGATCACATATATTGATTTCTCCAACTGTACCAAGAGTGGAAGCGGAGAATGAAACTTCTTTTAGCTAACGCGTAATGTATGGTTGAGGACGTCAATCGGTGATTTGATGGATTTGACGATGTGGCATTCGAAGTGAATCTAGTATGATGATAAAGCGTAGCTTCTAGCCTCATCATCCGGTAAGTGACAGAAATCGGGCAGGCAACATGGCTAAGTCGGTCGCACCGAAGTAGGGTATATAATCACCTGACCTAGAGTTTCATTCATTTCTAAAAATCTATTGTTGATGTTGTCCCATTCGGGAAACGGTTGCTGATCCCAACCGTTGGTGATATACATTCGATACACTCAAGCGAAATGAGTGGTCGGTCATGTGTGGCCGGGTTGCAAGATGTTCTTGTTGAACCCAGTGTATTCCTCTCTAGAGGTACACAAGCGAAAGGTGGTCCCATACCTTGTCATAGTTGGAAATCCATTACCCAATACGTGCTTGCGGATTTGATTGTATACTATATATGTAGAACGTGAGATGAAAGCGTTTCTGCTAGATGATTATTATATTGTGTTGATAGACATTATTATAATATCAAAAGGTTTTTTGATATAAAGATATTTTGTATTCTCATAAGGGAAAAACCCGTTCCGTTATGCGGCGTGGTCTTATGAGATATCGTTTACTTGTTCGAACTGTTTTTAAACTGTTTTACTCATACCAGTCCCATGACTGACCCGGAGTTTACTTTGTTGTTTTCCCTAAACTCTTGGGTGCCTAAATTTGTATGGGCAGTCAAGTAGTCGGGATTTACAGATATAGTTGAAGAGCTGGAGCAGGAGGCTTCAGGATCATATAGCTATAGTTATTTCCGCTGTGTTGTAAGTGATGTACTCTGATAATGTTATTGTATACATATAAATCTTTTATTTCAAAGATATGTTATCTGTTATATGTTATTCGTTCCGCTGTGAGATTCGTGTTACTCTGATGTTGTGTTCTTCTTCTTCTTTTATTCTAAGTTTCTATCTTATCTTCCCTCACCCTCTAATTTCTTTCACTAATTACCAGGATTTTTCGATGTTTTGGTTATCGACATCGAGCTTATGTCGATAACCAAAGTCACTCAAAATCCGGGTCATTACAGTTGGTATCAGAGCAGAAGGTTAAAAGAATTACTTGGCTCTGTGGCGTGATTCGGTAGAGATAGGGTTAGTAATATCCTAGATTGATTTGATTGTATATATACAAGTGAGCGTATTTGTTATTGATATAAAAATTTCTTTATATTGTGGAGATTTGTTGGTTGAGTCGTTTATGAGTTCTGGTCGATCAGTTTGATCCACTGTATCGGTAGGAGTTGGTAAACACTTGAATACGATGAACCGTCATGGTATGTTTTGAAAAGAGGGTAAATTAAAATAAGTTTACCCAACATATATTTTGATATATAATGGATATATTGGTTGTTATTATAATCGAGTAAGATTATAAATTAAATGGTTATGTAAATAACCAATCAGAATTCATATAAGTGAAATACGTGAAATCAGATGAGTTAAATCTGAAATTTAAGCCAGGAATTGAATTAAAACTCTAGAGAATTGTATAAGTGTTTGTAAATGGATTGGGATTAAAAATAAGGAAAATTTAAGATCTTGGGAGATTTTAAATTGTTTTACAAGCAGTGTGAATTATATGTTGAAATGAATTTCAAAGTGGAAATGTTTAGAAATGGTTTTATAGTATTGAACTCACTTCGATCGCTGGAAAATAGATTTTGATGATGACAGCTGCATCATCAGTATTCATTTTCGAGTTGTACGTGACGAATTACTACCAAAGATACTGTTTTGAAATTGTTTTTGGAAAAACAAGTTGTGTTGAATTTCAAAATGGGATTTAAAATATAGAATTTGAATTTTGAAATAGATTTGAAATATTAACTTGTTTTAAAAGAAATAAAACGAGAAGTTCCTTTATAAACGAAGTTTATAAATAGTTCTTTTATAAATGAAGTTTATAAATGAAGTGAAGAGAATTATCATTGGATAATTCAGAAATAAAAATACAAGTGTGAAATTGAAAGGGAAATCTATTTTCCAAAGGTACAAATATCGATTTCAAAAGGAATTGAAATCGAGACTTATTTAAAGAATGAATAAAGAAAGTTTGAGAAGGAATTTGAATAAATGGAGTTCAAACATAGAATTTAAACAAGAAAATTCAAAGGGAGTTTGAATATATGAAATTCAATGGAATTGAAATAGAATTGAATATAGAAATTCAAAGGGGATTTGAACATAGAAATTCAAATGAGATTTGAATAAAGAAGATTTAAATAATGGAAAATTGAATATAGAATTCATATAGAGTAAAAATGAAATTTGAATATAGAGGATTCAAATAGAATTGAAAATGAAATTTGAATATAGAAGATTCAAATAGAATTGAAACGAAATTCAAATATAGAATTTGAGTAAGAGAATTGAAATGAAATTCAATTAGTTGATAAACAAGTTATACCTATATTTGAACATGTATACTCAAATATGAAGGTGAAATGGGCAAACCAGTAATTTGAAAACCACTTAACGAAATAGATTGGGCAGGTATAAATATACGTGAGATAGGTATGGATAAAGTATGAAGGTATATAAATAGAATGCTCGACGAAAATGTATGTATTTAATTCATATATGAGATTTTATGCGCCGTATCGGCTAGCCGCTTGGCTTTTTCTTTTTTCTTTTGGATTGGTGAGGGCCATGGGAGGCTATTTGAAATATCCCGATGCTCCCAGTACAAAGGAGGTTATGGCAAATTTTTCCGGGAATGTAAAAAGTTAGAATATTTTTAAGATAATTTGATAGTTAGAAATCAACGTTTCGATATATATAGAAGTCGATAAGGGAACGAACTTAAAAATAGAATAGTAAAATCAAAAAGGAAGTCTAGAATAAAATCTCGTAAGAATAGAGAGAGAAAGTGTATATGTGTTTAAAAGTGAAGAATTAGTTGTATTGTATTGATTATTCGAGTAAGTAGTCATATCTGTTTTGACATTATAAATGTTATTCAGTCAAGGTCTGAGAGGTAGTTATACCCCAACTTGATTGATTTCATTATTAACAAATAAATAGTAAGATTTCAGGCTTGAAGATCAATGTTGGATAAGAGTTAGTTGAATATAGTATTTGGGTTGTCGTAGCGATGTTTTACACAACATCCGTTTTAACCCAAATAAGTGTGAACTTAGAAATAGAATAATAAATATTTCCTAAGTATAGAAATAAACGAGATCGGAAAAGAGATAAGTAATTGGAGTATTTTCCAATTATAAATAGGATTATAAAGGTTATTGATTTAGGAAATAAAGGAAGGCGATATTCGGAAATGTTTTCCAAATAACATAAAAGGCCAATATGGTTATTGAAAATATTTGGTTAACAAATATTGATAAAGAAATAGAGAAGTGATTTAACTAATGGAATATTGATTATGGGCTCAGTTGAATTTCAAAAAGGAAAATTTGATTTTTGAAAAAGTAAACCGTTTAAAATTCCCACGAAGAGACTGTTAGAATTAAAAACAAATTTAACAGAAATTTGTGAAAGCAAAATTGAATTAAAGTAAAGCCAGTAAAGTGGTAACTGAGATTGAATTAGAATGATATCAAGACAAATTGGATTGTGAGATTCAAATTTGAAGTGTAATGGGATAATCAAGTTAAGTGTTGGGAATCGAGAAGAACCTCGAGGTTAAATGATATTTGGCTCGGATATAAGCGAATGGTTGTGTTGTAAAAGCAGATGGGAATTCGATTGGGATGACCCTTGTATCCGCTGAAGTGATAACAGGTGGAAAGGATATAATGATATGCCGACAAAAGGTACAAGTTTGTATTTCTATTGGATATAAGATTTATGAGCCGAATGGGCAAGCCGCATGGCTGTTTGATTTTCTTTTGGGTTGGAGATGGCCCAGAGAGGCGAGTGGGAGTTTGACCGATTGACCAGTACAAAGGAGGTGCTGGGGAAATTTTTCGAAGAGTTAAGGCGTTAGAAAATTTTCGGGATTTTTGAAAACTTTCGTTGATAAGAATTAATTAATGATTTAATTGAAATTAAATTGGTCCAGTTGAAACTGGAGTTAAAAAGCGAACAAATATGTTCTAACCAGTCGATAGGGTCCTCCTCTACCTTTTAGCAATTTCGAGGACGAAATTATTTTAAGTGGGGAAGATTGTAATGACCCGCATTGGCAGAGGTATTAGAATTAATTAATTTAATTATTTAAAAGGTAAATAAAAGAATGTATTGGTCATGGAATTAAATAATGGTAAATATTTAGTTAAAATAATAAATTAAATAATATATTTAATTCAGTAATAGTCAAAAATAGTGAAATTCACAGTATGGTGTAATTTGGGTTATCTAAAATATATATATCAGTTAGGAGTTGAATTATATTGACAAATATATTCAATCAACGTCAGTTTGAACGTAGAATTATAATATAATTAAAATCGAGCTCGAAATGGCGCTGTAGTTCGTAAATTAGCGATTTGAACTTCAACTGAATGTACAGGATTCGTTTTTAGTCGGATTTCTGTGAAACAAGAACCGTCGGGACCGATTTGATAATAGTTTTCTAATAGAAGAAAAAAATCAGGATTTCGTCGTGTAGATTTTGATTTACGTCCAAATCAAATTTTAGAAAAGTCGCTATGGAATTTCTTTATAATTTATAACGATTTATAAAAGGAATTTCAATATAAATTGAATACCGATATAATATGGATTTGAAATATCGAGCTATAAATCCATATATGAATATTCAGGAGCTGTGGTATACTCTATGTGGATATATACGATAATATTAAATTATTAATATTAAATTTAATTATATTTAAATATATTTATATATTTAAATGGGCTATTTAGGGCTTTAAAAATAGCCAGTTTTGCAAACGACCTCGGAATTCGACGAAACTAATTTTGTTGGATCCGCAATATCAAATAGTTGTTAGATTTCCAGTTTCGTGATTTTTAGCGTCACTGTGTGGCCGTACGGATTTTTAGAGTGTAAAATAGTCAGTATTTTGACAGTTAAAAATACGTTGTGTGAGCATACGGAGTCGGAATTCGACGAAACCAGTTTCGTTGGGACCGTAATGTCGAACTCTAGCTACATGCCCAGTTTGGTAATTTTTAGGTATCGTATGTGGTCGCAGGAATTTTTAAGGACTCGAAACGAATATAAAATCAATAAAATAAAAGAAAGAAAAAAAAAGAAAAAAATTATATAACTTTTTATGGTCCAACAGCAAGCCACACAGCCCATCTTCCAGCCACAAACCTTACCAAACCCGCCCAACAGTATAAAAACACTCAGAACGTGAAAGTCCTCCTTTGGAAAAAAGTCCAAAATAAATCGAATAAGTTCCAAATAATCATGAAGCCTATTTATCTAGATTCGTTGGATGATTTCCCCCATCCCTATACCAATTTCTTTTGGTGCGGTCCTGTTCTATGGTGCTCGACATTTTCTCGCAGCACCTAAGGCGAACGGATCCGCGAGTTGTAACCACCGATTGGTGAAACAAGGATTAGATTTGAGATAATGATGGAGTTTGGCATCAGCTGGGTTTTTTTGTGGAATTTGGAGCATAAAAATTTCGGTGACTGAAGGGTGTCATCACGAGGAGGACCGGGCAACGGGAAACGCCTGAGGCGTGCGAACTGACTCAAACGGTGGTGGCGAGGTGGAGTTTCAGATGAGAAATATCGTGATGTGGTTAGTTTGATTTTTGCGTGAAGGTTAGGGGAGATAGGGAGTCGGCAAATGGTTGAAGAAATTCCTGGAGTCAGTTTTGGGTTCAACGAAGAGGAGAGAAGTAGAAGGAAGTGGACGCTAGGTATATGGGCTGATACGGGTGTGTTGAGATGGGCCGGAGAAGAAATGAAAGTTAAGGCCCGTTTTGAAATTTAAATTCAAGTTTTAATTATCTAAATAATGTAATGACTTGTATTTGATAATATCTTGGTTATACGATATCAGAATTGGGCGAAACAAGCTCCGTTGGGATCGTATGGATGGACACTACACAATGGAACCGATCGCGAGTCGATTGGAGTCCGTTACAATTTATAGAAAAATAAATTGTCCGTCTAAATCAAATCGAGCGATGGTTATCGTTATCAATGATGATCGTCCAATGTGAGTAAATCTCACTAACTCTGAACAGTTTATAATTTCATGTTGTATTTTTAGAACTGTTAGTATTGGCTGATTGACTTTGTGTTGACTGTTTGATTGAACTGCTAGTCAGTTAGTTGAATTTCTATATTTGATTCTGTTTAACAGAATATATCATATGGAACTGAAAGTGATGTTATCTATATTGTTTAACATTTGTGATGCAGGGAAACAGGTTGGAGGAATCCAACCGGATTCCTCAACATTTATTTTACTGTTTTCATATATTGTGATATATGATGTGTTATATAATCTGTTATGGATTATGGGTGTTGGAATGATGTTGATCATTTTTATTCGATATTGTAAATATCATAAAAGACCCTGGGATGTAAAAAGAATTATTTCAATGTATATTGAAATAAAGGGATTTTATAAAATCAACAGATTTTATAAAAGGAAATGTTTCGAAAGTAAATAAAAGGGAAAAATGTGTTTAAAACGAATAGAGTTTTTTAAAAGGGAAATCATTTGTAAAGTGAAGAACTGTTACTAAAAGTAAATCTTTATAAATGAATAGTTTATTCGAAAAGTAAAATGAGTTAATCGATGTTAGTTTAATCGATTAGAGTTAAAGCAAAGGAGCTAATCGATGTTAGTTAATCGATTGGAGATAAAGTTAAAAGAAGTTAATCGATGTTAGTTAATCGATTAGAGATAAAGTTAAAAGAAGTTAATCGATGTTAGTTAATCGATTAGAAATAAAGTTAAAAGAAGTTAATCGATGTTAGTTAATCGATTGGAGATAAAGTTAAAAGAAGTTAATCGATGTTAGTTAATCGATTAGAGATAAAGTTAAAAGAAGTTAATCGATGTTAGTTAATCGATTAGAGTTAAAGCAAAGGAGCTAATCGATGTTAGTTAATCGATTAGAGATAAAGTTAAAAGAAGTTAATCGATGTTAGTTAATCGATTAGAAATAAAGTTAAAAGAAGTTAATTGATGTTAGTTAATCGATTAGAAATAAAGTTAAAAGAAGTTAATCGATGTTAGTTAATCGATTAGAGTTAAAGCAAAGGAGCTAATCGATGTTAGTTAATCGATTAGCGATAAAGTTAAAAGAAGTTAATCGATGTTAGTTAATCGATTAGAAATAAAGTTAAAAGAAGTTAATCGATGTTAGTTAATCGATTAGAGATAAAGTTAAAAGAAGTTAATCGATGTTAGTTAATCGATTAGAGTTAAAGTAAAAGGAGCTAATCGATGTTAGTTTAATCGATTAGAGTTAAAGCAAAGGAGCTAATCAATGTTAGTTAATCGATTTGAGTTAAAGTAGAAGGAGTTAATTGATGTTAGTTAATCGATTTGAGTTAAAGAAAATGAGTTAATCAAATATAGTTATTCGAATAGAAAGTAAAATGAGTTAATCGAATATAGTTTATTCGAATAGAAGCAAAGGAGTTAATCGAATATAGGTTATTCGAATAGAAGCAAATGAATTAATCAAATATAGTTTATTCGAAGAAAGTAAAAGGAGTTATCGAATATAGTTTATTCGGAAGGAGTTAAGTGAAATGAGTAAATCAATAGCATTAGTCAAATAGAGTTAATCCAATAGTGTTAGTCCAATAGAGTTAATTGATAAGGGTTAATCGAATAGAGTTAAGTGAAAAGAGTCAATCGAATGTAGCTATTCGAAGAGGTTTAAATAAAGAAGTTAGTAAAAGGAATATAAAGTGAACTTTGCCTATTTCAAAGTTAGAAATGTTGTTCAGTCAAGGTCTGAGAGGTAGTTCTACCCCAACTAGATTGGCTTCGTATTAACTAAGGAATAGTTAAGGTTCGGCAGTAAAGGAAATGGTCTGAGTTGGCATTGCGATGGTTAGTTTAAACATCTGTCTGAGTCCAACGAAGATGCTTTGGAAATGTCTTCCAAAGAAGAAACCAGAAATGTTTTCTGATATAGAAAACAAGAAATGGAAATGTTTTCCATTGTTAATAACGTATATTTTCCAAATTTAGAAAAGAGGAAATATTGAATATTGGTAATAACATATATTTTCTAAATTTAGAAAATAAGAAATGTTGAATATAGGCAAACAGGAGATGAATGTTAAATGATGTTGGATCGATATAATTTCCATTTGGAAATAATATCGTTGTTTGCACACTTGTTTTTATTCGATAGTTAAATCACAGACTATCGAAGTTTTGACCATTTTAACGTTGTTAATATGGAGAGACCGGTTGGATTATTATCCAAAGAACCACTCTGTATTGGCATAAGCGTTGCAAATCATATATGCCAAAGGAAATTGAAGTCGGAGTTATGCAAGGGCTATCCTGTTTACAGAATAGTGCCTTCGGTTCATCCTGTTCCTGGATGACTTGTATGGACGGATGTCTGACAGAGTATTTCCAGACGATCACGTATATTGATTTCTCCAACTGTACCAAGAGTGGAAGCGGAGAAGGAATCTTCTTTTAGCTAACGCGTAATGTATGGTTGAGGACGTCAATCGGTGATTTGATGGATTTGACGATGTGGCATTCGAAGTGAATCTGGTATGATGATAAAGCGTAGCTTCTAGCCTCATCATCCGGTAAATGAAAGAAATCGGGCAGGCAACATGGCTAAGTCGGTCGCACCGAAGTAGGGTGTATAATCACCTGATCTAGAGTTTCATTCATTTCTAAAAATCTATTGTTGATGTTGTCCCATTTGGGAAACGGTTGCTGATCCCAACCATTGGTGATATACATTCGATACACTCAAGCGAAATGAGTGGTCGGTCATGTGTGGCCGGGTTGCAAGATGTTCTTGTTGAACCCAGTGTATTCCTCTCTAGAGGTACACAAGCGAAAGGTGGTTCCATACCTTGTCATAGTTGGAAATCCATTACCCAATACGTGCTTGCGGATTTGATTGTATACTATATATGTAGAACATGAGATGAAAGCGTTTCTGCTAGATGATTATTATATTGTGTTGATAGACATTATTATAATATCAAAAGGTTTTTTGATATAAAGATATTTTGGATTCTCATAAGGGAAAAACCCGTTCCGTTATGCGGCGTGGTCTTATGAGATATCGTTTACTTGTTCGAACTGTTTTTAAACTGTTTTACTCATACCAGTCCTATGACTGACCCGGAGTTTACTTTGTTGTTTTCCCTAAACTCTTGGGTGCCTAAATTTGTATGGGCAGTCAAGTAGTCGGGATTTACAGATATAGTTGAAGAGCTGGAGTAGGAGGCTTCAGGATCATATAGCTATAGTTATTTCCGCTGTGTTGTAAGTGATGTACTCTGATAATGTTATTGTATACATATAAATCTTTTATTTCAAAGATATGTTATCTGTTATATGTTATTCGTTTCGCTGTGAGATTCGTGTTACTCTGATGTTGTGTTCTTCTTCTTCTTCTATTCTAAGTTTCTATCTTATCTTACCTCACCCTCTAATTTCTTTCACTAATTACCAGGATTTTTCGATGTTTTGGTTATCGACATCGAGCTTATGTCGATAACCAAAGTCGCTCAAAATCCGGGTCATTACACGAACCATCCGCCTTAGTAGAGAATACCACAGGAGCACCCCATTTAGAAATGTTTCGCCTAATGAAATTTTTCTCAAGCAACTCCTTGATTTGCTCGCTAAGCACTCTTCTTTCTCGCGGGGCCATGTGCCTAATAGGCAATGAAACTGGTTTGGCATTATCAACAAGATAAATACGGAAGTCTATCTCTCGTTTAGGGGGTAACCCCTTCACTTCATCAAAAACATCAGGATATTCTCTGACCACCCTCACAGATTGAAGTTTGTCAATAGACGAGTCGAGGGATTCAAGATAACATAACATGACGGGATCCAGAGGGCTACAAGAAATCTCTAGGGTATTGCCAAGGCGAGTCATAAGCCTCACTACCCTATGCTCACAATCGAGAATGGCTCCATAACTGGACAACCAATCCATTCCCAAAATCAACCCTTATCCCATGAACCCGAGAACATAAGCATTACATGTGAATTCTACGATCAAGATAGAAATCCTCAAATCCATACAAATCATAGATAGATGGGCGGAACCCCGAATTGGATTTGAAACACTAACGGGATCCTCAACTAGACTAGTACTTAGGTGCAAACTTTCAGCAATGTCAGAAGAAATAAAGGTATGCGATGCGCCAGAATCAAATAAAGTTTGAACAGGAAAACCAGAAATGTAAACAAGGCTTTCTACAGAAACACTACCTCGGTCCGTAGCTGGAGTAGTGTTGAGAGCATGCATCTGCCCTCCAGAAGGTCCTGCTCGCTGAGTCTGTCCTTGCCCCTGTCCTTGCTTCTTTGGGCAATCCTTCCTGAAGTGTCCAGACTCTCCGCAATGAAAGCATTCTCCCAACTTCCTCTTCTTCTTCCTACAATCTTTGGCTACGTGTCTAGTGATCCCACAGAAATTGCACTTCCTTGTCTCCTTTGCCTTGTTGTTGTTGGCCTTGTTACCCTTGTTGTTCTTGTTGTTCTGATTGTTCTGGTTGCCTCCCCACTTGGAGTCCACCTTCTTGGTTTGAGTCACATTAAGCTTAACTTCTTTCTTGCCATTCTTATCATCTCCTTGAAGCAAGGCCATATCCACTAAGCTCTCAAAAGTGGCCCCCATGGGTATATGAGACATGGCCAATCCTTGAAATGACTCATTCAATCCTCGAGCAAAGCGTAGAGCCTTCTTCTGAGGTGTGTTAACCATGTCTAAACCGAATCGAGCAAGTTGGTTAAACTTATTCACATACTCCCTCACGGTCATGTCCCCTTGCTTCAAAGATATAAACTTCTCCAATTACAGATTCTCCTCAGCAGATGATAGAAACTTAAGCCCAAACCTCATCCTAAAGTCGGCCCAAGTGTCTATAGGTCTAGTAGCGTTGGTGACTTCCCACCAATAAGCAGCTTCCTCTTTCAATAGCCATACTGCCAATAGAACTTTCCTACGGTCTTCTACTTCAAAGATAGCAAAAAGATCTTCAGTTTCCTTTAACCAGTTTCTTGCCTCAACATAAGTCTCTAACCCTACAAAATTCTTGCCACCCATCGCCTTAAAGTCCTTGCAAATCTTTGCGAAATCCGCTTGTGGATGCTGAGGAGGAGGAGGAGGAGGAACCTCAGTTATGGGAGGAGGAGTGGGAGTGTTTGCTGGGCCTGCATCGTTGGCCCTAGCTTCCAAGTACCTTCGGAACCATCCGGGTATGGGTACTCCCTCGGGAAGGTTAAGATCGGCCATGCTGAAAAAGGAAAAGATAGATTTAGAACGAGGAAACAAAGGATAGTGCAAATGGCTTTTTGGGAATATCCTTTCAAAATAAACTAGACTTTTCTTGGAAAAATACTTAATTGGTTTTGAAAATAGTTTTTCAAAAGGGTTTTTAAAACTTTTGTCCGGTCTAGTAAAACCTCAGGCTCTGATACCAAATGTAACACCCCACCTCCGCCAGGGCCATTCACGAGAGAATGCACTAGCTTTGGAGGGGTGTTGTCTAGGTTGAAGTTTAAAAACCATCATTTCAAAACCAAATAGTCAACTTACATTAAAGTACTTAGTCATTATTTCCATCTACCACAAGTCTAGAAAACATAAACTGAAAATAACATAAAGTAAACTATCCCCAAGATTGATGTAGTGAAGCCATAGCAAGCTCAAGTCCGAACCGTACATGAGCTGTCAAGAAAGCAAGCCAAGTGTCCAAGCTAAGCACTAGTGTTCCCTCCCTTAGAACCTTGGGGGGGGGGGGGGAAACGGAAGAAAAGAGGCGAAAGAAAAAGGGTCAGTCATAAAGACTGGTAAGTCCTACCTACTATTAGTATAAAAACTAATAAAGTTAACTAAACATGAGAAACTGAGATGAAACATAAAGATGGTAACTAACCGGCATGATAAATAGATAACAAGGTAGATCAAGTTTGGCATCGCATATACAAGATTTAGTTTTTCACCAATAGTACTAGTATTCCAACCCATGTCAAGTATAAACAAGAAATGATCCCTTGGCCCAATATCATGAGATGACCCAAGTCAAGGTCCAACTACACGGTCTAGTCGATCGGCTCCCTATAAGCCTAACTCGTCGAGTGTCGGTGTCATACGGCCCAATCACGAATGTAGCTACTCTGTGCTAGGTCCACCCTAGGGTGTATCAAGCTCTAGGGTGCCAACCACTGGCACCATTCCAAGCACGCACAGTGTACAACTACTGGTGCCCACACCTGCTTTTTCAACTCCGGACTACGTGCACTACCATAGTCCGCCTGAACCTACAACGGCGCACCAAACTCTGCCGTCATTTTGGTCGCTTACAATCAGCCCAGTAATCGTGCCCCCACCCTAGCCTAGTCCCTAGGGTATTGTTGATACATCCAAGAGGGTTACTGCTGAAAAGGACCACGTAACTGGGGTTTCTAACGGGTTAAGTGTGTTAACCCTATCCAATCATGTATCAAGTTGGTTAAGTGTACCCAAGTGGTTCATGACTTAACCCCATCCAATCATGTATCAAGTTGGTTAAGTGTTTCCAAGTGGTTCATGACTTAACCGTAACATGTGGCATTAATTAATTTAATGCACCCAACCTCTCACATTAGACTTTGTTGTGGTTATTGGATATGCCGGGCGGGTCCGGGCAGCTTTACACCACAAACTAGTCTAACCTCGGGTTTCAAGCGCGATATGACCAACTTCTCACAATGGGTCCTATTGTTTGTAGCCACTGGATTTGCCGGGCGGTTCCGGGCAGATTTACGCTACAAACTCAACCCAACCTCGAGTTGGCCACTTTATGGTTTTCTACAGGTCATGACCATATTCAAGTTTTCAAGCATAATAAAGTTTCATGCCACATTTCAAGTCATGTTTTTCATGTCATTTCAAGTTTGCTTAACTACCCATAACGTATCCCCATCGCACGTAAATTCGCATCAACACAAGTGAATCAATGAACATAACAATATGACCAAGATGGGCATAAGGTGGTAAAGTTGGTCATAAGTTAAACATTAGGATATTTGAGGCAAAGGTGTTCATCACAACTAGCATATAGGATTATTGGCCTCAAAAACATGCATGACATCAAACATAGCAAACAGACTTGTGGGTGGCATGTAGTTCAACATCATAGGCAAAGGTGATAACATGATAATAGTTGACATAGGGTGACAAACTTGTGGATAGCATGTAGTTCAACATCATATGCAAGTTAACATCAAGGTTATGAGGGGTTCTATGTTGCATTATGCATAATCCCCAAATAAAGCTCATAGCTTTCGACCAAAATCAAGGTGAATGATACTAGGTTCATGATAGTCCCACAATCATAGATCAAAAGAGTCATAAATGGATCTATGCATACAAATATAGCCCCAAGACAAGTATTACACCAAAAATCACATCTCAACTTGCTACATATTCATATTAACTTCATAGTTTAAATCTAAGAGTAGAGTGGGGCTTACAAAGCGTGGCTATGAGAACTAGAACCAAATAGAACAAGATAGAGACGTTGTAGAAGCTCTAGGAATGATGTAGCAACACTAGAAGCCTTGAGAATAAGTAGCTCCTTTGATAGAAAGAAGAAAGCTTGCTCCTTTTTGCCTTAGAAGCTCTCAAGATGAAGATGGAGGCCATGATTAGGGAGCATTTTGGCAGAATTTAGTTGTTAGGATGATTTGTGATGGTTTAGGCTAGGTATTAGGGTGTTTTTATAGGTGTAGAGACTAGTTTAGGCCATAGGATTAACCCTAGTTTAGATCTGAACCATCAAATCCCGTTACAGGCTAGCTGAGCAGACCAAAGGAGCAAACAGGTGCACCAGGGAAAACCTGGCCGACCAGGGAGGTCGACCCCCAGGTCGACACCCCAGTCGACCTTGGGGGGGGGGGGGGGCAGATCGACTCCCCAGTCGACCCCCGAGTCGACCTGGGGTAGGGCGGGAAAATTTCCCACCCAATCTGTTTCTCGCTGGCTTTGAATTTCGGGATGAATTTGAATTTTCTGAAATCTTCTATGGGCCATATCTTGGTCATACGGACTCTATTTACAAAATTTCGGACTCGTTTTCAAGCAGAATTTCGAGGAGAACGCAATGGCGTAACCTGTTCCCATTGATTCTTTACTTATAATTTAATTTTCCCTGATCTCTTGTTTTAACATGTTATTAAAAATTCGGGTTGTTACAAATGGGCTATATGGTACAAATTTTAATAAATCAACCAATAATCAACAACACAACCATCAATCAATTAGTTGATTAGCTTTTGAAATTCATAACTTTGATACATAGTCAAAAATCAGATTTTTGATGCCAAATCATAACAATAAGCCCAATCTAGTTTCGGTTCTCACACCAGTCAATTGGAAATATATAGAAATCTCACTTTCGAAACTCGAAAATAAATACTGGCGATGGTGCCCCGTCACCAGAATTATCCCCGGGCACTAGAGTGCGATTCTATAACTATCCAATACATTAAAACTTCGAATACTCGTTTGCAAGACATATACGCAAAATCTTTATGTATTGGATTGTCCAAATTCATATAAATAAATAATCAAATACGAGTAATTGATTTAAATTTTCAAAACAAACTTGTTTTCAATTTTAAAAATATACTCTTCACACTCGTTCTAGGATACTACTTATCTCATCTCTAACGAGTCATTCCATTGTATATTACTAATCCAATTTTTGATGAATTCTTTCGTATGGTTCTAATGTGTCTTGTTCTCTGAGGTTTGTAAACCAAAGCTCTGATACCAACTGTAAAAATCCGTAACTTCCCCGGTGAGGAAAGCGCGGATAGTTCGAGAACAAGCCACATCAGAACGCAGACGGAAGAACATTTCATTGTATATTACAACAATTCCATCAGATTACAAGAATATACAGAGTATAAATGAATATTACACAGAAATATCAGAGATTTAAATTACATTTAAATACTTCGCAGCGGAAAATAATACAATACACAACTAGAAGAGATATACGGATACAAAGCTTTCCGAATATCATTCCAGCTGTAAACCAGGATCCTATGAATATAAATCTGCAAAACCAAAACTACTAGCTGCCCATGTCAAAATAAGGGCACCCAGAGTTTAGGTTAAAACAATAAACTCCATGTCAGTCATGTGACTGGTGTGAGAACTAAAACAGTTATTAATCTTTATTTTAAAGTTAGGTAAATCAAGGCACCACGCCGTATAACACGGAACGGGTTTCCTCCCAAGAATAACAGTGCATAAAACAATAGCGCAATGCTAAATAAAGAACAATGAAGCTATTATAAGACCCAGTTCCCATCACACAATGCAACGCAAGCCGGAGGATAGGGTTTTTTCATTATAATAGCCAAGAATGCTTGATACGTTTAAAACAAATCGTTTGATACTATTATAAGTGCATAGGGTATAAAACAACTTCAAATCATAAGTATCAATCATGGATGGCATAAGCGCCCCATCCCACTATGTCGCCATACAAGGCTCTACAAATAAAACCGCAAATGTCACGTATTTGGAAATTGGATTTCCATCTATGAACCGAGGTCAGGGATCGTCCACTACCGATTCGAGACTGTCTAGTCCGAGTCTCAGGCAAGCACGCAGACAAGCCTTGGATCGTCATGGCCGGTCCACCGATGTGGATTATTATGCCTGAACAATACGTCTCTCCGCCCTATGGGGCGTAAATGAGCCAACAAATGACTCCATCAGACCCGGATCGTCCGATCAAACCGAGGCGCCTCGCAACAGCAACAACCACATAAGTCAAACTTGTCAGGGCGTGTAAAACCACTAACGCCACTTCTAACTAGAAAGAAACGCATGTCCTCCCTGGGGTCCGTCTCCCGTTTTTGGTCCATACCGGGTGTGAAACTCGCGAATCAAACGTTACACAAAGCTACGCCACAAAGCTACGCCACAAAGGCCGTGCTTCGATCATTAACCAAAAACTTTTCTTTTCAACATAAGCCTTGATCATTTGCCACTTAGGCATGCCACACAGGCAATTCACTCTATGCGTTTGATATCCATCACTATACAACCCCTGAGCTCGTATGTCTCAGAGAAGGGCGTTAAGCAAGAGAATAAATTCTCCGCCGCCAAACAGATATATATTTAATAGAAATTAATCACACAGACTAAAATCCAATGTCAGACACACAGTCCATTTACAAGTTTGTTCTGGGTCTGAACGAAACCGAAGGCACCTAGTACCCCGCATATCCATCAATCTCCAAGTACGTCTGGACGATCACCAACTGTTTCCATCTTCTTGGGTGTACAGCCCAATCAAGATCATCAGTAATCACCCAAACGACGTGAAGACTTCCGGTCTTCAACCACCGTCTTCATCTTCGATTATCGTCGTATTAGTTATTCAGAATGGGATAAACCCGGTCTTTCCGAATAACTCGTGTATATAATAAACATGAGTTACAGAAACACAACATATGCCTCATTCTAATTCATCAGTCACTAACTGTAAATTAAACAGAGAATAATTCCCTAAATATTAACCTCGAAGGCCGAAACCAACATCAGATCAATATCCAGAAAACCTTTCTGCTTAGCTAACCGAAAGTTAGTTTCTAAATTTCACATTCTTAATGAAAGGTTCCCATTAATTTTATCAAAGATAAATTCTTTCAAATTCGTTCTTTGATCTTCCTTTTGAATATCACTTCAAACTAGTCGGGATTAACGAACCTTACCTAAGTAATCATTTGTTTTAATTTCCCAACCCCAACCTATTCATCCCATGAAGTAAAACTGGTTATACTTCATATCTAACACCACGGTGTTATCGGTAAATTCAATTACCATTTCACGTTTAAATCTAATTAAAGATTTAACTTTCGCTTGGAGCAAAACTGGTGATACTCCATTCTCGATCTTTTCAATCTAATTAAAGATTCATTAAAACTCCACTTAGTTTTAATCTCTATCTGGGTTAAAGAATTAGTGTCATTTAAAACACGGTTCACGATAAACCCCAAAATCATATCACATTTCAATCAGTCCCTAATCGTAAATTAGCAAGTGAGCAATTGCCTAAGTATTAACCCCGAAGGCCGAAACCAACATCAAATCAATACCCAAGAGACCATTCAACTTAACTAATCTCCAGTTAGTTTCTGATTTTCTTAACTCTGTGGGTCTAAGAGAAGTATTATTGAAGATACCGTTCACGACAACCCAAAATCACATTCTATTAATTATCGGGTTAAAGAACGAGTGTTATTTAAAACACTGTTCACGATAAACCCAAAAATCAATACCTATTCAATACCAATTAAATATTATTTAATTGGTACACTTCATTAAATCTAAATAAAAAGATTTAATCTTTTCTCAACTGGGTTCAAGAACAGTGTTAATAAAGACACCATTCACGACAAACCCAAATCACATTTGACATTAAATACAAGGCTCTGAACAAAAAATATACCGGCTTATATTCAATATCAAATTCTACGACCAACAAATATCGTATTGGAAATGACGATATATATATATATATATATATATATATATATCTTTCAAATTCCCATAACAATATCTGTATCATCACGAAATCCAACATCGAAATATTCCGAAGACAATTTCGATACAAATCCATTCCAATATAATTATTGGAAATTCTGGTTATTTTCAAAACCATTTCAAATCCAATTTATTTATTTGAAAATAAATAGAATTATAATTCTAGTTCAAAACTAGTTCATTTCAATAAAAATCTATTTTTATCTTTTCAAATATGGAGTTTTTCATCCCAATTCTTCACAAATCTTTTCTTATGATTTTACATAAATTATTACTATTTTTAATAATTTTATCAAGGCCCGTACAGTCAATTTCTATCAACGGCCATCGAACTGCACTTACCGCGACCTTTTCTAAATTTGATTTCGACATAATTCCAATTCCAACCCTTAGATTTCTAATTTCTAATATTCATTAGCAAGCACTTTTCGATACGAACCCAACGGTTCCAGTTTTAGGAGAATCCAACGGTCGGATCTCTCGTAATATCCGTTCGAAGTCCATGGTCGAAATTCGCGAACTACCGCGGCGCGACGCGTTCTATTCAGGCCATTATATTATATATATAATATATACTTCGTCGATTTCCTTTTAAAACGTATTTTATAAATCGTTTTAAATTCATTTTCGAAACGATTTCAACTTCATTTCAAATTCAAATCAAAATTGAATTTTCCAATATAAATTCGTTTTAAATTCATTTCAAATTGATTTCAATTCAGATCGATTTTAATTCGATTTGAGTTCATTTTCTTTTCAATTTAATTCAATTCGAATCCGTTTTATATTCAATTCAATTCGAATTCGTTTTACATTCAATTCAAATCGAATTCGTTTTATATTCAATTCAATTCGAATCCGTTTTTAATTCAATTCAATTCGAATTCGTTTTATATTCTATTCAATTCAATCTAATTCGAATTTATTTCTATTCAATTTCAATTTCAATTCGAATTCATTTCTATTCAATTTCAATTCTATTCAATTTCAATTCTATTCAATTTCAATTCGAATTCATTTCTATTCAATTTCAATTCGAATTCATTTCTATTCAAAATATCAGATTTTGAAATCACTTTCGATGTTCATCATAAAATGGATAAAATCGATATAAATATCGTTTACGTCAAAATAGCGTAAATCTAATCAACACGGCTTCATATATTTCTATTTTCAAATATTCTATTTCAAATATTTCTTTTTCAAATATTTCTTTTTCAAATATGTCTATTCAAATATTTCTTTTTCAAATATTTCTATTCAAATAATTCTTTTTCAAAACTGGAATGAAGCCCAATCAATTATCATATAATGTTAATTATATGGATTTTCTACCACACGTATATAACAACAACGATAAATCATCAACCATTATCCAAAGTGTGTTCTACACTGTATAAGCATCAAACATAAATATTCAACGCTTATAACAGTCTGTCAATCAATCGATCGACATACAACTAATTATTGGGATTAAGGTATATCATATATCACCCCAATACCCTGTGGGGATTTCAAACAATCAAACATAGATTTTATTTGTGCAGTTGGGCGATGTGTAAAATTTATCGTCCCAATCAATATCAGTCAAATGTGTGTATATAAACAAATCGTCCGATCTGTTTATTTTTATTTCATTTTACATACACGTTAAAAATTCTATTCTCAACTATAAAATATTTTATTTTCATTTCACATCACAACACACAATCAACAACACATCAAAATCATACAAACAAGCATACAAGCCGTCCATGGTCTGTGGACGACGGGTGTCGGGTGCTACTAAACACCGTCTGCATCATAGTACATATTTTTAACTAGAAAAACAAAATTTAAAAGTGAGAAGTTCTCACAGAGGGTTCCACTCCGTCGTGCTTTGCTGTTGAACTGCTGAATCTTCTGGATTGGTTTGAACTCCCAATGCAGTTCTTTTCACGCTGTTCAAATAAAAATTATATTTTTATTGCTTCATTTTAATAAATAAAATTCATATTTTTATTTCTACTTCATATATTTTTACAACGCTTAATTCATTTGTAAAGATATCTCCTTTTCATTTATAAAGATATCGCCTTTTCATTTATAAAAATATTGCTATTTCTATTTTTACAACGGTATTTATATAATAAAGATTATATTTTTATATCGCCACTTATATAAAAATCACATCTTTGCTCCTTCTACATAATAAAGATCAAATCTTTAATACTTCTATAATGTAAAAATCATATTTTTTTAATCTTTCCAATTTATAAAATCAAGTCTTTTTAACTTTAAAAATCTCGCCTTTCATGGATTAAAAATCTCACCTTTCATAGATTAAAAATATAAACTTTCATGGATTAAAAATATATACTTTTTCTAATCAAAATCACATTAAGAATCTAAACTTTCTGCAATAAAAATCTAAACATTATAATCGCTAAAAATCAGATTTTTTTTATAAGCGAAATAAAATCAAGAAGCTTACCAGTTTTTAGGGTTTCAGTCGCTGAAAAGAGCTCGCGGAAGTGGAGCTGCCCGAGGCTGGAGGAAGGGCTGGTTGTTGAACTGCGGCGAAGGAGAAGAAGATTGGTGGAGGCGCGGTGTTGTGGGTTGGGTGCGGCGGTGGGGTCTGCTCGGTTTCAGACGTCGTTCGAAGGGGACTTTGGGCTCGCGATTCGATCTAGAGAAGGGGAGAGGGCGAGATAGGAGGGAGGGGGGCTGGGGGGGCGGTCAAGGCGCGAAGGAGGTGGACTCCGGCTGGGCGGCGGAGCGATGCGAAGGGGGAGCGCGACTTTTCCACAATTTTTTTCTTTGATTTCTGATTTGGAAGATAACTGGGGGGGTGGGGTGTTAAGAGGGAAAAAAGGTTGACTTTTATTTTTAATTTAATTAATTTTTCCATAAAAAGTATCCTTTTTATTCGAACTTGAAATTGAACCCGCCGACTGTCATCCCTAGCTAATTACCCCTATTCCGAACACAATGGGATATGTATCGTAAGCTGATTCGATCGTTTCGATCAGTTTTCGTCAAAATCAATTATAACTCTGTATATTGAATTTGAACGTACATTTCAATTTACTGGGGTCACATACTAACTCGAAAAATTCCCGAAAAATTATTTCTAGCTTCGTATCTACGATACGGTCCTAACAAAACTAGTTTCATCAGATTCTGAGACCGTTTGAAAAATGGCCATTTTCTGGTCGATTAAAATTGACAAAACACGTTTTCCTCTGCCACGCTCACATATTGATTCTAAAAATCATGAATTTTGAAACCTAGCAATAACTTGACATCACGGATCCAACCAAAGTGGTTTTGTCGAAATCCGAGGTCGTTTGCAAAATTTCAATTTTTAAGGGCCAGAATTCCATAGCGACTATTCTGAAATTTCAACTGGACATATCTTTTTATCCCCGCTATGAAATTTCGATTTTTCAGATTCGTTGGAAAGATATTCACAAATAGATTCTAATATTTTTGGTTTCACTAAAATCTGGTTTATTTTACACCCGGTATGTTCAATTGAAATTTGAAATCGAATTATCGAACTACCGCGCCATTTTCAATTCCTTTTATATATATAAATAAATATTTATATTCGAACGACGACGTATATAAATATATACATTCGAATTCTATTCAAAATAAATTTCTCGTCGTTATTATTTAAAATAATTCATTTTAAATATTCAAAATTCAATAAATTGCCAAAATAAAATTTTTAAATTGGCTCGGATTTCCAGGTTATTACAATGAATATTTATTTATTCACATATACGTTAAAAAAATTATATTTTTAACGATAAACAACTTATTTCAACACATGAATATTTTTCCTATTCAACACATGAATATATTTCCTATTCAACACATGAATATTTTTTTCCATTTCACATCAACATCATAAACTAGCTTCACAACACATCAAACAAGCATACAAGTCATCCATGGTCTGTGGACAACGGGTGTCGGGTGCTGCTAAGCACCTTCTGCATCCTAGTATATAATTTTAACTAAAAAACAAGAAATAAAGTGAGGAGTTCTCACCGAATAGCTAAACCAATACACCGCGACTCTTCATATGTAGAAATCTTCGTCATGCTCGCCTTTTGTCACTTTCATTGTCCGTAGCCACTACATATATAAAAATCACATTTTTATATTGTTGCTATGTATATAAAAATCACATTTTTATAATCACTCTATATGGATAAAAATCACATTTTTATACCGCTACCATATAAATCAAAATTCTATTTTTATACCGCTACTATATAGATAAAAAATCTATTTTTATACCTCTACTATATAGTTAAAAATTCTATTTTTATTACTCTAAATAAATAAAAATCATATTTTTATTCTTCCTATGATATACAAATCATATTTTTATCGCGCTAACTTCATAATAAAAATTTTATTTTTATTCTCTATGTCTTCATGTATAAAAATCTCATTTATACTTCACCATTTCAACTATATAAAGATTCAAACTTTTCTAATTTAAAAATTCGATTTCTATACTACAAAGATTCAATTCTTTTCTTGTTTAAAAAAAATCAAACTTTTCAAATTAAAAATGCAACCTTTCATATATGATAAAAATCTTATCTTTCTAATAAAAATCTCGCCTTTACTATAATAAAAATCTCGCCGTTTCTTATGAACTCAAATCATATTTTTATCATGCTAACTTCATAATAATAATTATATTTTTACTTCGCCATTTCAACAATAAAAATCGAATCTTTATATACATTACTTCGTGACAAAATCAAATCTTTATTCTCGATATATATAAATAAAAATCCTTTCTTTATAATTTATATACATTGATAAAAATTATTTCTTTATAATTTATATACATTGATAAAAATCCTTTCTTTATAATTTATACATTGATTACCTAGAAAATAAATAAATAAAGAAGCTTACAGGGGTGCACGGTTCGAGCGGGAGGTGGAATGGCAGTCGGGGGAGGAGGCAACCGCAAAGGTGGCGGATCCAGGGCCGGGGGTGGTCTTCAAAAGGGTCGGCGGTGGTTTTCATTCGGCTTCAGGCAGTGGAGGAGGAGCACGGTGGGTCGGAGGCGGCTCTCGCGAGGAGGAGGAGAAGAGGAAAGTGAGCGCCAGAGGAGGGGTGGTGCAGGCGAAGGTCGGAGGGGAGGGGCGTTGGCGGCGCACGGTGGCCCTCCCCTTTGGCGGCGCACGGTGCCAATTAGGGCACGAAGCCCCCCTTTTTTATTATTATTTTAATTATTTAATTTCAAAAATCAACTTTTTATTTCGAACACAAAATCGAACCCACCGCCTATCGTCCATAGATAATTACCCCCATTCCTAACACAATGGGATATGTATCGTAGGCTGATTCGACTGTTTCGATCTGTTTCCGTCAAAATCAAGATATAAATCTATATATTGAATTTGAATGTGCATTTCAATTTACCGGCCCACATACTAACTATAAAAATTCTCGAAAAATATTTCCTAGCTTCGTATTGACGATACAGTCCTAACAAAACTAACTTCGTCAAATTCAGAGACCGTTTGAAAAATGGCCATTTTCCAGTCGATTAAAATCAACTGAAACTGGTCAAACGCGTTTTCCTTTGCCAGGCTCACATATTGGTTCGAAAAATTACAAATTTTGGAATCTAGCAATAACATGACATCACGGATCCAACAAAAGTGGTTTCATCAAAAACCGAGGTCGTTTGCAAAATTTCCATTTTTAAGGGCCAGAATTCCATAGCGACTGTTCTGAATTTTCAACTAGGCATAACTTTTTATCCCCGCTATGAAATTTTGATTTTTCGGATTCGTTGAAAAGATATTCTCAATTAAATTCTAATATTTTTTGTTTCGCCAAAATCCGGTTTATTTTGAATCCTGTACATTCATTTGAAATTTCAAGTCGAAATTTCAAACTACCTCGCCATTTTCAATTCCTTTTATAATTGAAATAAATATTTATATTCTAACGACGATTCAAATAAATATATACATTCTATTTCTATTTAAAATAAATTTCTCGTCCATATTATTTGAAATAATTCATTATAAATAATCAAAATTCATTAAAATTGCCAAAATAAAAATTTTAAATTGGCTCAGATTTCCGGGTTATTACAATCTCCCCCACTTAAAACTTTTCGTCCCCGAAAAGGAACGAACCTGAATATTTTTTAAAAACCAACTCAACTTCCATTATTTTCTATACGGCTTAAGTTCTTCAACTTTTTAGTTTCTAAGAACTTTTCAAATTTTTCAAAAATTTGGCTAACACCCTAAATTTTTGAAAAATTTCACCATAACCTCCCCTGCGCGCGGACTTCGGGATATTTCAAATAGCCTCCCATGGCCCTCACGAACCCAAAAAGAAAAAGAAACAGCCAATCAGCTCATAAAATCATCAAAAAACAATAAATTTGTAAACATGTACCTATTTGTCGGGCAAACAATTTTATTTCTCTTCTCTAGCCTCCTTGCTATGACCTGTTCAATGTAAGTACATGTATATGCATGCATTTGTAATCATTTTTCAATACAGTTCAATATTCGGTTCAATTTGGCATAAATGGTTCAAAATTATCAAACCAATAATCAAACAAAACAACCATCAATCAATTAGTGGATTAACGTTTCAAATTCATAATTTTGATATAAATACAGAAAATCATGTTTTTGATGCCAAATTACAACAATAAACCTATCTAGTTTTGGTTCCCACACCAGTCTAATGGAAATATATAGAAATCCCACTTTCGAAACTCGAACACAAATACTGATAATGCGGCCGCATTACCAGAATTATCTCCGGGTGACTAGAGTGTTACCCTATATCTATCCAGTATATTAAAACTTTGAATATACGTTCATGACGCGTATATGCAAAATCTTTATATACTCGATTGTCCAAATTCTATACAAATAAAATATTCAAATACGTACAATATGGTTTGAATTTTCAAAACAAAACATGTTTTTGTTTTTATTTTAAAAATATACTCTTCACACTCGTTCTAGGATACTACTGATCCCATCTCTAACTAGTTATTCTTATTAGATATTACTAATCCAATATATGATGAATTCTTTCATTCGGTTCTAATGTGTCTTGTTCTCAAGCTCTGTAAACCAAAGCTCTGATACCACTGTGATAGCCCGTAACTTCCCCGCAAAGGAAAGCACGAATTTCTTTGAGGACAATACAAATCAGAACGCGAACAGAAGAACATTTCATTGTTTATTACAACAGTTCCATCAGGATACAAGAATATACAGAGTATGAATAAATATACATTCGACAAATATTAGAGATTTAAATTACATTTAAATACATAGCAGCGGAAAAATAATACAAAACACAACTGAAGGCGATATACAGATACAGAGCTTTCCGAATATCATTCCAGCTGTAAACCAGGATCCTGTGAATATAAATCTGCAAAACCAAAACTACTAGCTGCCCGTGTGGAAAATAGGGGCACCCAGAGTTTAGGTTAAAACAATAAACTCCAGGTCAGTAGTGTGACTGGTGTGAGAACTAAAACAGTTATTTAAAACTTTACTTTAAAAGAGAGTAATTCCAGGGACCATGGCGTATAACACGGAACGGGTTTCCTCCCAAGAACACTAGTGCATATAACAAAATAGCGCAATGCTTTTTGGAAAAATGAAGCTATTATAAGACCCAGGTCCCATCACACAATGCAATGCAAGCCGGAGGATAAGGTTTTCCCTTATAATAGCTAAACATGCTTGGTATGTTTAAAACAAATCATTTGATACTATTATAAGTGTATAGTGTCAAAACAATTTCAATCATAAATATCAATCATAGACGGCATGGGTACCATATATCATGTCGCCATACTAGGCTCTACAAATAAAACCGCAATGTCACGTATTGGAAATTGGATTCCATCATGAGTCGAAGCAAGGGGCAAGCTCCTCTCCGTTCGAGACACTCTAGCAAATGTCTCAGGACCACACACAACGATCCTTGGAATCGATTGGGCCGGTCCTCTCTTACTTTTGAGGATTAGTTATTCCTGAACACACGTTTCCCAGTCATATAGGACCTGTATAATGGTCTGTACATCGGCTCACATAGTGCCAGTTATCGACCATATATTCGAGGTGCCTCGCATTCCAACAACCACACATGTAAAAAGTATATAAATGTCAGGGCTGGTAGGTCACTGACATCACCCATAGCTAGAATGAAACGTCGTGTTCTCCCAATGGTCCTTATCCCATTTTTGACTCATACCAAGGTGTGAGGCTCGCGAATCAACTCTATACACAAAGAAATGCCACACAGGCCGTGCTTTGATCATCAACCACAAGACTTTGCTTTTCAACAGAAGCCTTGATCATTTGTCACTTAGGCATGCCACACAGATGTTTATTTAATAGAGATCAATCAACATAGAATAAAATCCAATGTCAGACACACAGTCCATTTACAAATTCGTTCTGGGTCTGAACGAAACCGGAGGCACTTTCCTCGCGTATCCATCGATCTCCAAGTACGTCTAGACGATCACCAACTGATTCCCTCCTCTTGGGTGTAAAGCCCAAACAAGATCATCAATAATCATCCAAACGATGTGAAGACTTCCGGTCTTCAACCCCCGTCTTCATCTTCGACTTATCGTCGAATCGGTTATTCAGAATGGGTATAAACCCGGCCTTTCCGAATAACCCGCGTATATAATAAACAAATGTTACAAAAATACAACATAAGCCTCATTCCAATTCAGAATATTCTTTTATTCAAATTTTCACACTCTTAGGGAAAGGTTCCTATTAATCAAATACAACATACGCCTCATTCCAATTCAGAATATTCTTTTATTTAAATTTTCACACTCTTAGGGAAAGGTTCCTATTAATCAAATACAACATACGCCTCATTCCAATTCAGAATATTCTTTTATTCAAATTTTCACACTCTTCGGGAAAGGTTCCCATTAATTTTATCAAAGATAAGTTCTTCTAAATTTATTCTTTAATCTTCCTTTGGATATCTTTTCAAACCATGTTAAGGTTTTCCAAACTAGTCGGGATTAGCGAACCACACCGAAGTAATTATTTATTTTATTTCCCAATCCCAACCTATTCATCCCATGGAGCAAAACTGGTAATACTACATAACTAACGCGACGGTGTTATCGGTAAAATTACCATTTCACATTCAAATCTAATTAAAGATTTAACTATCGCTTGGAGCAAAATTGGTGATACTCCACTCTCGATCACTTTAATCTAATTAAAGATTCATTAAAACTCCACTTAGTTTTAATCTTCTCAAAAATCAATATCCTGTCTTTAACTGGGTTAAAGAACCAATGTCATCTAAAACACGGTTCACGGTAAACCCAAAATCACTTTCCATTGTTAATCGGGTTAAAGAATAGGTGTTATTAAAAACACCGCTCACGATAAACCCAAAAACCCATTTAAATTCAATTCCAATTAATATTATTTAATTGGTACACTTCATTAAATCTAAATAGGAAGATTTAATCTTTTTCTCAACTGGTTTTAAGAACAGTGTTAATGAAGACACCATTCACGACAAACCCAAATAACGTTTGATATTAAATACAAGGCTCTGAATAGAAAATATATCGGCTTATATTCAATATCAAATTCTACGACCAACAAATATCGTATTGGAAATAACGATATAAATATATCTTTCAAATTTCCATAACAATATCTGTATAATCACGAAATCCAACATCGAAATAGTCCAAAGCCAATTTCGATTCAAATCCATTTCCACTTTATATATTTGAAATTCTGGTTTTCAAAACCATTTCAAATCAACTTTATTTATTTTAAAAATAAATGGTATCATAATTCTAGTTCAAAACTAGTTAATTTCGATAAAAAAACAATTTTTATCTTTTCAAATTTGGAATTTTTCATCCCAATTCTTCACAAACCATTTCTTATGATTCTACACAAATTATTGATATTTTTAATAATTTCATCAAGGCCCGTACAGTCGGTTTTCAAAAACGGCCACCAAACTACACTTACAGCAACCTTTTCCAAATTTGATTTGGACATAATTCCAAATCCAATCGTTAGATTTTAAATTTCTAATATTCATTGGAAAGCTCTTTTCGATACAAACCCAACAGTTCTGGCTTCAGGAGAATCTGACGGTCGGATCTCCCGTAACATCAATTCGAAGTCAATGGTCGAAATTCGCGAACTACCGCGACGCGGCACGTTCTATTCAGGCCATTAATATGTATGTAATATATATATATATATATATATATATTATATATATATGTCATCGATTTCAATTCAAAACATATTTTATAAATCGTTTTAAATTCGTTTTCAAAACAATTTCAACTTCATATTCAATTTCAAATCAAAATTGAATATTTCATATCATTAATATATAAATGATAATATTTTCAAAAGGTTATATTTTGAAATCACTTTCTTTTCTATATTCATTAAAATAACGAATTATAATCGATATAAATATCGTTCGCGTCAAAATGGCGCATCTCTAATCAACACGGCTTTTTATATTTCAATAACTTCATTATTCTATTCGACAAATGAATGTTTATTCTATTTAACACATGAATCTATATTTCTATTCAACACATGAATCTATATTTCTTTTAACACATGAATATTCTCAACACATGAGTATCGTCAACACATGACTATTTTTGTTATTTAATATATTTTATAAAATTATGATAAAGATGTAAATTTTATTGTTTAAAATATTTTACTCAACACATGAATATTTTCAACACATGAGCATCGTCAACACATGACTATTTATTCTATTCAACACATGAATCTTATTTTATAATATTCTTAATTTTCCCAATTGGAATGAGGCCCAATTAATTACCATATAATGTTAATCATATGGATTCCATGCAACACATGCATATAATAGCAACGATAAAAAATCAACCATCATCCAAAGTGCACCACACAACTGCATAAGCATTAAATATAACTAATTAATGCTCAGACAGTCTGTCAATCAAACGATCGACATGCCACTAAAAAATTGGGATTATTGTACGTCAAATATCATCCCAACACCCGTGTGGGGTTTCAATCCACAAACACTGAATACTATTTGTGCAGTTGGGCGACGTGTAAAATTTATTGTCCCAATCAATATCCTTCAAATAGGTGTACATAAACAAACCGTCCGGTTTGTAAATGAATATTTATTTATTCACATATACGTTAAAAATTATATTTTTAACGATAAACAATTTATTTCAACACATGAATATTTTTCCTATTCAACACATGAATATATTTCCTATTCAACACATGAATATTGTTTTTTCCATTTCACATCAACATCACAAACTAACTTCACAACACATCAAACAAGCATACAAGTCGTCCATGGTCTGTGGACGATGGGTGTCAGGTGCTGCTAAGCACCGTCTGCATCCTAATACATAATTTTAACTAGAAAACAATAATTAATGTGAGGAGTTCTCACCGACTAGCTAAACTAATACACTGCGACTCTTCATACGTAGAAATCTTCGTCGTGCTCGCCTTTTGTCACTTTCATTGTCCGTAGCCAATACATATATAAAAATCACATTTTTATATTGTTGCTATTTATATAAAAATCACATTTTTATAATCAATCTATATGTCACAATTTTATACCGCTACTATATAGATAAAAATTCTATTTTTATACCGCTACTATATAGATAAAAATTCTATTTTTACACCGCTACTATATAGATAAAAATTCTATTTTTATTACTCTATATAAATAAAAATCATATTTTTATTCTTCCTATGATATAAAAAACATATTTTTATCATGCTAACTACATAATAAAAATTATATTTTTATTCTCTATGTCTTCATATATAAAAATCTCATTTTTACTTCACCATTTCAACTATATAAAGATTCAAACTTTTCTAATTTAAAAATTCGATTTCTATACTATAAAAATTCAATTCTCTTCTTGTTTAAAAAAATCAAACTTCTCAAATTAAAAATCCCACCTTTCATATATGATAAAAATCTTATATTTCTAATAAAAATCTCGTCTTTACTATAATAAAAATCTCGCATTTTCGTATTAACTCAAATCATATTTTTATCACGCTAGCTTCATAATAAAAATTATATCTTTACTTCGCAATTTCAACAATAAAAATCGAATCTTTATATACACTACTTCATGACAAAATCAAATCTTTATTCTCGCTATGTATAAATAAAAATCTTTTCTTTATAATTTATATACATTGATAAAAACCCTTTATTTATAATTTATATACATCGATAAAAATCCTTTCTTTATAATTTATACATTGATTACCTAGAAAATAAAAATAAATAAATAAATAAAGAAGCTTAAGGGGTGCGAGGTTCGAGCGTGAGGTGGAGTGGCGTTCGGATGAGGAGGCAACAGCGAAGGTGGCGGATCCAGGTCCGTTGGTGGTCTTCAAAAGGGTCGGCGGTGGTTTTCAATCGGCTTCAGGCAGTGGAGGAGGAGCACGGTGGGTCGGAGGCGGCTCTCGCGAGGAGGAAGGGGGGAAGAGGAGAGTGAGCGCGAGAGGAGGGGTGGTGGCAGGCGAAGGTCGGAGGGGATGGGCGTTGGCGGCGCGCAGTGCGAATTAGGGCACGAAGCCCCCTTTTTATTATTTTTATTATTCAATTTCAAAAAGCAACTTTTTATTTCAAACTCAAAATCGAACACACCGCCTATCGTCCATAGCTAATTACCCCCATTCCGAACACAATAGGATATGCATCGTAGGCTGATTCGACTGTTTTGATCAGTTTCCATCAAAATCAAGATATAAATCTATATATTGAATATGAACGTGCATTTCAATTTACCCAGCCAACATACTAACTCTAAAAATTCCTGAAAAATATTTCCTAGCTTTGTATTGACGATACGGTCCTAACAAAACTAATTTCGTCAAATTCTGCGACCATTTGAAAAATGACCATTTTCCGGTCGATTAAAATCAACTAAAACTGGTCAAACGCGTTTTCTTTTGCCACGCTCACATATTGATTCGAAAAATTACGAATTTTGGAATCTAGCAATAACTTGACATCACAGATCCAACAAAAGTGTTTTCGTCGAAAACCGAGGCCATTTGCAAAATTTCCATTTTAAGGGCCAGAATTCCATAGCGACTATTCTGAATTTTCAACTAGGCATAACTTTTTATCACCGCTATGTAATTTTGATTTTTTGAATTCGTTGGAAAGATATTCTCAATTAGATTCTAATATTTTTGGTTTCGCCAAAATCCGGTTTATTTTGAATCCTGTGCATTCATTTGAAATTTGAAATTGAAATTTCAAACTACCGCGCCATTTTCAATTCCTTTAATAATTAAAATTAATATTTGTATTCTAACGACGATTCAAATAAATATATACGTTCTATTTCTATTCAAATAAATTTCTCATCGATATTATTTAAAATAATTCATTTTAAATAATCAAAATTCATTAAAATTGCCAAAATAAATTTTTTACATTGCCTTAGATTTCCGGGTTATTACAAAGCTTTAGTACATCGCCTTGTTTTCTGATATGGTCTGTAACAACCCAGAAATTCTGAACTAATTTAAATTTTTAACTTTAGCTATTTTAATAGGTTTTAAATATTTAAAATGATTTTTTTTAAATAATAACAACTAAAAATTTATTTAAATCGAAGCTAGGACGTATAAATTTATTTTAATTATAAAACGAGGTTGAAAAGGCGGGGTAGTTTGAAAATTCGATTTTAAATTTCAAATGAATGTATAGAATTCAAAATAAATCGGATTTCAGGAAAACCAAAATCACTTGAATATGTTTAATAATATCTTTCTAATGAATGTGAAAAATTCAGATTTTATAATATAAACTGAAAGTTACGTCCAGTTTAAGGTTTAAAATAGTCGCTATGGAATTTTTATATATTTTTATATAATATATATAACCCTTAAAAATAGCCATTTTGCAAACGACCTCCACTTTCGACAAAACCACTTCTGTTGGATCCGGAATGCCAAATTATTGTTAGGTTTCAATTTTGGTAATTTTTGGAATTAATATGTGAGCATGGTCGATTTAAACGTGTTTTGTAATTTCAGTTTGAATTTATTCAACTGGAAAAATGGACATTTTTCAAATATCTCCAAATTCGACGAAATTAGTTTTATTAGGACCGTATCATCAAAACATAGCTAGATTTATTTTTCTATAATTTTTGGAGTCTGTATGTGGCCCTTGTAAATTAAAAAGTACGTTTGAATTCATTATATATTGATTTATATGTTAATTTAAACAAAAAATGATCGAAACAATCAAATTAGGTTACGAAACTTATCACATTGTGTTCTTTATGGGGATATTTAGCTAGGGGCGGTAGTCGTTTGGTTTGATTTGGAGTTCGGACGTGAAATGGAAATAATAGAATTGAAATATTATTAAATGTAACATATATAACATAAAGAATCGGTCAAAACCCGATTTCTCATTCCCTGTGGTCAACCCATTTTCCCAGCCGCTTTCAAATGAATGGATGGATTATTTATTCTAATTCTCTTCCTCATTTTTCTTCTAATCTAATCAACGAGTTTAGAAAATTTATTAAGTGAAATTGAAGAGCTAGGGGAGCTGTGTAAATCCGATGGTGGTGATGGCTTATTGGTCAGCGTGGAGACGAATTTCTGGTCATGAAGAGGCCACATTTGTGGTGGTTTCCAGGGTGGAAGTGGTAGTCGAGTTTATCAATAGGGGGCGGCGGAGGAAGAGTAGGCGAAGCTCGACATCGTGGACTTATCTGATCGACGGCGTAAGCCTCTTGGTGATGAGCGATGACAAGTATGCGTTGCGAGCGGATGGTTTTCACGTTCCAAAAGAAGATAAACGAAGGAAGCAACATAATCTCTTTTTCATTAAGGTTAATTTAAAATTAAGGTTAGTTAATTATATTATTAATTCTGTTTAATGTAATTGACATTCAAACCCTTATAACTTTTGCAAACGGGAAAAGAATTCAGCAAAATTAAGTGCGCTGGAACCGTAAAATCGAGCACTATAGTTAAGGGCATACCAGAACAGAAAGGGAGCAAATGAGAATTTTAGGCGAATTCAAATTCAAACGATATTAAATCATCAAATAAAGATAGATGGATTGGAAACCAAAGTGAGAACTCCTTCTCAATAAATTATATTTTATCACGTTACTGTATTCATGTATAGAAATATATAAAATTGCTAGTGTAGACCTTTATCAATTTTAATCATTATAAATGTTATATGGTGCTTATTAGCTCAGCTCCCTCGTCCACAGACCATGCACAATTTAATTGATTGTATTGTGTTTTAATTATGATGCTGAAATGTTCGAAATATTAAAAATAATTTAATATTATTTTGTGGTAGTTGAACTATAAATTTATAAATATCTATTTATAATTTAAACTGTGAAAATTGGCTAATTAGAAAAATAATTCAAATCGAATTAGAACTGGTTAAATTTATTAACCAGTGATTATTTTGAATCAACTGTTGTTGTTTGGAAACCCCGCACGGGTTTGGGGACGATAATTTATTCACATCTCCCATGAATTTAATTATAAGTCAATCGATTGATTGACAGACTGTTTTAAGCGTTATTTATTTATTTTAATGCTTGTATAGTTGTAGAATGCACTATGGATTATGTTTGAATGTTGAATGATTATATATCATTATTGTTGTATACATGCGATGTATGAAATCCATATAACTGAAATTATATGTTAATTGATTGAGTCGCATTCCTATTCAAAGATGATTAATATTTTGAAATAACGAATATTTTAAAATAATATTCGGTGAAGAATTAAATGATGATTTTGATGTTCAATTTTGGATGGACACAAAAATACTAGAATATATGAAGCCGAGTAAGTAAATATTTTCCATTTTAACCCGAACGGGTTTATCGATCGATTTAATTCATTTTATAATGAATATAAAAAAGAATTGATTTCAAAATCTGATATTTTGAAAATATTATCATTTTAATATTATAATGATGTGGAATATTCAATTATTATTTAAAATTGAAAATGAAGTTGAAATCGTTGTAAAATGAATTTATAAACGATTTATAAAATACGTTTCATATGGAAGTCGATGATATATATATATATATATATATATATATATAATGGCCTAAATAGAACGTGCCGCGCAGCGACCATTCACGAATTTCGACCATTAACTTCAAATGGACGTAATGGGAGATCCGACCGTCGGATTATCCTAAAACTGGAACCGTTGGGTTCGTATCGAAAACAACTTCCAATAAATATAAGAGATTTGAAATCTAATGGTTGGATTTGGAATTATGTCCAAATCAATTTTTAAAAGGTCGTTGTAAGTGAAGTTCGATGACCGTATACGGTAATCGACTATAATGGCCTTAATAAAATTATTAAAAATATGGAAAAATTGTGTAAAATCATAATAAATGACTTGGAAAGATTTTGGGTGATAAAATCCAAGTTTGGAAAAGAGAAAAATATATTTTTATCTAAATGAACTAGTTATTAACTAGATTAATAATCCAATGGTTTTTAAATTAATAAATTGGATTCATAAAGGGTTTTAAAATAACTAGATTTTTCCAATTCAGAATTGGAACGGATTTTGAATGGAAATAATCTTCGGAATATTTCGGTATTGGATTCCGTGAATGTACAGATATTGTGGAGGAATTTGGAAGATATATATATATATATATATATATTTATATATATATCGTTATTCCTAGTACAATATTTGTTAGTTTCAGAATTTGATATTAAATATAAGTCGATATTATTTTCTATTCAGAGCCTTATATCTAATATCAAATTGGATTTTTGGTTTGTCATAAATGGTGTCTTAAATAACACTGTTCTTAAATCCCAATGGGAAAAGATAAATCTTATAAATAAGATTTAGATTAGTTTACCAATTAATTAATATTTAACTGGAATTGAATTGAAATTGGATTTTTGGGTTTATCGTGAATGGTGTATTAAATAACACTTGTTCTTTAACCCGATCAACATTGAAGAGATGATTTGTAATTTATAATCTTTTTTATTTAGATTAAATGGAAATTTTCCAAAGTAAAGTTTTCCAATTTAATATATTAAATTGGAATTTAATGGAATTCGATTTGGTAATAATCGAGACGAGCTTCTGTTAATGAAGACCATTACTATATATGGAATTTAAAAGACTTTGCCGCTATTCCATTTATATTATTAGTCTGATACGAGAATTTATATCGATTATACACTTATGATTTCCGTGTAGATTCCATTTTGATGGAAGATGATTTGGATTTATTGTGAACAGTGTTTTAAATGACATTGGTTCTTTAACCCAGTTAAAGGCAAGATTAATTTCTTAAAAATTGAAAAATCATAGAGTAATTATTTATGATATTAAAAATCAAGTTGAAGTTTTATTAAATCTTTAATTAGATTGAAATGAGAATGGGATAATTAAATTTATCAAATTTGAGAAATGATCGAGAATGGAGTACCACCAGTTTTACTCAACACGATAATTAAATCTTTAATTAGATTGGAAACGAGAAATGGTAATTAAATTTATCGATAACACCGTGGGCGTTAGATACAGAGTAATACCAGTTTTGCTCCATGGGATGAATTGGTGGGGATTGGAAAAATAAAATAAATGATTACTTCGATAAGGCTCGATAATCCCGACTAGTTTGATAAACCTTAATTTGGTTTAAATTATGAAAAGAATATTTAAATAAAGTAATATTCTAAATCCGAATGAGGCGTATGATGTGTTTTTATAGCACTTGATTATAATACGCGCAAGTTATTCGAAAAATCGGGTTTAACCCATTCTGAATAACTGTTGTGACGATTAAAAGTCGACGATGAAGATGGTGCCTGAAGACTAGGGATCTTCAACTGATGTCTTGATTGGGCCATACACCCAAGACAAGGTAATAAGTGGTGATCATCTAGACGTACTTGGAGATCGATCGGATATGCGAGGGCATCTCTCCTGTATTGGACATATGAGACGAGGAATAAGGTACCTCCGTTTTCGTTCGGACCTAGAACGGACTTGCAAAAGGGATGGTATGTCTGACATTGTTTTCCTTTATACTGTATTCGTTGATCTCTGCTAAATATATATCTATTTGGTGGCAGAGAATTTATTCTCTTGCTTAAAACCCTTCTATGAAACGTACGAGCTTAGAGGTTATATATTGGTGGAAATCAATGGTACAGTATGGATTGGCAATGTGGTATGCCGAATGCATGGATCAAGGATTTTGTTCAAAAGCAGAGTCTTGTGGATGACGATCAAAGCATAGCTTTCATATAGCTTATCTTTGTGTGTTGAGACTAACATCGACGAATTTCACAACCCGTGAATGATTGAGGTTGGATAATAAACAGCAAGAGTCAATCTGGTATCTGGGAGCACTTATAAAGTGATTCTCAACTGAGGGCTATGGGATCAGGGTGCACCGATTGAAAGGTGTACTCCACTGTCATAGTGTGAAAGATGCTAGAAAAGCCCCTGACCAGGGTAACACATTAAGTGCATATCGATCTGGAATCACTATTTCAAGCCTTGGATTTAATGTAAAAATTGAATGCTGGTCGATATGATTTCTTTTGAGTCTTGGATTCAATGTAGAGATAGCAAGAAAGCCTCGATCATTTATGGAGTCCAATTCCAATATGAACCATTGCGGTTTTTAATTTTAACCTATGTATGTAGTCATAGTACACTATGTCTGCTATGATCGATATATTTATTTGTGAAGAAAGATTTTTACACTATGCACTTATAGTAATATCAAAATGGTTTGTTTTTAAACGTACTGAGCATGCTTGGCTATTATAAGGGAAAGATCTATCCTCCGGCTTGGGTTTCATTGTGTGATGGGACCCGAGTCTTATAATAGCTTCATTTTCCAAAAAACATAGCATTGTTTTAATTTAAACTAAGATTCATGTGGAGTAAGTCCATTCCGTGTTATACGGCATGGTCCCATGATTTCCCAACTTTTGAATTAAGGATTTAATAACTTTTTTAGTTCTCACACTAGTCTCATGACTGACTCGGAGTTTATTGTTTCTACCTAAACTCTGGGTGCCCATATTTTCCACATTGGCAGTCAGCAGTTTTGGTTTTGCAAAAACTTCTTTTCACATGATCCTAGCTAGATTACAGTTGGAGCTATATTCAGAAATCTTTGTATCTGTGTATTTATTTCAGTCGTGGTTGTAGATATTTTCCGCTGCACATTTTATTCATGTATTATATTTTTCGCTGTTTAGAAATTGTAAATCTCTAATATTTTCTGCTGTAATATTTATTCATACTCTGATATATTCTTGTACTCTGATGGTAATTGTTGAAATAGCAGTGAAATATTCTATTGTTTATGTTCTAATAAATCTTGTTCTCAATTCAACCCGGGCTTTCCCGTAAGGGGAAGTTTTTGTCGTGTCAGATTCGTATAAGAGTTTCGGTTTGCAAAGCACCAGAACTAGACACATTAGAACCAAATTAAAGAATTCACCGGAGATAGGATTAGTAATTTCTTATGAGAATAACTCGTTTGAGATAGATCATTAGTATCCTAGAATGAGTTTGAAGAGTGTTAGTTTTAAAAATCAAACTAGATTTTGAAAATTTTGTATCTTATTATTCGTACTTGAATATTTATTTTATATTGAATTTGGACTATCAACTGTATTAAGATTTTGAATATACATGTATTTGAGGTCTCGAATATACTGGGTAGATATATAATCACACTCTAGTTGCCCATAGATGATTCTGATGATGATGCATCAACATCAGTGTTTATGTTCGAGTTTCGAAAGTGGATATCTATATATTTCCAATTGACTGGTGTGAGAACCAAACTTAGTTAGAGTTAATTGATTGTGATTTGGCACTAAAAATATGATTTTGAGTATATATTAAAGTTATATGATTGAAAAGCTAATCAACTAATTGATTGATGGTTGTGTTGTGTGATTGTTAGTTCAACTAATTATAATATTTGAATGATAAAACCGATAAAAGAATGAAAGGTAAAAATTAGCCAAATTGAATTGAATATTGAACTGAATTGAAAATTGATTGAAATGGAATTTTTTTTTTGAAATTGGGTAAAATTTTATTATGGGCTTTTGGCGGCCCAAAGGAGATACTGTTGCAAACAAACACGCAACAGCACAGTCAGTACAACAAGTACAAAACCGACAGCAGGAATTTCCCCTTACAAACTCAAAATTGCCATAATTAAACAAACCCCAATTCACTCAAGGATGGCGAATGGCGGCGACTACCCCATAGCTCACGAATTCATGGCGACCTTAGGTTTTCACCTTCATTCCGTGATACCCGCCTCTCCGACGGACCCTCAACTCCAGTATCAGATGGTGGTGCTCCCCTATCTGACGTATGGTTTGCCTTGCGACATTTAATGATCAATTCCACTTCTTCCTCGTTTAATTTACTGTTTTCTTGTACTAACCTTCGTTTATTGTGAAAAATTCTTCTGTTACGCTCTTTCCATTACCACCAACTTGTAGATATAATGCTAATGCTGTATTCTTTTATTTCTGCATCTATCTTCGACCAATTGCTAATCAGGTAATTCACGATATGTTGAAGCTTGTTTGTTCTATCCCTGATGTTGTATTTGCTTTGGATATGGTTAATTAAATTTGTAGAGAATTCGCATTCAAAGAATAAGTGTTGGTGATTTTTTTTCACTTTTCTTACACAGAGGACAAATGTTGTCAGATATGATGCCCTATTTTAGTAGACTGTCTCTCATAGGTAGACGATGCAGTAAAATTTTGTATATGTTATGTGACAATTTAAGTGGGATTACTCTGTTCCATACTACACATTTCCAGTCTACTGTACGCTCTGTATTTCTGCATACATTCCACGCACTTTTCATACTGAATTTTTTTCTGGTGTCCACTTCCATTTATCAAATTCTCTACTAATGAAAAGAGGGGTAAATTCAAGATATTTTTTAAAAGTTTCTGCATGTGGCATTCGATCAAATCTCCATGCTCCCTCAGAAATAATATGATTAACAGTTTGATTAGGATTACCATAAGCTGAGAAAGTATCCCAACCCAGTCTATTAATAAGAGGCTTACCACTTAACCAAGGGCCTCTCCACAAATCCATGTCATATCCGTTAGCAATTTCATTTTCACAATTTATTGCCAATTTTCTCCTGACTCTAAGAATGGCTTTCCAGGTTGCTGAAGCATTATTATCAATTGGCATAGTCCAAAAATTGGTCTTGATATATCTTTTACACATCCATTTGGCCCAAAGCCCTTGATTGTTAATGATTTTCTAAGCTTGTTTAATTGTAAATGCATCTTTCATATCTCTGATTTTCCTTAGCCCAACTCCGCCTTCTTCTTTTGGCCTACAAAGGTCCTCAATTTAATTTTATGCATTTTACCCCTCCAGTTGAAATCTGCACAAACACACTCAATTTTGCTAATAGATGCATCAGGAATTTGAAAAGTTTGTGGCCAAAAATTTATTTTGCCTGAGTAACAGTGTGCACTAGTTCAATTCTCCCCGCGAAAGATAATAATCTAGAACTCTAGCCTTGCAACTTGTCTCTGATTTTTGTGATTAGCTCTGTACATTCACGGTCATGGCATATATGTACATGTATATATAATGAACATGTCATGGCATGGAAGCTAAGAAGAGGAATAAAATTGTAAGCCCGACATAATGGTACATATTTCCTGTATTTATTGGGGTTTGATGATTTTATGAGCCATTGGCAAGCCACTTGGCTTTTTCTTTTTCATTTTGATCAATGAGGGCCCTATGAGGCAAGTTTCGGTTTTACCGATCAACCCGTACAAAGGAGGTTATGGCAAATTTTTTTGAAAAATTAAGGCGTTAGCCAATTTTTTGAAAAATTAGAAAATTCTTAGAAATGGAAAATTCAAAGAATGAAAGTTGAGTTGGTTAGTTAAACAACTTTCAGCTGCGTTCCTTTTCGAGGACGAAAATATTTTAAGTGGGGGAGATTGTAGCAACCCAGATTTTCTGAACCAATTAAAATTTTTATTTTAGCTATTTTAATGGGTTTGGAATATTTGAAATGATTAATTTTAAATATAACGACTAACAACTTATTTAAATCGAAGTTAGAACATGTAAATTTATTTTAATTATAAAACTAGCTTGGAATGGCATGGTAGTTTGAAAATTCGATTTTAAATTTCAAATGAATGTACAGAAATCAAAATAAATCAGATTTCAGTAAAACCAGAAAAATTTGAATCTGTTTAATAATATCGTTCTAACGAATGTGAAAAATTCAGATTTCATAATATAAGCTGAAATTTACGTCTAGTTTAAATTTTAAAATGGTCGCTAGCGAATTTTTATATATTTTAATATAATATATATATTGCCCTTAAAAATAGCCATTTTGCAAACGACCATCGTTTTTGACGAAACCTCTGTTGTTGGATCCGGAATGTCAAATTATTGTTAGGTTCCAATTTTCATAATTTTTGGAATTAATATGTGAGTGTGGTGGATATAAACATGTTTTGTAATTTAAGTTTGAATTTAATCAACATGAAAAATGGCCATTTTTCAAACGATGTCCAAATTCGACAAAATTAGTTTTGTTAGGACCATATCATCAAAACATAGCTAGATTTATTTTTCTGTAATTTTTGGAGTCAGTATGTGTAAAGACCCGCCTCTATACCCGCCATAGTCAAGTTCATTTCGTGTCAAATGTCCTCGGCCACAACGAAGATTAAGGTTGGTTAGGAGTGGCCGTTAATATATTTACTCTTGCTTAGAAAGTAACGTCGAATGGCACGGCCATACCAAAATTTTCGACATGACCATTCCAGGCAAAGGGCATCTACACAACGACATAATAGCCTCGGAACACATACAGAATAATATAACATAGACAGTCACAGATATTCACATCATAAGCAAATAAACTGGTATGAATATAACACCATAAGTGTTTACATCAATTAGAGGTAATACATGACACTCTATCTCCAACATAATAGATACATGTACCAAATCCCATATTAATAATAATACATGTCATAAAGGTAGACAACTACATATAATCCAAAAAGGCTACAACCATAAGCAGTCAAGCCAAAATTCATCATAAGGTCCCAACAGGAATGTCACCTAAGTACCTGTAACACTTGGGTCTGACCCAAGTATTATTTAAGAAAATAAACAATAAACGGATCAGTCAAACCATTCTCATTCTTAACATGAGGCTATATTAAGAAATATAACATAAATGAAATGAAAGGAATAAACAGGATTATTCATAAATAATATGAAATGCATGATGTCAACATATATAAAGTCTCAATAAATCTCATGACAAGAGAAGAGCATACAACAATAGAAATTGACAAATGAATGCCAAACATAAATCAAATTGACGCACATCGCATCAAAGTAATAAGGAATACAGAAATCACTGGAACTCCAGAAAACATCATAAAAAGTGGTACTCCCTTGATGAGATATGATCTCTAGGTAGCGAACCCATATGTTTGAGCTGATGCTCCCCACGGAGCCGGGTCGTGACCTCGGTAGAAGAAAACATCATAAAACGTGAAGGTTGGATCGAAGTCCAACAGATGAAGGCCAAAAATCATAAAATCCCACTCGGGTGATCGCGAACCTAACAAATATGTCATGGAGCGGATACCAACGATCATGGTGTATAGAAATTACTCCGAGCTAGTTATTATAAGAAAATAGCAACATGTCCCATAGCCACATGCTATTCTCAAATATTTACGAACCCTTAATTTGTTTCTATTCAAAACAGAGAAAATCACCACATATGTTCAAACGAATGAGTCCAGTAGTTATTTGCCAAAATAAACATATAAGGGGTCATAGTCCCCAGTTTTATTAAGGTGAATAAACTAAATTTCTCGTCCGATCGATAGGATAAGGAATCATATATAGATCAATAGTATCTGAACCAGATTTAGAAATCGAATTTATTTTAAAAAGGATTTGAATTTAAAAACTGATTAAATGTTGGTTCGATGCCCATTAACAATACAAAACCCCATAATCCATTGTGGTTTAATATTCATAAGATCCCGTCGCCATAGCGAATAGGACACAAAAATCATAGAACATAAATCCACATTTCATGGTTTTAAAATGATTTGAAAACCATACGAGACGGCGCGACAACGACGATCTGAACGAGCTCGAGATCGTCGCGATACACGCGGGGGAGGGTCGAAGAAAGAGGTCCAAAGAACATGGGGTCGCGCGCATCGGCACACGACCAAAGAAAAAAATGTGGGGAATGACCAGACCTAGGCTCACACCCAGGTTTGTCATCGATCGACCGGTTCAGGGGGGTCGGTCGACCGCTTTGGGACATACCCTGAAATGGTCGACCGACCCCTCTTGGGCGATTAACCAGCTTGTGCCTGGGCGTAAGCCCAGGCACAAATGACGGGGGATTCGTCCCCTCATGACCTCTCCGTCTCAACGCTCCTCCCTGGCCTTATAACGATCTCTTCCGATACATGTACACCCTCCCTTCAAGCCGGAGGCAAGTGCGATTCAATGCATATGCACATGAGGATTTTCAAACTCAATTTCAACAAAAATTTGAAATCAACATATATTCAAGAATCAAACACGAACCAAACTAATTCAAACAAACACGAACATCATAAATAGTGTACAACTACACTTGTACAAGCTTAAACCTTGTGGCATATGTGAGTTCACAAAGAACTCACCTTGTTGTCAATGGAGCAATCAACTAGAAGGAATCCAAGCTAAAGGTGTATATCTTCTCACAAGAATCAACAAAGGCCAACCTACATATATGAAACCGAATAACCTTATGCATTAGGAACATAGAGATTCTCAAATAGCATAGGGAGGGTGTTGGAGAAGATAGAAATCAACTTACCTAAGCTAGGAGACGAAGAAACACAACAAGGGTTGGATTTTTATTGGATTCTAGGGCTTAGGATTTTAATTTCCTAATTCCCTATGCTTAAGAAATAAGATGAAGAGAAAATGAAGAAGTAAATGAGAGAGGGAGGTGGTTGGGTGCCTATTTGTGCTGTCCAAATAGGTTTGGGTGCACAAATTTGCACTTTAGCCCTTCCAAACAACTCCAACTATCCTGAATTCAAAACATATTGTAACACCCCACGTCCATTAATGTCACTAACAAAGGGAATGCATTAACTTCCATGGAGGTTTTAAGTGAATATAGAACAGAAAAATTACAACAAGACAGATAATAAGTAGTACATGGAAATCTAAAACTTCATTTTATTGCAGCGGAATTTAAACATGTTTGTTACATCATAAAACCATAAATCAGAGTCAAGTACAATATCCATCTTGATAAAACAAAATACATAACCCCATTACACAAATAGCCATTAAAGAAGATAACAAGCCGGACTTTACTTCAACGGTCCAAGCTTTCCAAAGAGAGAGATGAAGCAATCCAGTCAAACTCCACTAGAGCTGGGTCCACCCTGAGGACCTGGAGGGGGAAAAAGGATAGAAATAGAGGGGGTCAGACATAAAGTCTGGCGAGTATGATAATTCTAACAATACTATTATCAAAATAACTATACTAAGGCATAAGCTGGAAAACAAGGAAATGTCTATGAACTATTGGGTATGGAAGAGCAGATAAAGATAACATTAAAGGCACACCTAATTTCTAATGAATAATTACTACACTGCACCGCACCAGTCACCCTAAAGGTTGATCCCACTTGCTTCACATAGAAGCTATATAAATATCCTTGCGTACCCTTAGCTGACTACATAGGTGCTGTCTGCCCCTATCTCCGCTAGGTGTACCCCACTACCCACTTTCGATCGGCTCCCTACTCGTAGATAACCGTGTTGGCCCCATAGTGGGGTGTATCACTCCCCTAAATTGGCAACCTATACAAATGAGAATGCACGGCTTATACCTACACGATGCAACAACGTCTTACCTACCAGCCTGGGTCCACACACGCATATGAAACCCGTTGGACTTGAGTTACCACCGCTACCCCGTTTTGGCCTCTTATAGTCAAGCCCAGCATGCGTGTCCCGTCCTCGACTTGGGTTGAGCCCACAAAGATACGTTTGGGATACTGGTTGAAATGGGCCCCCACAAGCTACCCACATAAACTTGTCCACTAGTACATCCCACTTAACCCTCTTAGTCATGTTCATTTACATGTGTGTTTGGTTAAGTCTTACTAATCGTATTTCACATGCCACTAAGGGCACCCACTAGATTCCTCAAGCCACCCAAGGCACCTACTTAACCCCCATGTCCCACCTTACATGTTTATCTGGTTAAGTATTTCTTAATTCATTCGGGCCACAACCTCATAAAGACCTCTCACATTAGATTGGCATTTATGGCAGCTGGATTTGCCGGGCGGGTACGGGCAGTCTTACACCATAAAAGAGTCTAACTTCATGTCTTTACAACTGTTATGCTTTAATTTGGGCCTAGGACCTCTCACATTGGGCTGACATTTGTGACCACTGGATTTGCCGGGCGGGTCCGGGCAGGTTTACGTCACAAATGAGTCCAACCTCGTGTCCTAAGCAATGATTAACACTTATAATCTTTTACCCCAGTTTTAATAATTCCCTATTCAAATTATTAATTAAGTCCACTTTTAATGATGTCCGTAATTGACTCAATTATGGCCATCCATTCATGGCATGCAAAATCATATCAATTGCACCCCAACTTCTTAATATTAAATCCTTAATATTACCCCTACCCCACGTTATACGTTCGCTTATTCAACGCAAAATATACGTTAGACTCGAATAGTCTAACTCATAGCACAAAGATAAATTATCACATCATATAGACAAATAAAAATAGATCTAATCATGATAGGGGTGGAACTTGCATGAAACTACACATGTCATGGATCTAAAGGTGTCAACTTGTTTGGTAAAATGTCACAATTCACATAATATGATCATAATCCAAATTCATGTATGAACTAGCATATATGGTTTAGGCAACATAATGATGGTGTGAACTAGCATCTAATACATAGAATTCACATATGTCATAGCATAATTCTAGATGTCATAATTCTAGATCTAAATAGATGTCATGGCATATGTTCATAATCTTTACTAATCAATCTAAACTTGCATATGTGATTTTTCATATAGATCAACATAGCCCAAACATTATGATTTGATTAACATGAACTAATTAGCATTAATAAAAACATCATGACTTTATAACATGTATGATTTATCACAAATTAGCATAGAAAATTACAACCTATACAATATCATCATAGCATGATCTACAACATATAGGATATCATCATCACATAACATAGGATTTACAACATACATGATAGCATAAGGTTTACAACAACATATATGACAATTCACATCATTCACTCATAATCCATTCATAACTTAATCTAATTAGTTTAATAATAATCTTGTTAAGATCATCATACTCACAATTAGAAGAGAAAAGAGAGTCTTGATTTGCCTTAGAGTTGAGTAGAATTAGGGTTTTGATTAGCTTTCTTCCTTCTTAGTTGGCGGCAGCTACACTGAGTTCCATGGCGGTGGTATGACGGTAGCTATTCTATTTTTCATGTGAATTAGAGTGAGAGACTACCTAGGTATTTATAGAGTTTAGGGTTTATTTAGACCGTCAGATCAACTCAGAACTAAACTGAACCGTTTAGTTTGCCAACTCAGCCCTAAAGACACATCAGCCAAACCCTAGCCGCCTGGACAGGTCGACACCCAGGTCGACTGCCCAGTCGACTACCCAGTCGACCTAGGGGGTGTCGACTGCCCAGTCGACTACCCAGTCGACCTGGGGTGCTAGGCGGGAAACTTCCAGCCTAGCCTGTTTGACTTTGAATTTTGAATTTTTATTTTCTGAAATATGTTTTGAATTTTCTGAAACTTCCGATGGCCATAACTTCTTCATATGAAGTCTAATTCACGCAAACTCGGACTCTATTTCAACCAGAACTCCGAGACGAACACAATGGCGCAACCCGTTTCCCACAATTCTCACGTACGAGATTAGTTATTCTTTAATTTGTGAATATTAATATTAACAGAATTACGGGGTGTTACATTCTCCCCTCCTTAAAGGATTTCGACCCCGAAATCTTCAAGTCAAGAAGAATGTATATCCTAACATCCAATCGTCCATCTACTCAACCATCAACCACAGGCATCCATTGTCCTTATAGACTTCTAATGCTTTCATGTTTAAATGCACAGTGTGTGTATATGTCCATATCTAATGCAAAATCAGGCGGTCCACTGATTCAGTTGACCTCCTTAATGCAAATCATGATAGTGCCATGCATCCATTATTTATGCAAAAGTTCCTTAATGCTACATATTATCTCTATATGCGTGCACAATCATCATCTGAATGCAGCATCCATATGATAATACAATCGTCATACATCCATTTTACTAAATACATCCATTTATATGCAATATGCAGTATGAAGTGACTGAGCCGATCTAGTGCATAATAGTGTGTGTATATGCATCCACGAGCAACCACTAGCCAACACTTGCATCCACTTTGCATCCATCATACATAACTTGTCTCAAACACATGTTTCAACCATAGGATTATCCTAACTAAAGGTCAAAGATACTAGCGAGAGGACATACTAAAGATAAGATAAGTACAAGCTAAGCGATAAAGGAGAAATTAAAAGATATACCCTCAAAAAGAAAAGGGTACAATGAACGCATCTTCGCTTCTGTCTCCCAAGTAGCACTGCTCTCATCATCTCCCCATTGCACTTTGACTAGTCTGACCTCTCGATTCCTCAACTTCTTGATCTCCGACCCAAGAATGCATGTAGGAGCTCGTCGAATCGTCGCATCACGCTCTATCTCCACCTCTCTAAGCAAGCTCGGCTCTACCACTTCCGCGGTCTCGTGCAAGCACTTCCTCAAATGTGACACATGGAATACGTCGTGTACACCACTAAGTCTCTCAGGCAACTCCACTCTATACGCCATCTGTACAATCTTCTCCTTAATAGGAAATGGCCCTACGAACCTTGGTGCTAATTTCCCAAAGGACCCAAAGCGAACAACATTCCGTAATGGAGACACTTTGATAAAGACCTTGTCCCCAACGTCAAACTCAAGATTTGTCCTCCTTTTGTCTGCATAAGATTTCTTCCTATCTTGCGCCGTCTTCATCCTTCTTCGAATCAATTCGATCTTCTCCGAAGTCTCTCTAATCACATCGGGCCCAAGTAAGATCTTATCCGTAGATTCCCACCAACATGTAGGTGAACGACAAGGTCGTCCATAAAGAGCTTCAAAAGGTGCCATGCCAATGCTAGACTAAAAGCTGTTATTATATGCGAACTCCACCAATGAAAGATGCTCTTCCCATGTACCCCCAAAGTCTAGGATACATAGCCTCAAAAGATCCTCTAGAATGCGATTCACCCTTCCGGTCTATCTATCCGTCTGAGGATGATATGCAGTGCTCGAACATAACTGAGTCCCTACCGCCTCTTGTAAGCTTCTCCAAAATTCGCTAGTGAAAATAGGATCGCGGTCGCTCACTATGCTAGAAGGAACACCATGCAAACGAACTATTTCTCGGACGTATACAGAACTAACCATGGAGCAGTCCTCTTACTCTTCACGGGAATGAAATGGGCGCTCTTAGTAAGTCTATCTACTATAACCCAAATCCCCGTATTACCCTTTCTTGATCGCGGTAATCCGTCCACAAAGTCCATCGAGACACTTTCCCACTTCCATAGTGGAACCTCCAATGGGTGAAGCAACCCACCAGGTTTCTTTTGCTCCGCTTTTACTTATTGGCACACCAAGCATCTAGCGACATACGAGGCCATATCTTTCTTCATGCCGGCCCAAAATAAAACTCGCTTCATGTCTTTGTACATCTTGTCCCCTCCGGGATGAATGGTCATCTTCGAACTATGTGCGTCATCAAGAATGGTCTTCCTTAGGTCATCGTCTTTTGGTATACAAAGTCTACCGTCCCTACGTGACCAACCCTTATCATCTATGGTATACCTACGGAGATGGCTAGATGACTCCCCTCTTTTAAGCTTTTCTACTAACTCAACCATCTGTGGGTCGTCTCGCTGTGCCTCGCCAATCCGTCCCAAAAGCGTAGGTCTGACCTCCAAGGATGCTAGCAAACCGGGTACAAAGTCAATGGAAGGTGTAAAGTCAAACGTAGAAATGAACTCTAAACTTCGCCGCTCAACAAACAAAGGACTTAAGGATAATCTTTTTCTATTTAAGGTATCTGCAACTACGTTACCCTTGCCAGGGGTATATGCTATCTCGAAGTCGTAGGATGCTAAGAACTCCATCCACCTTTGCTACCTTAAGTTCAAGTCGTTCTGAGAGAACAAGTATTTTAAGGATTTGTGATCAGTGAATAATTCGAATTTCTCGCCAAGAAGATAATGATGCCAAGACTTAAGCGCAAAAACAATAACGACCAACTCTAGGTCATGTGTAGGGTAAAATTTCTCATGCGCTCTCAACTGCCTTCCACCATAGGCTATTACCCTTCCCTCTTGCATTAAGACAGCGCCTAGTCCTATCCCACAAGCATCGGTATAAACAGTAAACGGCTTACTCCCGTCTGGTAGCACTAAGACTGGGGCTGAAGTCAAAGCTCTCTTCAATCGTTGGAACGCATCATCACAATCTATGTCCCATGTGAAAACTAGGTTCTTCTTCGTCAAACGTGTTAATGGAGCTGATACCTTTGCGAAGTCTTCGATAAAATTCCTATAGTAGCCAGCCAACCCTAAGAAACTTCTCACTTCGGTAGCATTTTTAGGGACCTTCCAATCTTGGATGGCCACCACCTTCGCGGGATCCACAGCTATCCCTTCCTTGGAAACCACGTGCCCTAAGAATCGTACTTCCTTCCTCCAGAAGTGACACTTAGAAAATTTAGCTTTAAGATTATGCGCTCGTAGGGTCTCCAACACTTCCCTAAGATGTAGGGCATCCTCTTCTTAATCCTTAGAAATGATCAAGATGTCGTCTACAAATACTACCACGAATTTATTAAGGTACTCCCTAAAAACCCTACTCATCAAATCAACAAAGTATGCGGGGGCGTTTATCAAACCGAAGGGCATTACTAGCCATTCATAGAAACCGTCCGGAGTCCTAAAGGCAGTCTTGTCAATGCTATCCTCAGCCACTCTCAACTGATGGTAACCAGTGGCTAAGTCCAACTGCGAAAACACTGAGGCACCAACTAACTGATCGAAGAGATCGTCAATCCTCGGTAGTGGGTGTCTGTTCTTCTTAGTAAGCTTATTAAGTTCTCTATAGTCCACACAAAGTCTAAGGGACCCATCCGCCTTCGTGGCAAATACTACTAGAGCACCCCACTCCGATATACTACGTCTTATGAACCCCTTCTCAAGCAACTCCTTCACTTGCTTATTGAGTTCCCTCCTTTCACGAGGAGCCATGTGGCGTACTGGCAAAGATACTGGTTTTGCATTATCCACAAGATATATTCGAAAATCTATCTCCCGCTTCGGAGGTAAGCCCTTCATCTCCTCAAACACATCCGAGTATTCTCGGACCACTCTAACAGATCGTAGATTTTCCTCAAACGCGTCAAGCGATTCTAAATAACTTAGCATAAAGGAATTTATGGGATTACAAAAGATTTCGAGAGTGTTGCCAAGGCGAGTCATGAGCCTAACTACTCTCCTTTCACAATCAAGAACGGCCCCATTTCTGGATAACCAATCTATCCCTAAAATTAGCCCATAGCCCGTGAAGCCCAAAACATAAGCATCACATCTAAACTCAACGCTAAGTATAGAAATTTTCAAATCCAAACACATCATGGACAAATAAGCTGAGCCCCCAATTGGATTCGAAACAACTAAGGAATCCTCTATTAAACTGGTGTTTAAGTGCAGTGATTCAACTAATGAGGTAGAGATAAACGAATGCGATGCGCCCGAATCGAATAAAGTATGGACAGGATGATCAAACAGAAAAACTAAGCTTTCAACAGAAATGATTCTACCTCGTTCTTGCAGTGGTGGGACCGTGAGAGCCTGAACTTGTCCCCTTGCCTGCCCTGGTGCCATAAGAGCCTGCACCTGTCCTCCCGAGGTAGACCCTGCCCTCTGCCCCTTCTTTGGGTAGTCCTTCACTAGATGTCCCGCTTCGCCACAGTGAAAATAGCCAGTCTTCTTTTTCTTTCGGCAATCCTTGCTGAGATGGCCTGGTGTCCCATAGTTAAAGCATTTCTTCTTTCCCTTGCAATTATTGTCTTTACCACCCTTCTTCTTTTGCTATTGTGGTTTCTTCTGATCCCCTTTCTTCTCGGGTGCCATATCAGCTTTAGTGCCTTTCTCCTCATGCATCAGTGCCATGTCTGCTAGCTTCTCAAAGGTGGCCCCCATAGGGATGTGGGTCATAGCCAACCCTTGCAATGGTTCATTCAATCCATTTACGAATCTCAGCGCCTTCTTCTCTGGCGTGTTCACTAAGTCCAAGCCAAACCTTGCTAACTGATTAAATTTGTTGACATATTCTTTCACTGATGAGCTTCCTTGCTTCAATGTCAAGAACCATTCCATATATAGATTCTCTTCTGCCCTTGAGAGAAACTTTGCCTCAAACCTACGCCTGAAATCCGCCCAAGAATCAACAGGACACTCCCCATTAGTGACCTCCCACCAAAACGAGGCCTCTCCCTTCATTAACCAAGTTGCTAATTTGACCTTCCTCCCTTCTTCCACTTCAAAGATTTCTAGCAATTCTTCCACCTCCTTAAGACAATCTCTAGCTTCCACAAACGTTTCTGACCCTTGAAAGGGTTTTCCACCCATAGCCTTAAATTCCTTGCACGTCTTTGCAAAAGTATCAATGCGAGGAGTAGGAGGAGCGGGTGCAACTGGTGGTGGAGGGACATTGGCTGGACCTGCAGCGGCCCTAGCCTCTAATAACCTCCTATACCATCCTAGTATCGTTACACCATCCGGAAGGTTAAGATCTTCAGCCATGCTGAAATGAAAAAGGAAAGATTCAAAGTGGAGAATTCAAAAGATAAAGATATGGCTATTGGGGATTATGTTTTTCATAAAAACTTTCCTCTTTAAATTACTCATTAAGACATGTTTTTGAAAACACTTCTTCCAAAAATACTTTAGAAAAATAGTTTTTCTAAAAAAATTATCTGTTCTAGTAACCTTAAGCTCTGATACCACGTGTAACACCCCACGTCCATTAATGTCACTCACAAAGGGAATGCATTAACTTCCATGGAGGTTTTAAGTGAATATAGAACAGAAAAATTACAACGAGACAGATAATAAGTAGTACTTGGAAATCTAAAACTTCATTTTATTGCAGCGGAATTTAAACATGTTTGTTACATCATAAAACCATAAATCAGAGTCAAGTACAATATCCATCTTGATAAAACAAAATACATAACCCCATTACACAAATAGCCATTAAAGAAGATAATAAGCTGGACTTTACTTCAACAGTCCAAGCTTTCCAAAGAGAGAGATGAAGCAATCCAGTCAAACTCCACTAGAGCTGGGTCCACCCTAAGGACCTGGAGGGGGAAAAAGGATAGAAATAGAGGGGGTCAGACATAAAGTCAGGCGAGTATGATAATTCTAACAATACTATTATCAAAATAACTAGACTAAGGCATAAGCTGGAAAACAAGGAAATGTCTATGAACTATTGGGTATGGAAGAGCAGATAAAGATAACGTTAAAGGCACACCTAATTTCTAACGAATAATTACTACACTGCACCGCACCAGTCACCCTAAAGGTTGATCCCACTTGCTTCACACAGAAGCTGTATAAATAGCCTTGCGTACCCCTAGCTGACTACATAGGTGTCGTTTGCCCCTATCTCCGCTTGGTGTACCCCACTACCCACTTTCGATCGGCTCCCTACTCGTAGATACCCGTGCTAGCCCTATAGTGGGGTCTATCACTCCCCTAAAGTGGCAACCCGATACAACTTGAGAATGCACGGCTTATACCTACACGATGCAACAACGTCTTACCTACCAGCCCGGGTCCACACACGCATATGAAACCCGTTGGACTTGCGTTGCAACCGCTACCCCGTTTTGGCCTCTTATAGTCAAGCCCAGCATGCGTGTCCCGTCCTCGACTTGGGTCGAGCCCACAAAGATACGTTTGGGATACTGGTTGGATCACTAAAGTAAAGTTAAGCCTCTTTTATTTATGACTATTTTATAATGGGGATTATGTCTATCAATTTATGTACTTTGGTAGTCAAGATGGATATTATGTACTTTGACTATGGTTTTTGATGATGTAATCAAACATATGTGTTTTCCGCTGCAATGAAATAAAGTTTTAAATTTTTGAGTACTGTTTATATCTGTCTTGTTGTTAAGTTTCTGTTCTATACTTACTTAAAACGCTCCATAGAAGTTAATGCATTCCCTTTGTGAGTGACATTAATGGACGTGGGGTGTTACACGTGGTATCAGAGCTGAAGGTAACCAGAACAGATATAAATTTTGAAAAACTGTTTTTCAAAAACAATTTTTATAAAGAAGTACCTTCAAATGTATGTTTTAAGGAAAGTATTTTCAAGAGAAAAGATTATTTTAGAAAGCATAACCCCAAGAGCCATATATCTTTCCTTCGGTTCTTTTGTATTGAATCTTTCCTTTTTCGTTTCAGCATGTCTGAAGCATCTGAGATACCAGAGGGTGTTCATGTACCCAGTTGGTTTCATCAATATCTTGAGGCTAGGGCCGCCACCGCAGGTCCAGCAAATGCTCCTCCTCCTCCTCCTCGTGTCGATACTTTTGCTAATATATGTAAGGACTTTCGGGCAATGGGTGGAAAACCTTTTCACGGGACGGAGACATTTGTTGAAGCTCGAAACTGGCTAAAGGAGGTGGAACAATTGTTTGGAATCTTTGAAGTGGAAGATGGAAGGAAGGTCCAGTTGGCTGCCTGGCTAATGAAGGATGAGGCCTCGTTTTGGTGGGAGGTCACTAATGGAGAACGCCCAATCGATACATGGCCAGATTTTAGGCGGAGGTTTGAGGCAAAGTTTCTCTCACGGGCTGAAGAGAATCTCTACATGGAATGGTTTCTAGCATTGAAGCAAGGGAATCTATCGGTGAAAGAATACGTCAACAAGTTCAACCAGTTGGCAAGATTTGGCTTGGACTTGGTGAATACTCCTGAAAAGAAGGCCCCGAGATTTGTTAAGGGTTTAAACGAACCGCTTCATGGGTTAGCTATGACCTACATCCCCATAGGGGCTACCTTTGAGAGGCTAGTTGACATGGCACTTATGCATGAAGAGGAGAAGGGCGCCAATGATAATAAGGAACCCGAGAAGAAAGGAGATCAAAAGAAGCTGCAACAGCAACAACATAACAAGAAAGGTGGCAAAGGAAACAAAGCTAAGGGAAAGAAAAGATGCTTTAACTGTGGGACACCAGGCCATTTAAGCAAAGATTGTAGAAAGAAAAAGAAGACCGGTTGTTTCCACAGTGGCAAAGCGGGACTTCTGATTAAGGACTGCCCAAGGAAAGGGCAAAGGGCAGGGTCTACCTCGGGAGGACAAGTGCAGGCTCTTATGGCACCAGGGCAGGCAAGGGGACAAGTTCAGGCTCTTGTGGTCCCACCGCTGCAAGAACGAGGTAGAGCAATTTCCGTTGAAAGTTTAGTCTTTCTGTTTGATCATCCTGTCAGTACTTTATTAGATTCTGGCACATCTCATTCGTTTATTTCTACATCATTAGTTGAAACAGTGCACCTTGATACTAGTCTAGTTACTGATCCCTTAGTAGTCCCAAATCCTATAGGTGGTTTGGCTCATCTTTCTATGATTTGTCGGGATTTGAGAGTGTTTATCTTGGGTGTTGAGTTTGAGTGCAACGCCTTTGTTCTTGGCTTCATGGGCTACGGTTTAATTCTAAGTATGGATTAGCTAACTAGATATGGGGCCATCCTAGATTGTGAAAGAAGGGTAGTTAGATTGTTGACTCATTTTGGAAAGACCCTTGATATTTCTTATGACCCTTGAGGTCCAGTAATGCTTAGCTACCTAGAATCCCTTGACGCGTCCGATGATGATTTACATTCTGTTCCCATAGTCGGTGAATATGCTGATGTCTTTGATGTGGTGAGGGGTTTACCCCCAAAACGTGAAATAGACTTTCGAATATATCTAGTTGATAATGCAAAGCCAGTTGCATTGCCAGTGCACCACATGGCTCTAAGAGAGAGAAGAGAACTCAGTAAGCAAGTGAAGGAATTGCTTGAGAAGGGTTCCATCAGACGTAGTATATCGGAGTGGGGTGCTCCAGTAGTATTTTCCACGAAGGCAGATGGGTCCTTTAGACTTTGTGTGGACTGTAGAGAACTTAATAAGCTTACTAAGAAGAATAGACACCCACTGCCAAGGATTGACGATCTCTTTGATCAGTTAGTTGGCGCCTCAGTGTTTTCGTAGTTGGACTTAGCCACGGGTTTCCATCAGTTGAGAGTGGCTGAGGATAGCATAGACAAGACTTCCTTTAGGACTCCAGACGGTTTCTTCGAGTGGCTTGTGATGCCCTTCAGGTTGACAAACGCCCCTGCATACTTGGTTGACTTGATGAGTAGGGTGTTTAGGGAGTACCTTGATAAATTTGTGGTAGTCTTTGTGGGCGACATCTTGATCTTTTCTAAGAATGAGGAAAAGCATGCCCTACTTCTTAAGGAAGTGCTGGAGACTCTTCGAGCGCAAAGCCTTAAAGCTAAATTATCTAAATGTCACTTTTGGAGGAAGGAAGTGTGATTCTTAGGTCACGTGGTTTCCAAAGAAGGGATAGCTGTGGATCCCGCGAAGGTAGTGGCCATCCAAGATTGGAAGGTCCCTAAAAATGCTATCGAGGTGAGGAGTTTCTTAGGGTTGGCTGGCTACTATAGGAAGTTTCTCAAAGACTTCGCAAAAATATCAGCCCCATTAACACGCGTGACGAAGAAGAACCTAGTCTTCACATGGGACGTAGATTTTGATGATGCGTTCCAACGTTTAAAGAGAGCTTTGACCACAGCCCCAGTCTTAGTGTTGCCAGATGGGAGTAAGCCAATTACCGTTTATACCGATGCTTGTGGGACAGGACTAGGCGCGGTCTTAATGCAAGAGGGAAGGGAAATAGCCTATGGTGGAAGGCAATTGAGAGTGCATGAGAGAAATTACCCTACACATGACCTAGAGTTGGCCGCTATTGTTTTCGCGCTTAAGTCTTGGCGCCATTATCTTCTTGGCGAAAAATTCGAATTATTCACTGACCACAAATCGCTAAAATACTTGTTCTCTCATAAGGACTTGAACTTAAGGCAGCAAAGGTGGATGGAATTCTTAGCATCCTACGACTTTGTGATAGCATATACCCCTAGCAAGGGTAACGTGGTGGCGGACGCCTTAAGTAGAAAAAGGTTGTCCTTGAGTCCGTTGTTTGTTGAGCGGCGAAGCTTAAAGTTCATCTCTACATTTGACTTTAGACCCTCTGTTGACTTTGTACCCTGTTTGCTAGCATCCTTAGAGGTCAGACCTACGTTTTTGGGATGGATTGGTGAGGCACAGCAAGATGACCCACAGTTGGTTGAGTTAGTAGAGAAGCTCAAAATAGGGGAGTCATCGAGCCAGCTCCGTAGGTATACCCTAGATGATGAGGGTTGGTTACGTAGGGACGGTAGACTTTCTGTCCCAAGAGACGAGGACCTAAGGAAGACCATTCTTGATGATGCACATCGTTCGAAGATGACCATCCATCCCGGCGGGGACAAGATGTACAAGGACATGAGACGAGTTTACTTTTGGGCCGGTATGAAGAGGGCCGTGGCAGAGTTTGTCGCTAGATGCTTGGTGTGCCAACAAGTAAAAGCAGAGCAAAAGAAGCCCGGTGGATTGCTTCACCCATTGGAGGTCCCACAATGGAAGTGGGAAAGTGTCTCGATGGACTTTATCGATGGGTTACCGAGATCAAGGAAGGGTAATACAGGGATTTGGGTCATGGTAGACCGACTTACTAAGAGCGCCCATTTCATTCCCGTAAAGAGTAAGAGGACTGCTCCATGGTTAGCCTCCGTATACATTCGAGAGATAGTTCGTTTGCACAGTTTTCCTTCTAGCATAGTGAGAGACCGCGATCCTATTTTTACTAGCGAATTTTGGAAAAGCTTGCAAGAGGCGGTAGGGACTCAGTTATGTTTGAGCACCACATATTATCCTCAGGCGGACGACCTGACCGAGAGGGTGAATCATATTCTAGAGGACCTATTGAGGTTATGTGTCTTAGACTTCGGAGGAACATCTTCCGTTGGTATAGTTCGCATATAATAATAGCTTTCAGTCTAGCATTGGCATGGCACCGTTCGAGGCTCTTTATAGACGGCCGTGTCGTTCGCCTACATGTTGGTGGGAGTCTACAGATAAGATCTTGCTTGGGCCCGATATGATTAGAGAGACTTCGGAAAAGATCGATCTGATTCGAAGGAGGAAGACGGCGCAAGATAGGTAGAAATCTTATGCGAAAAAGAGGAGGTCAGATCTTGAGTTTGATGTTGGGGACATGGTCTTTGTCAAGGTGTCTCCATTATGGAACGTCGTTCGCTTTGGGTCCGTTGGGAAGTTAGCACCAAGGTTCGTAGGGACGTTTCCTATTAAGGAAAGGATTGGGCAGATGGCGTATAGAGTAGAGTTGCCCGAGAGACTTAGTGGTGTACAAGATGTATTCCATGTATCACATTTGAGGAAGTGCTTGCACGAGACCGCGGAAGTGGTAGAGCCGAGCTTGCTTGGAGAGGTGGAGATTGAGCGTGATGCGACGATTCGACGGGCTCCTACGTGCATTCTTGGGTCGGAGATTAAGAAGTTAAGGAATCGAGAGGTCAAGCTAGTCAAAGTGCAATAGGGAGATGATGAGAGCGACTCTACTTGGGAGACGGAAGAGAAGATTCGTTCATTATACCCTTTTCTTTTCGAGGGTATGTCTTTTAATTTCTCCTTTATCGCTTACCTTGTACTTATCTTATCTTTAGTATGTCCTCTCGCTAGTACCTTTGACCTTCAGATAGGGTAGTCCTATGGTTGAAACATGTGTTTGAGACATGTTATGTATGATGGATGCACGTGGATGCAAGTGTTTGCTAGTGGTTGCTCGTGGATGCATATACGCAAACTTTAGGCACTAGATCGGCTCAGTCACTTTATATTGCATATTGCGTATAAATGTGTGTACATATTTAAGTAATGGATGTAAAATGGTTGTACCATCATATGGATGTTGCATTTTGGTGAATGGTTGTGCACACATGCAGAAATAATATGTATCGATAGGATTCTTCCGCATACATAATGGACGCATGGCACTATCATGGTTTGCATTAAGGAGGTCAACTGAATCAGTAGACCGCTTGATTTTTCATTAGATAGAGAACATATACACACACTTCTTGCATATGTTCATACAACAGTAGGAATTTTATAAGGACAATGGATGCCTGTGTTTGAAGGTTGAGTAGATGGTTGATTGGATGTTAGGATATGCATTCTCCTTAACTTGGAGATTTCGGGGGCGAAATCATTTAAGGAGGGGAGAATGTAACACCCCGTATTTATGTTAACACTTTAATAACAAACTAAAGAATAACTAATCTCAGACATGACAATTAAGGGAAATGGGTTGCGCCATTGTGTTCGTCTTGGAATTCTGGTTGAGATAGAGTCCGAATTTGCGTGAATTGGACTTCGTATGAAGAAGTTATGGCCATCAGAAGTTTCAGAAAATTCAAAATAGATTTCAGAAAATTCAAATTTTAGAGTCAAACGGGCTAGGCGGGAAAATTCCTGCCAGAGCCAGGTCGACCATAGGGTCGACCTGGGGGTCGACGTGGGGGTCGACCTACGTCCCTGACCAGGTCGACCATAGGGTCGACATAGTAGTCGACCTGCGCCCCCCCCGGGGCATATTTGTTTTATGACCAGTTGATGACTAGATGCTGACTCGTTAGGGTTTCTGATATGCTCTGGTTGGCTGGGATTAATTATGGGTTGATCAGACGGCTTAAACTAATCCTAAACTCTATAAAAACACCTCTAGACTCAAACCCTAAATTCAAAACAAAATTTGATTCATGGCCCCCATGCCGTTACCTAGCAACTCAGCATAGCCGCCACCAATTAGAGAGGAAGAAAGCTAATCTAATTCAATCCTTTTCAACTTTAAACAACGATTCTTCTTCATAGGAAAGCTAACACAACTTCAGAACTCAGAATTTAGAACTCAAGACCTTCTTTGAGTTATGAGTTCGATAATTTTAATAAAATAATTAGGAAATTATTTGGATTATGTTATGATGCAGATTATTTGGATATGATGTGAATTATTGACCGCATGTTATAATTATGTTGTAAAATTTTGATGAATTCTATGATGTTATGTTGTGATCATCTATTGTAAATTTATGGTGCTATCATCCATGTTGTAATTCTATGACTGGCTTATGTATAATCAAATCACCATGTTGTTCATATGCTAGTTTGGGTATGTTGATTCATATAATAAATCATAAGTATGTATGCAAGTTTAGATTTTTATTAAGACATGAATCATATGCAAGTTAGGGAAAATTATATGTATAACCTTATATGCTTCATGACATCTATTTTAGATCTAAAAGTTAGGCTATGACTATATGCCAAATTCTACATCCTAGTTTACGTGTTTAGATGTGAGCCTATACCATTGTTATGTTGCATAAATCAAATATGCACGTTTCTATGAATGCATGTGTTTGAATATGAATCATGTTATGCAAGTTTGTGGTTACTGCCTACGCAAGTTTACACCTTTAGATGTAGATCTATTACATACATGATTTATGCAAGTTTGTGACCATTATCCCAACAAGTTCACACCTTTAGATTTGGGTCTATGACATATGTAGTTTTATGCACGTTGTAACTTTGGCCTATGCAAGTTCACCCCTATGTTAAGATCAAAGTTTTAATTATGTGTATGTTGTGATGTTTTCTCTTTATTCCATGAGTTAGACTATTCGAGTCTAACGTATATTTTACGTTAAACGAACAAATGTACAACGTGGGGTAAGGGGATAATATTAAAAAGATTTAATTGGCATAAATTCCTTAAAAGGCATAAAATAAATTTGTGATGAAAATTGGTATGATTTTACATACCATAAATGGATGGACATAATTGAGTCAATTATGGACATCGTTAAATTTGGATTTGATTGATAATTTGAATAGGGAAAGTAATTCAAATTGGGGAATGATTAATTAGGAGTAATTAATCATCAAAGACACGAGGTTAGGCTCTTTTGTGGTGTATAACTGGCCGGACACGCCCAGCAAATCCAGCTGCCACAAATGGCAGTCTAATGTGAGAGGTCTTAGGCATAAATTAAATACGTAACAATTGTAAAGACACGAGGTTAGGCTCCTTTGTGGTGTAAGACTGCCCGGACCCGCCCGCCAAATCTAGCTGCCACAAATGCCAGTCTAATGTGAGAGGTCTTTACGAGGTTGCGGTCTTAATGAATTAAGAAACACCTAACAAGATAAACATGTAGTGGGACATAAGGGGGCTAAGTGGCTGCCTTGGGTGGAATGTGGAATCTAGTGGGTGTCTTGGGTGGCATTTGGAAATACGATTAGAAACACTTAACCAAAATTGAAACATGAATAAGAAGTAGGTTAAGTGGGATATACTAGAGGGGACCAAGCTTAGGTGGATAGCTTGTGTCAAGTAATGGGGGTCTGTTTCAACCAGTAACCCAAACGTATCTTTGTGGGCTCGAACCAAGTCGAGGACGGGACACGCATACTGGGCTTGACTGTAAGAGGCCAAAACGGGTTAACGGTGGCAACGCAAGTCCAACGGGTTCATATGCGTGTGTGGGCTCGGGCTGGTAGGTAAGACGTTGTTGCATCGTGTAGGTACAAGCCGTGCATTATTTTTGGTATCGGGTTGCCACTTTGGAGAGTGATACACCCCACTGTGGGGCCAACACGGGTATCTATGAGTTAGGGAGCCGATCGTATGGGGGTATTGGGTACACCTAGTGGAGATAGGGGCAGGCGACACCTATAAAGGCAGCTAGGGGTGCATGAAACTACCAATATCACTATTAAGTTTTGTAGGCGGGATCAACCTTAGGGTGACTAGTGGTGGTGCAGTATAGCAATTATCTTATAGTGTTGGTGTAGTCTAGTAATTATCTTATAGTCGTTTAGGTGCGCTTTTACGATATCGTTGTTCATCTTGTTTCCTCGTTTGCTCTGCCATACTCAATGGTTCATAGTCATTTCCTGGTTTTCCAACTTATGCCTTAGCCTAGTTACTTTGGTAATTATATTGTTAAAGTTATCGCACTCGGCAGACTTTATGTCTGACCCCCCTTTATTTCCTCCTCTTTTCTTCCATCCCCCCCAGGTGCTTAGTTTGGAACTAGCACCAGTGGAGCTTGATTTTGGACTGCTGCTTCTCTGCTTTTAGAAGATTGCTTGGATCGCTGAAGTAAAGTTCAGCCTCTTTTATTTATGGCTATTTTGTATTGGGGATTATGTCTTTCAATTTATGTACTTTGGTAGTCAAGATGCATATTATGTACTTTGACTCTTGGTTTTGATGATGTAATCAAACATATGTGTTTTCCGCTGCAATGAAATAAAGTTTTAAATTTTTGAGTACTGTTTATATCTGTCTTGTTGTTAAGTTTCTATTCTATACTTACTTAAAACGCTCCATAGAAGTTAATGCATTCCCTTTGTGAGTGACATTAATGGACGTGGGGTGTTACACAAAGGACCGAGGTGTAACATTGCGTGTAGGAGGAGGAAAATGGAGGAGAAGGGGCCAACGATTCTCGTCGTTGAACGAGATGGAGGCGGGACTAAATTTTGACTGCGTTGAAAAGGATTTACTGTTTGATCAATATTCTATATATATTTATAATTAAATAATATTATTTAATTTAGAATACACTTGTTTATTGCTAAGAACTCGAAACCAAACCCAACAAGTGTCGCCCTAGCTAATTACCCCCATTCAGAACACAATGGGATATGAATCATGACCAATTCGACAGTTTCGATCAGTTTCCATCAAAATTTAAACATAAATCAATATATATTTAATTTAAGCATACATTTTCAATTACCAGGGCCACATACGGACTCTAAAAATTCCAGAAAAATCATTTCTAGCTTCGCATTGACGATACGGTCCTAACAAAACTAGTTTCATCAAATTTGAAGACCGTTTGAAAAATGATCATTTTCTAGTTGATTCAAATTGACTTAAGCTGTCAAAACACATTTTCCTTCGCCACGCTCACATATTGACTAAGAAAATTATTAATTTTGGAATCTAGCAATAACTAGACATCCTGGATCTAACAAAAGTGGTTTCGTCGAAAACAGAGGTCGTTTGCAAAATTTCCATTTTTTAAGGGCCATAATTCCATAGCGACTATTCAGAATTTTCAACTGGACATAACTTTATATTCCCGCTATGAAATTTCAATTTTCGGATTCATTGGAAAGATATTCTCAAATAGATTCTTATATTTTTGGTTTCGCTAAAATCCGGTTTATTTTGAATCCTGTACATTTATTTGAACTTTGATATCGAATTTTCAAACTACTGCGTCATTTTCAATTACTTTTATAATTAAAAATAAATATTTATATTCTAACGACAATTCAAATAAATATATACGTTCTAATTCTATTCAAAATAAATTTCTCGTCGTCATTATTTAAAATAAATCATTTTAAATATTCAAAATTCACTAAAATTACCAAAATAAAAATTTTAAATTGGCTCAGATTTCCGGGTTATTACAATCTCCCCCACTTAAAAAAATTTCGTCCCCGAAAAGGAACGAAGCCGAAAGTTGTTTTACAAACCAACTCAACTTTCATTATTTTCATTATGGCTTAAGTTCTTCAACTTTCCAGTCTCTAAAATCTTTTCAAATTTTTCAAAAATTTGGCTAACACCCTAAATTTTCGAAAAATTTCGCCATAACCTTCCCTGCATGGGAGCAACCGGGAGAATCCCGAAATTGCCATACAGGCCTCACCAATCCAGAAAGAAAAAGAAACAGCCAAGCGGCTAGCCAATCGGCTCATAAAATCATCCAAAACCCAAGAAATACTATAAACATGCACCTATTTGTCGGACAAACAATTTCATTCCTCTTCTCTAGTCTCCTTGCTATGACCTGTTCACACATATATATGTACATGCATGCATTTCCAAACAATTTTCAATACAGTTCAATATTTTGTGCAATTTGGCTAAATGGTTCAAATTTTAATTAATCAACTAATAATCAAACAACACAATCAGCAATCAATAAGCTGATTATCATTTCAAATTCATAATTTTGATACATAGTCAAAAAATCACATTTTTGGTGCCAAATCACAACAATAGACCCTATCTAGTTTTGGTTCTCACACCAGTCAATTGGAAATATATAAATATCACACCTTCGAAACTTGAACACGAATACTGATGATGTCGCGACATCACAAGCATTATCCCTGAGCGACTAGAGCGTGATTCTATATTTATCCAGTATATCAAAACTTCGAACACCCGTGGATCAGACGTATATGCAAAATCTTTATATATTGGATTGTCCAAATTCAATACAAATAAATATTCAAATACGAATAATAATGTTTAAATTTTCAAAACAAAATTTGTTTTCAATTTTATTTTTCAAAACAACACTCTTTACACTCGTTCTAGGATACTACTGATCCTATCTCTAATGAGTCATTCTCTTCGGATAATACTAATCCAATCTCTGATGAATTCTTTCGTTCAGTTCTAATGTGTCTTGTTCTCGAGCTTTGTAAACCAAACCTCTGATACCACATGTAACAATTTGGAAATTTCTCTCGATCCAAATCGATCGCTAAACTGACCAAGACCGTTCGAAACCCCTGATTGTTTTGAGAACACGACAAATCGAAACATGAACAGAAGAACATTTCATTGTTAATTACAATAACTCCATCAGAATACAAGAATATACAGAGTCCGAATCAATGTTACACATCGTAAAGTATCAGATATTACAATGCATTACATAGCAGCGATAAAATAATACAAAACACAATTGAAGGAGATAATACGGATACAAAGCTTTCTGAATATCATTCTAGCTGTAAACCAAGATCCTGTAAATATAATTCTGCAAAACCAAAACTACTAGCTGCCCGTGTCGAAAATAAGGGCACCCTGAGTTTAGGTTAAGACAATAAACTCCAGGTCAGTTATGTGACTGGTGTGAAAACTAAAAAAAGTTATTAATCTTTATTTTAAAGTTAGGTAAATCAAGGGACCACACCGTATAACACGAAACGGGTTTCCTCCTAAGAATACCAGTGCGTAAAACAATAGCGCAGTACTAAATAAAGAATAATGAAGCATTATAAGGCCCAGGTCCCATCACACAATGCAACACAAGCCGGAGGATAGGGTTTCACTTTATAATAGCCAATGAAAGATCGATACGCTAAATTTCATCTTTTATTATTACTATAAGTGAAGAAAACAACTTCAAATATAAATGTATCAATCATAGACGGCATGGGTACCATATATCATGTTGCCATACTAGTTCTACAATTAAAACCGCAAGATGTCATATTTGGAAGCTGGATTTCCATCTATGAACCAAGGCAAAAGATAGTACTCACCGATTCGAGACAATCTAGCCCATGTCTCAGGCAAGCGCGTAGGCAAGCATAGGATCGTCAGGGCCGGTCTACCAATGTGGATTATTATGCCTGAACACTGCGTTTCCCCGCCCTTTGGGGGCGTAAATAAGCCAAATGACACCATCGGCTCCACATAGTCACCGATATATCCGAGGCGCCTCGCAATCCAACAACCACATAGGTGAAAATAATTTAAAGGTAAGGGCTGGTAGGTCACTGACACCACATAGCTAGACGAAAACGCATGCCCTCCATGAGGTCCTCTCCCATTTCTAGTTCACAACCGAGGTGTGAAGCTCGCGAATAAAAGCTACACAAAGCTACGCCACAAAGGCCATGCTTTGATCATCAACCGCAAGACTCTGCTTTTCAACAGAAGCCTTGATCATATGCATCTCAGCAGGCCACACACGCAAACCACGCCATGCAACCGATATCCATCAATCACACAGAATGATATCTAATGTCAGACACACAGTCCATTTACAAGTCCGTTCTGGGTCTGAACGAAACCGGAGGCACTTTGTACCGCGCATATCCATCGATCTCCAAGTACGTCTGGACGATCACCAACTGATTCCCACCTCTTAGGTGTATAGCCCAATCAAGATCATCAGTAATTATCAAAACGATGTGAGGACCTCCAGTCTTCGACCACCGTCTTCATCCTCGACACATCGTTGATTCATTTATTCAGAATGGGATAAACCCGACCTTTCCGAATAACTCGCGTATATAATAAACAAGTGTTACATAAATGCAACATACGCCTCATTCCAATTTAGAATATTCTTTTATTCAAATATTCTTATACTTTGGGAAAGGTTCCCATTAATTTTATCAAAGATAAATTCTTTAAAATTATTCCTTGATCTTCTTTTGAATATCAATTCAAACCAAATTATGGTTTGTCCAAACTAATCAGGATTAACGAACCTTACCGAAGTAATCATTTGTTAAATTTTCCAACACAAACCTATTCATCCCCTGAAGTAAAACTAGTCATACTTCATATCTAATACCACGGTGTTATCGGTAAATTCAATTACCAGTTCACATTCAAATCTAATTAAAGATTTAACTTTCGCCTGAGCAAAACTGGTGATACTCCATTCCCAATCATTTCAATCTAATTAAAGATTCATTAAAACTCCACTTGGTTTTAATCTTCCTAAAAATCAATATTAATGATAGTTTAACTTGGGAAATCATATCCTGTCTTTAACTGGGTTAAAGAACCAATGTCATTTAAAACACAGTTCACGATCAACTCAAAATCACATTCCATTTACAATGGAATCTTCATGGAAAACAAATCGATATATATAATCGATATAAACTTCCATATCCGACTAATAATATGAATGGAATAACGACAAAGCCTTTTAAATTCCAGATATATTAGTGTCTTCCTCCACCGAAATTCAGTTCGATTATGACCAAATCGAATTCCATTCCATTCCAATTTATTTTATTAAATTGGAAAACTTTACTTTGGAAAATCACCTTTAAATATTAACAAGAGATTTATAAATTCTAAATCACATTTAATTATAAATCGGGTTAAAGAACGAATGTCAATGAAACACAGTTCACGATAAACCCAATTCACATTCCATTAATTATCGGGTTAAAGAACGAATTTTATTTAAAACACCATTCATGATAAACCCAAAATCAATTCAAATTCAATTCCAATTAAATTCCATTTAATTGGTATACTTCATTAAATCTAAATAAAAAGATTTAATCTTTTTCTCAATCGGGTATAAGAACAGTGTTAATGAAGACACCATTCACGACAAACCCAAATCCCATTTGACGTAAATACAAGGATCTGAATAGAAAACATATCGGCTTATATTCAACATCAAATTCTACGAACAACAAATATCATATTGGAAATAACGATATAAATATATCTTTCAAATTTCCATAACAATATCTGTATAATCACGAAATCCAACATCGAAATATTCCAAAGACAATTTCGATTCAAATCCATTCCAATTCAATTATTGGAAATTCTGGTTACTTTTAAAACCCTTTCAAATCCAATTTATTTATTTAAAAAATAAATGGATTATAATGCTACTTTAAAGCTAGTTCATTTCAATAAAAACCTATTTTTATCTTTTCAAATATGGAGTTTTTCATCCCAATTCTTTCCAACTCATTTCTTATGATTTTACACCAATTATTACTATTTTTAATAATTTTATCAAGGCTCGTACAGTTGATTTCCATTAACGGCCATCGAACTGCACTTACAGCGACCTTTTCCAAATTTGATTTGGAAATAATTCCAAATCCAGCTGTTATATTTCAAATCTCTAATATTCGTTAGAAAGGTCTTTTCGATACGAACCGACGGTTCCGGTTTTAGGAGAATCCGACGGTCGAATCTCCCATAGTGTCCATTCGAAGTCAATGGTCGAAATTCGCAAACTGCCGCAGTGCGGCGCTTTCTATTTGGGCCATTATATATATATATAATATATATTATATATATTACGTCGATTTCCTTTCAAAACGTATTTTATAAATCGTTTTAAATTTGTTTTCAAAACAATTTCAACTTCATATTCAATTTCAGATCAAAATTGAATATTCCATATCATTAATATATAAATGATAATATTTTCAAAACATTATATTTTGAAATCAATTCTTTTTTGATATTCATTATAAAATGAATAAAATCGATATAGATATCGTTCACGTCAAAATGGCGTATACCTAATCAACACGACTTTATATATTTCAATAACTTCATTATTCTATTTAACTAATGAATATTTTCTTCAACATATGAATTTTTCTTTTATTCAACACATGAATATATATTTTATTCAACATATGAATTTTCTTTTATTCAACACATGAATATTCTTTTTATTCAACACATGAATTTTCTTTTTATTCAACACATGAATTTTTCTTTATTCAACACATAAATATTCTTTATTTTCCAACTTGGAATGAGGCCCAATCAATTACCATATAATGTTAATTATATGGTTTCCCTACAACACATGACGAAAAATAATCAACCATCATCCAGAGTGCATTCTACGCTGCATAAACATCAAATATAAATATTTAACGCTTAAAACAGCCTGTCAATCCATCGATCGACATACAGCTAATTATTTGGGATTAGTGTACGCCAAATATCATCCCAACACCCGTGTGGGGTTTCAAATCAACAAACACAGATTTATATTTGTGTAGTTGGGCGATGTGTAAAATTTGTCGTCCCAATCAATATCAGTCAAATGGGTGTACATAAACAAACCGTCAGATTTGTTTATAAATATTTATTTTATATACATATTAAAAATTATATTTTTAACTATAAATTATTTTATTCCATTCCCCATCACACAATCAATATTCATACCACAAACAACAAGCAAACAAGTCGTCCAGTGTCTTTGGACAATGGGTGTCGTGTGCTGCTAAGTACCGTCTGCATCCTAGTATATACTTCAACTGGAAAATAAATTAAAAGTGAGAAGTTCTCACAATGGGATTTCCACTCTTTCAACCTTTACTGTCGCTCAGATTCGCTGCTTTGATTCCAACGCAATCTGTTTCACACGATTTCTATATTAAAAATCATATTTCTACTTCGCTACTACCTAAATAAAAAGCATATTTTTATGTCAACGCTACATATAGAAAAGATTATATTTTTAAAATGATGTTTATATAGGAAAGACTATATTTTTAAAACGATGTTTATGTAGGAAAGATTATATTTTTAAAATGATGTTTATATAGAAAAGATTATATTTTTATTTGCAATGCAATTTTATAAAATCATATTTTTTTACTTTAAAGTTATCTATATATATAATGTTATCTTATAAAAATTACATTTTTAACACTACTATTTTTATTTTATAAAACCATATGTTTATTTTTCCATCTCCCTTTTTAAATTAACATATTTCTATTTTAAAAACAAGATTTTTTTTATATATTTCAGAATTTAAAATTATGTTATTTATAAATAATTTCTGATTTTATAAACAATGTTATATATAGGTAAAACTCACCTTTCTTCCTCTTTCTATAATTACTCAGGACCGTCGATCTCCATTTATCACACCCTAGGGCTTGACACCGCAGCCATTTCCGACCGCCGGAGAGCAATCACCAGTCACCACGTTGAAGAGCTTCAAAAACCACACCCAATGACTCCCCTCTCGTCGAACTCGGTCTTGCAAGGACGGAGAAAATGGGGGCGACGCGGCGGCTTTTCTTGGCCTTGAATCTCGAAAAACACAGCAAAATGAAATTCCAGACTAGCATGGATTTGAAGAGCTTGGAAAGTTCTACATAATTCTCCAAAGGACCGAGGTGTAACATTGCATGTAGGAGGAGGAAAATGGAGGAGAAAGGGACAGCGATTCTCGCCGTTGAACGAGATGGAGACGAGACTAAATTTTGACCGGGTTGAAAAGGATTTAGGGTTTGATCAATATTCTATATATATTTATAATTAAATAATATTATTTAATTTAGAATACACTTGTTTATTGCTACGAACTCGAAACCAAACTCAACAAGTGTCGCCCCTAGCTAATTATCCTCATTCTGAACACAATGGGATATGAATCGTGAGCCAATTCGACAGTTTCGATCAGTTTCCATCAAAATTAAAACTTAAATCAACATATATTTAATTCGAACGTATATTTTCAATTACCGGGGCCACATAAGGACTCTAAAAATTCCAGAAAAATCATTTCTAGCTTCGCATTGACGATACGGTCCTAATAAAACTAATTTTTTCAAATTTGAAGACCATTTGAAAAATGACCATTTTCTGGTCGATTCAAATTGACTTAAACTGTTAAAACACGTTATCCTTCGCCACGCTCACATATTGACTCAGAAAATTATGAATTTTGGAATCTAGAAATAACTAGACATCCCGGATACAACAAAAGTGTTTTCGTCGAAAATAGAGGTCGTTTGCAAAATTTCCATTTTTTAAGGACCAAAATTCCATAACGACTGTTCTGAATTTTCAATTGGACATAACTTTTTATTCCCGCTATGAAACTTCAATTTTTAGGATTCGTAGGAAAGATATTCTCAAATAGATTCTAATATTTTTGGTTTCGCTAAAATTCGTTTATTTTGAATCCTGTACATTGATTTGAACTTTGAAATCGAATTTTCAAACTACTGCATCATTTTCAATTCCTTTTATAATTAAAAATAAATATTTATATTCTAACGACGATTCAAATAAATATATTCGTTCTAATTCTATTCAAAATAAATTTCTCTTCGTCATTATTTAAAATAAATCATTTTAAATATTCAAAATTCACTAAAATTGCCAAATTAAAAATTGGCATAGATTTCCGGGTTATTACACAACCCCACTGCACTGGCTCATAGCCTTGCAACGATCACTCTGCCCCATGGAGTAGTAACTACCCCGTTGCACTGATACTTAGCCTAACATCAGTTTTGGTAGTGAATCAAAGCTATAGACGTCGATAACCCCTTAGCACACATCCCGCAGCAAAGTCCAATCATGGAGTCAACTTGTCGGTTCCCCACTGGATCCTAAGTGTAAACTTCCAATTTGGACTTCCTTCACATCTCGGGTTTTGGTCGAATTGGAGTTGGTCTTCAGAAGAGTCATCACGTAATCGCAGCTCCAATCCGGTACGGTTTTGTTGTCCTTCCCTGGTTCCGTTCGTCTTGCTCAACTTCCTGGCCATCCAGTTCGATTCAGAGCTCCACCCTCGGTTCGGTTCGGTGCTTCCATGTCACTTGGGTTCAGCTATCTCACTATCTTGATTAGGTTCGGTGCTTCCATGTCACGTGGGTTCGGCTATCTCACTATCTAGATTCGGTTCGGTGCTTCCATGTCACTTGGGTTCGGCAATCTCACTATCTTGATTCGGTTTGGTGCTTCTGCCTTAGTTATGTTCTGCCTTTCTTTCCTCCAGTTAATCCTATCCGATCCCATGTCCAGCTTTAGTCCAATACCAACTCTTATACAAGAGGCCTTCCTTTTTGCCGAGCCCTCATTCTTGTACTAGGTTCTAATCTGGTTCGGTTCTCTTTTAAGTTCCCCGACCCGACCCGAGCCCCCTAACCCGATCCGATCCGACACCCTGCACTACTTCTGGCAACTGTTCCAGCGACTATTTTATGCCATATGACGGCGTTTTCGACCATTCTAACTTTTAGAATCAATCACAAAGCATACCATATAGTCATAGAAACACATAGAATCAACCATAAACACCAAAACAGCAATATGATGTATTAAAATGGATCAAATATAGCGAAAATGCCATATTTTCCCTTAATCATGTTTAAGCATAACTAATGATATGATTAGCAAAATTTAACCAAATTAACCATATTTTCTAACAGAGACCTAAAACAATATTTCAAAATTTACAAATATTTTTCCAGATTTTTAACATGCATAATTTCGTTTATTAATACTAATCACCCTAATTAATTATAATTAGTGTAAAAACAATGTTAATCACTCACCTTAGCCACAATAAAATACCAAATCTGAAATTATCCTCTGTTTGGCGCTGTTCCCAAGACTACACAGCAGCTCCAACCTAGATTAGGTGTTGACTTGGCTTGATTTGACGTAGATTAGGCTAAAACTTGATTAAACGGTGATTAGAAGGTGATTTGGGGTGTTTTAGCAAGTGGAGGCCATTGCTAGGTTGAGAGAAATGATAGATGGCGGCTGAAAAATGAGAAAAGGGTGTTCTCTAAACCCAAACAGCCCTTTTAAACTCCTAATCCCGAAATCCCCCAATGGGCCTAGCTGTTAATCATCCTATTTGGCCGGGTTAAGCTGTTTTTCACCCACTAAACCTTAATTCAGCCATATCTCCCAAACAGTACGTCCGTTTAGCTAATGTGACCACTCTACGGAAAGGTAAACCATCATCCGGATCTAATGCAAGTGGTTTCATGTCAAAACTTCTTCCCAATCAAAAGTTATGGCTGAAACAAGATCAGCTAGGGGCAAAATAGTCAATTAGAAATCGGAAAAAATCATGAACATGGGAAATGACTCCAATAGTCGTCTCCCAATGTCACATGGCCATACGAATCCTTATGAGAAAGAAATGAATATTCTACGATCCTCCAATGCGTAGAGTGCGGGTCGTTACATTCTCCCCCCATTAAGAAATTTCGTCCCCGAAATTCCTTAACCAAAAACATACAAAGGATCCCGCATGCGTACCAATCATTCACAACAACCAAACATACAAAAACAAACAAACAAGTCTATCCTAGCATGCGGAAAACTAAGTCGCAATTAAAATCTTACCAGGCAATGAGTTCTGGATACATCTTCTTAATGCCCTCCTCTGTCTCCCATGTATAGTCATTCTCATCCTCGCCCCACTGAACTTTGATTATATTCACCGCCTTCCTTCGAAGCTGCTTTGTATCATTCCCAACAAAACGCATAGGCCTGCGGTCCCCAACCGCTTCGGGTTCAACCTCGATATCATCCAACTGATCGGGTGAAATAGTCACACTAGGGTCATGCACGAATTTCCTTGACTGGGAAACATGAAATACGTTTTGAACTCCTGCCATCTTCGCTGGTAATTCAACTTTATATGCCAAAGTCCCAATTTGCTCGAGAACTGGGAATGGTCCAACAAATCTTGGTGCTAACTTGCCTCTCCTGCCAAATCGAATCATGCTCTTTAATGGAGAAATCTTGAAAATCACCAAGTCGCCAATGGAGAATTTTAGATCTCTTCTCCTCTTGTCATCATAACTCTTTTGTCTATCTTGAGCAGCCCTCATTCTCTGTTGGATATCCTTAATCTTATCTGAAGTTTCTCTTATCACATCTGGTCCAAGCACAAAATTCTCACCAGTTTCTAACCAACATGATGGTGAGTTGCATGGTCTTGTACAAAGCTTTAAATGGAGCCATACGAATACTGGATTGATAACTATTGTTATATGCAAACTCTACTAGATGCAAATAGTTATCCCATGATCCACCAAAATCTAATGTGCAAGCTCTTAAGAGATCTTCTAATACTTGATTCACCCTCTCTGTCTGACCGTCGGTTTGAGGATGATACATGGTAGTGAGATGTAATTCTGATCCTAACGCCTCTTGTAAGCACTTCCAAAATCCACTAGTAAACAACGGATCTCAGTCGCTGACAATGCCTTTGGGTATTATGTGAAATCTCATTACCCGCTTCATATACAGTTCTGCTAACTTAGCTGTCGTTCTGTTTGAAAAGACGGGTATAAACCTTGCACATTTGGTTAATCGGTCCACAATTACCTAAATGCTATCATGCCCCGATCTAGTTCTGGGTAAACCGTCGATGAAATCCATCGAGACTTGTTCCCATTTCCATTCGGGGATTTCTAATGGTTGTATCAAACCACTAGGCTTCTTTTGTTCAGCTTTAACTAACTGGAAATTCATGCACTTGGATATAAACTTCGCAACATCTCTTTTCATTCCTTCCCAGTAGTAGGTCTACTTCATGTATCGATACATCTTGTTACCACCGGGGTGTATAGTCAGTGTTGAGTGATGACATTCTCTAAGCACTTCATCTCTTAATCCATTGACATTGGGTACAACCAGTCTTCCATTCTTTCTAAGCCATCCATCTCGATCAAACCCATACTCGTTCATCTCCTCATCGATGCCCATCTCTAACTTGGAGATGATTTTCAATAAGTTAGGATCATCCATCTGACTGGAACCAATCCGCTCAAACAAAGTGGGTCTGACCGTCAAACTTGCTAGTGCTTCTAGATCCAATTCGCACATTGGTCTAAAATCATACCCAATGATGTACTCCAGTTGCTTCCACTCAAGAAACATAGCCCCTAAACTAGCATGTCTTCTACTCAATGCATCAGCTACTGCATTGCCCTTTCCTGGTGTGTATGTTATATCAAAATCGTAGGAAGCCAAGAATTCTAACCACCTTTGCTGTCGGAGATTTAGATCCTTCTGAGAGAAAAGATACTTTAACGATTTATGATCGGTAAACAACTCAAATCTTTCTCCTAAGAGATAATGTCTCCACATCTTCAACGCAAATAAGATCGCTGCTAATTCCAAATCATGGGTAGGGTATCTTCTCTCGTGTGGTTTCAATTGCCAACTTGCATAAGCTATAACCCTACCACCTTGCATTAGTACAACACCTAGTCCGGTACCACGTGCATCAGTGTATACTGTCATTTCTTCATTCCCTTTAGGAATGAATAATACTGGTGCACATGTCAACTTTTCCTTTAGACTCTTAAATGCATTCTCGCACTTTTCGTCCCAGACGAAAGCTTGATTCTTCTTGGTCAACTGAGTCAACGGTGCTGCTATCTTAGAGAAGTCTTGGATAAACTTACGATAATATCCAGCTAATCCCAAGAAACTTCTTACATCTGTTGCATTCTTGGGAGCAGACCAATCCTGTACCGTAGCCACCTTCGCAGGATCTACGGCAATACCATTCTCTGAAACAACGTGGCCTAAGAATCTCACTTCCCTCCTCCAGAAGTGACACTTAGAAAACTTTGCTTTCAATTGGTATTTTCTCAACACCTCAATCACTATCCTCAAGTGCTTGTGTTCTTCCTCTATCCTCGAATAAACAAGTATATCGTCTATGAACACAAGAACAAACTTATTCAATTGATCTCTGAATACCATATTCATAAGATCCGCAAAATATGCTGGTGCATCGGTCAACCCGAATGGCATGACCGACCACTCATAGAATCCAGACGGCATCTGAAAGGCCGTTTTAGCTATACTATCAGCTTCCAATCTAAGCTGGTGAAAACCTATTGCGAGATCCAACTGGGAGAACACTCTCGCGCCACTCAACTGATCAAACAAATCATCTATCCGTGGTAGAGGATACTTATTCTTCCTCGTCACTTTATTCAGCTCGCGATAGTCCACACACAATCGAAGGGAATCTTTTGCCTTGGTAGCAAACACAACTAGTGCTCCCCATTCAGAAACACTTCTTCTGATAAATCCCTTGTTCAAAAGACCACTCACTTGCACCCCGAGCTCTTGCTGCACTCTTGGCGCCATACGACGAAGTGGCATCACTATAGGTCTGACATCTTTCATTAAATCAATACGGAACTCAATCTCTCGGTGTGGTGGAAGTCCAGTCACTTCCTCGAAGACATCCGGATACTAGCCAGCCACGGGCACATCTGGCAACTCATCATGCAGGATGTTGAGGGAATTTAGAAAACTAGCCATTACCCCATCCCTAGGTAGACCACCAAATACTACCCTCCGCCCATCATCTGCTCTAACTGTCACCAAAAAGCCCTCACAGTCTACCACCACGTATCTTTGGAGCCAATCGACTCCCAAAATAATGCCAAACCCAGTAAAGCACAAAACAAAGCAATCACAAACAAACAAGCATCTATGACTCGATAAGACTGCATTACAACAAATCATACAAAGGCTAGTCGAACCACCAATCGGGTTCGTCACGGCTAAAGGTCTATCGACTATCTCGGTTTCCAATCCCAACCTATCTACCAGGTCACTAGATATGAAGGAACGGGAAGCTCCGGTATCAAACAATACTCGAACAGGAACATCAGTGTCATCGATTGTGATGTCCTACTTGGCCACAGTTGAAGCACTTCCTATCCACTGGCTTGGCCCGACTTTCTTTGGCATAGTGGCTCTTCTTACCACAGCTGAAGCACTCAACATCTTTCTTATTCTTTTTCTTCTGGCCATCCTTGGTCTGATTATGCTTTCTCTTATTCTAAGAACCATTCTAGCCTCCACCGCTTGCTTGCGACTTTGGCTCTTCTGTAGATGCAACCTCACTCTTCAACTTAGGGTATAGACTCTCTGATCTCAAAGCTTTCCCCACAATCGATTCAAACGTCTCATCGATGGGGTTAATAAGCCTTTCCCCCAAGTACTGATCCATGCCTGTTATGAACTTCTCATTCTTCTTCTCGGGAGTGTCAATAAGGGATAATCTATACTTCGATAAAGTATCGAACTGTGCAATGTAATATGAGACTGCCCTACCATTTTGTTTAAGCTCCAGAAAATTCCTAAACAACTCTGACTTCTGGGCAACTGGGATGAACTTATCACTGAATTGGACCTTAAACTGATCGCATGTAAATTGATCCTCTGGAGTAGCTGCCTTAATAGCATTCCACCAATTCATTGCCCGTCCGTGCAGCTGATGGGATGCTAACTTCCTCTTCGTTACATCCTCGATACCCAAGTCTTCGAAGATACGCTCGCAGCTATCCAACCAATCTTGAACATCCGTGGCCGATTCCGTTCCGGGGAACGACTTTCCACCAAGACTAGTGTATTCCTTGCATAGATTGGCGAAATCGTCCCTAGCCGCCTGCACCGCTGCACCACCACCATTAACAGCCTTGGGGACTGCCCTCTGAATGTCCCTAAGCATCTCTCTCATGAAGTCAGTGAACATAGTCCTCATGTCCGGAGCATTCCCATTATTGGCTCCTCTACCAGCACCCCTCGTATATTGGATCATCGTTCAATTTGCAAAGAGAAACGATTAACCATCCTCTTTGTGGTGTCAGTGCAGTGCGACTTCATCCTTAGCTATAATAATAGTGTGTGTGTGTATATATATATATATATATAGCTTTTTAAAACCAAAATAATCACAAATACGCACTCTCATATACGTATTATCTCTCTTTGGTGTCTTTCACTAGGTTTACTATGCAACCTAGAGCTCTGATACCATGTGTGACGGCCCACCCCACACCAGCCGACATCTCCAATGAAAATGCGCTGTTCTAATTCCCGACTAGCACAGGATGGTCGCTAAAGAAAGGGAAAGAAAGGAATTTGAACTAACAAGGAACCTATAGAATGTCTCACAGCGCATGGTATAAAATATAATAATAACATACTTGACATAAAACAAGCGAGACAGTGCATAAGCTGAAAACTAAACCATAATCATCATAGCAACGGAAATCCAAAATACAGCTTATGATCCATAACCATTATTACAACTTCATAATACTGTCTCTAAAGCAAAAGAAAGGAAAGGTACACTACTAATGCCCAAAGCAGTGACCATCAACAACACAAGGAGAATATATGTAGATAATACGTAGGAGCCTCCTACTCGTCTGAGGATCAGCTACTCGTGCATAATCAGCTAACCTATCTCTAGTCTACTCGTTTTGAGAGCACCCAGAGTAATAAGAGAAGACATAAAACTCTGGGTCAAACAAAAGTCTGGTATAAGCGATAAGCAGCAAAATAGAATAATAACAGGTATACTAAACCATACCTGAACCTGGACTTGCAACCAAAGAGTTAGCACTACATACTGTACAATACTCCAAGGTGCCACTAACATATGGTGTAAAGAATACGGGGGTGGGGTGTGCACAACATAGTGATGGAAAACAATCAATCATAGCAACCATCCTCACATCTCTCACTCAGTGTGTAAAGCATACGATATCCGCCACTTTGATCACCCAATGCCTTGCTATGATCACTTTGCCCCATGAAGTCATAACGACACCACTAAACTAGTCCATAGCCACTAATCCTTTGATATGTCCACTCTGCCCCATGGGGTCATGAAAACTCCATTGCACTGGCTCATAGCCTTGCTACGATCACTCTGCCCCCATGGAGTAGTAACTACCCCACTGCACTGATACGTAGCCTAACATCCGTTTTGGTGATGAATCAAAGCTATAGACGTCGATAACCCTTAGCACACGTCCCGCAGCAAAGTGCAATCATGGATTCAATTTGTTGGTTCCCAACTGGATCCTAAGTGCAAACTTCCTATTTGGACTTCCTTTGCATCTCGGGTTTTGGTCTAATTGGAGTTGGTTTTCAGAAGAGTCATCGCGTAATCGCAGCTCCAATCCGGTTCGGTTCGGTTGTCCTTCCCTGGTTCGGTTTGGCTTGCTCCACTTCCTGGCCATCCGGTTCGGTTCGGGGCTCCACCCTCGGTTCCGTTCGGTGCTTCCATGTCACTTGAGTTCGGCTATCTCACTATCTTGATTCAGTTCAGTGCTTCTGCCTTAGTTCGCTTCTGCCTTTCTTTCCTCAAATTTATTCGATCTGATCCCATGTCCAGCTTTAGTCCAATACCAACTCCAACCCTTAAACAAGAGGCCTTCCTTTTTGTCGAGCCCTCATTCTTGTACTAGTTTCCGATCCGGTTCAGTTCTCTGCTCAGTTCCCCGATCTGACCCGAGCCCATTAACCCGATCCGATCCGAAACCCTGCACTACTTCATGCAACTTTTCCAGTGACTGTTACACGCCATACAACGGCGTTTTCGACCATTCTAACTTTTCTAATCAATCACAAAGCATACCATACAGTCATAGCAACATTTAGAATCAACCATAAACACCAAAACAACAATATGATGTATTAAAATGGATCCAACATAGTGAAAATACCATATTTTCCCTTAATCATGTTTAAGCATAACTAATGATATGATTAGCAAAACTTAACCAAATTAATCAAATTTTCTAACAGAGACCCAAAACAATATTTTGAAATTTACAAATATTTTTCCAGATTTTTAACATGCATAATTTCGTTAATTAACACTAATCACCCTAATTAACTATAATTAGTGTAAAAACAATGATAATCACTCACCTTGGCCACAATAAAATACCAAATCAGAAATTATCCTCTGTTTGGCGTTGTTCCCAAGACTATACAGCAGCTCCAACCTAGATTAGGTGTTGATTTGGCCTGATCTGACGTAGATTAGGCTAAAACTTGATTAAATGGTGATTAGAAGGTGATTTGGGGTGTTTTAGCAAGTGGAGGCCATTGCTAGGTTGAGAGGAATGATAGGTGGTGGCTGAAAAATGAGAAAAGGGTGTTCTCTAAACCCTAATAGCCCTTTTAAACTCCTAATCCCGAAATCCCCCAACGGGCCTTGTTGTTAATCACCCTATTTGGCCCGGTTAAGCTGTTTTCACCCTATAAACCTTAATTCAGCCATATCTCCCAAACGGTAAGTCCGTTTAGCTAACGTGACCACTCTACGGAAAGGTAAACCATTATCTGGATCTAATGGAAGTGGTTTTAGGTAAAAACTCCTTCCCAAGAAAAAGTTATGGATGAAACAAGATCAGTTAGGAGCAAAACGGTTAATTAGAAATCGGCAAAAATCATGAACATGGGAAATGACTCCAATAGTCGTCTCCCAATGTCACATGACCATACGACTCCTTAGTGGGATTTAATACAATTGTTCAAAATTTAATTTATTGGAAGATCTATATGACTTATCATTAATCGTATTTTATCTTGTAAGGTACGATGTCTCGTTTCAGACACACCATTCCAATATGGAGTAAGTTATGAAACAATTCCAAACTCATATGGACAGTCATTAATTAATTGGCTTAAATATTCTCTTTGATCCCTTTAGAGAGAATTTATCTTCTATCAAAATTGGTTTCTAACTTCACTTTGAATTCTTTGAACTTTTCAAAGGATTCTCATATTTGTTTCATAAGATACACAAATCTGTATCTACTGATGTCATTAGTAAAACCTGCCTCTAGTTTATGTATTCATCACTCCATATACATCATTATGTATGAGACCCAATAATTATAACTCATTCACTATGTCAAGTGAAAGGTGATCCAATTATTTTACCTAATAAACAAGATCTGTATTCTTCATTTAATTCAAAATCAAATCATCTCAAAATTCCATCATTATGAAGTTTTGATATACGCTTGTTTATTGGGCTAACGATAATACTAAAAGTATGTTGGATTTAGATCACTAAATTAAATCCATCATTATTTGTATCAAGTACATTATAGTTAAGGATTTACAAAGATCATTAACTATTCATGAAATTCCATACGATATTTCATTTAAATAAAATGAATAACAATTATTCTTTTATTACAAATGAAATTCAAAATTTGTCTGAACAAAATATATTATAACATTTATTTAAGTGGAATTTCATAATAAAAATTATTTTATTAATTTTATTAAGCCAATATACACAACAAGGATCAACTTTCTATGGATAATCCAGCAACTTTTGTTTCTTTTCCATTTATAAGTCCACTTGTCATTTTTTTAGATTTCTACTTATTTTGCAATTTCTGTAAAATAACATACATTTATGTGATTTATATCTAGTATCTAATACTAGAAATGTATTATTATAACATTTATATATTATACGGTTGAAGTCATACCTCAACCTTTCAGTTTAGATCCTCTATGTTTATATAACAATTACGTTTGATTTGTTTGAGGACAATCCTCAAATTTCAATGATAGTCAAGAAATTTGATTTAATTCAATTTATATCCTTCTTAAGGATTAATTTAAATTATCGAGTTATTTATTATTTAATATCTACATTAGATAATAAAATAATAAATGATTCTGTAATATTTATTTAATACAAAATTTTGACAATCAAAATTTATATTAACATAAATATGTAATTGAAACTGAAATATGCTCCCACTCAAATTAACATCCCTCTGTTTATATATGTAAATCATTATGTACATATAATGGTGTTCCAAGATCCATATCTAGTCCTCCCATTCGACTAGTCCTCCCCATTCGACCAGTCCTCCCCACGAAGACCAGCACCACCTCCAACGATGTTCCGAATCCGAACCGAAACCCTAGTTTTTTCACTGTAAGTTCTTCCATTTTCTTTCTTTTTCCTTCTTTGATTTCAGTTTAGTGAATCTAGGATTTTCAATTTGATGATTTTCAGTTTTATGAATTTATGATTTTCAGTTTAATAAAAATATGATTTTCAGTTTATAGAAAAGGCATGATTTTTATTGAGTTAAAAATATGATTTTTATAGCATATAAAAATCTGATTTTTATATACGTAAATAAGGAAGAAAGAAGTGATTTCTATAAATAATCTAGCATGATAAAGAAGAAATTTTTATAAATAATCTAACAAGATAAAGATTCAATTTATATATATCGCGCCATTATAAAAATGTGATTTTTATATGAAGTTCATTAGAATAAAAACGTGATTTTTATGATATGAATAGCGAAATAAAAGTATAATTTTTATATAATAAAAATATGATTTCTATATGATAGAGATAATAAAAATATTTGATTCCATGATTATACGGATATTGTGGAGTGTAACAACCCGAATCCTGACGGACTGATTTTTTTTCAAAAACCCAATCCATCAAAACCCGAGTTGGTTGCTCTAGTATCCTGCAGAAAAGTCAGAGAAAAAAAATATGTCAGAGTTCGGAAAACACCTCACAGCGGAAGGAATAAAATATAATATATATATATATATATAAACATAGCTTTACCTTAATTATAATACTGCTAAATCAGTATCTCCAAAGCTATAAGTCTCTATCATGAATCTAACCTGCGAATGTTATGAGGAGGGGGTCAGAACATAAGTTCTATATGAATGAATTTAAACGGCACTTCTTGAATAATACTACATATACCGTTCAATTACATTTTATTGTTTATTCGGTTATTTGTGTCGTTAGCGCTCAAGGATTACACACACATCGCACCCATCTACTCCCAGTAGATTAACCTAATATAATGTATATGTAGCTACCTCCAAACTGAGGTACACCCCGTGGTACCCCACTCGCATGGTCCCCACTGTATCCTCGTAGTGATATACGCAGTCCCCTGTCCTATGTCATAGTAATGTATATTCCTCTTATATATAATACAACACTACGCCCACATTGGATCACTCTAATTTGACTGCCGTTATCGAATAATGCCCACCAGTCTACGATACACCACCCATAGCAGACATGGTTATATCTGGAATCTTCCACATACGTATTCTCTATCGTATTCGATATCTAACCCGAACACCCATCGTGTGTGCGTGCCCGAGTTCCGTGGCATGGCTACACAAGAAACACAGAACTCGGTCGGGATCTTTCCTTATATTTTTGCAAGGCCCGCCTTTAAGAACCTCCCACACAAATATCCCTAGGTTCTGTTTTCTATGGTGGCTATGGCCCCACCTCGGCCCCTCCCATAACTAATAAAGACTACGAGAGCTAAGCGACAAGCCCATAAGCAACCAATCTAAACATCCATGTGGCGTCTCCACTCAACCACCGTCCCACGATAGTGAATGGTAATGGTATATTGGGTCTAGCTCTAGTCTTTTCGCATCCTACTGGCTGTGGTAACAGGTACTACACGACCTACTATCCTTGTTGGTCCTGACCCTCCACCTCCGTTGAGACTGCCATCGAATCACCTTTTCCGTCACCGCGAACAGCATTCTGACTGCCCAGCTATTCTTGTAGTCAAGGCCCACCCACCTAGTAGTTACGCGCAAACCCAACCTCTGCGGGCACAGCCTGAAACATCTGCCACCACACAGAGGACTACTAGGAGCACCTTTAACGTCTTAGGAAGCCGCGTGCTTCCCCTTCCAGTCCGTTGGAGCCGCCAAAATAATGAATGTGTGCTCCCCTCGTGTCTTATGACACCGTGATGATTTACCTTGTTTGGTTATTCATCCTGCAACATACGGATTGCCCCAAGCGCCTTGATTTTATATGTCATTAGACCTTACGTCTAATCAATTCTTATGCGCTTTTGTTACCTCGTCAGTTTTTCTTATTTAACTTGGTTATTCTTATTCATATTGACTTCCTTTTCAAGTTTACTAAGTTACCCTCGCTTATTAATTCAATTTATACTTAACCCATTTAAGTCCATTAGTAAGACCACAACATGTTGTTTTCCAACTTCATAAATTATTCCCTTTAGGGTTACAACAACAAGTTATACATAATTCATAGTTAAGTATGTCTTATCCACATATATACTGATTAGGAGAATAATCCCCTAAACACCAGCCCCGAAAACCGAAATCAACATCAGACTGGCACCTAGAGAATTACTCAACCCAACCAACATATATGGATCTAATTTACTTCTTTTCCATTCATATAACTTATATAATCTTAAATTTCACACTTCTCCTTCCCAAACTACTTAATTTATAATTAAGCATATCTTCACATATAAGTTACCTTATTTTCCTCTAACGTTTCTTATAACTTACCTTATCCCATAAGTTATACTTTCCACTTGTCCCTAGGACAAGTCTAACCCACTATCCTTCCTTTTCTTATTCAAATTCATTCATAATAGGTTATTTAACATTACCCACTTTTGTCATTAATTTAGATTTACTTAACCCTTTCCATTTATTTAACCTGTTACCTAAACTTTACCCAATTCAATTAATTTGTGACGCCATAACGAGTCCCCTTTGGTTAAGCATTATTTATTTATGTCTTACATGTCGCCCATGTCCCACTTAACCTCTTTTATTATTGTTTCCATGTCTTACACATGCTTTACTACGGTTAAGTCCACCATACTCATGTTTTACTTCACGTATCTTACTACAGTTAAGTCCACATTTACATGTTTTACATGTCTTGTCTTACTACGGTTAAGTCCATATTTACATGTCATATTTTACATGTCACCCACTTAACCCTCTAACCATACCCATGTCACCCACATGTCTTATTATGGTTAGTATTCCTTAATTCATTCATTATGACGAACGGTGCATGACCTCCCACATTAGACCGAACACTTTGTGGTTGCTGGATTTGCCGGGCGGTTCCGGACAGTCTTACACCACTAAGAGGGTTTAACCTCATGTCACCAACCGTTACGCCTACAATTCATGCCTTTTACCTCTCACATTAGTCGTCCAATTGTGGCAGCTGGATTTGCCTGGCGGTTCCGGGCAGTCTTACACCACAATGGCGCCTAACCTCGTGTCAAAGGTTCATTAACATAGTATTTCACCCAAATCCCAATTTTCATGTTATGTGTTTCCAATTCAACATGTAATCATGTTTACAATTTTGCCTATTCCAACTTGTCACTAATTATATATTAATTAGCCTTAATTACAATTTCCAATTATAGGCAATTTCATCAATTCCATGTAATCCATACCCAAATATGCCAATTTCTTTTATATTCCAACCATCCAATAATATTCAAGTTCATAAAATCAATATTTTTCCAATATATTTCCCAATGTTCCCATGTTCATACATATTACCTAATTCACCTTTTAGGCTTATCTTACCAATAAATTTCACCAATCCATGTTATCCAATTACATGTTGTTAATATTAAATTGTACTAATTCCATACTCAATTTCAATCATGCCAAACTACATAAATTTAAAATTACCATACAATTATGTCCATAATTCTATTCAAATCATATATAAATCCTTCCAACCCATATTATGCCCAAACAACCCCTTTTTTTCCTTTTACTTTCTCGTTCTCGTTTACAACACATAAATTCATGATAGATGTAGGCTCGAGATAGCCTAGCTATAAAAATAAAAAGGGGAAAGAATAAAAAGGAGAGAACTCAATTGTAAGCATATATGAAATAGTTGATCTTATTAAATTATCATCATATTCATTATGGGTAATGGAAAACAATAGCAGTACAACTATACAACAACTTTATTTTAAACCACTCACATTGACTGGATTGGAGAAATAAACAATTGGTTGTTGAGGTAGAATGTTGGTTTAGGCTTCTTATTTGATTATTGACGCAGAACGTGAATTGTTGTTGAAGAAACTTAATACTTGATTTGATTAAACTCCAAAACTGATGAAGAACTTACAATTTAATTTAGAGTTTAGAGGCGGCGGTTATGTTGGGTTGAAGTTTGGTGGCATGGAGGCGTCTTATAAGAGATAGAATGATTTTAGGGTTAGGTTAGGTGTTCTTTTATAGGTGGGTTAGAGCAACTAGGACCTTAGAATTCAATAAAAACTCATCTAAACCGTCCACCTCACCCTAGAAAAGAACCATTCAGAACAACCCTTTTCACACTTAGTGCTCCTTTAAATAAAATAAAATAAAAGAAACTGCTTTATTTCTTTCTAATTAATGCATTACATACTCTTTTTAACGTATAGCAACATCTTTCCTTCATGCATTCAATTATTTATTTATTTATTTATTTATTTATTTATTTATTTGCACTTATACGTGAACCTTTATTTGCTATATGCTTCTCCTAATCAATTAATTGATTTCTTTCCCTTTTTGTCTACTCTTTTTGAAAAGAAACTGCATGTCCTTAAACCATTTTCTTTTATTTATTTACATTTAATCACATGTGCATGCGTCTCTGATTTGAATGTTATTTAATAACATTAACCATCCTCTAATTGTGGCTTGCTTATGGCCTTATTAGTTTACTTTTTAAACATTTAAATTTCAAAAGTTGATCCCCTTCACATTTAATTGCTCCATTTTAATGTTTACAACCGTTTTCTTTGCATGCTTTAATTGCACATTCGACTGTTTTGCATTCCATGTTCTCTTTCTTTTATTTGCATCACATTAATTTATTTTTATTCAGCTTTATTCATCATCCATTTACTTAATGCAATAATTTCACATATCCTCTTTCCCTTATTGCATTAATTTCAAATAACATGTATACATATATGCCCCCTTTTTGTTTGTCTCTATGTTCGCGTGCAACTTCAAATTTGAATCATGTTCATAAGCATCCATCTCTTATGCGTGTACTAATTTTTATATGCGAACAATTTTCTATTTTATTTGGAAATTATCTTCCTTAATCAATTAATGGTTTATTTCCATTCTTTCAAATAAAACTCCAATTAACTTATCCCCTTTCGCACTGAACCAATTTGCTAAGCCACTATTTAGCTGCTTCTTAAAACAAAAACAAAAAATATGGCACTGGTGTGGATTGAACTCACAGCCTCTTATGTACAAGTCTCATGTTTTAACCAAATGAGCTACTAAGTCTTTTATTAACAAGAATTAGGACCAAGCTACATATTATTCTTTTCCCATTGCTCTTTTTCATGTTTTGTTGAATTTCTTGAATTAAGGATTACTTCTTCGTTTTAAATCAGTTTTCTACAAACTATAGGTCTAAATTGACCAGAAAATCGCTACGAACGTAATGGTGCTAATTTCATGACCAAATTCTAGAGTCTCTTCAAATTCTACTTTTTATTTATTTTTAAATATTCGCATGTATTTCTTCGCATTTCACTGTATTTCTTCTTATTTCAAATATTGCATGTAATTTCTTTATTAATCTTTTTCTTTATTTCACTGCATAAACTTCTTACTTGCAATTACATTAATATTATTTAATCCTTCCTTTAAATATATCCATGCATATATACATATATCTCATTTTTAATTATATTTAAAAAATGTGGGGTGTTACATTCTCCCACCCTTAAGGAATTTCGTCCTCGAAATTCGATAGGGATAAAATATATAATTCCTCGCATAATATCAAATCATCAAGTGTGCATCCAATTTTTTTGCAAACATTGTGCATATGTGCAAAGTGAAATATATCATAGTAATGCATGTATGCCTAATTTGGTACCACTTATATGTATGCAAACTTTCAATTTTTTTTTTCAAAACACGATGCTCACATCCTAAATATACTTGCAGTTCTATATGAATGCAATATTTTTGAAAACCCAAAACATTTTTTATCCAAATTTTCCCATACTCTTATAAAATAAGAGCATAGTTCATCCAATTGTTGCATCCAAAATCATACCAACCATTATTAAATTCAAAATTTAGAAAAATCTAATTTTCCAAATTCGATTTCTTATGTTACAAAAAGGTATAAAACGGAAGAATTTACATTTTCCGTTTTTCTTTTATGTACCTTCACTGGTTGCACTTGGATTTTTACATAGCTATTCTATAAAAAGTTCCTATTTCCTATCCAAGCACAATTACATAAGAAACTTTTTTTTCAACTTATCTTTTTCGAGCAATAATTCTAGTTTTTATAATGCTTATGCTTTCTACAGGAATTTATTTTTATTATTCTAGGATAGTCCTTATTATTTACTTCCTAGCCTCAAACTCGTTCTTTCTAGACACTAATACTTAACTACTCCATTCGTTTTAAAACATGGTTTGGTCTCTTCATTTTTTCTAAATTTTTCTCCCAAAAATTAAAAATGGTAAAACTTTATTTTCTTTACAAAACTTGCTTTTGCCAAACCATAATAACACGCCGTAACAAAAATGCAAAACATTTTTTTCAAACATAAAAAACTGGAGTAGACAAGGACAACTATTTCTTAATTGGGTTTCCAAATTAGCTAGGCTTTCCTAAATACATCCACGAAATCATTTCTTCCAACTATATATATGCCTAAACCATTTTCTACTCTATAAGGTTTCCCTACTAAACCCACTAATCTCAGTTTGATGACCCCAAACCCCATAAGGCTATGGCAAGGGTAATCTTTGGAATATAATACATAAACAGATAACAATAGAATAAAAATAAATAAATACACCAAATAATGTACAATAGAATACGCTGGATAAACGTAATCATCATAGTTACGTAGTATACAGGATCATACTTAGTACAAAATACAGTTCAGCTACACATAAATGTCTACAGCGGAAAACAAACATAATATGTACAATAGGAGTTGAACAACATAAAAAGAGATAAATGATAGAATACTTCTTCAGTTCCAGCTATCCAGAAAGAGCCTGCTAAAAGCTGAATACAAGGCTACCCGTGTAGAAATAGGGGCACCCGAGTTTGCAAGTGAAACAAACTACGAGTCAGTCAAGGGACTGGTATGAGAAATCTAATTAACACATTTTTCAATATGGCTAATCACAGGACCACGCCACTTTTGCCAAACGGGTTTACTCCATTGGATTGCCAGTGCTTTAAAACAAGTAAATCCTTTAAATATCGCAATGCTTTTTATAAAAATGAAGCCATTATAAGACTCAGTTCCCATCACACAATGCAACACAAACTGGAGGATAGAGTTTTACCTTATAATGGCCAAAATATGCTTGATACGAGCAAAACAAATCATTTGATATTATTACTAGTGTTTATATGTTTCAAAAACAATTTCAAATCATAAGTATCAATCATAGACGACATTAATGCCCATACCACTATTTCGCCATATATAGGTATACAATCAAAACCGCACGATGTCGTATTTGGAAATTGGATTTCCGTCATGAACCAAGCTAAAAGATAGTCCTAACCGAATTCGAGACAATCTAGCCCATGTCTCAGGATCAAGACACAGGTGGGCCCTTGGATCGTCAGGGTCGATCCACCGATGTGGATTACAATGCCTGAACACTGCGTTTCCCTGCCTTATAGGGCGTAAACTGGTCATATCTAACCACACCATCGGCTCCGAAGGGACCGAAGCAAACCGAGGCCTCGCTTTCCATCATCTACATAAGTAAAATACCCCGGCGTGCAAAACCCAAAGCACCACTCCTAGCTAGAAGGAAACGCATGTCCTCCCTGATGTCCTCTCCCGTTTCTGGCTCATACCGGGATGTGAGGCTCGTGAAAAAACGCTATACACAAAGTTATGCCACACAGGCCGCGCTTTGATCATCAACCACAAGACTTTGCTTTTCAACAGAATCCGTGATCATCTGCCACTTAGGTGTGCCACACAGGCAATTCACTCCATGCGACTGATTTCTATCGATATATAACCTCTGAGCTCGTACATCTCAGAGAAGGGCGTTAAGCAAGAGAATAAATTCTCCGCCGCCAAATAGATATATATTTAATATAGATCAATCAACATAGAACAAAATCCAATGTCAGACACACAGTCCATTTACAAGTTCATTCTGGGCCTGAACGAAACCGGAGGCACTCAATACCTCGCATATTTGTACAATCAACATGTACGTCCAGACGGCTACCACTTCAGCCCCTTCAAGGTGGCTACTCCTATCATGAGCATCAGTAGCACACCTCCATTCGACGTGAAGATCATCAGTCTTGCACCGTCTTCATATCTTCCACTTTCAATCGTCGATCAATTATTTGAAATGAGAACTAACTCGGCCTTTTCAAATAATTCACGTATATTTAGAATTTCAAATCAATTAATTCCAATGATTAAATTATTCGACATCACTAATTCTGTTCTTTAATGTAATTTCACACTAAACACATTCAACCATCAAATATCACATAAATCGAGCAAATTCGGTTTATTTCCATTCCATATCGTTTATAATATTTTATCATGATTTATCGCTATTTTTATTTATTTAAAAATAGCCAATTCATTCAAATGACGCTTCAGGCCATAATGCGGCCGTGGCGCTGTTTTTCTTCAGATTTGATTTACACGTATCTGAAAATCTAACCATTGGATCTTCACAAATTTTATATCTTAAGAAAGATCTTTTCAAAACGAATCCAACGGTTTCAGTTTTGGGAAAATCCGACGGTCGGATCTCCCGCACTAATCGTTTGAAGTTACAATTTCAAAATACGGATTGCTGTGTCGTTATTCGATTTAATTTAATCATATATATATATATATATAATCGATTCTAGTGCTGTTTTTTCCAGATTTGAATTAAACATTCCAGACAATCCAACCGTTGGATCTTCACAAAGTTGGTGTCGTTGGAAAGATATTTCCATGGCGACCCCAATGGTTTTGGTTTCGGGAAAATCCGATGGTTGGATCTCCCGCACTAATCATTTGAAATCACGGTTTCAAAACACGAACTGCATCTTCATTATTCGATTTATTTTAATTATATTTATATAAATATATATCAATATAATTCTTTCTTCGATTTCAAAACTATATTCATTTCATACATTTGATAAAAATGATATTTTTATCATCAAAAATATTTATTCAACACATGAATATTTTTAGCACTTCATATTCACAATAAAAATGTAGATTTTATTGTTCAATCTATATATTCAACACATGAATGTTTTCGACTTCACACATATGATAAAAATATGATTTTTATCGTTCTAGTCCTTTATTCAACACATGAATATTTTCTATAGTTGATATATATAATAAAAATGTTATTTTTTTTCTTTTAAAGAATTTATTCAACACATGAGCTTCATTCAAACATGAATTTCTATTCAACACATGAATTTTTTCTATAGTTTTTATATATATATAATAAAAATGTGATTTTTATTATAAAACAATTTAATTCAAAACACGATTATTTTATATAGTTCATACATAATGTAAAAATGTTATTTTTGGTGTTAAAACAATTTATTTAAAATACTAATATTTTACATAGTCTATATATAAAATAAAAATGTTATTTTTATCTTTCAAAGAATTTATTCGACACATGAACTTCATTCAACACATGAGTTTCTATTCAACACATGAATTTCTATTCAACACATGAATTTCTATTCAACACATGAGTTTCTATTCAACACGTGAATATAGTTTTCAACACATGAAAATAATTCTAACACATGAATATTATTGAAAATTTCGGCATCATAACGGCAGGGTAGTTAAAACCGTGACCGTCCCTAGTATGGCGCCTCGCTCTACCTTAAAACCTCGCGGTTTTTGACGATAGGAATTTCATGCGTCTAATTCGTATGCAGACGTGCATGTTTATTTTTCTTTTCCACAAACAGGTATTTTTCAACCGCAATCAATCATTCATGATTTTCACCAAATTTCACATCAACCAATAATCCATACAATATCACAACCAATAAATATCGTCCATGGTCTGTGGACGTGGGGAGTATATATATACATATATATATATATATATATATATTCTCATATAAATATATTTCAATTTAATTTAACTTCATTTCAACGCATATATAATTTTTACAATGCATATATAACTTGTACATCGAACATACAACTTATACAATGCTTATACATGTGGTGTACAACACTTATATAACTCATACATTGACTATATAATTTATACATCATTGTTTTCCATATCGTTTATATATTAGAAATCTCACATTGGGTTCCACTCCTCCAAAAATTGCAGAAGGCTCAGAAAAATATGCGGTCTCTTCTAAAATGTAGAAGACGTCCACACGAGTCCACTGTCTCTTGTTTCACTGAATTTCGTCAACAAACGAGAAAGATATGATTTTTATAGTGAAATCAAAAACGTAGCGCTTTAAAGTGCTATAATCAGTTTAAAATAAATTAAACCGTTACCTTCTGAAAATGTTCAAATCTAGGTTTCCACTTTGCGACCAATCTGTGTAATGTTGCTTCGATCAGGTTATGCAACGACGAAGGGCTTGGAAGGGGCTTCATGGAGCTGGCGGAGTTGCTCAGATCGACACAGCACAGGAGGCACGGCGGAGCTCGAAATGTGGCAACTTCATGGCGGTCGTTCTCCACGTACAGGCGACGAGAGAGGGAGCGACTTGTCTTGATTTGAAGAGTGGAGGATGCTCTTCAAAAAGTTCAACTGGAGGGAGGGCTATCGTGGCGTGGATTGGTCGGAATCGGTGCTGGAAGGGGGAAGCAGTTTCCGCCGTATATCGCGATGAAGAGAGAGAGAATACGGGTAGAGAGAAAAGTGCGGGGCCAATCAGAATTTTTTTATATTTATATATTATAAATATCCAAGAATACCCCTCATCTCATACGAACTCCAATCCAAACCAACGACTGTCGTCCCTAGCTAAATACCCCTATTCCGAACACAATGGGATATTTTTCGTAGGCCCATTCGACTTTTTCAGTCAGTTTCTCTTCAAATTAAAATATAAAACATTCAATATTTGATTTGAACGTACATTTCAATTTGCCGGGGCCACATACTGATCCCAAAAATTCCAGAAAAATAAATCTAACTATGTTTTGACAGTACGGGCCCAACAAAACTAGTTTCGTCGAATTCTGAGACCGTTTGAAAAATGGCCATTTTATAGTTGATCTAATTTAACAGAAATTCACCAAACACATTTTCTTTTGCCACGCTCACATATTAACTTCAAAAATTATGAAATTTGAAACCTAGCGATAATTTGGCATCCCGGATCAAACAAACGTGGTTTCTTCTAATTCCGAGGTCGTTTGCAAAATGTCTATTTTCATGGGCTATATAAATTCTATAACGACCTTTCTGAAAATTCATTTGGCCATAACTTTTGATTCCCGCTATGAAACTTCGATTTTTCATATTCGTTAGAAAGATATTCACTAACAAATTTAAATATTTTTGGCTTCACTAAAATTCGTTTTATTTTGCACCCAGTATATTCAGTCAAACTTTTAATTGAAATTTTGAAACTGCCGTGCCATTTCAGGCCTTGTTTATAATTCAAAATAATTATATTTATTTTCAAACATCGATTCAAACATACTTTTCGTCGTTATTATTTAAAATAATTTATTTTAAATATTAAAAATCCACTAAAATAGCCAATTTAAAATTTTTAAACTGGCTCGGATTTTCCAGGTTGTTAAAATCTCCCCCACTTAAAACATTTTGTCCCCGAAAAGGAACGAAGTCGAAAGTGGTTTAATTTACCAACTCTACTTTCAATTTGGCTTCCATTCTTCTACTTTTCAGTTTCTAAGAATTTTCAAATTCTTCAAAAATTTGGCTAACACCCTAAATTTTCGAAAAATTTCGCCATAACCTCATTTGTACGGGGAGGGGTTTGGAAATTTATTGGGCCGTATTAGGTACCCAATAAATCCTAATAAGCGTGCACATATTTATAGTGATATATTCCGGTGTCCATAGGGGAGTGTGTATAGATATAACTCCAGAGAATAAATTCTCATCACCCTATAAATGGTTTTTGTGCCTTAATGACCAGAGAGACGAGTTTATTGTCATCTCCAGACCCGTGTGGGGTTTTTTATTAATCTGGAAATTTACCATTATATTTTATATGGTCCATACCAGTCATCAGTTCAACCTGTAAAATATAGTCATCGCCATACAAGCCTCTCGCTCATATGGTAAATCTTCAACCTCGTCACACAGGCTCCAAATGCTTATGTGGTATATGATGAAGTATGACTATCTTCAAGAAGTAAGCCATGTAGTGTAGTTCAAAATTAATTTTTACTATCCTATAGCGACATTTATTATTACACACAGAACAACCAGCACTCCGCATCCAATGGCATTCACAGGAGTTGACATAATAATAAAATTGTGCATCCAACTCATTAAGGTTTACCTATTTGTCGGGCACGTAAATAAAATCTTTACTCAACAGCTAATCCACTTACCTGTTCAAACATATATGATGTACATTTATATATTTCTGTCTATTTCAAATCAGTTCAATACTTGATTTAATTGCATGATTTACCATTCATTCTCTTATAGATTAGATTAACTATCATTCTAATAATTTAATTAATCAAGTCCACTATCACACAACACAAACGGCAATCAATTTATTGATTAACTTTTCAAATATATATCTTTTATATATATTCAAAAATCATATTTCTAAAACCAGACTATATATATAATCACAAATACGTTATTTATAAACATATAACTCTCAACTCGTTCTAGGGCATTTCTAACCCCATCTCTAACGAGTTATTCAGATTCTGAGATACTCATACTAGGATATTACTGTTCCTATCTATATTGATTTATTCGTCCTAGAACACTACCGGTTCTATCTCTGACGAGTCTGTTAATATGTTATATTCCAGAACTAAGCTTAACCAAAGCTCCGATACCACGTTTGTGACGGCCCCAAACCCCATAAGGCTGTGGCAAGGGTAATCATTGGAATATAACACATAAACAGATAATAGCATAATAAAAATAAATAAATACACCAGATAATGTACAATAAAATACACTGGATAAACATAATCATCAGAGTTATACAGTATACAGAATCATACTTAGTACAAAATACAGTTCAGCTACACATAAATGTCTACAGCGGAAAACAAACATAATATGTACAATAGGAGCTGAACAGCATAAAAAGAGATAAATGATAGAATACATCTTCAGTTCCAGCTATCCAGAAAGAGCCTGCTAAAAGCTGAATACAAGGCTACCCGTGTAGAAATAGGGGCACCCGAGTTTGCAAGTGAAACAAACTACGAGTCGGTCATGGGACTGGTATGAGAAATCTAATTAACACATTTTTCAATATGGCTAATCACAGGACCACGCCACTTTTGCAGAACGAGTTCACTCCATTGGATTGCCAGTGCTTTGAAACAAGTAAATCCTTTAAATATCGCAAAGCTTTTTATAAAAATGAAGCCATTATAAGACTCAGTTCCCATCACACAATGCAACACAAACCGGAGGATAGAGTTTTACCTTATAATGGCCAAAATATGCTTAATACGAGCAAAACAAATCATTTGATATTATTACTAGTGTTTATATGTTTCAAAAACAATTTCAAATCATAAGTATCAATCATAGACGGCATTAATGCCCATACCATTATTTCGCCATATATAGGTATACAATCAAAACCGCACGATGTCGTATTTGGAAATTGGATTTTCGTCATGAACCAAGGCAAAAGACAGCCCTTACCGAATTCGAGACAATCTAGCCCATGTCTCAGGACCCTGACATAGGTGGGCCCTTGGATCGTCAGGGCCGGTGCACCAATGTGGATTAAAATGCCTGAACACTGCGTTTCCCCGCCCTATGGGACGTAAACTAGTCATATCTGATCACACCATCGGCTCCGAAGAGACCGAAGGATACCGAGGCCTCGCTTTCCATCATCCACATAAGTAAAATACCCGGGCGTGAAAAACCCAAAGCACCACTCCTAGCTAGAAGGAAACGCATGTCCTCCCTGATGTCTTCTCCCGTTTTTGGCTCATACCGGGGTGTGAGGCTCGCGAAACAATGTTATACACAAAGCTATGCCACACAGGCCACGCTTTGATCATCAACCACAAGACTTTGCTTTTCAACAGAAGCCTTGATCATCTGCCACACAGGCAATTCACTCCATGTGACCGATTTCCATCGATATATAACCTCTGAGCTCGTACGTCTCAGAGAATGACACTAAGCAAGAGAATAAATTCTCCCCCGCCAAACAAATGTATATTTAATAGAGATCAATCAGCACAGAACAAAATCCAATAACAGACACACAGTCCATTTACAAGTTCGTTCTTGTTCTGAATGAAACCGGAGGCACTCAATACCTCGCATATCTGTACAATCAACAAGTACGTTCGGACGGCTACTACTTCAGACCCTTCAAGGTAGCTACACCTATCATGAGCATCAGTAGCACCCCTCCATTCGACGTGAAGATCATCAGTCTTGCACCGTCTTCATATCTTCGACTTACAATCCTCATCAATTATTTGAAATGAGAATTTTCTCGGCCTTTCAAATAATTCTGGTATATTTAGAATTTCAAATCAATTCATTTCAATGGTTAAATTATTCGACATCACTAATTCTGTTCTTTAATGTAATTTCACACCAAACACATTCAACCATCAAATATCACATAAACCGAGCAAATTCGGTTTATTTCCATTCCAAATCGTTTAAAATATTTTATCACCATTTATCGCTATTTTTATTTATTAAAAATAGCAAATTCATTCAAACGACGCTTCAGGCCATATCGCGGCCGTGGCGCTGTTTTTCTTCAGATTTGATTTACACATATCTGAAAATCTAACCGTTAGATCTTCACAAATTTTATATCATTAGAAAGATCTTTTCAAAACGAATCCAACGGTTTTAGTTTTGGGAAAATCCGACGGTCAGATCTCCCGCACTAATCGTTTGAAGTTACGATTTCAAAATACGAACTCCAGCGTCGTTATTCGATTTAATTTAATTATATATATATATATATATATATAATCGATTCTAGCGCTGTTTTTCTTCATATTTGAATTAAACATTCCAGACAGTCCAACCGTTGGATCTTTACAAAGTTGGTGTCGTTGGAAAGATATTTCCAAGGCGAACCAACGGTTTCGGTTTCAGGAAAATCCGATGGTCAGATCTCCCACACTAATCGTTTGAAATCACGGTTTCAAAATACGAACTACAGCTTCGTTATTCGATTAATTTTAATTATATTTATATAAATATATATAAACATAATTCTTTCTTCGATTTCAAAATTATATTCATTTCATACATTTGATAAAAATGATATTTTTATCTTCAAAAATAAATTGTCAACACGTGAATATTTTTAGCACTTCATATTCACAATAAAAATGCAGATTTTATTGTTCAATCTATATATTCAACACATGAATGTTTTTGACTTCACACACACGATAAAAATATGATTTTTATCGTTCTAGTCCTTTATTCAACACATGAATATTTTTTATAGTTGATATATATAATAAAAATGTTATTTTTATCTTTCAAAGAATTTATTCAACACATGAGCTTCATTCAACTCATGAATTTCTATTCAACACATGAATATTTTCTATAATTTATATATATAATAAAAATGTGATTTTTATTGTAAAACAATTTATTTCAAAACACGATTATTTTATATAGTTCATACATAAGGTAAAAATGTTATTTTTGGTATTAAAACAATTTATTTAAAATACTAATATTTTATATAGTCTATATATAAAATAAAAATGTTATTTTTATCTTTCAAAGAAATTATTCAACACATGAACTTCATTCAACACATAAGTTTATATTCAAAAAATGAATTTCTATTCAACACATGAATTTCTATTCAACACATGAATTTCTATTCAACACATGAATATAGTTTTCAACACATGAAAATAATTCTAACACATGAATATTACTGAAAATTTCGGCAGAATAATGGCAGGGTAGTCAAAACCGGGACCGTCCCTAGTATGGCTCCTCGCTCTACCTTAAAACCTCGCGGTTTTTGACAATGGGAATTTCATGCATCTAATTCGTACGCAGACGAGCATGTTTATTTTTCTTTTCCACAAACAGATATTTTTCAACCACAATCAATCATTCATGATTTTCACCAAATTTCACATCAACCAATAATCCAAACAATATCACAACCAATAAATATCATCCATGGTCTATGGACGAGGGGAGTTTATATATATATATATATATATATATTCAAATATAAATATATTTCAATTTCATTTCACTTCATTTCAACGCATATATAATTTTTACAACACAAATATAACTTATACACCGAACATACAACTTATACAACGCTTATACATGTGGTGTACAACGCTTATATAACTCATACATCGACTATATAATTTATACATCGTTGTTTTCCATATCGTTTATATATTAGAAATCTCACATTGGGTTCCACCCCTCAAAAATTGCAGAAGGCTTAGAAAAATATGCGGTCTCTTCTAAAATGTAGAAGACGTTCACACGAGTCCACTGTCTCTTGTTTCACTGAATTTCGTCAACAAACGAGAATGAATTGATTTTTACAGTGAAATCAAAAACCGTAGTGCTTTAAAGTGCTATAATCAGTTTAAAATAAATTAAACCGTTACCTTCTGAAGATGTTCAAATCTAGGTTTCCACTTTGCGACCAATCCGTGCAATGTTGCTTCGATCAGGTTATGCAGCGTCGAAAGCCTTGGAAGGGGCTTCACGGCGCTGGTGGAGTTGGTCAGATCGATGCAACACAGGAGGCATGGCGAAGCTCGAAAGGTGGCAACTTCGTGGCGGTCGTTCTCCTCGTACAGGCGACGAGAAAGGGAGCGGCTTGTCTTGATTTGAAGAGTGGAGGATGCTCTTCAAAAAGTTCAACTGGAGGGAGGGCAATCGTGGTGTGGATTGGTCAGAATCGGTGCTGGAAGGGGGAAGCGGTTTCCGCCGTTTATCGCGATGGGGAGACAGAGAATATGAGGAGAGAGAAAAGTGAGGTGGCCAACCAATTTTTTTTATTATATTTATATATTTTAAAAATCCAAAAATTCCCCTCATCTCGTAAGAACTCCAATCCAAACCCAACGACTATCGTCCCTAGCTAAATACCCCCATAATGGGATATGTTTCGTAGGCCCATTCGACTGTTTCAGTTAGTTTTTCTTCAAATTAAAATATAAAACATTCAATATTTGATTTGAACGTACATTTCAATTTGCTGGGGCCACATAATGATCCCAAAAATTCCAAAAAAATAAATCTAGCTATGTTTTGACGATACGGTCCCATAAAAACTAGTTTCGTTGAATTCTGAGACCGTTTGAAAAATGGCCATTTTCTGGTCGATCCAATTTAACAAAAAATCACCAAACACATTTTCTTTTTCCACGCTCACATATTAACTTCAAAAATTATGAAATTTGAAACCTAACGATAATTTGACATCTCGGATCCAACAAAAGTGGTTTCGTCGAATTCCGAGGTCGTTTGCAAAACGTCTATTTTCACGGGCTATATAAATTCTATAGCGACCTTTCTGAAAATTCATTTGGCCATAACTTTTGAATCCCTCTATGAAACTTCGATTTTTCAGATTCGTTAGAAGGATATTCACTAGCAGATTTAAATATTTTTAGTTTCACTAAAGTCCGTTTTATTTTGCACCCGGTATAGTCGGTCAAAGTTTGAATTGAAATTTTGAAACTGCCACGCCACTTCAGGGCTTGTTTATAATTCAAAATAATTATATTTATTTTCAAACATCGATTCAAACATACTTTTCATCATTATTATTTAAAATAATTTATTTTAAATATTAAAAATCCACTAAAATAGCCGATTTAAAATTTTTAAACTGGCTCAGATTTTCCGGGTTGTTACACTCAGTTACTAATGTGTGGGATACATCTTTCTAAACACCAATCATTTTGTACACTTTCCACCCAACATACCTAAGGGTCTCATATTTCCTTGCTCATTCTTTTAGCGTACAAAATAGTTATCCCAATTCTTTCCATATTTTACTCTTTCTATTTAGTGGGCTTCTTTATATATCTAGGTTTATATATAATATATTTATATTTTTAGAAATATAAATACGCTCTCTCATTATCTATATAGGAATCGTAAACCTATGCTCTGATACCAAATGTAACAACCCAAATTCCGACGGACCGATTTTTTTTCAAAAACCCAATCCATCAAAACATGAGTTGGTTGCTCTGGTATCCTACAGAAAAGAGAGAGACAAGAAATATGTCAGAGTTTGGAAAACACCTCACAGCGGAAGGAAAAAAATAAAATATATATAAACACAGCTTTACCTTAATTACAATACTGCTAAATCAGTATCTCCAAAGCTATAAGTCTCTGTCATGAATCTAACCTGCGAATGTTATAAGGAGGGGGTTAGAACATAAGTTCTGTGTGAATGAGTTTAAACTACACCTCTTGAATAATCCTACATATACCGTTCAATTACATTTTATTGTTTATTAGGTTATTTATGTCGTTAGCGCTCAAGGCTTACACACACGTCACACCCATCTACTCCAAGTAGATTAACCTAATATAATGTATATGTAGCTACCCCCAAACTGAGGTACACCCCGTGGTACCCCACTCACATGGTCCCCACCGTATCCTCGCAGTGATATACGCGGTCCCCTGTCCTATGTCATAGTATTGTATATTCCTCTTATATATATAATACAACACTACGCCCACATAGGATCACTCTAATTTGACTGCCGTTATCGAATAATGCCCACCGGTCTACGATACACCACCCAGAGCAGACATGGTTATATCTAGACGCTTCCACGTATGTATCCTCTGTCATATTCGATATCTAACCTGCACACCCAACGTGTGCGCGTGCCCGAGTTCCGCGGCAGGGCTAGACAAGAAACACGGAACTCGGTCGGGAGCTTTCCTTATATTTGTGCAAGGCCCGCCTTTCAGAGTCTCCCACACAAATATCCCTAGGGTATGTTTTCTATGGTGGCTATGGCCCCACCTCGGCCCCTCCCATAACTAATAAAGACTACGAGAGCTAAGCGACAAGCCCCTAAGCAACCAATCTAAACATCCATGTGGCGTCTCCCCTCAACCACCATCCCATGATAGTGAATGGTTTATGGTATATTGGGTCTAACTCTAGTCTTTCCGCATCCTATTGGCTGTGGTAATAGGCACTTGACGACCTACTATCCTTGTTGGTCCTGACCCTCCACCTCCATTGAGGCAGTCGTCGAATCACCTTTTCCATCACCGTGAACAGCATTCTGACTGCCCAGCTATTTTTGCAGTCAAGGCCCACCCACCTATTAGTTACGCGCAGACCCAACCTTAGCGGGCACAGCCTGAAACATCTACCACCGCACAGAGGACTGCATGGAGCACCTTTAACGTCTCAGGAAGCCGTGTGCTTCCACTTCCAGTCCATTGGAGCTGCCAAAATAACGAATGTGCACTCCCCTCGTGTCTTATGACACCGTGATGATTTACCTTATTGGGTTATTCATCCTACAACGTAGGATTGCCCCAAGCGCCTTGATTTTATATGTCATTAGACCCTACGTCTAATTAATTCTTACGCGCTTTTGTTACCTCGTCAGTTTTTCTTATTTAACTTGGTTATTCTTGTTCATATTGACTTCCTTTTCAAGTTTACCAAGTTACCCTCGCTTATTAATTCAATTTATACTTAACCCATTTAAGTCCATTAATTAGACCACAACATGTTGTTTTCCAACTTCATAAATTATTCCCTTTTAGGGTTACAACAACATGTTATACATAATTCATGGTTAAGTATGTCTTATCCACATATATACTGATTAGGAGAATAATCTCCTAAACACCAGCGCCGAAGACCGAAATCAACATTAGACTGGCACCCAGAGAATTACTCAACCCAACCAACATATATGATTCTAATTTACTTCTTTTCCACTCATATAACTTATATCATCTTAAATTTCACACTTCTCCATCCCAAACTACTTAATTTATAATTAGGTATATCTTCACATATAAGTTACCTTATTTTCCTCTATCGTTTCTTATAACTTACCTTATCCCATAAGTTATACTTTCCACTTGTCCCTAGGACAAGTCTAACCTATTATCCTTCCTTTTCTCATTCAAATTCATTCATAATAGATTATTTACCATTCCTCACTTTGGTCATTAATTTAGATTTACTTAACCCTTTCCATTTATTTTACCCGTTACCTAAACTTTACCCAATTCAATTAATATGTGATGCCATAACGGGTCCCCTTCAGTTAAGCATTATTTATTTATGTCTTACATGTCACCCATGTCCCACTTAACCTATTTTATTATTGTTTCCATGTCTTACACATGCTTTACTACGGTTAAGTCCACCTTAGTCATGTTTTACTTCACGTATCTTACTACAGTTAAGTCCACATTTACATGTTTTACATGTCTTGTCTTACTACGGTTAAGTCCATATTTACATGTCATATTTTACATGTCACCGACTTAACCCTCTAACCATACCCATGTCACCCACATGTCTTATTATGGTTAGTATTCCTTAATTCATTCATTATGACGAATGGTGCATGACCTCCAACATTAGACCAAACACTTTGTGGTTGTTGGATTTGCCGGGCGGTTCCGGGTAGTCTTACACCACAAAGCGGGTCTAACCTCGTGTCACCAACCGTTACGCCCACAATTCATGACTTTGACCTCTTACACTAGACGTCCAATTGTGGCAGTTGGATTTGTCGGGCGGTTCCAGGCAGTCTTACACCACAAATGCGCCTAACCTCGTGTGAAAGGTTCATTAACATCGTATTTCACCCAAATCCCAATTTTCATGTTATGTGTTTCCAATTCAACATATAATCATGTTTACAATTTTGTCTATTCCAACTTGTCACTAATTACATATTAATTAGCCTTAATTACAAATTTCCGATTATAGGCAATGTCATCAATTCCATGTAATCCATACCAAAGTATGCCAATTTCTTTTATATTCCAATTATCCAAAATATCCAATAATACTCAAGTTCATAAAATCAATATTTTTCCAATATATTTCCCAACGTTCCCATGTTCATACATATAACCTAATTCACCTTTTAGGCTTATCTTACCAATAAATTTCACCAATCCATGTTATTCAATTACATGTTGTTAATATTAAATTGTACTAATTCCATATCCAATTTCAATTATGCCAAACTACATAAATTTAAAATTACCATACAATTATGTCCATAATTCTATTCAAATCATACATAAATCCTTCCAATCCATATTATGCCCAAACAACCCCTTTTTTCCTTTTCCTTTCTCGTTCTCGTTTACAACGCATAAATTCATGATAGATGTAGGCTCGAGATAGCCTAGCTATAAAAATAAAAAGGGGAAAGAATAAAAAGGAGAGAACTCAATCGTAAGCATATATGAAATAGTCGATCTTATTAAATTATCATCATATTCATTATGGGGAATGGCAAACGATAGAAGTACAATTATACAACAACTGTATTTTAAACTACTCACCTTGACTGGATTAGAGAAATAAACAATTGGTTGTTGAGGTACAACGTTGGTTTAGGCTTCTTATTTGATTATGATGTAGAACGTGAATTGTTGTTGAAGAAACTTGCTACTTGATTTGATTAAACTCCAAAATTGATGAAGAACTTGCAATTTAATTTAGAGTTTAGAGGCGGCGGTTATGTTGGGTTGAAGTTTGGTGGCATGGAGGCATCTTATAAGAGATAGAATGATTTTAGGGTTAGGTTAGGTGTTCTTTTATAGGTGGGTTAGAGCAATTAGGACCTTAGGATTAAACAAAAACTCATCTAAACTGTCCACGTCACCCTAGAAAAGAACCATCCAGAACAACCCTTTTCACACTTAGTTCTCCTTTAAATAAAATAAAAAAAGAAACAGCTTTATTTCTTTCTAATTAATGCATTACATACTATTTTTAATGTATAGCAACCTCTTTCCTTCATGCATTCAATTATTTATTTATTTATTTATTTGCACTTATACGTGAACCTTTATTTGCTATATTCTTCTCCTAATAAATTAATTGATTTCTTTCTCTTTTTGTCTACACTTTTTTAAAAGAAACCGCATGTCGTTAAACAATTTTCTTTTATGTATTTACATCTAATTACATGTGCATGCTTCTCTGATTTGAATGTTATTTAATAACATTAACCTTCCTCCAATTGTGGCTTGCTTATGGCCTTATTAGTTTACTTTTTAAATGTTTAAATTTCAAAAGTTGATCCCCTTCACATTTGATTGCTCCATTTTAATGTTTACAACAATTTTCTATGCCTTCTTTAATTGCACGCTTGACATGTTTTGCATTCCATATTCTCTTTCTTTTATTTGCATCACATTAATTTATTTTTATTCAGGTTCATGCATCATCCATTTATTTAATGCAATAATTTCACATATACTTTTTCCCTTATTGCATTAATTTAATATAACATGTATACATATATGCCCCCTTTTTGTTTGTCTCTATGTTCATGCGCAACTTCAAATTTGAATCATGTTCATACGCATCCATCTCTTATGCGTATACTAATTTTTATATGCGAACAATTGTCTATTTTATTTGGAAATTATCTTCCTTAATCAATTAATGGTTTATTTTCATTCTTTCGATTAAACCTCCAATTAACTTATCCCCTTTCGCACTGAACCAATTTGCTAAGCCACTATTTAGCTGCTCCTTAAAACAAAAACAAAAATATATAGCACTGGTGGGGATTGAAATCACAACCTCTAATGTACAAGTCTCATGTATTAACCAAATGAGCTACTAAGTCTTTTGTTAACAAGACTTAGGATCAAGCTACATATTATTCTTTTCCCATTTCTCTTTTTCATGTTTGTTGCATTTCTTAAATTAAGGATAACTTCTTCGTTTTAAATCAGTTTTCTACAAACTATAGGACTAAATTGACCAGAAAATCGCCATGAACGTAATGACGCTAATTTCATGACCAAATTTTAGAGTATCTTGAAATTCTCCTTTTTTTTCTTTTTAAATGTTCGCATGTATTTCTTCGCATTTCACTGTATTTCTTCTTATTTCAAATATTGCATGTAATTTCTTGATTAATCTTTTTCTTTATTTCACTGCATAAACTTCTTACATGCAATTACATTAATATTATTTAATCTTTCCTTTAAATATATCCATGCATATATACATATATCTCATTTTTAATTATATTAAAAATGCGGGGTATTACATTGAGGAATTTGGAAGATATAAATATATCGTTATTCCAGTACGATATTTGTTGATTTTAGAAGTTGATATTGAATATAAGCCGATATATTTTCTATTCAGAGCCATGTATTTAATATCAAATTGGATTTTGGGTTTGTCATGAATGGTATCTTTAATAATACTGTTCTTAGACCCAATGGAGTTAAGAAAATTAGAAACTGACTGGAAATTAGTTAAGTTGAATGGTTTCTTGGGTATTGATCTGATGTTGGTTTCGGTCTTCAGGGTTAACACTTAGGGAATCGTTCTTTTACTAATTTTTGGTTAGAGACTGATGGAATGTGAATTGTGTTTGTTGTGAATTGTGTTTTAGCGACATTCGTTCTTTAACCCGATTTACAGTGAAATGGGATTTGGAATTTATAAATCTTTTGTTAAGATTTAAAGGAGATTTTCCAAAGTAAAGTTTTCCAATTTAACGTATTAAATTGAAATTGAATGGAATTCGATTTGGTAATAATCGAAGTAAGCTTCTGTAGAGGAAGACAGATAATATATCTGGAATTTATAAGGCTGTGTCATTATCCATTTATATTATTGGTTGGATACAGAGGTTTATATCGATTATATATATCGATTTATTTTCCACGAAGATTCCATTGTTAATGAAATGTGATTTTGGGTTGTCGTGAATGATATCTTTAATAATAATGTTCTTAAACCCAATGGAGTTAAGAAAATCAGAAACTAACTGGAGATTAGTTAAGTTGAATGGTTTCCTAGGCATTGATCTGATGTTGGTTTCGGGCTTCGGGGTTAATACTTAAGGAATTGTTCACTTGCTAATTTACGGTTAAAGGCTGATGGAATGGAATGTGATTTTGGGTTTATCATGAACCGTGTTTTAAATGACATTGGTTCTTTAACCCAGTTAAAGACAGGATATGATTTCCAAAGTTAAACAATCATTAATATTGATTTTTGGGAAGATTAAAACCGAGTGGAGTTTTAATGCATCTTTAATTAGATTGAAATGATATCAAAAGGGAGATTAAAGAATAAATTTAAAGAATTTATCTTTGATAAAATTTATGGGACCTTTCCCAAAGTATAAGAATATTTGAATAAAGGAATATTCTGGATTGGAATGAGGCGTATTTTGTGTTTTTATAACACTTGTTTATTATATACGCGAGTTATCCAGAAAGACCGGGTTTATCCCATTCTGAATAACTGATTCGACGTAGTGTCGAGGATGAAGACGATGGTGGAAGACCAGAGGTCCTCACATCATTTGGATGATTACTGATGTCTTGATTGGGCAGTACACCCAAGGCAAGGTAATAAGTGGTGATCATCAAGACGTACTTGGAGATCGACCAGATATGCGAGGGCCTCTTCCCTGTATTGGTCATATAGGGGAGGAATAAGGTACCTTCGGTTTCGTTCAGACCAAAAGCGAACTTGTAAATGGCTTCGTGTCTGACATCGGATTTCATTCTGTGTGATTGATAAACATCGGTTGCATAGCGTAAATTGCCTGTGTGGCATGCTGAGATGCAAAAGATCAAGGCTTCTAATGAAAAGCAGAGTCTTGTGGTTGATGATCAAAGCACGACTTTAATATAGCGTAGCTTTGTGTAGCATTGATTCGCGAGCCTCAAACCCCAGTGTGGACCAGAAGCGGGAGAGGACTTCAGGGAGGGCATGCGTTTCTTTCAAGCTAGGAGTGGTGTCATCGCTTTGCACGCGCTGGTATTTTACTTATGTGGATGATGGATAGCGAGGCGCCTCGGTTATATTGGTCATTCTGGGGTCGATAGTTTAGTCGGGATATGACCAGTTTATGCCCGATAGGCGGGGAAATGCACTGTTCAGGCATTTTAATCCACTCCGTGTGGACCTGCCCTGACGATCCAGGGCTTGCCTACGCACTTGCCTTAGGGGCGGGCTAGAGCATCTCGAAGCGGTAAGGACGATCCCTTGCCTTGGTTCACAGATGGAAATCCAACTTCCAATACGACATCATGCAGTTTTAATTTTAGAACTAGTATGGCGACATGATATATTGTACCCATGTCGTCTATGATTGATACATTTATACTTGAAGTTGTTTTCTTCACTTATAGTAATAACAAAAGATGAAATTTATCGTATCAAGCACTCTTTGGCTATTATAAGGTAAAACCCTATCCTTCGGCTTGCATTGCATTGTGTGATGGGACCTGGGTCTTATAATAGCTTCATTGTTCTTTACTTAGCATTGCATGGTTTTTTTTACTAGTATTCTTGGGAGGAAACCCGTTCCGTGTTATACAGCATTGTCCCTTGATTTACCTAACTTTAAAAATAATGATTAAAAACTGTTTTAACACCAGTCACATAACTGACCTGGAGTTTATTGTTTTAACCTAAACTCTGGGTGCCCCTATTTTCTGCACGGGCAGCTAGTAGATTTGCTTTTGCAGATTTATATTCACAGGATCCTGATTTATAGCTGGAACGATATCCGGAAAGCTCTGTATCCGTTTATCTCTTTCAGTTGTTTTTTGTATTATTTTCCACTGCTATGTAATGTAATTTAAATCTCTGATATTTTTCTGATGTATAATATTTATTCATTCTCTGTATATTCTAGTATTCTGATGGAATTGTTGTAATAAGCAATGAAATATTCTTCTGTTTGTGTTCTGATTCGTCTTGTCCTCAATTCAATTCGGGCTTTCCTTTACGGGGAAGCTTGGGTCGTTTCAGATATTGTTTTGGAAACAGGAGCCTTTGTATCACTTTGGTCTTATTTCTACTTATGTCCTAATGTGCCTGCTTTAATTGTTACTATAGTATTAGTAGACTTTCCACCTTTGCCTACAATCATTTGATATAAATATCATTATTTGTCAAGTCCAATTAAAAATATTCAGACAAAACAATTTTCACTTTTTTTGTTATCACTGTATTTCTTCTTAAGTAGATGTCTTTAGACCATATATAAATTTGGTGAATGTGGTGTGAAGGTAGTAGCAGTAGTCCAAATGAAATAAAATTGCAGCAAATAAGGCCAATAAATCACTATTTCTTGGCTAACATGTCATAAAGGCAATTGAAGTAAAATACAATACCGAAGCGATATTTTTGCAGTATTGCATATAATATAGTATATTTATCTGGATACAAAGTTTAGTATTTGTACAAGATACACGATCCAAGTGTGATTTTGCAGTCATGCTGTAACAACCTGGTTTTCAAAACCAATTTAAATTTCTTATTTAGCTATTTTAATAGTTTTTAAGAATTCAAAACGAGTTATTTTAAATAACAACGACTAAAAATTTATTTAAATCGAAGTCAGAATGAATAAATTTATTTTAATTATAAAACGAGTCTGAAATGGCGCGGTAGTTTGAAAATTCGATTTTAAATTTCAAATGAATGTACAGGATTCAAAATAAATTGGATTTCAGAAAAACCAAAAATATTTGTATCTGTTTAATTATATCTTTCTAATGAATGTGAAAAATCCAGATTTCAAAACGAGAATTGAAAATTTTGTCTAGTTTAAAATTCAGATAGTTGCTATGGAATTTATATATATTTTAATATAATATGTCACCTTTAAAAATAGCCATTTTGCAAACAACTTCCGTTTTTGATGAAACCACTTTGGTTGGATCTAAAATGTCAAATTATTACTAGATCCCAATTTTCATAATTTTTGGAATTAGTATGTGAGCGTGATGAATTTAATCGTGTTTGGTAATTTCAGTTTGAATTTAATCGACTGGAAATGTAACATCTCGTATATTTAGTAGTCAGATATTTAATATATTTTATTATTTTAAATATTGTGGATTTATATATGGATTTATAACATATAACTCGTTTATATAACTGGGTTTGAATGTTTAATTTATATATAATTTTAAATCAAGCTCGAAACGACGCGATTGTTCATAATTTGCAATTTGAATTTCAATTGAATATACATAATCCATTTTAGTCGGGATTCTATGAAACAAGAAAAATTTGAATCGATTTGATTATAATTTTCTAATGGAAGAGAAAAATGGAGATTTCAAGTCATAGATTATTAGTTATGCCCAATTCAAAATTTAAAATAGTCATTATGGAATTCGTAAATAAACGGTAACGCTTAATTAATAAATAGAATAGAGATTCCAATATATTTTGAATATCGGTTAATCCGAAATTTATATAAGGTTGAGTTATAAATCAATATTGGTAGAATTATTTAAATATATATGTATATATATATATATATATCTATAATTCTAGTAAGTGGCCCGTGCTGTGCACACGAGCAATGTATATTAAGGATTGTGGGTGTTATAACGAATGTCTATTCCAATAATCAATTGAGTAACCATGTACCTTGGTTCTAGTTTTTTAATATCTTTTCAATCTATATCAATTGTGCACCATTGTAATTTGTACGTAGACCAATGGACGACAATGTTAAGATCATGATTTTTCTTTTCATATGTCCGTGGAGCAATGAATAAAAGTTGGATTCAACTCAAAATGGGTAGTCAAGAAATAAGGATGGTTAATTATCACGTTGGACCCGAGCAATAATATAATCAATGCATCATTATATATCACATGTAAATTCAAGCGTTTATATAAGATACAGAAGATCAGAAATGAATGAATACATTAAGTTGTTAAACATGAAGATTTAAATAAAGTTGTACATATAAATTAAGCAAAAGTCACACTAACTTTCCGAACGCAAGAACAAATACCAAACCAACAAAAACCTACCTTATATTTATATTTGCAAACTAACATACTTCACACCTAAGGGAATTGCAAGTACACACGCAATCCTAGGTATTGAACTACACATGCCAAAAACTGGTAGGTATGCAGCTATCACCAAACTTCCTATGCTTAAAGATGAATGGTCACTTTCACATGAAAATTCATGTCCAAGGTTGTTTTCTCTCTACTATGAACTGTTAACATAGTTTGCATCAATAATTGGTAATACACAATCACATTAAAAAATTGTATAAAGATATAAGAGCCACTCTACCGACATGGCAAACTATATCATCACAGTAGCCTACTGTCTTCACAAGTCTACCCATACACAACTATAACTTAATGGTGAAAGGAAAATACATAAAATTGCAAACACATCCCTACTACGACTTTACTGCCTACGATGTGAGTGAATAACGTTGATTCAATTCTGTTCTTACTATACTCCTATAAATAAGTACGCTGCATCCTCATTTCTTCGATGAATTTAAACCAGAAGCCTTACTTTCTACCAAAGAAAAGCAATGTGCTTTGTTTAATCTCCACTACACAAGTACATCAAGAAATCGGTACAACTTCGTTTCAGAAAAGAAAACATCACTACTGCCTAACACTAATCTGAAAAGAAAACTCAGAAGGACTTAACAACCTAAACACGCACTGATGGAAGCAACTTCATACTTATCTTTCCTGTTCTCACCTCTATAAATATATGCATGAACCCATTTTCTTTGTAACAACCCTGAATTTTGCGGTAAATTTAAAAATTTATTTTAACTAATTTTAATGGGTTTGGATATTTAAAATAATTTATTTAAAATAATAATGTTTAAAAATTTATTTAAATCGATGTTAGGATGAATAATTTAATTTCAATTATAAAAGGAGTTAGAAATAGCACGGTACTTTGAAAAGTCAAACTTGAACTTTGACTGACCGTACAAGATGCAAAATAAACTGGATTTTAGTGAAACCAAAAATATTAGAATCTCTTTTAAAATATCTTTCCAACGAATCTGAAAAATCTAAATTTTATCGCGGGAATCAAAAGTTATGCCCAGTTTAAATTTCAGAATAGTCGGTGTAGGATTTATATATATTTTTTAATATTAAAAATAGCCATTTTTCAAGCGACCTCTGTTTTCAACGAAACCACTTTTGTTGGATTCGGAATGTCAAATTATTGCTAAGTTTAATTTTTCATAATTTTTAGAATTAATTTGTGACCGTGGCAAAGAGATTTCAGTTTGGTCAATTTCGGTCAATTTTAATCGACTTGAAAAATGCCATTTTTTAAACAGGCTCAGAATTAAACGAAATAAATTTTCCTAGGTCCGTAATATCAAAACATAGCTAAATATATTTTTCGGGATTTTTCGAAGTTAATTTGTGGCCCTGGTGAATTTATTCATACGGTTGAATTAAAAATAAAAGAAAATATTTTAAAATAAAGAAAACCGGGTCAAGACAGTCGTTTGGGCCTGCGGGACATAGCTAGATGAGTCCGAAATAGGGGTTAATAGGTAAGAATGACAGTCGTTGGGCTAAAATCAGACAAAGTTGATAAACGGGCCTTAATTGGGTAATTAGTGAATACAATAATATAAATATTAAGACAAATTAGAACCCGAACCCTAATCCCCTAAACAACTCAGCCGCCACCCTATTTCTCCATGGCCAGAAATGCCCTATTTTCTTCCATTAAAATCTCACAATCCATTCAATGAAATCACTCCCTCCTTTTGAACTTATTGTAGAACTCTTATTCCTCTTCGATTTGATACGGACATGATGAGATTTAATGAAGTATTTTGGCCTAGAATTTCCCCTTACCCGCGGCCAAACAGCCCCGCCGCGCCCAACGGGCCCCGCCGTGCCTCCCCTCCTTACGGCGTCGGCACCCCTCACTCCCCTCTCCGATATGCCACCTTCTGATCGTCTTCAAGCCTCACCAATCTCGAGTTATTTTCAACCCTAGTTTGGAAGCCTATGGGTTCATACGATGGCTTGGTTTGGAAGAAGGAGGAAGGTTGACTTTTTCAACATTTAATTATCTAATTACTTTAATTCAAATTTGACCGATCTTAATTTAATCATAACTAATGCGTACGAACTCGAAACTGAACGTTTTCAGGTGCGCCACGATCGTGAGACCGAGACCTTCGCGATGAAACTAACTAGACCTGATTCTGAGCAAGTTGAAATTTGGCCAATTTTTGGATCTGAACGGTGCAGAAATTCAAAACGATGTGATAAATTCTATTTCCTTTCATTTTGTTGAATTAGGATTTTCAACAGAAATGAAAAGAACCATTTTTATTAAATTAGATTTGTATGAAATAAAAATGACATTTTTTATTGAGACATAATTGATAAGATAAAGTTACCATTTTTATTGAACTAGAAAGGTTAAAATGCAAATGTTATTTATTAGAAAATGTCAAGTAGAAATGGAAATGTCATTTATTAGGAAACGCCATTTATTTAGAATAAAAATGTCATTTATTAGGAAACGCCATTTATTTAGGATAAAAATGTCATTATAGGTAGTGATTTCATGTTAAAATAAAAAAAATGTCATTTGTATTAGAAATGTTAAATTAGATCTAAATGTTCATTTATTTGTACTGAAAACATGTTAGCATAGAAATGCACATTTTTATGTAATATATAAGATGATCATTATTTGTACTGAAAACATGTTAACGATAAAAATTACATTTTTATCGTATATATAGAATAGATTAGAAATGTACATTTGTTCGTTAATGTTAGGTTGAAATTGTCGCCGACATGTAAATCAATGTTATGTTATTATGATATTTTCGCAATCGTGTAGTTTGTTATTGTTTGGATGAAAATAACCAGCACAGAAAATGAATACCTTTGTTTGTAAATTAATGGAATTTACATTTGGTTGAAAAAAAAAGCAAGAATTTGCATTGTAATCAGAACTACATTTTTGTATGTAATTAAAGGAGGAGAATTTGCATTGAAAATAAAATTGCATTGTCATATGTAATTAAAGAATATGTTTTTACATGTAAAATAAAACTACATTTTTATATGTAATTGTAGAAGAAGAATTTGCACTGTTAATAAAATTACATTTTTAATGTAATTAAAAAGTAGAATTTTGACGGCGTAATTAAAATCACATTTTTAATGTAACTTAAAAGGTAGAATTTTACATTGCAAATTAAAAAAGCAAGATTTGTCATGTAATATTAGTTTAATATTTAATGTAACTAAAAAGTAGGATTTTACATTGCAAACTAAAAGACAAAATTTGACATGTAATGTTACTTACATTTTTATGCAATTAAAAAGATAAGGTTTGGTCATTAAAATAAGAATTACATTTTAATGTAATTAAATAGAAGAATTTGACTTAAAAATCAAAATTACATTTTTAATGTAATTTAAAAAGATAGAATTTTTCACCGTAATGTTAATTACATTTTTAATGTAACTAAAAGGAGAGAATTTTACATTGTAATTAAAAAGGAGATTTTACATTGTAATTAAAAGATAGGAATTTTACATTATAATGTTAATTACAATTTACATTGTAATTAAAAAGGAGATTTTACATTGTAATTAAAAGATAGGAATTTTACATTATAATGTTAATTACAATTTACACTGTAATTAAAAAGGCAATTTTACAGTGTAATTAAAAGAGTAGAATTCAACATTGAAATTGAATTTACATTTTTCTAATGTAAATAAAAGAAATAAAAGGAAGAATTCATCATGGAAGGAAAAGTTACATTTTTAGTGTAATTTAGATAAAAAAGGGATGGTTACATTTTTAATGTAATTTAGATTAAAAAGAAAAGTTACATTTTTAATGTAATTAAAATTAAGAAGAAAAGTAACATTTTTAATGTAACTAGATTAAAAAGAAAATTGACATTTTTTTAGATTAAGAAGTGTAACACCCCGTAATTTTATAACATTAAAATTCACAAATTAAAGTATACTTAATTTTTAGAAAAGAATTAAGTGAAATGGGTTGCGCAGAGAAATATATATATATATATTGATATATATATAAAAAAATTAAAAAATAAATAAATAAATATGCGAAAAAGTTCAAAACAGTGAATTGGGAGGGGAAATAACCGAACCGGTCCATTTTTGAGGTCGACCCAAGCCCTGCTGGGTCGACTAGGGGTTAATCCAGGGTGTTTGGCTGTCAACCCGTGGGCCGATTCGCTCAAATGCAGATTTTGCATTTGATTGTCTCTCATGGTTCAGGGTTAATCTAATGGTCCTAAATAACTTCCTACACCTATAAATACATCCTAATGCTAACCCTAAACCTAATTAAAATAGAATAGTTACCGTCATACCATCGCCATGGAAATCAATGGAGTCGCCGCCAACTAAGAAAGAAGAAAAGCAAATTCAATTCTAATTCTCTCAACCCTAAAACAAAGCAAAACTCTCTCTTTTCTTCTCTAAATTGTGAGTATGATGATCTTAACAAGAATATTATCATTTTAATTAGGTTGAGTTATGAATGGATTATGAGTAGATGATGTGAATTATCATATATGTTGTTGTAAACCCCTTTTGCTATCATGTATATTGTAAATCCAATGTTATGTGATGATGATATCTTATATGTTGTAAATCATGCTATGATGATGTTATGTATGTTGAAAGTTTCTATGCTAAGTTGTGATGAATCATACATGTTAAAAAGGCCATGATGTTACCATCTATGCTAGTTAGTTCATATTAATTAAATCATCATGTTTTGGTTATGTTGATCTATATGACAAGTCACATATGCAAGTTAGATTGATTAGAAAAGTTATGAACATATGCCAAGACATCTATTATGACATCTTGAATTATGCTATGACATATGTGATATCCTATGCTAGTTCACACCATCATTATGTTGCCTAAAAACCCCATATGCAAGTTTATGTATAGATTTGGGCTATGATCATATCATGTAAATTGAGACATTTAACAAGTTGACACCTTTTGATCCTAAACATGTGTAGTTTATGCAAGTTTCAACCCTATTATGATTAGATTTATTTTAATTGTCTATATGTTGTGATAAGTTATCTTTGTGCTAGGTGTTAGACTATACAAGTCTAGCCTATATTATGCGTTGAATAAGCGAACGTATAAACGTGGGTAGGGGTAATATTAAGGATTTAATATTAAAATGTTGGGGTGCAATTGATATGATTTTGCATGCCATAAGTGGATGGCCATAATTGAGTCAATTATGGACATCATTAAAAGTTGACTTAATTAATAATTTGAATAGGGAATTATTAAAACTGGGGTAAAAGATTTTAAGTGTTAATCAATGCTTAGGACACGAGGTTGGACTCGTTTGTGACGTAAACCTGCCCGGACCCGCCCGGCAAATCCAGTGGTCACAAATGTCAGCCCAATGTGAGAGGTCCTAGGCCTAAACTAAAGCATAACGGTTGTAAAGACACGAGGTTAGATTCTTTTATGGTGTAAGACTGCCCGGACCCGCCCGGCAAATCCAGCTGCCATAAATGCCAGTCTAATGTGAGAGGTCTTTATGAGGTTATGGCCTGAATGAATTAAGAAATACTTAACCAGATAAACATGTAAGGTGGGACATGGGGTTAAGTAGGTGCCTTGGGTGGCATGAGGAATCTAGGGGGTGCCCTTAGTGGCATGTGAAATACGATTAGTAAGACTTAACCAAACACATATGTAAATGAACATGACTAAGAGGGTTAAGTGAGATATACTAGTGACAAGCTTAGGTGGGTAGCTTGTGGGGGGCCATTTCAACCAGTATCCCAAATGTATCTTTGTGGGCTCGACCCAAGTCGAGGACGGGACACGCATGCTGGGTTTGACTGTAAGAGGCCAAAACGGGGAGCGGTGGCAACGCGAGTCCAACGGGTTTCGTATGCGTGTGTAGACCCGGGCTGCTAGGTAAGACTTTGTTGCATCGTGTAGGTATAAGCCATGCATTCTCAAGTTGTATCGGGTTTCCACTTTAGGGGAGTGATACACCCCACTGTGGGCCCAGCACGGGTATCTACGAGTAGGGAGCCGATCGAAAGTGGGTAGTGGGGTACACCTAGTGGAGATAGGGGCAGTTGGCACCTATGTAGTAAGCTAGGGGTACGTAAGGCTATTTGTAAAGTTTCTGTTTGAAGCAAGTGGATCAAACAATAGGATGACTGTTGTGGTGTAGTGTAGTAATGTACGGTGCAGTGTAGTAATCATTCGTTAGTAATTAGGTGTGCCTTTACCGTTATCTTTAATGTTATCTTAAACGCTATCTTTATCTTCCTAAGAGTTCATAGACATTTACTTGTCTTCCAGCTTATGCCTTAGTCTAGTTATTTTGATAATAGTATTGTTAGAATTATCATACTCGCCAGACTTTATGTCTGACCCCCTCTATTTTTATCCTTTTCCCCCTCCAGGTCCTCAGGTTGGGTCCAACTCTAGTGGAGTTTGATTGAATTGCTTCATCTTTCTTTGGAAAGCTTGGACCGTTGAAGTAAAGTCCAGCTTGTTATCTTTTTAATGGCTATTTATGTAATGGGATTATGTATTTTGTTTTTATGAAGATGGATATTTTACTTGGTTATGATCTATGGTTTTATGATGTAACAAACATGTTTAATTTCCGCTGCAATAAAATGAAGTTTTAGATTTCCAAGTACTATTTACTATCTGTCTTGTTGTAATTTTTCTTTTCTATATTCACTTATAACCTCCATGGAAGTTAATGCATTCCCTTCGTGAGTGACATTAATGGACGTGGGGTGTTACACGTGGTATCAGAGCTTAAGGTTACCAGAACAGATAAAAATACTTTAGAAAAATAGTTATTTTTGGAAGAAGTGCTTTCAAAAACATGTTTTAATGAGAAATTTAAAGAGAAAAGTTTTTAAGAAAAAAAACATAATCCCCAATAGCCCATATCTTTATCTTTCGAATTCTCCATTCTGAATCTTTCCTTTTTCGTTTCAGCATGGCTGAAGATCTTAATCTACCCGACAGTGTAATGATACCAGGATGGTATAGGAGGTTATTAAAAGCTAGGGCCGCTGCAGGTCCAGCCAATGTTCCTCCACCACCAGTTGCACCCGTTCCTCCTCCTCCTCCTCCTCGCGTAGATACTTTTGCAAAGACGTGCAAGGAATTCAAGGCTATGGGTGGAAAACCATTTCAAGGGTCAGAAACGTTTGTGGAAGCTAGAGATTGGCTTAAGGAGGTGGAAGAATTGCTAGAAATCTTTGAAGTAGAAGAAGGGAGGAGAGTTCGATTAGCAGCTTGGTTGATGAAGGGAGAGGCCTCGTTTTGGTGGGAGGTCACTAATGGGGAGCGTCCTGTTGACTCTTGGGCATATTTCAGACGTAGGTTCGAGGCGAAGTTTCTCTCAAGGGCGGAAGAAAATCTATATATGGAAAGGTTCTTGACATTGAAGCAAGGAAGCTCATCAGTGAAAGAATATGTCAATAAATTTAATCATTTAGCAAGGTTTGGCTTGGACTTAGTGAACATGCCGGAGAAGAAGGCGCTGAGGTTCGTGAATGGCTTGAATGAACCATTGCAAGGGTTGGCTATGACCCACATCCCTATGGGGGCACCTTTGAGAAGTTAGTAGAAATGGCACTTATGCATGAGGAGAAAAGCGCTAAAGCTGATAAGGCACCCGAGAAGAAGGGGGATCAGAAGAAACCACAACAGCAAAACAAGAAGGGTGGTAAAGACAATAACGGCAAGGGAAAGAAGAAATGTTTTAACTGTGGGACACCAGGCCATCTCAGCAAGGATTGCCGAAAGAAAAAGAAGACATGTTGTTTTCATTGTGGCGATGCAGGACATTTAGTGAAGGACTGCCGAAAGAAGGGGCAGAGGGCAGGAGCTACCTCGGGAGGACAGGTGCAGGCTCTTATGGCACCAGGGCAGGCAAGGGGACAAGTTCAAGCTCTCACGGTCCCACCGCTGCAAGAACGAGGTAGAACCATTTTTGTTGAAAGCTTAGTTTTTCTGTTTGATCATCCTATCCGTACCTTATTCGATTCGGGCGCATCACATTCGTTTATCTCTACATCATTAGTTGAATCACTGCACTTAAACACTAGTTTAGTAGAGGATCCCTTAGTTGTTTCGAATCCAATTGGGGGCTCAGCTTATTTGTCTATGATGTGTTTGGATTTGAAAATTTCCATACTTAGCGTTGAACTTACATGTGATGCTTATGTGTTGGGCTTCACGGGCTATGGGCTAATTTTAGGAATGGATTGGTTATCCAGAAATGGGGCCGTTCTTGATTGTGAAAGGAGAGTAGTTAGGCTCATGACTTGCCTTGGCAACACTCTCGAAATCTTTTGTAATCCCATAAATTCGGTTATGCTAAGTTATCTAGAATCGCTTGACGTGTCTGAGGAAAATCTACGATCTGTTAGAGTGGTCCGAGAATATTCGGATGTGTTTGAGAAGGTGATGGGCTTGCCTCCGAAGCGGGAGATAGATTTTCGAATATATCTTGTGGATAATGCGAAACCAGTATCTTTGCCAGTATGCCACATGGCTCCACGTGAAAGGAGGGAACTCGGTAAGCAAGTGAAGGAGTTGCTAGAGAAGGGGTTCATAAGACGAAGTATATCAGAGTGGGGTGCTCCAGTAGTATTTGCCACGAAGGCGGATGGGTCCCTTAGACTTTGTGTGCACTATAGAGAACTTAATAAGCTTACTAAGAAGAATAGACACCCACTGCCGAGGATTGACGATTTCTTCGATCAGTTAGTTGGCGCCTCAGTGTTTTCGTAGTTTGACTTAGCCACTGGTTTCCATCAGTTGAGAGTGGCTGAGGATAGCATAGACAAGACTGCCTTTAGGACTCCGAACGGTTTCTATGAATGGCTAGTGATGCCCTTCGGTTTGACAAACGCCCCAGCATATTTTGTTGATTTGATGAGTAGGGTGTTTAGGGAGTACCTTAACAAATTTGTGGTACTCTTTGTAGATGACATCTTGATCTTTTCTAAGGATGAAGAAGAGCATGCCCTACATCTTAGGGAAGTGTTGGAGACTCTTCGAGCGCATAAGCTTAAAGCTAAATTTTCTAAGTGTCACTTTTGGAGGAAGGAAGTACGGTTCTTAGGACACGTGGTTTCCAAAGAAGGGATAGCTGTAGATCCCGTGAAGGTGGTGGCCATCCAAGATTGGAAGGTTCCTAAAAATGCTACCGAAGTGAGAAGTTTCTTGGGCTTGGCTGGCTACTATAGGAAGTTTATCAAAGACTTCGCAAAGATATCAGCTCCATTGATGTAATGGCGGGATTTTCGACCTAGAAAATCAACATAAAAACACACTGTTGACTATTCAAGCATCGAAAACACCGGGACATTAATAGAAGAATTTAGAGGGTGAGAAAGAAAAGATAGAACTAATAGAATAGAAGAAGAAGAAGATCACAACTGAACAGAATCAGAGTAACACGAAACTCGCAGCGGAACAAAATAAGATGTATTATATAACATAACTTTGAATACAAAACTGTATTGTATATACATACCATTATCAGAGTACAATACATCATATCACAGCGGAAATAACTCTACATAACTAATGGTGAAGCTTCCTGCTTTTGAGCTCCTCCAAGTGAATCTGCAAAGCCTGAAACACTTGACTGCCCGTACAAATTTGGGCACCCAAGAGTTTAGGGAAAACAAACAAAATAAACTCTGGGTCAGTCATGGGACTGGTGTGAGTAAATTCCAACCATACTGTTTAACTTTGAAAATCCTTTTCAAAACAAGAAGATAATAGTAAGACCAGCCCACACATAAACATGGACGGTTTTTACCTTACTATAACCCGAAATATTCTTGATATCAAAACCCAGTGATATTATGATAATGTCTAACCAAATAATTATACAAGTAGTAGAACGCTTGCATCTCACGCTCCACATATATATAGTACAAAAATCATAAACCGCAGGGCACTTATTGGAGATTGGATTTCAACAAACAAGGTATGGGAGCACCTTCTGAATAGTGTACTCTAGAGGGGATACACTCAGGGTTCAACAAGAACGTCTTGCAACCCGGCCACACATGACCGCTCACTCATTTAGCTTGAGTGTTGCGAATATATTACCACCACGGTTGTAGGCCATCCAACCGTCATCCGAAGATACAGAATCGAAAAGAAGTATAAATATGAATTTTCTCTAGATCGGTGACAATACACCCTGCTTGGGGATGACCCAACTAGCCATGCTGCCTAGCCCAACTTTTGTCATTCCTGGTTGTGAGGCTAGAGGCTACGTCTATCTTCAGAACATCTGATCACCATTCACTTTGAATGTCACATCGTCAAATCCGTAATCACATATTGATTACACAAATGCACACTGGGTGTAGAATAGAGAGAAGTTACCTTCTCCCCACCAACTTGGTATATTCGTAAAATCAACGGCATGACCGTTGGAAATACTCTGTCAGACACTCGTCCATACAAGTTGTCCTGGGACTGGACAAACAAATAAACATCATTCTAGAACTGGACGACCCTTGCATTTAACTCCGTCTTCAATTATCTTCAGCATATCTAATTCGCAACGATTATGCCTATACGAAATGGTTTCCGGATAATATATCCAACCGGTCTCTCCGTATTGACAACGATGGTCAAAACACTTCGATAGTCGGTTATTTAACCATCGAAGTAAAAAAACATCCATTCTAATGTATAACTAAACACCACACAACCACGGGCACTTTTATTTGACATTCGTTTTATTTTTCGAATTCCCATATCTTACCAGATATTTCTCAAATCCCGTTTTAGCCTTTTCATACTTCTTGGAAAAACATTTCCAGTTATTATAAACTCTTATTCTTTCATGTTCCAGAAACATACGTTATTAACGTTCGAAACATTTTCATTCTTTTCACATTCCTTGGTTTCTACACTTGGATCGTATACCCTATCTTCATTGGAAAATATTTCCAATTTCATTATAAATATTTTAATCGACCAACCGTTTACTTTTAAAACATAATTCACTTTAAAATGTGAATACCATTCCTGTTATAGAAATCTGAATACCTTTATCAATTAACTCTTTATTCAAGTAATACTTATCTCGTTTACCGAAACCTCTTTCATACTTTATATTCCCAATCCACTTTATAAACTCTGTTTTCTAAGACAACTTCTTATCAAATCGATATCAAGTTTATAACTAAATACTGACTCCTATCCTATTAACATTTATTTGTTTAAACTAAATGTTAATTATTCTATCAGATTATAATCCCTAAAAATAGTTTACTTTTAATACATTCGACATCGTCGAAATCTAGTTACAAATCCTAACGGTTTAATTCTAATCACATTTCGAACATCGAAATGCTGTCATCAGTTTCTAATATGATTCCCCAATTCTTTTTCTAAACTCTTTCTTATATTTCTTTGAACAAACGTCGTTACTTATTACTCTAGAATAAGTGGATTTCAAACCAAACTGTTACATTTCCTAGGAAGTGCTGCTATATATAAAAGTTATGCTTAAGTCAAATCAACAGCAGTTAATTTGTCGCTATAGTTCTAAACTTGTGATATGCTATAATATTCTCCTTATAACTAATCTCAACATTCCAGTCACACTTACCTTATCAACAGCGTTATTTTGTTGCTATAGTTCAACTTGTCATACGATGTAATATTCTTTGTTATAACTAATCTTGACATAACAGTTACGCTCAAGCCTAATCAACAGCGTTTATTTTATCGCTATAGTTCAAACTTGCAATACGCTGCTATATGCCACTTTATAACTAATCTCGACGTCTTTTTCCATTACAAAAATCTTGACATCTCTTCTATTACAAAAACCTTGACATTTCTTTCCGTTACAAAAATATTGACATCTCTTTCCGTTACAAACTGATATCGTTCCTCGATAATAGCGAAGCTGTTCAAGTTGGGGTATTCTGTTTACCTCTCAGACCTTGATCGACAACGTTCTTACCTTAGAACTGATACAAGTCTGCACTCTAAACCCTTATTACTTATAATATACATTAAATCGTATCTCCTTGTTTTATTTTGGAATATGGTTTTATAATACCACATCTTTATTTTGAAATCCCTGGTGTTTGATCATTTATATAAACATTAACTCTTCGTTTTTCCGTTCCACGGTTCTACTTATAACTTCTTAAACAAAAGGTAATTAAATATCATTAATTTGGATTAATTTATTTCTAAATTGTTTTATTAGATTAATTAAAGACCAATTAATCTAATAATCATTTTCCCAAATAACAGTTGATTAAATCAACTTCATTCCATAAGTAAGTTCTTTAACTGATTTTAATTACTTCTCAACATTAGATTAATATGATTAATCTAATTCTAAATTGTTTATCTTAAATATAATTATCCAAATACTTAATCATCAGATAATTTGTGCCTTATAAACTTATTTAAATATCAATAATCGTTTTTATTTATTTTATAAAAACGAACTCTAAAATACTGGTTTATAATAGAACTTCTATTATAAATTTAAATCTTCTTTTTAATTATAAAATTTTTTTTTTTTATAATTATCTTAGTGATTTGCCTAACGGCCAATCAACTCCTTAACAAAACAATGGGTTTACGGTCGACTGTCGCCACTTTCTAAATTGATATCGTTTATTGATTTATCGAAACAGATGTTGAATTTCCTTTCAACATCAATATTCACATGGGGTTTTAAATATAATTCGGGTTCATACAAAACAAACAGTACATATAATTATCAAGGAATCCGGTCGGACTCCTCCAACTGGTTTCCGCATCCACAGATGTCAGTCAACACAATTTACATTAACTCTATACTAGGGGGTATTCTAATCGGTGGAATCAGTGTCCAACTGATGATGTGTACATATATATAACGGTATATAATATTCAACCAAATTAATTGTAATCAACCTAATCAACCATCACACAGCATTCAATCAACATTAAAATATAATTGCAATATTTTAAAATAGATCAGAGTTAGTGATTTTACTCACCTTGGCGCGTTAACCGTTAAAAACGATTTACGTCAGTTGACGGTCCCGCTTTCGTTCGTTTAAATCAAACTGATTCCATCAACTAGAGGCCGTCGAACAGTCCCACTTCATGAACGCCGGTGTGCCATCTGCTAACTTGCATCTTCTGAGTTCGCCACTTCTGCAATATTTCACTCCATTTCTTTATTTGTTTTGAATGCTCTCGTTCCTACCAATTTGTTCATTTCTAGTTGCTCCTTTATTTCTTATTTTATAAATGGGCTTCACTTCTTAACCATACGGCCCACCAATCCTAATATAAAACTCAACCTGTATATGTGCTACAGCGTTCATCTTCCTCCACCCTTTAGCAAAACGTCTAACTGCATGTACTAAAACGTTTGCTTTCCCCTTCTTTTGTTTCGGCCTTAAAGGACAACACGTGTTCTCATGCTATAATCATCCAGTAAAACCGCAACTCATATTTCCTAATTCTTCTTCCATCTTAACATAGATCCTCCCCCAGATTTTCACGTGTACCCCATTATCCTCTCAAATGGCCGACTACCACCCAGACATGCAAAATACCCCATACTCTTTCTTTCTTCAAATTTACGGTGCTTCAGTATTTTATCTCCACTGCCGCCATTTTTATACTTCCACTTCCTCATCCGCTAAACCCAAGAATTACCTTACTCAAATGCAGAAACCCCCTTACGCCAACTGCCCTTCTTTTCATTACCGGCTACCTTCGCTTCTGCCTCACTCGCATTTGTATGCGTCTTAGCACATGTCATTGGCCACCTCAACATGATTATACTTGCATATCCTCTTCCTCCAACATGCTTATAGCTTACCTCCTGTAGGCATCCTCTTCACTCCGACTTCACCGGAAGGCACAGCTCCTTCACCACGGCAGCTTCCTCTTTGCCATCTTTTCATGCTTGCGCCAAAATAGCCGTACCTTTTCCTGTCAAACATTTGGTCCCTTCAGTTTGGACTCGACTGCACCACTGCTCTTGCCAGTTTCACAACTCCATTTGTCACCTGGTCTCCATACACACGGCAAGGACCTAACGCCACACGCAACCACTCTTATTCATGAATTTCGGCATCGCCTTTTGTCAACTTTAATCCTTGCACAAGTTTTTACACACATGCAGTCCTTCTCTAAGCCGAACTCAGCTATAACCAAACTAACATTGCCTAATACTTCACCTCGGCTTCACCTTCCCACCATGCAGTAGCTTCCAGTACACATCACGAGAATAGCCTTTGTCGAGCAACAGTCTTCCTCTCACAAGTCCATTTTCAGTTCGTTTGCTACCCTCACTCCAATACCCAAACTGCCACTTGCTTTTCTTCCTCCCTTCTGATATTTCATGTGCCCTTCTCAACATCCATGCGCTACACCGTGACTTCTTGGAACCAACTCCTCTCCATTTTAATTTGAAACAACAGGAGCACTCATTTAGAACTCTAGAAACTCCTACCCTCTCCATCATTTCTTCAACGTAAACATCCCACTACTAATCCAAAATATGTCACTAACTCCCATGTCCTGTCTACTTCATGGAACCCGCATAACTTCCAACAATAACACTCTTCTGTACACACAACACTATTTGCTTGCGTCTGAAGATTTACTTGCTCACGAACCAAATACTGGGACCGCAAACTCCAGTACACTCACTACCCGAAACATGTCATGCCATAACCACCTCCCCCCATGTCGGCACCGTCACGTCACTTCCGAACTCCATCTTCACCGTTCCACTCATCATCCGGTCAACTCGCTGCTGTAGTGGAGAACGCAGCGGCAACCAATTAACTGAGCCTCTGCATGCATCTTGACCTTCCAAGCTCGTCGGTCCCTTGCAACCGCGTTTAGACAGCTAGGTCCATTTGCTTCAGGGAGAATGGAAACGAACTTCTATTCGTATAAGTATATTTTCACTTCTTTGTTTGGTAGAATTGAAACAGTGATGAGGAAAGAAATGCTGGTTTGATTCAGGGGAAATAGAGACAGACGGCTCTATATATTTAGGCCTATTATATTATTTTATATTATTATACGTATCTATCCTTGCATAAATAAGGAATGGGCAAACGTGAGTTCCATACCTTTGCTGAAAACAAGAACGAACAGTCGTGGATGCCATACCGATGTGAATACCTGATACTGACCTTACATGAATAGTAGAGCATGGTTTACACGCAAATAGTGTATGGCGCAAGTGTCTTCATTACTGTTTCGAGCATCTCGAGATGTCTGCAAATTAGCTTGTCCCGGAAGGAAACGTAAATATATATATTATTTCATTGGCTCGTTTAAGACCTTACGGTGTAACCAATATCTTGTATCTAAGAACACCATAGAATAGCGGTGCTTGGAGTTATATAAGTTATATTATATAATTACCTTATAGTCTAGACCAAACATGAAGACAATGGTTTCTTTATATATATATATAGTATGTTGTGAAGTACACATATGTATATTTGTTTTGGTTAGAGTCTATGCGGTGGTAGCGGATAAGTAGAATTTCATATATATACTGACCACTATGGACAGAAATAAAAATACAGTCGTGTCCAGTGAGATGCCACGATTTTAGAAATATAATAATATCAGTAGGTTAACTCATATTGAGAAATCCCGAAATACCGATACAGGGTGCAAATTACTCCAAATAAAAAGTTGTGTATTTAATTAATTAAAAATTACAGTAAAATTCTAAAAATTAAATTATCGCTGCGCCTCAAAAGAACATTGTCCCGATTTGCAACCGATATCAAGTTATATTCAAATAACCGTTACGGTCGATATATGATTTCATAGCGACTTTCTGAATATTTGATTTGGACATATCTTGCAATCTACACAACGAAATCTTGGTTTTTCACTTCTGTTAGAAAGATACGGTTCAACAGATTCCAACGTTCCTTGTTTCGAAGAAATCCGATTCAAAAAGAGTCCGGTACACTCAGTTGAAGTTCAGAACGTTAAATTACGAACTGCAGCGTCGTTATGGGCTCGATTATAATTAATATATATCTTTATACGTTCAACTTCGTTTTAATTAATATATAAATCCATTTATATTTCGAATTCGATATTTAAACTGATTTAAATATTCAAATATGAACCGACAAAAATGCGAGACGTTACAGACCTTCCCCCTTAAAATAATTTCGTCCTCGAAATTGCTAAGCAGGGAAAATGCTACAATCTCTGTTATAACATGGTTAAAAATCTTTTTGGTTTACTTCATAATTCCAGTTTCCACTGAACTGGTTATTTCCAATTAAAATATTAATTCCTTATTATTTCGAATATTTTCAAAATTTCTGAAAATTTCCTAACAGCTTAAATTTTCAGAGAATCTCGCCAGCATCTCCTCTGCACGGCTCACTCGGTACTATAACCACTTGCCACTCTAGGCCTTCTTCAATCCAAAAGAAAATCAAACAGCCAAACGGCTTGCCCAAACTGACTCATAAAAAATCTCATACTCGTATATAAACGTGTACCTTCTCTGTTGGGTATTCAACTCTATCTCTGCCATCTGCTATCAAACCAGCATATCCAAGCATCCTTGGTTGATCTCCCATCAATCCGTTCTCAAACCAGTCTTTCGCTTTTACTAAGCCAAATTTCTATTTCAACTCCGATTCCACTCTTAGTTCTTAACCTTGTTAAGTTTTATTACGACATTCCATTTACTGATTTATTTCTCAAATCAGTTATCTCCATCTCTAATTCAAAATTCGATTCTTATTCTCCAAGAATCAATTCATTTTTAATAACTCGAATCTCCAATATTTCTCTTTTACAATCTCCATTCGGAATCGTTCCTAATTCAGTCTAACATTGTTATCTTAGTTTAAGTTCTACTTTTACCATTTTTAACTCCATAAGTTAAATCTTTTATTTCAGAATTCAAATTCCTGGGATTTATTTCAAATCAGTTTGAAATCATTTATAATTCAAAACATTTGAATTTCTGACAACTTGTTTCTCAAACAATACAAAACAAAATCTTTGGTAGTAATCCGTCACTTAGCAACTCGAAAATGAACACCGATAATGGCGCGCTTCATCATCGGAATTTATTTTCTAGTAAACGAAGTGAGTTCAATACTATTATCATTTTTCAAAACTCATTTTTCAAACATTTTCATTTTGAATATTACTTCAAAATATTATTCACAACACTTGGAAAACAAATTTTCAAATCTCCCAGGATTTTAAAATTCCCTTATATTTAATTCAAATTCAATTTCAATTCTTTTCCAAGTTTCTAGAGTTTTATTTCTATTCTGGTTTTTAATTCATATTCAGCTCATCTGATTTTGCATATCATACTTATATAATACTTCGATTGGTAGTTTATATAACCAACTCAATTATAATCCTGTTCGATCATAATAATAATCACATATCCAATATATTATATTAATATCAAGATATACACTTATTTTTATATCAAAATATACTTTGGGTAAAATTATTTCATTTACCCTCTTTTCAAAACATACTGTGTCGAATTACTCTGTTCAAGAGTTTAGAAACACCTATCAACTCAGTTTGCATTACTGTTTCGACCAGAATTCATAAACCACTCGACTGACCAGTCAACACAATATAAAACTGTTTTTATATTAATTTACAAATACGCGCTCATATATATACACTCAACTCAATCTAGAGTATCACTAACTCCATCTCTATTGAGTTACGCCACAGAGCCAAGGTAATCACTTAACCTTCAGCTCTGATACCATCTGTAATGGCGGGATTTTCGACCCAGAAAATCAACATAAAAACACACTGTTGACTATTCAAGCATCGAAAACACCAGGACATTAATAGAAGAATTTAGAGGGTGAGAAAGAAAAGATAGAACTAATAGAATAGAAGAAGAAGAAGATCACAACTGAACAGAATCAGAGTAACACGAAACTCGCAGCGGAACAAAATAAGATGTATTATATAACATAACTTTGAATACAAAACTGTATTGTATATACATACCATTATCAGAGTACAATACATCATATCACAGCGGAAATAACTCTACATAACTAATGGTGAAGCTTCCTGCTTTTGAGCTCCTCCAAGTGAATCTGCAAAGCCTGAAACACTTGACTGCCCGTACAAATTTGGGCACCCAAGAGTTTAGGGAAAACAAACAAAATAAACTCTGGGTCAGTCATGGGACTGGTGTGAGTAAATTCCAACCATACTGTTTAACTTTGAAAATCCTTTTCAAAACAAGAAGATAATAGTAAGACCAGCCCACACATAAACATGGACGGTTTTTACCTTACTATAACCCGAAATATTCTTGATATCAAAACCCAGTGATATTATGATAATGTCTAACCAAATAATTATACAAGTAGTAGAACGCTTGCATCTCACGCTCCACATATATATAGTATAAAAATCATAAACCGCAGGGCACTTATTGGAGATTGGATTTCAACAAACAAGGTATGGGAGCACCTTCTGAATAGTGTACTCTAGAGGGGATACACTCAGGGTTCAACAAGAACGTCTTGCAACCCGGCCACACATGACCGCTCACTCATTTAGCTTGAGTGTTGCGAATATATTGCCACCACGGTTGTAGGCCATCCAACCGTCATCCGAAGATACAGAATCGAAAAGAAGTATAAATATGAATTTTCTCTAGATCGGTGACAATACACCCTGCTTGGGGATGACCCAACTAGCCATGCTGCCTAGCCCAACTTTTGTCATTCCTGGTTGTGAGGCTAGAGGCTACGTCTATCTTCAGAACATCTGATCACCATTCACTTTGAATGTCACATCGTCAAATCCGTAATCACATATTGATTACACAAATGCACACTGGGTGTAGAATAGAGAGAAGTTACCTTCTCCCCACCAACTTGGTATATTCGTAAAATCAACGGCATGACCGTTGGAAATACTCTGTCAGACACTCGTCCATACAAGTTGTCCTGGGACTGGACAAACAAATAAACATCATTCTAGAACTGGACGACCCTTGCATTTAACTCCGTCTTCAATTATCTTCAGCATATCTAATTCGCAACGATTATGCCTATACGAAGTGGTTTCCGGATAATATATCCAACCGGTCTCTCCGTATTGACAACGATGGTCAAAACACTTCGATAGTCGGTTATTTAACCATCGAAGTAAAAAAACATCCATTCTAATGTATAACTAAACACCACACAACCACGGGCACTTTTATTTGACATTCGTTTTATTTTTCGAATTCCCATATCTTACCAGATATTTCTCAAATCCCGTTTTAGCCTTTTCATACTTCTTGGAAAAACATTTCCAGTTATTATAAACTCTTATTCTTTCATGTTCCAGAAACATACGTTATTAACGTTCGAAACATTTTCATTCTTTTCACATTCCTTGGTTTCTACACTTGGATCGTATACCCTATCTTCATTGGAAAATATTTCCAATTTCATTATAAATATTTTAATCGGCCAACCGTTTACTTTTAAAACATAATTCACTTTAAAATGTGAATACCATTCCTGTTATAGAAATCTGAATACCTTTATCAATTAACTCTTTATTCAAGTAATACTTATCTCGTTTACCGAAACCTCTTTCATACTTTATATTCCCAATCCACTTTATAAACTCTGTTTTCTAAGACAACTTCTTATCAAATCGATATCAAGTTTATAACTAAATACTGACTCCTATCCTATTAACATTTATTTGTTTAAACTAAATGTTAATTATTCTATCAGATTATAATCCCTAAAAATAGTTTACTTTTAATACATTCGACATCGTCGAAATCTAGTTACAAATCCTAATGGTTTAATTCTAATCACATTTCGAACATCGAAATGCTGTCATCAGTTTCTAATATGATTCCCCAATTCTTTTTCTAAACTCTTTCTTATATTTCTTTGAACAAACGTCGTTACTTATTACTCTAGAATAAGTGGATTTCAAACCAAACTGTTACATTTCCTAGGAAGTGCTGCTATATATAAAAGTTATGCTTAAGTCAAATCAACAGCAGTTAATTTGTCGCTATAGTTCTAAACTTGTGATATGCTGTAATATTCTCCTTATAACTAATCTCAACATTCCAGTCACACTTACCTTATCAACAGCGTTATTTTGTTGCTATAGTTCAACTTGTCATACGATGTAATATTCTTTGTTATAACTAATCTTGACATAACAGTTACGCTCAAGCCTAATCAACAGCGTTTATTTTATCGCTATAGTTCAAACTTGCAATACGCTGCTATATGCCACTTTATAACTAATCTCGACGTCTTTTACCATTACAAAAATCTTGACATCTCTTCTATTACAAAAACCTTGACATTTCTTTCCGTTACAAAAATATTGACATCTCTTTCCGTTACAAACTGATATCGTTCCTCGATAATAGCGAAGCTGTTCAAGTTGGGGTATTCTGTTTACCTCTCAGACCTTGATCGACAACGTTCTTACCTTAGAACTGATACAAGTCTGCACTCTAAACCCTTATTACTTATAATATACATTAAATCGTATCTCCTTGTTTTATTTTGGAATATGGTTTTATAATACCACATCTTTATTTTGAAATCCCTGGTGTTTGATCATTTATATAAACATTAACTCTTCGTTTTTCCGTTCCACGGTTCTACTTATAACTTCTTAAACAAAAGGTAATTAAATCTCATTAATTTGGATTAATTTATTTCTAAATTGTTTTATTAGATTAATTAAAGACCAATTAATCTAATAATCATTTTCCCAAATAACAGTTGATTAAATCAACTTCATTCCATCAGTAAGTTCTTTAACTGATTTTAATTACTTCTCACCATTAGATTAATATGATTAATCTAATTCTAAATTGTTTATCTTAAATATAATTATCCAAATACTTAATCATCAGATAATTTGTGCCTTATAAACTTATTTAAATATCAATAATCGTTTTTATTTATTTTATAAAAACGAACTCTAAAATACTGGTTTATAATAGAACTTCTATTATAAATTTAAATCTTCTTTTTAATTATAAAAATATATTTTTTTATAATTATCTTAGTGATTTGCCTGACGGCCAATCAACTCCTTAACAAAACAATGGGTTTACGGTCGACTGTCGCCACTTTCTAAATTGATATCGTTTATTGATTTATCGAAACAGATGTTGAATTTCCTTTCAACATCAATATTCACATGGGGTTTTAAATATAATTCGGGTTCATACAAAACAAACAGTACATATAATTATCAAGGAATCCGGTCGGACTCCTCCAACCGGTTTCCGCATCCACATATGTCAGTCAACACAATTTACATTAACTCTATACTAGGGGGTATTCTAATCGATGGAATCAGTGTCCAACTGATGATGTGTACATATATATAACGGTATATAATATTCAACCAAATTAATTGTAATCAACCTAATCAACCTTCACACAGCATTCAATCAACATTAAAATATAATTGCAATATTTTAAAATAGATCAGATTTAGTGATTTTACTCACCTTGGCGCGTTAACCGTTAAAAACGATTTACGTCAGTTGACGGTCCCGCTTTCGTTCGTTTAAATCAAACTGATTCCATCAACTAGAGGCCGTCGAAAAGTCCCACTTCATGAACGCCGGTGTGCCATCTGCTAACTTGCATCTTCTGAGTTCGCCACTTCTGCAATATTTCACTCCATTTCTTTATTTGTTTTGAATGCTCTCGTTCCTACCAATTTGTTCATTTCTAGTTGCTCCTTTATTTCTTATTTTATAAATGGGCTTCACTTCTTAACCATACGGCCCACCAATCCTAATATAAAACTCAACCTGTATATGTGCTACAGCGTTCATCTTCCTCCACCCTTTAGCAAAACGTCTAACTGCATGTACTAAAACGTTTGCTTTCCCCTTCTTTTGTTTCGGCCTTAAAGGACAACACGTGTTCTCATGCTATAATCATCCAGTAAAACCGCAACTCATATTTCCTAATTCTTCTTCCATCTTAACATAGATCCTCCCCCAGATTTTCACGTGTACCCCATTATCCTCTCAAATGGCCGACTACCACCCAGACATGCAAAATACCCCATACTCTTTCTTTCTTCAAATTTACGGTGCTTCAGTATTTTATCTCCACTGCCGCCATTTTTATACTTCCACTTCCTCATCCGCTAAACCCAAGAATTACCTTACTCAAATGCAGAAACCCCCTTACGCCAACTGCCCTTCTTTTCATTACCGGCTACCTTCGCTTCTGCCTCACTCGCATTTGTATGCGTCTTAGCACATGTCATTGGCCACCTCAACATGATTATACTTGCATATCCTCTTCCTCCAACATGCTTATAGCTTACCTCCTATAGGCATCCTCTTCACTCCGACTTCACCGGAAGGCACAGCTCCTTCACCACGGCAGCTTCCTCTTTGCCATCTTTTCATGCTTGCGCCAAAATAGCCGTACCTTTTCCTGTCAAACGTTTGGTCCCTTCAGTTTGGACTCGACTGCACCACTGCTCTTGCCAGTTTCACAACTCCATTTGTCACCTGGTCTCCATACACACGGCAAGGACCTAACGCCACACGCAACCACTCTTATTCATGAATTTCGGCATCGCCTTTTGTCAACTTTAATCCTTGCACAAGTTTTTACACAAATGCAGTCCTTCTCTAAGCCGAACTCAGCTATAACCAAACTAACATTGCCTAATACTTCACCTCGGCTTCACCTTCCCACCATGCAGTAGCTTCCAGTACACATCACGAGAATAGCCTTTGTCGAGCAACAGTCTTCCTCTCACAAGTCCATTTTCAGTTCGTTTGCCACCCTCACTCCAATACCCAAACTGCCACTTGCTTTTCTTCCTCCCTTCTGATATTTCTTGTGCCCTTCTCAACATCCATGCGCTACACCGTGACTTCTTGGAACCAACTCCTCTCCATTTTAATTTGAAACAACAGGAGCACTCATTTAGAACTCTAGAAACTCCTACCCTCTCCATCATTTCTTCAACGTAAACATCCCACTACTAATCCAAAATATGTCACTAACTCCCATGTCCTGTCTACTTCATGGAACCCGCATAACTTCCAACAATAACACTCTTCTGTACACACAACACTATTTGCTTGCGTCTGAAGATTTACTTGATCACGAACCAAATACTGGGACCGCAAACTCCAGTACACTCACTACCCGAAACATGTCATGCCATAACCACCTCCCCCCATGTCGGCACCGTCACGTCACTTCCGAACTCCATCTTCACCGTTCCACTCATCGTCCAGTCGTCTCGCTGCTGTAGTGGAGAATGCAGCGGCAACCAATTAATTGAGCCTCTGCATGCATCTCGACCTTCCAAGCTCGTCGGTCCCTTGCAGCCGCGTTTAGACAGCTAGGTCCATTTGCTTCAGGGAGAATGGAAACGAACTTCTATTCGTATAAGTATATTTTCACTTCTTTGTTTGGTAGAATTGAAACAGTGATGAGGAAAGAAATGCTGGTTTGATTCAGGGGAAATAGAGACAGACGGCTCTATATATTTAGGCCTATTATATTATTTTATATTATTATACATATCTATCCTTGCGTAAATAAGGAATGGGCAAACGTGAGTTCCATACCTTTGCTGAAAACAAGAACGAACAGTCGTGGATGCCATACCGATGTGAATACCTGATACTGACCTTACATGAATAGTAGAGCATGGTTTACACGCAAATAGTGTATGGCGCAAGTGTCTTCATTACTGTTTCGAGCATCTCGAGATGTCTGCAAATTAGCTTGTCCCGGAAGGAAACGTAAATATATATATTATTTCATTGGCTCGTTTAAGACCTTACGGTGTAACCAATATCTTGTATCTAAGAACACCATAGAATAGCGGTGCTTGGAGTTATATAAGTTATATTATATAATTACCTTATAGTCTAGACCAAACATGAAGACAATGGTTTCTTTATATATATATATATATAGTATGTTGTGAAGTACACATATGTATATTTGTTTTGGTTAGAGTCTATGCGGTGGTAGCGGATAAGTAGAATTTCATATATATACTGACCACTATGGACAGAAATAAAAATACAGTCGTGTCCAGTGAGATGCCACGATTTCAGAAATATAATAATATCAGTAGGTTAACTCATATTGAGAAATCCCGAAATACCGATACAGGGTGCAAAATACTCCAAATAAAAAGTTGCGTATTTAATTAATTAAAAATTACAGTAAAATTCTAAAAATTAAATTATCGCTGCGCCTCAAAAGAACATTGTCCCGATTTGCAACCGATATCAAGTTATATTCAAATAACCGTTACGGTCGATATATGATTTCATAGCGACTTTCTGAATATTTGATTTGGACATATCTTGCAATCTACACAACGAAATCTTGGTTTTTCACTTCTATTAGAAAGATACGGTTCAACAGATTCCAACGTTCCTTGTTTCGAAGAAATCCGATTCAAAAAGAGTCTGGTACACTCAGTTGAAGTTCAGAACGTTAAATTACGAACTGCAGCGTCGTTATGGGCTCGATTATAATTAATATATATCTTTATACGTTCAACTTCATTTTAATTAATATATAAATCCATTTATATTTCGAATTCGATATTTAAACTGATTTAAATATTCAAATATGAACCGACAAAAATGCGAGACGTTACAATTGACACGCTTGACGAAGAAGAACCTAGTTTTCACATGGGACGTAGATTGTGATGATGCGTTCCAACGTTTGAAGAGAGCTTTGACTTCAGCCCCAGTCTTAGTATTGCCAGACGGGAGTAAGCCGTTTACCGTTTATACTGACGCTTGTGGGACAGGACTAGGCGCAGTCTTAATGCAAGAGGGCAGGGTAATAGCCTATGGTGGAAGGCAGTTGAGAGCGCATGAGAAGAATTACCCCACACATGACCTAGAGTTGGCCGCTATTATTTTCGCGCTTAAGTCTTGGCGTCATTATCTTCTTGGCGAGAAATTCGATCTATTCACTGACCACAAATCTTTAAAATACCTATTCTCTCAAAAGGACTTGAACTTAAGGCAACTAAGGTGGATGGAGTTCTTAGCGTCCTACGACCTTGAAATAGCATATACCCCTGGCAAGGGTAACGTGGTGGCCGATGCCTTAAGTAGAAAAAGATTATCCTTAAGTCCTTTGTTTGTTGAGAGGCAAAGTTTAGAATTCATTTCGATGATTGACTTTAGAACTTCCGTTGACTTCATACCCGATTTGCTAGCATCCTTGGAGGTCAGACCTACGCTTTTGGGACGGATTGGCGAGGCACAGCGAGACGACCCACAATTAGTTGAGTTAGTAGAAAAGCTCAAAGGAGGGGAGTCATCAAGCTATCTCCGTAGGTATAGCCTAGATGATAAGGGTTGGTTACGTAGGGACAGTAGACTTTGTGTACCAAAAGACGATGACCTAAGGAAGACTATTCTTGACGAAGCACATCGTTCGAAGATGACCATTCATCCCGGCGGGGACAAGATGTACAAAGACATGAAGAGAGTTTACTTTTGGGCCGGCTTGAAGAAAGACGTGGCTGAGTATGTCGCTAGATGCTTAGTATGCCAACAAGTAAAAGCGGAGAAAAAGAAATCCAGTGGGTTGCTTCACCCATTGGAGGTTCCACTATGTAAATGGGAAAGCTTCTCGATGGATTTTGTGGATGGATTACCGCGATCGAGAAAGGGTAATACAGATAGACTTACTAAGAGCGCCCATTTTACTCCCGTGAAGAGTAAGAGGACTGCTCCATGGTTAGCTTCTGTATACGTTCGAGAGATAGTTCGTTTGCACGGTGTTCCTTCTACAATAGTGAGCGACCGCGATCCTATTTTTACTAGCGAATTTTGGGGAAGCTTACAAGAGGCGGTAGGGACTCTGTTATGTTTGAGCACCGCATGTCATCCTCAGACGGACGGCCAGACTGATAGGGTGAATCACATTCTAGAAGATCTGTTGAGGCTATGTATCCTAGACTTTGGGGGTACATGGGAAGAGCATCTTCCATTGGTTGAGTTTGCATATAATAATAGCTTTCAGTCCAGCATTGGTATGGCACCATTCGAAGCTCTATATGGACGACCTTGTCGTTCACCTACATGTTGGTGGGAATCTACGGATAAGATCTTACTTGGGCCCGATATGATTAGGGAGACTTCAGAGAAGAACTACTTGATTCGAAGGAGGATGAAAGCAGCGCAAGATAGGCAGAAATCTTATGCGGATAAGAGGAGGACAGATCTCGAGTTTGAAGTTGGCGACATGGTCTTTGTCAAAGTGTCTCCATTACGAAACGTTGTTCTCTTTGGTCCGTTGGGAAATTAGCACCAAGGTTTGTAGTGTCGTTTCCTATTAAGGAGAGGATTGGACGGATGGCGTATAGAGTGGAGTTGCCCGAGAGACTTAGTGATGTACATGACGTATTCCATGTGTCACATTTGAGGAAGTGCTTGCACGAGCCCGCGGAAGTGGTAGAGCCGAGCTTGCTTAGAGAGGTGGAGATAGAGCGTGATGCGACAATTCGACGAGCTCCTACGCGCATTCTTGGGTCGGAGATCAAAAGGTTGAGGAATCGAGTGGTCAGACTAGTCAAAGTGCAATGGGGAGATGATGAGAGCAACGCTACTTGGGAGACGGAAGAGAAGATGCGTTCACGATACCCTTTTCTTTTTGAGGGTATGTCCTTTAATTTCTCCTTTATCGCTTAGCTTGTACTTATCTTATCTTTAGTATATCCTCTCGCTAGTATCTTTGACCTTTAGTTAGGATAATCCTATGGTTGAAACATGTGTTTGAGACATGTTATGTATGGTGGATGCAAAGTGGATGCAATTGTTTGCTATTGGTTGCTCGTGGATGCATATACACACACTATTAGGCACCAGATCGGCTCAGTCACTTCATATTGCATATATATGGATGTATTTAGTAAAATGGATGTATAATGGTTGTATTATCATATAGTTGCTGCATTCGGGTGGATGGTTGTGCACGCATATAGAATTAATATGTATCATTAGGAATCTTTTGCATGCATATTGGACGCATGGCACTATCATGAATTGCACTAAGGAGGTCAACTGAATTAGTAGACCGCCTAATTTTGCATTAGATATGGACATATACACACACTGTGCATATAAACATTAAAGCATTAGAAGTCTTTTAAGGACAATGGATGCTGGTGTTTGATGGTTGAGTAGATGGACGATTAGATGGTAGGATATACATTCTTCTTGACTTGGAGATTTCGGGGACGAAATCCTTTAAGGAGGGGAGAATGTAACACCCCGTAATTTTATAACATTAAAATTCACAAATTAAAGTATACTTAATTTTTAGAAAAGAATTAAGTGAAATGGGTTGCGCAGAGAAATATATATATATTGATATATATATATATATATAAATTAAAAATTAAATAAATAAATATGCAAAAAAGTTCAAAACAGTGAATTGGTAGGGGAAATAACCGAACCGGCCCATTTTTGAGGTCGACCCGAGCTCTGCTGGGTCGACTAGGGGTTAATCCAGGGTGTTTGGCTGTCAACCCGTGGGCCGATTCGCTCAACTGCAGATTTTGCATTTGATTGGTTCTCATGGTTCAGGGTTAATCTAATGGTCCTAAATAACTTCCTGCACCTATAAATACATCCTAATGCTAACCCTAAACCTAATTAAAATAGAATAGTTACCGTCATACCATCGCCATGGAAATCAATGGAGCCGCCGCCAACTAAGAAAGAAGAAAAGCAAATTCAATTCTAATTCTCTCAACCCTAAAGCAAAGCAAAACTCTCTCTTTTCTTCTCTAAATTGTGAGTATGATGATCTTAACAAGATTATTATCATTTTAATTAGGTTAAGTTATGAATGGATTATGAGTAGATGATGTGAATTATCATATATGTTGTTGTAAACCCCTTTTGCTATCATGTATATTGTAAATCCAATGTTATGTGATGATGATATCTTATATGTTGTAAATCATGCTATGATGATGTTATGTATGTTGAAAGTTTCTATGCTAAGTTGTGATGAATCATACATGTTAAAAAGGCCATGATGTTGCCATCTATGCTAGTTAGTTCATATTAATTAAATCATCATGTTTGGGTTATGTTGATCTATATGACAAGTCACATATGCAAGTTAGATTGATTAGAAAAGTTATGAACATATGCCAAGACATCTATTATGACATCTAGAATTATGCTATGACATATGTGATATCCTATGCTAGTTCATGTAACACCCCACGTCCATTAATGTCACTCACAAAGGGAATGCATTAACTTCCATGGAGGTTTTAAGTGAATATAGAACAGTAAAATTATAACAAGACAGATATAAAATAGTACTTGGAAATTCAAAAAACTTTATTTCATTATAGCAGAAGTCAAAACATGTTTGATTACATCATAACACCATATTCAATGTCAAGTACAATATCTATCTTGATAAAACAAGTACATAATCCCATTACATGAATAGCCATTAAAAAGAAAGATAACAAGCTGGACTTTACTTCAGCAGTCCAAGCTTTCCAGAAGATAAGCGATCCAACTAGACTCCACTAGAACTTGGCCCAACCTGCGGACCTGAAGGGAGAAAAGGATGGAAAAGAGGGGGTCAGACATAAAGTCTGGTGAATATGATAATTCTACAATACTATTACCAAAATAACTGGACTAAGGCATAAGCTGGAAAACAAGAAAATGTCTATGAAGAGCAGATTAAGGACATAGACAATCGCTAAAGGCAACGTTATAGGCGCTCCTAAATACTAAAGGATAAACACTATACTGCACCACACCAGTCACCCTAAAGATTCATCCCACTTAGCTTCACTTAGAAACTTTCCCAATGGCTTTACGTACCCCTAGCTGACTACATAGGTGCCGCCTGCCCCTATCTCCACTAGGTGTACCCTACTTCCCATTATTCGATCGGCTCCCTAACTCGTAGATACCCGTGCTGGCCCCACAGTGGGGTGTATCACTCCCCTAAAGTGGCAACCTGATACAACGGACATGCACGGCTTATACCTACACGATGCAACAACGTCTTACCTACCAGCCCGGGTCCACACATGCATATGAAACCCGTTGGACTTGCGTTGCCACCGCTCCCTGTTTTGGCCTCTTATAGTCAAACCCAGTATGCGTGTCCCGTCCTCGACTTGGGTCGAGCCCACAAAGATACGTTTTGGGATACTGGTTGAAATGGGCCCCCACTATTTACCACAAGCATTCCACCTAAGCTTGTCCCCATTAGTCCATCCCACTTAACCCACTTAGTCATGTTCATTTACATGTGTGTTTGGTTAAGTCTAATCGTATTTCAAATGCCTCTAAAGGCAACCACCAGATTCCTCATGCCACCCAAGGCACCTACTTAACCCCCATGTCCCACCTTACATGATTATCTGGTTAAGTATTTCTTAGTTCATTAAGGCCATAACCTCATAAAGACCTCTCACATTAGGCTGACATTTATGGCAGCTGGATTTGCCGGGCGGGTCCGGGCAGTCTTACACCATAAATGAGTCTAACCTCGTGTCTTTACAACTGTTATGCTTTAGTTTGGGCCTAGGACCTCTCACATTGGGCCGACATTTGTGACTACTGGATTTGCCGGGCGGGTCCGGGCAGGTTTACATCACAAACGGGTCCAACCTCGTGTCCTAAGCATTGATTATTAATAATAATCCACTTTCCCCCAATTTTAATAATTCCCTACTTGAATTATTAATTACTTCCAATTTTTAACAATGTCCATAATTGACTCAATTATGGACATCCATTCATGGTATGCAAAATCTTACAAAATTGCACCCAATTTATTAATTCCTAATATTACCCCTACCCCACGTTTGAACGTTTATTCGCAAGATATATGTTAGACTCGAATAGCCTAACTCATAGCATAAAAGAGATTATCTTAATAACAACATGTATATGTGACCAAATGAATCATAATAAGGGGTGAAACTTGCATATGTCCAACTTGCATAGATTATACATGTCATGGACCTAAAGGTGTCAACTTGTTCAAAATTCACCTAATATAATCTCAATCAATTTTCATAAACTTACATATGAACATGTGTGAATCAACATCATCTAATTTTTTAACAACATGGTTTTATATGGGTACACCTAACTCAATAGGCAAATTCCCATAATCAAGTTTTATTTAATTATAGTTTCAAGTTTATGGGTACACCTAACCTAATAGGCAAATTCCCATAAACAAGATCCATTTAAATTAAGAAAAAAAACATAACTTTAAGCATGATCCAACAACATGATTTTTCAACATAATATAGCATGATTTATAACATGGCATAGTATGATAGTATAACATAGCTTGACATGATTCTCAACATAGCACGACATAGCATAAGAGAATTTACAACATAGCATGACATAGCATATATAATTTACATCATACGACAACATAATAACATAATAAGAGATCCACAATATATAGAATTTACAATTACAAATCACATCACTTTCTTGTGATCCATTCATAACTGAGTCAAATTAGTTTGTAATAGTCTTGTGAGAATCATCATACTCACCAACAAAAGAAGAGAATTAGAGAGAGAGTTCTTTGGTTTGATTTGTTTTGTTGAGAAGAATTTAGTTGTAGTAGATTAGGCTTCCTCTTCTTTGTTTGTGACGGCTATGTTGAACTCCATGGCAGCAGCATGACGGTAGCTTCTCTAATTTTACAAGTGATTTAGGTCTAGGGTCTACCCACTTATTTATAGATTTTAGAATGCGTTTAGGCCATTAGATTTAACCTAGAAATAACCGCAGCCGTCCAGACAAGATGGGGTTTATCTTGTTGACTCAGCAATGAGTCAGAAGTGACTCAGCAAACACTCAGCATATTAATAAACTTCTATTCATGTCATAAATATATATATTTTTTCTACAATGTACATATTAGATACATCCCCCTTTACTTATTATTGTTTTTATATACACATTAGATACATCCCCTCTCTCACACACTTATTAATATTTTTATATTCATGTTAGATACATCCCCTCTCTTACACACTTATTAATATTTTTATATTCATATTAGATACATCCCCTCTCTTACATACTTATTAATATCTTTATATTCATATTAGATACATCCCCTCTTCTGCACACTTATTAATATTTTTATATTCATATTAGATACATCCCCTCTCTTACACACTTATTATTATTTTAGCAACTTTAGTGTTAATAGAAAATTCGGGGTGTTACATTCTCCCCTCCTTTTAGGATTTCGTCCCCGAAATCTTCAAGTCTGGAAGAATGTATATCCTACCATCCAAACGTCCATCTACTCATCCATCATACATAGGCATCCATTGTCCTTACAGACTTTTAATGCTTTCATGATCATATGCAAGTGTGTGTAAATGTCCTTACCTAATGCAAAATCAGGCGGTCTACTGATTCAGTTGACCTCCTTAATGCAAATTATGTAAGTGTCATGAATCCATTATGTATGCAAAAGATCCTAATTGCTTACATACTACTTCTATATGCGTGCACACCCATTCAACCGAATGCAGCATCCATATGATGGTACAACCATTATACATCCATTATACTAAATACATCCATATATATGCAATATGCAATATGAAGTGACTGAGCCGATCTAGTGCCTAAAGTGTGTGTATATATGCATCCACGAGCAATCACTAGCAAACACTTGCATCCATTTTGCATCCATCATACATAACATGTCTCAAACACATGTTTCAACCATAGGATTATCCTAACTAAAGGTCAAAGATACTAATGAGAGAACATACTAAAGATAAGATAAGCTAAGCTAAGCGATAAAGGAGAAATTAAAAGACATACCCTCAAAAAGAAAAGGGTACAACGAACGCATCTTCTCTTCTGTCTCCCAAGTTGCGTTGCTCTCATCATCTCCCCATTGCACTTTAACCAGTCTGACCTCTCGATTCCTCAACTTTTTGATCTCCGACCCAAGAATGCATGTAGGAGCTCGTCTAATTGTTGCATCACGCTCTATTTCCACCTCTTTAAGCAAGCTCGGCTCTACCACCTCCGCGGTCTTGTGCAAACACTTCCTCAAATGTGATACATGGAATACGTCGTGTACTCCACTAAGTTTCTCAGGCAACTCCACCCTATATGCCATCTTCCCAATCCTGTTTTTTACAGGAAACGGCCCTACAAACCTTGGTGCTAATTTCCCCACGGACCCAAAGCGAACAACATTCTGTAACGGAGATACTTTGATAAAAACCATGTCCCCAATGTCAAACTCAAGATCTGTTCTCCTCTTATCAGCATACGATTTTTGCCTATCTTGTGCTGCTTTCATTCTCCTTCGAATCAACTCAATCTTCTCCGAGGTTTCCCTAACCATATCGGGCCCAAGTAGGATTTTATCGGTAGATTCCCACCAACATGTAGGCGAACGGCAAGGCCTTCCATAAAGAGCTTCGAAAGGTGCCATGCCAATACTAGACTGAAAGCTATTATTATATGCGAATTCTACTAACGGAAGGTGCTCTTCCCATGTACCCCCAAAGTCTAGGATACAAAGCCTTAAAAGATCCTCTAGAATGCGATTCACCCTCTCGGTCTGGCCGTCTGTCTGAGGATGATATGCGGTGCTCAAACATAGCTGAGTCCCTACCGCCTCTTGTAAACTCTTCCAAAATTCGCTAGTAAAGATGGGGTCACGGTCGCTTACTATACTAGAAGGAATACCGTGCAAACGAACTATCTCCTTAATGTATACAGAAGCCAACCACGGAGCAGTCCTCTTACTTTTCACGGGAATAAAATGGGCGCTTTTAGTAAGTCTATCTACTATAACCCAAATCACCGTGTTACCCTTCCTTGATCTTGGTAATCCATCCACAAAATCCATTGAGATGCTTTCCCATTTCCATAGTGGAACTTCTAATGGGTGAAGCAACCCACCGGGTTTCTTTTGTTCTGCTTTAACTCGTTGGCACACCAAGCATCTAGCGACGTACTCGGCCACATCCTTTTTCATACCGGCCCAAAAGAAAACCCGCTTCATATCTTTGTACATCTTATCCCCGCCGGGATGAATGGTCATTTTTGAGCGATGAGCATCATCAAGAATGGCCTTCCTTAAGTCTTCGTCTTGTGGTACACAAAGTCTATTATCCCTTCGTAACCAACCCTTATCGTCTAGGGTATACCTACGAAGATGGCTTGACGACTCCCCCCATTTGAGCTTTTCTACTATCTCAACCAACTGTGGGTCGTCTCGCTGTGCCTCACCAACCCGTCCTAGAAGTGTAGGTCTAACCTCCAAGGATGCTAACAGACCGGGTACTAAGTCAACGGAGGGTCTAAAGTCAAACATAGAGATGAATTCTAAGCTTTGTCGTTCAACAAACAACGGACTCAAGGACAACCTTTTCCTACTTAAGGCGTCTGCCACCACGTTACCCTTGCCCGGGGTATATGCTATTTCAAAATCGTAGGAGGCTAAGAATTCCATCCACCGTTGCTGCCTTAAATTCAAATCCTTCTGAGAGAATAAGTATTTTAATGATTTGTGGTCAGTGAACAGTTCGAATTTCTCACCAAGAAGATAGTGACGCCAAGACTTAAGCGCGAAAACAATTGCGGCTAGCTCTAAGTCATGCGTGGGGGTAATTCTTTTCATGAACCCTCAACTGCCTTCCACCATAGGCTATTACTCTTCCCTCTTGCATGAGGACCGCGCCAAGTCCCGTCCCACAAGCATCAGTATAGATGGTAAACGGTTTATTCCCGTCTGGCAGCACTAAGACTGGGGCTGAAGTTAAGGCTCTCTTTAAACGTTGGAACGCATCATCGCAATCTTTGTCCCACGTAAAAACCAGGTTCTTCTTCGTTAACCGTGTTAATGGAGCTGATATTTTTGCGAAGTCTTTGATAAACTTCCTATAATAGCCAGCCAACCCCAAGAAACTTCTTACTTCGGTTGCATTTTTAGGGACCTTCCAATCTTGGATGGCCACCACCTTTGCGGGATCCACTGCTATCCCTTCTTTGGAAACCACGTGCCCTAAGAACCGTACTTCCTTCCTCCAGAAGTGACACTTAGAAAATTTTGCCTTAAGGTTATGCGCTCGAAGGGTTTCCAACACTTCCCTAAGATGTAGGGAGTGCTCTTCTTTATTCCTAGAAAAGACTAAGATGTCATCCACAAAGACTACCACGAATTTGTTAAGGTATTCCCTAAACACCCTACTCATCAAATCAACAAAATATGCAGGGGCGTTTGTCAAACCAGAGGGCATCACTAGCCATTCATAGAATCCGTCAGGAGTCCTAAAAGCAGTCTTATCTATACTATCCTCAGCCACTCTCAGTTGATGAAAGCCAGTGGCTAAGTCCAACTGCGAAAACACTGAGGCGCCAACTAACTGATCAAAGAGATCGTCAATCCTCGGCAGTGGGTGTCGGTTCTTTTTAGTAAGCTTGTTTAGTTCTCTATAGTCCATACAAAGTCTAAGAGACCCATCCGCCTTTGTGGCAAAAACTACTGGAGCACCCCACTCCGATATACTACGTCTTATGAACCCCTTCTCAAGCAACTCCTTTACTTGCTTATTGAGTTCCCTCCTTTCACGAGGAGCCATGTGGCGCACTGGCAAAGATACGGGTTTAGCATTATCCACAAGATAAATTTGAAAGTCTATCTCCCGCTTTGGAGGTAAACCCTTCACCTCCTCAAACACATCCGGATATTCCCGGACCACTTCTACCGATCGCAGGTTCTCTACAGACGCGTCAAGCGATTCAAGATAACTTAGCATAATGGAATTTATGGGATTACAAAAGATGTCGAGAGCATTACCAAGGCGAGTCACAAGCCTAACTACTCTCCTTTCACAATCAAGAATGGCCCTATTTCTAGACAACCAATCCATTCCTAAAATTAGCCCATAGCCAGTGAAGCCCAATACATAAGCATCACATCTAAATTCAACGCTAAGTATAGAGATTTTCAAATCCAAACATATCATGGTCAAATGAGCCGAACCCCCAATTGGATTTGAAACGACCAAGGGATCCTCTACTAAACTGGTGTTCAAGTGCAGTGATTCAACTAATGATGCAGAGATAAACGAATGAGATGCGCCAGAATCGAATAAGGTACGGACAGGATGATCAAACAGAAAAACTAAGCTTTCAACAGAAATTGTTCTACCTCTTTCTTGCAGCGGTGGGGCCGCAATAGCCTGAACTTGCCCCCTTGCCTGCCCTGGTGCCATAAGAGCCTGCACCTGTCCTCCCGAGGTAGACCCTGCCCTCTGCCCCTTCTTTGGACAGTCCTTCACTAAGTGTCCCGCATCTCCACAATGAAAACAACCAGTCTTCTTTTTCTTTCTACAATCTTTGCTGAGATGGCCAGGCGTCCCACAATTGAAGCATTTCTTCTTCCCTTTGCCATTATTGTTTTTACCACCCTTCTTATTTTGCTGTTGGGGTTTCTTCTGATCCCCTTTCTTTTCAACTGCCTTATCCTCATGCATAAGTGCCATTTCTACTAGCTTTTCAAAGGTGGCTCCCATAGGGATGTGGGTCATAGCCAACCCTTGCAACGGTTCATTTAAGCCTCTAACGAACCTCAAAGCTTTCTTCTCTGGCGTGTTCACCAACTCCAAGCCAAACCTTGCTAACTGATTAAATTTATTGACATATTCCTTTACTGATGAGCTCCCTTGCTTTAGTGCCAGGAATTTTTCCATATTTAAGTTCTCCTCTGCCCTTGAAAGAAACATTGCCTCAAACCTTCGTCTGAAATCCGCCCATGAATCAACTGGACGTTCCCCGTTAGTGAGCTCCCACCAAAACGAGGCTTCTCCCTTCATTAACCAAGCTGCTAAACGGACTTTCCTTTCGTCCTCCACTTCAAAGATATCAAGTAATTCCTCAGTCTCCTTAAGCCAATCTATGGCCTCCACGAACGTCTCTGACCCTTGAAAAGTCTTTCCACCCATAGCCTTAAACTCCTTGCACGTCATTGCAAAAGTGTCAACACGAGGAGGAGGAGGAGGATTTGCTGGACCCGCGGTGGCCCTGGCCTCAAGATATTGACGAAACCAACCGGGTATATGAACACCCTCTGGAATGTTGAGATCTTCAGCCATGCTGAAACGAAAAAGGAAAGATTCAAAATAGAGGACTCGAAAGATAAAGATATGGCTATTCGGGATTATGTTTTTCATAAAAACTTTCTTCTTAAATTTACTCATTAAAACATATTTTTTTGAAAACACTTCTTTCAAAAATACTTTAGAAAAAATAGTTTTCTAAAAATTTTATCTGTTCTGGTAACCGTAAGCTCTGATACCACGTGTAACACCCCACGTCCATTAATGTCACTCACAAAGGGAATGCATTAACTTCCATGGAGGTTTTAAGTGAATATAGAACAGTAAAATTATAACAAGACAGATATAAAATATTACTTGGAAATTCAAAAAACTTTATTTCATTATAGCAGAAGTCAAAACATGTTTGATTACATCATAACACCATATTCAATGTCAAGTACAATATCTATCTTGATAAAACAAGTACATAATCCCATTACATGAATAGCCATTAAAAAGAAAGATAACAAGCTGGACTTTACTTCAGCAGTCCAAGCTTTCCAGAAGATAAGCGATCCAACTAGACTCCACTAGAACTTGGCCCAACCTGCGGACCTGAAGGGAGAAAAGGATGGAAAAGAGGGGGTCAGACATAAAGTCTGGTGAATATGATAATTCTACAATACTATTACCAAAATAACTGGACTAAGGCATAAGCTGGAAAACAAGAAAATGTCTATGAAGAGCAGATTAAGGACATAGACAATCGCTAAAGGCAACGTTATAGGCGCTCCTAAATACTAAAGGATAAACACTATACTGCACCACACCAGTCACCCTAAAGATTCATCCCACTTAGCTTCACTTAGAAACTTTCCCAATGGCTTTACGTACCCCTAGCTGACTACATAGGTGCCGCCTGCCCCTATCTCCACTAGGTGTACCCTACTTCCCATTATTCGATCGGCTCCCTAACTCGTAGATACCCGTGCTGGCCCCACAGTGGGGTGTATCACTCCCCTAAAGTGGCAACCTGATACAACGGACATGCACGGCTTATACCTACACGATGCAACAACGTCTTACCTACCAGCCCGGGTCCACACACGCATATGAAACCCGTTGGACTTGCGTTGCCACCGCTCCCTGTTTTGGCCTCTTATAGTCAAACCCAGTATGCGTGTCCCGTCCTCGACTTGGGTCGAGCCCACAAAGATACGTTTTGGGATACTGGTTGAAATGGGCCCCCACTATTTACCACAAGCATTCCACCTAAGCTTGTCCCCATTAGTCCATCCCACTTAACCCACTTAGTCATGTTCATTTACATGTGTGTTTGGTTAAGTCTAATCGTATTTCAAATGCCTCTAAAGGCAACCACCAGATTCCTCATGCCACCCAAGGCACCTACTTAACCCCCATGTCCCACCTTACATGATTATCTGGTTAAGTATTTCTTAGTTCATTAAGGCCATAACCTCATAAAGACCTCTCACATTAGACTGACATTTATGGCAGCTGGATTTGCCGGGCGGGTCCGGGCAGTCTTACACCATAAAAGAGTCTAACCTCGTGTCTTTACAACTGTTATGCTTTAGTTTGGGCCTAGGACCTCTCACATTGGGCCGACATTTGTGACTACTGGATTTGCCGGGCGGGTCCGGGCAGGTTTACATCACAAACGGGTCCAACCTCGTGTCCTAAGCATTGATTATTAATAATAATCCACTTTCCCCCAATTTTAATAATTCCCTACTTGAATTATGAAACGACCCGCAAATCCGTACTATCTGAGTTGACTAAAAACACCACACGTCCAACTCAAATAACACAGAAATACGACTCATTATTAGAAAGAAGTTAGAGGGTGAGAAATAGAAAGAAAGAAATATTAGAATAGAAGAAAATTGAAGATCACAAACTCACAGCGGAACGAATAAAATATATTATATAACATAAGCTTCGAAATACAAATCTGTTTTGTACATACATACATACCATCATCAGAGTACACATAACATTTGATTCAGCGGAAGTAACTCTAAACAACTATCGTTGAAGCCTCCTGCTTCAAGCTCCTCCAAGTGTATCTGTAAAAGCCTGAAACGCTTGACTGCCCGTACAAATTTGGGCACCCAAGAGTTTAGGGGAAACAAAACAAAACAAACTCTGGGTCAGTCATGGGACTGGTGTGAGTAAACTCCAACCACTTGTTTAACTTCCAAAACTCTTTTCGAAAGAAAAGATAATAGTAAGACCAGCCCACACATAAACATGGACGGTTTTTACCTTACTATAACCCAAAACACTTTGATACAAAAATCCAGTGATATTATAATAATGTCTACATCAAGTAAATAACCAAATAGCAGAACGCTTGCATCTCACGCTCCACATATATAGTATAAAATCAAAAACCCGCATGGCGCTTATTGGAGATTGGATTTCCAACATGACAAGGTATGGGACCACCTTCCGCCTGTGTATCTCTAGAGGCGAATACACTGGGTTCAACAAGAACTTCTTGCAACCCGGCCCACACATGACCGACCACTCATTTCGCTTGAGTGTATCGAATGTATATCACCAACGGTTGGACTCAAACCACCGTTCCCGAATGGGCAGGATCGATAGATTTAGAAACAAAAGGAATTTCTCTAGATAGGTGATTATACACCCTAATGGGTGCGACCCACATAGCCATGCTGCCTGCCCGATTTTTGTCCTTTCCCGGTTGTTGAGGCCTGAGGCTACGCATACTTACCATTCATTGATAACACAATCACTTTGAATGCCACATCGTCAGATCCGTTAATCACTAGTTGAGTTTGCACAAATATCCTGGATATTATGCTAAGGGATAAATCCGTTGCAACCATATACATTCATACAGACCAACCCATTTGATCATTGGAAATACTTTGTCAGACATTCGTCCATATACGTTCGTTCTGGGATTGAACGAAACCGAAGGCACTATTTCTATTACTAGAAAAGCCCTTGCACTTTACTCCGTCTTCAATATATTCAGCATGCTTGGTTCGCAACGCTTATGCCGATACGGAGTGGTTCTTCGGATAATAATCCAACCGGTCTCTCCATATTGACAACGATGGTCAAAACTTCGATAGTCTGTGATTTAACTATCGAATAAAAACAAGTGTTCCATCCAAACATATCAAACAAATCACTGGGCTTTTTAATTAATATTTCATTAATTAAATCTCTTCTCCATTTCCTTATCAATATTTATTAACCAAATATTTTCAATAATCATCTCGGCCTCTTATGCCATTTGGAAAATGTTTCCAAATATCAACTTCTTTTATTTCTATATATTAGAAAAATCTCTGTTTGCAATTGAAAACCATTTCAATCACTTATCTCTATTCCTTTTTGTTTACAACATTCGATTTTTATATTCACTTTACTATCGAATTCAATACGTCGATATAATGATCTCTAATTATCAAGATATTTTAAAAATATTCTAACTCCTTAAATTTCCGAAAAATTTCGCCATAACCTCCCCTGTATCGGGAGCATCGGGAAATTTCAAATAGCTTCCCGGTATCTTCTAATCTTAAAAGAAAAAGAAAAAGCCAAGCGGCTTGCCGATACGGCGCATAAAACCTCATATATGAATTAAACATGTACCTTTTGTCGAGCACATTATTTATATACCTGCATTATCCTTGCCCCATACCTGTCTCCTGTATGTCTATACCTGTCCCATTTATTTCAACTTCGTACACTCGTTTGACTCAATTCGTTAAAGTAATTCTTTAACTAATTCTCTGCCTATCTCGCTTGTATATTTGAATATAACACGTTTCGAATATATTTCCACTTACTTATCAATCAATTGAATTCAAATTTCAATTTAAGTTCTATATTCGATTTCGAATATATATTTACAATTCCAAATTTCACTTTTCAAAGTTCGACTTTAGTTCAAACTCGATTAACTAATTCTCCTTTGATTTAGTTAATTCTATTCAATAATCAAAAATAGGATTATTGTTTCAAAAATCATCTTCTTTACTTCACTTGAGTTCACATTTATTTTCTAACTCAAGTCTAGATTTTAAAATGGAAATCTGGATTTCTATTGGCTTAAAAATCCCAATATTTATATATAAAATCCATTATGGTTTATAATGGTTTCTGGCGCTGCATTTTTAAAAATTTGATTTTGACATATCTCAGAATCTATTCGACGAAATTCAGATTTTTCTCTTTCATTAGAAAACTATTATCAAATCGGTCCTGACGTTTCTTGTTTCGAAGAATTCCGACTTCAATTGCGTTCTATATATTCAATTGAAGTTCGAATCGCTATTTTACGAACTGCAGCGCTGCGGCGAGTTCGTTTTAATTATAATTATATATATAAACTTTTAAAACTTTGTTTATATAGATTCAACTTCATTCTGATATATTTTAAATATATATCAAACCATTTTTCCCAACTCAACAAATATCTCTGATATTCTATTTCATTTTTATCTGAAATCTATATTCAAATTCCAATTTGATTATAACTCAAATTCTATATTTAAATTCTATTTCAACTATTTGAATCCAAATTCCATTTTTAACCAATTTGAACTTCAAATATTTAAACTCATTTTTCCTTTTTGTCTACTTGAACTTCAAATACCACATTTTCCTTTGAATCCAAATACCATGTTTCAAAACTCTTTTGAATTCCTCTTATTCAAATTCTTTCTATTTAAACTCCATTTGAGTTTTGTTTGAACTCTTATATTTAATACCATTTGAGTTCTATTCAAATTCTTATATTTAAATCCTCTTTGTTAAAACCCATTATTTAAATCTTATTTGAATTTTTCTTATTTCAAATCCATTTGAACTCCTTTGAATTCAAATTCCATTTCAAAACTATTTGGATTTCCTATTTTGGAATCCTATTCCCATTTTACTTTGAAATCCTATTTTCAAAGTTTATTTCAAATTCTATTTTGAAATTCAATATTCAAATCTCCATTTGAATTTCTATATTCAATCCCATGTTCAAATTCAAATCTCTATTTAAATTTCATATTTGAATTCCATTTCAAATCTCTAGTCAATTTCATATTTCAATTCTTCTTTTGAAATTCTATATTTCAAATCACATTTCTTTTATTTAAAATTCCATTTTTGAATTTCCTTTATCCCAATCTCATTTGAATTCCTTTGAATTCAAATCCTATTTCAATTCCCTTGAATTCAAATTCCATATTTAAATTCCTTTGAATTCAAGTTCTATATTTGAATTCCTTTTTAATTTCTATAGTCAAATTCTCTTCCAATTATATTTGAATTCAAATGTCATTGCAATTCTATTTTTGAAATTCTATTTTCAAAGTCTATTTCAAATTCTCTTTTGAAAATTCTGTTTTGAAATTCTATTTCAAATTCTATTTGGAAATTCTATTTCAAATCCTCTATATTCAAACACCATTTGAAAGTTCTATATCCAAACCCACTTTGGATTTTCTATTTGAATTCTAAATTCAAATTTCCATTTCCTTTTCTATTATTCAAATTCTATATTTAAATTTCCTTTTGAATCATATTTTCAAAACACTTGTATTTCTATTTCTGAATTATCAAATGATAATTCTTTTCACTTCATTTATAACTTCGTTATAAAAGAACTATTTATAAACTTCATTTATAAAGAAACTACTTGTTTTATATTTTATTCCATTTAAAATTCAAATTCTATTTAAAAATAGAATTTCCCTTTTTAAATTTCCAATATCCTTTTTACGATATTTTTAAATATCATTACTTAAGCCCAGTGATAAAACACACAAAGCAACCAATTGTTTATTTTTCTAACACATCATATATACAATATATATGCAAACAAATAAACAAACAGATAATATATTTTTGAGGAATCCAGTTGGATTCCTCCAACCTGTTTTTCCTGCATCCACAGATGTTAGCACATAAATAATACCCATTCTGCTTCGTGGCAGAATATCGCGGTATAGAAGGTCATCCACTAATCATAGCGTGGGGCGTATAGGGTAATCATCCGCTATGGTACCGCGGGCATCCGCTAATGAGACTGCGGGAATCCAACCAATCAATCAACCCAATATATATATATATATATAATAGCCTAAATAACTAATATATATAATCAACCAGAAAACAACGCAAGCAGCAAACAATTATTTTTAACGAATAAAAATAATTATAAATAAAAGGTGAGTGAGATTTACTCACCGTGATTTTAAATTGATGGAGTGAATCAGAGATGTTTGATCTAAATTCCATCCATTTCCAGGAAATCCAAATCCATTTCCCGTTAAAGATCCAACTCAAATTTGCGCTAGCATTTTTCTGACCTTGTATAAATTAAGCAAAATATTTCTAAGGAGTCGATTAACTAAATTAGTAACTAAAACTTAGTTAACTAAATTAAACTCGCTTTTATCTTCCTTAATCATGGTTCATCAAATTTTATTTTACGATTAAACTATTTCAATTTAAATTGACTATCAATTAAATAGATTTAATCTACGTTAATCTATAGGTATTAACTAACTGAATAAATTAAAAATTAATTACCTTAATTCCTTTTTAAAACTTCTTCTCTCCCCTCTGGAAAGGATCGAACCTGCTCCAAACCAAATCAGGTATCGGGCTTCCCATTCCCGACATTCAAACCACCATCGAAGCTCGAGACTTTGGCCTAAGCCCTACTGTTGTACTAACGTCGAACTCCCAGGGAACAATCGCACACTTCCAGTACTTCACCACCGAACTTAGTTCGAGCGAAACCCCAAATCGAACATCACCGCACCATGGCATTCAACTCCAGAACCCAACCCTAATCGCGAGTGTACCAGTCTTGATGTCGAGATTCAATGAACCAACGGTCTTCGATAGCGATCCCCTAAACACTTTGTCGATGCCAGAACCACGCCTAGCCTTCCTCGTTGGACCCGCGAACGCCTCCACTACATCATCGAGCGCCTTTAATCCCGAGACAGCTTCCAGTCAGGCTGCGACTACGATTTCACCCCCTATTGGGTTTTAAAGCCGATTTCGATTTTGATTTGAAGGATTCGGGTTGGGTTTTTGAAAGTGTCGGCCATTTTTATTTTGAGTTTCGGTTCGAATTGCAGAAGGAAAAATAATTGAGGAAAGCAAGAGGATTAAAAAGGGGAGCGACATTTTCACTTGGCTTGAAGCCTTCGATTTCTGCAAATGAACCGAAGGGGAAACGAGTATAAATAGGCGAGAGGGAGACAAGATGTACATACGCCATTAATTTCCGGTTTCCCAGTTTTAGAAGACAGGCGACAAACTTTTGAGCTCGAGGCAAATATAGGTATTGCGAATTTAAGTTTAGGGTGACGATATAAAAGAAGTAGGTCGGCCGAATTTAATTCCTTTGATTTGATTTAGTTTAATTAAATAATAAAATATTTCACGGTCCCTTAAATTCAAATCTCGATCCACTATTAAATCGTAACGAGTAACGTTGCTAATGTTATTCACTATTCTAAATTCAACGGAATGAGTTCTGAAATTTAATTGTGAGAAGATGACAATTTGAATTAACGATTTAAATTAAACTCGATTTAAAATATAAATTGATTCCAGACAATTAAACCCGCCGATAATAAATTACTATTATCGTTTTTAATTCAAATAAAATTCATATACATCATTTTGACTCCAGTTTAACTTTTGAATTTAATCAAATTCAGATTCTCGTATTATTATAATTATTTCAGATTAAATAAATATATGTGTATATTCAAAATAAAATCATATATCGATTGATATTATCAACCACAATATTTAAAACCATATTAAATATTAAAATTAATCGTTCAAAAACCTGGGTCGTTACATTCTTCCCCCCTTAAAATAATTTCGTCCTCGAAATTGCTAAGGTAGGAAAAAGGGTACAAATCTATTTCTTTCCCACATCTCACTTATGTTGAAACTCAACTTCTCATATTTCAACAAATTAACCCCAACCAAAACTTTTGGTCTTCCTTTATTCAATTCGAATGATCTACGATCAATTCATTTATATCTAATCTATATTCCATTAAACCTATTCAAATTGATTCTAATCAATTTACTCACTTTGACCCATTTAACTTGTTTAAGTTAAATTTCAATTCCAGAATTCAAATCCCTGGGTTTTTCTTTTCAAATTCTTTTGAAAACCCATAAATGTGTACTTATACTTATTTTCATCTCAATTCAAAACATTTGGATTTTCAATCTACTTGTTTTCTTTCAAACGAATTTCCATCTAAAACTTTTTCTAAGGTAGCAATTCATCACTTAGAAACTCGGAAATGAACACTGATGATGTTGCAATCATCATCAGAATTATTTTCCAGCCACTGAAGTGAGTTCAGTGCCTTATTATTTTAAAAATCAATTAAAAAAATGATTTTCATTCAAAAACCCTTTCAAAATAAAACTATATTATTTTAATTACTTTGAAAAATATTATTCAACCTCCCAGGATTTTGAATTCTTAATTCTGGTTTGAATTTAATTCTAATTCATCTCATTTGTATATATTATTTCTATACAAATTCTATTTGGTTATAAATAACCATTCAAATTTTTATAATCTTATCTGATTATAATGATATCAATCAACACATCCATATATTAATAATTTTAGAAAATTATTCTTTCTATATCAAAAATAGAATTTTTGGGTAAAGTTATTTCATTCACCCACTTTAAAACAATACTGTGTTCAATCTTCTGTTCAAGTATTTACAAACTCCTATCGACGTCGTGGCGTCCCACGATTCGACCAGAATTCATAAACCACTCAACAGACTAGCCAACACAATATAAAACAATTTTATATCAATTTACAAATACGCTCTCTCGTATATACACTCAACTCATTCTAGGGCACTGCTGACCCTATCTCTAATGAGCACATTTCCACCAAAGCCTAGGTATTCGCTCAACCTGGCTCTGATACCAACTGAAACGACCCCGAGATTCGAGTAGGCTTTTCAACCATCCTCTCCTCCCTCGGTACTGGGCTAACCTCCCAGCGTGGCTTACAGAGATACCTCAGAACTGCTTTTACGGCCAGCCTCTCGACTCGACCAACCCACATTGTCGGGAGATGTAGGGGTAAGAGTCTCCCGTTCGCCACCAAACGCGAAGCGAGAACCCCCTATCATCCGTACCAATTAAGCAACCAGCTCTGATACCAACTGAAACGACCCGCAAATCCGTACTATCTGAGTTGACTAAAAACACCACACGTCCAACTCAAATAACACAGAAATACGACTCATTATTAGAAAGAAGTTAGAGGGTGAGAAATAGAAAGAAAGAAATATTAGAATAGAAGAAAATTGAAGATCACAAACTCACAGCGGAACGAATAAAATATATTATATAACATAAGCTTCGAAATACAAATCTGTTTTGTACATACATACATACCATCATCAGAGTACACATAACATTTGATTCAGCGGAAGTAACTCTAAACAACTATCGTTGAAGCCTCCTGCTTCAAGCTCCTCCAAGTGTATCTGTAAAAGCCTGAAACGCTTGACTGCCCGTACAAATTTGGGCACCCAAGAGTTTAGGGGAAACAAAACAAAACAAACTCTGGGTCAGTCATGGGACTGGTGTGAGTAAACTCCAACCACTTGTTTAACTTCCAAAACTCTTTTCGAAAGAAAAGATAATAGTAAGACCAGCCCACACATAAACATGGACGGTTTTTACCTTACTATAACCCAAAACACTTTGATACAAAAATCCAGTGATATTATAATAATGTCTACATCAAGTAAATAACCAAATAGCAGAACGCTTGCATCTCACGCTCCACATATATAGTATAAAATCAAAAACCCGCATGGCGCTTATTGGAGATTGGATTTCCAACATGACAAGGTATGGGACCACCTTCCGCCTGTGTATCTCTAGAGGCGAATACACTGGGTTCAACAAGAACTTCTTGCAACCCGGCCCACACATGACCGACCACTCATTTCGCTTGAGTGTATCGAATGTATATCACCAACGGTTGGACTCAAACCACCGTTCCCGAATGGGCAGAATCGATAGATTTAGAAACAAAAGGAATTTCTCTAGATAGGTGATTATACACCCTAATGGGTGCGACCCACATAGCCATGCTGCCTGCCCGATTTTTGTCCTTTCCCGGTTGTTGAGGCCTGAGGCTACGCATACTTACCATTCATTGATAACACAATCACTTTGAATGCCACATCGTCAGATCCGTTAATCACTAGTTGAGTTTGCACAAATATCCTGGATATTATGCTAAGGGATAAATCCGTTGCAACCATATACATTCATACAGACCAACCCATTTGATCATTGGAAATACTTTGTCAGACATTCGTCCATATACGTTCGTTCTGGGATTGAACGAAACCGAAGGCACTATTTCTATTACTAGAAAAGCCCTTGCACTTTACTCCGTCTTCAATATATTCAGCATGCTTGGTTCGCAACGCTTATGCCGATACGGAGTGGTTCTTCGGATAATAATCCAACCGGTCTCTCCATATTGACAACGATGGTCAAAACTTCGATAGTCTGTGATTTAACTATCGAATAAAAACAAGTGTTCCATCCAAACATATCAAACAAATCACTGGGCTTTTTAATTAATATTTCATTAATTAAATCTCTTCTCCATTTCCTTATCAATATTTATTAACCAAATATTTTCAATAATCATCTCGGCCTCTTATGCCATTTGGAAAACGTTTCCAAATATCAACTTCTTTTATTTCTATATATTAGAAAAATCTCTGTTTGCAATTGAAAACCATTTCAATCACTTATCTCTATTCCTTTTTGTTTACAACATTCGATTTTTATATTCACTTTACTATCGAATTCAATACGTCGATATAATGATCTCTAATTATCAAGATATTTTAAAAATATTCTAACTCCTTAAATTTCCGAAAAATTTCGCCATAACCTCCCCTGTATCGGGAGCATCGGGAAATTTCAAATAGCTTCCCGGTATCTTCTAATCTTAAAAGAAAAAGAAAAAGCCAAGCGGCTTGCCGATACGGCGCATAAAACCTCATATATGAATTAAACATGTACCTTTTGTCGAGCACATTATTTATATACCTGCATTATCCTTGCCCCATACCTGTCTCCTGTATGTCTATACCTGTCCCATTTATTTCAACTTCGTACACTCGTTTGACTCAATTCGTTAAAGTAATTCTTTAACTAATTCTCTGCCTATCTCGCTTGTATATTTGAATATAACACGTTTCGAATATATTTCCACTTACTTATCAATCAATTGAATTCAAATTTCAATTTAAGTTCTATATTCGATTTCGAATATATATTTACAATTCCAAATTTCACTTTTCAAAGTTCGACTTTAGTTCAAACTCGATTAACTAATTCTCCTTTGATTTAGTTAATTCTATTCAATAATCAAAAATAGGATTATTGTTTCAAAAATCATCTTCTTTACTTCACTTGAGTTCACATTTATTTTCTAACTCAAGTCTAGATTTTAAAATGGAAATCTGGATTTCTATTGGCTTAAAAATCCCAATATTTATATATAAAATCCATTATGGTTTATAATGGTTTCTGGCGCTGCATTTTTAAAAATTTGATTTTGACATATCTCAGAATCTATTCGACGAAATTCAGATTTTTCTCTTTCATTAGAAAACTATTATCAAATCGGTCCTGACGTTTCTTGTTTCGAAGAATTCCGACTTCAATTGCGTTCTATATATTCAATTGAAGTTCGAATCGCTATTTTACGAACTGCAGCGCTGCGGCGAGTTCGTTTTAATTATAATTATATATATAAACTTTTAAAACTTTGTTTATATAGATTCAACTTCATTCTGATATATTTTAAATATATATCAAACCATTTTTCCCAACTCAACAAATATCTCTGATATTCTATTTCATTTTTATCTGAAATCTATATTCAAATTCCAATTTGATTATAACTCAAATTCTATATTTAAATTCTATTTCAACTATTTGAATCCAAATTCCATTTTTAACCAATTTGAACTTCAAATATTTAAACTCATTTTTCCTTTTTGTCTACTTGAACTTCAAATACCACATTTTCCTTTGAATCCAAATACCATGTTTCAAAACTCTTTTGAATTCCTCTTATTCAAATTCTTTCTATTTAAACTCCATTTGAGTTTTGTTTGAACTCTTATATTTAATACCATTTGAGTTCTATTCAAATTCTTATATTTAAATCCTCTTTGTTAAAACCCATTATTTAAATCTTATTTGAATTTTTCTTATTTCAAATCCATTTGAACTCCTTTGAATTCAAATTCCATTTCAAAACTATTTGGATTTCCTATTTTGGAATCCTATTCCCATTTTACTTTGAAATCCTATTTTCAAAGTTTATTTCAAATTCTATTTTGAAATTCAATATTCAAATCTCCATTTGAATTTCTATATTCAATCCCATATTCAAATTCAAATCTCTATTTAAATTTCATATTTGAATTCCATTTCAAATCTCTAGTCAATTTCATATTTCAATTCTTCTTTTGAAATTCTATATTTCAAATCACATTTCTTTTATTTAAAATTCCATTTTTGAATTTCCTTTATCCCAATCTCATTTGAATTCCTTTGAATTCAAATCCTATTTCAATTCCCTTGAATTCAAATTCCATATTTAAATTCCTTTGAATTCAAGTTCTATATTTGAATTCCTTTTTAATTTCTATAGTCAAATTCTCTTCCAATTATATTTGAATTCAAATGTCATTGCAATTCTATTTTTGAAATTCTATTTTCAAAGTCTATTTCAAATTCTCTTTTGAAAATTCTGTTTTGAAATTCTATTTCAAATTCTATTTGGAAATTCTATTTCAAATCCTCTATATTCAAACACCATTTGAAAGTTCTATATCCAAACCCACTTTGGATTTTCTATTTGAATTCTAAATTCAAATTTCCATTTCCTTTTCTATTATTCAAATTCTATATTTAAATTTCCTTTTGAATCATATTTTCAAAACACTTGTATTTCTATTTCTGAATTATCAAATGATAATTCTTTTCACTTCATTTATAACTTCGTTATAAAAGAACTATTTATAAACTTCATTTATAAAGAAACTACTTGTTTTATATTTTATTCCATTTAAAATTCAAATTCTATTTAAAAATAGAATTTCCCTTTTTAAATTTCCAATATCCTTTTTACGATATTTTTAAATATCATTACTTAAGCCCAGTGATAAAACACACAAAGCAACCAATTGTTTATTTTTCTAACACATCATATATACAATATATATGCAAACAAATAAACAAACAGATAATATATTTTTGAGGAATCCAGTTGGATTCCTCCAACCTGTTTTTCCTGCATCCACAGATGTTAGCACATAAATAATACCCATTCTGCTTCGTGGCAGAATATCGCGGTATAGAAGGTCATCCACTAATCATAGCGTGGGGCGTATAGGGTAATCATCCGCTATGGTACCGCGGGCATCCGCTAATGAGACTGCGGGAATCCAACCAATCAATCAACCCAATATATATATATATAATAGCCTAAATAACTAATATATATAATCAACCAGAAAACAACGCAAGCAGCAAACAATTATTTTTAACGAATAAAAATAATTATAAATAAAAGGTGAGTGAGATTTACTCACCGTGATTTTAAATTGATGGAGTGAATCAGAGATGTTTGATCTAAATTCCATCCATTTCCAGGAAATCCAAATCCATTTCCCGTTAAAGATCCAACTCAAATTTGCGCTAGCATTTTTCTGACCTTGTATAAATTAAGCAAAATATTTCTAAGGAGTCGATTAACTAAATTAGTAACTAAAACTTAGTTAACTAAATTAAACTCGCTTTTATCTTCCTTAATCATGGTTCATCAAATTTTATTTTACGATTAAACTATTTCAATTTAAATTGACTATCAATTAAATAGATTTAATCTACGTTAATCTATAGGTATTAACTAACTGAATAAATTAAAAATTAATTACCTTAATTCCTTTTTAAAACTTCTTCTCTCCCCTCTGGAAAGGATCGAACCTGCTCCAAACCAAATCAGGTATCGGGCTTCCCATTCCCGACATTCAAACCACCATCGAAGCTCGAGACTTTGGCCTAAGCCCTACTGTTGTACTAACGTCGAACTCCCAGGGAACAATCGCACACTTCCAGTACTTCACCACCGAACTTAGTTCGAGCGAAACCCCAAATCGAACATCACCGCACCATGGCATTCAACTCCAGAACCCAACCCTAATCGCGAGTGTACCAGTCTTGATGTCGAGATTCAATGAACCAACGGTCTTCGATAGCGATCCCCTAAACACTTTGTCGATGCCAGAACCACGCCTAGCCTTCCTCGTTGGACCCGCGAACGCCTCCACTACATCATCGAGCGCCTTTAATCCCGAGACAGCTTCCAGTCAGGCTGCGACTACGATTTCACCCCCTATTGGGTTTTAAAGCCGATTTCGATTTTGATTTGAAGGATTCGGGTTGGGTTTTTGAAAGTGTCGGCCATTTTTATTTTGAGTTTCGGTTCGAATTGCAGAAGGAAAAATAATTGAGGAAAGCAAGAGGATTAAAAAGGGGAGCGACATTTTCACTTGGCTTGAAGCCTTCGATTTCTGCAAATGAACCGAAGGGGAAACGAGTATAAATAGGCGAGAGGGAGACAAGATGTACATACGCCATTAATTTCCGGTTTCCCAGTTTTAGAAGACAGGCGACAAACTTTTGAGCTCGAGGCAAATATAGGTATTGCGAATTTAAGTTTAGGGTGACGATATAAAAGAAGTAGGTCGGCCGAATTTAATTCCTTTGATTTGATTTAGTTTAATTAAATAATAAAATATTTCACGGTCCCTTAAATTCAAATCTCGATCCACTATTAAATCGTAACGAGTAACGTTGCTAATGTTATTCACTATTCTAAATTCAACGGAATGAGTTCTGAAATTTAATTGTGAGAAGATGACAATTTGAATTAACGATTTAAATTAAACTCGATTTAAAATATAAATTGATTCCAGACAATTAAACCCGCCGATAATAAATTACTATTATCGTTTTTAATTCAAATAAAATTCATATACATCATTTTGACTCCAGTTTAACTTTTGAATTTAATCAAATTCAGATTCTCGTATTATTATAATTATTTCAGATTAAATAAATATATGTGTATATTCAAAATAAAATCATATATCGATTGATATTATCAACCACAATATTTAAAACCATATTAAATATTAAAATTAATCGTTCAAAAACCTGGGTCGTTACAAATTATTAATTACTTCCAATTTTTAACAATGTCCATAATTGACTCAATTATGGACATCCATTCATGGTATGCAAAATCTTACAAAATTGCACCCAATTTATTAATTCCTAATATTACCCCTACCCCACGTTTGAACGTTTATTCGCAAGATATATGTTAGACTCGAATAGCCTAACTCATAGCATAAAAGAGATTATCTTAATAACAACATGTATATGTGACCAAATGAATCATAATAAGGGGTGAAACTTGCATATGTCCAACTTGCATAGATTATACATGTCATGGACCTAAAGGTGTCAACTTGTTCAAAATTCACCTAATATAATCTCAATCAATTTTCATAAACTTACATATGAACATGTGTGAATCAACATCATCTAATTTTTTAACAACATGGTTTTATATGGGTACACCTAACTCAATAGGCAAATTCCCATAATCAAGTTTTATTTAATTATAGTTTCAAGTTTATGGGTACACCTAACCTAATAGGAAAATTCCCATAAACAAGATCCATTTAAATTAAGAAAAAAAAAACATAACTTTAAGCATGATCCAACAACATGATTTTTCAACATAATATAGCATGATTTATAACATGGCATAGTATGATAGTATAACATAGCTTGACATGATTCTCAACATAGCACGACATAGCATAAGAGAATTTACAACATAGCATGACATAGCATATATAATTTACATCATACGACAACATAATAACATAATAAGAGATCCACAATATATAGAATTTACAATTACAAATCACATCACTTTCTTGTGAACCATTCATAACTGAGTCAAATTAGTTTGTAATAGTCTTGTGAGAATCATCATACTCACCAACAAAAGAAGAGAATTAGAGAGAGAGTTCTTTGGTTTGATTTGTTTTGTTGAGAAGAATTTAGTTGTAGTGATTAGGCTTCCTCTTCTTTGTTTGTGACGGCTATGCTGAACTCCATGGCAGCAGCATGACGGTAGCTTCTCTAATTTTACAAGTGATTTAGGTCTAGGGTCTACCCACTTATTTATAGATTTTAGAATGCGTTTAGGCCATTATATTTAACCTAGAAATAACTGCAGCCGTCCAGACAAGATGGGGTTTATCTTGTTGACTCAGCAATGAGTCAGAAGTGACTCAGCAAACACTCAGCATATTAATAAACTTCTATTCATGTCATAAATATATATATTTTTTCTACAATGTACATATTAGATACATCCCCCTTTACTTATTATTGTTTTTATATACACATTAGATACATCCCCTCTCTCACACACTTATTAATATTTTTATATTCATATTAGATACATTCCCTCTCTTACACACTTATTAATATTTTTATATTCATATTAGATACATCCCCTCTCTTACATACTTATTAATATCTTTATATTCATATTAGATACATCCCCTCTTCTACACACTTATTAATATTTTTATATTCATATTAGATACATCCCCTCTCTTACACACTTATTATTATTTTAGCAACTTTAGTGTTAATAGAAAATTCGGGGTGTTACAGTTCACACCATCATTATGTTGCCTAAAAACCCCATATGCAAGTTTATGTATAGATTTGGGCTATGATCATATCATATAAATTGAGACATTTAACAAGTTGACACCTTTTGATCCTTAACATGTGTAGTTTATGCAAGTTTCACCCCTATTATGATTAGATTTATTTTAATTGTCTATATGTTGTGATAATTTATCTTTGTGCTAGGTGTTAGACTATACAAGTCTAGCCTATATTATGCGTTGAATAAGCGAACGTATAAACGTGGGTAGGGGTAATATTAAGGATTTAATATTAAAATGTTGCGGTGCAATTGATATGATTTTGCATGCCATAAGTGGATGGCCATAATTGAGTCAATTATGGCCATCATTAAAAGTTGACTTAATTAATAATTTGAATAGGGAATTATTAAAACTGGGGTAAAAGATTTTAATTGTTAATCAATGCTTAGGACACGAGGTTGGACTCGTTTGTGACGTAAACCTGCCCGGACCCGCCCGACAAATCCAGTGGTCACAAATGTCAGCCCAATGTGAGAGGTCCTAGGCCTAAACTAAAGCATAACGGTTGTAAAGACACGAGGTTAGACTCTTTTGTGGGGTAAGACTGCCCGGACCCGCCCGGCAAATCCAGCTGCAATAAATGCCAGTCTAATGTGAGAGGTCTTTATGAGGTTATGGCCTGAATGAATTAAGAAATACTTAACCAGATAAACATGTAAGGTGGGACATGGGGGTTAAGTAGGTGCCTTGGGTGGCATGAGGAATCTAGGGGGTGCCCTTAGTGGCATGTGAAATACGATTAGTAAGACTTAACCAAACACACATGTAAATGAACATGACTAAGAGGGTTAAGTGGGATATACTAGTGAAAAGCTTAGGTGGGTAGCTTGTTGGGGCCCATTTCTACCAGTATCCCAAACGTATCTTTGTGGGCTCGACCCAAGTCGAGGACGGCACACGTATGCTGGGTTTGACTGTAATAGGCCAAAACGGGGAGCGGTGGCAACGCAAGTCCAACGGCTTTCGTATGCGTGTGTGGACCCGGGCTGGTAGGTAAGACGTTGTTGCATCGTGTAGGTATAAGCCGTGCATTCTCAAGTTGTATCGGGTTGCCACTTTAGGGGAGTGATACACCACACTGTGGGGCCAGCATGGGTATCTACGAGTAGGGAGCCGATCGAAAGTGGGTAGTGGGGTACACCTAGTTGAGATAGGGGCAGACGGCACCTATGTAGTCAGCTAGGGGTACGTAAGGCTATTTATAAAGTTTCTGTTTGGAGCAAGTGGGATCAAACAATAGGGTGACTGGTGTGGTGCAGTGTAGTAATGTGCGTTGCAGTGTAGTAATCATTCGTTAGTAATTAGGTGTGCCTTTACCGTTATCTTTAACGTTATCTTAAACTCTATCTTTTTCTTCCTAAGAGTTCATAGACATTTACTTGTCTTACAGCTTATGCCTTAGTCTAGTTATTTTGATAATAGTATTGTTAGAATTATCATACTCGCCAGACTTTATGTCTGACCCCCTCTATTTCTATCCTTTTTCCCCCTCCAGGTCCTCAGGTTGGGCCCAGCTCTAGTGGAGTTTGATTGAATTGCTTCATCTCTCTTTGGAAATCTTGGACCGTTGAAGTAAAGTCCAGCTTGTTATCTTTTTAATGGCTATTTATGTAATTGGATTATGTATTTTGTTTTTATGAAGATGGATATTGTACTTGGTTATGATCTATGGTTTTATGATGTAACAAACATGTTTAATTTCCTCTGCAATAAAATGAAGTTTTAGATTTCCAAGTACTATTTACTATCTGTCTTTTTGTAATTTTTCTGTTCTATATTCACTTATAACCTCCATGGAAGTTAATGCATTCCCTTCGTGAGTGACATTAATGGACGTGGGGTGTTACAAGAAGAAAATTTACATTTTTATTGTATTAAGATTTAAGGAGAAAATTTACATTTTCGTGTAATTAAGATTAAAGGATTAATTGACATTTTCATGTAAATAGTACTTAAAGAAGAAAATTACATTTTCATGTAATTAGATTTAAAGGAAGTGAAATTTACATATTATTGTAAATAGATTTTCATTAAAAGAATTTAGAAGTGAAATTTACATAATTAAGAAGGAAATTACATTTTTATGTAATTGGATTTTCATTAAAAAGAGTAAAGGTATGAAATTTACATTTTCATGTGAAAAGATTAAAACACAAGATCATCATTTTGTTTGTATAGAAAAGATTGGCACAAAATTATCATTTTTGCTTTGCATTGAAAGATATAAACAAAATTATCATTTTAGTTTTGTGTTGAAAGAATAACAAAGTTATTATTTTTGCTACATTGAAATTAAACAAACAAAAATATATTCATTTTTGTAGAATTGAGGTTGACACCAAAATATATAACATTTTTGTTAGAAAATTTAAAAGACACAAAAATTTTCATTTTTGTTAAATTGGAATGATACACGAAAAATACATTTTTGTGTGAATTGGAGGGTAAAAGAAAAATATACATTGTTATGTTTAGGATGTGTATGTGAATTAAAATAAAATAAACATTATTGTGTGTTATGTTATATTTCAAAATGTTATGAAACCAAATGTTCTTTACTTGTTATGATAATCACAGTAATGAAATGGACGAAGGAATTATAATATATATATATATATATAAATTAAAAGTAAACGAATCGAGCGTGGTAGTTCTCGTTTTGGAATTGTACTTTTAATTGATTATACCGAACTATCCAACCATTGGATTTTCCCAAAAATGAAACCGTTAGGTTCGCCTTGGGAAGATCTTTCCAACGAGATGAATTGTGTTAAAATCCAACGGTTAGATTTAGAGAAATGTGTAAAACAAATTTGGGTAAAAACAGCGCCAAGCTCGCCTATTGACATGAATTGTTGTTAAATAAAATTCAATTATTTTTATATAAATAAAAATAGAGATTAATCGTTATAAATTAATATTAACAATAAGAAATGATTTGAAATGATATATATACGCAAGAATCATTTAAAAGGTTCGAGTTCAATCTCATTTCAAATGATTATTTGTCGATCTAAGTCAGAGAGTTGAAGACAGTGATTGAAGACCGACGATCTTCACGTCGGATGGATGAGTTACCATTGGCGCCCATGATTGGAGTAGCTACCTTGGAGGGGCTACAATGGTGGCCGTCCAGACTACTTGTTGATTGTTCGGATATGCGAGGTAAGGTGCCTCCGGTTTTGTTCAGACCCAGAACGGACTTGTAAATGGATGTGTGTCCGACGTTGAAATTCACTTCATGTATTTAAATTGATTTCTATTTGATATATAATTGTTTGGTGGCGAAGAATTTATTCTCTTGCTTAACATCCTCTTATATATTGATGGTTGTCGATCGCATGGCGTGAATTGTCAATGTGACACGCCAAGATGCAAATGATCAAGGCTTTTGTTGAAAGCAGGCCTTGTGGTTGATGATCAAAGCACGGCCTGTTTAGGCGTAGCTTTTTCTATAACATAGCTTCACGAGCCTCACAACACGATTGAGTCTAAAGCGGAGCAAGGGAACGCAAGGAGAGCAGCACGTTTCTTTCTATCTAGAAGTGGTGTTTGGGTTTTACACGGCCCGGCATTTTACTTATGTGGATGATGGAATGAGGCGCCTCAGATGATAGGTCCTATAGGACCGGGAAACGTGTGTTCAGGAATTGCCAATCCGCAAAATCGTATGTGTGGACCGGCCCTGCAGGATCCAAGGGTTCACTGCGGGGAATCCTGAGACATTACCTAGAGTGTCTCGAATCGGGAAGTAGATCGTTCCTAGCCTTGACTCATGACGGAAACCCAATTCCCAATACGACCCTACGGACTTGATTGTATTACTAGTATGGAGGCATAGTATATGGTAGCTATGCTTCCTAGGATTGATACATTTACTTTGAAATGTTTTTGAAACGTATATACACTAATAATATTATCAAACCCGTTTCTATCGTATCAAGCATTTTTGATCATCATAAGGGAAAACTCTATCCTCTGGTTTGCATTGCATTGTGTGATGGGACTTGAGTCTTATGATGATTCCATTTTTCTAAAAAGCATTGCGTTGTTTAAAGATTTACTTTAATTTATGCACTGGCAATCTATTGGAATAAAACCCGTTCCGCGTTAGCGGCGTGGTCCTTGGATTTGCCTTATTGCTATCATTTTTATTAGTTAAGAATTCTCACACCAGTCCCATGACTGACCCGTTGTTTGTTTCCGCCTTTGCAAACTCGGTGCCCTCTTTTCCACATGTGAAGTCGAGTAGCTTTTTGCAGATATTTATCTCTTGAGCAAGATTCTGGATCGAAGCCTAAAGCTATGTCCAGAGCATGGAAGTCTTCCGCTGTTCATTGTATTTAATTTATTGAAAATTTTCTTCAGCTGTAATTTTATTCAATGTACTCTAATATGTTCTGTACTCTGATGTAACATTATTATGATGTTTTATAAAAGTCTGCTGTTGTTGTTCTGATGATGTTGTATTCCCAGAGTTAACATATTTGGGTTCTGAACGGTCTTAGTCGATTTTGCGATCGATTGGGTCCGGGCGAAATCCGAGGTGTTACACTTGGTATCAGAGCTCTGGTTAGCTAAAATCTTTGGGGTACAACTCATTAGAACTGAACAAAAGACTCATCAGAGATTGGATTATTAATATCCAATAAGAATACTCAATAGAGATAGGATCAGCAGTATCCTAGAATGAGAAAACTCATTAGAGATGGGGTTAGTAATGCCCTAGAATGAGTTGAGAGTGCCCAGTTTATAATTAACGAATTTTTTATTATATATAATCCGATCTTTGGAAATATGATTTTTGAATATATAAAGTTTTATATTTTAAAGTTAATCAACAAATAAAATTATTTAAGATAGGATACTTAAACAACTTTAGCTTCGTTACTTTTCGAGGACGAGAAGTTTTTAACTGGGGGAGACTGTAACAACCCTGAATTTTGGGGTAAATTTAAAAATTTATTTTAACTAATTTTAATGGGTTTGGATATTTAAAATAATAATGATTAAAAATTTATTTAAATCGATGTTAAGATGAATAATTTAATTTTAATTATAACAGGAGTTAGAAATAGCACAGTAGTTTGAAAAGTCAAACTTGAACTTTGACTGACCGTACAGGATGCAAAATAAAACGGATTTTAGTGAAACCAAAAATATTAGAATCTCTTTTAAAATATCTTTCCAACGAATCTGAAAAATCGAAATTTTATAGCGAGAATCAAAAGTTATGCCCAGTTTAAATTTCAGAATAGTCGGTGTAGGATATATATATGTATATATATATATATATATATATATATATATATTAAAAATAGCCATTTTTCAAACGACCTCTGTTTTTGATGAAACCACTTTTGTTGGATTCAGAATGTCAAATATTTGCTAAGTTTAATTTTTCATAATTTTTAGAATTAATTTGTGACCGTGCCAAAGAGATTTCAGTTTGGTCAATTTCGGTCAATTTTAATCGACTTGAAAAAGGCCATTTTCCAAACAGGCTCAGAATTGAACGAAATGAATTTTCCTAGGTCCGCAACGTCAAAACATAGCTAAATATATTTTTCGGAATTTTTCGAAGTTTATTTGTGGCCCGGGTGAATTTATTCGTATGGTTGAATTAAAAATAAAAGAAAATATTTTAAAATAAAGAAAACTGGGTCAAGACAGTCATTTGGGCCTGCGGGACATAGCTAGATGAGTCCAAAATAGGGGTTAATAGGTAAGAACGACAGTCGTTGGGCTAAAATCAGAAAAAGTTGATAAATGGGCCTTAATTGGGTAATTAGTGAATATAATAATATAAATATTAAGACAAATTAGAACTCCAACCCTATTCCCCTAAACAACTCAGCCGCCACCCTATTTCTCCATGGCCAGAAATGCTCGATTTTCTTCCATTAAAATCTCACAATCCATTCAATGAAATCACTCCCTCCTTTAGAACTTATTGTAGAACTCTTCTTCCTCTTCGATTTGATACGGACATGATGAGATTTAATGAAGTATTTTGGCCCAGAATTTTCCCCCTACCCGCGGCCAAACAGCCCCCCTTACGGCGGGCCCCACCGTGCCTCCCCCCTTACGGCGCCGACACCCCTCACTCCCCTCTCCGATATGCCATCTTCGAATCGTCTTTAAGCCTCACCAATCTCGAGTTATTTTCAACCCTAGTTTGGAAGCTTACGGGTTCATATGGCGGCTTGGTTTGGTAGAAGGAGGAAGGTTGACTTTTTCAATCTTTAATTATCTAATTACTTTAATTCAAATTTGACCGATCTTAAATTAATTATAAATAATGCGTATGAACTCGAAACAGAACGATTTCAGGTGCGCCACGATCGTGAGACTGAGACCTTCGCGATGAAACGGACTAGACCTGATTCTGAGCAAGTTGAAATTTGACCAATTTTTGGATCTGAATGGCACAAAAATTCAAAACGATGTGAGAAATTCTATTTTATTTCTTCTTGAATAATTAAAATTATTTACGTTTGTGTTATCATCAATCTGCGCTAAAATTCTGTATGTTATGTGACGTGATTTGATTCTATGATTGATGTTTTGTATAGATCTGTTAATTGGATGATATCGTGTTGTAATATAGATTTTTGTTAAAAAAATTTGTTAAAATTTTTTTGTTATTTTTGTCAAAATAAATTTGTTAAAACAAATTTGTTATTTTTGTCAATGTTTATTGGTTAAAACATAATGGTCATTGTTGTCAAAATAAATTTGTTGAGACAAAATTCACATTTTTATCAAAATCAAACTCGTCAAACATAAATATGATTTCCTTTCATTTTGTTGAATTAGAATTTTCAAAAGAAATGAAAAGAACCATTTTTATTAAATTAGATTTGCATGAAATAAAAATGACATTTTTTATTGAAATAAAATTGATAAGATAAAGTTACCATTTTTATTAAACTAGAATGGTTAAAATGGAAATGTCATTAATTAGAAAATGTCAAGTAGAAATGAAAATGTCATTTATTAGGAAACGCCATTTATTTTGAATAAAAATGTCATTTACTAGGAAACGCCATTTATTTAAAATAAAAATGTCATTATAGTTAGTGATTTCATGTTAAAATAAAAAGAAACGTCATTTGTGTTAGAAATGTTAAATTAGATCGAAATATTCATTTATTTGTACAGAAAACATGTCAGCATAGAAATACACATTTTTACGTAATATATAAGATGATTATTATTTGTACTGAAAACATGTTAACGACAAAAATTACATTTTTATCGTATATATAGAATAGATTAGAAATGTACATTCATTCGTTAATGTTAGGATGAAATTGTCACGGACATGTAAATCAATGTTATGTTATTAAGATATTAACACAATCATGCAGTTTGTTATTGTTTGTATGAAAATTACCAGCACAGAAAATGATTACCTTTGTTTGTAAATTAATGGAATTTACATTTGGTTGAAAAAAGCAAGAATTTGCATTGTAATCAAAATTACATTTTTATATGTAATTAAAGGAGGAGAATTTGCATTGAAAATAGAATTGCATTGTTATATGTAATTAATGAATATGTTTTTACATGTAAAATAAAATTACATTTTTATATGTAATTGTAGAAGAAGAATTTGCACTGTTAATAAAATTACATTTTTAATGTAATTAAAAAGTAGAATTTTGACGGTGTAATTAAAATCACATTTTTAATGTAACTTAAAAGGTAGAATTTTACATTGCAAATTAAAAAAGCAAGATTTGTCATGTATTATTAATTACATTTTTAATGTAACTAAAAAGTAGGATTTTACATTGCAAACTAAAAGACAAAATTTGACGTGTAACATTAATTAAAAAGATAAGGTTTGGTCATTAAAATAAGAATTACATTTTAATGTAATTAAACAGAAGAATTTGGCGTTAAAATCAAAATTACATTTTTAATGTAATTTAAAAAGATAGAATTTTTCACCGCAATGTTCATTACATTTTTAATGTAAATAAAAGGAGAGAATTTTACATTGTAATTAAAAAGGAGATTTTACATTGTAATTAAGAGATAGGAATTTTACATTATAATGTTAATTACAATTTACATTGTAATTAAAAAGGAGATTTTACATTGTAATTAAAAGATAGGATGTAACGACCCGAAATTCCCCTTACCGGAAATCACGGATTGAATTGAGGAAAAGCCACAAAAGAATGCAAACAGAAGAACATTTCATTGTTTATTACAAGAATTCCATCAGAATACAAGAATATACAGAGTATGAATAAATATTACACAACAGAAAAATATCAGAGATCGCAATACATTACATAGCAGCGGAAAATAATACAATACACAACTGAAAGTAATACACGGATACAGAGCTTTCCGAATATCATTCTAACTGTAAACCAGGTTCCTATGAATATAAATCTGCAAAACCAAAACTACTAGCTGCCCGTGTCAAAATATGGGCACCCTGAGTTTTGGTTAAAACAATAAACTCCAGGTCAGTCATGTGACTGGTGCGAGAACTAAAACAGTTATTTAAAACTTTACTTTCAATCAGATATATCAAGGGACCACGCCGTATAACACGGAACTGGTTTCCTCCCAAGAATACCAGTGCATATAACAAAACAGCGCAATGCTTTTTGGAAAATTGAAGCTATTATAAGACCTAGGTCCCATCACACAATGCAACACAAGCAGGAGGATAGGGTTTTCCCTTATAATAGCAAAAATGCTTGGTACGTTAAAAACAAATCATTTGATACTATTATAAGTGTATAGTGTCAAAACAATTTCAATCATAAATATCAATCATATATGGCATGGGTACCATATATCATGTCGCCATACTAGGCTCTACAATCAAAACCGCAAAGTCACGTATTTGGAAATTGGATTTCCGTCTGGGAACCGAGGCCAGGGATCTTTCTCATTGTTTCGAGACAATCTAGCCTACCATGTCTTAGGAGCAGCCGTAACTGCACCTTGGATCGTTAGGGCCGGTCCACCGATGTGGATTTAGATGCCTGAACAATACGTTTCCCCACCCTTTGGGACGTAAATGAGCCAAATGACTCCATCGGCTCCACACAGTCACCGATATATCTGAGGCGCCTCACAACAGCAACAACCACACAGGTGAAAATAATATAAATGTCAGGGCTGGTAGGTCACTGACACCACCCTTGCTAGAAAGAAACGCATGCCCTCCCTGAAGTCCTCTCCCGTTTCTGGTTCACAACCGGGGTGTGAGGCTCTCGAATCAACGCTACACAAAGCTATGCCACACAGGCGGTGCTTTGATCATCAACCACAAGACTTTGCTTTTCAACAAAAGCCTTGATCAATTGCCACTTAGGCATGCCACATAGGCAATTCACTCCATGCGATTGATATCCATCAATATATAACCCCTGAGCTCGTACTTCTTAGAGAAGGGCGTTAAGCAAGAGAATAAATTCTCCACCGCCAAAAAGATGTATATGTAATAGAAATCAATCACACAGACTAAAATCCAATGTCAGACACACAGTCCATTTACAAGTTCGTTCTGGGTCTGAACGAAACCGGAGGCACCTTGTACCTTGCATATCCATCGATCTCCAAGTACGTCTGGACGATCACCAACTGATTCCCTCCCCTTGGGTGTACAACCCAATCAAGATCATCAGTAATCACCCAAATGATGTGAAGACCTCCGATCTTCAACCACCGTCTTCATCCTTGACACCACGTCGAATCAGTTATTCAGAATGGGATAAACCCGGGCTTTCTGAATCACTCGCGTATATAATAAACAAGTGTTACACAAACACAACATACGCCTCATTCCAATTCAGAATATTCTTTTATTCAAATATTTTTATACTTTGGGAAAGGTTACCAATAATTTTATCAAAGATAAATTCTTTAAATTTATTCTTTAGTCTTCTTTTGAATATCAATTCAAACTAGTCGGGATTAGCGAACCACATTGAAGTAATCATTTATTTTATTTCCCAATCCCAACCTATTCATCCCATGACGTAAAACTGGTCATACTTCATATCTAACACCACGGTGTTATCGGTAAATTCAATTACCATTTCACGTTCAAATCTAATTAAAGATTTCACTATCGCCTGGAGCAAAACTGGTGATACCCCATTTTCGATCACTTCAATCTAATTAAAGATTCATTAAAAATCCACTTAGTTTTAAACTTCCCAAAAATCAATATTAATGATTATTTAACATGGGAAATCATATCCTGTCTTTAACTGGGTTAAAGAACTAATGTCATTTAAACACAGTTCACGATAAACCCAAAATCACATTCCATTAACTATCGAGTTAAAGAACAAGTGTTACTTAAAACACTGTTCACGATAAACCCAAAAATCAATTCAAATTCAATTCCAATTAAATACCATTTAATTGGTGCACTTCATTAAATCTAAAAAGATTTAATCTTTTTCTCAACTGGGTATAAGAACAATGTTAATGAAGTTACCATTCACGGCAAACCCAAATCACATTCGATATTAAATACAAGGCTCTAAATAGAAAATATATCGGCTTATATTCAATATCAAATTCTACGGCCAACAAATATCGTATTGGAAATAACGTTATAAATATATCTTTCAAATTCCCATAACAATATCTGTATCATCACGAAATCCAACATTGAAATATTCCTAAGACAATTTCGATTCAAATCCATTCCAATTCAATTATTGGAAATTCTGGTTATTTTCAAAACCATTTCAAATCCACTTTATTTATTTCAAAAATAAATGGTTTTTAATTCTAGTTCAAAACTAGTTCATTTCGATAAAAATCTATTTTTATCGTTTCAAATTTGGAATTTTCATCCCAATTTTTCACAAATCATTTCTTATGATTTTACACATTTATTACTATTTTTAATAATTTTATCAAGGCCCGTACAGTCGATTTTCATCAACGGCCATCGAACTGCACTTACAACGACCTTTTGCAAATTTGATTTGGACATAATTCGAAATCCAACCGTTGGATTTCAAATCTCTAATATTCGTTAGAAAGCTATTTTTGATACGGACCAAACAGTTCTAGTTTTAGGAGAATCCGACGGTCGGATCTCCCGTAATATCAATTCGAAGTCAATGGTCAAAATTCGCGAACTGCCGCGGCGCGGCGCGTTATATTCAGGCCATTCTATATATATAATATCTATATTATATATATTTCGTCGATTTCCTTTTAAAACATATTTTATAAATCGTTTTAAATTCATTTTCAAAAAGATTTCAACTTCATACTCAATTTCTAATCAAAATTGAAGATTCCACATCATCGATATACAAATGATAATATTTTCAAAATGTTATATTTTGAAATCACTTCGTTTTCTATATTCATTATAAAAATGATTAAGATCGATATAAATATCGTTCATGTCAAAATGGCGTCCATCTAATCAACACGGCTTTTATTCAACACATGAATATTTTTCAATTCAACACATGAATTTATTTTCAATTCAACACATGAATTTATTTTCTATTCAACACATGAATTTATTTTCAATTCAACAAATGAATTTATTTTCAATTCAACACATGAATTTATTTTCTATTCAACACATGAATTTATTTTCAATTCAACACATGAATTTATCTTCAATTCAACACATGAGTTTATTTTCTATTCAACACATGAATTTATTTTCTATATTGGAATGAGGCCCAATCAATTACCATATAATGTTAATTATATGGATTTTCTACAACACATGTATATAATAGCAAAGATAAATAATCAACCATCATCCAGAGTGCACCACACAACTGCATAAGCATTAAATATAAATAATTAACGCTTACACAGTCTGTCAACCCATCGATTGACATACAACTAAACAGTCGGGATTAGTGTATGTCAAATATCATCCCAATGCTCGTGTAGGGTTTCAAATCAACAAACACATATTTTATTTGTGAGGTTGGGCGATGTGTAAAATTTATCGTCCCAATCAATATCAATCAAATCAGTGTATATAAACAAATCTCCGATTTGTTTATAAATATTTATTTTATATACACGTTAAAAATCATATTTTTAACTATAAAATATTTTTCACTATAAAATATTTTATTTCATTCCACATCACACAATCAAATTTCATAACACAGCAATCAAACAAACAAGTCATCCATGGTCTGTGGACGACGAGTGTCGGGTGCTGCTAAGCACCGTCTACATCCTTGTATATGTTTCAACTAGAAATTAAATTAAAAGTGTGGAGTTCTCACTGATAAGTTGAGCCAAACACCACGACTCTTCATATGCAGAAAATCTTCGCCGTGCTCACCTTTTGTCACTTTCGTCGACCATATCCACTACATATATAAAAATCGCATTTTTATATTGTTGTCATATATATAAAAATCACATTTTTATAATTACGCTATATGGATAAAAATTCTATTTTTATACCACTACTATATAGATAAAAATTCTATTTTGATAACGGTGTTCATATAATAAAGATCATATTTTTGATTCACTACATATATAAAAATCATATTTTTATTATCTCCATAATATAAAAATCACATTTTTATTAGTATACAATTAAAATTAAACCCTTTGAGATGCAAAACGATGTATATATATTTTTCTTCATATAAAAATCAGATTTCTAACTTGGTTAAACTAAACTAAGTATTTTAAATAAATTAAAATAATAGAATGACTTACAGCGAAAAGGGGATGAGGGGGTGCACTGGCGGTCACGGCAGGAGGAGGCGCAGGCGGAGGAGAAGGGGGACGAGGCGATAGGAGGAAGAGGGAGGGGGAGAAGAGCGATGGCTCACGATGGGGGGCGTGTGCTGCGCGTCAGCAACTGGAGCAAGGGGGAGGGGGTCCTACGCGTCGAAGAAGAAGGTGGAGGAGGCAGCAGCGTGGTGGCGGATGGCCTGTGTGGTGCGCCAGTGGTGGAGGGGGGGTGAGAACGACAACGACGGGGAAAAAAAGAAGGGGATCGTGTTTCTATTTTCGATTTAGGTTTAGAAATGAAAATGCGGGGGGGGGGGGGGCAATATATGTATATATATTATTGATTTATTTTATTTAATTTGAAAAAGCAACTTTTTAATTCGAACTCGAAATCGAAACCACCGATTGTCGCCCATAACTAATTACCCTCATTCCGAACACAATGGGATAGGTATCATAGGCTGATTCGACCATTTCGATCAATTTTCATCAAAATCAATATATAAATCTATATATCGAATTTGAATGCAAATTTCAATTTACCGGGGCCACATACGGACTTTAAAAATTCCAAAAAAATATTTTGTAGCTTCGTATTGACGATACGGTCTTAACAAAACTAATTTCATCGAATTCTGAGATCGTTTGAAAAATGGTCATTTTCCAGTCAATTAAAATCAACTTAAACTGGTCAAACGTGTTTTCCTTTGCCACTCTCACATATTGATTCGAAAAAAATATGAATTTTGGAATCTAGCAATATCTTGACGTCACTGATCCAACAAAAGTGGTTTCGTCGAAAACCGAGGTCGTTTGCAAAATTTCTATTTTTAAGGGCCATAATTCCACAACGACTATTCTGAATTTTCAACTGGGCATAACTTTTTATCCCCGCTATGAAATTTTGATTTTTCTGATTCATTGGAAAGATATTCTCAATTAGATTCTATTATTTTTGGTTTCACTAAAATTCGGTTTATTTTGAATCTCATTTGAACTTTGAAATAGAATTTTCGAACTACCGCGCCATTTTCAATTCCTTTTATAATTTAAAATAAATATTTATATTCGTTCAAATAAATATGTACGTTCTATTTCTATTCAAAATAAATTTCTCGTCGTTATTATTTAAAATAATTCATTTTAAATATTCAAAATTCACTAAAATTGCCAAAATAAAAATTTTAAATTTGCTCGGATTTCCGGATTATTACAATCTCCCCCACTTAAAACTTTTCTTCCCCGAAAAGGAACGAAGCTGAAAGTTGTTTTACATATCAACTCAAGCTTTATTATTTTCATTACGGCTTAAGTTCTTCAACTTTTCAGTTTCTAAGAACTTTTCAAATTTTTCAAAAATTTGGCTAACACCCTAAATTTTCGAAAAATTCCGCCATAACCTCCCCTGCACTGGGGACTTCGGGATATTTCAAATAGCCTCCCATGGCCCTCATGAATCCAAAAAGAAAAAGAAACAGCCAAGCGGCTAGCCAATCGGCTCATAAAATCATCCAAACCCAATAAATACAATAAACATGTACCTATTTATCGGGCAAACAATTTTATTCTTCTGCTCTAGCCTCCTTGCTATGAACTGTTCAAGTAAGTACACGTACATGCATGCATATGCGATAAATTTTCAATACAACTCACTATTTAGTACAATTTGACTAAAGGTTCAACATTTAATTAATCAAACAATAATCAAACAACACAACCAGCAATCAATTAGTTGATTATCATTTCAAACACATAATTTTGATACATAGTCAAAAAATCACATTTTTGATGCCAAATCACAACAATATATTCTAACTATATTTTGGTTCTCACATCAGTCAATTGGAAATATATAGAAATCCCACTTTCGAAACTCGAACACAACACTGATGATGGGTACCCATCATCAGAATCATTCCCGGGCGACTATAGTGCGATCCTATATCTATCCAGTGTATTAAAATTTGAATATACGTGGATCAGACGTATATGCAAAATCTTTATATACTGGACTGTCCAAATCGATACAAATAAATAATCAAATACGAATAATTGATTTAAATTTTTAAAACAAAAATTGTTTTTATTTTAAAAATATACTCTTCACACTCGTTCTAGGATACTACTGATCCTATCTCTAACGAGTCATTCTCATTGGATATCACTAATCCGGTCTCTGATGAATTCTTTCGTTTGGTTCTAACGTGCCTTGTTCTCGAGCTTTGTAAACCAAAGCTCTGATACCAGGCTGTAACGACCCGAAATTCCCCTTATGGGAAATCAAGGATTGAATTGAGGACAAGCCACAGAAGAATGCAAACAGAAGAACATTTCATTGTTTATTACAACAATTCCATCAGAATACAAGAATATACAGTGTATAAATAAATATTACACAATAGAAAAATATCAGAGATCACAATACATTACATAGCAGCAGAAAATAATACAATACACAACTGAAAGTAATACACGGATACAGAGCTTTCCGAATATCATTCCAGCTGTAAACCAGGTTCCTGTGAATATAAATCTGCAAAACCAAAACTACTAGTTGCCCATGTCAAAATAAGGGCACCCAAAGTTGAGGTTAAAATAATAAACACCACGTCAGTCAAGTGAATGGTGTGAGAACTAAAACAGTTATTTAAAACTTTACTTTAAATCAGATATATCAAGGGACCACGCCGTATAACACGGAACGGGTTTCCTCCTAAGAATAGCAGTGCATATAACAAAACAGCGCAATGCTTTTTGAAAAAATGAAGCTATTATAAGACCCAGGTCCCATCACACAATGCAACACAAGCCAGAGGATAGGGTTTTCCCTTATAATAGCAAAACATGCTTGGTACGTTAAAAACAAATCATTTAATACTATTATAAGTGTATAGTGTCAAAACAATTTCAATCATAAATATCAATCATAGAAGGCATGGGTACCATATATTATGTCGCCATACTAGGCTCTACAATCAAAACCGCAAAGTCACGTATTTGGAAATTGGATTTCCACAAAGTCACGTATTTGAAAATTAAACAAAAACTAAAATCTAAGCTAGAAAAAAAAAAAGGAAAAGAAGAGTTTCAAATCAATGAGCAACTTCGAAGTGAACATCTCAAGTAAAGCAACAAGGAATTCATAGGTCAAACAATTTGCTAATACTGGGATTTTGATCATTCAAGAAAGTCACATAACTCTGGACAGACTGCCATACCCCGCTGTAACATTTTTTTGAACTTTACAGGTGCTCTGTTGCTTTGAAAAATATCGAAATTGCTTGTAAAAATCTTCTGCAGGGGCAGCGGCTTGCTTGTACAATAATTTAATTTTCTGTGATTATTCTATGACTGTTCTGTGTTGAAATTTCTGAATCTGTCTGTGAGAAACAAATTTACATACGTGAAATCATCACTCTCGGCGATTTTCAAAACTTGATTTGATTTTTGAAATAATATAATTGAAAAGTGGTGCTTTGTGAAGTTGATTGTCTCGTATAATTGGATCGCGGATATATAGTAGTTTAATTTATTGAACTATTAGCAAAAGAGGTTGTATACTACCCGTAAAACATTGGTCGTATCCCTTAGTATCTATACTATACATGAACGGCCATAAGACCCTCTTCCCCCTTCCAATTGAGTCAGTTAATTAATAGATCTCAGCTTAGTATTTTATATTCTTTTGAAGTGAGAATAATTTCTGTTTTGTCGTGATTTCTTTAAAATGTCTAATTCAAAAAAATCAATGAGAGAAATGTGGGATGATAGTCGGAGTAGACGTCTTCTTGAAGAGTATGAGTACGAATTACAACGCATGAGGCAAGATTTTCCAAAATTTCGTGGGTCCAATATCAACAATTTCCAAAATTTTCCAACTGACCAACATTTTCAAAATGATATAAATGATCAAAATTGCGATTTCAACTCAAATTTCAATAATTTCGATTATGGGCCACATCCACATGAAAATGGCTTTGAATCACAATATACCTTTGATCAACATCAATGCGGGGTTGGAAACCAATTCGGACATAATTTTGAATATGAAAATGATTTTCCAGTCGATCAAAATCTTCAAAATTACAACCCATATCCACATCTTGAATATGACCAAAATTGCAGTTTTCCCTCGACTTTCGACAGTTCTGGTTGTGAACCTAATTTTCAAAATCAAAATGATTTTTCTTAAAATTCAAACAACCACCACATTGGAAATAACATTGATCGTGAAATTGATCTGGACTATAATTTTGAGAATCAAGAAATCCAAAACGAGAGCTTTCAAATCAACGATTCTAAAGAATATCATCTTAACATTCTTAGAGAGAGGGTAGAAAAGCAAGATAGACAGCTTGGTGAAAAAGATAGACAACTTGATGAACTTCTTTCTTTAATGACGTCTTTTAAAGAACAATTCGATCAACAAAACCAAATTCAAACATGCGATGATTCAGCAAATAATCCATTCTTTGCTGACATTGAAAATTTTCAGATTACAACTTTGGAAATTGAAAATGATGATCTAAATGAAGTTGTTCACAATTCAACAAATGATTTAGACTTCAATTCTTTTTAGGAAAAAGATTTAAGCTCAGATTTTGATCTTCCTCTTTCAGGCTGTGAGAAAATTGAAATTCTAGGAATTGAACATAATAAAAATGTTGTATTTTTCAATTCAAATTTGGAAAAGGATTTTAACGAACATGAATTCTTTGGATTGTACAAGGATGAGTTGCCAAATGAGAAAGAAGTGGATTCACGTCACGAGTTCAAAAATTTTAACTTTGAGAAAACTTCCAACGAATTTGAAATTGTCAGTGTCGAAAATACATTGTCAATTAATGATGAGAAATGTGATCATATAGTGTAACAACCCGGAAATGCGAGCCAGTTTGAAATTTTTATTTTGGCAATTTTAGTGAATTTTGAACATTTAAAATAGATTATTTTGAAAAATATCGATGAGAAAATTATTTTGAATAGAATTCGAACGTATATATTATATACGTCGTCGTTAGAATATAAATAATTATATATAATTATAAATAGAATTGAAAATGGCGCGGTAGTTCGATAATTCGATTTCAAACTTCAATTGAACGTACCGGGTGCAAAATAAACCGGATTTTAATGAAACCAAAAATAATGGAATCTATTTGATGATATCTTTCCAACGAATCCGAAAAATTGAGATTTCATAGCGGGAATCAAAAGATATGTCCAGTTGAAAATTCTGAATAGTCGCTATGGAATTCAGGCCCTTAAAAATAGCCATTTTGCAAACGACCTCGGATTTCGACGAAACCACTTTTGTTGGATCCGGGATGTCAAATTATTGCTAGATTCCAAATTTCATAATTTTTCGAATCAATATGTAAGCGTGGTAAAGGAAAACGCATTTGACTAGTTTTAGTTGATTTTAATCGATTGGAAATTGGCCATTTTTCAAACGGTCTCAGAATTCGACGAAACTAGTTTTGTTAGGAACGTATCGTCAATACGAAGCTAGAAAATATTTTTTTGTAATTTTTAGAGACTGTATGTGGCCTCGGTAATTTGAAATGTATGTTTAAATTGAATATACAAAGAATTATACTTTGATTTAAATGAAAACTGATTGTAACAGCCGAATCAGCTTACGATACATATCCCATTGTGTTCGGAATGGGGATGATTAGCTGTGGACGATAGGCGGGGGGCCTCGTTTAGAGGTCAAATGAAAAAGTCAACTCTTTGTAAATTAAATAATTAAAATAAAAAATAATAAAATAACCCCTCTCTCCTCTTTTACTACTCAAGCCCCCCTCCCCGTTAGAATTTATTTCAACAATAAAAAAAGGGGGGATCGATGGCAGGGGGGACTGCCGCCGCCCCATCGCAGCCCCCCCAGGTTGCGGGCTCCACCGCCTCCAAGCCCTCCCCTCCGTTCTCGCCTCTCTCCTCCGCGCTTATCGTTCTTCCTCTTCCCTTCGATTTCCGCCATCGATCCACCCCCTCATGCCACCAAAAACCGACGCGCCCACCGCCTCCCTCCTCCACGACCCCCACAGCCACCTGCGCCGCCTTCAGCCGCAACACCCAAGCCTCCAAGCCCGAAAACCGCCCCCCTTCCAAGAACTGTACGTTGATTTTCTCCCCTTTGTATTTTAATAAAGCATTATATATATGTAGAGTAATAGAAGTTTGATTTTATTTTTATAAGGATTTAAAATTGCGGTTTTCTATGTAAAGATTTGATTTTGAATGAACAATTTTTATACGTGATACATTGAAATAAAGAAGCGATTTTTAATGTATGGAAAGCTTTTATTTTTCACAACATAAAGCTTCAATTTTTATCATGTGTAGGTTTGATTTTTTCTTTAACATTAGAAAGATCGGATCTTTAAAACTAGAAAGGGCGGATTTTTAAATTGGGTTGATAGAAAAGTAAAAATATAATCTTTGATTATTTAAAAATATAATTTTTATATGATGTGAAAATATAATTTTTATAGTGAGGAAACAAAAATTAAATCTTTATATTTGAAAAGGAGAAATCTTTATATTTGAAAAGGCGAAATCTTTATATAGAGAATAGCATGATAAAAATATAATCTTTATTATATGAACACCATTGTAAAAATAGAATTTTTATCTATATAGTAGCGATGTAAAAATAGAATTTTTATCTATATAGTAGCGGTGTAAAAATAGAATTTTTATCTATATAGTAGCGGTGTAAAAATAGAATTTTTATCTATATAGTAGCGGTGTAAAAATAGAATTTTTATCTATATAGTAGCGGTGTAAAAATAGAATTTTTATCTATGTAGTAGCGATGTAAAAATAGATTTTTTATCTATATAGTAGCGGTGTAAAAATAGAATTTTTATCCATATGGAGTGATTATAAAAATATGATTTTTATATACATAGCAACAATATAAAAATGTGATTTTTATATATGTAGTGGCTACGGGCAACGAAAGTGACAAAAGGCGGGAACTACAAGATTTCCTACATTAGAAGTGTCGTGGAAATGGGATAGCTTTGGTGAGAACTTCGCACTCTAAATTTCTTTTTCTAGTTATATATATATATATATATATATACTAGGATGCAGACAGTGCTTAGCAGCACCGGACACCCGTCATCCACAGACCATGGACGGCTTGTTTGTTTGATTGATGTGTTGTGAAAATTGTTTGTGATGTTGATGTGAAATCGATAATGAATTGTAGATGGTTGAAATAAATTAATTATCGTTAAAAATATAATTTTTAATGTGAATGTGAATAAATGAATATTTATAAACAAATCGGCCGATTTGTTTATATACACTGATTGGACTGATATTGATTGGGATGATAAATTTTACACATCGCCCAACTGCACAAATTAAATTCTGTGTTTGTTGATTTGAAACCCCACACGGGTGTTGGGATGATATTTGAGTACACTAATCCCAATTATTTAATTGTATGTCGATCGATTGGTCGACAGGCTGTGTAAGCATTGATTATTTATATTTGATGCTTATGCAGTTGTGTGGTGCACTTTGGATGATGGTTGATTGTTTATCGTTGCTATTATATACATGCGTTTTATGGAATCCACATAATTAACATTATATGGTGATTGATTGGGCCTCATTCCAATCGGGAAAATAATGAATATTATAAAAGGAAATTCATGTGTTGAATATAAAAATAGTCATGTGTTGACGATGTGCATGTGTTGAAACTATTTATGTGTTGAGTGAAATATTTTAATAATAAAATTTACATATTTATCATATTTAAAATTAGAACTACTTTACGGTTAGAGTCTGATTTAAAAATCAAACGATAGATACCAAAATTTTATAAAATATTTTACATAACAAGAATAGTCGTGTGTTGACAGTACTCATGTGTTGAGATTAGTCGTGTGTAGAAAGAAATATAGATTCATGTGTTGAATAGAAATATATATTCATTTGTTGAATAGAATAACGAATTTATTGAAATATATAAAGCCGTGGTGATTAGAGATGCGCCATTTTGACGTGAGCGATATTTATATCGATTATATTCATTATTAAAATAATTATAGAAAAAGAATTGATTTCAAAATATAACGTTTTGAAAATATTATCATTTATATAGCAATGATATGAAATATTCAATTTTGATTAGAAATTGAATATAGTGTTGAAATGGTTTTGAAAACGAATTTATAACGATTTATAAAATACGTTTTAAAAGGAAATCGATGAAATATATATAATATATATATATTATATATATAATGGCCTGAATAGAACGCATCACGCCGCGGTAGTTCTTGAATTTCGGCCATTGATTTCGAACTGACGTTGCGGGAGATCCGTCCGTTGGATTCTCCTAAAACCGGAACCGTTGGGTTCGTATCGAAAAGAACTTTCCAATGAATATTAGAAATTTGAAATCTAACGGTTGGATTTGGAATTATGTCTAAATCAAATTTGGAAAAGGTCGCTATAAGTGCAGTTCGATGGACGTTGATGGAAATCGACTATACGTGCCCTGATAAAATTATTAAAAATATGAATAATTGGTGTAAAATCATAATATGTGAATTGGAAAGAACTGGGACGTAAAACTCCACATTTGAAATGCTAAAAGGAGTTTTTTATCGAAATGAACTAGTTTTGAACTAGAATTAAAATCAATTTATTTTTGAAATAAATAAATTGAATTTGAATTGGTTTTGAAAATAACCAGAATTTCCAATATGCGTGAATTGGAATGGATTTGAATCGAAATTGTCTTTGGAAAGTTTCGATGTTGGATTCCGTGATTATACAGATATTGTTATGGGAATTTGAAAGATATATTCATATCGTTATTTCCAATACGATAGTTGTTGGTTTCAGAATTTGATATTGAATATAAGCCGATATATTTTCTATTCAAAGCCTTGTATTTAATACCAAATGTGATTTGGGTTTGCCGTGAATCGTGTTTTAGATGACATTGGTTCTCTAACCCAGTTAAAGACAGGATGTTGATTTTTGAAAAGATTAAAACTGAGTAGAGTTTTAAGGAATCTTTAATTAGATTGAAATGTGAATTGATAATTTAAATTATCAAATTTGAAAGGTGATCGAGAATGGAGTACCACCAGTTTTGCTCCAAAGCGATAGTTAAATCTTTAATTAGATCTGAACGTGAAATGGTAATTAATTTTACCAATAACACCGTGGTGTTAGATATGGAGTATTACCAGTTTTGCTCCATGGGATGAATAGGTTGGGATTGGGAAATAAAATAAATAATTACTTCGGTGTGGTTCGCTAATCCCGACTAGTTTGAAATGATATCCAAAGGAAGATTAAAGAATAAATTTTAAAGAATTTATCTTGGATAAAATTAATGGGAACCTTTCCCTAAGAATGTGATTTTGTGAATAAAAGAATATTCTGAATTGGAATGAGGAGTTTGTTGTGTTTGTGTAACGTTTGTTTATCATATACGTGGGTTATTCAGAAAGGCCGGGTTTATACCCATTCTGAATAACTGATTCGACGAGATGTCGAAGATGAAGACGATGGTTGAAGAACGGATGTCTTCACATCGTTTGGGTGATTGCTGATGATCTCGATTGGGCTGTACACCCAGGATGAGGGAAACATTTGGTGATCGTCCAGACGTACTTGGAGATGGATGGATATGCGAGGAAAGTGCCTCCGGTTTCGTTCAGACCCAGAATGAACTTGTAAATGGATTGTGTGTCTGACATTGGATTTTATTCTGTGTTGATTGATCTCTATTAAATATACATCTGTTTGGCAGCAGAGAATTTATTCTCTTGCAACGCCCTTCTCTGAGACGTACGAGCTCAGAAATTGTATATCGATGGACATCAGTCGCATGGAGTGAATTGCCAATGTGGCACGCGTAAGTGGCAATTGATCAAGGCTTCTGTTGAAAAGCAAAGTCTTGTGGTTGATGGTCAAAGCACGGCCTGTGTGGCATAGATTTGTGTATAACGTGAATTCACGAGCCTCACACCTCGGTATGAGTCAAAAACGGGAGACGGACCGCTGGGAGAGCACGACGTTTCTTTCTAGCTTGGGTGGTGTCAGTGACCTCCCAGCCCTGACATTTATATACTTTTCACCTCTGTGGTTGTTGGAATGCGAGGCGCCTCGGATATAGGTCTGTAAGGACCGGGAAATGTGTGTTCAGGAATTGCCAATCCTCAAAAGTAAGAGAGGACCGGCCCAGCCGATTCCAAGGATCAAAGTGGGGTCCTTAGACATTTGCTAGAGTGTCTCGAACGGAGAGGAGCTTGCCCCTTGCCTCGACTCATGATGGAAATCCAATTTCCAATACGTGATATTGCGGTTTTAATTGTAGAACTAGTATGACATGATAGATGGTACCCATGCCGCCTATGATTGATATTTATGATTGAATTGTTTTTACACTATACACTTATTATAGTATCAAGTGATTTGTTTTAAACGTACCAAGCATGTTTGGCTATTATAAGGGAAAACCCTATCCTCCGGCTTGCGTTGCATTGTGTGATGGGACCTGGGTCTTATAATAGCTTCATTTTTCCAAAGGGCATTGCGCTGTTTCGTTATATGCACTAGTATTCTTGGGAGGAAACCCGTTCCGTGTTATACGGCGTGGTCCCTTGAATTACTCTCTTTTAAAGTAAAGTTTTAAATAACTGTTTTAGTTCTCACACCAGTCACATGACTGACCTGGAGTTTATTGTTTTAACCTAAACTCTGGGTGCCCTTATTTTCGACACGGGCAGCTAGTAGTTTTGGTTTTGCAGATTTATATTCATAGGATCCTGATTTACAGCTGGAACGATGCTCGGAAAGCTCTGTATCCGTGCATTACTTCTAGTTGTGCTTTTGTATTATTTTCCGCTGTGATGTATTTAAATGTAATTTAAATCTCTGATATTTGTTGAATGTAATTTATTCATTTATACTTTGTGTATTCTTGTATCTGATGGAATTGTTGTAATAACAATGAAATGTTCTTCCATCTGCGTTCTCTTTTGTCTTGTCCTCAATTCTATCCGTGCTTTCCTTCACGGGGAAGTTCGGATCGTCTCAGTTTGGTATCAAAGCTTTGGTTTACAGAGCTCGAGAACAAGACCCATTAGAACCATACGAAAGAATTCATCAGATATTAGATTAGTAATATCCAATTAGAATGACTCGTTAGAGATAGGATCAGTAGTATCCTAGAACGGGTGTGAAGAGTATATTTTTCAAATGAAAACAATTTTGTTTTGAAAATTTAAATCGCTTTATGCGTATTTGAATATTTATTTATTTTGAATTTGGACAATCGAGTATATAAAGATTTCGCGTATACGCGTCATGAACGTATAGTCGAAGTTTTAATATACTGGATAGATATAGAGTCACATTCTAGAAACCCGGGGATAATTCTGATGATGTGGCCACATCATCAGTATTTATGTTCTTATTTCGAAGGTGTGATATCTATATATTTCCATTAGACTGGTGTGAGAACCAAAACTTATATAGATAGATTTATTTGTTGTGGTTTGGCATCAAAAACATGATTTTCTATATATATATATATCAAATTATGAATTTGAAACGTTAATCCACTAATTGATTGATGTTTGTGTTGTTTGTTTATTTGTTTGATAAATTTTGAACCATTTAGCCTAATAGATTCGAATATTGAATTGTATTGAAAATTGGTCGCATTTGCTTGCATATGCATGTACTTACATTGAACAGATCATAGCAAGGAGGCTAGAGCAGAAGAATAAAATTTGTTTGCCCGACAAATAGGTGCATGTTTACCATAATTTACTGTTTTGTTTGGGTGATGATGATTTTATGAGCCGATTGGCTTTTTTTTGTTTTGTTTTGTTTTTTTTTTTTTTTTTGAGATCAGAAGGCCTATATGGCAATTTCAGGATTTTCCCGTGCTCTTGGTGCAGGGGAGGTTATGGCGAAATTATTCGAAAATTTAGGGTGTTAGCCAAATTTTTGAAAAATTTGAAAGATTCTTAGAAACTGAAAAGTTGAAGAACTTAAGCCATAATGAAAATAATGGAAGTTGAGTTGAATTGTTAAACAACTTTCGGCTTCATTCCTTTTCGGGGATGAAAAGTTTTAAGTGGGGGAGATTGTAACAACCCGGAAATGCGAGCCAGTTTAAAATTTTTATTTTGGCAATTTTAGTGAATTTTGAACATTTAAAATAGATTATTTTGAAAAATATCGACGAGAAATTTATTTTGAATAGAATTCGAACGTATATATTATATATGTCGTCGTTAGAATATAAATAATTATATATAATTATAAATAGAATTGAAAATGGCGCGATAGTTCGATAATTCGATTTCAAACTTCAATTGAACGTACTAGGTGCAAAATAAACCGGATTTTAACGAAACCAAAAATAATGGAATCTATTTGATGATATCTTTCCAACGAATCCGAAAAATTGAGATTTTATAGCCGGAATCAAAAGATATGTCCAGTTGAAAATTCTGAATAGTCGCTATGGAATTCAGGCCCTTTAAAATAGCCATTTTGCAAACGACCTCGGATTTCGACAAAACCACTTTTGTTGGATCCGAGATGTCAAATTATTGCTAGATTCCAAATTTCATAATTTTTCGAATCAATATGTGAGCGTTGTAAAGGAAAACGCGTTTGACCAGTTTCAGTTGATTTTAATCGACTGGAAATTGGCCATTTTTCAAATGATCTCAGAATTCGACGAAACTAGTTTTGTTAGGACCGTATCATCAATACAAAGCTAGAAAATATTTTTCTGTAATTATTAGAGACTGTTTGTGGCCTCGGTAAATTGAAATGTATGTTTAAATTGAATATACAAAGAATTATACTTTGATTTAAATGAAAACTGATTGTAACAGCCGAATCAGCTTACGATACATATCACATTGTGTTCGGAATAGGGGTGATTAGCTATGGATGACAGGTGGTGGGCCTCGTTTAGAGGTCAAATGAAAAAGTCAACTCTTTGTAAATTAAATAATTAAAATAAAAAAAATAAAAAACCCCTCTCTCCTCCTTTACTACTCAGGCCCCCTCCCAGTTAGAATTTATTTCAACAATAAAAAAAGGGGGATCGACGGCGGGGGGAGGGGGGAACCGCCGCCGCCCCATCGCAATCCCCCCAGGTGGCGGGCGCCACCGCCTCCAAGCCCTCCCCTCCGTTCTCGCCTCTCTCCTCCGCGCTTCTCGTTCTTCCTATTCCCTTCGATTTCCGCCATCGATCCACCCCCTCACGCCACCAAAAACCGACGCGCTCACCGCCTCCCTCCTCCACGACCCCCACAGCCGCCTGCGCTGCCTTCAGCCGCAACTCCCAAGCCTCCAAGCCCGAAAACCGCCCCCCCCCCCCCCCATTCCAAGAACTGTTAGTTGATTTTCTCCCCTTTGTATTTTAATAAAGCATTATATATATGTAGAGTAATAGAAGTTTGATTTTATTTTTATAGGGATTTAAAATTGCGGTTTTCTATGTAAAGATTTGATTTTGAATTTAAAGGAGCGATTTTTATACGTGATAAATTGAAATAAAGGAGCGATTTTTAATGTATGAAAAGCTTTGATTTTTCACCACATAAAGCTTCAATTTTTATCATGTGAAGGTTTGATTTTTTCTTTAAAATTAGGAAGATCGGATCTTTAAAACTAGAAAGGGCGGATTTTTAAAACAGGATGGTAGAAAAGTAAAAATATAATTTTTGGTTATTTAAAAATATAATTTTTATGTGATGTGAAAATATAATTTTTATAGCGATGAAATAAAAATTAAATCTTTATATTTTAAAACGCGAAATCTTTATATTTGAAAAGGCGAAATCTTTATATAGAGAATAGCGTGATAAAAATATAATCTTTATTATATGAACACCGTTGTAAAAATAGAATTTTTATCTATATAGTAACGGTATAAAAATAGAATTTTTATCTATATAGTAGTGGTGTAAAAATAGAATTTTTATCTATATAGTAGCGGTGTAAAAATAGAATTTTTATCTATATAGTAGCGATGTAAAAATAGAATTTTTATCTATATAGTAGCGGTGTAAAAATAGAATTTTTATGTACATAGTAGCGATGTAAAAATAGATTTTTTATCAATATAGTAGCGATGTAAAAATAAAAATTTTATCTATATAGTAGCGGTGTAAAAATAGAATTATTATCCATATGGAGTGATTATAAAAATATGATTTTTATATACATAGGAACAATATAAAAATGTGATTTTTTATATATGTAGTGGCTACGGGCAACGAAAGTGACAAAAGGCGGAAACTACAAGATTTCCTACATTAGAAATGTCGTGGAAATGGGATAGCTTTGGTGAGAACTTCTCACTCTAAATTTCTTTTTCTAGTTATATATATATATATATATATGTATACTAGGATGCAGATGGTGCTTAGCAGCACCCGACACCCATCGTCCACAGACCATGGATGACTTGTTTGTTTGATTGATGTGTTGTGAAAATTGTTTGTGATGTTGATGTGAAATCGATAATGAATTGTAGATGGTTGAAATAAATTAATTATCGTTAAAAATATAATTTTTAACGTGAATGTGAATAAATGAATATTTATAAACAAATCGGCTGATTTGTTTATATACACTGATTGGACTGATATTGATTGGGATGATAAATTTTACACATCACCCAACTGCACAAATAAAAATCTGTGTTTGTTGATTTGAAACCCCACACGGGTGTTGGGATGATATTTGAGTACACTAATCCCAATTATTTAATTGTATGTCGATCGATTGGTCGACAGGTTGTGTAAGCATTGATTATTTATATTTGATGCTTATGCAGTTGTGTGGTGCACTTTGGATGATGGTTGATTGTTTATCGTTGTTATTATATACATGTGTTGTATGGAATCCACATAATTAACATTATATGGTTATTGATTGGGCCTCATTCCAATCCGGAAAATAATGAATATTATAAAAGGAAATTCATGTGTTGAATATAAAAATAGTCATGTGTTGACGATATGCATGTGTTGAAACTATTTATGTGTGGAGTGAAATATTTTAATAATAAAATTTACATCTTTATCATATTTAAAATTAGAACTACTTTACGGTTAGAGTCTGATTAAAAAATCAAACGATAGATACCAAAATTTTATAAAATATTTTACATAACAAGAATAGTCGTGTGTTGACAGTACTCATGTGTTGAGATTAGTCGTGTGTAGAAAGAAATATAGATTCATGTGTTGAATAGAAATATATATTCATTTGTTGAATAGAATAACGAATTTATTGAAATATATAAAGCCGTGTTGATTAGAGATCCGCCATTTTGACATGAGCGATATTTATATCGATTATATTCATTTTTAAAATAATTATAGAAAAAGAAGCGATTTCAAAATATAACGTTTTGAAAATATTATCATTTATATAGCAATGATATGAAATATTCAATTTTGATTAGAAATTGAATATAGTGTTGAAATGGTTTTGAAAACGAATTTAAAACGATTTATAAAATACGTTTTAAAAGGAAATCGACGAAATATAATATATATATATATATATATATAATGGCCTGAATAGAACGCGCCACGTCGCTGCAGTTCTTAAATTTCGACCATTGATTTCGAACTGACGTTGCGGGAGATCCGACCGTTGGATTCTCCTAAAACCAGAACCGTTGGGTTCGTATCGAAAAGTGCTTTCCAATGAATACTAGAAATTTGAAATCTAACGGTTGGATTTAAAATTATGTCCAAATCAAATTTGGAAAAGGTCGCTGTAAGTGCAGTTTGATGGTCGTTGATGGAAATCGACTGTACGTGCCCTGGTAAAATTATTAAAAATATGAATGTGACGACAAGGAATTTCGCTCGATCCGAATCAGTTGTTAAACCGATCTAGACCGTTCGAAACCCCTGATCGTTGAGAACAGGACAAAATAGAACGCAGACGGGAGAACATTTCATTTCTATTACAACAATTCCATCAGATACAAGAATATACAGAGTATAAATGAATAGATTACATTCGATAAATATCAGAGATTACAATAAATTACATAGCAGCGGAAAATAATACAACACACAACTGAAGGTGATATACGGATACAGAGCTTTCCGGATATCACTCCAGCTGTAAACCAGGATCCTGTGGATATAAATTTGCAAAACCAAAACTACTAGCTGCCCGTGCGGAAAATAGGGGCACCCAGAGTTTAGGTTAAAACAATAAACTCCAGGTCAGTCATGTGACTGGTGTGAGAACTAAAACAGTTATTTAAAACTTTACTTTAAAAGAGAGTAATTCAAGGGACCACGTTGTATAACACGGAACGGGTTTCCTCCCAAGAATACCAGTGCATAGAATAAACAACGCAATGCTTTTTCGAAAAATGAAGCTATTATAAGACCCAGGTCCCATCACACAATGCAACGCAAGCCGGAGTAGGGTTTTCCCTTATAATAGCCAAACATGCTTGGTACGTTTAAAACAAATCATTTGATACTATAATAAGTGTATAGTGTCAAAACATTTCAATCATAAATATAAATCATAGACGGCATGGGTACCATATATCATGTCGCCATACTAGTTCTACAATTTAAACCGCAATACACGTATTGGAAATTGGATTTCCGTCATGAGTCGAGGCAAGGGGCAAGCTCCTCTCCGCGTTCGAGACACTCTAGCAAATGTCCCAGGGCTACGCACTCTAGGCAACCCTTGGATGCTTCAGGGCCGGTCCTCACTTACGTTAGAGGATTGGCAATTCCTGAACACACGTTTCCCGGTCCTTACAGACCTATAATCGAGGCGCCTCGCATTCCAACAACCACATAGGTGAAAAGTATATAAATGTCAGGGCTGGTAAGTCACTGACACCACCAAAGCTAGAAAGAAACGTCGTGCTCTCCCTGCAGTCCGTATCCCGTTTTTAACTCATACCGAGGTGTGAGGCTCGCGAATTCACGTTATACACAAAGCTGCCACGTAGGCGTGCTTTGATCATCAACCACAAGACTTTGCTTTTCAACAGAAGCCTTGATCATTGCATCTTAGCGTGCCACACAGGCAATTCATGCCATGCGACTGATGTCCATCGATATACAACCTCTGAGCTCGTACGTCTCAGAGAAGGGCGTTAAGCAAAAGAATAAATTCTCCGCCGCCAAACAGATGTATATTTAATAGAAATCAATCAACACAGAATAAAATCCAATGTCAGACACACAATCCATTTTCAAGTCCGTTCTGGGTCTGAACGAAACCGGAGGCACTTTCCTCGCATATCCATCCATCTCCAAGTACGTCTGGACGACCACCAACTATTTCCATCCTCTTGGGTGTACAGCCCAATCAGGATCGTCAGTAATAATCCAAACGATGTGAAGACTTTCGGTCTTCAACCACCGTCTTCATCTTCGACATATCGTCGAATCGGTTATTCAGAGTGGGTATAAACCCGGCCTTTTCGAACAACCCGCGTATATTAAAAACAAATGTTACACAAACTCAACATACGCCTCATTCCATTTCAGAATATTTTTTTATTCATATAATCACATTTTTAGGGAAAGGTTCCCATTAATTTTATCCAAGATAAATTCTTTAAAATTTATCCTTTAATCATCCTTTTGATGTCGTTTCAAACCAAATTATGGTTTTCTGAACTAGTCGAGATTAGCGAACCACACCGAAGTAATTATTTATTTTATTTCCCAATCCCAACCTATTCATCCCATGAAGCAAAACTGGTGATACTCCATATCTAACATCATGGTGTTATCGGTAAAATTAATTACCATCTCACGTTCAAATCTAATTAAAGATTTGACTATCGCTTTGAAGCAAAACTAGCGATACTCCATTCTCGCTCATTTCTAAATTTGATAATTTAGATTATAGATTCACATTTCAATCTAATTACAGATTCATTAAAACTCCTTTTTCTGGGTTAAAGAACTAGGTGTTATTTAAAACAAAGTTCACGACAAACCCAAATCACATTCTATTTATTATCGGGTTAAAGAACTAGTGTTATTTAAAACACCGTTCACGATAAACCCATTTCAAATCCAATCGTTATATGTTAGAAATTCCGATTATTTAAAAACCCTTTTTAAATCTAATTTATTTATTTAAAAATAATTGGGTTTTTAAATTTAGTTCAAAACTAGTTCATTTCGATAAAAATCCATTTTTATCTTTTCAAATATGGAGTTTTACATCCCAATTTCTCCCAAATCATTTCTTATGATTTTACACAAATTATTGATATTTTTAATAATTTTATCAAGGCCCGTACAGTCGATTTCCAACAACGGCCATCGAACTGCACTTACAGCGACCTTTTTCGAATTTGATTTGGACGTATCTCCAAATCCAACCATTAGATTTCAAATTTTAAATATTCGTTAGAAAGCTCTTTTCGATACGAACCCAACGGTTCCGGTTTTAGGAGAATCCGACGGTCGGATCTCCCGTAATGTCCGTTTGAAATAAATGGTCGAAATTTACGAACTGCCGCGGCGCGGCGCATTCTATTCAGGCCATTATATTATATATATAATATATATAATATATATTTCGTCGATTTCTATTTAAAACGAATTTTATAAATAGTTTTTAAATTCGTTTCAAAATTCATTTCAACTTCCATTTCAATTCAAAGCAAAATTGAATTCTTCTTTATAAATTCGTTTTAAAATTCATTTCTATTCAATTCAAATTTCAATTCAATTTGAATTCATTTCAATTCGCATTCAATTCAATTTGAATTCGTTTTCAATTCAATTCAATTTCAAAGTCGTTTTCTATTCGATTCAATTCAAATTGGTTTTCTATTTGATTCAATTCAAATTTGTTTTCTATTTGATTCAAATCAAATTTCATTTTGGTTTTCTATTCGATTCAATTCAAATTGGTTTTCTATTTGATTCAATTCAAATTGGTTTTCTATTTGATTCAATTCAAATTGGTTTTCTATTCGATTTAAATTCAATTCGTTTTCTATTCGATTTAAATTCAATTCGTTTTCTATTCAATTCAAATCAAATTCATTATATATTTAATTGAAATCAAATTTGTTTTCTATTCAATTAAAATCGTTTTATATTCAATTCATTTCGAAATCACTTTATATTCAATTCATTTCGAAATCACTTTTCAATATTCAATCATTTCGAAATCACTTTTCAATATTCATTCATTTCGAAATCACTTTTCAATATTCATTCATTTCGAAATCACTTTTCAATATTCATTTATTTCGAAATCACTTTTCAATATTCATTTATTTCGAAATCACTTTTCAATATTCATTTATTTTGAAATCACTTTTCAATATTCATTTATTTCGAAATCACTTTTCAATATTCATTTATTTCGAAATCACTTTTCAATATTCATTTATTTCGAAATCACTTTATATTCAATTCATTTCGAAATCACTTTTCAATATTCATTTTAAAATGAATAAAATCGATATAAATATCGTTCACGTCAAAATGGCGTCAATCTAATCAACACGGCTTCATATATTTCTGTTTTCAAATATTCTATTTCAAATATTTCTATTTCAAATATTTCGTTCAACACATGACTAATCTCAACGGATGAGTACAGTCAACACATGAACCTTTGTATTATATTAATAAAGATGTAAATTTTATTATTAAAATATTTCGTTCAACACATGACTAATCTCAACGGATGAGTACAGTCAACACATGAACCTTTACTTTATAATATTCTTTATCTTCTAAATGGGAATGAGGCCCAATCAATCACCATATAATGTTAATTATATGGATTTCCATACATCACACGTATATAATAGCATTGAAAAATAATCAACCATCAACCAAAGTGCACTACACTGTATAAGCATCAAATATAGATATCTAACGCTTATAACAGCCTATCAATCAATCGATCGACATATTTAATCAATCAGGATGAGTGAACTTCAAATTTCATCCCAACACCCGTGTGGGGTTTCAAACAATCAAACACAGATTTTATTTGTGCAGTTGGGCGATGTGTAAAATTTATCGACCCAATCAATGTCCTTCAAATAGGTGTACTTAAACAAACCATCCGGTTTGTAAATGAATATTTTATTTATTCACATTCACGTTAAAAATTATATTTTTAACGATAAAACAATTTATTTTAACATATGAATTTCTATTCAATGCATTTACACAATGAAAATGATATTTTTATTTTTCTAACATATTTTAGAAAATTTCGGCGGCATAACGGCACGATACTAGAAACGGGACGAGGCCTAGCCTTATCCCCGGACTAGTGAAGGCCCACGCCATTCACACATTAATAAAATTCACCAAACAACCAAATTCAAATAAAATCATCTAACTAATCTATGCAACCAAACAAACAAGTCCATGGTCTGTGGACGATTGTGTCGGGTGCTACTAAACACCGTCTGCATCCTAGTATATATATATATAACTAGAAAAGAAATTGAAAGGTGAGAAATTCTCACAAATAGCTATCCAATCATCTTGACTCTTCTTTGATAGAAATCTTCATCGTTATCGCATCTTCGTCACCTTCGTTGCCCGTAGCCAATACATATGTAAAAATCGAATTTTTACTACGCTATTCAATATATAAAAATCGAATTTCTACTATGCTATTCAATATATAAAAATCGAATTTCTATTATGCTATTCAATATATAAAAATCGAATTTCTATTATGCTATTCAATATATAAAAATCGAATTTCTATTATGCTATTCAATATATAAAAATCGAATTTCTATTATGCTATTCAGTATATAAAAATCGAATTTCTATTATGCTATTCAATATATAAAAATCGAATTTTTACCATGCTATTCAATATATAAAAATCTAATTTTTACTATGCTATTCAATATATAAAAATCTCGCCTTTTTAAATTTAAAGATTTCGCCTTTTCAAAAATATAGATTTCGCCTTTTCAAAAATATAAAGATTTCGTCGGTCGACTTCGAGGAGGGGGCTGCGGTCGCAGGCGAAGGGAGGGGGGTTCGGGCGTCGCAGTCGAGGAAGAGAAGGGGAGGAGGAGGAAGAAGAAGGGAGGACGACGCAGGGGGGGCTGCGCCACCTCTGGCGGCGGCGGGCGGCAAGGGTTTCCCCCCTTTCCGTCGTTCTCTTTGTTTTTATTTATTTATTTCTGTATCGATTTAAAATGAGAAGGGGGCCAGAGTATAGAGATAAAGGAGAGGAGGGATTTAATTTTTAATTTATTTAATTATTTTATTTACAAAAATGTTGACTTTTTATTTCGACCTCGAAACGAGGCCCACCACCTGTCGTCCATAGCGTTTCACCCCTATTCCGAACACAATGGGATATGTATCGTAAGCTGATTCGGCTGTTACAATCAGTTTTCGTCAAAATCAACATATACTTCTATATATTGAATTTGAACGCGCATTTTAATTTACCGGGGCCACATACGAACTCTATAAATTGCAGAAAAATATTTTCTAGCTTCGTATTGACGATACGGTCCTAATAAAACTAGTTTCGTCGAATTCTCAGACCGTTGGAAAAATGGCCATTTTCCAGTCGATTAAAATCAACTGAAACTGGTCAAACGCGTTTTCCTTTGCCACGCACACATATTGATTCGAAAAATTATGAAATTTGGAATCTAGCAATAACTTGACATCACGGACCCAACAAAAGTGGTTTCGTGGAAATCCGAGGTCGTTTGCAAAATTCCCATTTTTAAGGGCCTGAATTCCATAGCGACTATTCAGAATTTTCAACTAGACATATCTTTTGATTCCCGCTATGAAATTTCGATTTTTCGGATTCGTTGGAAAGATATCACCAATTAGATTCTAATGTTTTTGGTTTTACTAAAATCCGGATTGTTTTGCACCCGGTATATTCAATTGAAGTTTGAAATCGAATTATCGAACTACCGCGCCTTTTTCAATTCAATTTATAATTATATATAAATATTTATATTCTAACGACGACGCGTATAAATATATACGTTCGAATTATATTCAAAATAAATTTCTCGTCGATATTATTTAAAATAATTCATTTTAAATATTCAAAATTCGTTAAAATTGCCAAAATAAAAATTTTAAACTGGCCCAGATTTTCCGGGTTATTACAACGAATAATTTGTGTAAAATCATAATATGTGAATTGGAAAGAACTGGGACGTAAAACTCCACATTTGAAATGATAAAAGGAGATTTTTATCGAAATGAACTAGTTTTGAACTAGAATTAAAATCAATTTATTTTTTGAAATAAATAAATTGAATTTGAATTGGTTTTGAAAATAACCAGAATTTCCGATATGCGTGAATTGGAATGGATTTGAATCGAAATTGTCTTTGGAAAGTTTCGATGTTGGATTCCGTGATTATACAGATATTGTTATGGGAATTTGAAAGATATATTCATATCGTTATTTCCAATACGATAGTTGTTGGTTTCAGAATTTGATATTGAATATAAGCCAATATATTTTCTATTCAAAGCCTTGTATTTAATACCAAATGTGATTTGGGTTTGCCGTGAATCGTGTTTTAGATCACATTGGTTCTCTAACCCAGTTAAAGACAGGATGTTGATTTTTGAAAATATTAAAACTAAGTAGAGTTTTAAGGAATCTTTAATTAGATTAAAATGTAAATTGATAATTTAAATTATCAAATCTGAAAGGTGATCGAGAAAGGAGTACAACCAGTTTTGCTCCAAAGCGATAGTTAAATCTTTAATTAGATTTGAACGTGAAATGGTAATTAATTTTACCGATAACACCATGGTGTTAGATATGGAGTATTACCAGTTTTGCTCCATGGGTTTAATAGGTTGGGATTGGGAAATAAAATAAATAATTACTTCGGTATGGATCGCTAATCCCGACTAGTTTGAAATGGTATCCAAAGGAAGACTAAAGAATAGATTTAAAAGAATTTATCTTGGATAAAATTAATGGGATCCCTAAGAATGTGATTTTGTGAATAAAAGAATATTCTGAATTGGAATGAGGCGTTTGTTGTGTTTGTGTAACATTTGTTTATCATATACATGGGTTATTCAGAAAGGCCGTGTTTATACCCATTCTGAATAACTGATTCGACGAGATGTCGAAGATGAAGACGGTGGTTGAAGACCGGAAGTCTTCACATCGTTTGGGTGATTGCTGATGATCTCGATTGGGCTGTACACCCAAGATGAGAGAAACAGTTGGTGATCGTCCAGACGTACTTGGAGATGGATGGATATGCGAGGAAAGTTCCTCCGGTTTCGTTCAGACCCAGAACGAACTTGTAAATGGATTGTGTGTCTGACATTGGATTTTATTCTGTGTTGATTGATCTCTATTACATATACATCTGTTTGGCGGCAGAGAATTTATTCTCTTGCTTAACGCCCTTCTCTGAGACGTACGAGCTCAGAGGTTGTATATCGATGGACATTAGTCGCATGGAGTGAATTACCAGTGTGGCACGCGTAAGTGGCAATTGATAAAGGCTTCTGTTGAAAAGCAAAGTCTTGTGGTTGATGATCAAAGCACGGCCTGTGTGACGTAGCTTTGTGTATAACGTGAATTCGCGAGCCTCACACCTCGGTATGAGTCATAAACGGGAGACGGACCGTTGGGAGAGCACGATGTTTCTTTCTGGCTAGGGTGGTGTCAGTGACCTACTAGCCCTAACATTTATATGCTTTTCACCTATGTGGTTGTTGGAATGCAAGGCGCCTCGAATATAGTTATAGATCGGGAAACGTGTGTTCAGGAATTGCCAATCCTCAAAAGTAAGATAGGACCGGCCCAGCCGATTCCAAGGATCAAAGTGGGGTCCTGAGACATTTGCTAGAGTGTCTCGAACGGAGAGGAGCTTGACCCTTGCCTCGACTCATGACGGAAATCCAATTTCCAATACGTGATATTGCGGTTTTAATTGTAGAACTAGTATGGCGACATGATAGATGGTACCCATGTCGTCTATGATTGAATTGTTTTGACACTATACACTTATTATAGTATCAAGTGATTTGTTTTAAACGTACCAAGCATGTTTGGCTATTATAAGGGAAAACCTTATCCTCCGGCTTGCGTTGCATTGTGTGATGGGACCTGGGTCTTATAATATCTTCATTTTTCCAAAGAGCATTGCGCTGTTTTGTTATATGCACTATTATTCTTGGGAGGAAACCCGTTCCGTTTTATACGGCGTGGTCCCTTGAATTACTCTCTTTTAAAGTAAAGTTTTAAATAACTGTTTTAATTCTCACACCAGTCACATGACTGACCTGGAGTTTATTGTTTTAACCTAAACTCTGGGTGCCCTTATTTTCGACACGGGCAGCTAGTAGTTTTGGTTTTGCAGATTTATATTCACAGGATCCTGATTTACAGCTGGAACGATGCTCGGAAAGCTCTGTAGCCTTGCATTACTTCTAGTTGTGCTTTTGTATTATTTTCCGCTGCGATGTATTCAAATGTAATTTAAATCTCTGATATTTGTTGAATGTAATTTATTCATTTATACTCTGTATATTATTGTATCTGATGGAATTATTGTAATAACAATGAAATGTTCTTCCGTCTGCGTTCTCTTTTGTCTTGTCCTCAATTCTATCCGTGCTTTCCTTCACGGGGAAGTTCGGGTCGTCTCACATAGTCTTGAACAACACTCAGATTTTAAATTTCATTGAATTTATATACGATCACAAATTTTTGCAAAATTACACTGACAAATTTGTTGAACACATGAACTATTTTTGGAATGTTAGCTTTGTTGAAAAACTTCATGTTAGGACGACCCTGAACATTCATTTACTGGACTATAAATCGAGATATAAAGAAGAGATGGTTTTCAAAAACTTTTACTTATTAGAGAACATGCCTAGACATAGTGGGAATGGGACTCATAGGGCAAGAACCAAGTGTGGGGGGAAAAGTTGGTGGAGTTCTTTGCATCGCAAACACATTTATCATTGTACATATGATCCATTCTTACATTTAGTTAGATTGCATTTTATTCTACAAATCATTTTGCATCTAATACACCTGTTGGTTCGATCTTTCACATTCAGGAAACATTTACAGTGTGGACACTGTTTAGTTCTAGTGTGGGGGGGGGGGGGGGAGTCTGCATTTCACTCATTTTCGTTTTTTTCTTTATTTTTCTTTCTTTTCATTTTCAGCCATTTAAATAGGATCATCACGCATTTTAGACTGTACTAACATGCCATATTTTTTTTTGAAACATGACTCATTTTAGATTGATACAACAAAATAAGTTAACAATTATTAGTCAGTTGATAGTATTTTTTCCTATCAACTTAGATCAAATAAGAAATATAATGAAAAGTTTAATTTTGGGGGATAATAGTGTAACCGGTACATAGGTAGATTCTTAAGTGATGGCCATGAAATCTATTCTATATTGTAGACTTTGTTTAAATAAGTGGAGGACTTAAAATACTTATATTGGCTTTTCGAATCCTTAAAACTAAGTTGTGTTAAGTTGAATTCGCGTAACTCTCTTTTGTGCTTATATTTTCAATAATAATAATAGTAATCCAAGGGTATCCAACATTGCTTGTATATCAAGTGTTGGTGTGCAAACCCGCCAAGCTCTATCCGACATGTTGTTGACAAAGTCAGCGTTGGAATATCTTGGTCTCATTTTATGAGATTGGACACATAAGGATTATCGAAACGTTGTTGACAAAGTCAAAGTCGGCCTGCACAATCCGCCAAGCTCTTTACCCACTCTCCGTTAGTCCGCGAGGCAGTGCATGGGTGGTAAACCTTGGTCTTCTAAGTTAGGTGTATGTACTTAATCATAAATTTTAAAATTTTATACAATAAAGAATAAGCGATGATGCCCAAACAGTTCTTTACCTTATTGATTTGACTAGCCATACATGAGGAAATAATAATACCACTTTGCAAACTGTGCCAAGCAAACTAAGAATCTATTTCATGGCTGCACTATGTTATCGACTGAACCAACTGACCAAACTGGAATTTAACATTTGAAAACTTGAATTGCGTTGAAAATTTGTGACAAATTGAGGTATCTAAAATAAAATCAACTGACTAGAAATTGTTAACTTAATTTGTTGTACCACTTTCCTGAAACAAGTCGTGTTGTCATTCTTGTTGTCTTTGTTTTTTGTATATAACCATTGCATTCATGTAGTTACATTAAAACCATATCATACTGCATTTGGATTTTGTGGGTAGTATCTGCTGAAAACCCTCACGAGACACCACTCGTCCTACTAGGGACACCTAGAGGTTTAACGGCTTGTTGCATACGCTCAATGCAATCGTGTTTCCTACGAAAGTGTGGCCTATTTAGTTTAGTTTTTCATTTCTTGTTTTACTCGAGGACGAGTAAAAGATAAGTGTGGGGGTATTTGATTGACATGAAAATGTGTTTATTTTATACTCTTATATCTTATCTTTTGTATATAAATAAATATTACTTGGGTATTGTTTTGTTACTTTTACAGATATTCCAACTCAGCCCGCATGCAACCAGAAAAGTAGAGAATGGAGATCAGATTGCTATATATTTACATTTTGAAGAATTGTAGATGAAGATCCCACATCTAGTTGTTGTTGGACAAGATTAATAAAAAGGCCATGCACATCTCAATCAAGGAGGCTTGTCAAAGAACCAAGAGGAAAAGAAGAAAGGCCAAAAATTTAATAGATTTAACTAAGGCCCATTTGAGATTCTCATTGTAAACTAATTAGTGATGTAATGACTAGGCCCATTTATAATTAGGGTTAGTGTCTGGTTATCCCCTATAAATACCCATATAATGTCATTGTAGCCACCATCCTATCCTATCCTATTCTATATTCTCTTCTCCATTAATAAAAGTTCTTCTTCTTTTTATTATTTCCGCATTTTTTCTTTTTCTTAGCAATCAGTGTTGTCTTCACAATTAGTTTTGGAAGAGCACTAATTGTATTTTACATTTTTTGTTAGTAATTAGTCGTTTGATTAGTTTCAACGACAATCCTAATTTACTTTTTGTTGTTCTTCTTTTCCTGCAATTTTAATTTCTGCATTTTATTTATGTTTTGCATTTTAATTTCCAATTGATAACTGTGATTTGATCGTCGGTTCAATTAGATTTGTTCTGAATCGAATCACAGTTTCAATTTTTATTACCTTCAAAACCAACCTCAAAAATCATCTAACTCGCCCAAGAGATTATATAAATAATTTAATTTAATTTTTCCTCCCTGTGTTCGACCTGTATGCTACACGCCTGTGCGCTTGCAGTATTTATTACAAATATCACGCTTTTCTAGCGTCGATCACCGAGGCCAGGGATCGTCCTCACCATTTCGAGACAATCTAGCCTACCATGTCTCAGGAACAGCCGCAACTGCACCTTGGATCGTCAAGGCCGGTCCATCGATGTGGATTAAAGTGCCTGAACACTACGTTTCCCCACCCTTTGGGACGTAAATGAGCCAAATGACTCCATCGGCTCCACACAGTCACCGATATATCCAAGGCGCTCGCAATAGCAACAACCACACAAGTGAAAATAATATAAATGTCAGGGCTGGTAGGTCACTGACACCACCCTAGCTAGAAAGAAACGCATGTCCTCCCTGAAGTCCTCTCCCGTTTCTGGTTCACAACCGGGGTGTGAGGCTCTCGAATCAACGCTACACAAAGCTATGCCACACAGGCGTTGCTTTGATCATCAACCACAAGACTTTGCTTTCCAACAATAGCCTTGATCAATTGCCACTTAGGCATGCCACACAGGCAATTCACTCCATGCGATTGATATCCATCAATATGTAACCCCTGAGCTCGTACGTCTCAGAGAAGGGCGTTAAGCAAGAGAGTAAATTCTCCAGCGCCAAACAGATATATATTTAATAGAAATCAATCACACAGATTAAAATCCAATGTCAGACACACAGTCCATTTACAAGTTCGTTCTGGGTCTGAACGAAACCGAAGGCACCTTGTACCTCGCATATCCATCGATCTCCAAGTACGTCTGGACAATCACCAACTAATTCCCTCCCCTTGGGTGTACAACCCAATCAAGATCATTAGTAATCACCCAAATGATGTGAAGACCTCCGGTCTTCAACCACCGTCTTCATCCTCGACACCACGTCGAATTGGTTATTCAGAATGGGATAAACCCGGTCTTTCTGAATAACTCGCGTATATAATAAACAAGTGTTACACAAACACAACATACACCTCATTCCAATTCAGAATATTCTTTTATTCAAATATTCTTATACTTTGGGAAAGGTTCCCACTAATTTTATCGAAGATAAATTCTTTAAATTTATTCTTTAATCTTCTTTTGAATATCAATTCAAACTAGTCGGGATTAGCGAACCACACCGAAGTAATCATTTATTTTATTTCCCAATCCCAACCTATTCATCCCATGAAGTACAACTGGTCATACTTCATATCTAACACCATGGTGTTGTCGGTAAATTCAATTACCATTTCACGTTCAAATCTAGTTAAAGATTTAACTATCGCCTGGAGCAAAACTGGTGATACCCCATTTTCGATCACTTCAATCTAATTAAAGATTCATTAAAACTCCACTTAGTTTTAATCTTCTCAAAAATCAATATTAATGATTATTTAACTTGGGAAATCATATCCTGTCTTTAACTTGGTTAAAGAACCAATGTCAATTAAACACGGTTCGCGATAAACCCAAAATCACATTCCATTAACTATCGAGTTAAAGAACAAATGTTATTTAAAACACCGTTCACGATAAACCCAAAAATCGATTCAAATTCAATTCCAATTAAATACCATTTAATTGGTACACTTCATTAAATCTAAATAAAAAGATTTAACCTTTTTCTCAACTGGGTTTAAGAACAGTGTTAATGAAGACACCATTCACGGCAAACCCAAATCAAATTTGATATTAAATACAAGGCTCTGGATAGAAAATATATCGGCTTATATTCAATATCAAATTCTACGACCAACAAATATCGTATTGGAAATAACGATATAAATATATCTTTCAAATTCCTATAACAATATCTGTATCATCACGAAATCCAACATCGAAATATTCCGAAGACAATTTCGATTCAAATCCATTCCAATTCAATTATCGGAAATTCTGGTTAGTTTCAAAACCATTTCAAATCCACTTTATTTATTTCAAAAATAAATCGTTTTTAATTCTAGTTCAAAACTAGTTCATTTCGATAAAAATCTATTTTTATCTTTTCAAATTTGGATTTTTTCATCCCAATTCTTCACAAATCATTTCTTATGATTTTAGACAAATTATTACTATTTTTAATAATTTTATCAAGGCCCGTACAGTCGATTTCCATCAACGGCCATCGAACTGCACTTACAACTACCTTTTCCAAATTTGATTTGGACATAATTCCAAATCCAACCATTAGATTTCAAATCTCTAATATTTGTTAGAAATCTCTTTTCGATACAAACCCAATGGTTCCGATTTTAGGAGAATCCGACGGTCGGATCTTCCGTAATGTCAATTCGAAGTCAATGATCGAAATTCGCGAACTACCGCGACGCGGCGCGTTCTATTCTGGCCATTCTATATATATAATATATATATTTCGTCGATTTCCTTTTAAAACATATTTTATAGATCATTTTAAATTCGTTTTCAAAACGATTTAAAATTCATACTCAATTTCTAATCAAAATTGAATATTCCACATCATCGATTTACAAATGATAATATTTTCAAAACGTTACATTTTGAAATCACTTCGTTTTCTATATTCACTATAAAAATGAATAAAATCGATATAAATATCATTCACATCAAAATGGTGTCCATCTAATCAACACGGATTTTATTCAAAACATGAATATTTTTCAATTCAACACATGAATTTATTTTCAATTCAACACATGAATTTATTTTCAATTCAACACATTAATTTATTTTCAATTCAACGCATGAATTTATTTTCTATTCAACACATTAATTTATTTTCAATTCAACACATGAATTTATTTTCTATTCAACACATGAATTTATTTTCTATATTGGAATGAGGCCCAATCAGTTACCATATAATGTTAATTATATAGATTTTCTACAACACATGTGTATAATAGCAACGATAAATAATCAACCATCATCCAGAGTGCACCGCACAACTGCATAAGCATTAAATATAAATAATTAACGCTTACACAGTCTGCCAACCCATCGATTGACATACAACTAAACAATCGGGATAAGTGTACGTCAAATATCATCCCAATACCCGTGTGGGGTTTCAAATCAACAAACACATATTTTATTTGTGAGGTTGGGCTATGTGTAAAATTTATCGTCCGAATCAATATCAATCAAATCAGTGTGTATAAACAAATCTCCAATTTGTTTATAAATATTTATTTTGTATACACGTTAAAAATCATATTTTTAACTATAAAATATTTTCCACTATAAAATATTTTATTTCATTCCACATCACACAATCATATTTCACAACACAGCAATCAAACAAACAAGTCATCCATGGTCTGTGGACAATGGGTGTCGGGTGCTGCTAAGCACCGTCTACATCCTAGTATATATTTCAACTAGAAATTAAATTAAAAGTGAGGAGTTCTCACCGATAAGCTAAGCCAAACACCACGACTCTTCATATACAAAAAATCTTCGCCGTGCTCGCCTTTTATCACTTTCGTTGACCGTATCCACTACATATATAAAAATCGCATTTTTATATTGTTGTCATGTATATAAAAATCACACTTTTATAATTACGCTATATGGAAAAAATTCTATTTTTATACCACTACTATATGGATAAAAATTCTATTTTTATAATGGTGTTCATATAATAAAGATCATGTTTTTGATTCACTACATATATAAAAATCATATTTTTATTATCTTTATAATATAAAAATCACATTTTTATTAGTATACAATTAAAATCAAACCCTTTGAGATGCAAAACGATGTGTATATATTTTTCTTCATATAAAAATCAGATTTCTAACTTGGTTAAACTAAACTAAGTATTTTCAATAAATTAAAATAAAATAATAGAAGGACTTAAAGGGAAAAGGGGATGAGGGGGTGCACTGGCGGCTACGGCAGGAGGAGGCACAGGCAGAGGAGAAGGGGGACGAGGCGATGGGAGGAGGAGGGAGGGGGAGCAGGGCGATGGCTCGCGATGGGGGGCGTTTGCTGCGCCTAAGCAAATGGAGCAAGTGGAGGGGGTCCTACGCGTCGAAGAAGAAGGTGGAGGAGGCAGCAGCGTGGCGGCGGATGGTCTGAGCGGCACGCCAGTGGTTGGGGGGGTGAGAACGACAGCGACGGGAAAAAAAGGAGACCGGGTTTCTGTTTTCGATTTAGATTTAGAAATGAAAATGGGGGGCAATATATGTATATATATTATTTATTTATTTAATTTGAAAAAGCAACTTTTTAATTCGAACTCGAAATCGAACCCACCGACTGTCACCCATAACTAATTACCCCCATTCCGAACACAATGGGATAGGTATCGTAGGCTGATTCGACTATTTTGTTCAGTTTTCATCAAAATCAAAATATAAACCTATATATCGAATTTGAATGCACATTTCAATTTACCGGGGACACATACGGACTTTTAAAATTCCAGAAAAATATTTTCTAGATTCGTATTGACGATACGGTCTTAACAAAACTAATTTCATCGAATTCTGAGATCGTTTGAAAAATGGTCATTTTCCAGTCGATTAAAATCAACTAAAACTGGTCAAACACGTTTCCTTTGCCACGCTTTCATATTGATTCAAAAAATTACGAATTTTGGAATCTAGCAATATCTTGACATCACAGATCCAACAAAAGTGGTTTCGTCGAAAACCGAGGTCGTTTGCAAAATTTCCATTTTTAAGGGCCAAAATTCAACATCAACTATTCTGGATTTTCAACTGGGTATAACTTTTTATCCCCGCTAGTAAATTTTGATTTTTCGTATTCGTTGGAAAGATATTCTCAATTAGATTCTATTATTTTTGGTTTCACTAAAATCCGGTTTATTTTGAATCTTGTACATTCATTTGAACTTTGAAATCGAATTTTCGAACTATCACACCATTTTCAATTCCTTTTATAATTTAAAATAAATATTTATATTCTAACGACGATTCAAATAAATATACACGTTCTGTTTCTATTCAAAATAAAATTCTCGTCGTTATTATTTAAAATAATTCATTTTAAATATTCAAAATTCACTAAAATTGCCAAAATAAAAATTTTAAATTGGCTCGGATTTCCGGGTTATTACATAGGAATTTTACATTATAATGTTAATTACAATTTACATTGTAATTAAAAAGGTGATTTTACAGTGTAATTAAAAGATTAGAATTCAACATTGAAATAGAATTTACATTTTTCTAATGTAAATAAAAGAAATAAAAGGAAAAATTCATCATGGAAGGAAAAGTTACATTTTTAATGTAATTAAGATTAAGAGGAAAAGTTACATTTTTAATGTAATTAGATTAAAAAGAAAATTTACATTTTTTTAGATTAAGAAGAAAATTTACATTTTTACTGTATTAAGATTTAAGGAGAAAAATTACATTTTAATGTAATTAAGATTAAAGGATTAATTGACATTTTCATATAAATAGTACTTAAAGAAGAAAATTACATTTTCATGTAATTAGATTTAAAGTAAGTGAAATTTACATTTTAATGTAAGTAGATTTTCATTAAAAGAATTTAGAAGTGAAATTTACAGAATTAAGAAGAAAATTACATTTTTATTTAATTGGATTTTCATTAAAAAGAGTAAAGTTATGAATTTTACATTTTCATGTGAAAAGATTAAAACATAAGATCAACATTTTGTTTGTATAGAAAAGATTGACACAAAATTATCATTTTACTTTTGCATTGAATGATATAAACAAAATTATCATTTTAGTTTTGCGTTGAAAGAATAACAAAGTTATTATTTTTGTTAGATTGAAATTAAACAAACAAAAATATATTCATTTTTGTAGAATTGAGGTTGACACCAAAATATATTACATTTTTGTTAGAAAATTTAAAAGACACAAAAATCTTCATTTTTGTTAAATTGGAATGATACACGAAAAATACATTTCTGTGTGAATTGGAGGGTAAAAGAAAAATATACATTGTTTGGTTTAGGATGTGTATGTGAATTAAAATAAAATAAACATTATTGTGTGTTATGTTATATTTCAAAATGTTATGAAACCAAATGTTCTTTACTTGTTATGATAATCACTGTAATGAAATGGATGAAGGAATTATATTTATATATAATTATATATATATATATAAATTAAAAGTAAACGAATCGAGCGTGGTAGTTCGCATTTTGGAATTGTACTTTTAATTGATTATACCGAAATATCCAACCTTCGGATTTTCACAAAACTGAAACCGTTAGGTTCGCCTTGGGAAGATCTTTCCAAAGAGATGAATTGTGTTAAAATCCAACGGTTAGATTTAGATAAATGTGTAAAACAAATTTGGGTGAAAACAGCGCCAAGGTCGCCTATTGACATGAAGTGTTAAATAAAATTCAATTATTTTTATATAAATAAAAATCGAGATTAATCGTTATAAATTAATATTAACGATAACAAATGATTTGAAATGATATATATATGCAAGAGTCATTTGAAAGGTCCGAGTTCAATCTCATTTCAAATGATTATTCGTCGATCTAAGTCGAAGAGTTGAAGATGGTGATTGAAGACCGACGATCTTCACGTCGGATGGATGAGTTACCATTGATGCCCATGATTTGAGTAGCTACCTTGAAGGGGCTACAATGGTGGACGTCCAGACTACTTGTTGATTGTTTGGATATGCGAGGTAACGTGCCTCTGGTTTCATTCAGACCCAGAACGGGCTTGTAAATGGATGTGTATCCGGCATTGAAATTCACTTCATGTATTTAAATTGATTTCTATTTGATATATAATTGTTTGGTGGCGGAGAATTTATTCTCTTTCTTAACACCCTCTTATATATTGATTTTTGTCGATCGCATGGCGTGAATTGTCAATGTGGCATGCCAAGATGCAAATGATCAAGGCTTTTGTTGAAAAGCGGGCCTTGTGGTTGATGATCAAAGCACGGCCTATTTAGGCGTAGCTTTGTGTATAACGTAGCTTCACGAGCCTCACAACCCGGTTGAGTCTAAAACGGAGCAAGTGAACGCAGGGAGGGCATCACGTTTCTTTCTAGCTAGAAGTGGTGTTTGGGTTTTACACGGCCCGTCATTTTACCTATGTGGATGATGGAATGAGGCGCCTTAGATGATAGGTCCTATAGGACCGGGAAACATGTGTTCAGGAACTGCCAATCCTCAAAATCGTATGTGTGGACCGACCCTGCAGGATCCAAGGGTTCACTGCGGGGAATCCTGAGACATTAGCTAGAGTGTCTCGAATCGGTAAGGAGATCGTTCCTTGCCTTGACTCATGACGGAAACCAAATTCCCAATACGACCCTACGGACTTGATTGTATTACTAGTATGGAGGCATGGTATATGGTAGCTATGCTTCCTAGGATTGATACATTTACTTTGAAATGTTTTTGAAACATATATACACTAATAATAATATCAAACCCGTTTTTATCGTATCAAGCATATTTGATCATCATAAGGGAAAACTCTATCCTATGGTTTGCGTTGCATTGTGTGATGGGACTTGAGTCTTATGATGATTCCATTTTTCTAACAAGCATTGTGTTGTTTAACGATTTATTTTAATTTATGCACCGACAATCCATTGGAATAAAACCTATTCCGCATTAACGGCGTGGTCCTTGGATTTGCCTTATTGCTATCAGTTATATTAGTTAAGACTTCTCACACCAGTCCCATGACTGACCCGTTGTTTGTTTCCACCTTTGCAAACTCGGGTGCCCTCTTTTGCACACGGGCAGTCGAGTAGCTTTTTGCAGATATTTATCTCTTGAGCAGGATTCTAGATCGAAGCCTAAAGCTGTGTCCAGAGCATAGAAGTCTTCCGCTGTTTATTGTATTTAATTTATTGAAATTTATCTTCCGTTGTAATTTTATTCAATGCACTTTGATATGTTCTGTACTCTGATTTAACATTATTATGATGTTTTAGAAAAGTCTGCTGTTGTTGTTCTGATGATGTTTATTCCCAGAGTTAACGTATTCGGGTTTTGAACGGTCTTAGTCGATTTTGCGATCTATTAGGTCTGGGCGAAATTCGAGCCATTACATTCTTCCTCCCATCTAAAATAATACCGAGTTCATTGTGTACAAAATATATGTAGAGCAGACGTGTATAATATAAGCAGCTAAGGAAAAGAAATACCCTATAGTGTTTAATTTTCATCAATACAAATCACATTCCTATGGACTGGTGTGATATAGGCCATAGCTTTTAAATAAAAACTTGTCCACAGCCCATCCTATAATATGCAATCCTATCATCTAAGAACCTTGGCAATCAAGGAATTTCCCTTATAAATAGACGAGCTTCGCAAAACCTTCAGAACGCAAATCTTCCCTTCACAAAACAATAATCATTTCTGAAGAAAATAAATGTCCATATATATATAAATGTGGAGTTTTGAAGCCGAAGCATATGAAGTGGGCTACTGTGAAGGTCGAGAAAGGACATGCATACACGGACAAGTGGACTGGCAATGCTCCAAGAGGACGGAGGTGAGGATGACAACATTGGTAAGCGGATAATCCTCGTTTTCGTGTTCAGCAAACTAGACCAAGTTGACTTCGCATACATGTTGTTCTTACGTTAATGAAAGGTTGAGAGTTGCGAAGAGAAGTGTGTTGATCGAAGCAGCAGGAAGCAGAAGTGAAGGAAACAACAGAGAAGTGGCGATGAGGAGCTGTTGTGTAGAAAAGTTTTAACGTATGTTTTGGGTGAAGCTGTCTTGATTCATGGAAGAAAAGAAAAGTAAGCAGTTTCGAAAGCAATAAGTATATAAGAGAAAAGAGAGAGGGGAGTAGGCGCACAGGTTACAGACCTAGTGGAGATCGTGTTTTTGGGAGAACGGATACTCCGTGGAAGGGAGAAGCGCTTCCTGTTCAAAGCATATGGATTCAAAGGAACTGAGTAATGAAGGCATGCGAGGGGAGAAGAAGGTATATGTGTACCTAATTAACATTAATCTTTCCTAGTATAAATTTTAATTAATAATATATTATTAAAGTATAAACAGTAAGGGAGATGAATAGTTGCGAGCTATGAGCCTAATTCATGTTTAAATGTGCCTAACAAAGGTATTAAGTTAAGTATAATATTTGTATATGCATTACATTATTAATAATATTTATAATAAGTAACCTGGCATAAATTCTTTAAACATAAGAACATGCCTCGTTTTATACTAAGGTGCCTAATCCAATAAATAACACTCGTGGCCCAAATTATTAAACTATATAAATAATAGCTAATCTATATCATAGTATGTTTTTTATATAAGTACTGTTAGTGTCACTAATACAGTTTACAAAGCCAAATCATCGTGTTAAATTAACTGAGAAGCTTTAGTCAAATCATTATTTACATTACGCGTTGGCTAGTTAGTTTAAAACAGATTGTCATGTGCCTAATGAATATTTAAAACAACTGACATTTATAAAGGAGTATGAATGTATCGTTTAGTTCATATGTGACGGTCCCAAAACCCCGTGACACGGTGTTAAGGATAATCATTGGAATATAACACATTAATCATCATTAGCAGATCACAGAAAATAGCATAAACAGAAATTAGAATAATTTACACACATATGACAGCGGAATCATATAAATATCATCACATCAGAGAAGCACAGTACAGGATACAACTTAGTGCATAATGATACATAATCTGTCACCATCACCTGAGGCGGAATCATACATAAATAGTACACAAAATAAATATCAGTCTACATCGCCAATGGCAGAATCATAATATAGATACAATAATGGCGGAGAAAATCCAAGTCATCACGGTGTAGTCAAGCCTCGCCATGAGCCAAAAGTGCGTCAGAAACCTGTAACTAGGCTGCCCGTTTGAAAATGAGGGCACCCGAGTTTGCAAGGTGAAACAAACTACGAGTCAGTCATGGGACTGGTATGAGAAATCTACTTAACTTATCAACAACAATAATAAGACAAATCAAAGGACAACGCCACTTTCGCGGAATGGGTTTACTCCAATGAGTGCTAGTGCATGAAATAAAGTAAATGATTAAATCATTGCAATGCTTTTTACAAAATGAAGCCATTATAAGACTCAGGTCCCATCACACAATGCAACGCAAGCCGGAGGATAGAGTTTTACCTTATAATGGCCAAAAATGCTTCATACGAATAAAACAAAAGTGTTTGATATTATTACTAGTGCATATATGTTTCGAAAGCAAATTCAATCATAAATATCAATCCTAGACGGCATGCGTACCATATATCATGTCGCCATACTAGTAATACAATCACGTCCGCATATTTCGTATTGGAAATTGGATTCCTTCATGAGTCGAGGCAAGGGGCAAGCTCCTCTCCGATTCGAGACACTCTAGCAAATGCCTCGGGACTGCACACAACAATCCCTGGATCCTCCAAGGCCGGTCCTCCCTTACTTTTGAGGATTAATTATTCCTGAACACACGTTTCCCGGTCCTTACAGACCCATAATCGAGGCGCCTCATATTCCAACAACCACACAGGTGAAATGTAGATATAAATGCCAGGGCTGAGAGGTTACTGACACCACCATAGCTAGAAAGAAACGTCGTGCACTCCTTGGGTCCTTCTCCCGTTTTTGACTCATACCGGGGTGTGAGGCTCGCGAATTCACGTTATACACAAAGCTACGTCACACAGACCATGCTTTGATCATCAACCACAAGACTTTGCTTTGCAACAGACGCCATGATCATATGCCACTTAGGCGTGCCACACAAGCACTTCATGCGACTGATTTCTATCAATACATAACCTCTGAGCTCGTATGTCTCAGAGAAGGGCGTTAAGCAAGAGAATAAATTCTCCGCCACCAAATAGATATATATTTAACAGATATCAATCATCACAGAACAAAATCCAATGTCAGACACACAGTGCATTTACAAGTCCGTTCTGGGTCTGAACGAAACCGGAGGCACCAATTCCTCGCATATCCGTACAATCAACAGTATGTTTGGACGGCTACTACTTCAGTTCCTTCATGGTAGCTACTCCAATCACGAGCGTCAGTAGCGCCCATCCATCCAATGTGAAGATCGTCGGTCTTCAACTGTCTTCCACTCTTCGACTTCTCAACGTCGATCGATTATTTGAAATGAGATAAACTCGGCCTTTTCAAATAAACCATGTATATATAGATTTTCAAATCAATTATTCACATGGTTGGACTATTCAACATTCACATTTCAGTTCATTAGTTATAATTCTCATGTTAAACACATTCAACCATCACATATCAAGCAAACACAATGGAATTGGTTTATTTCCACTCTATATCGTCTATAGTATTTTATAACGATATATCGCCATTTTTATTTAAACGACGTTTCAGGTCGTGTCGATGCACTGGCGCTGTTTTTCACTAATTTTGTTTTACACATATCTGAAAATCTAACCGTTGGATCTTCAAAAATTTTATATCATTAGGAAGGTCATTTCAAAACGAATCCAACGGTTTCAATTTTGGGAAAATCCGACGGTCGGATCTTCCACACTAGCCATTTGAAGTTACGATTTCAATTTACGAACTACAGCGTTGTTATTCGATTTTATTTAATTATATTTATATGTATATAAATATAATCGCTTCTGGCGCTGTTTTTCTTCAGATTTGAATTAAACATTCCAGACAATCCAACCGTCGGATCTTCAAAAGTTGGTGCCGTTGGAAAGATATTTCAAGGCGAACCCAACGGTTTCGGGAAAATCCAATGGTCGGATTTCCTGCACTAGTCGTTTGAAATCACGGTTTCAAAACACGAACTGCACGGCCACGTGTCGTTCTAATTTTATTTATATTTATATATTTATATAAATATAGTTCATTCAAAAATTCTTATATCATTTTCACTTCAATTATTTCACTAACGCCTTTAAATTTTGGAAAATTTCGCCATAACCTCCTTTGTACGGGAGGGGCTGGGAAAATTCCCAAATAGCCACACAGGCGTCTCATGTCAAAAAGAAAAAGAAAAAGCCAAGCGGCTAGCCAGCAAGCTCATAAAATCATCACCCAAACAAAACAGTAAATGTGTATCTATTTGTCGGGCACAAAATTTTGTTCCTCTTCTCTAGCCCCTTTGCTATAAACTGTTCAATAAATATGCATGTACATATTTACAATTTTTATCACTTATCATTTTCCATTCAACTTCATATTTGATTTACTTTGGTTTAAAAACACCATTCATTCTAATGTTGCATGCATAGGCTAAAATCACATAATTAGCTAATTAATGTATATTTCAACTCATGCATATTTATTTGAACAAGTGGCTATTTTTAACACTTCACATTCCAAAGATGATAAATTTGGCGAACTAAAATAGATTTCAACACATGACTATTTTATTTAGTTCCTATGCATGTTAAAAATAATATTTCTTCACAAATATTTATTTCAACGTCCGCATATCTTTAGCATATCACATATATGATAAAAATGGTATTTTTATCATTTAAAATATTCATTCGACAAATGGATGTTTTCAACACTTCATAGTTTCAATAAAAATGTAATTTTTATTGTTCGATCTTTTTATTCAACACATGAACTTTTCCACTACACACACTTCTCAACACATGAGCATTTCCACACATGGATATTTTATTTATGTTGTTCATATAAGAAAGATAGAATTTTTATTTTTGAAACTATTTATATATAAGGCGAATATTTTTCATACTTCACATATATTATAAAAATGTGATTTTTATTGTTTAAACACTTCATTCATTCACAAATGAATTTAATTTTCACACATCACTTTTCAACACATGAACATTTCCACACATGGATATAGTTTCAACACATGACTTTAATTTCAACGCATGAAAATAATTTCAACATATGAAAATTATTCTAACACATAAAGATTATTCAAAATTTCGGCAGCATAACGGCAGGGTAGTTAAAACCGGCACAGTCCCTAGTACGGCTCCTCGCTCTACCTTAAAACCTCGCGGTTTTTGACAATAGGGATTCATGCATCTAATTCGCACGCAGGCGGCATGTTTATTTTTATATCCACAAATATTTCCAATTCATTCCAATCACCAGTGGGTATTTTTCAACCACAACCAAACAATATCAACCACAAACAATTATTCAACCATTCGTATTTTTCATCCAATATTTCACACCACTTCACAACAATAAATATCGTCCATAGTTTGTGGACGAGGGGAGTATATATATATATATTATATATATTATTGCTATATTTCATTTGCATTTCAACACATATATCAATTATTCTATGTATGTATAATTCATACTTCGCTTATATAGCTTACACTACGCATGTACATGAGGTATACAACACGTGTGTAATTTATATTTCGCTTATATAATTTATACATGACATTTTCCATTCAAATTCGTTTAATTTAGATTTCTCACATTGGTTTTCGGAGTGCAAAAAATCGTAGATGATTCAGAAAAATCCGCGGCTTCTTCTATGTGGTAGAGAGCTTCCTTGCGGTCCCGATATTTCCTGTTTCATCGAATTTCGTCAACACACCAAAAAGATATGATTTTTCAAAGTGAAAACTTAAAAAAGAACTCACCTTTCACGATGGTTCAAAACTAGGTTTGCGGTTTTCGCGAGAACCGAGGCACGAGGGGATGATCGGCGGGTTGGACGTGGAAGAGGGAGGAGAGGGCTACAGGCGCGCGGCGGTTGGAGGCGACTCGGTGGGGTCTAGAGCTCGCGGCGGCGGTTGCAAGGTCGGGACTTTGGAGGGAGATATCTCGACGTAGGAGCAACGATAGGGGGAGCTCCTTATATGGATTTGAAGAGGGGAAGGAGAACTACAAAACGTTGAACTGGGGGAGGGGCTGATTCGGGCTGTGGCGATCGGAAATCGCTAGGGAAGGGGAGGAAGCGTTACGTCGTCGATATCGGGGGGGGGGGTTTGGGGTTTTCTGATTTTTTTTTTAATTTATGAAAGGAGAAATATGATTGGTCGATGGTTTTATTAAATTTTAAATAGTGTTTTCTCCAACGAACTCCTTTTCAAACCCAACGACTATCGCCCCTAGCTAAATACCCCCATCCCGGACACAATGGGATAGGTTTCGTTGGCCAATTCGACTGTTACAGTCAGTTATTTTTCAAATTAAAGTATAAAACATTTAATTTTAACTTTGAACGTACATTTCAATTTGCCAGGGCCACAAACAGATTCGAAAAATTCCAGAAAAATAAATCTAGCTATGTTTTGACGCTACGGTCCCAACAAAACTAGTTTCGTCGAATTCTGAGATCGTTTGAAAAATGGTCATTTTCTAGTCGATCCAATTTAACAGAAATTGACCAAACACATTTTCTTTTTCCACGCTCACATACTAGCTTCAAAAATTATGAAATTTGAAACCTAGCAATAGTTTGACATCCCGGACCCAACAAAAGTGGTTTCGACGAATTCCGAAGTCGTATGCAAAATATCAATTTTCCAGGGCTATATATTTTATATAGCGACCATTCTGAAAATTCATTCGGCCATAACTTTTGATTCCCGTTATGAAACTTCGATTTTTCAGATTCGTTAGAAAGGTATTGATGAACAGATTTAAATATTTTTGGTTTCGCTAAAATCCGTTATATTCTCCACCCTGCACAGTCAGTCAAAGTTTGAATTCAAATTTTCAAACTGACTTACTATTTCTAATTCACTATTTTATTGAAATATTCTATTTCAATTGTTCAAATTCCTTTGAAATCACCAATTTAAAAATTTTAAATTGGCTCGTATTTTCTGGGTTATTACAATCTCCCCCACTTAAAACTTTTCGTCCTCGAAAAGGAAACAACAGTAAAGTAGGAAACAAAATGTAAATGCAAAGTATTATAAAGGTACCTTGCACCGGAGTTAGTCAGAGATATCCACTCTGCATTTGGGGTAAGCTTGCTTAATGCTTTCCTCAGTTTCCCAAGTACAGTCTCTAGGATCACTGCTCCACTGCACTTTAACTAAATGAACCTTTTTGCTTCTTAGTTCTCTAGTTTCTTTGCCAACAATCTTTAATGGCTCTCTTCTGAGTGCTAATTCTGGAGTTATGTCTATATCCTGTTGCGCTGCTTCTTCTACAACAAGATCTGGATCATGCACATGTCTTCTAAGTTGAGATATGTGAAATACATCATGCACTCCAGGCAACCAATCTGGTAATTGAACCCTATAAGCAAGAGTTCCAATTCGTTCAAGTATAGGAAAGGGACCAATAAATCTCTGTGCCAACTTCCCAGTTTTGCCAAATCTGATTACTCCTCTCATCGGAGAAACTTTCAAATAAACATGATCACCAACAGCAAATGTCAAATCTCTTCTTCTTGAATCTGCATAACTTTTCTGTCGGCTTTGCGCGGTTCTCAAACGCTTTTTGATGAAGTCGACTTTATCAAATGCTTCTCTAATCATATTGGGCCCTAACACAAGTCTATTGCTAGGTTCTACCCAACATGCTGGAGATCTGCACAGTCTGCCATATAATGCTTCAAATGGCGACATTCCCAAACTTGCTTGATAGCTATTGTTATATGAGAATTCTGCCAAATGCAAGTGATCTTCCTATGACCCACCAAAATCAATTATACAAGCCCGCAGTAAATCTTCTAGAATTCTATTCACCCGCTCAGTTTGGCCATCTGTTTGAGGGTGATAAGTGGTGCTCATATTCAGTTTCGTTCCCAATTCTGTCTGGAAAGATTCCCAAAATTTGCTAGCAAATATCGGGTCTCTATCACTGACTATGCAGATGGGAATTCCATGCAGCTTAACGATTTCTTTGAAATATATCTGTGCTAGACTTTGAGCGGTTCTATTGGATCTGACAGGTATAAAATGGGCAGTCTTCGTGAAGCGATCTACGATTACCCAAATGCTGTCATTACCTTTCCTGGTTCGCGGCAAGCCATCTATGAAATCCATGGAAATCTGTTCCCATTTCCAACTTGGGACTTCCAATGGTTGCAACAACCCAGCTAGCGTCTGTTGGTCGCTCTTGACAAATTGACAAGTAGGGCATCTGCTAACATACAAAGAAATATCACTTTTCATTGCCCTCCACCAGAAAGTGCGTTTGATATCGTTGTACATTTTACTCACACCAGGATGGATGCAAAATTTGGATTTACGGCATTCGTCTAACACTTCTCTTTTGAGCTCAGGGATGTTGGGAACACACATTCTCCAATTCAGTCTCAGAACTTCTTCTTTATCTACCTGAAAACTTGAGGGCTCTCCCCTCTGGATTCTCCCTTTGATCCTTTGAATGAAATAATCATTCCTCTGGAGAGCACATATCTTATCGATCAAGCTAGGGGTAATTATAAGATTGGCAATGATTACGGTTTTTCTACTAAGCGCATCCGCTACAACATTAGCCTTCCCCGGCGTATACAGGATATCAAGATCATACGCTGTAAGAAATTCTAGCCAACGCTGCTGTCTCAAATTCAGATCTTTCTGGGTGTATAAATACTTCAATGATTGATGATCTGTGTACAGTATAAATTTCTCGCCCAATAAATAATGCCTCCAGATTTTCAAAGCAAAGACGATAGCTACCAACTCAAGATCATGAGTCACATAATTCTTCTCATGCGGTTTCAGTTGGCGGCTTGCATAAGCGACTACTTGGCCTCTTTGCATTAACACTGCACCAAGACCTCTAATAGAAGCATCTGTCCAAACCGTTAAATCCAGATTGCCATCAATAATAGTTAACACTGGAGCAGTGGTCAGTTTCGATTTCAATTCCTGGAAAGCTTCTTCACAGTCGGAAGTCCACTTAAACTTCTCATGTTTCTTCGTGAGTTTCGTTAACGGACCGGATATCTTCGAAAAATCCTTAACGAACTTTCGATAATAACTAGCCAACCCCATAAAACTTCTAACTTCTGTAGGAGTAGTGGGTTGTTTCCAGTCTTGAATCGCTGTTATTTTGCTTGGGTCAACAGAAATTCCTTTCTCTGACACGACATGGCCAAGAAAATTGACTTCTTTATGCTAGAAGACACATTTAGAGAATTTGGCTTTGAAGACGTTCTTTCTTAGAATCTCCAATACTTGTTCTAAGGGTTTTTCATGCTCGGGTTTTGATTTGGAGTAGATTAAAATATCATCGATGAATACGAGGACAAATTTATTCAGAACTTCCCTGAACACTCTATTCATTAGATCGACAAAGTATGCTGGAGCGTTGCATAGTCCAAACGGCATTACTAACCATTCATAAAATACGTCTGGACCTCTGAAAGCTGTCAAAGGAACACACTCTTATGCTATTCTCAATTGATGAAAACCTGTAGCTAGGTCCATTCGGGAAAATACTTTCGCCCCATTCAATTGGTCTAGCAAATCATCGATGCGGGATAATGGATACTTGTTTTTGAGCGTCTGTTTATTGAGGTCTCGGTAATCAACGCATAATCGAAGAGTACCGTCTGACTTTGGGACAAACACAATAGCTGCACCCCAATTAGAAAAACTAGGTCTGATTAGACCCTTCCACAACAGTTGACGAGTTTGATCGCCTAATTCTTCTTTTTCCTTCGGAGTCATTCTGCGAATTGGATGTACCACTGGTCTGGCATTGGGAATCAGATCGATTCGGAATTCTATTTCTCTTTGCAGAGGTAAGTTTTCAACTTCTTCAAACACATCCGCATAGTTTCTAACAATAGGAATCTTTTCCAGGGAAGTGGTGATAAGTTCCAATGCCGACCAAAATTCTTCTCTATTCGGATTCGAACTATGACAGGGTATAAATATATGTCCAAGCTTCGTTCGAATTTTAACGATTCTTTCCGCACAATTCACTTCGACTTCGTATTTCGTTAACCATTCTAACCCAAGGATAACGTCGAATTCGGGAAAATCCATAACGATTAAATTAATGGGAAATTTTTAGAAAGAATAAGAGATTGGCACTCTACAACATGAACTGAGAGCGATAGAACCATCTATCGGGTTATGAACTTCCACCGATTCTTTAAGCTTTCTCTGTTTTAACTTTAATTTGTGCATTGTGTTTCTAGCAATAAAACTACGCGACACACCCGTGTCAAACAATACAAAAACAGGAATATTTTTAATTGTAAGGGTACCTCCCAAAACATCGGGTTTACCTGCTCCATCGGAAGCAGCTGGCTGGCTCGACCCGTCATATACGTGAGCTATTGTAGCCTTCTTCAGCAAAGGACAGTCTTTGACTAGATGATCGGTCTTGCGACAATTAAAGCAGGAGCGAGGGTTCTGAGAACCCTGGCGTGAACCTTGTGAATTTTTCTTCTGCCTCTTTGGGGCTGTGCACACATTAGAGTAGTGCCCCGCTTTGCCACAGTTAAAGCAATTTCCTCTTGGCGGCTTGTCGGTCTGAGGTTTTGAAGATGCTGCTTGGCTTGACTCAGCTTGATTCGCAGCAGGTTCGCGTTTGTTCCCAGCTTGGCTTCTAGCGCGATCCTGCTCTAGATGCCTATGGTCAAGGTCTTCATAGTTGCATGTCATTTCCACCAGTTTGTTAAATTCCAACTTGACATGGGCCATGGCTCTATCATGATATTGTCGCCTTGGCCCCAGGATAAACCTCTTATTTTTGGACTTTGCAGTGGCGACGAGCTCCGGAGCATAGGGCGAGAACAGTGTAAATTTATTCAGATAATCCTGCACAGAAAGATCCCCCTGCTGGAGGTTGGCGAAGTCATCGTGCATTCGCTCTAGAGCTTGTTCCGGGACATATTTCTCCTTGAAGAGTTCTTTAAATCCATCCCATGTTCTTCCAGCTTCTCTATTCCCGGCGGTGAGAGATTCCCACCATAGTTCGACTTGTTCTGCATAAGCCAGGCGCCCATAATAGCTTTATCTTCGTCTCCAAGCCTTAGGCCTTCAAGATTTTTTTCGCATGTTTTGAGCCATGCAAGGGCCTCTATTACTGTGCCAGTTCCCGAGAAGGTCTTGCCTCCTAAGTTTTTGTATCTCTTAGCTACACGGTCTAGCTCGAAGTATTGAGCGGCCGGAGGTTGTATCAAAGGTCCTTCTTGAACTGGGGCTTCTCCCCGTCCTCTGCCACGGCCGGCACGGCCTCATCTAGCGGCGGCTGCTCTGATAACCATTTGTCAAATTCTGTTTTAGCAAGGAAAGAGTCAGCTAACATAAATGATAGTTTATTGCATAGCTAAGCAGAAAATTTTATGAAAAGATACCGATGGACTGATCAAATTGTTTTTGCTATTCTGCTCGGCTCATTCTAGGACTTTACTAGACCTATCTCTAATGAGCGACTCGCCTTAGAATACTACTGATTCTATTTTGACGAAGTGTTTAATGTGTTAGACTCCAGAACTAAGGTTAACCAAAGCTCTGATACCAGCTGTGACGGTCCCAAAATCTAGTGACACGGTCTTAAGGATAATCATTGTAATATAACACATTAATAATCATTAGCAGATCACAGAAAATAGCATAAACATAAATTAGAATAATTTACACACATATGACAGCGGAATCATATAAATATCATCACATCAGAGAAGCACAGTACATGATACAACTTAGTGCATAATGATACATAATCAGTCACCATCGCCTGAGGCGGAATCATACATAAATAGTACACAAAATAAATATCAGTCTACATCGCCAACGGCTGAATCATAATATAGATACAATAATGGCGGAGAAAATCCAAGTCAGCACAGTGTAGTCAAGCCTCGCCATGAGCCAAAAGTGCGTCAGAAACCTGTAACTAGGCTGCCCATGTGAAAATGAGGGCACCCGAGTTTGCAAGGTGAAACAAACTACGAGTCAGTCATGGGACTGGTATGAGAAATCTACTTAACTTATTAACAACAATAATAAGGCAAGTCAAAGGACCACGCCACTTTCGCGGAACAGGTTTACTCCAACGAGTGCTAGTGCATGAAATAAAGTAAATGATTAAATCATCGCAATGCTTTTTATAAAATGAAGCCATTATAAGACTCAGGTCACATCACACAATGCAACGCAAGCCGGAGGATAGAGTTTTACCTTATAATGGCCAAAAATGCTTCATACGAGTAAAACAAAAGTGTTTGATATTATTACTAGTGCATATATGTTTCGAAAGCAAATTCAATCATAAATATCAATCCTAGACGGCATGGGTACCATATATCATGTCGCCATACTAGTAATACAATCACGTGCGCATATTTCGTATTGGAAATTGGATTCCTTCATGAGTCGAGGCAAGTGGCAAGCTCCTCTCCGATTCGAGACACTCTTGCAAATGCCTCGGGACCGCACACAGCAATCCCTGGATCCTCCAAGGCCGGTCCTCCCTTACTTTTGAGGATTAATTATTCTTGAACACACGTTTCCCGGTCCTTACAGACCTATAATCGAGGCGCCTCGTATTCCAACAACGACACAGGTGAAAAGTAGATATAAATGCCAGGGCTAGGAGGTCACTGACACCACCATAGCTAGAAAGAAACGTCGTGCACTCCTTGGGTCCTTCCCCCGTTTTTGACTCATACCAGGGTGTGAGGCTCGCGAATTCACGTTATACACAAAGCTACGTCACACAGACCATGCTTTAATCATCAACCACAAGACTTTGCTTTTGCAACAGAAGCCTTGATCATATGCCACTTAGGCGTGCCACACAGGCAATCCACTCCATGCGACTGATTTCTATCAATACATAACCTCTGAGCTCGTATGTCTCAGAGAAGGGCGTTCAGCAAGAGAATAAATTCTCCATCGCCAAAAAGATATATATTTAACAGAGATCTATCAGCACAGAACAAAATCCAATGTCAGACACACAGTCCATTTACAAGTCCGTTCTGGGTCTGAACGAAACCGGAGGCACCAATTCCTCGCATATCCGTACAATCAACAGTATGTTTGGACGGCTACTACTTCAGTTCCTTCATGGTAGCTACTCCAATCACGAGCGTCAGTAGCGCCCATTCATCCAATTTGAAGATCGTCGGTCTTCATCTGTCTTCCACTCTTCGACTTCTCAACGTCGATCGATTATTTGAAATGAGATAAACTCGGCCTTTTCAAAAAACCCACGTATATTTAGATTTTCAAATCAATTATTCACATGGTGGGACTATTCAACATTCACATTTCAGTTCATTAGTTATAATTCTCATGTAAAACACATTCAACCATCACATATCAAGCAAACACAATGGAATTGGTTTATTTCCACTCTATATCGTCTATAGTATTTTATAACGATATATCGCCATTTTTATTTAAACGGCGTTTCAGGTCGTGTCGATGCACTGGCGCTGTTTTTCACTAATTTTGTTTTACACATATATGAAAATCTAACCGTTGGATCTTCACAAATTTTATATCATTAGGAAGGTCATTTCAAAACGAATCCAACGGTTTCAGTTTTGGGAAAATCCGACGGTCGGATCTTCCACACTAGCCATTTGAAGTTACGATTTCAATTTACGAACTGCAGCGTCGTTATTCGATTTTATTTAATTATATATATATATATATAAATATAATCGCTTCTGGCGCTGTTTTTCTTCAGATTTGAATTAAACATTCCAGACAATCCAACCGTCGGATCTTCACAAAGTTGGTGCCGTTGGAAAGATATTTCCAAGGCGAACCCAACGGTTGCGGTTTCGGGAAAATCCAATGGTCGGATTTCCTGCACTAGTCGTTTGAAATCACGGTTTCAAAACACGAACTGCACGGCCACGTTTCGTTTTAATTTTATTTATATTTATATATTTATATAAATATAGTTCATTCAAAAATTCCTATATCGTTTTCACTTCAATTATTTCACTAACGCCTTTAAATTTTGGAAAATTTCGCCATAACCTCCTTTGTACGGGAGGGACTGGGAAAATTCCCAAATAGCCACACAGGCGTCTCATGTTAAAAAGAAAAAGAAAAAGCCAAGCGGCTAGCCAACAGGCTCATAAAATCATCACCCAAACAAAACAGTAAATGTGTACCTATTTGTCGGGCAAAAATTTTTATTCCTCTTCTCTAGCCCCTTTGCTATAACCTGTTCAATAAATATGCATGTACATATATACAATTTTTATCACTTATCATTTTCCATTCAACTTCATATTTGACTTACTTTGGTTTAAAAACACCATTCATTCTAATGTTGCATGCATAGGCTAAAATCACATCATTATCTAACTAATGTATATTTCAACTCATGCATATTTATTTGAACAAGTGGCTATTTTAAACACTTCACATTCCAAAGATGATAAATTTGGCGAACTAAAATAGATTTCAACACATGACTATTTTATTTAGTTCCTATGCATGTTGAAAATAATATTTCTTCACAAATATTTATTTCAACGTCCGCATATCTTTAGCATATCACATATATGATAAAAATGGTATTTTTATCATTTAAAATATTCATTTGACAAATGGATGTTTTCAACACTTCATAGTTTCAATAAAAATGAAATTTTTATTGTTCGATCTTTTTATTCAACACATGAACTTTTCCACTACACACACTTCTCAACACATGAGCATTTCCACACATGGATATTTTATTTATGTTGTTCATATAAGAAAGATAGAATTTTTATTTTTGAAACTATTTATATATAAGGCGAATATTTTTCATACTTCATATATATTATAAAAATGTGATTTTTATTGTTTAAACACTTCATTCATTCACAAATGAATTTAATTTTCACACATCACTTTTCAACACATGAACATTTCCACACATGGATATAGTTTCAACATATGACTTTAATTTCAACGCATGAAAATAATTTCAACATATGAAAATTATTCTAACACATAAAGATTATTCAAAATTTTGGCAGCATAACGGCAGGGTAGTTAAAACCGGCACAGTCCCTAGTACGGCTCCTCGCTCTACCTTAAAACCTCGTGGTTTTTGACAATGGGGATTCATGCATCTAATTCGCACGCAGGCGGCATGTTTATTTTTATTTCCACAAATATTTCCAATTCATTCCAATCACCAATGGGTATTTTTCAACCACAACCAAACAATATCAACCACAAATAATTATTCAACCATTCATATTTTTCATCCAATATTTCACACCACTTCACAACAATAAATATCGTCCGTGGTTTGTGGACGAGGGGAGTATATATATATATATATATATATATATTATTGCTATATTTCACTTGCATTTCAATACATATATCAATTATTCTATGCATGTATAATTCATACTTCGCTTATATAGCTTACACTACGCATGTACATGAGGTATACAACACGTGTGTAATTTATATTTCGCTTATATAATTTATACACGACATTTTCCATTCAAATTCGTTTAATTTGGATTTCTCACATTGGTTTTCGGAGTGCTGAAAATCGTAGATGATTCAGAAAAATCTGCGGCTTCTTCTATGTGGTAGAGAGCTTCCTTGCGGTTCCGATGTTTCCTGTTTCATCGAATTTCGTCAACATACCAAAAAGATATGATTTTTCAAAGTGCAAACATCAAAAAGAACTCACCTTTCACGATGGTCAAAACTAGGTTTGCGGTTTTCGCGAGAACCGAGGCACGAGGGAATGATCGGCGGGTTGGACGTGGAAGAGGGAGGAGAGGGCTACAGGCACGCGGCGGTTGGAGGCGACTCGGTGGGGCCCAGAGCTCGCGGCGGCGGTTGGAAGGTCGGGACTTTGGAGGGAGATATCTCGATGTAGGAGCAACGATAGGGGGAGCTCCTTATATGGATTTGAAGAGGGGAAGGAGAACTACAAAAAGTTGAACTGAGGGAGGGGCTGATTCGGGCTGTGGCGATCGGAAATCGCCAGGGAAGGGGAGGAAGCGTTCCGTCATCGATATCGGGGGGGGGGGGGGGGGAGGGGGGAGGGTGTTTTCTGATGTTTTTTTTTATTTATGAACGGAGAAATATGATTGGTCGATGGTTTTATTAAATTTTTAAATAGTGTTTTCTCCAACGAACTCCTTTTCAAACCCAACGACTGTCACCCCTAGCTAAATACCCCCATCCCGGACACAATGGGATAGGTTTCGTTGGCCAATTCGACTGTTAAAGTCAGTTATTTTTCAAATTAAAGTATAAAACATTTAATTTTAACTTTGAACATACATTTCAATTTGCCAGGGCCACAAACTGATTCGAAAAATTCAAGAAAAATAAATCTAGCTATGTTTTGACGCTACGGTCCTAACAAAACTAGTTTCGTCGAATTCTGAGATCGTTTGAAAAATGGCCATTTTCTGGTCGATCCAATTTAACAGAAATTGACCAAACACATTTTCTTTTGCCACGCTCACATACTAGCATAAAAAATTATGAAATTTGAAACCTAGCAATAGTTTGACATCCCGGACCCAACAAAAGTGGTTTCGTCGAATTCCGAGGTCGTATGCAAAATATCAATTTTCCAGGGCGATATATTCTATATAGCGACCATTCTAAAAATTCATTCGGCCATAACTTTTGATTCCCGTTATGGAACTTCGATTTTTCAGATTCGTTACAAAGGTATTAATGAACAGATTTAAATATTTTTGGTTTCGCTAAAATCCGTTATATTCTCCACCCTGCACAGTCAGTCAAAGTTTGAATTCAAATTTTCAAACTGACTTACTATTTCTAATTCACTATTTTATTGAAATATTCTATTTCAATTGTTCAAATTCCTTTGAAATCACCAATTTAAAGATTTTAAATTGGCTCGTATTTTCCGAGTTATTACATCATATGTATACATCCTGGGCTAATTAAACTAATTACATAAGTAACATGTATATATACAATATTTTGTTAATGCATGAACTAACTGTTTATACATTTCACTGCATATGGACCAATGTGAGTTGATAGTTAACCTGGTTATAAGCGTATGTATTATCTATAATGACCACTGCATATGAACTAATTATGTGAGCTCATAATTTACTTGTTTAAAAAAATATGAACATTCTGTTTTGTTTTTGTCTAAGCAAAATGTCAACCAGGGTATAGTCAACGAAAGAAGAAAATATATTTTTAGAAATAATGTGAGTTATAATACTATGCACTCTGATAAGGATATGTGTGGCCACTGTATACTCTATAAAGGCCAGACTTGTATATAAACGTATTTATATTCCAAATTTTCAATCTAACTCCATATAGCTGTGTCTAATTGGGTTTGTAAAATAGACCGATTGACTAATTATATAACTGACATGTATATTAGATTTAATTAAAATTTTAATTATTTAAGTTTAAAATCGAAACTTATAATTTATATAGCGTGCTCATATGTGGATAGGATTTCAACAACACAGAGGATGTTGTAATTATCATGACAGACATTTCGTTCTGGAATAGATATAAATGCATTTGGATGTAACTAAAAATAGTCGATATTTTAATGAATGGAAACCAAGGTGAGTTCAACTCACTCAGTTTTATCCCACTTATATTTTATATAAGTAGGGATGAAATATTTATGTGCTATGATTATTAATTGGTTGATGAATGCTTGGGTTGCTATTATATATGGTTGAGGATTGAATATTATATCTGTTTATGGAAATAAAAATATTTTTTTTGAAATAACGTATTTGGATGCAGGGTAAAACAGGTTGGAGGGATCCAACAGGTTTCCTCACATTTATTGTTTATTTTCATATTACGATTATATGAATTGTTTAACTGATATGATTGGATGATTGACTTGATTACTGATTGTTGAATCTAAATTAAATGGTTGTTTTGTTTTAACCAATAAATAGTATTGATTGAGTAATTGGCAACAGTTGGCTTAAAAATAAATGTTGTTACAATTATTGAGTTACAGTCGGTTGAATCGACAATAATAAAGTTATGAAATTTATTTTATAATAAAAGATAGATTTTTAAATCTATATAAAAGTTCAATAAAGGAAATTAAGGTCTATTAATTAATTTTCAGTATTATTAAATAGTTTACAAATCAAAGTCTTATGTTAATGAGATTTATAAGGAAACGAGCAGAAACTAATGCAATAGTTAAGAGTTGTATTAATTATTTCAAGAAACAATTAAATGGAATTGATTTAAATTAATTATGTTATTAATTAATTTAAAAGAGTTAATAAATTTGAATTGGTTAACGAGATGATCATGTGTTAGAATTAATTAATTTAGTTTGGTAATAATTAATCTAATGAAATGGATTTATGGATATTGCCCTTACTTTAATTAGATATTTAAAGAAAGTCTATCATTTGTTTTGGTTAAATAAAAAGTAATTATTTCTACGATAGTTAAAGATAATGTAAATTATTATTTTAATAATTTAAGTGGTCAATTAGTAACGAGATTCATTAAGATAAGTAATCCAACTGGATATTGAAATATAAAGGGGATTTTTGAAAAGAGTTAATGAACAGTTTTATACTAAAAAACGAGATTTATAAATGAGATTATAAAAGATATTATAAGCCGAGGTGATTGCTCAAAATAAGTGTTTGAATTAAGAAAAGGGAAGTGAATTAAAGGAGGTGCATATTAAACCAGAGTTTTATAAATGATGTTTATAAAAGGTGCAGTGTGAAGCTAAAACGTTAAGTTTAAATTAACGTTACTTAATAATCGAATTGAAATGAAATTTTATGAAGTGGAAGATGGTTGAATGAATTAGAAATGGGATAATATGGTCTGATAATGAGTCCAGATAAGAATTAGAATCTAACTGGTGATTGTCTGAGTTGAATGATTTTTGAACGTCAATCTGATGTCGATTTTGTCTTTGGGGTTGATACTTAGGGAGTTATTCACTTACTAATTTACGGTTAGGGACTAATGATGTTTAGAGTGAAGATATGTATAATGTTTTTACAAATGTTTTGAAATAACAGTAAGATGGAAAATAGTATATAGTTATAAGATGTTTTCCCCAAATATTGCAATGAAATGGTTTTGAGAGTATTACCAAGAAGTGAATATCGTGTTTTAAATTATTAAAAGGTTTAGAAGTTGAATTAATCATTTCCTAAATTATTTATAATTAAAAGGGCCAAATGTTGCTGAATACTGAATTAATGAATTCATTTTATTTTCATGATTGAATGATTGTTTATTTGATAGTTAAATAACCAACTATCAAATTTGGCCAATACGATTATGGGTACGGAAAGACCCAGATCAAATTTATGTTCGAAAACCATTCCGACCAATGAATACATAAACGTTGAAGATATCACTTACTGAGCGAGATGGAGTAATTGAAGTCCGTGTGTCTTCTTAAGCGGAAGGATTGTTGTTCAATATTCTCTGGCTGTGCAGCCATAGATATATTGATCTGATTCGGTCGTGGTTGAGATTTTGCAGATTTGCAAGGACTACTCAATACTAATCCTTTGGATGTGGTAGGAGAGTTCCTTCGATGTCCAGTCCCAGGACAACTTATATGGACAGATGTCTGAAAGAGTATTTCCAAGAGGGATTACGTACGTTGATTTCCTCAAACGTATTTCTGTTGCAGCGGAGAAGACACCTTCACCTAACTTAACAACCCGATTATTTTTGTGGAAATCAATTAGTGATTTCTGGCAGATTTGACGATGTGGCATTCAAAGTGAATGGTGGCCAGGTGTTCCAAAAGATAGGTTATGACCTCAAGCCTCACAACCGGGAAATGACATAAATCTGGTAGGCAGCATGGCTATGTGGGTCACTCCCATTAGGTTGTATAATTACCTATCTAGAGAAATTCCTTTTCTTTCTTTAATCTATCGATGCTGTCCCTTTTCGGGAAACGGATGCTGATCCCAACCATTGGTGATATACATTCGATACATCAAGCGAAATGAGTGGTCGGTCATGTGTGGCCGGGTTGTAAGACATTCTTGTTGAACCCAGGTTTTCATCTCTAGAGATACACTATCGGCAGGTGGTTCCATACCTTGTCATAGTCTGAATCGAATCTCCAATAAGCGCCCGCAGTTTTGATTGTATACTATATATGTGGAGCGTGAGATGCAAGCGTTCCGCTAGATTGCTATTTATTTGTATTTAGAAACCATTATAATATCATAGAAATATATGATTTAAAAATTTGTTTTGGGTTATAGTAAGGTAAAAACCGTCCATGTTTATGTGTGGGTTTTTCTTACTATTATCCTTTTTTTTTCAAAAGGATTTTTGACTTTAAAATCAATATGGATGTTATTAAAACTTTGCGAGTTGTTCTCACTCTGGTTCACTAGACTGACCCGGTATTTGTAATGCTCGGGTTAGACCAGGTTGTACAGGTTCAGGTTATCGGGTGCCGAGAAGTCCAGAGATGAGTTGGAGGTGTTCAGACGTATGACATCTAGTATTTTTTCTGTTGTGTGACTGTATATGAGGACAGGTTATTATAACTATCTAGATATGTTGGTTGTAAGCTGTACTCTGATGTTTGTAAGTATTTTTCAAGCTCTCAGTAAAGATTATTTCTATATTATATTTTGTTCCGCTGTGATGTGAGACTCTGTGTTGCGTTGGTTGGTTCTTCTTCGTCTTCTATTATAATATTTCTTTCTTATCTCACCCTCTAACTTCTTCCTTTTAACTTTCTGGACGTTCGGTACTCGAGTTAAACACTGGATATAATTGTGTCGAAAATTCAAGCATCATATTTTTTGGTTCGTTATAGTAGTATCAGAGCTATTGGTTTAGTAATAACTTTGGCTCTGTGGCGTAACTTGATAGAGATGGGGTTAGTAATACCCTAGATTGAGTTTGAGTGTATATATTTGAGAGCTTATTTATAAATTTTATATAAGAATATTTTGTATTGTGTTATTTGATCGGTTCTCATGTTGAGAAGCGTTTGAACTATTAATATATACAATATTATTTTGTAAAGAGGGTAAATGAAATAATTTTGTACAGAAAATAAAAATATTTGTCAAATTATTGAAATTTTGGTGTGTTTGATTAACTGCTTGATTTGAATGGAATTCAAATTGAATTTAAAATCTGGATTGATTTAATATAACTAAAGAGATTCTGCACGTGAAATTAATAAATAAGGATTTTAATTTGGATTGAATTAGGATTTGGATTATGAAACTGAATGATTTTGTAAATAAGTCAAGTATCGAATTCTGAAATAGAAGTGAATTAATTAAAAAATTGATTAGTTTAGTGGATATGGAATTGGAACTTAATATCGGTAAATGGGTCAATTAAAGATGGACATTTTGATAAATAAGATAAATTTGAATATTGGAAATTGAATTAATAATGATTAAATTGTGATCAATAAGATATTAGTCTATTGGTAACCCAAGTGTATATAAACAAGATTAATGTTAAATGAAAAATAAATGGATTGGGTTATGTTGATGTATACTGTTTGTTGATTGTAATTAGTTTGGTTATTTAAAATCCTAAACTGTGTAATAAGAGTTGAATAAATTGGTTTTTGATTTATTATAAATCGGATTTTAGTATTTCTTCTATCTTAGTAATTTCGGGGACGAAATACTTTTAAGGGAGAAGGAATGTAACATCCCATATTTTTAGCAGTCAGATATTTAATATATTTTATTATCTTGAATATTAATTTGGATTTATATATGGATTTATAATATATAATACGTTTATATAATAGGGTTTGAATGCTTAATTTATATATAATTATAAATCGAGCTCGAAACGACGCGGTAGTTCATAATTTGAATTTGAATTTCAATTGAATATAGATAATCCATTTTGGGTCGGAATTCTGTGAAATAAGAAACGTTTGAATCAATTTGATTATAATTTTCTAATGGGAGAGAAAAATGGAGATTTCATGTCATAGATTGTTAGTTATGTCCAATTCAAAATTTAAAATAGTAGCTATGGAATTCGTTAATAAATGGTAGTGTTTAAATAATAAATATAATAGGGATTCCAATATATTTTGAATATCGGTTAATCCGAAATTTATATAAGGTTGAGTTATAAATCAATATAGGTGGAATTTTATATGTATGTATATATATATATAATTCTAGTAAGTGGCCCGTGATGCGCACATGAGCAATGTATATTAAGGATTGTGGGTGTTATAACAAATGATTATTCTAATAATCAATTGAGTAACCATGTACTTTGGTTTTAGTTTTTTATATCTTTTCTGTCTATATCAATTGTGCACCATTGTAATTTGTTCGTAGACTAATGGATGACAATGTTAAGATCATGATTTTTCTTTTCATATGTTTGTGGAGCAATGAATAAAAGTTGGGTTCAACTCAAAATAGATAGTCAAGAAATAAGGATGGTTAATTATCACGTTGGACCCGATGTAACAACCCAGAAAATCTGAACCAATTTAAAAAATTTAATTTGGCAATTTTTGTGAATTTTGAATATTTAAAATAAATTATTTTAAATAATAACGACTAGTGGTCTATTTGAATCGATGTTGTTAAATAAATATATTTATTTTAATTATAAACAAGGCCTGAAATGGCGCGGCAGTTTGAAACTTTGAATTCGAAATTTGACTGACCATATTAGGTGCAAAATAAAACGGATTTTAGTGAAACCAAAAATGTTTAAATCTGTTTATGAATATCTTTCTAACGAATCTGAAAAATCAAAATTTCATAGCGGGAATCAAAATGTATGGCCAAATGAATTTTTAGAAAGGTTGCTATGGAGTTTATATAGCCCTTGAAAATAGCCATTTTGCAAACGACCTCCGTTTTCGACGAAACCACTTTTTTTGGATCCTGTATTTCAAATTATTGCTAGGTTTCAAGTTTCATAATTTTTGAAGTTAATATGTGAGCGTGGCAAAGGAAAATGTATTTGGTTGATTTCAGTCAAATTGGATTGACCGGAAAATGGCCATTTTTCAGACGATCTCCAAATTCGACGAAATTAGTTTTGTTGGGACTGTATCGTCAAAACATAGCTAGATTTATTTTTTTAGAATTTTTGGGATCAGTATGTGGCCTCGGCAAATTGAAATGTACGTTCAAATCAAATATTGAATGTTTTACATTTTATTTTGAAGAATAACTGACTGAAACTGTCGAATGGGCGTACGAAACAATTCCATTGTTTTCGGAATGGTGGTATTTAGCTAGGGGAGACAGTCATTGGGTTTGAATTGGTGTTCGTATAGAGAAAGCGGTATTTTGAATTTAAAGAATTAAACAATATAAAAAAAGGGAGGGCTAATCACATTCATCATTTAACCTTCTCTCTCCCCGATACCCTCCCAGTCGACGGCGGCTCATGCTCATTCCTTCCCCCTTCAATTACTCCCTCCACACGCAGAATTAGACATCCCTCCAGTTGAAGATTTTGTAGAGGAGGCTTAGATCTTCAAATCCATGTAGGTAGCACCCTCCATCGTTCATCCATCAATGAGATTCACCTCCTCGAAGTGCGGAACTTCAAGGTGCCGCCGCCGCTAGGGATGTTCGAACTGGACTCCACCATCGCGCGTGGGTGCGCGACTCCTCCCTCTTCGACGTGGCATTGGCCGATCCTCCTATCGTGCTTCGGATTGGAAGAAAATGCCAGACCTAGGTTTGAACGGAAATGAGAGGTATACGGCTATTTCTATTTCAAGTGATTACAACACTTTAAAGCGCTATGGATTTTGATTTCATGATAAAAATCCTATCATTTTGCTATGTTGTCGAAATCCAGTGAAACAAGAGACATTGGTGTAACACCCCACCTCCGTTAGGGTCACTCTCAAAGGGAATGCCTAATTTTGGTGGAGGTTTTTAAGTATAAGTCACAGATACACAAGACAGATATAAATACATATTTTTTTGAACAGCGGAAAACAACAGCACCTTTTATTTCATCAAAATAAGTGTTACACAAACCATACCATAATTGTCTTACAATACTTCCAAAAACATTACATTTTCATAACTGTCTTGATTTCATAACTTAAAGAAGCACAAAAACATAAGTAAACTTCATAAGTCCCCATAATTGCTATCCAAAGCCATAGTCCAAAACGAAAGAGATCCAAGCAATACATTCTTTCTCTTCAAGCTGGATGTGAAAACTGGTCAAGCTGCGGTATTCCCTCCCTGTAGACCAGGGGGGAACGAAAGAAAAGAAGACGAAAGAAAAGTAGAGTCAGACCTAAAGCCTAAGTAAGTCTAGGACTATTCAGTCTATGAATAAGGAAATGAGCATGATAAGTATAAACTGGAAATGGGGAAGCACCATAAACTAAGTTAAGTTGTCTAGAGTCGAATATACTATCGTACCCCATATTAATCTCTGCACCCCTATAAACTAGTTCCCAACAGGCAACCCATAATCAGGGTGAAGTGATCCATTTCTATTGATCGACTCCTACTCGCATAGTTACATGTGTCTTACGGTCCCCGATGTTGTAGCTACCTATGCTGGTCCCATCATGGGGTGTATCAAGTCCCATGGTGGCGGCCCGACACAATTCTAGAATGCACAGGTATACTACTGGTGCCCAGTGCCTAATTTTCTGCGCTGGAGTGTGTGCACGCCCGCACCCCGTGAGAACCTACACTGCTGCACCACCGCCGTCGATTTGACCTCTTACAGTAAGCCCAGTAATCTTGCCCCAACCTGCCTAGTTCAGGGTATCCTGATACACCTTGTAGGGTTACTGCTGAAAAGGGTCCCCCGCTACTAGGTTTTCTATTTCTAGCTAACATGCTAAGTGGGTTAAGTGTTCTGTAAACCTAACCCCCAATCAGTATGTATAGTTTAGCATGTTCAATTTGATTAAGTATTAATTCAGTTTACTTAATCCTATCAATCCTGACTCAGCCTTAATTGTCTTATTAAAGCCTCAACCACTCACATTAGACAGGTTTTTGTGACTGCCTGTTGTCGGTTGGGTCCGGGCAGTCTTACGTCACAACTCAGTCTAACCTCGGGTCTTTATTGGGCTCAATGTTTAACCACCCACATTGGATAGGCATTGTTTTGACTACTGGACAGCCAGGCGGGTCCGGGCAGGTTTATGTCACAACGCAATCCAACCTCGGGTTAAACACATCGTATTTTCTAAGTTTACATATTTTGTCTCTTTTCTTTTTATATGTAAATATTTGCAGCCCATTATTCAAATTCATCTTTATTGGGTAAAATTAATTTATACCACTTAAATGTTCACAAGGTCGTTGGCATGCGTCAGACATGCCAACACATATGTTTTTATATATTTAACCCAACCTCATTACCCCCGTTTTATACGTTCGCTATATTATAACATATGTTGGGCTTAACATTTAAGCCCAACTTAGCCACATGAAAAAGGGGAGGCTTAGAACATGGTGTTTATATATCCTAAGTAACATCAAAAGGGGTGTGTGAACACATGAACTTGCAACATAGCGATCTAATTAACATAAATTAGGCACTTGTGAACTTGCATTGTAATAACATGTAATCTTATCATAAAACATACCTAAACATGAATCATGGTTTTAAATCTAGTCATGTAAACTTGCATTTAAAATGTGAATCTAACTTAATTATGTGTCGCATATATTATCATATGATTTTGATAACAACATAGGCCAAAAACATATTTTCAATTAGGCATAACACCAAATGCAATCTAGTCATGTTCATAGAGTCAACACAAGTTCTCAAAGATGCTTACTTTTGTCACTAATACAAAAGTATGGTTTTCACTTGAATCATAATGCCTATTTCAACATAAATTCATATGAATCATAACACCCAAATGGATCCAACTACACTAAAAATGATCATAAAAATATACATAGAAGAATCTAAAATCATGTTGGCATAATAGTGAATCATATACTTGCAGAGTCTCAACTTTGTTGTAATAAACTACCACAAACATATAGTTGTTAACTTTCAACATGAATCATATACTTGCAAATATCCAATAGGTCTAACATCATTATACCACAACATCCCAAATCTATTCATAATTAAAATCATAGCAACATACGATTATGAATTATCATCACCACAAATTAAGTACAATTCCATTTCTCAGTTTACACAGATCAAATCTCAATTATTCATTCACATCGGAATAGCACTCTACTTACAACGTATGACGAATCTTTAATTCAGGATTCTGAATTCTGAATTTGGATATGTTATCCTTTGTTGTAGGCGTTGTTTTGATTTAATTGTCGTTGCTTTAAGCTTTCGAATCAACTCCTGACTTGACGGCTATTCCTAGTCTTTCTTCAGCAGCATGACAGCTCTATTCTCATTTTTATTTATGTGAATTAGGTGGAGTCTTAGGTTCTTTTTATAGTGTTTGTGAATTGATTAGAGCCGCCGATGGAGCTTAGATTAATATTAGCCATCCGTTTTAAAGAGAAACCAATCAGGAGCTGACACATAAGCCCTAGTGACAAGACAAAGCTCAGAAATTCGGCCAAGCACATACCAGGCCAGCCAGGAGGGGCTGGGTTCGACCTGGCTCAGGGGCCAGGTCAACTACCCAATCGACCCCCAGGTCGACTACCCAGTCGACCAGGCTGCCCCAGGTCGACTACCCAGTTGACCTGGGTCTTGGGCGGGAAAATTCCCGCCCAGCGCAACCTGGGTCCGATTTTTGAATTTTGAACTCGTTTCTGAACTGTTTCTGTCTGTTTGAATTTTAAACTGAATTCTGAAACTTCCGGAGGTCATATCTCCCTCATACGGAGTCCGTTTTACGCAAACTCAGACTCTATCTCAAGCATAATTCCGAGACGAACGCAATGGCGTATCCCGTTTCCCTTAATTCTTTGATTTGAAATTAATTATCTTTAATTTGTGAATTTTACTGTTATAGAATATACGGGGTGTTACATTCTCCCCCACTTAAAAGGATTTCGTCCCCGAAATCTTCAAGTTTAGGAAGAATATATATCCTAACATCCAAACGTCCATCTACTCATCCATCAAACACGAGCGTCCGTTGTCCTTAAAAGACTTCTAATGCTTCATGATCATATGCGAAGTGTGTGTACATGTACTTATCTAATGCAAAATCAATCGGTCTACTGATTCAGTTGACCTCCTTAATGCAAATTATGTAAGTGTCATGAATCCATTATGTATGCAAACCTTCCTATTCATGATTCTACATGAGTGCACAATCATTCATATAAATGCAACATCCATATGACAACACATTAAACTTCAACCATATACGAATACAAATACATATATGCATATGCAATATGAAGTGACTGAGCCGATCTAAAACCTAGATTGTGTGTGTATATGCAACCACGAGCAACCACTAGCAATCACTTGCAACCACTTGCAACCGTCATCCATAACATGTTTCAATTACATGTTTTCATCCAAAGGGTTTCTACCTAAAAGATAAGGTCGAGGAGATTTATCCTAAAAGATAGATAAAGCATAACTTAAGGAAAAAGAGAGATCAAAGATGTACCCTCAAAAAGAAAAGGGTAGGCTGCGCGTATTCTAGCCTCAGTTTCCCAAGTCGCGTCTTCCTCGGCGTCGCTCTACTGAACTTTGACGAGCTTGACTTCGCGGTTGCGTAGCTTTTTCACTTCAGTTCCTAAGATGCGTGTTTGAACTCTTCTCACAATTGCTTCACGTTCCACTTTGGCTTCTTCTAGAATGCTAGGCTCTACCACTTCAGCAGATTCATGTAGACATTTTCGGAGGTGCGAAACATGGAAGACATTGTGAAATCCAGCTAGTTTTTCAGGTAGCTCTAATCTATAGGCCATTTTCCCAATTTTCTCGATAATAGGAAACGGCACTACGAACCTTGGCGCTAGCTTCCCTGTGGTTCCAAAACGAATGACATTCCTTAAAGGACATACCTTAAGAAAAACTCTGTCCCCAACCTCAAACTCAGGGTCGGTCCTTCTCTTGTCGGCGTAGGATTTCTGTCTATCTTGGGCCGTTTTCATCCTTCTTCGTATCAAGTCTACTTTCTCTGAAGTCTCTCAGATCATATCTGGTCCAAGAATGAGCTTGTCAGTAGACTCCCACAAACAAGTGGGCGATCGGCACGGTCTTCCATATAAAACCTCGCAGGGCGCCATTCCGATGGTGGCTTGGTAGCTGTTGTTGTAGGCAAATTCCACCAAAGGAAGATGGTCTTCTCACGTTCCTCCGAAGTCAAGGACGCACAGTCTTAAAAGGTCCTCCAAAACTCTGTTCACTCTTTCTGTCTGGCCGTCGGTTTGGGCGTGATAGGCTGTACTCAAGCATAACTGTGTACCTACCGCTTCTTGCAGACTCCACCAGAACTCACTTGTGAAGATAGGGTCTCGGTCACTAACAATGCTGGATGGTATTCCATGGAGGCGAACAATTTCCTTGAGATAAAGAGATGCTAGAGATGAGGCAGTCCTTCTACTCTTGATAGGTAAAAAGTGGGCGCTTTTAGTAAGCCTATCCACTATTACCCAAATGCTAGTGTTGCCTCTTCTAGACCTAGGCACCCCATCAACGAAGTCCATTGAAATGCTATCCCACTTCCACTGCGGGACCTCTAGAGGATGGAGCAGACCACCAGGCTTCTTCTGCTCCGCCTTAACCTGTTGGCAGATCATACACTTAGAAACGAAATCTGCCACGTCCTTCTTCATGCCGCTCCAAAAGAACGTTCTCTTTATGTCCTTGTACATTTTATCTCCGCCTGGATGTGTTGTCATCTTGGAACGATGTGCTTCTTCGAGAACCGTCTTTACTAAATCCCTTGTCCGTGGGACGCATAGTCTTCCGTCTCGCCTTAGCCAGCCCTTTTCGTCGATGGAGTATCTGTTGAGGTGACTTGAAGTCTCACCCCTAATTAGCCTGTCAATCGTCTCCACAAGCTGAGGGTCTTCGCGTTGTGCTCTCCCTATTGAGTCCACTAGAGTCGGGCGTACTTCGAGAGATGCTAGCAAGCCCGGTACAAAATCGGAGGAGGGCCTAAAGTTAAAACTGGCTATATACTCCAAGCTTTTCTTTTCTATAAAGAGCGGGCTTAGGGTCAGTTTCTTTCGGCTCAACGCATCTTCCACTACGTTGCCTTTTCCCGGAGTGTAGGAGATCTCGAAGTCGTACGAGGCAAGAAATTTCATCCATCTCTATTGCCTCAAGTTAAGATCTTTCTGCGAGAAGAGATACTTCAAAGATTTATGGTTAGTATAAAGTTCGAATTTCTCACCTAGGAGATAGTGTAGCCAAGACTTAAGTGCAAAGACGATGGCGGCTAACTCAAGATCATGGGTCGGGTAGTTATTTTCATGAACTTTCAATTGCCTTCCACCATAAGCTACTACCCTTCCTTCTTGCATCAAGACAGCGCCTAGCCCTGTCCTACATGCATCTGTATAAACTGTGAACATCTTGCTTCCATCTGGCAAAGTCAGAACTGGGGCTGTTGTAAGAGCCCTTTTTAGTCGTTGGAAAACAAACTCGCAATCCAAGTCCCAATTGAACACTAGATTCTTCTTTGTCAGCCTTGTGAGTGGAGCTGAGATTTTTGCAAAATCCTTATGAATTTTCGGTAGAAACCTACTAGTCCTAGAAAACTTCGGACCTCAGTTGCATTCCTTGGTGTCTTCCAATCCTGTACTGCTACTACCTTAGCAGGGTCCACAGCTAACCCTTCTTTGGATACTACATGCCCAAGAAACCTTACTTCCTCTCTCCACAAGTGGCATTTGGAGAATTTGGCTTTTAGCTGATGGACTCGCAGAGTCTCCATGACTGCCCTTAGGTGCTGAGCATGCTCTTCTTCAATCTTTGAGAAGATCAAGATATCGTCTACGAAGACCACTACGAACTTGTTGAGGAATTCTCTGAACACCCTACTCATCAGGTCCACGAAGTAAGCGGGTGCGTTTGTCAAGCCGAAAGGCATGACAATCCATTCAAAGAAGCCGTTTGGGGGTTTTGAATGTTGTCTTATCGATGCTATCTTCAGCCACCCTTAGCTGATGAAATCCGGTCGCCAAATCGAGTTGGGAGAAAACAGACGCTCCTACAAGCTGATCAAACAGATCGTCAATTTTGGGGAGAGGGTGCCTATTCTTTTTCGTTAGTTTGTTGAGCTCCCTATAGTCAACACATAGACGGAGTGAACCATCCGCCTTTGTGGCGAACACCACTGGAGCGCCCCATTCTGAAATACTCCTTCTAATGAACCCCTTCTCTAGAAGCTCTTTAACATGTTTACTGAGCTCTTTCCTTTCCCGTGGAGCCATGTGTGTAATGGGCAACGCAATGGGCTTTGCATTATCTACAAGATATATGCGGAAGTTTATCTCCTTCTTCGGAGGTAAGCCCTTCACCTCTTCGAAGACGTCCGGATATTCACGGACCACCCTAACCGATTGCAAACTCTCAACAGAAGCATCTAGTGATTCAAGATAACTAAGCATAACCACATACGAGGGATTACAAGTAATTTACAGAGTGTTACCAAGTTGGGTCAGAAGCCTAACCACCCTTTTCTCACAATCAAGGATGGCACCATTACTGGATAGCCAATCCATGCCCAAAATCAAACCATATCCCGAGAAGCCCAAAACAAAGGCACTACATCTAAATTCTACGCTTAGAATAGAAATTTTCAATCCCACATAGATCATAGACAAATGAGCTGGGCCCCCGATTGGATTTGAAACAATCAAGGGGTCCTCTACCATACTAGTTTCTAGGTGCAGAGATTCTACTAAAGCAGATGAAATAAAGGAGTGTGATGCGCCAAAATCAAATAAAGTGCGAACTGGGTGATCATAAAGATAAACTACACTTTCTACAGAAGTATTTATACCTCGTTGTTGCAGAGGTGGTGCTTCTAGCGCATGAACCTGTGCCCCTGAGGAGGATCCAGCCTTCTGCCCCTGCCCTCGCTTCTTTGGGCAATCCTTAGCCATGTAGCCTGTCTCACAACAAGAAAAGCACCCACCATTCAACTTGGCCTTTTTTGTCCGGCAATCTTTCACTAAGTGCCCCACTTTGCCACAGAAATTACACTTCCTGTGACGATCCCAAAACCCCGTGACACGGTGTTAAGGATAATCATTGGAATATAACACATTAATCATCATTAGCAGATCACAGATAATAGCATAAACAGAAAATAGAATAGTTTACACACATATGACAGCGGAATCATATAGATATCATCACATCAGAGAAGCACAGTACAGGATACAACTTAGTGCATAATGATACATAATCAGTCACCATCGCCTGAGGCGGAATCATACATAAAGAGTACTCAAAATAAATATCAGTCTACATCGCCAATGGCGGAATCATAATATAGATACAATAATGGCGGAGAAAATCCAAGTCAGCACGGTGTAGTCAAGCCTCGCCATGAGCCAAAAGGTGCGTCAGAAACCTGTAACTAGGCTGCCCGTGTGAAAATGAGGGCACCCGAGTTTGCAAGGTGAAACAAACTACGATTCAGTCATGGGACTGGTATGAGAAATCTACTCAACTTATTAACAACAATAATAAGGCAAATCAAAGGACCACGCCACTTTCGCGGAACGGGTTTACTCCAATGAGTGCTAGTGCATGAAATAAAGTAAACGATTATCAACGCAATGCTTTTTATAAAATGAAGCCATTATAAGACTCAGGTCCCATCACACAATGCAACGCAAGCCGGAGGATAGAGTTTTCCCTTATAATGGACAAAGATGCTTCATACGAATAAAACAAAAGTGTTTGATATTATTACTAGTGCATATATGTTTCAAAAGCAAATTCAATCATAAATATCAATCCTAGACGGCATGGGTACCATATATCATGTCGCCATACTAGTAATACAATCACATCCGCATATTTCGTATTGGAAATTGGATTCCTTCATGAGTCGAGGCAAGGGGCAAGCTCCTCTCCGATTCGAGACACTCTAGCAAATGTCCCAGGACCCCACTATGATCCTTGGATCTTCAGGGCCGGTCCTCTCTTACTTTTGAGGATTAATTATTCCTGAACACACGTTTCCCGGTCCTTACAGACCTATATCGAGGCGCCTCGCATTCCAACAACCACACAGGTGAAAAGTATATATAATGTCAGGGCTGGTAGGTCACTGACACCACCTTAGCTAGAAAGAAACGTCGTGCTCTCCCTGCAGTCACTCTCCCGTTTTTGACTCATACCGAGGTGTGAGGCTCGCGAATTCACGTTATACACAAACCTACGTCACACAGACCATTCTTTGATCATCACCCACAAGACTTTGCTTTGCAACAGAAGCCTTGATCATATGCCACTCAGGCGTGCCACACAGGCAATCCACTCCATGCGACTGATTTCTGTCAATGTATAACCTCTGAGCTCGTACGTCTCAGAGAAGGGCGTTAAGCAAGAGAATAAATTCTCCGCCGCCAAACAGATATATATTTAACAGAGATCAATCAACACAGAACAAAATCCAATGTCAGACACACGGTCCATTTACAAGTCCGTTCTGGGTCTGAACGAAACCGGAGGCACCAATTCCTCGCATATCCGTACAATCAACAGTATGTTTGGATGGCTACTACTTCAATTCCTTCATGGCAGCTACTCCAATCACGAGCATCAGTATCGCCCATCCATCCAATGTGGAGATCGTCGGTCTTCAGCCGTCTTCGACTTCTCAACGTCGATCGATTATTTGAAGTGAGATAAACTCGGCCTTTTCAAATAACCCACGTATATTTAGATTTTCAATCAATTAATCACATGGTTGGACTATTCAACATTCACATTTCAGTTATTTAGTTATAATTTTCATGTCAAATACATTCAACCATCACATATCAAGCAAACACAACAAAATTGGTTTATTTCCACTCTATATCATCTATAGTATTTTATAACGATATATCGTCATTTTTATTTAATTTAAAACAGCCATATATAATTAAACGACGTTTCAGGTCATGTCGATGCACTGGCGCTGCTTTTCACTAATTTTGTTTTACACATATCTCAAAATATAACCGTTGGATCTTCACAAATTTGGTATCATTGGGAAGGTCATTTCAAAACGAATCCAACGGTTTCAGTTTTGGGAAAATCCGACGGTCGGATCTTCCACACTAGCCATTTGAAGTTACGATTCCAATTTACGAACTACAGCGTCGTTATTCGACTTAATTTAATTATATATATATATATATATAATCGTTTCTGGCGCTGTTTTTCTTCAGTTGTGAATTAAACATTCCAGACAATCCAACCGTCGGATCTTCACAAAGTTGGTGCCGTTGGAAAGATATTTCCAAGGCGAACCCAACGGTTGCGGTTTCGGGAAAATCCAATGGTCGGATTTCCCGCACTAGTCGTTTGAAATCACGGTTTCAAAACACGAACTGCACGGCCACGTTTCGTTTTAATTCTATTTATATTTATATATTTATATAAATATAGTTCATTCCAAAAATTTCTATATCGTTTTCACTTCAATTATTTCACTAACGCCTTTAAATTTCGGAAAATTTCGCCATAACCTCCTTTGTACGGGAGGGTCTGGGAAAATTCCCAAATAGCCACACGGGTGTCTCATATCAAAAAGAAAAAGAAAAAGCCAAGCGGCTAGCCAACAGGCTCATAAAATCATCACCCAAACAAAGCGGTAAATGTGTACCTATTTGTCGGGCACAAAATTTTATTTCTCTTCTCTAGCCCCTTTGCTTTAACCTGTTCAATAGATATGCATGTACATATATACAATTTCTATCACTTATCATTTTCCATTCAATTTCATATTTGATTTACATTGGTTTAAAAACACCATTCATTCTAATGTTGCATGCATAGGCTAAAATCATATCATTAGCTAATTAATGTATATTTCAACTCATGCACGTTTATTTGAACAAGTGGCTATTTTTAACACTTCACATTTCAAAGATGATAATTTTGGCGAACTAAAATGGATTTCAACATATGACTATTTTATTTGGTTCCTATGTATGTTAAAAAGAATATTTCTTTCACAAATATTTATTTCAACGTCCGCATATCTTTAGCATACCACATATATGATAAAATTGATATTTTAATCATTTAAAATATTTATTCGACAAATGGATGTTTCAACACTTCATAGTTTCAATAAAATGTAATTTTTTATTGTTAGATCTTCTTATTCAACACATGAACTTTTCCACTACATACACTTCTCAACAAATGAGCATATCCACACATGGACATTTTATTTATGTTGTTCATATTAGAAAGATGGGATTTTTATTGTTGAAACTAGTTATATAAGGCGAATATTTTTCATACTTCATATATATATAAAAATGTGATTTTTATTGTTTAAACACTTCATTCATTCACAAATGAATCTAATTTTCACACAACACTTTTCAACACACAAATATTTCCACACATGGATATAGTTTCAACATATGGCTTTAATTTCAACACATGAAAATAATTTCAACATATGGAAATAATTCTTACACACAAAGATTATTCAAAATTTCGGCAGCATAACGATAGGGTAGTTAAAACCGCACCATCCCTAGTACGGCTCCTCGCTCTACCTTAAAACCTCGTGGTTTTTGACAATGGGGATTCATGCATCTAATTCGCACGCAGGCGGCATGTTTATTTTTATTTCCACAAACATTTCCAATTCATTTCAATCACCAATGGGTATTTTTCAACCACAACCAAACAATATCAACCACAAACAATTATTCAACCATTCGTATTTTTCATCCAATATTTCACACCAAATCACAACAATAAATATCGTCCATGGTTTGTGGACGAGGGGAGTATATATATATATATATATATATATATATATATATATATATATATATATAATTGCTATATTTCACTTGCATTTCAACACATATATCAATTATTCTATGCATGTAAAATTCATACTTCGCTTATATAGCTTACACTACGCATGTACATGAGGTATACGACACGTATGTAATTTATATTTCGCTAATATAAATTATACATGACGTTTTCCATTCAATTGCACGTTAATTTAGATTTCTCACCTTGATTTTCGGAGCACTAAAAATCGATACGATGTCAGAAAAATCTGCGGCTTCTTCTATTGGGTAGAGAGCTTCCTTGCGGTCCCGATGTTTCCTGTTTCATCGAATTTCGTCAACACACCAAAAAGATATGATTTTTCAAAGTGTAAAGATCAAAGAAAAACTCACTTTCACGAAGCTTCAAAACTAGGTTTACAGTTTTCGCGAAATCAGTGGCTCGTGGGGACGATCGGCGAGTTGGACGTGGAAGAGGGAAGAGAGGGCTTCACGGCGCTGGTGGTTTGAGGGGGTGCGGTGGCAGATCGGAGCGGCGGCGGCGCTGGGAAGGTCGGGACTTCCTGGCCTCGATTCAGGCGGAGGAGGCGACGAGGGTGGCGATGCTGGGGTCGGATTTAAAGAGGGGGCTGAGACGCGTCGAATGGTGGCGGTGGCAAAGTCTGGAAGCGACTGTGGCGGCGGCGGTGGAGGAGAGAAGGTCAGGAGCGGGTTTCGCCGTTGATCGGGGGGTTTTTTTTTTTTTTTTTAAATTTATGAATGGAAAATTCTGATTGGCCGAGGACTATATTAAATTTTTAAATAGTGTTTTCTCAAACGAACTCCTTTTTAAACCTAACGACTATCGCCCCTAGCTAAATACCCCCATTCCGGACACAATGGGATATGTTTCGAAGGCCAATTCGACTGTTATAGTCAGTTATTTTTCAAATTAAAGTATAAAACATTTAATTTTTAACTCTGAACGCACATTTCAATTTGCCAGGGCCACGAACTGATTCGAAAAATTCCAGAAAAATAAATCTAGCTATGTTTTGACGCTACGGTCCCAACAAAACTAGTTTCGTCAAATTCTGAGGTTGTTTGAAAAATGGCCATTTTCTGGTCGATCCAATTTAACAGAAATTGACCAATCACATTTTCTTTTGCCACACTCACATACTAGCTTCAAAAATTATGAAATTTGAAACCTAGCAATAGTTTGACATCTCGGACCCAACAAAAGTGGTTTCGTCGAATTCCGAGGTCGTATGCAAAATATCAATTTTCCAGGGCTATATATTCTATATACCGACCCTTCTGAAAATTCATTCGGCCATAACTTTTGATTCCCGTTATAAAACTTCGATTTTTCAGATTCGTTAGAAAGGTATTGACTAACAGATTTAAATATTTTTGGTTTCACTAAAATCCGTTATATTTTCCACCCTGCACAGTCAGTCAAAGTTCGAATTCAAATTTTCAAACTGACTCACTATTCTTAATTCACTATTTTATTGAAATATTCTATTTCAATGGTTCAAATTCTTTTGAAATGACCAATTTAAAAATTTTAAATTGGCTCGTATTTTCCGGGTTATTACAATCTCCCCCACTTAAAACTTTTCGTCCTCGAAAAGGAAACAACAGTAAAGTAGGAAATAAAACGTAAATGCAAAGTATTGTAAAGGTACCTTGCACCGGAGTTAGTCAGAGATATCCACTCTGCATTTGGGGTAAGCTTGCTTAATGCTTTCCTCAGTTTCCCAAGTACAGTCTCTAGGATCACTGCTCCACTGCACTTTAACTAAATGAACCTTTTTGCTTCTGAGTTCTCTAGTCTCTTTGCCAACAATCTTTAATGGCTCCCTTCTGAGTGATAATTCTGGAGTTATCTCCACATCCCGTTGCGCTGCTTCTTCTACAACAAGATCCGGATCATGCACATGTCTTCTAAGTTGAGATACGTGAAATACATTGTGCACTCCAGGCCACCAATCTGGCAATTGAACCCTATAAGCAAGAGTTCCAATTCGCTCAAGTATAGGAAAGGGACCAATAAATCTCGGTGCTAACTTCCCAGTCTTGCCAAATCTTATTACTCCTCTCATCGGAGAAACCTTCAAATAAACATGATCACCAACAGCAAATGTCAAATCTCTCCTTCTGGAGTCTGCATAACTTTTCTGTCGGCTTTGGGCGGCTTTCAATCGCTTCTTGATGAAGTCGACTTTATCAGATGCTTCTCTAATCATATCGGGTCCTAACACAAGTCTGTTGCCAGGTTCTACCCAACATGCTGGAGATCTGCAGGGTCTGCCATATAATGCTTCAAATGGCGACATTCTCAAACTTGCTTGATAGCTATTGTTATATGAGAATTCTGCCAAATGCAAATGATCTTCCCATGACCCACCAAAATCAATTATACAAGCCCGCAATAAATCTTCCAGAATTCTATTCACCCGCTCAGTTTGTGTAACGACCCAGAAAATCTGAACCAATTTAAAATTTTTAAATTGGCTAAAATAATGGATTTTAAATATTTAAAATAAATATTTTAAATAATGGCGATGAAAACTGAGTTTGAATCGACAATTGAAAACGAATATAATTAATTATAATTATATATAGAATTGAAAATGGCGCGGTAGTTCGATAATTCGATTTCAAACTTCAATTGAATATACCGGGTGCAAAACAATCCAGATTTTAGTGAAACCAAAAATAATGGAATCTAATTGGTAATATCTTTCTAATGAATCCGACCAATCGAAATTTGATAGCGGGAATCAAAAGATATGTCCAGTTGAAAATAATGAATAGTCGCTATGGAATTCAGGCCCTTAAAAATGGATATTTTGCAAATGACCTCGGATTTGGACGAAACCACTTTTGTTAGATCCGCAGTGTCAGGTTATTGCTAGGTTTCAAATTTCATAATTTTTCGAATTAATATGTGAGCGTGGCAAAGGAAAACGCGTTTGACCAGTTTCAGTTGATTTTAATCGACTGGAAATTGGCCATTTTTCAAACGGTCTCAGAATTCGACGAAACTAGTTTTGTTAGGACCGTATCGTCAATACGAAGCTAGAAAATATTTTTCTGGAATTTTTCTAGTCAGTATGTGGCCCCGGTAATTTGAAATGTACGTTTAAAATTCAATATAGTGATTTAAATGAAAATTCAAAAGGAAACTGATTGTAACAATCGAATAAGCTTGCGATACATATCCCATTGTGTTCGGAATGGGGGTAAAACGCTATGGGCGACAGGCGGTGGGCCTCGTTTCGAGGTCGTATGTAAAAGTCAACCCTTTTGCAAATTTAAATAATAAAATAATAATAATAAAAAAAAAAAACTCTTCCCTCCCTCCTTATCTCCTGCTTGCCCCCCCCCCCTCATTCGATTATAACCAGAGGAAAAAAAAAACAAAAAAACCCTAGCAATCGATTCGACGCCACCGCCCCCCCCCCCCCCGACAGCCCACGACCGCCGAACCCCCCCATCGCACGCCCTCCGATCTTCTTCCCCCCCCCGAAGCGAAGCCGCCGCCCTCACCGTACCCCCCCTCTCCCTCGTACTTCGAACCCCCCCTGAAGCGTCGCCTTGCCGCCGAGCCGCCGACGAAGGCGAGTCGCCACCCCCCCTCTCTCGCAGGTACGTGATTTATTTGATTTCATTTTTATTTTTAATCTAAAAAAATTCGATTTTTAAACAGAGGATATAAAAAACTGAAATAGTTAAAAGAAAAAAAACTGAAATGTTTTAAAGATAAAAAAAAAAACTGTAATGGTTTTAAGTATTAAAACTGAAAGTTTTAAAAGTATAAAACAGATTTTATATAAAAGTAAAAACAGATTTTTTATAAAAGTAAAAACTGAAATGTTTTAAAGATTAAAACTGTTTTGTTTTAAAAAGTATAAAAACTGAATATTTTTAAAAGTAGTTTAAAACTGAATAAATTTAAAAGAAAAACTGTTTTGAAAAGAAAATAAAAACTGCATTTTTATAAAAGAGAGAAACTGATTTTATATAAGAAATAAAACTGATTTGTTTTTTTTAAAAGAAATAAAACTGTTTTTGAAATAAAGAATAAAAACTGCATTTTGTAAAGAATAAAAACTGCATTTTATAAAAATAAAAACTGCATTTTCTATAAAGAATAAAAACTGCATTTTTATAAAAGAGAAAAACTGATTTTATTTTGAACTTTAAAATAGGAAAAAGGTTTAATCTTTTAGTAGAAAAAGATTTGAAAGCAAAAGTAAAAATCATATTTTTATATGTTGAAAGCAAAAGTAAAAATTATATTTTTATATGTTGAAAGCAAAAGTAAAAATCATATTTTTAAATATTGAAAGTCGAAGTAAAAATCATATTTTTATATATAGAAAGTCGAAGTAAAAAATCATATTTTTATATATAGAAAGTCGAAGTAAAAATCATATTTTTAAATATTGAAAGTCGAAGTAAAAATCATATTTTTATATATTGAATAGCATCGTAAAAATTCGATTTTTACATATGAAGAGAATACGGGTGAAAGCGACAAATTGGCGAAGATTTCTATTAAGAAGAGTCTTGAAGTTGGATAGCTATTGGTGAGATTTCTGATTTAAAAATTATATATATATATGTGTTGAAAATGAAAGTGAATTGCTATATATAAATATATATATATATACGCCCCTCGTCCACAAACCATGGACGATATTTATTGGTTGAAATTGTTGTGGAAATTTGATTGATAGCGAATGATTGTTTGGGATTGTTTGTGATTGATATTGGTTGATTGTGGTTGAAAAATACCCATTTGTGGTTGTGAAATATTTGGTTGAAACCACTTAGGATTAGTTTGTGGAAATGAAATAAATATATACATGCCGCCTGCGTGCGAACTAGATGCATGATTACCATTGTCAAAAACCGCGAGGTTTTAAGGTAGAGCGAGGAGCCGTACTAGGGACGGTGCCGGTGTAACTACCCTGCCGTTATGCTGCCGAAATTTTGAATAATATTTGTGTGTTTGCCTTATTTTCATATGCTTAAACTATAGAAAACATTCATGTGTTGAATTGATATTCATTCGTTGTTTAGAAATTCATGTGTTGAATGGTATTCATATTTTGAAATAAATTGTTCGATAATAAAAATCACATTTTTATCTATATATAGAAAACTATTGAAAACATTCATAAGTTGAATTGATATTCATTCGTTGTTTAGAAATTCATGTGTTGAATGGTATTCATATTTTGAAATAAATTGTTCGATAATAAAAATCACATTTTTATCTATATATAAAAACTATTGAAAACATTCATGTGTTGAATTGATATTCATTCGTTGTTTAGAAATTCATGTGTTGAATGGTATTCATATTTTGAAATAAATTGTTCGATAATAAAAATCACATTTTTATCTATATATAGAAAACTATTGAAAACATTCATGTGTTGAATTGATATTCATTCGTTGTTTAGAAATTCATGTGTTGAATGGTATTCATATTTTGAAATAAATTGTTTTATGATAAAAATCCCATTTTTATCACCAACTTGAACTATATAGAAAAATAGTGTTTTGAAAAGAATTGTTTTACAATAAAAATCACATTTTTATTGTATGTAAGAAATCGTTGAAATGTGAAGTGTTAAAAATAGCCACTTGTTCAAAATAAACATATATGAGTTGAAATATTCATTAATTAGCTAATGAAATGATTTGCACCTATTTATGTAACATTAGAATGAATGGAGTTTTTAAACCAAATAGAAATCAAATATGAAGTCGAATAGAAATTGATAAATGATAAGAACTGTATATATATGTACATGCAATATTCATTGAACAGGTTATAGCAAAGGGGCTAGAGAAGAGGAATAAAATTTTGTGCCCGACAAATAGGTACACATTTACTGATTTGTTTGGGTGATGATTTTGAGCCTGTTGGCTAGCCGCTTGGCTTTTTCTTTTTCTTTTTGAGATTAGAAGGACCGGGAACGCTATTTGCGATTTCCCGATGCTCCCGGTGCAGGGGAGGTTATGGCGAAATTTTTCCAAAATTTAAGGAGTTAGAAAATTTTTTGAAGTAAAAACGATATTGAAATCGTTGAATGAACTATATTTATATAAATATATAAATATAAATAAAATTAAAACGAAACGAAGCCGTGCAGTTCGTATTTTGAAACCGTGATTTCAAACGATTAGTGCGGGATATCCGACCATTGGATTTTCCCGAAACCTCAACCGTCGGGTTCGCCTTGGAAATATCTTCCCAACGGCACCAACTTTGTAGAAATCCAACGGTTGGATTGTCTGGAATGTTTAATTCAAATCTGAAGAAAAACAGCGCCAGAAACGATTATATTTATTTATATATATAAATATAATTATATTTAATCGAATAACGACGCTGCAGTTCGTATTTTGAAATCGAAACTTCAAACGATTGTACCGGGAGATCCGACCGTCGGATTTTCCCGAAACTGGAACCGTTGGATTCGTTTTGAAAAGACCTTTCTAATGATGTAAATTTTGTGAAGATCCAACGGTTAGATTTTCAGATATGTGTAAATCAAATCTGAAGAAAAACAGCGCCACGGCCACGTTATGGCCCGAAACGTCGTTTTGAATATAATAGCTATTTTAAAATAAATAAAAATAGCGATAAATAGTTATAAAATATCGTAAGCAATATGGAATGGAAATAAACTGAATTTGCTTGATTTGTGTGGCTTTTGATGGTTGAATGTGTTTGGTGTGAAAATTACATTAAAGAACACAATTGGTGTTGTCGAATAATTTAACCATTGAAATAAATCGATTTGAAATTCTAAATATACGTGAATTATTTGAAAAGGCCGAGTTAATTCTCATTTCGAATAATCGACCGACGATTGAAATTCGAAGATGAAGACGATGGTCGAAGACCGGAGATCTTCACCTCGTTTGGATGGTAACCGAGGTCCTGATTGGGAGGCATCCCGAAATATGGATAATGAGTGGTGATCGTTCAGACGTACGTGTTGATCGAAGGGTTTGCGAGGTATTTAGTGCCTCCGGTTTCGTTCAGACCCAGAACGGACTTGTAAATGGACTGTGTGTCTGACATAGGATTTATTCTGTGTGGCATGCTAAGATGCAGTGATCAGGGCTTCTGTTGAAAAGCAAAGTCTTGTGGTGATGATCAAAGCACCGCCTGTGTGGCGTAGCTTTGTGTATAACGTGAATTCGCGAGCCTCACACCCCGGTAGGAACCTAAACCGGGAGGAAGGACCTCAGGGAGGGCATGCGTTTCTTTCTAGCTAGGGTGGTGTCAGTGACCTACCAGCCCTGACATTTATATACTTTTCACCTATGTGGTTGTTGCTGTTGCGAGGCGCCTCGGTTTGATCGGACGATCCGGGTCCGATGGAGTCATTCGTTGGCTCGTTTGCGCCCCAAAGGGCGGGGAAACGTATTGCTCAGGCATTTTAATCCACATCGGTGGACCGGCCCTGACGATCCAAGGGTCACTCGAGCTCTGATCCTGAGACATGGTAGGCTAGATTGTCTCGAATTCGGTAAGGACTATCTTTTGCCTTGGTTCATGACGGAAATCCAATTTCCAAATATGACATCGTGCGGTTTTGATTGTATACCTATATATGGCGACATAGTGGTATGGGGCATTAATGCCGTCTATGATTGATAGTTATGATTTGAAATTGTTTTCAAAACATATAAACACTAGCAATAATATTAAATGCCTTTGTTTTATTCGTATCAAGCATATCTTGGCCGTTATAAGGTAAAAACTCTATCCTCCGGTTTGCGTTGCATTGTGTGATGGGAACTGAGTCTTATAACGGCTTCATTTTTATAAAAAAGCATAGCGATGTTTAAAAGAAAGATTTGTTTTAAAGCACTGGCAATCCAATGGAGTAAACCCGTTCCACGAAAGTGGCGTGGTCCTGTGATTAGCCAATTATATATGTGTTGAGTGGATTTCTCATACCAGTCCCATGACTGACTCGTAGTTTGTTTCACTTTCAAACTCGGGTGCCCCTTTTTCTACACGGGCAGCCTTGTATTCAGGTTTAGCTGGTTCTTTTCTGGATAGCTGGAGCTGAAGATGGATTCTATCATTTATTTCTTTTTATGCTGTTCAGCTCCTATTGTACATATTTTGTTTATTTCCGCTGTAGACATTTATGTATAGCTGAACTGTATTTGTACTAAGTAAGATCCTGTATACTGTGTAACTCTGATGATTACTTTTATCCAGTATATTTTGTTGTTCATTCTGGTGTATTTATTTAATTCTGTTCTGCTATTATATGTTTCTGTGTTATATTCCAAAGATAACCTTGTTTCCGTGAGAACGGGAAATCGGGTCGTCTCAACGTGGTATCAGAGCTTTGGTTAAGCTTAGTTCTGGAATATAACATTTGAACGAACTCGTCAGAAATAGAACCAGTAGTGTTCTAGGACGGGCAACTCTATACAGATAGGATCAGTAATATCCTAGTATGAGTAAAGCAGAATGAAGTTACACCTTGATAGACACATTTACATTTGAAGTATGTGTTTCTATATTTTAAAATACCTTTTCTGTGACCTGACACTTGATCTGCCATTTGCAGAAGTACTAGAAAATGAGTGTCAGAAACAGAAGGAATGCAGAACCGGATATTGAGGCCCTATTAATCAAATATCGAAATATGGGTGGAATACCGTTCTCTGGTGAAGAATCTATTATGAAGACACAAGCTTGGATTCGTTCGGCTGAGAAAATCTTCGAAGCATTAAAGCTGAGGGATGACCAGAAAAGATTGCTGGCCTCCTGGGCACTTAAAGACGAAGCTTTGTTTTGGTGGGATTCAGTTATAGAGAATAATCCAGAAGGTGATATCACCTGGGACAGATTCAAAGTGATTTTCTTAGAAAGATTTACTCCTCCCGAAGCGACTGAGCGCCTTTGTGACGAATTTTCTTATCTAATACAAGGTGATATGACCATCCCAGAATATCATAAGAAATTCAACGAACTTGCTCACTTTGCTCCTCATCTAATTCAAGACCCAAAGAGGAAAAATCTGAGATTTATTCATGGCCTTCAAAGGAAATACCAGAATAAAGTATTGGGGCATGTGAAGCTTCCTTTCTCAGAGATGATATACATGGCTTATCAGTACGAAGATCTAGACAGGAAAGGCATGTTGCGAGACGAAGCAGAAATCAGTTCTAGCAGCAAAAGAAAATTTGAACCTGATAGCCCAGAGGCAAATATGCAGCCTGAGGTCGGCACGAAGGCTGAAGTCATGAAGAGGCCAAAGATCAATCAGGAAAAGGTAAAGCCAATCGTATGCCTTAAGTGTGATCAACAAGGGCATTCGATGAGAAACTGCAGATCTTCGAACAGACAAAAGGATGGCGGGTCTAAATCCGGGATGAATTTCCTAGAGTATAGGAAGTGCAGTCAATGTCATCTATCCGGTCATCTTTCAAAGGCCTGTCCGTTATTTAGAAAATCTGAGGCAATACATGTGAACGAAGTGGCAGAAGGGCCTACATCTCCGTCTGCTCAGGAAAGGCCCGATGTTTTAGAAGGCACGCTAACTGTCAAAAACATTCCAGTTAAAGTACTGTTTGACACAGGCGCGTCAAGAAGCTTCATTGCCAAAGATGCAGCTAAGAAACTGGATTTGAATTTGAAAAAGCTGAAGGAACCCATGACCGTCCAGAATCCGGTTGGGGGTTCCATTGATCTCAGTTGGGTTTGTGGAGTGCCAGTTTCTTTCTCTCGTTATCGGTTTCCTACCATCGCCGTCGTCATGAATTTTAAAGAGTTTGATCTTATCTTGGGGTTAGACTGGTTGACCAAATATGAAGCTGAAGTTAAATGCGCCGACAGAGTCGTAAAGGCGAGGATTAAATCAGGTGATTATATAACCATTCCCTGTGAAGGTCAGAATGCTAATAGAAAAGACTTCTGGGCAGCTTTGGATGTTTCTCCAGCCCAAATTGAAAATGTCCCTGAAATCACTGAGAATATTCCTGACCTCATTAAAGATATTCCTGTCGTCAAGGATTATGCGGATGTGTTTGAGGAAGTCGTTCGCTTACCTCCGCAGAGAGAAATAGATTTCAAGATTGCTTTAGTTCCCAATGCAAGGCCGGTAGTTCATGCTATTCGAAGAATGTCCTTGAAAGAGAAGGAGGAATTAGACAATCAAACACGACAGCTTGTATGGAAAGGTCTGATCAGGCCTAGTTTCTCTGATTGGGGTGCAGCAGTGGTATTTGTCCCAAAATCTGACGGTACTCTACGGCTATGTGTGGATTATCGTGATTTAAACAAGCAGACTATAAAGAACAAATATCCATTGCCGCGGATTGATGATTTGTTGGATCGATTAAATGGAGCACAAGTATTTTCACGAATGGACCTAGCTACAGGTTTCCATCAACTTCGAATTGCCGAAGAGTGTGTTCCAATGACAGCGTTCAGAGGTCCCGACCTATTCTACGAGTGGTTAGTAATGCCGTTCGGCTTATGTAACGCTCCAGCTTACTTCGTCGATCTGATGAACAGAGTATTCAGAGGGGTTTTGAATAAATTTGTTCTGGTTTTTATTGACGATATTCTAATCTTCTCTAAATCAAAGGCCGAACATGAAAAACATTTGGAACAGGTTCTAGAGATTCTGAGACGGAATGTATTAAAAGCCAAATTTTCCAAATGTATATTCTGGCAAGATGAAGTGAAATTTTGGGCCATGTCGTATCGAAAGATGGAATCGCTGTGGATCCAAGCAAAATCACGGCTATTCAAAATTGGAAACAGCCCAGTACTCCCACTGAAGTCCGCAGCTTTCTCGGATTGGCTAGCTATTATCGGAAGTTCGTTAAAGACTTTTCTAAGATATCTGGCCACTTAACGAAGCTTACAAAGAAGCATTCTAAGTTCAAATGGACTCAAGAAAGTGAGGAGGCTTTCGAAGAGCTAAAGCTAAGATTAACCACAGCTCCAGTGTTAACCATCATCGATGGCAACCAGGATTTAAAAGTATGGACTGATGCTTCTAGAGAAGGCCTTGGCGCAGTGTTAATGCAAAGAGGCCAAGTAATTGCCTATGCTAGCCGTCAACTGAAGCCGCACGAGAAAAACTATGTAACTCATGATCTTGAGTTATTGGCTATCATATTCTCCTTGAAAATCTGGAGACACTATCTTCTAGGAGAGAGATTTGAACTGTTTACAGATCATCAGTCATTAAAGTATCTGTTCACTCAGAAGGACTTGAATTTGAGGCAGCAACGTTGGCTGGAGTTTCTTGCAGCATATGACTTTGAAATTATATACACTCCAGGAAAAGCCAATGTCGTGGCTGATGCGTTAAGCAGAAAGAATGTAATGGTCGCCAGCTTTATTATCACGACTTCCTTGATTGACAAAATATCTATTCTTCAGAAAGAGGATAACTTTATTAAGGAAATGATCAAAAGGATTCAGAAAGGCGAACCCTCGTGTTTTCAAATAGATAACGACGAGACCTTGAGATTAAAAGGAAGGATTTGTGTTCCTGACATCCCAGAGTTAAAAAGGGAAGTGTTAGACGAGTGTCACAAGTCCAAGCTGAGTATCCATCCTGGCGTGGCCAAAATGTATAACGATCTCAAAAGAACATTCTGGTGGAAGGCTATGAAAAGAGACGTTTCAATATATGTTAGCCGCTGCCCTACTTGCCAGCTAGTCAAGAGTGACCAACAGAAATTGGCTGGACTATTGCAACCACTAGAAGTTCCTGGTTGGAAGTGGGAACATATTTCTATGGATTTTATTGATGGTTTGCCCAGAACCAGAAAGGGAAATGACAGTATTTGGGTGATCGTAGATCGCTTCACGAAGACCGCCCATTTTATACCTGTCAAATCAAATAGAACCGCTCAGAGTCTGGCGCAGATTTACTTCAGGGAAATAGTTAGACTACATGGAGTGCCGCTCAGTATAGTAAGTGATAGAGATACAATATTCACTAGCAAATTCTGGGAAGCATTTCAAGTCGAGCTAGGAACGAAGTTGAACTTGAGCACCGCTTATCATCCTCAGACAGACGGTCAGACTGAGAGGGTAAATCGCATTTTAGAAGATCTATTACGGGCTTGTGTTATAGATTTCGGTGGATCATGGGAAGACCATCTTCATTTGGCTGAATTCTCTTATAATAACAGCTACCAGGCGAGTCTGACAATGTCGCTATTCGAAGCATTGTACGGTAGACCGTGCCGATCTCCTGCTTGTTGGGTCGAGCCTGGAAATAGACTTGTGTTGGGTCCCGATATGATTCGAGAAGCTGCCGACAAAGTTGATTTTATCAAAAAGCGATTGCTCGCCGCTCAAAGCCGACAAAAGAGCTATGCCGATAAAAGAAGAAGAGATATATCCTTTGAGGTTGGCGACTATGTATATTTGAAAGTATCGCCGATGAGAGGAGTTATCAGGTTCGGTAAAACTGGAAAGTTAGCGCCTAAATTTATTGGTCCGTTTCCTATTCTGGAACGGATTGGAACTCTCGCTTATAGGGTCAAACTGCCTGACTGGTTGCCTGGTGTGCATGATGTATTTCATATATCTCAACTTCGAAAGCACGTTCATGATCCAGACTTGATCGTGGAAGAAGCAGCTCAGCAGGATATTGAAATTACTCCAGAATTAGCTGTGAGGCGAGAGCCACTAAAGATTATCGGCAAAGAAACCAAAGAACTGAGGAACAAGAAGGTTCACTTAGTCAAAGTGCAATGGAGTGGAGATCCGCGAGATTGTACTTGGGAAACTGAGGAGAGCATTCAGAAAGCTTATCCCAAATGCCGAGTAGATATCTCTGATTGACTCTGGTGCAAGGTACATTTACCCTACTATGCATTACCATTTAATTCTCTATTCTGTTGCTATTTTCTTCCCATGGATGTGCATTGTTTATTCTATACCCTGAATATTAGAAACAAATTGGTTGTTGTATTGTGGGATTGTAGATTTATCAAACCACTTTCGACTTTATTCCTTTTCGGGGACGAAAAGTTTTAAGTGGGGGAGATTGTAACGACCCAGAAAATCTGAACCAATTTAAAATTTTTAAATTGGCTAAAATAATGGATTTTAAATATTTAAAATAAATATTTTAAATAATGGCGATGAAAACTGAGTTTGAATCGACAATTGAAAACGAATATAATTAATTATAATTATATATAGAATTGAAAATGGCGCGGTAGTTCGATAATTCGATTTCAAACTTCAATTGAATATACCGGGTGCAAAACAATCCAGATTTTAGTGAAACCAAAAATAATGGAATCTAATTGGTAATATCTTTCTAACGAATCCGACCAATCGAAATTTGATAGCGGGAATCAAAAGATATGTCCAGTTGAAAATTCTGAATAGTCGCTATGGAATTCAGGCCCTTAAAAATGGATATTTTGCAAATGACCTCGGATTTGGACGAAACCACTTTTGTTAGATCCGCAGTGTCAGGTTATTGCTAGGTTTCAAATTTCATAATTTTTCGAATTAATATGTGAGCGTGGCAAAGGAAAACGCGTTTGACCAGTTTCAGTTGATTTTAATCGACTGGAAATTGGCCATTTTTCAAACGGTCTCAGAATTCGACGAAACTAGTTTTGTTAGGACCGTATCGTCAATACGAAGCTAGAAAATATTTTTCTGGAATTTTTCTAGTCAGTATGTGGCCCCGGTAATTTGAAATGTACGTTTAAAATTCAATATAGTGATTTAAATGAAAATTCAAAAGGAAACTGATTGTAACAATCGAATCAGCTTGCGATACATATCCCATTGTGTTCGGAATGGGGGTAAAACGCTATGGGCGACAGGCGGTGGGCCTCGTTTCGAGGTCGTATGTAAAAGTCAACCCTTTTGCAAATTTAAATAATAAAATAATAATAATAAAAAAAAAACTCTTCCCTCCCTCCTTATCTCCTGCTTGGCCCCCCCCTCATTCGATTATAACCAGAGGAAAAAAAAACAAAAAAACCCTAGCAATCGATTCGACGCCACCGCCCCCCCCCCCCCCCCGACAGCCCACGACCGCCGAACCCCCCCATCGCACGCCCTCCGATCTTCTCCCCCCCCCCCCTGAAGCGAAGCCGCCGCCCTCACCGTACCCCCCCCTCTCCCTCGTACTTCGAACCCCCCCTGAAGCGTCGCCTTGCCGCCGAGCCGCCGACGAAGGCGAGTCGCCACCCCCCCTCTCTCGCAGGTACGTGATTTATTTGATTTCATTTTTATTTTTAATCTAAAAAAATTCGATTTTTAAACAGAGGATAAAAAAAACTGAAATAGTTAAAAGAAAAAAAACTGAAATGTTTTAAAGATAAAAAAAAAAACTGAAATGGTTTTAAGTATTAAAACTGAAAGTTTTAAAAGTATAAAACAGATTTTATATAAAAGTAAAAACAGATTTTTTATAAAAGTAAAAACTGAAATGTTTTAAAGATTAAAACTGTTTTGTTTTAAAAAGTATAAAAACTGAATATTTTTAAAAGTAGTTTAAAACTGAATAAATTTAAAAGAAAAACTGTTTTGAAAAGAAAATAAAAACTGCATTTTTATAAAAGAGAGAAACTGATTTTATATAAGAAATAAAACTGATTTGTTTTTTTTAAAAGAAATAAAACTGTTTTTGAAATAAAGAATAAAAACTGCATTTTGTAAAGAATAAAAACTGCATTTTATAAAAATAAAAACTGCATTTTCTATAAAGAATAAAAACTGCATTTTTATAAAAGAGAAAAACTGATTTTATTTTGAACTTTAAAATAGGAAAAAGGTTTAATCTTTTAGTAGAAAAAGATTTGAAAGCAAAAGTAAAAATCATATTTTTATATGTTGAAAGCAAAAGTAAAAATTATATTTTTATATGTTGAAAGCAAAAGTAAAAATCATATTTTTAAATATTGAAAGTCGAAGTAAAAATCATATTTTTATATATAGAAAGTCGAAGTAAAAATCATATTTTTATATATAGAAAGTCGAAGTAAAAATCATATTTTTAAATATTGAAAGTCGAAGTAAAAATCATATTTTTATATATTGAATAGCATCGTAAAAATTCGATTTTTACATATGCAGAGAATACGGGTGAAAGCGACAAATTGGCGAAGATTTCTATTAAGAAGAGTCTTGAAGTTGGATAGCTATTGGTGAGATTTCTGATTTAAAAATTATATATATATATATGTGTTGAAAATGAAAGTGAATTGCTATATATAAATATATATATATATATACGCCCCTCGTCCACAAACCATGGACGATATTTATTGGTTGAAATTGTTGTGGAAATTTGATTGATAGCGAATGATTGTTTGGGATTGTTTGTGATTGATATTGGTTGATTGTGGTTGAAAAATACCCATTTGTGGTTGTGAAATATTTGGTTGAAACCACTTAGGATTAGTTTGTGGAAATGAAATAAATATATACATGCCGCCTGCGTGCGAACTAGATGCATGATTACCATTGTCAAAAACCGCGAGGTTTTAAGGTAGAGCGAGGAGCCGTACTAGGGACGGTGCCGGTGTAACTACCCTGCCGTTATGCTGCCGAAATTTTGAATAATATTTGTGTGTTTGCCTTATTTTCATATGCTTAAACTATAGAAAACATTCATGTGTTGAATTGATATTCATTCGTTGTTTAGAAATTCATGTGTTGAATGGTATTCATATTTTGAAATAAATTGTTCGATAATAAAAATCACATTTTTATCTATATATAGAAAACTATTGAAAACATTCATAAGTTGAATTGATATTCATTCGTTGTTTAGAAATTCATGTGTTGAATGGTATTCATATTTTGAAATAAATTGTTCGATAATAAAAATCACATTTTTATCTATATATAAAAACTATTGAAAACATTCATGTGTTGAATTGATATTCATTCGTTGTTTAGAAATTCATGTGTTGAATGGTATTCATATTTTGAAATAAATTGTTCGATAATAAAAATCACATTTTTATCTATATATAGAAAACTATTGAAAACATTCATGTGTTGAATTGATATTCATTCGTTGTTTAGAAATTCATGTGTTGAATGGTATTCATATTTTGAAATAAATTGTTTTATGATAAAAATCCCATTTTTATCACCAACTTGAACTATATAGAAAAATAGTGTTTTGAAAAGAATTGTTTTACAATAAAAATCACATTTTTATTGTATGTAAGAAATCGTTGAAATGTGAAGTGTTAAAAATAGCCACTTGTTCAAAATAAACATATATGAGTTGAAATATTCATTAATTAGCTAATGAAATGATTTGCACCTATTTATGTAACATTAGAATGAATGGAGTTTTTAAACCAAATAGAAATCAAATATGAAGTCGAATAGAAATTGATAAATGATAAGAACTGTATATATATGTACATGCAATATTCATTGAACAGGTTATAGCAAAGGGGCTAGAGAAGAGGAATAAAATTTTGTGCCCGACAAATAGGTACACATTTACTGATTTGTTTGGGTGATGATTTTGAGCCTGTTGGCTAGCCGCTTGGCTTTTTCTTTTTCTTTTTGAGATTAGAAGGACCGGGAACGCTATTTGCGATTTCCCGGTGCAGGGGAGGTTATGGCGAAATTTTTCCAAAATTTAAGGAGTTAGAAAATTTTTTGAAGTAAAAACGATATTGAAATCGTTGAATGAACTATATTTATATAAATATATAAATATAAATAAAATTAAAACGAAACGAAGCCGTGCAGTTCGTATTTTGAAACCGTGATTTCAAACGATTAGTGCGGGAAATCCGACCATTGGATTTTCCCGAAACCTCAACCGTCGGGTTCGCCTTGGAAATATCTTCCCAACGGCACCAACTTTGTAGAAATCCAACGGTTGGATTGTCTGGAATGTTTAATTCAAATCTGAAGAAAAACAGCGCCAGAAACGATTATATTTATTTATATATATAAATATAATTATATTTAATCGAATAACGACGCTGCAGTTCGTATTTTGAAATCGAAACTTCAAACGATTGTACCGGGAGATCCGACCGTCGGATTTTCCCGAAACTGGAACCGTTGGATTCGTTTTGAAAAGACCTTTCTAATGATGTAAATTTTGTGAAGATCCAACGGTTAGATTTTCAGATATGTGTAAATCAAATCTGAAGAAAAACAGCGCCACGGCCACGTTATGGCCCGAAACGTCGTTTTGAATATAATAGCTATTTTAAAATAAATAAAAATAGCGATAAATAGTTATAAAATATCGTAAGCAATATGGAATGGAAATAAACTGAATTTGCTTGATTTATGTGGCTTTTGATGGTTGAATGTGTTTGGTGTGAAAATTACATTAAAGAACACAATTGGTGTTGTCGAATAATTTAACCATTGAAATAAATCGATTTGAAATTCTAAATATACGTGAATTATTTGAAAAGGCCGAGTTAATTCTCATTTCGAATAATCGACCGACGATTGAAATTCGAAGATGAAGACGATGGTCGAAGACCGGAGATCTTCACCTCGTTTGGATGGTAACCGGTTTGCGAGGTATTTAGTGCCTCCGGTTTCGTTCAGACCCAGAACGGACTTGTAAATGGACTGTGTGTCTGACATAGGATTTATTCTGTGTGGCATGCTAAGATGCAGTGATCAGGGCTTCTGTTGAAAAGCAAAGTCTTGTGGTGATGATCAAAGCACCGCCTGTGTGGCGTAGCTTTGTGTATAACGTGAATTCGCGAGCCTCACACCCCGGTAGGAACCTAAAACGGGAGGAAGGACCTCAGGGAGGGCATGCGTTTCTTTCTAGCTAGGGTGGTGTCAGTGACCTACCAGCCCTGACATTTATATACTTTTCACCTATGTGGTTGTTGCTGTTGCGAGGCGCCTCGGTTTGATCGGACGATCCGGGTCCGATGGAGTCATTCGTTGGCTCGTTTGCGCCCCAAAGGGCGGGGAAACGTATTGCTCAGGCATTTTAATCCACATCGGTGGACCGGCCCTGACGATCCAAGGGTCACTCGAGCTCTGATCCTGAGACATGGTAGGCTAGATTGTCTCGAATTCGGTAAGGACTATCTTTTGCCTTGGTTCATGACGGAAATCCAATTTCCAAATACGACATCGTGCGGTTTTGATTGTATACCTATATATGGCGACATAGTGGTATGGGGCATTAATGCCGTCTATGATTGATAGTTATGATTTGAAATTGTTTTCAAAACATATAAACACTAGCAATAATATTAAATGCCTTTGTTTTATTCGTATCAAGCATATCTTGGCCGTTATAAGGTAAAAACTCTATCCTCCGGTTTGCGTTGCATTGTGTGATGGGAACTGAGTCTTATAACGGCTTCATTTTTATAAAAAGCATAGCGATGTTTAAAAGAAAGATTTGTTTTAAAGCACTGGCAATCCAATGGAGTAAACCCGTTCCACGAAAGTGGCGTGGTCCTGTGATTAGCCAATTATATATGTGTTGAGTGGATTTCTCATACCAGTCCCATGACTGACTCGTAGTTTGTTTCACTTTCAAACTCGGGTGCCCCTTTTTCTACACGGGCAGCCTTGTATTCAGGTTTAGCTGGTTCTTTTCTGGATAGCTGGAGCTGAAGATGGATTCTATCATTTATTTCTTTTTATGCTGTTCAGCTCCTATTGTACATATTTTGTTTATTTCCGCTGTAGACATTTATGTATAGCTGAACTGTATTTGTACTAAGTAAGATCCTGTATACTGTGTAACTCTGATGATTACTTTTATCCAGTATATTTTGTTGTTCATTCTGGTGTATTTATTTAATTCTGTTCTGCTATTATATGTTTCTGTGTTATATTCCAAAGATAACCTTGTTTCCGTGAGAACGGGAAATCGGGTCGTCTCAGTTTGGCCATCTGTTTGTGGGTGATAAGCGGTACTCATATTTAGTTTCGTTCCCAATTCTGTCTGGAAAGCCTCCCAGAATTTGCTTGTAAATAGGGGATCTCTATCACTGACTATGCTGATGGGAATTCCATGCAGCTTAACAATTTCTCTGAAATATATCTGCGCTAGACTTTGAGCGGCTCTATTGGATCTGACAGGTATAAAATGGGCAGTCTTCGTGAAGCGATCTACGATTACCCAAATGCTGTCATTGCCTTTCTTGGTTCGCGGCAAACCATCTATGAAATCCATGGAAATCTGTTCCCATTTCCAGCCTGGGACTTCCAACGGTTGCAACAGTCCAGCTAGCTTCTGCTGGTCACTCTTGACCAATTGACAAGTAGGGCATCTGCTAACATACAAGGAAATATCTCTTTTCATTGCCTTCCACCAGAAAGTGCATTTGATATCGTTGTACATTTTACTCACACCTGGGTGGATGCAAAATTTGGATTTATGGCATTCATCCAGCACTTCTCTTTTGAGCTCAGGAAGGTTGGGAACACAAATTCTCCCATTCAGCCTCAGAACTCCTTCTTTATTTACTTGAAAGCTTGAGGGTTCTCCTTTCTGGATTTTTTCTTTGATCTTTTGAATGAAATAATCATTCTTCTGTAGAGCACATATCTTATCGATCAAGCTAGGTGTAATTATATGATGGGCAATAATTGCGGTTTTTCTACTAAGTGCATCCGCTACAACGTTAGCCTTCCCCGGCGTATACAGGATATCAAGATCATACGCTACAAGAAATTCTAGCCAACGCTGCTGTCTCAGATTCAGATCTTTCTGGGTATATAAATACTTCAATGATTGATGATCTGTGTACAGTATAAATTTCTCGCCCAATAAATAATGCCTCCAGATTTTCAAGGCAAAAACGATGGCTAGCAACTCAAGATCATGAGTCACATAATTCTTCTCATGCGGTTTCAGTTGGCGGCTTGCATAAGGGACTACTTGGCCTCTCTGCATTAACACTGCACCAAGACCTCTAATAGAAGCATCTGTCCAAACCGTTAAATCTTGATTGCCATCAATAATAGTTAACACTGGAGCGGTGGTCAGCTTCGATTTCAATTCCTGGAAAGCTTCTTCACAGTCGGAAGTCCACTTAAACTTCTCATGTTTCTTTGTGAGCTTCGTTAACTGACCGGATATCTTCGAAAAATCCTTAACGAACTTTCGATAATAACTAGCCAACCCCATAAAACTTCTAACTTCTGTGGGAGTAGTGGGTTGTTTCCAGTCTTGAATCGCTGTTATTTTGCTTGGGTCAACAGAAATTCCTTTCTCTGACACAACATGGCCAAGAAATTTGACTTCTTCTTGCCAGAAGACACATTTAGAGAATTTGGCTTTGAAGACGTTCTTCCTTAGAATCTCCAATACTTGTTCTAAGTGTTTTTCATGCTCGGGTTTTGATTTGGAGTAGATTAAAATATCATCGATAAATACGAGGACAAATTTATTCAGAACTCCCCTGAACACTCTATTCATTAGATCGACAAAGTATGTTGGAGCGTTGCATAGGCCAAACGGCATTACTAACCATTCATAAAATATGTCTGGACCTCTGAAAGCTGTCAAAGGAACACACTCTTCTGCTATTCTCAATTGATGAAAGCCTGTGGCTAGGTCCATTCGGGAAAATACTTTCTCCCCATTCAATTGGTCTAGCAAATCATCAATGCGGGGTAATGGATATTTATTTTTGAGCGTCTGTTTGTTGAGGTCTCGGTAATCAACACATAATCGAAGAGTACCGTCTGACTTTGGGACAAACACAATAGCTGCACCCCAATTAGAAAAACTCGGTCTGATTAGACCCTTCCACAACAGTTGACGAGTTTGATCGCCTAATTCTTCTTTTTCTTTCGGAGTCATTCTGCGAATTGGATGCACCACTGGTCTGGCATTAGGAATTAGATCGATTCGGAATTCTATTTCTCTTTGCGGAGGTAAGTTTTCAACTTCTTCAAACACATCCGCATAGTTTCTAACAATCGGAATCTTTTCTATGGAAGTGGGGATAAGTTCCAATGCTAACCAAAATTCTTCTCTATTCGGATTCGAACCATGACAGGGAACCGTAATATATCCAAGCTTCGTTCGAATTTTAACGATTCTTTCCGCACACTTTACCTCAGCTTCGTATTTTGTTAACCATTCTAACCCAAGGATAACGTCGAATTCGGGAAAATTCATAACAATTAAATTAATGGGAAACTTGTAGGAAGAATAAGAGATTGGCACTCTACAATATGAACCGAGAGTAATAGGACCCCCTATCGGGTTATGAACTTCAACCGATTCTTTGAGCTTTCGCTGTTTTAACTTTAATTTGTGCACAGTGTTTCTAGCAATAAAACTACGTGATGCACCTGTGTCAAATAATACAGAAACAGGAATATTTTTAATTGTAAGGGTACCTCCCAAAACATCAGGTTTACCTGCTCCATCAGAAGCAGCTGGCGGGCTAGACCCGTCATAGACATGAGCTACTGTAGCTTTCTTCAGCAAAGGACAATCTTTGACCAGATGATCGGTCTTTCGACAATTGAAGCACGAGCGAGGGTTCTGAGAGCCTTGGCTCGAGCCTTGAGAATTAGTCTTCTGTCTCTTCGGAGCTGTGCAGACGTTTGAGTAGTGCCCCGGCTTACCACAATTAAAGCAATTTCCTCTTGGCGGCTTTCCAGTCTGAGGTTTTGAAGATGCTGCTTGGCTTGACTCGCCTTGATTTACAGCAGGCTTGCGCTTATTTCCGGCTTGGCTTCTAGCGTGATCCTGATCCAGATGCCTTTGATCAAGGTCTTCATAGTTGCATGTCATTTCCACCAGTTCATTGAATTCCAGCTTGACATGGGCCATGGCTCTATCATGATATTGTCGTCTTAGCCCAAGGATAAACCTCTTATTTTTGGACTTCGCAGTGGCGACGAGTTCTGGAGCATAGGGCGACAACATTGTAAATTTATTCAGATAATCCTGCACGGAAAGATCCCCTTGCTGGAGATTGGCGAAGTCATCGTGCATTCTTTCTAGAGCTTGTTCAGGGACATATTTCTCTTTGAAGAGTTCTTTAAATCCATCCCATGTTCTTCCAGCTTCTCTATTCCCGGCGGTAAGAGATTCCCACCATAATTCAGCTTGTTCCTGCATAAGCCAGGCCCCCATAATAGCTTTGTCTTCGTCTCCTAGCCTTAGGCCTTCAAGAATTTTCTCGCATGTTTTGAGCCATGCAAGGGCCTCTATTACGGTGCCAGTTCCCGAGAAGGTCTTGCCTCCTAAGTTCTTATATCTCTTAGCTACACGGTCAAGCTCGAAGTATTGAGCTACCGGAGGTTGTATCAAAGGTCCTTCTTGAGCTGGGACTTCTCCCCTTCCTCGGCCTCGGCCGGCACGGCCTCCTCTAGCGGCGGCTGCTCTGGTAGCCATTTTTCAAATTCTGTATAAGCAACGGAAAAGTCAGCTAACAGAAATGATAGTCTATTGCATAATTAAGTAGAAAATTTACGGAAAGGTAACGATGGATTGATCAAATTGTTTTTGCTATTCTGCTCGGCTCATTCTAGGACTTTACTAGTCCTATCTCTAATGAGCGACTCGCCTTAGAATACTACTGATTCTATTTTGACGAAGTGTTTAATGTGTTAGACTCCAGAACTAAGGTTAACCAAAGCTCTGATACCAGCTGTGACGATCCCAAAACCCTGTGACACGGTGTTAAGGATAATCATTGGAATATAACACATTAATCATCATTACCAGATCACAGATAATAGCATAAACAGAAAATAGAATAGTTTACACACATATGACAGCGGAATCATATAGATATCATCACATCAGAGAAGCACAGTATAGGATACAACTTAGTGCATAATGATACATAATCAGTCACCATCGCCTGAGGCGGAATCATACATAAAGAGTACTCAAAATAAATATCAGTCTACATCGCCAATGGCGGAATCATAATATAGATACAATAATGGCGGAGAAAATCCAAGTCAGCACGGTGTAGTCAAGCCTCGCCATGAGCCAAAAGGTGCGTCATGAACCTGTAACTAGGCTGCCCGTGTGAAAATGAGGGCACCCGAGTTTGCAAGGTGAAACAAACTACGAGTCAGTCATGGGACTGGTATGGGAAATCTACTCAACTTATTAACAACAATAATAAGGCAAATCAAAGGACCAAGCCACTTTCGCGGAACGGGTTTACTCCAATGAGTGCTAGTGCATGAAATAAAGTAAACGATTAAATCAACGCAATGCTTTTTATAAAATGAAGCCATTACAAGACTCAGGTCCCATCACACAATGCAACGCAAGCCGGAGGATAGAGTTTTCCCTTATAATGGCCAAAGATGCTTCATACGAATAAAACAAAAGTGTTTGATATTATTACTAGTGCATATATGTTTCAAAAGCAAATTCAATCATAAATATCAATCCTAGACGGCATGGGTACCATATATCATGTCGCCATACTAGTAATACAATCACATCTGCATATTTCGTATTGGAAATTGGATTCCTTCATGAGTCGAGGCAAGGGGCAAGCTCCTCTCCGATTCGAGACACTCTAGCAAATGTCCCAGAACCCCACTATGATCCTTGGATCTTCAGGGCCGGTCCTCTCTTACTTTTGAGGATTAATTATTCCTGAACACACGTTTCCCGGTCCTTACAGACCTATATCGAGGCGCCTCGCATTCCAACAACCACACAGGTGAAAAGTATATATAATGTCAGGGCTGGTAGGTCACTGACACCACCTTAGCTAGAAAGAAACGTCGTGCTCTCCCTGCAGTCACTCTCCCGTTTTTGACTCATACCGAGGTGTGAGGCTCGCGAATTCACGTTATACACAAAGCTACGTCACACAGACCATGCTTTGATCATCACCCACAAGACTTTGCTTTGCAACAGAAGCCTTGATCATATGCCACTCAGGCGTGCCACACAGGCAATCCACTCCATGCGACTGATTTCTGTCAATGTATAACCTCTGAGCTCGTACGTCTCAAAGAAGGGCGTTAAGCAAGAGAATAAATTCTCCGCCGCCAAACAGATATATATTTAACAGAGATCAATCAACACAGAACAAAATCCAATGTCAGACACACGGTCCATTTACAAGTCCGTTCTGGGTCTGAACGAAACCGGAGGCACCAATTACTCGCATATCCGTACAATCAACAGTATGTTTGGACGGCTACTACTTCAATTCCTTCATGGTAGCTACTCCAATCACGAGCATCAGTAGCGCCCATCCATCCAGTGTGGAGATCGTCGGTCTTCAGCCGTCTTCGACTCTTCGACTTCTCAACGTCGATCGATTATTTGAAATGAGATAAACTCGGCCTTTTCAAATAACCCACGTATATTTAGATTTTCAATCAATTATTCACATGGTTGGACTATTCAACATTCACATTTTAGTTATTTAGTTATAATTTTCATGTCAAATACATTCAACCATCACATATCAAGCAAACACAACAAAATTGGTTTATTTCCACTCTATATCATCTATAGTATTTTATAACGATATATCGCCATTTTTATTTAATTTAAAACAGCCATATATAATTAAACGACGTTTCAGGTCGTGTCGATGCACTGGCGCTGCTTTTCACTAATTTTGTTTTACACATATCTCAAAATCTAACCGTTGGATCTTCACAAATTTGGTATCATTGGGAAGGTCATTTCAAAACAAATCCAACGGTTTCAGTTTTGGGAAAATCCGACGGTCGGATCTTCCACACTAGCCATTTGAAGTTACGATTCCAATTTACGAACTGCAGCGTCGTTATTCGATTTAATTTAATTATATTTATATATATATATATATATAATCGTTTCTGGCGCTGTTTTTCTTCAGTTGTGAATTAAACATTCCAGACAATCCAACCGTCGGATCTTCACAAAGTTGGTGCCGTTGGATAGATATTTCCAAGGCGAACCCAACGGTTGCGGTTTCGGGAAAATCCAATGGTCGGATTTCCCGCACTAGTCGTTTGAAATCACGGTTTCAAAACACGAACTGCACGGCCACGTTTCGTTTTAATTCTATTTATATTTATATATTTATATAAATATAGTTCATTCCAAAAATTTCTATATCATTTTCACTTCAATTATTTCACTAACGCCTTTAAATTTCGGAAAATTTCGCCATAACCTCCTTTGTACGGGAGGGTCTGGGAAAATTCCCAAATAGCCACACGGGCGTCTCATATCAAAAAGATAAAGAAAAAGCCAAGCGGCTAGCCAACAGGCTCATAAAATCATCACCCAAACAAAGCGGTAAATATGTACCTATTTGTCAGGCACAAAATTTTATTTCTCTTCTCTAGCCCCTTTGCTTTAACCTGTTCAATAGATATGCATGTACATATATACAATTTCTATCACTTATCATTTTCCATTCAATTTCATATTTGATTTGCTTTGGTTTAAAAACACCATTCATTCTAATGTTGCATGCGTAGGCTAAAATCATATCATTAGCTAATTAATGTATATTTCAACTCATGCACGTTTATTTGAACAAGTGGCTATTTTTAACACTTCACATTTCAAAGATGATAATTTTGGCGAACTAAAATGGATTTCAACACATGACTATTTTATTTGGTTCCTATGCATGTTAAAAAGAATATTCCTTTCACAAATATTTATTTCAACGTCTGCATATCTTTAGCATATCACATATATGATAAAATTGATATTTTAATCATTTAAAATATTTACTCGACAAATGGATGTTTCAACACTTCATAGTTTCAATAAAATGTAATTTTTTATTGTTAGATCTTCTTATTCAACACATGAACTTTTCCACTACATACACTTCTCAACAAATGAGCATATCCACACATGGACATTTTATTTATGTTGTTCATATTAGAAAGATGGGATTTTTATTGTTGAAACTAGTTATATAAGGCGAATATTTTTCATACCTCATATATATATATATATGTGATTTTTATTGTTTAAACACTTCATTCATTCACAAATGAATCTAATTTTCACACAAAACTTTTCAACACACAAATATTTCCACACATGGATATAGTTTCAACATATGGCTTTAATTTCAACACATGAAAATAATTTCAACATATGGAAATAATTCTAACACACAAAGATTATTCAAAATTTCGGCAGCATAACGGTAGGGTAGTTAAAACCGGCACCGTCCCTAGTACGGCTCCTCGCTCTACCTTAAAACCTCGCGGTTTTTGACAATGGGGATTCATGCATCTAATTCGCACGCAGGCGGCATGTTTATTTTTATTTCCACAAACATTTCCAATTCATTTCAATCACCAATGGGTATTTTTCAACCATAACCAAACAATATCAACCACAAACAATTATTCAACCATTCGTATTTTTCATCCAATATTTCACACCAAATCACAACAATAAATATCGTCCATGGTTTGTGGACGAGGGGAGTATATATATATATATATATATATATATATATAATTGCTATATTTCACTTGCATTTCTACACATATATCAATTATTCTATGCATGTAAAATTCATACTTCGCTTATATAGCTTACACTACGCATGTACATGAGGTATACGACACGTATGTAATTTATATTTCACTAATATAAATTATACACGACGTTTTCCATTCAATTTCACGTTAATTTAGATTTCTCACCTTGATTTTCGGAGCACTAAAAATCGATACGATGTCAGAAAAATCCGCGGCTTCTTCTATTGGGTAGAGAGCTTCCTTGCGGTCCCGATGTTTCCTGTTTCATCGAATTTCGTCAACACACCAAAAAGATATGATTTTTCAAAGTGTAAAGATCAAAGAAAAACTCACTTTCACGAAGCTTCAAAACTAGGTTTACAGTTTTCGCGAAATCAGTGGCTCGTGGGGACGATCGGCGAGTTGGACGTGGAAGAGGGAAGAGAGGGCTTCACGGCGCTGGTGGTTTGAGGGGGTGCGGTGGCAGATCGGAGCGGCGGCGGCGCTGGGAAGGTCGGGACTTCCTGGCCTCGATTCAGGCGGAGGAGGCGACGAGGGTGGCGATGCTGGGGTCGGATTTGAAGAGGGGGCTGAGACGCGTCGAATGGTGGCGGTGGCAAAGTCTGGAAGTGACTGTGGCGGCGGCGGTGGAGGAGAGAAGGTCAGGAGCGGGTTTCGCCGTTGATCGGGGGGGTTTCTTTTTTTTTTATTTTTAAAATTTATGAATGGAAAATTCTGATTGGCCGAGGACTATATTAAATTTTTAAATAGTGTTTTCTCAAACGAACTCCTTTTTAAAACTAACGACTGTCGCCTCTAGCTAAATACCCCCATTCCGGACACAATGGGATATGTTTCGTAAGCCAATTCGACTGTTACAGTCAGTTATTTTTCAAATTAAAGTATAAAACATTTAATTTTTAACTCTGAACGCACATTTCAATTTGCCAGGGCCACGAACTGATTCGAAAAATTCCAGAAAAATAAATCTAGCTATGTTTTGACGCTACGGTCCCAACAAAACTAGTTTCGTCAAATTCTGAGGTTGTTTGAAAAATGGCCATTTTCTGGTCGATCCAATTTAACAGAAATTGACCAATCACATTTTCTTTTGCCACGCTCACATACTAGCTTCAAAAATTATGAAATTTGAAACCTAGCAATAGTTTGACATCCCGGACCCAACAAAAGTGGTTTCGTCGAATTCCGAGGTCGTATGCAAAATATCAATTTTCCAGGGCTATATATTCTATATACCGACCATTCTGAAAATTCATTCGGCCATAACTTTTGATTCCCGTTATGAAACTTCGATTTTTCAGATTCATTAGAAAGGTATTGACTAACAGATTTAAATATTTTAAGTTTCACTAAAATCCGTTATATTTTCCACCCTACACAGTCAGTCAAAGTTCGAATTCAAATTTTCAAACTGACTCACTATTCCTAATTCGCTATTTTATTGAAATATTCTATTTCAATGGTTCAAATTCTTTTGAAATGACCAATTTAAAATTTTTAAATTGGCTCGTATTTTCCGGGTTATTACACTTCCTCTTCTCTTGGGACTTGTTGTCTTTCCCGCCCTTCTTAAAGTCTGTCTTCTTAGGCTGTAAACCCTCTTTCTTCCCTTGAGAGCCTTCTACCTTTGTCTCCTTCTTGCCCTTATCCTCTTCGTTCAGCAATGCCATCTGCACCAACCTTTCATATGTAGCTCCCATAGGTATATGGGTCATGGCCAAGCTGTGTAATGGCTCATTCAATCCTTTGACAAAGCAGAGAGCCTTCTTGTGCGGAGTGTTGACTAGGTCCAGTCCGAACCTAGCCAGCTGATCGAACTGATTAACGTACTCTTTGACTGTCATATTCCCTTGCTTAAGAAATAAGAATTTTTCCAATTGAAGACTCCTTCCAGCTTCTGAGAGAAATTTAGCCTCAAAACTTGCCCTAAAGTCCTTCCATGTTTCCACTGGCCTTTCTGCATTGGTAACTTCTCACTAGTAGGAAGCCTCGCCTTTAAGTAGCCATACTGCCAGTTGTACCTTCTGCCTATCTTCTACCTCAAAGATGACGAATAAGTCCTCGGTTTTCTTCAGCCTGTTCCTGGCTGCCAAGAAGGACTCGGGTCCATGAAAGTCCTTCCCCCATAGCTTGGAAATCTTTACATATCTTAGCAAAAGTATTACCACGCGGAGGAGGTGGAGGAGGAGGTGCTGCTGCAGCTGGATGATGTCCTGCAGCTGGGGGAGGAGGAACAGTGGGACCTGGCTGATTGGCCCTTGCTTCTAAGAATCGTCTGAACCAACCAGGTATTGGTACACCCTCTGGAAAGTTAAGTTCTATGGACATGTTGAAACAAAAAGGACAGATTCAAAATGAAGGATAAAAGATAGTACCTATGGCCTTGGGGGACTATGCCTTTTAAAAATAAAATAACATTTTATCTTTAAATTTTCTTTTGAAAATAAATTTTCAAAACTTTTTATCTTATCTGGTAAACCTATGCTCTGATACCAAGTGAAACACCCCACCTCCGTTAGGGTCACTCTCAAAGGGGATGCCCTAATTTTGGTGGAGGTTTTTAAGTATAAGTCATAGATACACAAGACAGATATAAATACACATATTTTTTTGAACAGCGGAAAACAACAGCAACTTTTATTTCATCAAAATATGTGTTACACAAACCATACCATAATTGTCTTACAATACTTCCAAAAACATTACATTTTCATAACTGTCTTGATTTCATAAATTAAAGAAGCATAAAAACATAAGTAAACTGCATAAGTCTCCATAATTGCTATCCATAGCCATAGTCCAAAACGAAAGAGATCCAAGCAATACATTCTTTCTCTTCAAGCTGGATGTGAAAACTTGTCAAGCTGCAGTATTCCCTCCCTATGGACCTGGGGGGGAACGAAAGAAAAGAAGACGAAAGAAAAGTAGAGTCAGACATAAAGCCTGAGTAAGTCTAGGACTATTCAGTCTATGAATAAGGAAATGAACATGATAAGTATAAACTAGAAATGGGGAAGCACCATAAACTAAGTTAAGTTGTCTAGAGTCGAATATACTATCGTACCCCATATTAATCTCTGCACCCCTATAAACTAGTTCCCAACAGGCACCCCATAATCAGGGTGAAGTGATCCATTTCTAATGATCAGCTCCTACTCGCATATTTACATGTGTCTTACGGCCCCCGATGTTGTAGCTACCTATGTTGGTCCCACCATGGAGTGTATCAAGTCCCATGGTGGCGGCCTGACACAATTCTAGAATGCACGGGTATACTACTGGTGCCCAGTGCCTAATTTTTCTGCGCCGGAGTGTGTGCACGCCCGCACCCCGTAAGAACCTACACTGCTACACCACCGCCGTCGATTTGACCTCTTATAGTCAGCCCAGTAATCGTGCCCCACCCTGCCTAGTTTAGGGTATACTGATACACCTTGTAGGGTTACTGCTGAAAAGGGTCCCCTGCTACTAGGTTTTCTATTTCTAGCCAACATGCTAAGTTGGTCAAGTGTTCTGTAAACCTAACCCCCAATCAGTCTGTATAGTTTAGCATGTTCAATTTGATTAAGTATTAATTCAATTTACTTAATCCTATCAATCCTGACTCAGCCTTAATTGTCTTATTAAAGCCTCAACCACTCACATTAGACAGGTATTGTTGTGACTGCCTGTTGCCGGTTGGGTCTGGGCAGTCTTACGTCACAACTCAGTCTAACCTCGGATCTTTATTGGGCTCAATGTTTAACCACCCACATTGGATATGTATTGTTGTGACTACTGGACAGCCGGGCGGGTCCAGGCAGGTTTATGTCACAACGCAATCCAACCTTGGGTTAAACACATCGTATTTTCTAAGTTTACATATTTTTTCTCTTTTCTTTTTATATGTAAATATTTGCAGCCCATTATTCAAATTCATCTTTATTGGGTAAAATTAATTTATACCACTTAAATGTTCACAAGGTCGTTGGCATGCGTCAGACATGCCAACACATATGTTTTTATATTTTTAACCCAACGTCATTACCTCTGTTTTATACGTTCGCTATATTATAACATATGTTGGGCTTAACATTTAAGCCCAACTTAGCCACATGAAAAAGGGGAGGCTTAGAACATGGTGTTTATATATCCTAAGTAACATCAAAAGGGGTGTGTGAACGCATGAACTTGCAACATAGCGATCTGATTAACATAAATTAGGCGCTTGTGAACTTGCATTGTAATAACATGTAATCTTAACATAAAACATACCTAAACATGAATCATGGTTTTAAATCTATTCATGTAAACTTGCATTTAAAATGTGAATCTAACTTAATTATGTGTCGCATATATTATCATATGATTTTGATAACAACATAGGCGTAAAACATATTTTCAATTAGGCATAACACCAAACGCAATCTAGTCATGTTCATAGAGTCAACACAAGTTCACAAAGATGCTTACTTTTGTCACTAATTCAAAAGTATGGTTTTCACTTGAATCATAATGCCTATTTCAACATAAATTCATATGAATCATAACACCCAAATGGATCCAACTACACTAAAAATGATCATAAAAATATACATAGAAGGATCTAAAATCATGTTGGCATAATAGTGAATCATATACTTGCATGAGTCTCAACTTTGTTGTAATAAACTACCACAAACATATAGTTGTTAACTTTCAACATGAATCATATACTTGCAAATATCCAATAGGTCTAACATCATTATACCACAACATCCCAAATCTATTCATAATTAAAATCATAGAAACATACGATTATGAATTATCATCACCAAAAATTAAGTACAATTCCATTTCTCATTTTACACAAATCAAATCTCAATTATTCATTCACATCAGAATAGCACTCTACTTACAACGTATGACGAATCTTCAATTCAGGATTCTGAATTCTGAATTTGGAGATGCTATCCTTTGTTGTAGGCGTTGTTTTGATTTAATTGTCGCTGCTTTAAGCTTTCGAATCAACTCCTGACTTGACGGCTACTCCTAGTCTTTCTTCAGCAGCATGAAAGCTCTATTCTCATTTTTATTTGTGTGAATTAGGTGGAGTCTTAGGTTCTTTTTATAGAGTTTGTAAATTGATTAGAGCCGTTGATGGAGCTTAGATTAATATTAGCCGTTCGTTTTAAAGAGAAACCAATCAGGAGCTGACACATAAGCCCTAGTGACAAGACAAAGCTCAGAAATTCGGCCAAGAACAGAGCAGGCCAGCCAGGAGGGGCTCGGTTCGACCTGGCTCAGGGGCCAGGTCGACTACCCAGTTGACCCCCAGGTCGACTACCCAGTCGACCTGGGTGCCCCAGGTCGACTACCCAGTCGACCTGGGTCTTGGGCGGGAAAATTCCCGCCCAGCCCAACCTGGGTCCGATTTTTAAATTTTGAACTCGTTTCTGAACTGTTTCTGTCTGTTTGAATTTTAAACTGAATTCTGAAACTTCCGAAGATCATATCTCCCTCATATGGAGTCCGTTTTACGTAAACTCGGACTCTATCACAAGCAGAATTCCAAGACGAACGCAATGACGTATCCCGTTTCCCTTAATTCTTTGATTTGAAATTAATTATCTTTAATTTGTGAATTTTACTGTTATAGAATAGACGGGGTGTTACAATTGGACTCGTGTGGACGTCTTCTACATTCTAGAAGAGACTGCATATTTTTCTGAGCCCTCTACAATTTTTGGAGGAGTGGAACCCAATGTGAGATTTCTTAATTATAAACGATATGGAATGACGATGTGTAAATTATACGATCGATGTATGAGTTATATAAGCGTTCTACACCTCATGTGTAAGCATTGTATAAATTGTATATGCGAAGTGTAAGTTATATATGCATTGTAAAAATCATATATGCGTTGAATGGAATTGAAATGAATTGAAATGAAATTGAAATATATTTATATATATATATATAATCCGCTCGTCTACAGACCATGGAAGATATATATTGGTTGTGATATTGTTTGGATTCGGTTGATGTGAAATTTGGTGGATATCACGAATGGTGATTTGATATGATTGATTGTGGTTGAAATCCCAATAGGATTATTATATAGGAAAATTCATCTACGTGTGAACTAGATATTGAAATCCCCATTGTCAAAAGCTGAGAGGCATTAAGGTAGAGCGAGGAGCCGTACTAGGGACGGTGCCGATTTTATCTACCCTGCCGTTATGCGGCCGAAATTTTCTGAAATATTCCTGTGTTTGATTTAGATTCATGTATTGAAATATATTCATGTGTTGGAAAATATGTATTTTTGAAATAAAATGGTTTGAATGATAAAGATAACATTTTTATCGAATGCATGAAATAAAAATGGTTTGAATGATAAAGATAATTTTTTTATCGAATGTATGAAATAAAAATGGTTTGAATGGTAAAAATAACATTTTTATAGAATGTATGAAATAAAATAGTTTGAGCAATAAAAATAACATATTTATTGTATGTATGAAGTGTATAAAATAATCATGTTTGAAATAAATTGTTTTAACAATAAAAAAAATCACATTTTTACTATATATATGAGTTGTTAAAAATAGTCATATTTTGAGATAATTATTTGTTGGATAAAAATACCATTTTTATCACCTATACGAGTTGAAATGGTTTTTGAAATCAAAGAATAGATTATATTATATATATAATTAAAATAAATCAAATAACGAAGCTGCATTTCGTATTTTGAAACCGTTATTTCAAATGATTATACCGGGAGATCCGACCGTCGGATTTTTCCGAAACTGAAACCGTTAGGTTCGCTTTTGAAATATCTTTCCAAGACACAAACTTTGCAAAGATCCAGTGGTTGGATTGTCTGGAATGTTGAATTCAAATCTAAATGAAAACAGCGCCAGAATGGATTATAAATATATAATCAAAATAAATCGAATAACGACGTTGCAGTTCGTATTTTGAAATCATAACTTCAAACGATTGTACCGGGAGATCCGACCATCGGTTTTCCCAAAACTGGAACCGTTGGGTCCGCTTTGGAAAGATCTTTTTAATGATATAAAATTTTTAAAGATCCAACGGTTAGATTTTCAGATATGTGTAAATCAAATTTGGAGAAAAACAGCGCCATGGCCGAGTTATGGCCAGAAGCGTCGTTTGAATAAATTGGCTATATTTAAATAAATAAAAATAGCAATAAATCGTGATAAAATATTATAAATGATATGGAATGGAAATAAACCAAATTTACCTGGTTTATTTGATATTTGATGGCTGAATGTGTTTGACGTCAAAACTACATTAGTGAACTAAATTATGGATGGCAGATAATTTAACCATTGAAATGAATTGATTTGAAATTCTAAATATGCGTGAATTATTTGAAAAGGCCAATTAATCCTCACTTCAAATAATTGGTCGACGGTTAGAAGTCGAAGACATAAAGACAGTGCAAGACCGAGGATCTTCACATCGAATGGATGGCTACTGATGCCTTTGATGGGAGTTGCTGCCCTGAAGGGGTTACACTGGTGGTCATTCGAACGTACTTGTTGACCGTTTGGATGTGCGAGGGCCTCTCTCCTGTATTGAACATACGAGAGAAGAATAAGGTGCCTTCGATTTCGTTCAGACCCAGAACGGACTTGTAAATGGAAGTGTGTCAGACGTTGTAGATTGACAACGTGGCAGTAGAGATGCTATGATCAAGGCTTTTGTTGAAAAGCAGAGCTTTTTGGTTGATGATCAAAGCATGGCTTTAAATAGTTAGCTTTGTGTATAGCGTTGATTCGCGAGCCTCTCACCCCGGTATGGACCAGTAACGGGAGAAAGCTTCAGGGAGGACCTGCGTTTCTTTCTAGCTAGGAGTGGTGTTTTGGGTTTTACACGCCCGCGCATTTTACTTATGGGGATGACGGATAGCGAGGCGCCTCGGTTATATCGGTCACTCCTGGGCCGATGACTTGGGCGGTATATGACCAGTTTGCACCCCATAGTGCGGGGAAACGTAGTGTTCAGGCATTTTAATCCACTCTGTGTGGACCATCCCTTACGATCAAAGGCTTGCCTGTGCGCTTTCCTGAGGGGCGGGCTAGAGCGTCTCGAAGCGGTAAGGACGATCGCTTGCCTTGGTTCATGACGGAAATCCAATTTCGAAATACGACATCGTGCGGTTTTGATTGTATATCTATATATGGCAACATGATATATTGTACCCATGCCGTCTATGATTGATACTTATGATTGAAATTGTTTTTGAAACATATAAACACTAGTAATAATATCAAAGGCTTTTGTTTTATTCTTATTAAGCATATTTTGGCCATTATAAGGTAAAACTCTATCCCCGGGTTTGCGTTGCATTGTGTAATGGGAACTAAGTCTTATAATGGCTTCATTTTTACAAAAAATCATTGCGATCTTTAAAAGATTTATTGGTTTTAAGCACTGGCAATCCGATGGAGTAAACCCGTTGTGACGGCAAGGAATTTCGCTCGATCCGAATCAGTCGTTAAACCGATCTAGACCGTTCGAACCCCTGATCGTTTGAGAACAGGACAAATTGGAACGCAGACGGAAGAACAATTCATTGTTATTACAACAATTCCATCCGATACAAGAATATACAGAGTATACATGAATATTATACATTCGACAAATATCAGAGATTACAATAAATTACATAGCAGCGGAAAATAATACAAGCACAACTGAAGGTGATATACGGATACAGAGCTTTCCGGATATCATTCCAGTTGTAAACCAGGATCCTGTGAATATAAATCTGCAAAACCAAAACTACTAGCTGCCCGTGCGGAAAATAGGGGCACCCAGAGTTTAGGTCAAAACAATAAACTCCAGGTCAGTCATGTGACTGGTGTGAGAACTAAAACAGTTATTTAAAACTTTACCCGAAAAGAGAGTAATTCAAGGGACCACGCCGTATAACACGGAACGGGTTTCCTCCTAAGAATACCAGTGCATAGAATAAACAACGCAATGCCTTTTCGAAAAATGAAGCTATTATAAGACCCAGGTCCCATCACAGAATGCAACGCAAGCCGGAGGATAGGGTTTTCCCTTATAATAGCCAAACATGCTTGGTACGTTTAAAACAAATCATTTGATACTATAATAAGTGTATAGTGTCAAAACAATTTCAATCATAAATATAAATCATAGACGGCATAGCATCCCATGCTATTATGTCGCCATACTAGTTCTACAATTAAAACCGCAATACACGTATTGGAAATTGGATTTCCGTCATGAGTCGAGGCAAGGGGCAAGCTCCTCTCCGCTTTCGAAACACTCCCTGGATGCTTCAGGGCCGGTCCTCACTTACGTTAGAGGATTATTTATTCCTGAACACACGTTTCTCGGTCTTTACAGACCTATAATCGAGGCACCTCATCCAATAACCACATAGGTGAAAAGTATATAAATGTCAGGGCTGGTAAGTCACTGACACCACCAAAGCTAGAAAGAAACGTCGTGCTCTCCCTGCAGTCCTTATCCCGTTTTTAACTCATACTGAGGTGTGAGGCTCACGAATTCACGTTATAAACAAAGCTACGCCACAAAGATCGTGCTTTGATCATCAACCACAAGACTTTACTTTTCAACAGAAGCCTTGATCTATGCGACTCAGCGTGCCACACAGGCAATTCATGCCATGCGATTGATATCTATCGATATATAACCTCTAAGCTCGTACGTCTCAGAGAAGGGCGTTAAGCAAGAGAATAAATTCTCCGCCGCCAAACAGATATATATTTAACAGAAATCAATCAACACAGAATAAAATCCAATGTCAGACACACAATCCATTTACATGTTCGTTCTTGGTCTGAACGAAACCGGAGGCATTTTCCTCGCATATCCATCGATCTCCAAGTACGTCTGGACAACCACCAACTCTTTCCATCCTCTTGGGTGTACAGGCCAATCAGGATCGTCAGTAATTATCCAAACGATGTGAAGACTTCCGGTCTTCGACCACCGTCTTCATCTTCGACTTATCGTCGAATCGGTTATTCAGAATGGGTATAAACCCGGCCTTTCCGAACAACCCGCGTATATTAAAAACAACTATTACACAAACACAACATACGCCTCATTCCAATTCAGTAGCTACTAACCGTAAATCAACAAGAGAACAATTTCCCAAATATTAACCCCGAAGGCCGAAACCAACATCAGATCAATACCAGGAAACCATTCTTCTTAACTAACCTACAGCTAGTTTCGAAACTTCATATTCTTAGGGAAAGGTTCCCATTAATTTTATCCAAGATAAATTCTTTAAAATTTATCCTTTAATCTTCCTTTGGATGTCATTTCAAACCAAATTATGGTTTTCCAAACTAGTCGAGATTAGCGAACCACACCGAAGTAATTATTTATTTTATTTCCCAATCCCAACCTATTCATCCCATGAAGCAAAACTGGTAATACTCCATATCTAACACCACGGTGTTATCAGTAAGATTAATTACCATTTCACGTTCAAATCTAATTAAATATTTAGCTATCGCTTTGGAGCAAAAATGGTGATACTCCATTCTTGCCCATTTCCCAAATTTGATAATTTAATTTATCAATTCACGTTTTAATCTAATTGCAGATTCATTAAAACTCCTTTTACTGGGTTAAAGAACTAATGTCTTTTAAACACAGTTCACGACAAACCCAAATTACATTTCCATTTATTATCGGGTTAAAGAACAAGTGTTATTTAAAACACTATTTACGATAAACCCACAAATCAATTCCATTTAAAACCCATTTCAAATCCAATTTATTTATTTATTAATAGTTGGGTTTTAATTTTAGTTCAAAACTAGTTCATTTCGATAAAAATCTATTTTATCTTTTCAAATAAGGAGTTTTTCATCCCAATTTTTCAAAAATCATTTCTTACGATTTTACACAAATTATTACTATTTTTAATAATTTTATCATGGCCCGTACAGTCAATTTCCATCCATGGCCATCGAACTGCACTTACAGCGACCTTTTTCAAATTTTGATTTGGACGTATCTCCAAATCAAACCGTTAGATTTCAAATTTCTAATATTCGTTAGAAAGCTCTTTTCGATACAAACCCAACGGTTCCGGTTTTAGGAGAATCCGACGGTCGGATCTCCCGTAATGTCCATTCGAAGTCAATGGTCGAAATTTGCGAACTACCGTGGCGCGGCGCGTTCTATTCAGGCCATTATATTATATATATATATAATATATATAATATATTTCGTCGATTTCTATTTAAAACGAATTATATAAATAGTTTTGAATTCGTTTCAAAAACATTTTCAACTTCCATTTCAATTCAAATCAAAATTAAATTTTTCCTTATAAATTCGTTTTAAAATTCATTTCTATTCAATTCAAATTTCAATTCAATTTGAATTCGTTATATATTCAATTCAATTCGAATTCGTTTCCAATTCAATTCGAATTCGTTTTATATTCGATTCAATTTAAATTGGTTTTCTATTCGATTCAATTCAAATTTGTCTTCTATTCGATTCAATTTAAATTGGTTTTCTATTCGATTCAATTCAAATTTAAAAACGAATATAATCGATATAAATATCGTTCGCGTCAAAATAGCGCATCTCTAATCAATACGGCTTTATATATTTCAATAATTCCTTTATTCTATTCAACAAATGAATATTTATTTTTGTCAACACACGACTAATATAAACGAATGAGTACTGTCCACGTGTGACTATTTTTGTTAAAATATTTCGTTCAACACATGACTAATCTCAACGGATGAGTACAGTCAACACATGAACCTTTACTTTATAATATTCTTTATCTTCTAAATTGGAATGAGGCCCAATCAATTACCATATAGGGTTAATTATATGGATTCCATACAACACATGTATCAAATAGCAACGATAAATAATCAACCATCATCCAAAGTGCACTACACTGTATAAGCATCAAATATAGATATCTAACGCTTATAACAGCCTGTTAATCAATCGATCGACATACAACTAATTATTGGGATTAGTGTATGTGTTGTTTCATCCCAATACCCATGTGGGGTTTCAAACAATCAAACACAGATTTTATTTGTGTAGTTGGGCGATGTGTAAAATTTATCGACCCAATCAATATCAGTCAAATCAGTGTATATAAACAAATCGGCCGATTTGTTTATAAATATTTATTTATTCACTTTCACGTTAAAAATTATATTTTTAACGACCAAAATATTTTATTCAAACTATGAATATTCTATTCGGTTCATTTATTCAATAAAATGATATTTTTATTTCTCTAACATATTTTAGAAAATTTCGACGGCATAACGGCACGATACTAGAAACGGGACGAGGCCTAGCCTTATCCCCGGTCTAGTGAAGGCCCACGCCATTCACACATTAATCAAATCCATTCAATTCACGAAACAATTCAATTCGAACCAAATAATCTAACCAACTACACAACCAAACAAACAAGTCCATGGTCTGTGGACAATGGTGTCGGGTGCTACTAAACACCGTCTGCATCCTAGTATATATTCATAACTAGAAAAGGAAATTTTGAGTGAGAAATTCTCACCGAAAGCTATCCCAACTTCACGACACTTCATTTATTGAAATCTTCATCGTTCTCGCCTTTTTGTCATCTTCGTTGCCCGTATTCTCTACATATGTAAAAATCGAATTTTTATTTTGCTATCCAATATATAAAAATCGAATTTTTACTTTGCTATTCAATATATAAAAATCGAATTTTTACTTTGCTATTCAATATATAAAAATCGAATTTTTACTTCGTTATTCAATATATAAAAATCGAATTTTTACTTCGTTGAATTTTTACTATGCTATTCAATATATAAAAATCGAATTTTTACTTCGTTATTCAATATATAAAAATCGAATTTTTACTTCGTTATTCAATATATAAAAATCGAATTTTTACTATGTTATTCAATATATAAAAATCGAATTTTTACTTCGTTATTCAATATATAAAAATCGAATTTTTACTTCGTTATTCAATATATAAAAATCGAATTTTTACTGTGCTATTCAATATATAAAAATCGATTTTTTTACTTCGTTATTCAATATATAAATATCGAATTTTTACTTCGTTATTCAATATATAAAAATCGAATTTTTACTTCATTATTCAATATATAAAAATCGAATTTTTACTTCTATAGCATAGATAAAAATTCTATTTTTACATCGTTGTTCATATAATAATTTCGCCTTTTCAAATATAAAGATTTCATCTTTTCAAAAATATAGATTTCGCTTTTATTTCCTCACTATAAAAATCACCTCTTTATTTCAATGTATATATAATAAAAATCATATTTTTATTTCGCTACATATACAAAGATGATATTTTTATATTCTATATCTCATAAAGATTATATTTTTATAGTTCCTACTATGTAAAAATCATATTTTTATCTTTCTACAATATAAAAGATTATATTTTTAATCTTCTCATCACATAAAAATTATATTTTCCTCATACAAAAATTCCAATCCTTTTTTTTTCTTTTCTAAAAATTCAAACTTTTCGCTATATAGAAATTTAGATTTTCCGTATATAACTTCAGATTTTCCTATCATGATAAAATAAAACAAAATAAAATGAAAAAGGGTAAAAACTCACTGTATGTTGACAAAAGGGGAAGGAGGGGCTTTGCTGGGATTCGTCGGAGGTGGTGGCCCGCGTCAGAGGGGGTGCAGCAGCTCGGTCGGAGCAGGCAAAAGGGGGGGGGGCGTCTTCGGTCGGCAGCAGGGTAGGGGGGCTTCGACGCGTCGATCGAAGCAGAGGGGGTGCGAACAGGGGGAGGGGGTCGCGATGGGAGTGCGCCGCCACCTGGGGCACGTGGTGGGCGGCGCTGCCCTAAGGGGGGCGCGATGGCGGTTCTTCCGCCTCCGTCCTCCCTCTTCGTCTTCCTCCTTTTCTTTTCTTTTTATTTCTGAACGAATGAATAACGGAAAAGGGGGGGCCAGCTGATAAAAGGAGAGAAGTTTTTATTATTATTTTTTTAATTATTTTATTTAATTATCTCCCAAAAAGCAACTTTTATTTTCGACCTCTAAACGAGGCCCACCGCCTAACGTTTTACCCTCATTCCAAACACAATGGGATATGTATCGCAAGCTAATTCGATCGTTTCGATCAGTTTCCGTTAAAATCAACATATAACTCTATAAATTGAATTTGAACACGCATTTCAATTTACCGGGGTCACATACTAACTAGAAAAATTCCTGAAAAATATTTTCTAGCTTCGTATTGACGATACGGTCCTAACAAAACTAGTTTCGTCGAATTCTGAGACCGTTGGAAAAATGGCCATTTTCCACTCGATTAAAATCAACTGAAACTGGTCAAACGCGTTTTCCTTTGCCGCGCTCACATATTGATTCGAAAAATTATGAAATTTGGAATCTAGCAAAAATTTGACACAGCGGATCCAACAAAAGTGGTTTCGTCAAAATCCGAGGTCGTTTGCAAAATTCCCATTTTTAAGGGCCTGAATTCCATAGCGACTATTCAGAATTTTCAACAGGACATATCTTTTGATTTCCGCTATGAAATTTTGATTTTTCGGATTCCTTGGAAAGATATTATCAAATAGATCCTATGATTTTTGGTTTCACTAAAATCCGGATTGTTTTGCACCTGGTACATTCGATTAAAGTTTGAAATCGAATTATCGAACTACCGCGCCATTTTCAATTCCTTTTATAATTATATATAAATATTTATATTCTAACGACGATGCGTATAATATATACATTCGAATTATATTCAAAATAAATTTATCGTCGATATTATTTAAAATAATTCATTTTAAATATAGAAAATTCGCTAAAATTGCCCAAAATAAAAATTTTAAACTGGCCCAGAATTTCCGGGTTATTACAATCTCCACCACTTAAAACTTTTCGTCCCCAAAAAGGAACAAAGTCGAAAGTGGTTTGATTAATCAACTCTACGTTCGATCTGGCTTCCATTCTCCAACTTTTCAGTTTCTGAGAATTTTCAAATTTTTCAAAAATTTGGCTAACACCCTAAATTTTCGAAAAATTTCGCCATTACCTCCCCTGCACTGGGAGCCACGGGAAAATCCCGAAATTGCCATATAGGCCTTCTGATCTCAAAAAGAAAAAGAAAAAGCCAAGCGGCTCATAAATCATCATCACCCAAACAAAACAGTAAAATATAGTAAATATGTACCTATTTGTCGGGCAAACAAATTTTATTCTCTGGCTCTAGCCTCCTTGTTATGACCTTTTCAATGTAAGTACATGTATATGCAAGCAAATGCGACTAATTTTAATACAATTTAATATTTGATGCAATTAGGCTAAATGGTTCAAAATTGTCAAACAAATAAACAAACAACACAAACATCAATCAATTAGTGGATTAACATTTCAAATTCATAAATTTTGATATATATACAGAAATCATGTTTTTTATGCCAATTCACAACAAATAAATCTATCTATATAAGTTTTGGTTCTCACACCAGTCTAATGGAAATATATAGAAATCACACCTTCGAAAACACGAACATAAGTTCTGATGATGATCGATCAATCATCAGAACCATCTCCGGGTGTCTAGAATGTGATTCTATATCTATCCAGTATATTAAAACTTGGAATATACGTTCATGACGCGTATATGCAAAATCTTTATATATTGGATTTTCCAAATCAAAATAAATAATTCATTCAAATACGTGTAATCTAGTTTAATCTTTCAAAACAAAATTGTTTTTATTTGAAAAATATACTCTTCACACTCGTTCTAGGATACTACTGATCCTATCTCTAACGAGTCATTCTAATTGGATATTACTAATCCAATATCTGATGAATTCTTTCGTATGGTTCTAATGTGTCTTGTTCTCGAGCACTGTAAACCAAAGCTCTGATACCAAATGTGACGGCAAGGAATTTCGCTCGATCCGAATCAGTCGTTAAACCGATCTAGACCGTTCGAAACCCCTGGTCGTTTGAGAACAGGACAAATTGGAACGCATATGGAAGAACATTTCATTGTTATTACAACAATTCCATCAGATACAAGAATATACAGAGTATAAATGAATATTATACATTCGACAAATATCAGATATTACAATAAATTACATAGCAGCAGAAAATAATACAAGCACAACTGAAGGTGATATACGGATACAGAGCTTTCCGGATATCATTCTAGCTGTAAACCAGGATCCTGTGAATATAAATCTGCAAAACCAAAACTACTAGCTGCCCGTGCGGAAAATAGGGGCACCCAGAGTTTAGGTTAAAACAATAAACTCCAGGTCAGTCATGTGACTGGTGTGAGAACTAAAACAATTATTTAAAACTTTATTCGAAAAGAGAGTAATTCAAGGGACCACGCCGTGTAACACGGAATGGGTTTCTGCCCCACACCCGCTACGGTCACTCTCTAAGGGAATGCCATAACATCGGTGGAGTATTTTAAGTGAATATAGAACAGAAAAATTACAACAAGACAGATATAAGTAATACTTGAGAATTTAAAACATCATTTCATTGCAGCGGAAAGTTAAACATGTTTGGTTACACCAAAACCATAAACAAGAGTCAAGTACATAATATCCATCCTGATAAAACAAAAGTACATAATCCCACTACATAACTTAATAGCCATAATAGAAAAGATAAACTGAGCTTTACATCCACGGTCCAAGCTCCAAAAGATAGATAAAGCAGTCTGACCAAAGCCCACTAATGGTAGGCCCACTCTGATAACCTGGGGGTTGGAAAAAGATAAAAACAACGGGGTCAGACATAAGTCTGAGTGAGTCCTATAACCCTAACAATACAATCATTAAAGTAATTAGGGTATGATATAAACAAGGTACGGTACCTCTGGGGATAATGACTACATTAAGTAGCCAACTAAACACAGGATAAACTAAGATAACCGAAAAGACGCATTTATCCACCCAAGGATAATTACTAGATTGCACCACCCCAGATCTACCCACCCAAGGGTAATTCCTACACTGCACCACACCAGTTCTACCCACCCAAGGGTAATTCCTACTTAAAGGTTGATCCCACTAAGTGTATTTAGTAATTCTACCCAGTAGTTCCTTGTCCCCCTAGCTGACTACATAGGTGCCGTCTGCCCCTATCTCCACTAGGTGTACCCACTACCCCCAAGCGATCGGCTCCCTACCGTAAGATACCCGTGCTGGCCCCGCAGTGGGGTGTATCACTCCCCAAAGTGGCAACCCGATAATCAATGGTGCACGGCTTATACCTACACGATGTAACAACGTCTTACCAACCAGCCCGGGTCCACACACGCATATGAAACCCGTTGGACTCGCGTTGCCATCGCTACCCCGTTTTGGCCTCTTATAGTCAAGCCCAATATGCGTGTCCCGTCCTCGACCTGGGTCGAGCCCACCAAGATACGTTTTGGGATATTGGTTGAAATGGGCCCCCACAAGCTACTACCTAAGCTTGCCATTTTATCTAGTGAATCCCACTTAACCCGTTAACCATGTCCACCTACAGGTTACAAATCTTTGGTTAAGTCTTTTAATCATATTTTAATTGCCACTTAAGGCCCCCACAAGCTACTACTTAAGCTTGTCATTTAATTATATTTCAATTGCCACTTAAGGCCCCCACTAGATTTCCACATGCCACCCAAGGCACTTACTTGATTCCCACATGCCACCCAAGGCACTTACTTAACCCTTTAATCATGTTTAATTACATGTTCCACTTTGGTAAAGTATTCTAATCGTATTTTCTATTGCCACCCAAGGCAACCCACTAGTTCCCTCATGCCACCCAAGGCACCCCCACTAGTTACTACATGCCACCCAAGGCACCCACTTAACCCCTCATGCCCCACTACATGCTAATTTGGTTAAGTGTTTCTTAGTTAATTAAGATCGTAACCTTTGTATAGACCTCTCACATTAGACTGTCTTTTATGGCAGCTGGATATGCCGGTTGGTTCCGGGCAGCCTTACACCATAACAGAGCCTAACCTCGTGTCTTTACACTTGTCACGTATTTAGTTTATAAATAAGACCTCTCACATTGGGCCAATCATTTGTAGCCGCTGGATTTGCCGGTCGGTTCCGGGCAGTCTCATGCTACAAAAGGGTCCAACCTCGTGTCTTAGTAGATTAATTACACCTAATTAATCACCCCCATAATTTGTATTAATTATCCCTAATTAATTACAAATATTTAAGAATATGGGTAGACCTAACTCAATAGGTAAATTCCCAATTCCATAATATGGGTAGACCTAACTTAATAGGTAAATTCCCAATTATGTCCATCCACTTTACGGTATGTTTAATTATACCCACTTCACACAATTTTATGTGTTCATTAATTTTTACCCCATCGTCCCCACGTAAATACGTTAACATGACATACTTCAAAAGAGAAGATTCATCATACACACAATGGGTTCAACTTAGCATATCATTAGCATTACCATGGGTTTAAAAGGTGTCAACTTGTATATATGACCACAAACCCAACTTGCATAAATAACCAACCCAAACTTGCATGAATCACATATGTCATGAAGATGGTAACTTGCTTAAATGTTCATGTTATAGACCTATCATAAAGGTGTCAACTTGCATACAAGTCATAGGTCTAAAAGGGACGAACTCGCACATGTACTTATGTCATACATAAAGGCCAACTTGCATATGAACTTGCATCATAACTTGCATATGAACTTGCATCACAACTTGCATATGAACTTGCATCATAACTTGCATATGAACTTGCATCATAACTTGCATATGAACTTGCATCATAACTTGCATATGAAATTGCATCATAACTTGCATATGACCAAACACTTAGCATGCATAAACCAAAATACTTAGCATGCATAAACAAAATACTTAGCATGCATAAAACCAAATACTTAGCATGCATAAAACCAAATACTTAGCATGCATAAAACCAAATACATAGCATGCATAAAACCAATTATATAGCATGCATAAAACCAAATGCATAACTTGCATATCATGTTACATATTACTTGCATATACTCTCACATATATTTTGCATAACATGTTACATATGCATAAATGTTCAACATAGTGTTTTGCATCATAAAACATGGCATTAAACTTGCATATAGCATAAAACTTGCAAAACACATAACATACACTATACTAAACTTGCATAAACACATTTATCCACAAACATAGCCATCTCTTATCATATCCTACCATAATCAATTTAACAATTGATTATTAAAGCTATAGGAACTCACCACTAAGCTCCCATAAGCAAACCCTTGCCACAAATTACCCAAAAACTCTAGCCTTGGACATAAAGCTTGCAACTTGATGATGAATGCAAGCTAATGATTGCTTAAACAACTCAAAGATGCTTGTATGAACATGAAAGCCTTCGTAGGAATAGTTTCATAAGAGGATGGAGGCTAGGGTTTTGGGTGGAGGCCATGATCATAGAAAATTTTGGCATAGTTTAGTTAGGAGATAGGATTATGATCATTTAGGGCTAGCTTAGGGTCTTATTTATAGGATTAGGCAAGTGTTTTAGGCCCTTAGATCAACCCTAGGTTAGATTAGGACCATCAGATCTTGGAAACTTCTAGAGAACAGCCCAAAAGCACAGCCAATCCCTAAAATGGTGCACCAGGTTAAACCTGTCGAGCACCCCCTGTCGACACCCAAGTCGACAGGGCTGTCGACTTGGTCTAGCCAAGTCGACTGCCCAGTCGACAGGGCTGTCGACTTGGGTAGCCAGGCGGGAATTTTCCCCGCCTGCGCCCAATGGCCCAATTTCAAAATTTGAACCTAAATTTCAAATCTGTTTTAAACTTTGAATTTTCTGCAAACTTCATTGGGCCATAACTGGGCCATACGGACTCCGATTCTCGAAAACTCGGACCCTATTTCGCGTATTTTTTCGAGACGAACACAATGACGCAGCCCGTTTCCCCCAATTCTCACACCTGAGATTATTTGTTCTGTAATTAGTGAATTTTAACATTAACCGAAATTCGGGGTGTTACATTCTCCCCTCCTTAAAGGATTTCGTCCCCGAAATCTCTAAGCTAAGGAGAATGCATATCCTACCATCCAAACAACCATCTACTCAATCCATCAAACACGGGCATCCATTGTCCTTAAAACAATTTCTAATGATGTATGAGCATATGCAAAAAGTGTGTGTATATGTTCCTTATCTAATGTATGAACATATGCAAACTATGATAGTGCCATGCATCCATTATGTATGCGAGAGAACCCTATCGACACATACAATATCTACATGAGTGCACAATCATTCACCAAAATGCATCATCCATGTGATAACACAACCATTATACATCCATTAATATAGTTACCTACACACAATTTTATGCAATATGCAATATGAAGTGATTGAGCCGATCTACTGTCTAGAGTGTGTGTATATGCATCCACGAGCAACCACTAGCAAACACTTGCATCCACATGCATCCATCAATCATAACATGTCTCAAACACATGTTTCAGCCATAGGTTTACCCTATCTAAAGGTCAAAGATACTAATTAGAGGACATACTAAAGATAAGATAAGCACTAGACAAACGATAAAGGAGACGTTTAAAGGACATACCCTCAAAAAGGAATGGGTATTACGAACGCATCTTCGCTTCTGTCTCCCAAGTAGTATTGCTCTCTCCTTCTCCCCTTTTCACTTTGACCAGTCGAACCTCTCTGTTTCTCAACTTCCTAATCTTTGACCAAAGGATGCGAGTAGGAGCTCGTCGAATAATCACATCACGCTCTACCCTTATTTCTTTAGGCAGGCTCGGCTCTACCGCCTCTGCGGTCTCATGTAGGCATTTCCTCACATGGAACACATCATGTACACCACTAAGTCTGTCGGGCAACTCCTCCAATGGAAGATGCTCTTCCCATGTACCTCCAAAATCCAAGATACATAGCCTCAAAAGGTCTTCTAAAATACGATTCACCCTCTCGGTCTGGCCGTCCGTCTGAGGATGATATGCGGTACTCAAAACACAACTGAGTCTCTACCGCCTCTTGCAAACTTTTCCAAAATTCTCTAGTGAAGCTAGGATCTCAATCGCTCACTATACTGGAAGGTACACCATGCAATCTAATAATCTCTTGAATGTAAACTGAAGCTAGCCATGGAGTCGTTCTCTTCCTCTTCACGGGTATACAGTGGGCGCTCTTAGTAAGTCTGTCTACTACCACCCAAATTCCCGTATTACCCTTCCTCGATCTTGGTAATCCATCGAGACACTATCCCACTTCCTTAGCGGAACTTCCAATGGGTGAAGCAACCCACCGGGTTTCTTCTGCTCCGCTTTCATTTGCTAGCACACCAAGCGTTTAGCGACATACTCGGCCACATCTTTCTTCACACCGACCCAAAAGAAACTCGCTTCATGTCTTGGTACATCTTGTCCCCACCGGGATGAATGGTCATCTTTGACCGATGTGCATCATCAAGTATAGCCTTCCTCAAACCCTCGTCTTGCGGTACACAAAGTCTACCGTCTCTACGCAACCACCCCTTACCATCTAGGGTGTACCTACTCAAATGGCTGGACGACTCCCCCCTTATGAGCTTCTCTACTAACTCAACCAACTGTGGGTCGTCTCGCTGTGCCTCGCCAATCCATCCCAAAAGAGTAGGCCTAACCTCCAAGGAGGCTAGCAAACCGGGTACAAAGTCAACGGAAGGTCTAAAGTCAAACATAGAAATAAACTCTAAGCTCCGTCGTTCAACGAACAATGAACTCGAGGACAACCTTTTTCTACTTCAGGCGTCCGCTACCACGTTACCCTTGCCATGGGCATACGCTATCTCAAACTCATAGGATGCTAAGAATCCCCTCCACTTTTGATGTCCTAAGACTATGCACTCGAAGAGTCTCCAACACTTCCCTAAGATGTAGGGCATGCTCTTCTCCATTAGAGAAAACCAGGATATTACCCCATCCAGAATCATCACAACCGTCCATCTCTCACGCAGACCACCCTAGTCGAACTCGACATCCCCCAAATGCAAGCCCCAAAGGCCTAAACCAATATCAGACAAACACCCAAGGGATACCTCCTTCGAATTCAGACGACCTACGTGAGATGATACTAGTAAAAACGACTAAATGATTAAGCCCTTGTCCAACTCTGGATGTCCTCGCCAGTCTCGCTCCAAAACCACCGTTTATCCCATAACTGGCTTTGCTCAACCTATTGAGCACATACGAAAACTTATTTCGCTCCTAGAAAAGACCAAGATGTCATTTACAAAGACTATCACGAACTTATTTAGGTACTCCCTGAACACCCTTCTCATCAAATCAATATGCGGGGGCGTTCTTCAAACCAAATGGCATCACCAGCCACTCATAAAAACCATCCGGAGTCCTAAAGGCAATCTTCTCTATACTATCCTCAGCCACTCTCAACTGACGAAACCCCGTGGCTAAGTCCAACCGCGAAAATACTGAGGCGCCAACTAATTGATCAAAGAGATCATCAATCCTCGGCAATGGGTGTCTATTCTTCTTTGTGAGTTTATTTAGTTCTCTTTAGCCTACACAAAGTCTGAGGGACCCATCCGCCTTCGTGGAAAAAACTACTGGAGCACCCCACTCCGATATACTTCGTCTTATGAACCCCTTCTCAAGCAAATCGCCTACTTGCTTATGGAGTTCCCTCCTCTCATGAGGAGCCATGTGGCATACTGGCCAAGATACTGGTTTGGCATGGTCTACCAGATATATTCGGAAGTCAATCTCCCGCTCCGGAGGTAAGCCCTTCACCTCCTCCAATACATCCGAGTATTCCCGGACCACTCTAACAGATCACAAACTCTTGATCAACGTGTCAAGCGATAACTTAGCATAACAGATTCCATGGGATTACAAGAGATCTCGAGAGTGTTACCCAAGCGGGTCATAAGCCTAACAACTCTCCCTTCACAATCAAGAACGGCACCCCTACTGGATAACCAGTCCATGCCCAAAACTAACCCATAGCCCGTGAAGCCCAAAAAGCATCACATCGAAACTCAATGCTAAGTATGGCAACTTTCAAACCCAAACACATCATGGAGCCCCAATTGGGTTTGAAACAACTAAGGGATCATCTACTAACTGGTGTCTAAGTGCAGTGACTCAACTAACAATGATGAGGTAAACGAACTTGATGCGTCAGGATCAAATAAAATCCGAATCGGATACTAAAGAAATTCAAATTCCAACCTAAACGGTCCTATCCCCATCTGGTACCCTAGTCGTGAGGGAATACAACCACCCTCCAGGAGATTCCGTACCTTGCCCTTGCCTCTTTGGACAATCCTAATAAGATGTCCTATTCCTCCAAAAGGATAATTACTAGCCCTCTTCTTCCCATTTTCCACTCGTAACCTCCCACCAAAATGAGGTTTCGTCCTTCATTAAACATCAACTATTTGAGCCTTCCTCCCATCGTCTATCCAATAGGTACCTACAAGTCCTCCTCCTTCTTGAACCAACTTCTAGTCCGACTAATGTCCAAGTTCCTTGAAGTGGTTTTCCATTCTTATCTATCTTAGAAAGATCATCTATACGTGGAGGGGAAACTCAAAACGAGAGAGGAAGAGATTCAAAACGGAGAACTCGAAAGATAAAGATATGGCTATCGGGGATTATGCTTTTCTTTCAAAAACCTTTCTCTTAAAAGACATGTTTTTGAAAAATACTCCTTTCAAAAATATTCTTAGAAAATAGTTTTTCTAAAAAATTTATCCGTTCTGGTAACCTTAGGCTCTGATACCACGTGTAACACCCCACACCCGCTACGGTCACTCTCTAAGGGAATGCCATAACATCGGTGGAGTATTTTAAGTGAATATAGAACAGAAAAATTACAACAAGACAGATATAAGTAATACTTGAGAATTTAAAACATCATTTCATTGCAGCGGAAATTTAAACATGTTTGGTTACACCAAAACCATAAACAAGAGTCAAGTACATAATATCCATCCTGATAAAACAAAAGTACATAATCCCACTACATAACTTAATAGCCATAATAGAAAAGATAAACTGAGCTTTACATCCACGGTCCAAGCTCCAAAAGATAGATAAAGCAGTCTGACCAAAGCCCACTAATGGTAGGCCCACTCTGATAACCTGGGGGTTGGAAAAAGATAAAAACAACGGGGTCAGACATAAGTCTGAGTGAGTCCTATAACCCTAACAATACAATCATTAAAGTAATTAGGGTATGATATAAACAAGGTACGGTACCTCTGGGGATAATGACTACATTAAGTAGCCAACTAAACACAGGATAAACTAAGATAACCGAAAAGACGCATTTATCCACCCAAGGATAATTACTAGATTGCACCACCCCAGATCTACCCACCCAAGGGTAATTCCTACACTGCACCACACCAGTTCTACCCACCCAAGGGTAATTCCTACTTAAAGGTTGATCCCACTAAGTGTATTTAGTAATTCTACCCAGTAGTTCCTTGTCCCCCTAGCTGACTACATAGGTGCCGTCTGCCCCTATCTCCACTAGGTGTACCCACTACCCCCAAGCGATCGGCTCCCTACCGTAGATACCCGTGCTGGCCCCGCAGTGGGGTGTATCACTCCCCAAAGTGGCAACCCGATAATCAATGGTGCACAGCTTATACCTACACGATGCAACAACGTCTTACCTACCAGCCCGGGTCCACACACGCATATGAAACCCGTTGGACTCGCGTTGCCACCGCTACCCCGTTTTGGCCTCTTATAGTCAAGCCCAATATGCGTGTCCCGTCCTCGACCTGGGTCGAGCCCACCAAGATACGTTTTGGGATATTGGTTGAAATGGGCCCCCACAAGCTACTACCTAAGCTTGCCATTTTATCTAGTGAATCCCACTTAACCCGTTAACCATGTCCACCTACAGGTTACAAATCTTTGGTTAAGTCTTTTAATCATATTTTAATTGCCACTTAAGGCCCCCACAAGCTACTACTTAAGCTTGTCATTTAATTATATTTCAATTGCCACTTAAGGCCCCCACTAGATTTCCACATGCCACCCAAGGCACTTACTTGATTCCCACATGCCACCCAAGGCACTTACTTAACCCTTTAATCATGTTTAATTACATGTTCCACTTTGGTTAAGTATTCTAATCGTATTTTCTATTGCCACCCAAGGCAACCCACTAGTTCCCTCATGCCACCCAAGGCACCCCCACTAGTTACTACATGCCACCCAAGGCACCCACTTAACCCCTCATGCCCCACTACATGCTAATTTGGTTAAGTGTTTCTTAGTTAATTAAGATCGTAACCTTTGCAAAGACCTCTCACATTAGACTGTCTTTTATGGCAGCTGGATATGCCGGTTGGTTCCGGGCAGCCTTACACCATAACAGAGCCTAACCTCGTGTCTTTACACTTGTCACGTATTTAGTTTATAACTAAGACCTCTCACATTAGGCCAATCATTTGTAGCCGCTGGATTTGCCGGTCGGTTCCGGGCAGTCTCATGCTACAAAAGGGTCCAACCTCGTGTCTTAGTAGATTAATTACACCTAATTAATCACCACCATAATTTGTATTAATTATCCCTAATTAATTACAAATATTTAAGAATATGGGTAGACCTAACTCAATAGGTAAATTCCCAATTCCATAATATGGGTAGACCTAACTTAATAGGTAAATTCCCAATTATGTCCATCCACTTTACGGTATGTTTAATTATACCCACTTCACACAATTTTATGTGTTCATTAATTTTTACCCCATCGTCCCCACGTAAATACGTTAACATGACATACTTCAAAAGAGAAGATTCATCATACACACAATGGGTTCAACTTAGCATATCATTAGCATTACCATGGGTTTAAAAGGTGTCAACTTGTATATATGACCACAAACCCAACTTGCATAAATAACCAACCCAAACTTGCATGAATCACATATGTCATGAAGATGGTAACTTGCTTAAATGTTCATGTTATAGACCTATCATAAAGGTGTCAACTTGCATACAAGTCATAGGTCTAAAAGGGACGAACTCGCACATGTACTTATGTCATACATAAAGGCCAACTTGCATATGAACTTGCATCATAACTTGCATATGAACTTGCATCACAACTTGCATATGAACTTGCATCATAACTTGCATATGAACTTGCATCATAACTTGCATATGAACTTGCATCATAACTTGCATATGACCAAACACTTAGCATGCATAAACCAAAATACTTAGCATGCATAAAACCAAATACTTAGCATGCATAAAACCAAATACTTAGCATGCATAAAACCAAATACTTAGCATGCATAAAACCAAATACTTAGCATGCATAAAACCAAATACATAGCATGCATAAAACCAATTATATAGCATGCATAAAACCAAATGCATAACTTGCATATCATGTTACATATAACTTGCATATACTCTCACATATAGTTTGCATAACATGTTACATATGCATAAATGTTCAACATAGTGTTTTGCATCATAAAACATGGCATTAAACTTGCATATAGCATAAAACTTGCAAAACACATAACATACACTATACTAAACTTGCATAAACACATTTATCCACAAACATAGCCATCTCTTATCATATCCTACCATAATCAATTTAACAATTGATTATTAAAGCTATAGGAACTCACCACTAAGCTCCCATAAGCAAACCCTTGCCACAAATTACCCAAAAACTCTAGCCTTGGACATAAAGCTTGCAACTTGATGATGAATGCAAGCTAATGATTGCTTAAACAACTCAAAGATGCTTGTATGAACATGAAAGCCTTCGTAGGAATAGTTTCATAAGAGGATGGAGGCTAGGGTTTTGGGTGGAGGCCATGATCATAGAAAATTTTGGCATAGTTTAGTTAGGAGATAGGATTATGATCATTTAGGGCTAGCTTAGGGTCTTATTTATAGGATTAGGCAAGTGTTTTAGGCCCTTAGATCAACCCTAGGTTAGATTAGGACCATCAGATCTTGGAAACTTCTAGAGAACAGCCCAAAAGCACAGCCAATCCCTAAAATGGTGCACCAGGTTAAACCTGTCGAGCACCCCCTGTCGACACCCAAGTCGACAGGGCTGTCGACTTGGTCTAGCCAAGTCGACTGCCCAGTCGACAGGGCTGTCGACTTGGGTAGCCAGGCGGGAATTTTCCCCGCCTGCGCCCAATGGCCCAATTTCAAAATTTGAACTTAAATTTCAAATCTTTTTTAAACTTTGAATTTTCTGCAAACTTCATTGGGCCATAACTGGGCCATACGGACTCCGATTCTCGAAAACTCGGACCCTATTTCGCGTATTTTTCCGAGACGAACACAATGACGCAGCCCGTTTCCCCCAATTCTCACACCTGAGATTATTTGTTCTGTAATTAGTGAATTTTAACATTAACCGAAATTCGGGGTGTTACAGTTTCCTCCCAAGAATACCAGTGCATAGAATAAACAGCGCAATGCTTTTTCGAAAAATGAAGCCATTATAAGACCCAGGTCCCATCACACAATGCAACGCAAGCCGGAGGATAGGGTTTTCCCTTATAATAGCCAAACATGCTTGGTACGTTTAAAACAAATCATTTGATACTATAATAAGTGTATAGTGTCAAAACAATTTCAATCATAAATATAAATCATAGACGGCATAGCATCCCATGCTACTATGTCGCCATACTAGTTCTACAATTAAAACCGCAATACACGTATTGGAAATTGGATTTCCGTCATGAGTCGAGGCAAGGGGCAAGCTCCTCTCCGCTTTCGAAACACTCTAGCAAATGTCTCAGGACTACACACTCTGGGTAACCCCTGGATGCTTCAGGGACGGTCCTCACTTACGTTAGAGGATTATTTATTCCTAAACACACGTTTCCCGGTCCTTACAGACCTATAATCGAGGCGCCTCATCCAACAACCACATAGGTGAAAAGTATATAAATGTCAGGGCTGGTAAGTCACTAACACCACCAAAGCTAGAAAGAAACGTCGTGCTCTCCCTGCAGTCCTTATCCCGTTTTTAACTCATACCGAGCTGTGAGGCTCGCGAATTCACGTTATACACAAAGCTACGCCACAAAGGCCGTGCTTTGATCATCAACCACAAGACTTTGCTTTTCAACAGAAGCCTTGATCTATGCAACTCAGCGTGCCACACAGGCAATTCATGCCACGCCATTGATATCTATCGATATATAACCTCTAAGCTCGTACGTCTCAGAGAAGGGCGTTAAGCAAGAGAATAAATTCTCCGCCGCCAAACAGATATATATTTAACAGAAATCAATCAACACAGAATAAAATCCAATGTCAGACACACAATCCATTTACATGTTCGTTCTTGGTCTGAACGAAACCGGAGGCACTTTCCTCGCATATCCATCGATCTCCAAGTACGTCTGGACGACCACCAACTATTTCCATCCTCTTGGGTGTACAGCCCAATCAGGATCGTCAGTAATTATCCAAAAGATGTGAAGACTTCCGGTCTTCGACCACCGTCTTCATCTTCGACTTATGGTCGAATCGGTTATTCAGAATGGGTATAAACCAGGCCTTTCCGAACAACCCGCATATATTAAAAACAAATGTTACACAAACACAACATACGCCTCATTCCAATTCAGTAGCTACTAACCGTAAATCAACAAGAGAACAATTTCCCAAATATTAACCCCGAAGGCCGAAACCAACATCAGATCAATACCAGGAAACCATTCTTCTTAACTAACCTACAGCTAGTTTCTAAATTTCATATTCTTATGGAAAGGTTCCCATTAATTTTATCCAAGATAAATTCTTTAAAATTTATCCTTCAATCTTCCTTTAGATGTCATTTCAAACCAAATTATGGTTTTCCAAACTAGTTGAGATTAGCGAACCACACCGAAGTAATTATTTATTTTATTTCCCAATCCCAACCTATTCATCCCATGAAGCAAAACTGGTAATACTCCATATCTAACACCACGGTGTTATCGGTAAGATTAATTACCATTTCACGTTCAAATCTAATTAAAGATTTAGCTATCGCTTTGGAGCAAAACTGGTGATACTCCATTCTCGCTCATTTGCCAAATTTGATAATTTAATTTATCAATTCACGTTTTAATCTAATTGCAGATTCATTAAAACTCCTTTTACTGGGTTAAAGAACTAATGTCTTTTAAAACACAGTTCACAACAAACCCAAATTACATTTCCATTTATTATTGGGTTAAAGAACAAGTGTTATTTAAAACACTGTTCATGATAAACCCACAAATCAATTCCATTTAAAACCCATTTCAAATCCGATTTATTTATTAATAGTTGGGTTTTAATTTTAGTTCAAAACTAGTTCATTTCGACAAAAATCTATTTTTATCTTTTCAAATAAGGAGTTTTTCATCCCAATTTTTCCCAAATCATTTCTTATGATTTTACACAAATTATTACTATTTTTAATAATTTTATCAAGGCACGTACAGTCGATTTCCATCCATGGCCATCGAACTGCACTTACAGCGACCTTTTTCAAATTTCATTTGGACGTATCTCCAAATCCAACCGTTAAATTTCAAATTTCTAATATTCTTTAGAAAGCTCTTTTCGATACGAACCCAACGATTCCGGTTTTAGGAGAATCCGACGGTCGGATCTCCCGTAATGTCCATTCGAAGTCAATGGTCGAAATTTGCGAACTGCCGCGGCGCGGCGCGTTCTATTCAGGCCATTATATTATATATATATATATATATATATATATATATATATATATATAATATAATATATTTCGTCGATTTCTATTTAAAATGAATTATATAAATAGTTTTGAATTCGTTTCAAAAACATTTTCAACTTCCATTTCAATTCAAATCAAAATTAAATTTTTCCTTATAAATTCGTTTTGAAATTCATTTCTATTCAATTCAAATTTCAATTCAATTTGAATTCGTTATATATTCAATTCAATTCGAATTCGTTTCCAATTCAATTCGAATTCGTTTTATATTCGATTCAATTTAAATTGGTTTTCTATTCGATTCAATTCAAATTTGTCTTCTATTCGATTCAATTTAAATTGGTTTTCTATTCGATTCAATTCAAATTTAAAAACGAATATAATCAATATAAATATCGTTCGCGTCAAAATAGCGCATCTCTAATCAATACGGCTTTATATATTTCAATAATTCCTTTACTCTATTCAACAAATGAATATTTATTTATGTCAACACATCAACGAATGAGTACTGTCCACGTGTGACTATTTTTGTTAAAATATTTCGTTCAACACATGACTAATCTCAACTGATGAGTATAGTCAACACATGAACCTTTACTTTATAATATTCTTTATCTTCTAAATTGGAATGAGGCCCAATCAATTACCATATAGGGTTAATTATATGGATTCCATACAACACATGTATCAAATAGCAACGATAAATAATCAACCATCATCCAAGGTTCACTACACTGTATAAGCATCAAATATAGATATCTAATGCTTATAACAGCCTGTTAATCAATCGATCGACATACAACTAATTATTGGGATTAGTGTATGTTGTGTTTCGTCCCAATACCCGTGTGGGGTTTCAAACAATCAAACACAGATTTTATTTGTGCAGTTGGGCGATGTGTAAAATTTATCGACCCAATCAATATCAGTCAAATCAGTGTATATAAACAAATCAGCCGATTTGTTTATAAATATTTATTTATTCACTTTCACGTTAAAAATTATATTTTTAACGACCAAAATATTTTATTCAAACTATGAATATTCTATTCGGTTCATTTATTCAATAAAATGATATTTTTATTTCTCTAACATATTTTAGAAAATTTCGGCGGCATAACGACACGATACTAGAAACGGGACGAGGCCTAGCCTTATTCCCGGACTATTAAAGGCCCACGCCATTCACACATCAATCAAATCCATTCAATTCACCAAACAATTCAATTCGAACCAAATAATCTAACCAACTACACAACCGAACAAACAAGTCCATAGTCTGTGGACAATGGTGTCGGGTGCTACTAAACACCGTCTGCATCCTAGTATATATTCATAACTAGAAAAGGAAATTTTGAGTGAGAAATTCTCACCGAAAGCTATCTTAACTTCACGACACTTCATTTATAGAAATCTTCATCGTTCTCGCCTTTTTGTCATCTTCGTTGCCCGTATTCTCTACATATGTAAAAAACGAATTTTTATTTTGCTATCCAATATATAAAAATCGAATTTTTACTTTGCTATTCAATATATAAAAATCGAATTTTTACTTCGTTATTCAATATATAAAAATCGAATTTTTACTTCGTTATTCAATATATAAAATCGAATTTTTACTATGCTATTCAATATATAAAAATCAAATTTTTACTTCGTTATTCAATATATAAAAATCGAATGTTTACTTCGTTATTCAATATATAAAAATCGAATTTTTACTATGCTATTCAATATATAAAAATCGAATTTTTACTTCGTTATTCAATATATAAAAATCGAATTTTTACTTCGTTATTCAATATATAAAAATCGAATTTTTACTTCGTTATTCAATATATAAAAATCGAATTTTTACTTCGTTATTCAATATATAAAAATCAAATTTTTACTTCGCTATTCAATATATAAAAATCGAATTTTTACTTCTATAGCATAGATAAAAATTCTATTTTTACATCGTTTTTCATATAATAATTTCGCCTTTTCAAATATAAAGATTTCATCTTTTCAAAAATATAGATTTCGCTTTTATTTCCTCACTATAAAAATCACCTCTTTATTTCAATGTATATATAATAAAAATCAGATTTTTATTTCGCTACATATACAAAGATGATATTTTTATATTCTATATCTCATAAAGATTATATTTTTATAGTTCATACTATGTAAAAATCATATTTTTATCTTTCTACAATATAAAAGATTATATTTTTAATCTTCTCATCACATAAAAATTATATTTTCCTCATACAAAAATTCTAATCCTTTTTTTTCTTTTCTAAAAATTCAAACTTTTCATGATAAAATAAAACAAAATAAAATGAAAAAGGGTAAAAACTCACTGTATGTTGACAAAAGGGGTAGGAGGGGCTTTGCTGGGATTCTTCGGAGGTGGTGGCCCGCGTCAGAGGCGGTGCAGCAGCTCGGTCGGAGCAGGTAGAAGGGGGGGTCGTCTTCGGTCGGCAGTAGGGTAGGAGGGCTTCGACTCGTCGATCGAGGCAGAGGGGGTGCGAACAGGGGGAGGGGGTCGCGATGGGAGTGCGCCGCCACTTGGGGCACGACGGTGGGCGGCGATGCCCTAAGGGGGGCGCGATGGCGGTTCTTCCGCCTCCGTCCTCCCTCTTCGTCTTCCTCCTTTTTTTTCTGAACGAATGAATAACGAAAGGGGGGCAGCTGATAAAAAGAGAGAAGTTTTTATTATTATTATTTAATTATTTTATTTAATTATCTCCCAAAAAGCAACTTTTATTTTCGACCTCTAAACGAGGCCTACCGCTTGTCATCCATAGCGTTTTACCCCCATTCCGAACACAATGGGATATGTATCACAAGCTGATTCGATCGTTTCGATCAGTTTCCGTTGAAATCAACATATAACTCTATATACTGAATTTGAACGCGCATTTCAATTTACCGGGGTCACATACTAACTAGAAAAATTCCTGAAAAATATTTTTTAGCTTCGTATTGACGATACGGTCGTAACAAAACTAGTTTCGTCGAATTCTGAGACCGTTCGAAAAATGTCAATTTTCCAGTCGATTAAAATCAACTAAAATTGGTCAAACGCGTTTTCCTTTGCCACGCTCACATATTGATTCGAAAAATTATGAAATTTGGAATCTAGCAAATATTTGACACTGCGGATCCAACAAAAGTGGTTTCGTCGAAATCCGAGGTCATTTGCAAAATTCCCATTTTTAAGGGCCTGAATTCCATAGCAACTATTCAGAATTTTCAACTGGACATATCTTTTGATTTCCGCTATGAAATTTTGATTTTTCGGATTCGTTGGAAAGATATTATCAAATAGATCCTATGATTTTTGGTTTCACTAAAATCCAGATTGATTTGCACCCGATACATTCGATTGTAGTTTGAAATCGAATTATCGAACTACCGCGCCATTTTCAATTCCTTTTATAATTATATATAAATATTTATATTCTAACGACAACGCGTATAATATATACGTTCGAATTATATTCAAAATAAATTTATCGTCGATATTATTTAAAATAATTCATTTTAAAGATAGAAAATTCGCTAAAATTGCCCAAAATAAAAATTTTAAACTGACCCAGAATTTCCGGGTTATTACATCCGTTCCGCGTTAGCGGCATGGTCCTGTAATTGGCCTTATTATTAAAATAAGTTAAGTAGATTTCTCATACCAGACCCATGACTGACTCGTAGTTTGTTTCACTTGCAAACTCGGGTGCCCTATTTTCTACACGGGAAGCCTTGTATTCAGGTTTTAGCAGGCACTTTCTGGATAGCTGGAGCTAAAGATGGATTCTATCACTTCTTTCTTTTTATGTTGTTCAGCTCTTGTTGTACATATCATGTTTTGATTCCGCTGTAGGCCTATTATGTAAAGCTGAAAATGTATTTTTGTACTAAGTATGATCCTGTATACTGTGTAACTATGATGTTTATATTTATCCAGTGTATTCTATTGTACATTATCTAGTGTATTTATTTATTTCTGTTCTGTTGTTATTTGTTTATGTGTTCCAAAGATTACCCTTGCCACCGTGGAACGGGGTTTGGGGTCGTCACACCCGAGCAATAATATAATCAATGCATCATTATATATCACATGTAAATTCAAGCATTTATATATGATACAGAAGAACAGAAATGAATGAATACATTAAGTTGTTAAACATGAAGATTTAAATAAAGGTGTATGTATAAATTAAGCCAAAGTCACACTAACTTTCTGAATGCAAGAACAAATATCAAACCAACAAAAACCAACCCTATATTTATATTTGCAAACTAGCATACTTCATGCCTAAGATAAATGCAAGTGCACACGTAATCCTAGGTATTGAACTACACATGCCAAAAACTAGTAGGTATGTAGCTACCCCAACTTCCTATGCTTAAAGATGAATCGTCACATTCACATGAAAATTCATGTCCAATGCTGTTTTCTCTCTACTACGAACTGTTAACATAGTTTGCATCATTAATTGGAAATATGCAGTCACATTAAAAAATTGCATAAAGATACTTGAGCCACTCTACCCACATGGCAACCTATATCATCACAGTAGCCTACTGTCTTCACAATTCTACTCATACACAGCTATAGCTTAATGTGAAAGGAAAATACATAAAACTGCAAACCCATCCTACTACGAGTGTGCTACCTACAATGTGAGTGAATGACGTTGATTCAAATCCATTCTTTCTATACTACTACAAAAAAGTACGTTGTGTCCTCATTTCTGCATGAATTTAAACCGCGAGCCTTACTTTCCATCAAAGAAAAGCACTGTGCTTTGTTTAGTCCCCATCACAAAAATACATCAAGAAGGCCGTACATCTTCATTTCGGAAAGGAAAATATCACTGTTGCCTTTGTGTAGGACCTATGACTAATCTGAAAAGAAAACACAGAAGGACCTAACAACCTAACCACGCACCGATGGAAGCGACTTCATACTTATCTTTCATGTTTCACCTATATAAATATACGCATGAACCCATTTTCTTCCACCCATCTAAAATACTGCCTAGTTCATTGTGTACAAAATATATATAGAAAAGACGTGTATAATATAAGAAGCTAAGGAAAAGAAATACCCTACGGAGTTTAAATTCCATCAATAAAAATCACACTCCTATGGACTGAAGTGATATAGGCCGTAGCTTTGAAATGAAAACTCGTCAACAACCAATCCTATAATATGCAGTTCTATCATCTAAGAACCTTGGCAATTAAGGAATTTCCCCTATAAATAGACGAGATTCGCAAAACCTTCAGAATGCAAATCTTCCCTTCATAAAACAATAATCAATTATGTAGCAAATAAATGTTCGTATATATATAAAAGAGGAGTTTTGAAGCTGTAGCATATGAAGTGAGCTACTGTGAAGGTAGAGAAAGGAGATGCATACACTAACAAGTGGACTGGTAATGCTCCCAGAGGACGGAGGTGAGAATGACAACGTTAGCAAGGGGACAGTCCTCGTTTTCGTGTTCAGCAAACTAGACCAAGTTGACTTCGCATACATGCTGTTTTTGTGTTAATGGAAGGCGGTGAGTTGTGAAGAGAAGTGTGATGATCGAAGCAGCAAGAAGAAGTGAAGGAAACAGCAGAGAAGTGGCGATGAGGAGCAGTCGTGTAGAAGAATTTTGATGTGTGTTTGGGTGAAGCCGCCTTGATTCATGGAAGAAAAGAAAGGTAAGCAGTTTCGAAAGCTAGAAGTATATAAGAGAAAAGAGAGAGGGGAGCAGGCGCACAGGGTACAGACCAAGTGGAGACCATGTTTTTGGGGAAACGGAATCTGCATGGAAGGGAGAAGTGCATCCTGTTCAAAGCATATGGGTTCGAAGGAACTAAGTTGTGACGACCCCAAAACCCCGTACGACGGTGGCAAGGGTAATCTTTGGAATATAACACATAAACAGATAATAGCAGAACAAAAATAAATAAATACACTAGATAATGTACAATAGAATACACCAGATAAAAAAATATAATCATCAGAGTTACATAGTATACAGGATCATACTTAGTACAAAATACAGTTCAGCTATACATAAATGTCTACAGCGGAAAACAAAACATAATATGTACAACAGGAGCTAAACAACATAAAAGGAGATAAATGGTAGAATCCATCTTTAGCTCCAGCTATCCAGAAAGAGCCTGCTAAAACCTGAATACAAGGATGCCCATGTAGAAAATGGGGGCACCCGAGTTTGCAAGTGAAACAAACAACAAGTCGGTCATGGGACTGGTATGAGAAATCTACTTAACATATTTTATAATATGGCTAATCATAGGACCACGCCACTTTCGCGGAATGGGTTTACTCCATTGGATTGCCAGTGCTTTAAAACAAGTAAATCTTTTAAGCATTGCAATGTTTTTTTTAAATGAAGACATTATAAGACTCAGTTCCCATCACACAATGCAACGCAAACCGTAGGATAGAATTTTACCTTATAACGGCCAAAATATGCTTGATACGAATAAAAAAAAGCATTTGGTATTATTACTAGTGTTTATATGTTTCAAAAACAACTTCAAATCATAAGTATCAATCTAGACGGCATGGATACCATATATCATGTCGCCATATATAAGTATACAATCAAAACCGCACAGTGTCGTATTTGGAAATTGGATTTCCATCATGAACCAAGGCAAAAGATAGTCCTTACCGAATTCGGGACTGTCTAGCCCGAGTCTCAGGATCAGAGCTCGAGTGACCCTTGGATCGTTAGGGTCGGTCCACCGATGTGGATTAAAATGCCTGAACACTGCATTTCCACACCCTTTGGGGGCGTAAATGAGTCCAATGACTCCATCGGCTCCATATAGTCACCGATATATCTGAGTCGCCTCGCAACAGAAACAACCACATAGGTGAAAGTAATATAAATGTCAGGGCTGGTAGGTCACTGACACCACCCTAGCTGGAAGGAAACACATGCCCTCCCTGAGATCCTCTCCCGTTTCTGGTTGATACCGGGGGGTGAGGCTCGCGAATCAACGTTATACACAAAGCTTTGCTTTTCAACAGAAGCCTTGATCATTTACCACTTAGGCATTTGCCACTTAGGAATGCCATAAGACTTTTCTTTTTTCTTTGATCATCAACCATAAGACTTTGCTTTTGAACAGAAGCCTTGATCATTTACCACTTAGGCATTTGCCACTTAGGAATGCCATAAGACTTTTCTTTTTTCTTTGATCATCAACCATAAGACTTTGCTTTTGAACAGAAGCCTTGATCATTTGCTACTTAGGCATGCCACACGGGCAATTCACTCCATGAGATTGATTTCTATCAATATATAACCTCTGAGCTCGTATGTCTCAGAGAAGGACGTTAAGCAAGAGAATAAATTCTCCGCCACCAAACAGTTATATATTTAATAGAGATCAATCAACACAGAACAGAATCCAATGTCAGACACATAGTCCATTTACAAGTTCGTTCTGGATCTGAATGAGACCGGAGGCACTATATACCTCGCATATCCATCGATCTCCAAGTTCATCTGGACAATCACCACTTATTATCTATATTTCGGGATGCCTCCCAATTAAGACATCAGTAATCAACCAACCGAGGTGAAGATCTCCGGTCTTCAACCACCGTCTTCATCATCGACTTCTTATCGACGATCAATTATTTGAAATGAGTTTTAACTCGGCCATTTCAAATAATTCACGTATATTTAGAATTTAAATCAATTCATTTCAATGGTTAAATTATTCGACATCAATAATTCTGTTTTTAAATGTAATTTTCACGCTAAACACATTCAGCCATCAAATACCCAATAAACCAGGTAAATTCGGTTTATTTCCATTCCATATCATTTATAATATTTTATAATGATTTATCGCTATTTTTATTCATTTAAAATAGTCAATCCATTCAAACGACGCTTCAGGCAATAACGCGACCGTGGCGCTGTTTTTCTTCAGATTTGATTTACACATATCTGAAAATCTAACCGTTGGATCCTCACAAATTTTATATCATTGGAAAGATCTTTTCAAAACGAATCCAATGGTTTCAGTTTTCGGAAAAATCCGAAGGTCGGATCTCCCGGTACAATCGTTTGAAGTTACAATTTCAAAATACGAACTGCAGCGTCGTTATTCGATTTAATTTAATTATATTTATATATATATATATATATAATCGATTCTGGCGCTGTTTTTCTTCAGATTTGAATTAAACATTCTAGACAATCCAGCCGTTGGATCTTTACAAAGTTGGTGTCGTTGGAAAGATATTTCCAAAGAGAACCCAACGGTTGCGGTTTCGGGAAAATCTGATTGTCGGATCTCCCGCACTAATCGTTTGAAATCACATTTTCAAAACACGAACTGCAGCTTCATTATACGTTTTATTTTAATTATATTTATAAATATAAATATAATTCATTCTTCGATTTCAAAACCATATTCATTTCATATATTTGATAAAAATGATATTTTTATCAACAAAAATATTTATTCAGCACATGAATATTTTTAGCACTTCATATTCACAGTAAAAATGTAGATTGTTTAATCGATATATTCAACACATGAATGTTTATGACTTCACACGTATGATAAAAATATGATTTTTATCGTTCAAGTCCTTTATTCAACACACGAATATTTTCCATAGTTAATATATATAATAAAAATGTTATTTTTATCTTTCAAACAAATTTACTCAACACATAAGCATCATTCAACACATGAATATTTTCTATAGTGTATATATATAATTGAAATGTGATTTTTATTGTAAAACAATTTATTTCAAAACACGATTATTTTGTATAGTTTATATATAAGGCAAAAATGTTACTTTTATCTTTCAAATAATTTATTCAATACACGAACTCCATTCAACACATGAATTTATTTCAACATATGAATTTCTATTCAACACATGAATTTTATTTCAACATTCAATGCATTAATTTTATTTCAACATTCAACACATGAATTTTATTTCAACATTCAACACATGAATTTTATTTCAACATTCAACACATGAATTTAAATCAAACACAGAAGTATTTCAAAAAAATTCGGCAGCATAACGGCAGGGTAGTTAAAACCGGGACGGTCCATAGTACGGCTCCTCGCTCTACCTTAAAGCCTCGCAGCTTTTGACAATGGGGATTTTCAATATCTAGTTCGTACGCAGACGAATTTTCCCATATACTAATCCTATTGGGATTTCAATCACAATCAATCATTTCAAACTAACCATTCATGATATTCACCAAATTTTCACATTAAACAATAATCTAGACAATATCATAACCAATATATATTGTCCATGGTCTGTGGACGAGGGGTGAGTGTGTGTGTGTGTATATATATATATAGATAGATAGATAGATAGATAGATATACGTATATAATTATCCAAACGACGTGAAGACCTCCAGTCTTCAACCACCGTCTTTACCTTCGACTTATCGTCGTATCAGTTATTCAGAATGGGATAAACCTGATCTTTCCGAATAACTCGCGTATATAATAAACAAGAGTTACACAAACACAACATACGCCTCATTCCAATTCATCAGTCACTAACAGTAAATTAGTAAGAGAACAACTCCATAAATATTAACCCCGAAGGCCGTAACCAACATTAGATAAATACCCAGGAAACCATTCATCTTAAATAATCTTCAGATAGTTGCTAAATTTCACATTCTTACGGATAGGTTCCCATTAATTTTATCAAAGATAAATTCCATAAATTTATTCTTTAATCTTCTTTTGAATATCAATTAAAACCAAATTATGGTTTATCCAAACTAGCCGGGATTAACGAACCTTACCGAAGTAATCATTTGTTTTAATTTCCCAACCCCAACCTATTCATCCCATGAAGTAAAAGTGGTAATAGTTCATATCTAACACCACGGTGTTATCGGTAAATTCAATTACCATTTCACGTTCAAATCTAATTAAAGATTTAACTATCGCTTGGAGCAAAACTGGTGATACTCCATTCTCGATCTTTTTAATCTAATTAAAGATTCATTAAAACCCCACTTAGTTTTAATCTTTAGTTGGGTTAAAGAATCAATGTCATTTAAAACATGGTTCACGATAAACTCAAAATCACATTCCATCCTATCAGCTTTTAACTGTAAAATAACAAGTGAGAAATTCCCTAAGTATTAACCTCGAAGGCCGAAACCAACATCAAATCAATACCCAAGAAACCATTCAACTTAACTAACCTCCAGTTAGTTTCTGATTTTCTTAACTCCGTTGGGTCTAAGAACAGTATTATTGTAGATACCGTTCACGACAACCCAAAATCACATTCCATTAATTATCGGGTTAAAGAACAAGTGTTATTTAAAACACTATTCATGATAAACCCTAAAATCAATACCAATTCAATTCCAATTAAATATTATTCAATTGGTACACTTCATTAAATCTAAATAAAAAGATTTAATCTTTTTCTCAACTGGGCTTAAGAACAGTGTTAATGAAGACACCATTCACGACAAACCCAAATCACATTTGATATTAAATACAAGGCTCTGAATAGAAAATATATCGGCTTATATTCAATATCAAATTCTATGACCAACAAATATCGTATTGGAAATAACGATATAAATATATCTTTCAAATTCCCATTACAATATCTGTATCATCACGAAATCCAACATTGAAATATTCCAAAGACAATTTCGATTCAAATCCATTCCAATTCAATTATTGGAAATTCAGGATACTTTTAAAACCATTTCAAGTCCAATTTATTTATTTTAAAAATAAATGGAATTTAAATCTAGTTCAAAACCAGTTCATTTCGATAAAAATCTATTTTTATCTTTTCAAATATGGAGTTTTTCATCCCAATTCTTCACAAATCATTTCTTACGATTTTACACAAATTATTACTATTTTAAATAATTTTATCAATGCCCTTACAGTCGATTTCCAACAATCGCCATCGAACTGCACTTACAGCGACCTTTTCCAAATTTGATTTGGACATAATTCCAAATCCAACTGTTAGATTTCTAATTTCTAATATTCGTTAGAAAGCTCTTTTTGATATGAACCCAACGGTTCTGGTTTTAGGAGAATCCGACGGTCGGATCTCCCGCAATGTCCATTCGAAGTCAATGGTCGAAATTCACGAACTGCCGTGGCGCGGCGCGTTCTATTCAGGCCATTATATATGTATAATATATGTATTATATATATTTCGTCGATTTCCTTTTTATAATGTATTATATAAATCGTTTTAAATTCATTTCCAAAACAATTTCAACTTCATATTCAATTTCAAAACAAAATTGAATATTCCACCTCATCGATATACAAATGATAATATTTTCAAAACGTTATATTTTGAAATCACTTTCTTTTCTATATTCATTATAAAAATGAATAAAATCGATATAAATATCGTTCATGTAAAAATGCCGTCATTCTAATCAACACGGCTTTTATTCTATTCAACACATTAATATATATTTCTATTCAACACATGAATATATATTTTCAATTCAACACATGAATTTATTTTCTAAATTGAATGAGGCCCAATCAATTACCATATAATGTTAAATATATGGATTTTCTACAACACATGTATCTAATAGCAACGATAAATAATCAACCATCATCCAGACTGCACCACACAAATACATAAGCATTAAATATAAATAATTAACGATTACACAGTCTGTCAACCTATCGATTGACATACAACTAAACGATCGGGATTAGTGTACATCAAATATCATCCAAATACCTGTGTGGGTTTTAAATCAACAAACACAGATTTTATTTATGCAGTTGGGCGATGTGTAAAATTTATCGTCCCAATCAATATCAGTCAAATCTGTGTATATAAAAAAATCGTCCGATTTGTTTATAAATATTTATTTTATATATACGTTAAAAATTATATTTTTAACTATAAAATATTTTCCACTATAAAATATTTTATTTCATTTCACATCACACAATCAAATTCCACAACATAGCAACCAAACAAACAAGTCATCCATGGTCTGTGGACGACGGGTGTCGGGTGCTACTAAGCACCGTCTGCATCCTAGTATATATTTCAAACTAGAAATAAATTAAAAGTGAGGAGTTCTCATCGAGAAGCTAAACCAAACGCCACGACTCTTCATATGTAGGAAATCTTCGTCGTGCTCGCCTTTTGTCAATTTCATTGTTCGTAGCCACTACACATATAAAAATCACATTTTTATCATTATGCTTTACATATAAAAATCACATTTTTGTTTTACTATTCATATAATATAAACGATATTTTTTCTTTGAAACCCTATACATAAAAACCGTATTTTTATGACGATGAAAACATTATTAAAAAAATGGAATCTTTATCTTTGCTACTTCATAATAAAAATCAAATTTTTATATTGATTAAAAATCAATTCTTTGCACGATAAGAACCAAATCCTTCCACAATAAAAAAATCAAATCTTTCCATTTATTAAAAATCATTACTTTATATTTATAAAAATCCAATCTATCTAATGCTAAAAAATCATTTCTTTCTAATGTTATAAATCATTCCTTTATCTCGTTAAAGATCAAAGCGTTCTCCCGTTAAAGATCAAATCTTTTTCTTGCCATATATATAATAATCTCTTCTTTTTATTGTTCAAAAATCACTTCTTTTTATTGTTTTCGTACAAACGAAAATCAAATTTTTTCGACATGAATAAATAACAAAACCTAAATAAAAGCTCACATTGTTTAACGGAGAGGAAGGAGGGCCCATAGTCGGAAAGGGGAGCGATGGTGGTGCGCCGGAGGTTGCTGCAGACCGGGGGTTCTTGGCGAATACAAAGAAATATAAAAATTGGGTCTTTCTGAGAAGGGGGGTTTTTCGTCGGAGGTGGGGGTCGAGATGGCGGAGCCGGGTCGGTGGAAGGTCGGGGGAAGGTGCAGTTGGCCCATGGCGACGGCGGCAACGTCTGAGGTGGCTAGGTTTAGATAAATCGCTTATTTGGGGGTTGGGTTCGGGCTTTTATAAGAGAGAGAGGGGTGCGAGGCGGAGGGGCATCGGTTGCCGGGGACGGCGCTAGGCCAGGCGGCGGCGGGCCTGGTTGCGGCGGCAGGCAGTCGCGAAGGGGCTCCGCCCCTCTTTTTTTTATTAGCGTCGGGGAGAGAGAATGAAGAAGGGCGGGGGTTTTATATAAAATATATATATTTAATTATTTATTGATTTCTAAAAGCAACTTTTTGTTTCGAACTCGAAATCAAACCCACTGACTATCGTCCATAGCTAATTACCCCCATTCCGAACACAATGGGATATGTATCGTTAGCTGATTCGATCGTTTCGATCAATTTCCATCCAAATCAAAATATAACTCCATACGTTGAATTTGAACGCACATTTCAATTTACTGGGGTCACATACGGACTCTAAAAATTCCCGAAAAATTATTTCTGGCTTTGCATTGATGATACGGCCCTAACAAAACTAATTTCGACGAATTCTGAGACTGTCTGAAAAATGGCCATTTTTCAGTCGATTAAAATCAAATAAAACCGGTCAAACGCGTTTTCCTTTGCCACGCTCACATATTGATTCAGAAAATTACGAATTGTGAAACCTATCAATAATTTGACATCATGGATCCAACAAAAGTGGTTTCGTCGAAAACTGAGGTCGTTTGCAATATTCCCATTTTTAAGGGCCGAAATTCCATAGTGACTATTCTGAATTTTCAGCTGGGCATGACTTTTTATCCCCGCTATGAAATTTCAATTTTTCAGATTCCTTGGAAAGATATTCACAAATTGTGACGGCAAGGAATCTCGCTCGGTCCGAACCAGTCGCTAAACCGATCCAGGCCGTTCGAAACGCCCTATCGTTCGAGAACACGACAAAGTAGAACGCATACAGAAGAACATTTCATTGTATATTACAACAATGCATCAGATTACAAGAATATACAGAGTATGAATAAATATTACACAGAAATATCAGAGATTTAAATTACATTTAAATACATCGCAGCGGAAAATAATACAATGCACAACTAGAAGTAGATATACGGATACAAAGCTTTCCGGATATCGTTCCAGCTGTAAACCAGGATCCTGTGAATATAAATCTGCAAAACCGAAACTACTAGCTGCCCGTGTCAAAATAAGGGCACCCAGAGTTTAGGTTAAAACAATAAACTCCAGGTCAGTCATGTGACTGGTGTGAGAACTAAAAACAGTTATTAATCTTTATTCTAAATCATTAGGTAAATCAAGGGACCACGCCGTATAACACGGAACGGGTTTCCTCCCAAGAATACCAGTGCATAAAACAAACAGCGCAATGCTAAATAAAGAAAAATGAAGCTGTTATAAGACCCAGGTCCCATCACACAATGCAACGCAGTCGAGGATAGGGTTTTCCCTTATAACAGCCAAATAATGCTTGATACGTTTAAAACAAATCATTGTATAAAACAACTTCAAATCATAAGTATCAATCATAGGCGGCATGGGTACCATATATCATGTCGCCATATATAGGTTTACAAATAAAACCGCAAAGTCACGTATTTGGAAATTGGATTTCCATCTATGAACCGAGGCTAGGGGCAAGATCCTCAACCGATTCGAGACGCTCTAGCCCGTGTCTCAGGAACAGCCGCAACTGCCCCTTGGATCCTCAGGGCCGGTCCACCGATGTGGATTATTATGCCTGAACACTACGTCTCCCCACCCTATGGGGTGTAAGTCTGGTCCGTCAGCCGACCAGAATGCATTCGGCCGAAACCGATATAACCGAGGCGCCTCGCAACAACAACAACCACATAAGTCAAACTCGTCAGGGCGTGTAAAACCACTGACGCCACTTCTAGCTAGAAAGAAACGCATGCCCTCCCTGACGTCCGTCTCCCGTTTTTGGTTCATACCGGGTGTGAAACACGCGAGGTAAACGTTACACAAAGCTACGCCACAAAGGCCTTGCTTTGATCATCACCACAAGACTTTGCTTTTCAACAGAAGCCTCGATCAATTGCCACTTAGGCATGCCACACAGGCAAGCCATCCTATGCAACCGATATCAGTCACACAGAATGAAATCCGATGTCAGACACACAGTCCATTTACAAGTCCGTTCTGGGCCTGAACGAAACCGGAGGCACCTAGTACCCCGCATATCCATCGATCTCCAAGTACGTCTGGACAATCACTAACTGTTTCCATCTTCTTGGGTGTACAGCCCAATCAAGATCATCAGTAATTACCCAAACGACGTGAAGACCTCCGGTCTTCGACCATCGTCTTCATCTTCGACTTATCGTCGTATCAGTTACTCAGAATGGGATAAACCCGGTCTTTCCGAATAACTCGCGTATATTTTAAATAAGTGTTACACAAACACAACATACGCCTCATTCCAATTCATTAGTCACTAACCGTAAATTAATCAAGAGAATAATTCCCCAAATATTAACCCCGAAGGCCGAAACCAACATCAGATCAATATCCAGAAAACCCTTCTGCTTGGCTAACCGCCAGTTAGTTTCTAAATTTCACATTCAAATCTAATTAAAGATTTAACTATCGCCTGGAGCAAAACTGGTGATACTCCATTCTCGATCTTTTCAATCTAATTAAAGATTCATTAAAACTCCACTTAGTTTTAATCTGTGACTGGGTTAAAGAATCAGTGTCATTTAAAACACGGTTCACGATAAACCCAAAGTCACATCCCATTAATTATCGGGTTAAAGAACAAGTGTTATTTAAAACACTGTTCACGATAAACCCAAAAATCAATATCCATTCAATTCCAATTAAATATTATTTAATTGGTACACTTCATTAAATCTAAATCAAAAGATTTAATCTTTTCTCAGCTGGGTTCAAGAACAGTGTTAGTGAAGACACCATTCACGACAAACCCAAATCACATTCATTAATTATCGGGTTAAAGAACAAGTGTTATTTAAAACACTGTTCACGATAAACCCAAAAATCAATATCAATTCAATTCCAATTAAATATTATTTAATTGGTACACTTCATTAAATCTAAATAAAAAGATTTAATCTTTTCTCAACTGGGTTCAAGAACAGTGTTAGTGAAGACACCATTCACGACAAACCCAAATCACATTCGATATTCAATACAAGGCTCTGAATAGAAAATATATCGGCTTATATTCAATATCAAATTCTACGACTAACAAATGTCGTATTGGAAATAACGATATAAATATATATATATCTTTCAAATTTCCATAACAACACCTGTATAATCACGAATTCCAACATCGAAATATTCCGAAGACAATTTCGATTCAAATCCACTCCAATGCAATCATTGGAAATTTTGGTTATTTTTAAAACCCTTTTTAAATTCAATTTATTTATTTAAAAATAAATAGAATTATATTTCTAGTTCAAAACTAGTTCATTTCGATAAAAATCCATTTTTTTATCTTTTCAAATATGGAGTTTTTCATCCCAATTCTTTCTAAATCATTTCTTATGATTTTACACAAATTATTGCTATTTTTAATAATTTTATCAAGGCCCGTACAGTCGATTTCCATCAACGGCCATCGAACTGCACTTACAGCGACCTTTTTCGAATTTGATTTGGACATAATTCCAAATCCAACCGTTAGATTTCAAATTTCTAATATTCGTTAGAAAGCTCTTTTCGATACGAACCCAACGGTTCCGGTTTTAGGAGAATCCGACGGTCGGATCTCCCGTAATGTCCGTTTGAAATAAATGGTCGAAATTCACGAACTGCCGCGGCGCGGCGCGTTCTATTCAGGCCATTATATTATATATATAATATATATAATATATATTTCGTCGATTTCTCTTTAAAACGAATTTTATAAATAGTTTAAATTCGTTTCAATAGTAATTTCAACTTCCATTTCAATTCAAATCAAAATTGAATTCATCTTTATAAATTCGTTTTAAAATTCATTTCTATTCAATTCAAATTTCAATTCAATTTGAATTCATTTCAATTCGCTTTCAATTCCATTTGAATTCGTTTTCAATTCAATTCATTTCGAAATCGTTTTCAATTCAATTCATTTCGAAATCGTTTTCAATTCAATTTGAATTCGTTTTCAATTCAATTCATTTCGAAATCGTTTTCAATTCAATTCCTTTCGAAATTGTTTTCAATTCAATTCATTTCGAAATCGTTTTCAATTCAATTCCTTTCGAAATTGTTTTCAATTCAATTCATTTCGAAATCGTTTTCAATTCAATTCCTTTCGAAATTGTTAAAATCGATATAAATATCGTTCACGTCGAAATGGCGTCAATCTAATCAACACGGCTTCATAAATTTCTATTTTCAAAATAGTTGTTATTATCAAAATATTTCGTTCAACACATGACCAATCTCAATGAATGAGTACTGTCAACACATGAACTTTTATTTTATATCGATAAAGGTACAAATTTTATTACTAAAATATTTCGTTCAACACATGACCAATCTCAATGAATGAGTACTGTCAACACATGAACTTTTATTTTATAATATTCTTTATTTTTCAAATTGGAATGAGACCCAATCAATTACCATATAAAGTTAATTATATGGATTTCCATACAACACATGTATATAATAGCATTGAAAAATAATCAACCATCAACCAAAGTGCACTACACTGTATAAGCATCAAATATAGATATTCAACGCTTATAACAGCCTGTCAATCAATCGATCGACATATTTAATCAATCAGGATGAGTGAACTTTCAAATTTCATCCTAACACCCGTGTGGGGTTTCAAACAATCAAACACATATTTTATTTGTGCAGTTAGGCGATGTGTAAAATTTATCGACCCAATCAACGTCATTCAAATAGGTGTACATAAACAAACCGTCTGGTTTGGAAATGAATATTTATTTATTCACTTTCACGTTAAAAATTATATTTTTAACGATAACACGTTTTATTTTAACATATGAATTTCTATTCAGTTCATTCTTTAAATAAAATGCTATTTTTATTTTTCTAACTTATTTTAGAAAATTTCGGCGGCATAACGGCACGATACTAGAAACGGGACGAGGCCTAGCCTTGTCCCCGGTCTAGTGAAGGCCCACGCCATTCACACATCAATCAAATTCACTTTCATCATGCAAACCACAAAATTGGGAGTAAGGGTCTAACCTAGCCTTACTCCTTCGCCTTATAACGGCGCACGTCTAATCCTAACCAATTTATCGATTCGATTTTTCACACCACCAACCACATTCAAACCAATATCACAATCAATAACCAAACAGCCAAACAAACAAGTCCATGGTCTGTGGACGATTGTGTCGGGTGCTACTAAACACCGTCTGCATCCTAGTATATATATATAACTAGAAAAGTAGAATTGAAAGGTGAGAAATTCTCACATATAGCTATCCTAGCTCCACGGCTCTTCTTTTGCAGAAGTCTTCGTCGTTTCGCCTTTTTGTCACCTTCGTCGCCCGTATTCTCTACATAGGTAAAAATCGAATTTTTTTTTTTTACTATGTTATTCAATATATAAAATCACATTTTTACTTTGCTTCTCAATATATAAAAATCGATTTTTTACTTTGCTTTTCAATATATAAAAATCAAATTTTTAGTTCGCTATTCAATATATAAAAATCGAATTTTTATTTCAAAGTTCAATATACAAAAATCGAATTTTTATTTCAAAGTTCAATATACAAAAATCGAATTTTTATTTCAAAGTTCAATATACAAAAATCGAATTTTTATTTCAAAGTTCAATATACAAAAATCGAATTTTTAGTTCAAAGTTCAATATACAAAATCGAATTTTTAGTTCAAAGTTCAATATACAAAATCGAATTTTTAGTTCAAAGTTCAATATACAAAAATCGAATTTTTAGTTCGCTATTCAATATATAAAAATCGAATTTTGAATTCGCTATTCAATATATAAAAATCGAATTTTGAATTCGCTATTCAATATATAAAAATCAAATTTTTCTTTCGCTATTCAATATATAAAAATATGATTTTTACCTTTGCTTTCACATATAACAAATATGATTTTTGCTTTTGCTTTCAACATATAAGAATATGATTTTTACCTTTTTTTTTAAAAGAAATTCAGTTTTTAATTTAAAAACCAAATCAGTTTTTATATTGTTTAAAATTTCAGTTTTAAAATTCTTTTAAAAATTCAGTTTTTATAACTTTAAAAACCAGTTTTATACTTTATAAAATAAATCAGTTTTATACTTTATAAAATAAATCAGTTTTAACTTATAAATAAATCAGTTTTTAACTTTTTTTAAAAATTCAGTTTAAAATACTTTTTAAAATCAGTTTTATAAAATCTTTAAATCAGTTTTTTTTTTTTTTATAAAATCTTTTAACCATAAAACAGTTTTAATCCTGTTTTTATAAAATAAAAATAAAAATAAAATAATAAAATAAATACTTACAGAAGAAGGGGGGGTTTCCTCCGCGGATCGTCGGGGCTGGATTCTCGAGGGCGGCGGCTGGGGGTTCGAACGACGTGGCAGGAGGCGCTGGCTTCGAGGTATGGACGGCGGCTTCAGCGTCGAACTGGGAGGCGATGCTTCGAGCGATGGAGGCGGGGGCTTCGGGGCTCGATCGATGGAGGCGGTGATGGTTCGGGGGGGGTCGCGACGATCGATAGTCTTAGGGTTTTTTTTTTTTTTTTTTATCTGCCGATTACAATGAACGGGGAGGGCCAAGCAGAAGGGAAAAGGGGGAGAAAATTATATTTTTTTTTATATTATTTAATTATTATTTTTGCAAATAGGTTGACTTTTACACACGACCCCGAAACGAGGCCCACCGCCTGTCGTCCATAGCGTTTTACCCCCATTCCGAACACAATGGGATATGTATCACAAGCTGATTTGATCGTTACAATCAGTTTCCTTTTGAATTTTCATTTAAATCACTATATTGAATTTTAAACGCACATTTCAAATTACCGGGGTCACATATTAACTAGAAAAATTCCAAAAAAATATTTTCTAGCTTCGTATTGACGATACGGTCCTAACAAAACTAGTTTCGTCGAATTCTGAGACCGTTGGAAAAATGGCCAATTTCCAGTCGATTAAAATCAACTGAAACTGGTCAAACGCGTTTTCTTTTGCCACGCTCACATATTGATTCGAAAAATCATGAAATTTGAAACCTAGCAATAACTTTACATCCCGGACCCAACAAAACTGGTTTCGTCGAAATCCGAGGTCGTTTGCAAAATTGCTATTTTTAAGGGCCTGAATTCCATAGCGACTATTCAGAATTTTCAACTGGACATATCTTTTGATCCCCGCTATGAAAATTTGATTATTCGGATTCGTTAGAAAGATATTCACAATTAGATCCCAATGTTTTTGGTTTCACTAAAATCCGGATTGTTTTGCACCCGGTACATTCAATTGAAATTTGAAATCGAATTATCGAACTACCGCGCCATTTTCAATTCCTTTTATAATTATATATAATTATTTATATTCTAACGACGACGCGTATAATATATACGTTCGAATTATATTCAAAATAAATTTCTCGTCGATATTATTTAAAATAATCTATTTTAAATATTCTAAATTCGCTAAAATTGCCAAAATAAAAAATTTAAACTGGCCCAGATTTTCCGGGTTGTTACAATCTCCCCCACTTAAAACTTTTCGTCCCCGAAAAGGAACAAAGTCGAAAGTGGTTTGATAAATCAACTCTACGATCGATCAGGCTTCCGTTCTCCAACTTTTCAGTTTCTGAGAATTTTCAAAATTTCAAAAATTTGGCTAACACCCTAAATTTTCGAAAAATTTCGCCATAACCTCCCCTGCACCGGGAGCATCGGGGAATTTCAAATAGCTTCCCCGGTCCTTCAGATCTCAAAAAGAAAAAGAAAAAGCCAAGCGGCTAGCCAATAGGCTCACAAAATCATCATCACCCAAACAAAACAGGAAATTATGTAGTAAACATGTACCTATTTGTCGGGCAAACAAATTTTATTCTTCGGCTCTAGCCTCCTTGCTATGACCTGTTCAAAGATATATATGTATATGCAAGCAAATGCAACCAATTTTCAATATAATTCAATATTTGGTTCAATTAGGCATAATGGTTCAAAATTAGCAAACAAATGAACAAACAACACAAACATCAATCAATTAGTGAATTTAATGTTTCAAATTCATAATTTTGATATATAGTCAAAAATCAGATTTTTGATGCCAAATCTTAACAATGTATTCTAGCTATATTAGTTTTGGTTCTCACACCAGTCTAATGGAAATATATAGAAAATCACACCTTCGAAACTCGAATACCAATTCTGATGATGTCTAGACTATCATCAGAATCATCTCCGGGCGACTAGAGTGTGACTCTATATCTATCCAGTATATTAAAACTTTGAATATACGTTTGCAAGGCGTATATGCAAATTCTTTATATACTGAACTGTCCAAATCAATATAAATAGATAATCAAATACGAATAATTGATTTAAATTTTCAAAACCAAATTTGTTTTCATTTGAAAAATATACTCTTCACACTCGTTCTAGGATACTACTGATCCTATCTCTAACGAGTCATTCTAATTGGATATTACTAATCCAATATCTGATGAATTCTTTCGTATGATTCTAATGTGTCTTGTTCTCTGAGCTTTGTAAACCAAAGCTCTGATACCAAATGTGACGGCAAGGAATCTCGCTCGGTCCGAACCAGTCGCTAAACCGATCCAGGCCGTTCGAAACGCCCTATCGTTCGAGAACACGACAAAGTAGAACGCATACAGAAGAACATTTCATTGTATATTACAACAATGCATCAGATTACAAGAATATACAGAGTATGAATAAATATTACACAGAAATATCAGAGATTTAAATTACATTTAAATACATCGCAGCGGAAAATAATACAATGCACAACTAGAAGTAGATATACGGATACAAAGCTTTCCGGATATCGTTCCAGCTGTAAACCAGGATCCTGTGAATATAAATCTGCAAAACCGAAACTACTAGCTGCCCGTGTCAAAATAAGGGCACCCAGAGTTTAGGTTAAAACAATAAACTCCAGGTCAGTCATGTGACTGGTGTGAGAACTAAAAACAGTTATTAATCTTTATTCTAAATCATTAGGTAAATCAAGGGACCACGCCGTATAACACGGAACGGGTTTCCTCCCAAGAATACCAGTGCATAAAACAAACAGCGCAATGCTAAATAAAGAAAAATGAAGCTGTTATAAGACCCAGGTCCCATCACACAATGCAACGCAGTCGAGGATAGGGTTTTCCCTTATAACAGCCAAATAATGCTTGATACGTTTAAAACAAATCATTGTATAAAACAACTTCAAATCATAAGTATCAATCATAGGCGGCATGGGTACCATATATCATGTCGCCATATATAGGTTTACAAATAAAACCGCAAAGTCACGTATTTGGAAATTGGATTTCCATCTATGAACCGAGGCTAGGGGCAAGATCCTCAACCGATTCGAGACGCTCTAGCCCGTGTCTCAGGAACAGCCGCAACTGCCCCTTGGATCCTCAGGGCCGGTCCACCGATGTGGATTATTATGCCTGAACACTACGTCTCCCCACCCTATGGGGTGTAAGTCTGGTCCGTCAGCCGACCAGAATGCATTCGGCCGAAACCGATATAACCGAGGCGCCTCGCAACAACAACAACCACATAAGTCAAACTCGTCAGGGCGTGTAAAACCACTGACGCCACTTCTAGCTAGAAAGAAACGCATGCCCTCCCTGACGTCCGTCTCCCGTTTTTGGTTCATACCGGGTGTGAAACACGCGAGGTAAACGTTACACAAAGCTACGCCACAAAGGCCTTGCTTTGATCATCACCACAAGACTTTGCTTTTCAACAGAAGCCTCGATCAATTGCCACTTAGGCATGCCACACAGGCAAGCCATCCTATGCAACCGATATCAGTCACACAGAATGAAATCCGATGTCAGACACACAGTCCATTTACAAGTCCGTTCTGGGCCTGAACGAAACCGGAGGCACCTAGTACCCCGCATATCCATCGATCTCCAAGTACGTCTGGACAATCACTAACTGTTTCCATCTTCTTGGGTGTACAGCCCAATCAAGATCATCAGTAATTACCCAAACGACGTGAAGACCTCCGGTCTTCGACCATCGTCTTCATCTTCGACTTATCGTCGTATCAGTTACTCAGAATGGGATAAACCCGGTCTTTCCGAATAACTCGCGTATATTTTAAATAAGTGTTACACAAACACAACATACGCCTCATTCCAATTCATTAGTCACTAACCGTAAATTAATCAAGAGAATAATTCCCCAAATATTAACCCCGAAGGCCGAAACCAACATCAGATCAATATCCAGAAAACCCTTCTGCTTGGCTAACCGCCAGTTAGTTTCTAAATTTCACATTCAAATCTAATTAAAGATTTAACTATCGCCTGGAGCAAAACTGGTGATACTCCATTCTCGATCTTTTCAATCTAATTAAAGATTCATTAAAACTCCACTTAGTTTTAATCTGTGACTGGGTTAAAGAATCAGTGTCATTTAAAACACGGTTCACGATAAACCCAAAGTCACATCCCATTAATTATCGGGTTAAAGAACAAGTGTTATTTAAAACACTGTTCACGATAAACCCAAAAATCAATATCCATTCAATTCCAATTAAATATTATTTAATTGGTACACTTCATTAAATCTAAATCAAAAGATTTAATCTTTTCTCAGCTGGGTTCAAGAACAGTGTTAGTGAAGACACCATTCACGACAAACCCAAATCACATTCATTAATTATCGGGTTAAAGAACAAGTGTTATTTAAAACACTGTTCACGATAAACCCAAAAATCAATATCAATTCAATTCCAATTAAATATTATTTAATTGGTACACTTCATTAAATCTAAATAAAAAGATTTAATCTTTTCTCAACTGGGTTCAAGAACAGTGTTAGTGAAGACACCATTCACGACAAACCCAAATCACATTCGATATTCAATACAAGGCTCTGAATAGAAAATATATCGGCTTATATTCAATATCAAATTCTACGACTAACAAATGTCGTATTGGAAATAACGATATAAATATATATATATCTTTCAAATTTCCATAACAACACCTGTATAATCACGAACTCCAACATCGAAATATTCCGAAGACAATTTCGATTCAAATCCACTCCAATGCAATCATTGGAAATTTTGGTTATTTTTAAAACCCTTTTTAAATTCAATTTATTTATTTAAAAATAAATAGAATTATATTTCTAGTTCAAAACTAGTTCATTTCGATAAAAATCCATTTTTTTATCTTTTCAAATATGGAGTTTTTCATCCCAATTCTTTCTAAATCATTTCTTATGATTTTACACAAATTATTGCTATTTTTAATAATTTTATCAAGGCCCGTACAGTCGATTTCCATCAACGGCCATCGAACTGCACTTACAGCGACCTTTTTCGAATTTGATTTGGACATAATTCCAAATCCAACCGTTAGATTTCAAATTTCTAATATTCGTTAGAAAGCTCTTTTCGATACGAACCCAACGGTTCCGGTTTTAGGAGAATCCGACGGTCGGATCTCCCGTAATGTCCGTTTGAAATAAATGGTCGAAATTCACGAACTGCCGCGGCGCGGCGCGTTCTATTCAGGCCATTATATTATATATATAATATATATAATATATATTTCGTCGATTTCTCTTTAAAACGAATTTTATAAATAGTTTAAATTCGTTTCAATAGTAATTTCAACTTCCATTTCAATTCAAATCAAAATTGAATTCATCTTTATAAATTCGTTTTAAAATTCATTTCTATTCAATTCAAATTTCAATTCAATTTGAATTCATTTCAATTCGCTTTCAATTCCATTTGAATTCGTTTTCAATTCAATTCATTTCGAAATCGTTTTCAATTCAATTCATTTCGAAATCGTTTTCAATTCAATTTGAATTCGTTTTCAATTCAATTCATTTCGAAATCGTTTTCAATTCAATTCCTTTCGAAATTGTTTTCAATTCAATTCATTTCGAAATCGTTTTCAATTCAATTCCTTTCGAAATTGTTTTCAATTCAATTCATTTCGAAATCGTTTTCAATTCAATTCCTTTCGAAATTGTTAAAATCGATATAAATATCGTTCACGTCGAAATGGCGTCAATCTAATCAACACGGCTTCATAAATTTCTATTTTCAAAATAGTTGTTATTATCAAAATATTTCGTTCAACACATGACCAATCTCAATGAATGAGTACTGTCAACACATGAACTTTTATTTTATATCGATAAAGGTACAAATTTTATTACTAAAATATTTCGTTCAACACATGACCAATCTCAATGAATGAGTACTGTCAACACATAAACTTTTATTTTATAATATTCTTTATTTTTCAAATTGGAATGAGACCCAATCAATTACCATATAAAGTTAATTATATGGATTTCCATACAACACATGTATATAATAGCATTGAAAAATAATCAACCATCAACCAAAGTGCACTACACTGTATAAGCATCAAATATAGATATTCAACGCTTATAACAGCCTGTCAATCAATCGATCGACATATTTAATCAATCAGGATGAGTGAACTTTCAAATTTCATCCTAACACCCGTGTGGGGTTTCAAACAATCAAACACATATTTTATTTGTGCAGTTAGGCGATGTGTAAAATTTATCGACCCAATCAACGTCATTCAAATAGGTGTACATAAACAAACCGTCTGGTTTGTAAATGAATATTTATTTATTCACTTTCACGTTAAAAATTATATTTTTAACGATAACACATTTTATTTTAACATATGAATTTCTATTCAGTTCATTCTTTAAATAAAATGCTATTTTTATTTTTCTAACTTATTTTAGAAAATTTCGGCGGCATAACGGCACGATACTAGAAACGGGACGAGGCCTAGCCTTGTCCCCGGTCTAGTGAAGGCCCACGCCATTCACACATCAATCAAATTCACTTTCATCATGCAAACCACAAAATTGGGAGTAAGGGTCTAACCTAGCCTTACTCCTTCGCCTTATAACGGCGCACGTCTAATCCTAACCAATTTATCGATTCGATTTTTCACACCACCAACCACATTCAAACCAATATCACAATCAATAACCAAACAGCCAAACAAACAAGTCCATGGTCTGTGGACGATTGTGTCGGGTGCTACTAAACACCGTCTGCATCCTAGTATATATATATAACTAGAAAAGTAGAATTGAAAGGTGAGAAATTCTCACATATAGCTATCCTAGCTCCACGGCTCTTCTTTTGCAGAAGTCTTCGTCGTTTCGCCTTTTTGTCACCTTCGTCGCCCGTATTCTCTACATAGGTAAAAATCGAAATTTTTTTTTTTTACTATGTTATTCAATATATAAAATCACATTTTTACTTTGCTTCTCAATATATAAAAATCGATTTTTTACTTTGCTTTTCAATATATAAAAATCAAATTTTTAGTTCGCTATTCAATATATAAAAATCGAATTTTTATTTCAAAGTTCAATATACAAAAATCGAATTTTTATTTCAAAGTTCAATATACAAAAATCGAATTTTTATTTCAAAGTTCAATATACAAAAATCGAATTTTTATTTCAAAGTTCAATATACAAAAATCGAATTTTTAGTTCAAAGTTCAATATACAAAATCGAATTTTTAGTTCAAAGTTCAATATACAAAATCGAATTTTTAGTTCAAAGTTCAATATACAAAAATCGAATTTTTAGTTCGCTATTCAATATATAAAAATCGAATTTTGAATTCGCTATTCAATATATAAAAATCGAATTTTGAATTCGCTATTCAATATATAAAAATCAAATTTTTCTTTCGCTATTCAATATATAAAAATATGATTTTTACCTTTGCTTTCACATATAACAAATATGATTTTTGCTTTTGCTTTCAACATATAAGAATATGATTTTTACCTTTTTTTTTAAAAGAAATTCAGTTTTTAATTTAAAAACCAAATCAGTTTTTATATTGTTTAAAATTTCAGTTTTAAAATTCTTTTAAAAATTCAGTTTTTATAACTTTAAAAACTAGTTTTATACTTTATAAAATAAATCAGTTTTATACTTTATAAAATAAATCAGTTTTAACTTATAAATAAATCAGTTTTTAACTTTTTTTAAAAATTCAGTTTAAAATACTTTTTAAAATCAGTTTTATAAAATCTTTAAATCAGTTTTTTTTTTTTTTTATAAAATCTTTTAACCATAAAACAGTTTTAATCCTGTTTTTATAAAATAAAAATAAAAATAAAATAATAAAATAAATACTTACAGAAGAAGGGGGGGGGTTTCCTCCGCGGATCGTCGGGGCTGGATTCTCGAGGGCGGCGGCTGGGGGTTCGAACGACGTGGCAGGAGGCGCTGGCTTCGAGGTATGGACGGCGGCTTCAGCGTCGAACTGGGAGGCGATGCTTCGAGCGATGGAGGCGGGGGCTTCGGGGCTCGATCGATGGAGGCGGTGATGGTTCGGGGGGGGTCGCGACGATCGATAGTCTTAGGGTTTTTTTTTTTTTTTTTATCTGCCGATTACAATGAACGGGGAGGGCCAAGCAGAAGGGAAAAGGGGGAGAAAATTATATATTTTTTTTATATTATTTAATTATTATTTTTGCAAATAGGTTGACTTTTACACACGACCCCGAAACGAGGCCCACCGCCTGTCGTCCATAGCGTTTTACCCCCATTCCGAACACAATGGGATATGTATCACAAGCTGATTTGATCATTACAATCAGTTTCCTTTTGAATTTTCATTTAAATCACTATATTGAATTTTAAACGCACATTTCAAATTACCGGGGTCACATATTAACTAGAAAAATTCCAGAAAAATATTTTCTAGCTTCGTATTGACGATACGGTCCTAACAAAACTAGTTTCGTCGAATTCTGAGACCGTTGGAAAAATGGCCAATTTCCAGTCGATTAAAATCAACTGAAACTGGTCAAACGCGTTTTCTTTTGCCACGCTCACATATTGATTCGAAAAATCATGAAATTTGAAACCTAGCAATAACTTTACATCCCGGACCCAACAAAACTGGTTTCGTCGAAATCCGAGGTCGTTTGCAAAATTGCTATTTTTAAGGGCCTGAATTCCATAGCGACTATTCAGAATTTTCAACTGGACATATCTTTTGATCCCCGCTATGAAAATTTGATTATTCGGATTCGTTAGAAAGATATTCACAATTAGATCCCAATGTTTTTGGTTTCACTAAAATCCGGATTGTTTTGCACCCGGTACATTCAATTGAAATTTGAAATCGAATTATCGAACTACCGCGCCATTTTCAATTCCTTTTATAATTATATATAATTATTTATATTCTAACGACGACGCGTATAATATATACGTTCGAATTATATTCAAAATAAATTTCTCGTCGATATTATTTAAAATAATCTATTTTAAATATTCTAAATTCGCTAAAATTGCCAAAATAAAAAATTTAAACTGGCCCAGATTTTCCGGGTTGTTACACAAATAGATTCTAATATTTTTGGTTTCACCAAAATTCGGTTTATTTTGAATCCTGTACATTCATTTGAACTTTGAAATCGAATTATCGAACTACCGCGCCATTTTCAATTCCTTTTATATTTAAAAATAAATATTTATATTCTAACGATGACGTATATAAATATATACGTTCTAATTCTATTCAAAATTGAATTTCTCGTCGTTATCATTTAAAATAATCCATTTCAAATAATCAAAATTCGCTAAAATTGCCAAAATAAAAATTTTAAATTGGCTCGAATTTCCGGGTTATTACAATCTCCCCCACTTAAAACTTTTCGTCCCCGAAAAGGAACGAAGCTGAAAGTTGTATAACCAATCAACTCAACTTTCACTATTTTCATTACGGCTTAAGTTCTTCAACTTTTCAGTTCCTAAGAACTTTTCAAATTTTTCAAAAATTTGGCAAACACCCTAAATTTTCGAAAAATTTCGCCATAATCTCCCCTGCACCGGGGACTTCTGGATATTTCATATAGCCTCCCATGGCCTTCTTCAACCCAAAAGAAAAGGAAAAAGCCAAGCGGCTAGCCAATCGGCTCATAAAATCATCATCACCCAAACAAAACAGTAAATTATGGTAAACATGTACCTATTTGTCGGGCAAACAATTTTATTCTTCTGCTCTAACCTCCTTGCTATGACTTGTTCAATGTAAGTACATGTACATGCATGCAATTGCGACAAATTTTCAATACAACACAATATTTGTTACAATTTGGCTAAAGGTTCAACATATAATTAGTCAAACAATAATCAAACAACACAACCATTAATCAATTAGTTGATTAACATTTCAAATTCATAATTTTGATATATAGTCAAAAATCATATTTTGATGCCAAATCACAACAATAAGCCTTATTTAATTTTGGTTCTCACACCAGTCAATTGGAAATATATAGAAATCTCACTTTTGAAACTCGAAAATAAATGCTGGCGATGGTGCCTCGTCACGAAAATAAATACTGGCGATGGTGCCTCGTCACCAGAATTATCCCCGGGCAACTAGAGTGTGATTGTATAACTATCCGGTACATTAAAACTTCGTATACACGCTAGCTAGGCGTATATGCAAAATCTTTATATATTGGATGGTCCAAATCAATTTAAAATAAATTATTCAAATACGTATAATACGATTTAAATTTCAAAACAAAATTTGGTTTTCTTTTTATTTTTCACAAATATACTCTTCACACTCATTCTAGGATACTACTGATCCTATCACCAACGAGTCACTCTTATTGGGTATTACTAATCCAATCTCTGATGAATTCTTTCGTATGGTTCTTATGTGCCTTGTTCTCCGAGCTCTGTAAACCAAAGCTCTGATACCAGAATGAAACGACTTGAAATCCCCCTTAAGGAAAATCACGGATTGAGTTGAGAAAAAGACCAATCAGAACGTAGACAGAAGAACATTTCATTGTTTATTACAATAATTACATCAGTATACAAGAATATACCGAGTATGAATAAATATTACACAGAAAATATCAGAAATTTAAATTACATTTAAATACATCGCAGCGGAAAATAATACAATACACAACTAGAAGTAATACACAGATATAGAGCTCTCTGAGTATCGTTCCAACTGTAAATCAGGATCCTGTGAGTATAAATCTACAAAACCAAAACCACTAGCTGCCCGTGCAGTAAATAGGGGCACCTAGAGTTTAGGTTAAAACAATGAACTCCAGGTCAGTCATGACTGGTGTGAGAACTAAAACAGTCATTTAAAACTTTACTTTAAATTAGATATATCAAGGGACCACGCCGTATAACATGGAACGGGTTCCCTTCCAAGAATAACAGTGCATATAACAAAACAACGCAATGCTTTTTGGAAAAATGAAGCTATTATAAGACCCATGACCTATCACACATTGCAACGCAAGCCGGTGGATAGGGTTTTCTCTTATAATAGCCAAATATGCTTGGTACATTTAAAACAAATCATTTGATACTATTATAAGTGCATTGTGCATAAAACAACTTCAAATCATAAGTATCAATAATAGATGGCATGGGTACCATATATCATGTCGCCAATACTAGGCTATACAATCAAAACCGCAATGTCACGTATTTGGAAATTGGATTTCCTTCTATGAACCGAGGCAAAAGATAGTCCTCTACCGATTCAAGACTGTCTAGCCCGAGTCTCAGGTCCGGGCTCGAGTGACCTTTGGAGTGACAGGGCCGGTCCACCGATGTGGATTAAAATGCCTGAACACTGCGTTTCCCTGCCCTTTGGGGCGTAAATGAGCCAACAAATGACTCCATCGGCTTCACATAGTCACCGATATATCCGAGGCGCCTCGCAATAGCAACAACCACATAAGTCTAACTCGTCAGGGCATGTAAAACCACTGACGCCACTTCTAGCTAGAAAGAAACGCATGTCCTCCCTGAGGTCCTTCTCCCGTTTCTGGTTTACAACCGGGGTGTGAGGCTCGCGAATCAATGCTACACAAAGCTATTCCACACAGGCCGTGCTTTGATCGTCAACCACAAGACTTTGCTTTTCAATAGAAACCTTGATCAATTTTCCACTTAGGCATGCCACACAGGCAGTTCACTCCATGCGATTGATATCAATCAATATATAACCCCTAAGTTCGTACATCTCAGAGAAGGGCGTTAAGTAAGAGAATAAATTCTCCGCCGCCAAACAGATGTATATTTGATAGAAATCAATCACACAGACTAAAATCCAATGTCAGACACACAGTTTTACAAGTTCGTTTTGGGTCTGAACGAAACCGGAGGCACCTTGTACCTCGTGTATACATCGATCTCCAAGTACGCCTGGACGACCACTAACTGATTATTTCCTCTTGGGTGTACGGCCCAATCAAGATCATCAATAATTATCCAAACAACTTGAAGACCTCCGGTCTTCAACCACCGTCTTCACCTTCGACTTATCGTCGTATCAGTTATTCAGAATGAGATAAACCCAGTCTTTCCGAATAACTCGCGTATATAATAAACAAGTGTTACACAAACACAACATACGCCTCATTCCAATTCATCAGTCACTAACCTTAAATTAGTAAGAGAACAACTCCATAAATATTAACCCCGAAGGCCGAAACCAACATCAGATAAATACCCAGGAAACCATTCATCTTAACTAATCTTCAGTTAGTTGCTAAATTTCACATTCTTAGGGATAGGTTCCCATTAATTTTATCAAAGATAAATTCCGTAAATTTATTCTTTAATCTTCTTTTGAATATCAATTCAAACCAAATTATGGTTTATCGAAACTAGTCGGGATTAACGAACCTTACCGAAGTAACATTTGTTTTAATTTCCCAACCCCAACCTATTCATCCCATGAAGTAAAAGTGGTAATACTTCATATCTAACACCACGGTGTTATCGGTAAATTCAATTACCATTTCACGTTCAAATCTAATTAAAGATTTAACTATCGCCTGGAGCAAAACTGGTGATACTCCATTCTCGATCTTTTCAATCTAATTAAAGATACATTAAAACCCCACTTAGTTTTAATCTTTAACTGGGTTAAAGAATCATTGCCATTTAAAACACGGTTCACGATAAACCCAAAATCACATTCCATCCTATCAGCTTTTAACCGTAAAATAGCAAGTGAGCAATTCCCTAAGTATTAACCCCGAGGGCCGAAACCAACATCAGATCAATACCCAAGAAACCATTCAACTTAACTAACCTCCAGTTAGTTTCTGATTTTCTTAACTTCATTGGGTCTAAGAACAGAATTATTGTAGATACCGTTCACAACAACCCAAAATCACATTCCATTAATTATCGGGTTAAAGAACAAGTGTTATTTAAAACACTGTTCACGATAAAACCAAAAATCAATACCAATTCAATTCCAATTAAATATTATTCAATTGGTACACTGCATTAAATTTAAATAAAAAGATTTAATCTTTTTCTCAACTGGGCTTAAGAACAGTGTTAATGAAGACACCATTCACAACAAACCCAAATCACATTTGATATTAAATACAAGGCTCCGAATAGAAAATATATCAGATTATATTCAATATCAAATTCTACGACCAACAAATATCGTATTGGAAATAACGATATAAATATATCTTTCAAATTCCCATAACAATATCTGTATCATTACGAAATCAAACATCGAAATATTCCAAAGACAATTTTGAATCAATTCCATTCCAATTCAATTATTGGAAACTCTGGTTACTTTTAAAACCATTTCAAATCCAATTTATTTATTTTAAAAATAAATGGATTTTAATTCTAGTTCAAAACCAGTTCATTTCGATAAAAATCTATTTTTATCTTTTCAAATATGGAGCTTTTCATCCCAATTCTTCATAAATCATTTCTTATGATATTACACAAATTATTACAATTTTTAATAATTTTATCAAGGCCCTTACAGTCGATTTCCATCAACGGCCATCGAACTGCACTTACAGCGACCTTTTCCAAATTCGATTTGGACATAATTCCAAATCCAACCGTTAGATTTCTAATTTCTAATGTTCATTAGAAATCTCTTTTCAAAATGAACCCAATGATTCCAGTTTTAGGAGAATCCGACGGTCAGATCTCCCGCAATGTCCATTCGAAGTCAATGGTCGAAATTCACGAACTACCGCGGCGCAGCGCGTTCTATTCAGGCCAATATATATATATATATATATATATATATATATATATATATATTTCATCGATTTCCTTTTTAAAACGTATTATATAAATCGTTTTAAATTCGTTTTCAAAACGATTTCAACTTCATGTTCAATTTCAAATCAAAATTGAATATTCCACCTCATCGATACACAACTGATAATATTTTCAAAATGTTATATTTTGAAACCACTATCTTTTCTATATTCATTATAAAAATGAATATAATCGATATAAATATCGTTCACGTCAAAATGGCATCAATTTAATCAACACGGCTTTTATTCTATTCAACACATGAATATATATTTCTATTCAACACATGAATATATATTTTCAATTCAACACATGAATTTATTTTCTAAATTGGAATGAGGCCCAATCAATTACCATATAATGTTAATTATATAGATTTTCTACATCACATGTATCTAATAGCAACGATAAATAATCAACCATCATCCAGAGTGCACCACACAACTGCATAAGAATTAAATATAAATAATTAACGCTTACAAAGTCTGTCAACCCATCGATTGACATACAACTAAAGGATCGGGATTAGTGTATGTCAAATATCATTCCAATACCCGTGTGGGGTTTCAAATCAACAAACACAGATTTTATTTGTGCAGTTGGGCAATGTGTAAAATTTATTGTCCCAATCAATATCAGTCAAATCAGTGTATATAAACAAATCGTCCAATTTGTTTATAAATATTTATTTTATATATACGTTAAAAATTATATTTTTAACTATAAAATATTTTCCACTAAAAAATATTTTATTTCATTTCACATCACACAATCAAATTCCACAACATAGCAACCAAACAAACAAGTCATCCATAGTCTGTGGACGACGGGTGTCGGGTGCTACTAAGCACCGTCTGCATCCTAGTATATATTTCAAACTAGAAATAAATTAAAAGTGAGGAGTTCTCACCAAGAAGCTAAACCAAACTCCACGACTCTTCATATGTAGGAAATTTTCGTCGTGCTCGCCTTTTGTCAATTTCATTGTTCGTAGCCACTACACATATAAAAATCACATTTTTATAATTACGCTTTACATATAAAAATCACATCTTTATTTTGTTATTCATATAATATAAACGATATTTTTGCTTTGAAACCCTATACATAAAAATCGTATTTTATGATGATGAAAATGTTATAAAAAAATCGAATCTTTATCTTCGCTACTTCATAATAAAAATCAAATTTTTATATTGATTAAAAATCAATTATTTGCACGATAAGAACCAAATCTTTCCACGATAAAAAATCAAATCTTTCCATTTATTAAAAATCATTACTTTATATTTATAAAAATCCAATCATTCTAATTCTAAAAAATCATTTCTTTCTAACAGTATAAATCATTCCTTTATCTCGTTAAAGATCAAAACTTTCTCTCGTTAAAGATCAAATCTTTTTCTCGTAATATATATTATAATCACTTTCCTTTATTGTTCAAAAATCACTTCTTTTTATTGTTTTCATACAAATGAAATCAAATTTTTCCAACATGAATAAATAACAAAACCTAAATAAAAGCTCACATTGTTTAACGGAGAGGAAGGAGGGCCCATAGTCGGAATGGGGAGTGATGGTGGTGCGCCGGAGGCTACTGCAGACCAGGGGGTTCTTGGCGAATACAAAGAAATATAAAAATTGGGTCTTTCATAGAAGGGGGTTTTACATCGGAGGCGGGGTCGAGAGGGCGACGCCGGGTCGGTGGAAGGTCGGGGGAAGGTGCAGTTGGCCCATGGCGGTGGCGGCAACGTCTGAGGTGGCTAGGCTTAGCTAAATCGCTGGTTTGGGGGTTGGGTTCGAGCTTTTATAAGAGAGAGAGGGTGTAATGACCCAGATTTCCATAACATCAGAGTTGACTATATTCATCATACGTCCAACCCAAATATCACGAAAATACGGAACATTTTTTTTAGAAGAAAGAGGTAGAAGAAGAACAGAAATAACAACACAGAATCTCACATCGCAGCGGAACAAAATATAATATATCATATCTTTGAAATACAAAATCTTAACTGTATAACATACACTTATCAGAGTACAACACTTACAACACAACGGAACCACTATACTAGAAAACGCTGAAGCCTCCTGCTCCAAGCTCCTTTAGATATATCTGAAAAATCCTGAACTACTTGACTGCCCATACAAATTTAGGCACCCAAGAGTTTAGGTAGAACAAAACAATATAAACTCCGGGTCAGTCATGGGACTGGTATGAGTAAACAGTTTAAAACAATTTCAGAAACTAAATAATATCTCATAAGACCACGCCGTATAACACGGAACGGGTTTTTCCCTTATGAAAATCCAAATACTTGACTTATCTTTATATCAAAACTATTTTGATATTATAATAATGTCTAAATCAAGTAGATAACAATCTAGTGGAACGTTTGCATCTCACGTTCCACATATATATACAATCAAAACCGCAAGCACGTATTGGGTAATGGATTACCACTATGACAAGGTATGGAACCACCTTCCGCTGGTATATCTCTAGAGGAGAATACACTGAGTTCAACAAGAACATCTTGCAACTCAGCCACACATGACCGACCACTCATTTCGCTTGAGAGTATCGAATGTATATCACCAACGATTGGGATCAGCAACCGTTTCCCGAATGGGACAGCATCGACAATAGATTTTTAGAAGTAAATGAAACTCTAGATCAGGTGATTATACACCCTAATAGGTGCGACCTACATAGCCATGCTGCTTGCCCGATTTCTGTCATTTACCGGTTGATGAGGCCAGAGGCTACGCTTTATCATCACACCAGATTCACTTCGAATGTCACATCGTCAAATCCATCAAATCACTGATTGACGTCCTCAACAGTACATTACGTGTTAGCTAAAAGAAGTTTCCTTCTTGCTTCCACTCTTGGTACGGTTGAAGAAATCAATGTACGTGACCTTTCTGGAAATACTCTGTCAGACATTCATCCATACAAGTCACCCAGGAATAGAATGAACTAAAGGCACTATTTCTATTAATAGAAAAGGTCCTTGCACTCTACTCCGTCTTCGATTATCTTTACATAATCTGATTCGCACGCTACTGCCGATATGGAGTGGTTCTTCGGATAATAATCCATCCGGTCTCTCCATATTGACAACGATGGTCAAAACTTCGATAGTCTGTGATTTAACTATCGAATAAAAACAAGTGTTTCGATATTCGATGATTTAACTATCGAATAAAAACAAGTGTTCATCCAATTATCAACCAATTACTAAGCCCTTAATTAATATTCCATTAATTAAATCTCTTCTCTATTTCTTTATCAATATTTGTTAACCAAATATTTTCAATAACCATATTGCCCTTTTCTATTATTTGGAAAACATTTCCATATATCGCCTTCCTTTATTTTCTAACTTTAGAAAATATATGCTAGTTATAATTGGAAAATATTCCAATTACTTATCTCTTTTCCAATCTCGTTTTATTCCTATACTTACACTTATTCGGCTCAAAACAGATGTTGTGTAAAACATCGTTACGACAACCCAAATACTGTATTCAACTAACTTTTATCCAACATTGATCTTCGAGCCTGAAATCTTACTATTTATTTGTTAATAATGAAATCAATCAAGTTGGGGTATAACTACCTCTCAGACCTTGACTGAATAACATTTACAACGTCAAAACAGATAAGACTACTTACTCGAAAAATCAATACCTTACAAACCAATTATTCACTTTTCAAACACGTATACGCTTCTTCTTTCTAATCTTACGATATTTTATTCTTATACTTCCTTTTTGATTATACTATTCTATTTCTAAGTTCGTTTTCTTATCGACTTCTATATATTTTGATACGTTGATTTCTAACTATCAAATTATCTTAAAAATATTCTAACTCCTTAAATTCCCGGAAAAATTCGCCATAACCTCCTTTGTACCGGGAGTATCGGGAAATTTCAAATAGCTTTCCCGGTCCTTCTCATCTCCAAAAGAAAAAAGAAAAGGCCAAGCGGCTAGCCGATACGGCGCATAAAATCTCATATGGAAATTAAATACGTACCTTTTTGTCGGGCAATCTATATATATAACTTCTAACACTTTATTCCAAACCTGTCTCCTGTATATTTATACCTGTCCAATCTATTTTAACTATAACCATCGTTTTAACTCAACTTGTTAATTAAATCTGTTAATTAACTTCTTTGTCTATTCCACTTCTATTTATCCAAATCTATTATCTTCTATTATTCAAATCCTATAATATAAATCCCATTTGAATTCTCTTTATTCAAATTCTATATTATAAACCCCATTTGAATTCTATATTCAAATCCTATAGTTAAACTCCATTTGAATTCTATTATTCAAATTCTATATTCAAAGTCTATTTGAATTCTCTTTTCAAATTCTATATTTGACTTCATTTGAATTCTATATTCAAATTCTATAGTTTAAAGTCCATTTGAATTTTCTGCATTATTTATAAACAACGTTTATAACCTCAAATTCAAATCCCACCTTTTTCATTTATAAACAAAGTTTATAAATTCAATTCAAATCCCATATTTTCATTTATAAACAAGGTTTATAAATTCGATTCAAATCCCACCTTTTTCATTTATAAACAATGTTTATAAATGCAATTCAAATCCCGTCTTTTCCTTTATAAACAAAGTTTATAAATTCGATTCAAATCCCATATTTAAATTTATAAACAACGTTTATAAATTCCATACTCGTTTTATATCTTCAAACAAGTAAATACTTTCTATAGTTCATTAAAAATTCAAATTCTATTTATAAAAATAGAATTCCCTTTTTAAATATCAAATACCCCTTTCGATATTTTTTATAAATCCATATTCAAGCCCAGGGATATTTTAAACAATCAAATCAACCAATTTTCAATCATTTGATTTCTAACACATCATACATGAATATATATGAAATCAAACAAACAACAACAGATAATATATTTTTGAGGAATCCAGTTGGATTCCTCCAAATTGTTTTTCCTGCATCCACAGACGTTAGTCAACTTAGTAATACCCATCCTGCTTCGATGCAGGATATCGCGGTATGAAGGTCATCCACTAATCATAGCGTGGGGCGTATAGGGTAATCATCCGCTATGAAACTGCGGGCATCCGCTAATGAAACTGCGGGAATCCAACCAATCATCAACCCAATATATATAAAATAGTCAACCCTAAATAACTATATATATTTAAATCAACCAAACAGCATTCAAACAAGCAACAACAATTATTTTTAATGATATAAAAATAATTCTAAACAAACAGGTGAGATTTACTCACATTGATTTTCTTTGCTGAATATCTTGTGGAAATTTAAATCTTACGGCTTCGAATCGGCTCGAATGAGTTTTATCGTGCTCCTACGAATATTTATTTAACGATTAACATTTCAATTAACGAATAAATAAATGTCTTATATATATCCCTTTTCTCATTAAATTAAATCATCAAATTGTTTTTAATTTAAATATCCAACTTCTTTTATTTATTTTGAGTTTGAAATCTGAATCAAACTAATATAGTTTAAATAAAAGAAACACAAACTAACTAATTCATTTTCTATAACTAATTATATAAATTTATTTGCTCTTTATATAACTAGTCCCTCATAATAAATTTCTAACTGCCTTATTTATTTTTCCAAATAAATAAAAACTAAATCCAAAAAAAGAAAAATACCTTAATCCTGCTAAATTCTTTCTTCCTCCTCAATACATCACTGCCGAACAGTGACTTCCAACCCCAAGAACCAGAACTGCGAGCTACAGTTACATCGATGAACTCCAGGAAGCAAATCGCGATCCCCAAAATAACCATCGCACCCTTCCCAAACCTCCACTGCTGAATTCCAAAAATGAATCGCGTTCAATTCGAACTCCAGCATCTCGTCAGTTCAAACTCCACTTCAATGGTCTCTTCCCTACCAGATTTCAGTAGAGTCTCAACCTATCCATCGCAAAATCGTATTGCAACTCCGCTCCACTTACAACAAAGCACCATTCTGATCCAACATCGCACCCAATTTGGCGACTACCCAGGCGTCTTCGAGCATACTGATTTGATCGCGGTCCCTACATCTCATCGCAACCTGTTTTCCGTTCGAACCCAAATGTCATCATAACCCTAAATCGAACTGTCGGAAGGAGATACCGCGACTTCCAGAACTCCATCACAGTGACGAACCGCCTCTTCAAACTACTAGCGTAGATACCACCTACACCCCGTCGCGATCTCCTCAGTGACCACGAAATCGAGCTCGTCGCACCCCCAACCCGACATCAACCCTCAATAGCACCAACTCGATGACCACGCCTCAATTGATTTCTAGAAATGGGTAGGGAAAAGGAGTCGGCTTCAGGAGTATTTAATTTAACAGTGGCCATTTAAATTTCTGTGAAGTGAATCGATTTTCTCTTCTGTAGATGTGGAAAGTTCGTTTGATTTTATAAGGGAGCGGATGGAAATAAAGAAGCCACGGTTGTCCTTGTTTGTGGTGATAAGTGAAGGCACGGGTGGCTTTTGAGATGTGGTGATGAAAGGGCCAACAAGTATATTCATTTATTAAATTTTATTTGATTTTTAAATGGGTATCAAATTTAAATCATCACGTTTATTCCGAACTCCTTTCTGAACCCAACAACTGTCAATTCTAGGGTCATACCCCTGTTCCGGACACACCGGGATAGGTCACGAAGTCCAACTCGATCATCTGTAGAAGGTATTAATTTAAATTGATATAATTTAAATTTCAAACTATTTATTCTACTCGATAATAAATAAATATTATTACCGTTAAAATTTCATATTAATTATTTGAACTGTTTTCAATTCAAATTAAAATTTGAATTCAACTAAATCCATTTTCGTATTTTGATAAATTCAATATTTTCAAATATTAAATTGAAATTGATTTTTAAATCGATAACTCCATATAAAAATTGATTTATTTACTTAACTCAATATTTAAATCCATATTAAATATTTAAAATTAATCCATAAGGATCCGGGTCATTACAATCTTTCCCACTTAAAATAATTTCGTCCTCGAAATTGCTAAGGTAGAAAAAGTGCTACAAACCCATTAACTTTTCAAAACTTATTTATGTTGTACTCAACATTTCAAACTTCCTTACGTAATTCTCTTTCGAATAAATCCCTATTCGATAACTCCTCCCTTCGAATAACTATATTCGATAATCTCTCTTTCGAATAACTAGATTCGAAAACCTTTCTTCGAATAAACTATATTCGATTTACTCTATTCAATTTACTCTTATCAATTAACTCTATTGGATTTAATTCTTATCGATTAACTCCATCGAATAACTAAATTCGATAACTCCTTCGAATAACCAATATTCTACAATTCACTTCGATTAAACTAATCGATAACTCTTTTCGATTAAACTATAATCGATAACTCATTTCGATTAACAAATAATCGATAACTCATTTCGATTAACAAATAATCGATAACTCCTTTAATTCTATTCGAATAACTAATATTCAATAACTCCTTTAACTCCATTCGCTTGACTCTAGATCGCAGCAATCACAATGGTTACGCCTGATTCCCTCAGGAAACATCCGACCGCCCTAGGCTATCTGCAGCCCTGCGAATTACGCTAGCAGTCGTACGAAATGGAAACTTATCCTGAGTAACTATGTTTGACTAACTCTATCTCAATAACTATATTCAATCAACTTTAATTGAATAACTAACATTCAATTAAATTCTAATTCGATTAATTATGTTCAATTAACTTTATCTGGCTAACTCTTTATTTGAATAACAAATATTCGATAAATTCTGATTGAATCACTAATATTCAACTAACTCTACGGATTAACCCTAACTGATTAACTCTAACTGGTTAATCCTTACTCTAATCGATTTATTCTAACACTAATCGACTTCTCCTATTCGAATAACTCCTATTGGATAACGTTTATTCATTTATAAAGATTTACTTTTAGTAACGGTTTTTCATTTTATAAATGTTCTCTTTAATAACGTTACTTCACTTATACAAGTGTTGTGTACCCCTTCTATTTAAAACTATCGGTGTTAAAAACCAATATCTCTTCTCTATATAAGTTCAGACTGACTAATATTTTCCATTTATCGAGTGATAAATATTTAATTTAATTTATAAATTGTCATTTATAAATTAATCCTTTTTGTTTATCTGTTAAAAACAGATTTCCATTTTCTATTCATCTTTTGAATATTCCTTTGATTAAATTCTATTTATTTAATAAATAAATATCTCATCTATAACATTCTATTTATTTTCTATAAATAAATATTTCCATTGAATCTATTTGTAAATGTTTTACAAATATTTCCTTCTAAATTCTATTTGTAAATGTTTTTACAAATATTTCTCCTTCTATTTGTTTGCACATAACTTCGTTTGTATTTGTTTTACAAATATAATTTCTTTATTCATACCCAATTCATATTCACATTGATTTTACTCAATTTATTCATTTCGATCCATTTAACTTACTTAAGTTAAATTTAATTTCAATCATTCAAATTCCCATTAACTAGTTGTTAATTAACCGTTTTGCCTATTTCACCCTTTTTATTTGAATATAACTTGTTCAAATATATGTCAACTTAATTATAAACTAATCTAATTATATTTTCAACTCGAGTTATATATTCGATTTCGAATATAAATTCTCAATTTCTTTCACTTATCCAAAAACCCAATTTCGATTCAAATTTCCTTTAACTAATTATTCTCCAATTTAGTTATATTTATTTAACCATTTAAAATATGATTTTTGTCTTAAAAATAATTTCACTTACTTCACTGGAGTTCGTATTTATTTTATATCTCCAGTCTGGATTTTTCTAATGTCAACTCGGATTTTATTTCCTAAAAATCCTTTTATTTATTTAATTAAACTGTTATGGTTTTATAATGGTTCTGGCGTTGCTTTTCTAAAAATTTGATTTTGACATAACTCAAAATCTATACGACGAAATCCAGATTTTTCTCTTTCATTAGAAAACTTTTGTTCAACCGGTCCCGACGATTCTTGTTTCATAGAATTCCGACTTCAATTGAGTTCTATATACTAAATTGAAGTTCGAATCGCCAATTTACAAACTGTCGCGCTATGGCGAGCTCGTTTTAATTATATTTATAAATATAAACGTTTTAACTTTGTTTATAATAAATTCAACTCCATTCTGATATATTTTTAATATATATCAAATCCATTTCACATAATATTCCCGATCTATTTCTCTTCAAATATTCAAGTCCTCTACATTTACAATATTCAAATTCCATTTGAATTTCTTTATTCAAACTCTATATTATTTCCTTGTATTCAATTTCTATTTGAATTTATTCATTTCAATTCCTTATCTTCAAATTCTATTTGAATTTCTTATCTTCAATTTCTATTTGAAATCCTTTATTCAAATTCCATTTGAAATCCTTTATTCAATTTCTATTTAAATTCCTTATTCAAATTCCTATTTGAAATCCTTTGAATTTAAATTCTATTTTAACTCCTTTGAATTCAAATTCTATTTAATTTCACTTTGAATTCAAATTCTATTTAAACTCCTTTTATTTTCTTTGAATTCTAATATTCGACCTCCACTTTATATTCTCTTTGAAATTCTATTTAACCAATTTCCATTTGAATTCTAATATTCAAATCTCTATTTGACTTTTCTTTATTCAAATCCATTTGAATTCCTTTGAATTCAAATTCCATTTCAATTTTTCTTATACAATTTCTATTTGAATTTTCTTTATTCAAACTCATTTGAATTCCTTGAATTCAAATTCTATTTCACTTCTATTTGAATTATATATATATATTCAAATTCCTTTATTTTACTTCTATTTGAAATCTATATTTCAATTCCCATTTCAAAATTCCTTTGAAGTTATATAAATAAATACATATATTTATATCTATCTCAAATTCAAAACATTTGAATTTTCAAACAACTTGTTTTCTTTTCAAACAAATTTCCATCAAAACTTTTCTAAGGCAACAATTCATCACTTAGAAACTCGAAAACGAACACTGATGATGTTGCGACCATCATCAGATTTATTTCCCAGTTACTGAATGAGTCCAGTGCTATATTACTTGACATCATTTAGAAAAAAATATTTTCCAAACTCCCAGGATTTTAAATTCTTAATTCTAGTTTGAATTCAAATTTCAATTTATCACATTTGTATATATTTCATATACAAATTCCATTGGTTATATATAACTATTTCCGTTTTATAATCTCTTATTCGATTATAATCCTAACAATCAACTTAACTATTTAAAAACAATATCGTGTCCAATCTTCTGTTCAAGTGTTTATAAATTCCTATCGACTTCGGGGCGTCCCACGCTTCAACCAAAATTTATAATCCACTCAACAGACTAGTCAACACAATATAAAATAGTTTTTATATCAAATAACAAATACGCTCTCTCGTATATCTATACACTCAACTCATTATAGGGTACTACTGACCCTATCTCTAATGAGCACAATTCCACACAGCCTAGGTATTCGCTCAACCTAAGCTCTGATACCAAGTGTAATGACCCAGATTTCCATAACATCAGAGTTGACTATATTCATTATACGTCCAACCCAAATATCACGAAAATACGGAACATTTTTTTTAGAAGAAAGAGGTAGAAGAAGAACAGAAATAACAACAAAGAATCTCACATCGCAGCGGAACAAAATATAATATATCATATCTTTGAAATACAAAATCTTAACTGTATAACATACACTTATTAGAGTACAACACTTACAACACAACGGAACCACTATACTAGATAACACTGAAGCCTCCTGCTCCAAGCTCCTTTAGATATATCTGAAAAATCCTAAACTACTTGACTGTCCGTACAAATTTAGGCACCCAAGAGTTTAGGTAGAACAAAACAAAATAAACTCCGGGTCAGTCATGGGACTGGTATGAGTAAACAGTTTAAAACAGTTTCAGAAACTAAATGATATCTCATAAGACCACGCCGTATAACACGGAACGGGTTTTTCCCTTATGAAAATCCAAATACTTGACTTATCTTTATATCAAAACTCTTTTGATATTATAATAATGTCTAAATCAAGTAGATAACAATCTAGTGGAACGTTTGCATCTCACGTTCCGCATATATATACAATCAAAACCGCATGCACGTATTGGGTAATGGATTTCCACTATGACAAGGTATGGAACCACCTTCCGTTGGTATATCTCTAGAGGAGAATACACCGAGTTCAACAAGAACATCTTGCAACTCAGCCGCACATGACCACTCATTTCGCTTGAGAGTATCGAATGTATATCACCAACGATTGGGATCAGCAACCGTTTCCCGAATGGGACAGCATCGACAATAGATTTTTAGAAGTAAATGAAACTCTAGATCAGGTGATTATACACCCTAATAGGTGCGACCTACATAGCCATGCTGCTTGCCCGATTTCTGTCATTTACCGGTTGATGAGGCCAGAGGCTACACTTTATCATCACACCAAACTCACTTCGAATGTCACATCGTCAAATCCATCAAATCACCGATTGACGTCCTCAACAGTACATTACGTGTTAGCTAAAAGAAGTTTCCTTCTTGCTTCCACTCTTGGTACGGTTGAAGAAATCAATGTACGTGACCTTTCTGGAAATACTCTGTCAGACATTCATCCATACAAGTCAGCCAGGAATAGGATGACCTGAAGGCCCTATTTCTATTAATAGAAAAGGTCCTTGCACTCTACTCCATCTTCGATTATCTTTACATAATCTGATTCGCACGCTACTGCCGATATGGAGTGGTTCTTCGGATAATAATCCAACCGGTCTCCCCATTTTGACAACGATGGTCAAAACTTCGATAGTCTGTGATTTAACTATCGAATAAAAACAAGTGTTTCGATAGTCGATGATTTAACTATCGAATAAAAACAAGTGTTCATCCAATTATCAACCAATTACTAAGCCCTTAATTAATATTCCATTAATTAAATCTCTTCTCTATTTCTTTATCAATATTTGTTAACCAAATATTTTCAATAACCATATTGCCCTTTTCTATTATTTGGAAAACATTTCCATATATCGCCTTCCTTTATTTTCTAACTTTAGAAAATATATGCTAGTTATAATTGGAAAATATTCCAATTACTTATCTCTTTTCCAATCTCGTTTTATTCCTATACTTAGACTTATTTGGGTCAAAACAGATGTTGTGTAAAACATTGTAAAGACCCGCAAATCCCCGCCCTTTGAATCGACCATAAACCACACAGGTCTGATCCAAAAATTGGAAACCTACGAATACTTTAACTTTGGGCATACAACACATTACAACAGATAACAGAAGACTTTTATAACACTATAATAAATGTTACATCAGAGTACATAATATACATATCAGAGTACATTGTAATATAATTACAGTGGAAGATAAATACAAAAATGTAATATACTGCAACAGAAGAACACAGCGGAAGACTCTCTATCTCTGGACACAGCTTTAAGCTTCAACCCAGAATCCTGCTTAATATATCTGCAAAAATAGCTACTCGACTGCCCATGTGGAAAATATGGCCACCCGAGTTTGCCAGTGGACAAACTACAGGTCAGTCATGGGACTGGTGTGAGAATTCTACCTAACCAATAAAATATAATAAGGCTAATCACAGGACCACACCACTTTCGCGGAACGGGTTTTCTTCTATAGATTGCCAGTGCATGACTAAAGTAAATCGTCAAAATAACGCAATGCTTTTTAGAAAAATGAAACCATTATAAGACCCAAGTCCCATCACACAATGCAACGCAAACCGGAGGATAGGGTTTTACCTTATAATGATCAAAAGATGCTTGATACGATAAACATGGTATTATATAATAATAGTGTGCAACCAATTTGAAATACATCAAAGTAAATGTATTAATCCTACACGGCATGAGTGCCCCATCCCACTATGCCGCCATATATAGGTATACAATCAAAACCGCGTGATGTCGTATTGGAAATTTGGGTTTCCATCTGAGTCAAGGCTAGGGAGGAGATCCTTACCGATTCGAGACACTCTAGTAAATGCCCCAGGATTGGTACTCTGTCCAACCCTTGGATAGCTGCAGGGCCGGTCCACACTTACTTTTGTGGATTAGTTATGCCTGAACACACGCTCCCCGGTCCTTTTGGACCTATAATACGGCCAGTGGCGACCGCATAAACCCGAGGCCTCGAAAAATCCAACAACCACAATGAATAAATGCCAGCGCTGGTAGGTCCCTGGCACTACTCTAGCTAGAAAGAAACGTGTGCACTCCCTGCGTTCCCTTCTCCCGTTTTAGACTCTACCGGGCTGTGAGGCTCGCGAAGTCACGATATACACAAAGCTATGCCTAAATAGACTGTGCTTTGATCATCAACCACAAGGCCTGCTTTTCAACAAAGCCTTGATCAATTGCATCTTAGCATGCCACATTGTCAGACTCTACCATATCATTGATCATCTACCAATATATATATAACCTCTAAGCTCATACGTCTTAGAGAAAGGGGTTAAGTGAAGAATAAATTCTCCACCACCAAACAGAAATATATAATTAGTAGCGTTCAACAAATACAGTAGAAAAGAATACAATGTCAAACACGCAATCCATTTACAAGTCCGCTCTGGGTCTGAGCGAAACAACGTGTCCGTCGATCTCCAAATACGTTTGGACGATCATTACCAAATACCTTGCCTTGGAATGTACTGTCCCAATTCAAGATACCAGTCATCATCATCCCAACGATGTGAAAACCTTCGGTTTTCTACCACCGTCTTCATCTTCGACTCTTGATCGTCGTTATGATTATTCAGAATGGGTTAAACCCGGTCTTTCTGAATAACTCGCGTATTTTGTGATTAAAAATCAAATATTGGAAAATCACACATTATGTCACATTCCAACCCCGAATATTCTTTTAATAAGAAATTCATATTAAAAGATTTTCATAAATTTTATCAAAGATAAATTAATAAATCAAATCATAAATCTTCCTTAAAAGATTTATTAAAAATTCTAAATTTGATTTAATATCAAAAATCATTTTCACAGATCATTTATTTTAAAGAATAAATCTTCTTTTAAATGGGTTAAAGAACTCGTGTCATTTAAAACACAGTTCACGATAAACCCACAAATCAATTTCCTATATATGGAATTCCACAGAAATCAATCAGTACATAATCGATATAAATTTCTGTATCGGACTAACAATATACATGGAATAACGGCAAAGCCTCTTAAATTCCATATATAATATCGGTCTTCTATTACAGAAGCCCATCTCGATTATTACCAATAGAATTCCCACTTAATTCCAATTTAATATATATTAAATTGGAAAACTAGATTTTTAGAAAATGCTTTTGTTAAATCTATGAATAGATTTATAAATTCCAAATAATAATTTCGATGTAAATTGGATTAAAGGACAAATGTCATTTAAAAACACCATCCACGATAAATCCACTTCACATCTCAATGTATCTCATATCATGAAATATAATTGCAAATTCTAATAATCTTAATTAAAGGATTTCCCTTTAAATATTAATTCGTTATAAAAAAATATTTTAAAATATTCTTTATACAAAAGATTTTTATCCTTTACAAATATTCTTTGTTTTAACATATTTAATAGAAAATATGTATATTTATGAAAATATATCCTTTATATAAAAGGAAATTCTAATGTAAGAATATTCTTATTTAAAAGAACACATGAATCGGAAAGCGACTCAACCATTTACCATATAATTTGCATCATATGGATTTCACACATATCAATAACAGCATAATCATCCATTTCATCCAAAGTGTAAATTCCACTGCGTAAGCGTTAAAATTAAATAATAACGCTCATCGCAGCCTGTCGATCTAACGATCAACATACAACTAAATATTGGGATTAGTGTATGTTAATTTTCATCCCAACACCCGTGTGGGGTTTCAACCAACAAACAAATAATAAATTATTTGTGCACTTGGGCGATGTGTGAAAATTATCGGCCCAATCACATAAACAAGTCAGGTAACTTGCCTATGGCAGTGTAATACACAATATATAACACGATGATAAAAATATCTCTTTTATTCCTGTTCTTTTTATCGCATGTAAAATGTCAATAAAAATGTAATCTTTATTTCTATTCTTTTATCGCATCAAAAATGATGATAAAAATATAATCTTTATTTCAATTTCTTTCATTATAAATAAATGAAAAGAAAAATGTAATCTTTTAATTCCATTCGTAATGGGGATATAAATAATAACACAAAATATAACTATTCATTTCATGCTTTATTTGCAATAGAGAATGCAAATAAAGATTCAACCTTTTTATTTGATGTTTATTTACATAGAGGAATGTAAATAAAAATTGTAACTTTTTCATTTCACAATTTATTTGCATTAAGAATTGCAAATGAAAATGTATCTTTCGTTCTCATGTTTTATTTGCGTTGAGTAATGCAAATAAAAATGTAATATTAAATTTCTAGTTTTATTTACATCAAGAAATGTAAATAAAAGAACAACTTCTTATTTTATGTCTATTTACATCAAGTGAAGTAAATAAATAGAAATTATAACCTTTATTTTAATGTTTTGTTCGCATTTAAAAACATGCAACAAAAATGAAAAATTTGTTTTTAATAAATTTGTTTGCATCTAAATTTGCAAACAAAATGTAAATGTAATTTTTATTCTCTTGTTTGTTTGCAACAAAGGTTGCAAACAACAAATGAAATTTTATCTCTTTGTTTTATTTGCATGATGGAATGCAAATAATAAAAAAAACAAAAAACAAAATGCAAATTAGTTTGCATCTAAATTTGCAAACCAAAAATGCAAATTTTATTTTCTTATTTGCTTGCAACAAAAGTTGTAAACAAAAATGTAATTTTTTTTTCTTTCTTCTTTTATTTGCATGGTAGGATGCAAAAATGTATTTTCTATTTTCTACGTTTCGTTTGCATTGTAGAATGCAAACAAAAATATAATTTTTATTTTCATGTATTGTTTACATTGTGGAATGTAAACAAAAAATGTATTTTTAATGGTTTGCTCACATTGTGAATGCGAACAAAAATGTAAATCTTATTTTTAATGTTTCATTTGTGTTTAAGAACACGAATAAAAAGACCATTTTAATTTTCTATGTTATATTTGTGTTTGAGAACACAAACATAAAGGATCATTCATTTTTTATAATGTATTTGTGTTTGGGAACACAAATAAAAAGGTTCGTTCATTTTTCAAAATGTATTTGCATAAGTGAATGCAAATAAAAGAATAAATTTTACTTTAATATATATATTTGTATTCGTAAATACAAATAAGAGAACAAGTTTCATTTTTAGATATATATTTGCATTTTTAGATGCAAACAAAAGAACAAGTTTATTTTTAATGTATATTTACATTGGTAAATGCAAATAATAGAATAATTTTATTTTCAATATACCTTTGCATTGGTGAATGCAAAATAAAGAACAAGTTTTTATTTACAAAATATATTTACAAATATAATGTAACTTCTGAAAATAATTTCTTATTTACATATAAAAATATAAACAAACATTGTGATTTCCAAAACATGTCTTTTTTTTATTTACATAAAAATGTAAACAAAAGTTTTACTTCTAAAATGAATTTTAATTTACATATGATATGTAAACCAAAATGTGATTCTTAATCTTTGATTACATTAAAAATGTAATCCTTTCTGTTCATTTTTCATTACATACAAATGTAATCTTTTTTTTTTCATTACACATATGGATGCGATCTTTTCTATTCATTACAATGAACAAAATTTCAATAAAAATGCAATTTTAATTTATAAACTTTCCATTGCCAAAAATGAAAATAAAAATAAAAACAAAATCCATTTTATCTTCATCTTTACAATGAAATCTAAATCACATTAAAAATGTGATTTTTTTTATGCAAAGTCTTTCTATTGAAAACAATGGACACATAAAAATATGATCTTTTTACGTTGCTTCTTTTTATTGAAAACGCTTATTACATTAAAAATAAAATTTTAATGTCACTACATTTATTGAAAACAATATAACATAAAAATGAGATTTATAATGTTGCAACTTTTATTGAACATCAAAGTGACAAATAAATTATGACTTTTGATTGAAAACCATTTTTATATATAAAAAAAATGAAATCCTTTGTTTTCATTCTTTTTAATGAAACAACCTCATATCAAAAAGAAAAACATTCTCTTTAATGTAAACCCATAAAGATATATTTTATTCGTTGTGCCAATTTCTATTATAAAATCAACAAATAAAAATAAATATTTATTGTCGACCAAATTCCATTGTTAAATCAACAAATAAAAATAAATATTTATTTGTCGATCAATTTCTATTGTTAAATTCCGAATAATAAAAATATTATTTTAATAACATAAAATAAACTTTTCCAACTAGATCTGAATAAATGTTTTTTTCTTTTGAATAAAATATGTTTTGATCTAATTTTAGATCCCATTTTCCAACCGCAGATAAAATATATACAATTCAAAGCGGATTTAGCATATCATGAACAACAAGCATTCAACAAGCAACAATTATCAATCCAAACCACACATGACATCCAGATCTGAATTTATATGACAATACAATTTTTTTTTAATGCGAGAAAATAATTAATAATTAATTAAATGATTAAAATTAGAATTCTCAAATTGAAATTTGGCTGAAATTCGACTGTCTCCTTTTCAGCTGCGGTCTGCGCCATCGCGAAGCTCTCGAGAGGACGAGTCCAACGCAACAAACGGTTCGTAAAACGGACCTCGTATGAGAGAGTTACGGATTTTTAAAGATCGGACAAATTAAATAATTAAATAATAAAATAAAATAATTTAAAAAAGGACCTTCTTCTTCAACGTGAATTGGCCGCAACCGTAACCCATTCCACCGTTCAAACTGGGCCCGTCAAATGGGTCGGGTCGGGTAATAAACGGGTCGGGAAGAATTTGACCCGACTCATTCAAGGTATATACATACCCAACCCGTTGGACCCATTTAATAAACGGGTTGACCCAACCCAACCCGATTATTTAAAGGGTCAACCCGACCCGACCCATCTACCAAAAACTGCACTAAAAACAGGAAAAAACACTGCTAAAAACTGCATTAAAAACACAAAATCACTGCTGATTGCTATAAAACTGCACGAAAAACACAAAAACACTGCTGTATACTGTAAAAACTGCACTAAAAACACTAATACAATAATAAAAAACTACAGCAAACAACACCAGAAATAGATAAAAGCTGCTGCACAAATATTTCGAAGGTCCTAAACATTCGAGTGAGTTGCACAGTGAGGTGAATGGGATGGAGTAAACAATCTTTCTTGGAATGAAAGTGATGCTGGGAGATACTTTGGTGAAGTTGACAGTCATTTTTGTGTTGAGGAAGGATACAATCACTAATGAGGTCACTAATTGCAGTTGGCATGGAAGCATGAGCCAGCATCTTCTTCCAGTATGCAATTTGTGGTGCAGGCTGACTTGCAAAGCTTACTAATGTTGAAATAGCCTGGAATTAAAATCATAAACAGAGATAATCATTTGGTAAAAATGAACAAACAAAATGAAATAGGAAAATGATTAAGCAAACCAAAAATTAAGAATAGAACAACTCCTATGGTCTTATATCCATGGTGATTTAGAAGAGAAGATGGAACCATTGTTAACATACATGGAAGTTGATACACTACTATATATACACAGAGAAATGCAGGAGGGTGGCATAAACTTAACACAGTGAACTGCATTAATAAGAAAAACAAATCATCTGCTATACATTTGCGCAAATGAAAAATAAGTCATTGTTTGCTGTTTCAAAACATTTAAAAAAAAATGTACGGGTAAAATTAGTAAAGCGTAGTGTAAATGATTTTTTTAACTTTATCATTTGTCATACAGTAATGTAAATGATTTGTTTTAAATCCGACTTGTTCCTAACTGTGACCTTTTAATTACTTTTATTCATTACAAAACTTTTCATTTTGACTTAAAACCATATACAGACATTTTCCCATGGAATCCACTTCCAAAATCAACGGTTATCATTATAAATAAAGCTCAAATTCTTATAAGCTTGAACTCCTAATGCAATCGTTCGTTATTAAAAGTTAAAACTGAATTACAAAAAGATTATTGCTCCCATAAACACAAAGGTAAATGTACTTTAAGCTCTTCCTTAGTTTATTGAATGACTAGGTTGGACCCGTGCTTCGCACACGGATAATCACGTGCAAATGTTGGTAATTCAGCTGAAGATAGATGTGGGTGATAATCATGTGGTGCCGTGGTGGACATTCATTTTGATCTATTTGTGTTTTTTGAAAGGCTAATATGAGAACATGAAGATGCTTGCGTATTTCATGAAAATATAAAGAAATGTGAATCATAGAGACGAACTACAGTAGCACACAGATGACACGAATATGCGTGCTTATACTATATGCTTGGAGAAATGAGCTACAAATTTGTGTTTACTTAAAACAGGCAGTGGTTAAAAAAAGATATTGTGTTACCCTAGCTCTCAGTGAAGTGTAATTTAGGTACATGTAAAATGAATTAGAATATAGAACTCACATGTTATGTATAAGTGAAAAAAAGATGATATTAGTTGACAGCCGCTCTTATAGCTGATCAGGTTGGTAACGCCTATGAAGACAAGTCTGTTGTTTGGTGTTTAGTTTCCCCTCAGTTCGTTGTTAGTTGTGTCATTGGAAAAAAAAAATCTATGCCTAGTTTTTAATATATATTGTTTAATCCTACCACCGTGGCTCATGTGTTTTGCCACATATTCAACAACTCTCTGGCTACTATTTCAAATGTTTCAGTCCCTATTGTGTAAGTATTATGCCTGTGGGTGAGTTGTATACTTAAGCAACGTGGTTGAAACAAAGTACGAATGTACGCATATGCCTTTAATTTTAGAAGAAAAAAAATTGCATGAACACGACCAAAGCATTATTCATAGTACAGACAATAGTGGGTTCAAACAAAAAAAATAGTTCTGCAATGAATGGAAAGTCGGCAGCAAACACATGAAAAAAAAAACCACAAACAGCAGGAAGTAGAAATATGTTAGTCCATCTATGAACTGACCACCTTTTTATCCGTTGTCCGACTAACAAAAGTCTTGTCTCTTAGCTCGTGCATGCCTCCATATCTGTCAATTAAGTTATTTTTTTCAACAGCTCTGCTTGATTAAAATATAATCGAAGTAGTTGATGTCGTCTGTTGTGTATAAACATGCATACGTGAACTAATTAGAGAAGAAAAATTTTCATGTACTAAAAATCTGCCCGTAATACCCTTATTACCAAATTATTTCCAGTAATAATGGTTAATTGAGTAGTTGGATAGCACAAAGGACAATGAATTGTAGTAGTTAAGTTTAGTTTAATGAGCACAGAATATTACATGGACTTTTTAGCTATTATTTCTTGCATCTTGTTCTGAGTAGAAATACGATACAACAGCATTGCAAATACATATCCAATCATAGTGAGCAATCAATTGAAGTAAAGAAAGTTTAGTCAAATACAGCCCACAATAGCTGTACTCCATTAGCGAGTAACGGATGGAAATTTAAAAAAGAAAATTTAAAAAAGAGAATTTTGAAAACATGAAGTAATAAAAACCGAAAAGAAAATTTAAAAAAGAGAAATCATATTTTTTAAATTATTCAGATCATTAGTTGAAGACTGAATCAACTGAAATTTTCAGTCGATGGAAATGACAACAAACTAATTGCATGAATCAATTAATCAGGAATAAAAATATACTAAGCAAACTCAGCAACTAAAAATCAGGATAAATTAATAGATCTAGTTGGCTTGCCGAAGCTGCAGTACATCACTGAGTATTGCCATGTGTGCATCACCGGACATAGGTCGTAGAAATAATTTTAGACGTATTCTTACCGAAAGTTGACACAGTCGTGTGTGCACCACCGGACGTCCAGCTTTATTTTTCATCAACCTACGTACGAAAAAAGAAAAGCGGATATGAAAACAACAATTTTGGAATAATTGGCACATAAATATACATGTATTTTATATATAATCTTAACTAAAGAATAGTTATTTGAAAGCTATTTGAGCGAATAGAGTTTTGACATATTGCCAGGTTCTATCTAAGGGAAATGCCAGCGCTAATAGGTATAACGCCGGCACCAAATGCTTTTCCAAATATGTGATTCTTACCATTATAATAATGAATATACATTGAGGAACTTTTACATATGAGGTACTCTAATATCGTTCATTGTTGGAATAGCAAACTGCAGAAATGAAAGAATTTATAACTACATATGCATGACATTTTCGTCATGATGAATTGATCAATTAACGTATCACTTTTCCTGATATCTTGAATAAGTATATTAAACCATATTTATCATATATTCTCTTTGACAGGTGATGGTTTTGTAGTTCCTGAGTAAAATAATCATACTTGTTTTTCAATTATGTACAGCATGTATCAACCATATTGCTCTTTATTCATGGAAAATGAACCTAATAAATTACTGTATTTTAAGTCATAGTCCATACCACCCACCTTCCTTAACAAAGTGTAAAGTAAAACAAAACATTTCAACAAAAAACTGATGAAATTGCATTGTTGGAATTGCGCTTTTATGTTTAAGTAATAGATGAGATTGAAGGGAACTGAACCTACACGTGACAGCACAACATTAAGGACAAATCTTTGTTACGCATAGTGGGTGCATGATTACTCTGTTACCTCTTCACGTATTTCACACAAAATCAACTAACGAAATTGCTTAATTACACCATTTACAGGCATATGCATATTTTTTGCGGTTAAGAAATTTATTTTAATTCAGTTTCTCTTTTTACAGCTATGCACTTTGTCTCAAATAAAGTATTCAGGGTATAAATAGGGGGCATACTACAAAACTTCAAACATAAAACTCATATCATATATTCTTATATTCTTGGTTCTTCTTTGCAAACAAACTTCTTCCTTTCTCCATTTCGGATTCAAGAAGCAATAACACCTTCAAAAGGTAATTAAAACTATTATATTTCTTGTACTTGCTATCTTTAGTTTTAATTTTAATTTATTGTGGGACAGTAGTTAAATTATTATTTTGTCTTAAGCTATATTGAATCATTTACTTTGAACAATACATATCCAACATCATTAAGTATGGCAGTAATTAGGTATAACCAATATATGTGTTTATTTCTAATATGTTTTGAACAGGAAGGGACATAATGGCAATGCGTGTAGAAACCGATACAAGTAAAAGGTCAGTTTGCTCTGAAGGAACAAATGAAAGCATTACTGTAAAATTATACCCATAGTCACTGATACAAAAACTCATGCCTAACATTGAAGTCAAAGTGGCATTTGTCAGTCCTATAAACTCATGTACCCTACACCAAGTCCTGGACTCACATCTATTTTACACCAAGGCCAGTTTGCTCTGAAGTTAAAAACAAATGTATGTTGATTAGTTCATAAAAAAATACTATTAGTTCATTAATAACAGTTGGAGCACCTAAAACTGGAGGTTATTCATCTGAAATTGTTAAGTGCTAGAAGAGATCAGAGAAAGGGCAAAAATGGCTAGGTAAACATAACTTTAAAATATGTAGTGGTGATTCAATGTGTTATTTAGTGACTTAATGAATTATGTTTTCATCTTATTGCACAATTACAGAATTAGCGAGTCAAAACTGATAAAAGCAGGATCTAGAAAATATTTACTGATGCACCGATCTAATAATGTATTTACATAATTGCATAATAATCAATTAAGTTAGAATGGTCGAAAGTCATCTCTCAAATCACATTTAAGGGACCAATCATATCTATGTTCATCTTATCAACTAATAATAACTACTACTAGCAATACTGTGAACAAAGCATGTACTGTCCATGGAAAGTGGGGTTGCATAGGATGCTTCTTCCGACTTTGTTTTGGTTATGTATTGTTTCTCCATTACACTTTTAGCTTCTTTTCAATTTGATCTAAAAAACAGATTATATTAAGCTTGCTTCTAAATGCTTTAGTCTATGAAAAGTTACGGATAATTTGGAAAAAAATTATTTTTATTCTTTTACTTTTGGATGGTTAACAAATCCTCTTTTAAAGCTAAAGAAGTAAAAATGCATCCAATATACAGTCCGAAATCTTCGGTGCAATTGTTTCTGCATATTGTTACATGTTAGTAATCCACACATTCAAGATAATATATTTTACACAAATATCTAAACACATTATTACACTGAAATCATGAGACTTTGTTTGCATTCTAATTTTTTAAGTTGCAGCAGAGTTCCGTGAAACTGCAACTGTTCCTGCGAAGCTATGCAGGCGTGAATGCACCAAGCAGTTCCATGATTCTAAGATCAAGCTTCCACTGACTAACAAGGTGGACAAAAATAAATATAAGAAAAAATGTTCGTTCTGTTGGATTTTTTTATTATCCGAATATCGTATGTTCGTGTTGACTCATTTAAAAATATTCGAGTTTAAAGTTTTTTCAATTTGCGTCCGTGACTCTTATAAAACAAGATTATAACATGTCTTCGTCAGGTATGATCCGACCTATTTGCACCGGTAATTAGAGCACTTTAGTTTTTGGAATGTCATGCATAGCTTCATTGGTTTAGTGACACTACGAATTAGTTAACCAGCGGCCAAACATGTAAGCATGAATTAGTAGAGTAACAACCGAGGAATCATGTATGCTTTGTAAATATACATTTGCGTTTAATGAACAAACAGTTTACGGTTGTCATTATTCATTTTGGAAAACATTATAATAACTACTATATTATTATTATTATGTATAAAATCAAACTGGTCAAAAACTAATGATATCATGTCTATTATGAGTCCTCAACTAATAACTGCTTAAATCATGGCCATAAGTTAAGTTTTCAGCTAATAACCGCTGCAACAGAAAATACTGATAAATTCAAAATATTTTATAGATAAATAATTCAACTGGTTGTAGAAAACATACCGGTTGTAGAAAAAGCTTTAGAGACCTCTACCAAATCAAATAGCTTCTCTTTGATGCTAGCCTTTTCCCCTGATAAATAATTCAACTGGTTTTGGTTATCTTCTCCACTTGCATTTGACTTTTTCCTGCCAACATAAAACCAGTTTATACTTTCAGAATTCTACATGACCATTATTGCTTCTGGTTAGCAGTGTTAATCAAACATTTGGATGATAAAAGGTTAATTCAACTGGTTTTTTGTTTTTAAATATCACATACCACTCTCGTGTCTACGATTAAAGGATAATAAAAGGGTTAATTTTTTATTTCATCAACTTTATAAATTATCATGTCTACGATTAAAAATCTAAACTTGATGAAATATAAAAAATCTGAATTTCTAACAAGGTTGCGAATTCGTTAGTCTGGATACCTCTTAAGAGGAATCGCCTCAAATAAGACTGCGAGTTCGGTGGTTTCCAGACGATGGTTGCGCCTCTCTACGTTGAAAATCTGGCGCCTCAGTTTCTCGAAAACCCTTTTCTTCTTATCACGATTTGGGGAAGAAGTTAAACTAGGGTTTGCTGATTCGAATCGAAATAACGTAGGGTAAATGGTTTACATGGTTTAGGCGGGTTCGATCCATGTAGAACCGTTAATTAGAATGGCTGAACGGGTTGGACCAAATAAATTAAAATTTTAAATGGATCAAACCCGATCCATCTAATTTTAGGGTAAATGGATCGGGTAAACGGGTTAGGGTCAATTTTGACGGGCCTAGGTCACTTCAAACCCTTCTACACGCACGCCACCACAAGCACCCGGACCACGATCAGAAGCCACCACCTCGTCGGCCACCTCGAGACACACCCGCGCCGAGACCCGGGCCCCACTCGCACCCCCCTAGGACCCACAAATAACCCATAAACGCAGCACCTACTTAGCCAAAATCCGCAAAATCCGTGCGCCAAAACCCGATCTTAACCGTATAGATTTGTAGCTCTCTGAATTCTCTTCGATTTGGTAGGTCATACGTCAATTTTCGTTGAACGGATTGAGAGATATTAGCGTTTGAATTTGGGTGATTTCTGGCCTTCGGTTTGGACATGGCGGCTGGCCAAAATTAGGGTTAGGGTTTTCGGATTTAATAATATTTTAATATTTAATTCTGAATTTCGTGAAATAAAGTGGATTTTTGGACTTTCTCGGATTTGGGCCTGCTTACTGTCGATCTTAACGTTTTGAGGCCTTCTAAATGCGATGGGCTATGTCCCGGGCTCTAATTCTGACATCTGTATGTTTTATTTTCGGTTTTAATTAAAAAATACAATATTAAATAAATATTTTAATTTCTACCGTACATTTAAATATGCCGGGGCCACATACGACCTCAGAAAATTCTAAAAAAAATATTTTTAGCTTTCTTATGACGATACGAATCCAACAAAATTATTTTCGTTGAATTCTGAGACTGTTTGAAAAATGGCCTTTTTCAAGTCGTTTAAAATTTACTGCAAATTGACAAAACAGAAATCTTTTTGCCATGGCCAAAATTAATTCTAAAATTATGAAAAGTTAAACTTAACAATATTTTGACATCCCGGATCCAACAAAAGTGGTTTCGTCGAAAACAGAGGTCGTCTGAAAAATGACTATTTTTAAGGCCAATATATTTAATATTAAAAATACATTTTTGAACAAATAAATCCCGAAACTCAAAATATATAAGTGTTTACTGTTTTTCAATGTAGAAACATCATTCTGAACTCAATGGAAGTGGTTTCGAGTTCAAATTCCTTCGTATGCAAAAAGTAGCATTTTGACCTTTATAAATTTCATAGCGACCTTTCTAAATATTGAATTGGCCATAACTTTTGATTTCCGCTATGAAATTTCAATTTTTCGGATTCGTTGGAAAGATATTTTTAAATAGATTCTAATATTTTTGGTTTCACTAAAATCCGTTAAATTTTGCATCCTATACGGTCAGTCAAAGTTCAAGTTTGACTTTTCAAACTACCGCACTATTTCTAACTCTTTTGTTAATTAAAATTAAATCATTCATTCTAACTTTGATTTAAATCAAATTTGTGATCATTATTATTTAAATGAATTATTTATATTGTCAAAATTCATTAAAATTTTCTAAAATAAATTTTTTTAAATTGGTCATGATTTTTGCGGGTTGTTACAAACATCGTTACGACAACCCAAATACTATATTCAACTAACTTTTATCCAACATTGATCTTCGAGCCTGAAATCTTACTATTTATTTGTTAATAATGAAATCAATCAAGTTGGGGTATAACTACCTCTCAGACCTTGACTGAATAACATTTACAACGTCAAAACAGATAAGACTACTTACTCGAAAAATCAATACCTTACAAACCAATTATTCACTTTTCAAACACGTATATGCTTCTTCTTTCTATTCTTACGATATTTTATTCTTACACTTCCTTTTTGATTATACTATTCTATTTCTAAGTTCGTTTTCTTATCGACTTCTATATATTTTGATACGTTGATTTCTAACTATCAAATTATCTTAAAAATATTCTAACTCCTTAAATTCCCGGAAAAATTCGCCATAACCTCCTTTGTACCGGGAGCACCGGGAAATTTCAAATAGCTTTCCCAGTCCTTCTCATCTCAAAAAGAAAAAAGAAAAAGCCATGCAGCTAGCCGATACGGCGCATAAAATCTCATATGGAAATTAAATACGTACCTTTTTGTCGGGCAATCTATATATATAACTTCTAACACTTTATTCCAAACCTGTCTCCTGTATATTTATACCTGTCCAATCTATTTTAACTATACCAATCGTTTTAACTCAACTTGTTAATTAAATCTGTTAATTAACTTCTTTGTCTATTCCACTTCTATTTATCCAAATCTATTATCTTCTATTATTCAAATCCTATAATATAAATCCCATTTGAATTCTCTTTATTCAAATTCTATATTATAAACCCCATTTGAATTCTATATTCAAATCCTATAGTTAAACTCCATTTGAATTCTATTATTCAAATTCTATATTCAAAGTCTATTTGAATTCTCTTTTCAAATTCTATATTTGACTTCATTTGAATTCTATATTCAAATTCTATAGTTTAAAGTCCATTTGAATTTTCTGCATTATTTATAAACAACGTTTATAACCTCAAATTCAAATCCCACCTTTTTCATTTATAAACAAAGTTTATAAATTCAATTCAAATCCCATATTTTCATTTATAAACAAGGTTTATAAATTCGATTCAAATCCCACCTTTTTCATTTATAAACAAAGTTTATAAATGCAATTCAAATCCCGTCTTTTCCTTTATAAACAAAGTTTATAAATTCGATTCAAATCCCATATTTAAATTTATAAACAACGTTTATAAATTCCATACTCGTTTTATATATCTTCAAACAAGTAAATACTTTCTATAGTTCATTAAAAATTCAAATTCTATTTATAAAAATAGAATTCCCTTTTTAAATATCAAATACCCCTTTCTATATTTTTTATAAATCCATATTCAAGCCCAGGGATATTTTAAACAATCAAATCAACCAATTTTCAATCATTTGATTTCTAACACATCATACATGAATATATATGAAATCAAACAAACAACAACAGATAATATATTTTTGAGGAATCCAGTTGGATTCCTCCAACCTGTTTTTCCTGCATCCACAGACGTTAGTCAACATAGTAATACCCATCCTGCTTCGAGGCAGGATATCGCGGTATGAAGGTCATCCACTAATCATAGCGTGGGGCGTATAGGGTAATCATCCGCTATGAAACTGCGGGCATCCGCTAATGAAACTGCGGGAATCCAACCAATCATCAACCCAATATATATAAAATAGTCAACCCTAAATAACTATATATATTTAAATCAACCAAACAGCATTCAAACAAGCAACAACAATTATTTTTAATGATATAAAAATAATTCTAAACAAACAGGTGAGATTTACTCACATTGATTTTCTTTGCTGAATATCTTGTGGAAATTTAAATCTTACGGCTTCGAATCAGCTCGAATGAGTTTTATCGTGCCCCTACGAATATTTATTTAACGATTAACATTTCAATTAACGAATAAATAAATGTCTTATATATATCCCTTTTCTCATTAAATTAAATCATCAAATTGTTTTTAATTTAAATATCCAACTTCTTTTATTTATTTTGAGTTTGAAATCTGAATCAAACTAATATAGTTTAAATAAAAGAAACACAAACTAACTAATTCATTTTCTATAACTAATTATATAAATTTATTTGCTCTTTATATAACTAGTCCCTCATAATAAATTTCTAACTGCCTTATTTATTTTTCCAAATAAATAAAAACTAAATCCAAAAAAAGAAAAATACCTTAATCCTGCTAAATTCTTTCTTCCTCCTCAATACATCACTGCCGAACAGAGACTTCCAACCCCAAGAACCAGAACTGCGAGCTACAGTTACATCGATGAACTCCAGGAAGCAAATCGCGATCCCCAAAATAGCCATCGCACCCTTCCCAAACCTCCACTGCTGAATTCCAAAAATGAATCGTGTTCAATTCGAACTCCAGCATCTCGTCAGTTCAAACTCCACTTCAATGGTCTCTTCCCTACCAGATTTCAGTAGAGTCTCAATCTCTCCATCGCAAAATCGTATTGCAACTCCGCTCCACTTACAACAAAGCACCATTCTGATCCAACATCGCACCCAATATGGCGACTACCCAGGCATCTTCGAGCATACTGATTTGATCGCGGTCCCTACATCTCATCGCAACCTGTTTTCCGTTCGAACCCAAATGTCATCATAACCCTAAATCGAACTGTCGGAAGGAGATACCGCGACTTCCAGAACTCCATCACAGTGACGAACCCCCTCTTCAAACTACTAGCGTAGATACCACCTACACCCCGTCGCGATCTCCTCAGTGACCAAGAAATCGAGCTCGTCGCACCCCCAACCTGACATCAACCCTCAATAGCACCAACTCGATGACCACGCCTCAATTGATTTCTAGAAATGGGTAGGGAAAAGGAGTCGGCTTTAGGAGTATTTAATTTAACAGTTGCCATTTAATTTTCTCTGAAGTGAATCGATTTGCTCTTCTGTAGATGTGGAAAGTTCGTTTGATTTTATAAGGGAGCGGATGGAAATAAAGAAGCCACGGTTGTCCTTGTTTGTGGTGATAAGTGAAGGCACGGGTGGCTTTTGAGATGTGGTGATGAAAGGGCCAACAAGTATATTCATTTATTAAATTTTATTTGATTTTTAAACGGGTATCAAATTTAAATCGTCACGTTTATTCCGAACTCCTTTCTGAACCCAACAACTGTCAATTCTAGGGTCATACCCCAGTTCCGGACACACTGGGATAGGTCACGAAGTCCAACTCGATCATCTGTAGAAGGTATTAATTTAAATTGATATAATTTAAATTTCAAACTATTTATTCTACTCGATAATAAATAAATATTATTACCGTTAAAATTTCATATTAATTATTTGAACTGTTTTCAATTCAAATTAAAATTTGAATTCAACTAAATCCATTTTCGTATTTTGATAAATTCAATATTTTCAAATATTAAATTGAAATTGATTTTTAAATCAATAACTCCATATAAAAATTGATTTATTTACTTAACTCAATATTTAAATCCATATTAAATATTTAAAATTAATCCATAAGGATCCGGGTCATTACAGAGGGGTGCGAGGCGGAGGGGCATCGGTGGCAGGGGGACGGCGCTAGGCCAGGTGGCGGTGGGCCTGGTTGCGGCGGCAGGCGGTTGCGACGGGGCTCCGCACCTCTCTTTTTTATTAGCATCAGGGAGAGAGAATGAAGAAGGGGGGGTTTATATAAAACATATATATTTAATTATTTATTGATTTCAAAACGCAACTTTTTATTTCTAACTCGAAATCGAACCCACCGACTGTCGTCCATAGCTAATTACCCCCATTCCGAACACAATGGGATATGTATCGTAAGCTGATTCGATTGTTTCGATCAGTTTCCGTCCAAATCAAAATATTACTCTATATATTGAGTTTGAACGCACATTTCAATTTACTGGGGTCACATACAGACTCTAAAAATTCCTGAAAAATTATTTCTAGCTTCGCATTGACGATACGGCCCTAAAAAACTAATTTCATCAAATTCTGAGAAAGTTTGAAAAATGGCCATTTTCCAGTGGATTAAAATCCACTGAAACCGGTCAAACGCGTTTTCCTTTGCCAGCTCACATAGGAAATTACGAATTTTGAAACCTAGCAATAATTTGACATCAAGGATCCAACAAAAGTGGTTTCGTCGAAAACCGAGGTCGTTTGCAAAATTCTCATTTTTAAGGACCGAAATTCCATAGCGACTATTCTGAATTTTCAACTGGGCCTAACTTTTTATCCCCGCTATGAAATTTCAAATTTTCAGATTCGTTGGAAAGATATTCACAAATAGATTCTAGTACTTTTTTTTTCGCCAAAATCCGGTTTATTTTGAATCCTGTACATTCATTTGAACTTTGAAATCGAATTATCGAACTACCGCGCCATTTTCAATTCCTTTTGTATTTATAAATAAATATTTATATTCTAACGACGACGTATATAAATATATACATTCTAATTCTATTCAAAATTAAATTTCTCATCGTTATTATTTAAAATAATCCATTTCAAATAATCAAAATTCGCTAAAATTGCCAAAATAAAATTTTTAAATTGGTTCGGATTTCCGGGTTATTACATGTACAACGCTTATGTAACTTATACTTCGACTATATAATTTATACATCGTTGATTCCATATCGTTTATAATTCAAAAATCTCACACTGGGTTCCACTCCACCAAAAATTGCAGAAGGCTCAGAAAAATATCCGGTCTCTTCTAAAATGTAGAAGACGTCCTCACGGTCCCAGTGTCTCTTGTTTCACTGAATTTCGACAAGAAAGGAAAAAGATATGACTTTTATTGCAAAATCATAAACCGTAGCGCTTTAGAGTGCTATAAACTATTTTAAAAAAACAGCCGCATACCCCTTTTGAACGTTCAAATCTAGGGTTGCAATTTGCTATCAATCCGTTGATCTTGAAGACAATCAGGTTATACACCATCGAAGAGCTACGGAAGGGCGTCCCGGTGCTGGTGGTTGCATGGAGATCGACAGCGAGTTAAGGGAGATCAGGCGCGATGAACAGCACCACTTCCTAGGCACGATTCTCGTGATATGCGCCACCAATCAGGGTGAAGCGGGTACGAATCTGAAGCTCTCGGAGAGGTCTTCAAAATCCTCAACTGTGGCGTTGTCTATCGGTGCGTGTGGAAGGAGATAAAGAGGAGAGAAGCAGGGAAGTGTTTATCGCCGTCCAGAGTAGGTGAGGGAGAGAGAATGCGGGTTTGTCGAGATGTGATTGGACGATGGATTTTTTTTTTATATTTATATATTTTTAAAAATTCAAAAATACCCCTCTTCACATTCTAGCTCCAATCCAAAACCAACGACTGTCGTCCCTAGCTAAATACCCCATTCCGAACACAATGGAATATGTTTCATTTGCCAGTTCGACTGTTTCAGTCTGTTTTTCTTCAAATTAAAATATAAAACATTCAATATTTGTTTTGAACGTACATTTCAATTTGCCGGGGCCACATACTGATCCCAAAAATTCTAGAAAAATAAATCTAGCTATTTTTTGATGATACGGTGCAAACATAACTAGTTTCGTCGAATTCTGAGACCATTTGAAAAATTGCCCTTTTCTGGTCGATCCAATTTAATAGAAATCGACCAAACACATTTTTCTTCGCCACACTCACATACTAACTTCAAAAATTATGAAATTAGAAACATAGCAATAATTCGACATCCCGGATCCAAAAAAGGTGGTTTCATCGAATTCTGAGGTCGTTTGCAAAATGGCTATTTTCACGGGCTATATAAACTCTATAGCGACCTTTCTGAAAATTCATTCGGCCATAACTTTTGATTCCTCTATGAAACTTCGATTTTTCAGATTCGTTAGAAAGATATTCACTAAAAGATTTTAATATTTTTGGTTTCACTAAAATCTGTTTTATTTTGCACCCGGTACAGTTAGTCAAAGTTCGAATTGAAGTTTCGAAACTGTCGCGCCACTACAGGCCTTGTTTATAATTAAAAATAAATATATTTCTTTTCAAACGTCGATTCAAACATACTTTTTGCCGTTATTATTTAAAATATTTATTTTAAATATCTAAAATCCACTAAAATAGCCAAATTAAAAATTTTTAATTGGCTCAGATTTTCCGGGTTGTTACAATCTCCCCCACTTAAAACTTTTAGTCCTCGAAAAGGAACGAAGTCAAAAGTTGCTTAATTAAGCAACTCAACTTTCATCCTGGCGTCCAGTCTACAACTTTTTAGTTTCTAAGAATTTTCAAATTCTTCAAAAATTTGGCTAACACCCTAAATTTTTGAAAAATTTCGCCATAACCTCCTTTGTACGGGGAGGGGTTTGGAAATTTATTGGGTCGTATTAGGTACCCAATAAATCCTAATAAGCATACACATATTTATAGTGATATATTCCGTTATCCACAGGGGAGTGTGTATAGATCATAACTCCAGAGAGTAAATTCTCGTCACCCTATAAATGGTTCTTGTGCCTTAATGACCAGAGAGATGTGTTTATTGTCATCTCCAGACCTATGTGGGGTTTTTATTAATCTTGCAATTTACCGTTACATTTTATATGGTCCATATCTGTCATCAGTTCAACCTGTAATATATAGTCATCGCCATACAAGCCTCTCGCTCGTATGATAAATCTTCAACCTCGTCACACAAGCTCCAAATGCTTATGTGGTATATGATGAAGTATGCCCATCTTCAAGAAGTATGCCATGTAGAGTAGTTCAAAATTAATTGTTACTATCCAATGGTTACATTTATTATTACACACAGAACAACCAGCACTCCACATCCAATGGCATTCACAAGAGTTGATAAAATAACACAATTGCACATCTAACTCATTAAGGTTTACCTATTTGTCAGGTACGCAAATAAATTCTTTACTCAACAGCTAATCCATTTACCTGTTCAAACATACATAATGCACATGTATATATTTCTATCTATATATTTTTTTAAATCGGTTCAATATTTGTTAAATTTGGATAAATGGTTCAGAATTCTAATTAATCAACCAAAAATCAAACAACATAACCAGCAATCAATTTGTTTGTTCACTTTCAAAAATATACTAATTAATTCATATACTCTTTTAAAATCATCCAGACTATATAATTAAAAAGTTTACATCCATGCAAAGAAAACAACAACAAAGTAGAGAACAAAATGGTAATGCAAAGTTTGGTAAATGTACCTTGCACCGGAGTCAATCAGAGATATCTACCCTGCACTTAGGATAGGCTTTCTTAATGCTCTCCTCAGTTTCCCAAGTACAATCTCGCAGATCTCCACTCCATTGCACTTTGACAAAGTGAACCTTCTTGTTCCTCAGCTCTTTGGTTTCTTTGCCAACTATCTTTAGCGGTTCTCTTCTCACAGCCAATTCTGGAGTAATTTCTATATCCCATTGCGCTGCTTCTTCCACGATCAAATCTAGATCATGAACATGCTTTCGAAGTTGAGATACATGAAATACATCATGCACTGCAGGCAACCAATCAGGCAATTGAACTCTATAAGCGAGAGTTCCAATCCGTTCAAGTATAGGGAATGGACCAATAAATCTAGGCGCCAACTTCCCAGTTTTGCCAAATCGAATTACTCCTCTCATCGGAGAAACCCTTAGATACACATAGTCACTAACAGAAAATGATAAATCCCTCCTTCTCGAGTCTGCATAGCTCTTCTATCGGCTTTGAGTTGCTAGTAATTGTTTCTTAATGAAATCGACTTTATCCGCAGCTTATCGAATCATGTCGGGTTCCAGTACAAGCCTATTACCAGGTTCTACCCAAAAGCAGGAGATCGGCATGGTCTACCATACAATGCTTAGAATGGTGACATTGTCAGGCTCGCTTGGTAGCTGTTGTTGTATGAGAACTCAGCAAAATGCAAATGGTCTTCCCATGATCCACCAAAATCAAGAACACAAGACCGTAATAAATCTTCTAGTATACGATTCACCCTCTCAGTCTGACCATCTGTCTGAGAATGATAGGCGGTGCTTAGATTCAGCTTTGTCCCTAGTTCTATTTAAAATGCCTCCCAGAATTTGCTAGTAAATATTGGATCTCTATCACTGACTATACTGATCGGCACTCCATGTAGCTTAATAATTTCTTTGAAATAAATCTGTGCTAGACTTTGAGCAGTTCTATTGGATCTGATAGGTATAAAATAGGTAGTCTTCATGAAGCGATCTACGATCACCCAAATACTATCATTTCCTTTCCTGGTTCTGGGCAAACAATCTATGAAGTCCATGGAAATATGTTCTCACTTCCAACCTGGAATGTCTAGTGGTTGCAATAATCCAGCCAGTTTCTGTTGGTCGCTTTTGACTAGTTGGCAAGTAGTGCACCTGCTAACATATAAAGAAATGTCTCTCTTCATCGATCTCCACCAAAATGTACGGTTAATTTCATTATACATTTTGCCCACTCTTGGATGGATACTAAGCTTTGACTTGTGGCATTCATCCAGTACTTCCCTCCGGAGCTCAGAAATGTTAGGAACACAAATTCGACCCTTTAGCCTTAGAACCCCTTGGTTAACAATCTGGAAACTCAAGGGTTTGCCTTTCTGTATTCTTTCTCTGATCCTTTGAATGAAGTGATCGTCCTTCTGAAGAGCAGATATTTTATTCAATCAATGAAGTTGTAATAATAAAACTGGCGATCATTACATTTTTTCTACTTAGCGCATCGGCCACAACATTGGGTTTCCCTGGAGTGTACAAAATCTCAAAATCATATGCTGTAAGAAACTCTAGCCAAAGTTGCTACCTCAGATTCAAGTCTTTCTGGGTGAACAGATATTAAGCGACTGATGATCAATATACAGTTCGAATTTCTCACCTAGAAGATAGTGTCTCCATACTTTTAAAGTAAATACAATGGCTAACAACTCAAGATCATGTGTAACGTAATTTTTCTCATGCGGTTTCAGCTGACGGCTAGCATATGCAACCACTTGACCTCTTTGCACTAATACTGCACCAAGGCCTTCTCAAGAGGCATCTGTCCAGACTTTCAAGTCTTGATTGCCATCGATTATCGTCAACATTGGAGCCGTTGATTATCTTAACTTCAGCTTCTGAAAAGCTTCCTCACATTCGGGAGCCCACTTGACTCTTGCGTGCTTCTTTTTAAGCTTTGTTAAGGAACTAGATATCTTCAAAAAATCTCTAACAAACATCCGATAGTAACTAGCCAATCCAAGAAAACTTCGAACTTCTGTGGGAGTACTAGGCTGCTTCCAATTTTGAATAGCGGTGATTTTACCGAGATCCACAGAAATTCCCTCTTTTGATACAACATGGCTTAGAAACTTGACTTCATCTTGCAAGAATATACATTTGGAAAGTTTGGCCTTCAAGACATTCTTTTTGAGAATTTTCAATACTTGTTCCAAATGTTTCGCGTGCTCGCTCCCTAACTTAGAGAAGATTAATATGTTATCAACGAAAACCAGAACAAATTTATTCAAGACATCGCGGAATACTCGATTCATTAAATCCACAAAATATGCAGGAGCGTTACATAAGCCGAACGACATTACTAGTAACTCATAGAACAAATCGGGACCTCTGAGTGCTGTCATAGGAACACACTCTTCGGCAATACGAAGCTGATGGAAGCCTGTAGCTAGGTCCATCATTGAAAACACTTGTACACCATTCAATCGATCTAGCAAATCATCAATCCGAGGCAATGGATATTTGTTCTTCAATGTCTGCTTGTTCAAGTCACGATAATCCACACATAGTCGAAGAATACCGTCTAACTTCGGGAAAAATACCACTGCTGCTCCCCAATCAGAGAAACTAGGCCTTATCATACCCTTCCATACAAGCTGTCGAGTTTGATTATCTAATTCTTCTTTCTTCTTTAGAGCCTTCCTCCGAATAGCGTGCACTACTGGCCTTGCATTCAGAATTAAAGCGATCTTGAAATCAATTTCTCTCTTCGGAGGTAAGCTAACAACTTCTTCAAACACATTTGCATAATTATTTACGACAGGGATATCCTTTATGAGGTCCGGAATATTCTCTTTGACTGCGTGGATATTTTCTATTTGAGCAGGAGAAACATCTAGAGCTAACCAAAATTATTTTCTATTTGAATTCGGACCTTCGCATGATATGGTTATATAATACCCTGATTTAATCTTTGCCTTAACCACTCTTTCGGCACATTTAACCTCAGCTTCATATTTGGTTAACCAATCCAATCCCAAAATAAAATCGAATTCGGTAAAATTCATGACGATCGAGATGGTAGGAAACCGATACCAGGAAAAAGAGACAGGCACCCCACAAATCCAGCTAAGATCGAGAGAACCCTAACCGGATTATGGACAGTGATGGGTTCTTTGAGCCTTTTCAAATTCAAATTCAACTTCTTAACTGCATTCTTTGTAACAAAGCTTCGTGACACGCCTGTATCAAATAGTACTTTAACTGGAATGTTTTGACAGTAAGCGTGCCTTCCAAAACATCAGACCTTCCCTAACTAGCTGAGGGTGCTGAAGTTTCTACCCCTTCATTCACATGTACTACTTCAGGTTTTCTGAATAGCGGGCAGGCCTTTAAAAGATGACCAGTCTGATGACATCCATCGCATTTTCTATTCTCTTGAAACTTCTTACCGGATTTAGATTTATCCTTCTTTCGTTTCTTCGAGGATTTACAATTCCTAGTCAAATGCCCTTGCTTATTGCAGTTAGAGAAGGTGGCCGTCATCATGGGTTCTTTCCCAGATTTAACCCTTTTCCTCTTGGCTTTGGTCTTCTCACTGGCCTCAGACATCGTACTGGCCCCAGGACCATCAGTCTCAGATTCCCCTTTGTTACTAGAACTGACTTCCTCTTCGTAGTTCAGAAGACCTTTCTTATGGAGATCTTCATACTGATAAGCCATGTGTATCATTTCGAAAAAAGGAATCTTCACATGCCCCATTACTCTACTTTGGTATCTTCTTTGAAGCCCGTTAATAAACCTCAGATTCTTCCTCTTTGGATTTTGAATTAGATAAGGTGCAAAGTGGGAAAGTTCATTGAATTTCTTATGTTATTCTAGAATGCTCATATCTCCTTGTATCAGATAGCAGAATTCATCACATAATCGCTCAGTTGCTTCTGGAGGAATAAATCTTTCACTGAAAATCTCTTTAAATCTATCCTAGGTAATATTACCTTCTGGATTATCCTTAATAATCAAATCCCACTAGAACAAAGCTTCTTCTTTGAGTGCCCAAGATACCAGTAATCTTTTCTGTTCATCTCTCATCTTTAAACCTTCAAAGATTTTCTTAGCAGAACTAATCCAAGCTTGTGTTTCCATAACGGATTCTTGGCCCAAGAATGGTAATCCACCTAAATTTCGATACCTATTTACTAGAGCCTCAATATCTGGTTCGGTATCCCTTCTTCTTTTTCTGACACTCATTTTAAAGTACTTCTGCAAATAGCAGACCAAGTGTCAGGTCAACAGAAAAGATATTATAAAGCATAGAAACATATACTTGAATGTAAATGTGTTCATCGGGGTGTATTTCATTCTGATATACTCATACTAGGATATTACTGATCCTATCTGTAATGAGTTATTCGTCCTAGAACACTACTGGTTCTATTTCTGACGAATTCGTTAATATGTTATATTCCAGAACTAAGCTTAACCAAATCTCTAATACCACGTTGTGATGATCCCAAAACCCCGTACGACGGTGGCAAGGGTAATGTTTGGAATATAACACATAAACAGATAACATCAGAACAGAAATAAATAAATACACTAGATAATGTACAATAGAATACACTGGATAAACAAAATCACCAGAGTTACACAGTATACAGGATCATACTTAGTACAAATTACAGTTCAGCTATACATAAATGTCTACAACGAAAAACAAAACATAATATGTACAACAGGAGCTGAACAACATAAAAGGAGATAAAGGGTAGAATCCATCTTCATCTCCAACTATCCAGAAAGAGCCTGCTAAAACATGAATACAAGGCTGCCCGTGTAGAAAAAGCGGGCACCTGAGTTTGCAAGTGAAACAAACTACGAGTCAGTCATGGGACTGGTATGTGAAATCTACTTAACATATTTTATAATATGGCTAATCACAGCACCACGCCACTTTCGCGGAACGGGTTTATTCCATTGGATTGCCAGTGCTTTAAAACAAGTAAATCTTTTAAACATCGCAATGTTTTTTTTTAAAATGAAGCCATTATAAGACTCAGTTCCCATCACACAATGCAACGCAAACCGAAGGATAGAGTTTTACCTTATAATGGCCAAAATATGCTTGATACGAATAAAACAAAAGCATTTGGTATTATTACTAGTGTTTAAATGTTTCAAAAACAACTTCAAATCATAAGTATCAATCATAGACGGCATGTGTACCATATATCATGTCGCCACATATAGGTATACAATCAAAACCGCATGGTGTCGTATTTGGAAATTGGATTTCCATCATGAAGCAAGGCAAAAGATAGTCTTTACTAAATTCGAGACTGTCTAGCCCGAGTCTCAGGATGAGAGCTCGAGTGACCCTTGGATCGTCAGGGTCGGTCCACCGATGTGGATTAAAATGCCTGAACACTGCGTTTCCCCGCCCTTTGGGGCGTAAATGAGTCGAATGACTCCATCGGCTCGACATAGTCACCGATATATCTGAGGCGCTTCGCAACAGCAACAGCCACACGGGTGAAAGTAATATAAATGTCAGGGCTGGTAGGTCACTGAAACCACCCTAGCTAGAAGGAAACGCAAGCCCTCTCAGAGGTCCTCTCCCGTTTCTGGTTCATACCGGGATGTGAGGCTCGGGAGTCAACGTTATACACAAAGCAATGCCACATAGGCCGTGCTTTGATCATCAACCACAAGACTTTGCTTTTCAATAGAAGCCTTGATCATCTGCCACTTAGACATGTCACACAGGCAATTCACTCCATGTGACTGATTTCTATCGATATATAACCTCTGAGCTCGTACATCTCAGAGAAGGGCGTTAAGCAAGAGAATAAATTCTCCACCGCCAAACAGATATATATTTAATAGAGAACAATCTGCACAGAACAAAATCCAATGTCGGACACACAGTCCATTTACAAGTTCGTTCTGGGTCTGAACGAAACCGAAGGCACTATATACCTCGCATATCCTTCGATCTCCAAGTACGTCTAGACGATCACCACTTATTATCTATATATCGGGATGCCTCCCAATCAAGACATCAGTAATCAACCAACCGAGGTGAAGATCTCCGGTCTTCAACCACCGTCTTCATCATCAACTTCTTATCGCCGATCAATTATTCAAAATGAGATTTAACTCGGCCTTTTCAAATAATTCTCGTATATTTAGAATTTAAATCAATTCATTTCAATGGTTAAATTATTCGACATCAATAATTCAGTTTTTAAATGTAATTTTCATGCCAAACACATTCAGCCATCAAATACCCAATAAACCAGGTAAATTCGGTTTATTTCCATTCCATATCGTTTATAATATTTTATAACGATTTATCGCTATTTTTATTCATTTAAAAATAGTCAATCCTTTCAAACGACGCTTCAGGCCATAACGCGGCCATGGCGCTGTTTTTCTTCAGATTTGATTTACACATATCTGAAAATCTAACCGTTGGATCCTCACAAATTTTATATCATTAGAAAGATCGTTTCAAAACGAATCCAATGGTTTCACGTTTGGGAAAATCCGACGGTCGGATCTCCCGGTACAATCGTTTGAAGTTACGAACGAACTGCAGCGTCGTTATTCGATTTAATTTAATTATATATATATATATATAAATATAATCGATTCTGGTGCTGTTTTTCTTTAGATTTGAATTAAACATTCCAGACAGTCCAACCGTTGGATCTTTACAAAGTTGGTGTCGTTGGAAAGATATTTCCAAAGTGAACCCAACGGTTGCGGTTTCGGGAAAATCCGATGGTCGGATCTCCCGCACTAATCGTTTGAAATCACGCTTTCAAAACACGAACTGCAGCTTCGTTATTCATTTTATTTTAATTATATATATATAAATATAATTCATTCTTCGATTTCAAAACAATATTCATTTCATATATTTGATAAAAATGATATTTTTATCATAAAAAATATTTATTCAACACATGAATATTTTTAGCACTTCATATTAACAATAAAAATGTAGATTTTATTGTTCAATCGATATATTCAACACATGAATGTTTTTGACTTCACACACACGATAAAAATGTGATTTTTATCGTTCTAGTCCTTTATTCAACACATGAATATTTTCCATAGTTGATATATATAATAAAAATGTTATTTTTATCTTTCAAACAAATTTACTCAACACATGAGCTTCATTCAAGACATGAATTTATATTCAACACATGAATATTTTCTATAGTGTATATATATAATAAAAATGTGATTTTTATTGTAAAACAATTTATTTTAAAACACGATTATTTTATACAGTTTATATATAAGGTAAAAATGTTACTTTTATCTTTCAAAGAATTTATTCAATACACGAACTCCATTCAACACATGAATTTATTTCAACACATGAATTTCTATTCAGCACATGAATTTTATTTCAACATTCAACACATGAATTTTGTCTCAACATTCAACACATGAATTTTATTTCAACATTCAACACATTTATTTTATTTCAACATCCAACACATGAATTTTATTTCAACACTCAACACATGAATTTAAATCAAACACATAAGTATTTCAGAAAATTTCGGCAGCATAACGGCAGGGTAGTTAAAACCGGGACCGTCCCTAGTACGGCTCCTCGCTCTACCTTAAAGCCTCGCAACTTGTGACAATGGGGATTTTCAAAATCTAGTTCGTACGCAGATGAATTTTCCCATCTACTAATCCTATTGGGATTTCAATCACAATCAATCATTTCAAACCAACCATTCATGATATTCACCAAATTTTCACATCAACCAATAATCCAAACAATATCACAACCAATATATATCGTCCATGGTCTACGGATGAGGGGAGTATATATATATATATACATACGTATATAACTATATTTCGATTTCATTTCAATATCATTTCAATTTATTTCAACGCACATATCATTTTTACAACGCATATATAATTTATACATCGAACATACAACTTATACAACGCTTATACATGAGATGTACAACGCTTATATAACTCATACTTCGACTATATAATTTATACATCATTGATTCCATATCATTTATAATTCAGAAATCTCACATTGGGTTCCACTCCACCAAAAATTGCAGAAGGCTTACAAAAATATCCGGTCTCTTCTAAAATGTAGAAGACGTCCTCATTGTCCCGGTGTCTCTTGTTTCACTGGATTTCAACAAGAAACAAAAAAGATATGATTTTTATTGTAAAATCATAAACCATTGCGCTTTAGAGTGCTATAAACTATTTTAAATAAAAACAGCTGTATACCTCTTTTGAACGTTCAAATCTAGGGTTACAATTTGCTATCAATCCGTTGATCATGAAGCCAATCAGGTTGTACACCATCGAAGAGCTACGGAAGGGCGTCCCGGCGCTGGTGGTTGCATGGAAATCGACGGCGAGTTGAGGGAGATCAGGCGCGATGAACGGCACCACTTCCTGGGCGTGATTCTCGGGAAATGCTTCACCAATCAGGGCGATGCGGGTACGGATCTGAAGCTCTCGGAGAGGTCTTCAAAATCCTCAACGGCGGCGTTGGCATCGGTGCGTGTGGAAGGAGATAAAGAGGAGAGAAGCGGGGAAGTGTTTATCGTCGTCGACAACAGGTGAGGGAGAGAGAACGCGGGTTTGTCGAGATGTGATTGGACGATGGAATTTTTTGATATTTATATATTTTTAAAAATTTAAAAATACCCCTCTTCACATACTAGCTCTAGTCCAAATCCAATGACTATCGTCCCTAGCTAAATACCCCCATTTCGAACACAATGGGATATGTGTCGTAGGCCCATTCGATTGTTCCAGTCATTTTTTCTTCAAATTAAAATATAAAACATTCAATATTTGTTTTGAACATACATTTCAATTTGCCAGGGCCACATACTTATCCCAAAAATTCCAAAAAAATAAATCTAGCTATGTTTTGACGATATGGTCCCAACAAAACTAGTTTCATCGAATTCTGAGACCGTTTGAAAAATGGCCATTTTTTGGTCGATCCAATTTAACAAAAATCGACCAAACACATTTTCCTTCGCGACGCTCACATAATAACTTCAAAAATTATGAAATTTGAGTCCTAGCAATAATTTGACATCCCGGATCCAACAAAAGTTGTTTCGTCGAATTCTGAGGTCGTTTGCAAAATGGCTATTTTCACACGCTATATAAACTATATAGCGACCTTTCTGAAAATTCATTTGACCATAACTTTTGATTCCCATTATGAAACTTCAATTTTTCAAATTAGTTAGAAAGATATTCACTAACAGATTTAAATATTTTTGGTTTCACTAAAATCCATTTTATTTTGCACCCGGTACAGTCAGTCAAAGTTCGAATTGAAATTTTGAAACTGCCGCGCCATTTCAGGCCTTGTTTATAATTAAAAATAATTATATTTCTTTTCAAACGTTGATTCAAACATACTTTTCACTGTTATTATTTAAAATATTTATTTTAAATATCTAAAATCCACTAAAATAGCCAAATTAAAAAATTTAAATTGGCTCAGATTTTCCGGGTTGTTACATGAGTAAAGCAAGCTAGCAAGGGGAGAAGGTATATGTGTACCTAATTAACATTAATCTTTCTTAATCTAAATTTTAATTAATAATATATTATTAAAGTATAAATAGTAAGGGAGATGAACAGTGGCGAGCTATGATCCTAATTCATGTTTAAATGTGCCTAACAAAGGTATTAAGTTATGTATAATATTTGTATATGCATTACGTTATTAATAATATTTATAATAAGTAACCTGGCATAAATTCTTTAAACAAAAGAACGTGCCTCGTTTTATACTAGGGTGCCTAATCCAGTAAATAACACCCGTGGCGGAAATAGTTAAACTACTTAAATAATAGCTAATCTATATCAGAGTATGTTTTATATATAAGTACTTTGTTAGTGTCACTAATATAGTTTACAAAGCCAAATAATCATGTTACATTAAATGAGAAGTTTTAGTCAAATCATTATTTACTTTACACACTGGCTAGTTAGTTTAAAATGGATTGTCATGTGCCTAATGAATATTTAAAATAGCTGACTTGTTTAAAGGAATATGAACGTATCGTTTGGTTCATATGTATACATCCTGGGATAATTAAACTAATTACATAAGTAATGTGTATATATACAATATTTTGTTAATGCATGAACTAACTGTTTATACATTTCACCGCATATGAACGAATAGGAGTTCATAGTTAACTCGGTTATAAGCGTTTGTATATCCTATAACGACCACTTCATATGAACTAATTATGTGAGCTCATAATTTACTTGTTTAAAAAAATATGAACATTATGTTTTGTTTTTGTCTAAGCAAAATGTCATGCTAGGTATTAATGAAAGAAGAAAATATATTTTTAGAAATAATGTGATTTATAATACTATTCCCTCTGATAAGGATATGTGTGGCTACTGTAAACTCTATTAAGGCCAGGCTTGTGTATAAACGTATTTATATTCCAAATTTTTGATCTAACTCCATATGGCTGTGCCTAATTGGGTTTATAAAATGGACCGATTGACTAATTATATAACTTACGTGTATATTAGATTAAATTTAAATTTTAATTATCTAAGTTCAAAATCAAAACTCATAATTTATATAGCGTGCTCATATGTGGACAGGATTTCAACAACACAAAGGACGTTGTAATTATCGTGACAGACATTTCGTTCCGGAATAGATATAGATGCATTTGGATGTAACTAAAAACATTCGATATTTTAATGAACGGAAACCAAGGTGAGTTCAACTCACTCAGTTTTATCCCACTTATATTTTATATAAGTAGGGTTTAAATATTTGTGTGCTATGATTATTAATTGGTTGATGAACCCTTGGATAGCTGTTGTATTTTGTTGATGATTGAATATTATATCTGTTTATGGAAATAAAAATATAACTGTTGAAATAATGTATTTGGATGCAGGGGAAAACAGGTTGGAAGGATCCAATAGGGTTCCTCACATTTATTGTTTATTTTCATATTACGATTATATGAACTGTTTAACTGACATGATTGGATGATTGACTTGATTACTGATTGTTGAATCTAAATTCAACGGTTTTTTGTTTTAACCAACAAACAGTATTGGTTGAGTAATTGGCAGCAATTCGCCTAAAAATAAATGTTGTTACAATTATTGATTTACAGTCGGTTGAATTGACAGTAGTAAAATTATGAAATTTATTTTATTACTGGAGATAGATTTTTAAATCTATATAAAATTTCAATAAAGGAAATTAAGGTCTATTATTTAAGTTTTAAGTATTATTAAATAGTTTACAAACCAAAATCTTACGTTAATGAGATTTATAAGGAGACGAGCAGAAACTAATGCAATAGTTAAGAGTTGAATTAAATGTTTCAAGAAACAGTTAAATGGAATTGATTTAAATTAATTATGTTATTAATTAATTTAAAAGAGTAAATAAATTTGAATTGGTTAACTAGATGATCATGGGTTAGAATTGATTAATTTAGTTTGGTATTAATTAATCTAATGAAATCGATTTATGGATATTGCTTTAACTTTAATGAGATCTGAAAGGAAGTCTATGATTTGTTTTGGTTAAATAAAAAGTGATTATTTATACGATAGTTAAAGATAATGTAAATTATTATTTTAATAATTTAATTTATCAATTAGTAATGAGATTCATTAAGATAAGTAATCCAAGTGGATATTGAAATATAAAGAGGATTTTCGAAAAGAGTTGATGAACAGTTTTATACCCAAAAAATGAGATTTATAAATGAGGTTATAAAAGAGAGTGTAAGCCAAGGTGATAGCTTGAAATAAGTGTTTGAATTAAGAAAAGGGAAGTGAATCAAAAGAGGTGAATGTTAAACCAGAGTTTTATAAATGATGTTTATAAAAGGTGGAGTGTGAAGCTAAAACGTTAAGTTTAAATCAACATTACTTAATAATCGATTTGAAACGTAATTTTCAAAGTGGCAAATGGTTGAACGAATTCGAAGTGGGATAATATGGTCTGATAATGAGTCGAGATAAGAATTAGAGCTCGAGTTGAATGATTTTCTGAATGTCAATCTGATGTTGATTTCGGTCTTTGGGGTTGATACTTAGGGAGTTATTCACTTACTAATTTACGGTTAGGGACTAATGATGTTTAGAGTGAAGATATGTATAATGTTTTAACAAATGTTTTGAAATAATAGTATGATGGAAAGTAGTATATAGTTATAAGATGTTTTCCCCAAATATTGCAATGAAATGGTTTTGAGAGTATTATCAAGAAGTGAATATCGTGTTTTAAATTATTAAAAGGTTTAGAAGTTGAATTAATCATTTGCTAAATTATTTATAATTAAAAGGGCTAAATGTTGCTGAATACCGAATCAATGAATTCATTTTATTTTAATGATTGTTTATTTGATAGTTAAATTACCGACTATCAAATTTAGCCAATACGATTATGGGTATCGAAAGACCGGGATCGAATTTATGTTCGAAAACCATTCCGACCAATGAATACATAAACGTTGAAGATATCACTTACTGAGCGAGATGGAGCAATTGAAGACCGTGGGTCTTCATAAGCGGAAGGATTGTTGTTGAATATTCTCTTGCTGTACAACTAGAGATATTCTGATCTGATTCGGTCGTGGTTGAGATTTTGCAGATTTGCAAGGACTACTCAATACGGATCCTTTGGATGTGGTAGGAGAGTGCCTTTAGTGTCCAGTCCCAGGACAACTTGTATGTACGGATGTCTAAAAGAGTATTTCCAAAAGGGATTACGTACGTTGATTTCCTCAAACGTATTTCTGTTGCAGCGGAGAAGACACCTTCACCTAACGTAACAACCCGATTATTTTTGTGGAAATCAATTAGTGATTTCTACCAGATTTGACGATGTGGCATTCAAAGTGAATGGTGGCCAGGTGTTCCAAAAGATACGTTATGACCTTAAGCCTCACAATCGGGAAATGACATAAATCGAGCAGGCAACATGGCTATGTGGGTCGCTCCCATTATGGTGTATATTTACGTATCTATAGAAATTCCTTTTCCTTCTTTAATCTATCGATGCTGTCCCTTTTCGGTAAACGGTTGCTGATCCCAACCGTTGGTGATATACATTCGACACACTCAAGCGAAATGAGTGGTCGGTCATGTGTGGCCGGGTTGCAAGACATTCTTGTTGAATCTAGTGTATTCGCCTCTAGAGATACACTATTGGTAGGTGGTTCCATACCTTGTCATAGTCAGAATCCAAACTCCAATAAGCACCTGCGGTTTTGATTGTATACTATATATGTGGTGCGTGAGATGCAAGCGTTCCACTAGATTACTTTTTATTTGTATTTAGACACTATTATAATATCAGAGAAATATATTATTTCAAAAATTGTTTTGGGTTATAGTAAGGTAAAAACCGTCTTGTGTTTATGTGTGGGCTAGTCTTACTACTATCTTTTCTTTTAAAAGGATTTTTGACTTTAAAATCAATATGGTTGTTATTAAAACTTTACGAGTTGTTCTCACTCTGATTCACCGGACTGACCCGATATTTGTAATGCTTGGGTTAGACCGGGTTGTACAGTTTCAGGCTATCAGGTACCGCGAAGTCCAGAGATGAGCTGGAGGTGTTCAGACGTATGACATCTAGTATATCTTCTGCTGTGTGACTGTATATGAGGACAGGTTATTATAACTGTCCAGATATGTTAGCTGTAAGCCGTATTCTAATGTTTGTAAGTATTTTTCAAGCTCTCAATAAATATTATTTCCATATTATATTTTGTACCACTGCGATGTGAGACTGTAATGACCTGGCTTTTTGATCGGTTTTCGTCGGTAATTAAACCAACTCAAACCGTTCAAAAAGGACAGATTGTTATTGCTTATGAAATTGAAATACAAATCATCACAGAAATCACAGACATATAACACAGAATATCTCACAGCGGAAGTAAAATTTATACCATATTACAAAATCTTTAAATTTACATAATATCAGAGTACATAATAAATAGAGGAACAACGGAAGACTGAGAACCTCACTAAAATATGAATAACTGACTTAAGTGGGAATAACTGCAATGGGTGATAACAAGTGGATGACTGGATCTTCAACGAATCTCAGGCTCTAACAGGTATTTCTCTATGCTGAAGTACTCAGTCTGACCCGGGCATTTTGTAAGAAATAAAACAAACAAAATACACGAGTCAGGACTAACAGTCTCATATCAGTGAATTAACTCAAATGAAGTGTTCACTAAAATGTACAGTAACTTAAAGGATGTTTGGGATTCTCATCCTCTAAGGATTCGTGGAACTAATATCTATATAATAATACGCTATTATTGTAATGTCTATTCAGTAAAGTAAACATAATGAAAATAGCGTAAGCGGGATTACATTTTTACCCTTACACCATTTATAATACTGTAATCTATACAGTACCGTAAACCCACTCTAACACGGATGGCATCAGAGGGCACTCCATAGGTACGACACAAATCAAAAATCGTATGGGGCTCGCTTGGGTAAATGACAAGGCACTCGAGGCAATACCAAGGTAGGATTCTAACAATTGCTCTCCCGGACCGGTGGCAATGCATAACAGCCACTACCTCCCACCTCGGAACACACTCCCAAAATCAAAAAGGGGCCCCAAATCATCAACATAGTCATAGAAATTGTATCGAAGAAGTGCGTCCGATCAAAGGTGCTACCTCAATTAGTAACGGTATAGCTCATGTTTTAGTCATTTCAATTATGACCCGAAGGTCAAGGCCATTTCGTTATCGTTCGCCTTCCTCAATCCAGTAATCATCTCCAAGTCATCATGCTTCATTCTGGATACGTCATCATGTACAAAGTTGTTAAAGTGGTATCGGCACTGACAGAGAGTAGGCCACTTACAGACTCCGGTCTCTTTAATAACCAAACGTTTACATTTTCACACCGTGGCCATTGGCTTTGAATTCATATTTCGAGTACCGCAAATCAGTTTATTTCAAATATTGCTCCAAAATTAATTCCTCAAATAGTTGGTTCAATTAAGGTTGCAAATCTACCATTCAAAATTCCTTTGTCAACCATTGGCTTCAAAGTTTCAACTTCCTCGAAATATCGCTATTGCTCGAATTTCTTTATTTCACCCTTTGGATTACTAGACTGGATTGGACATAGATTTTATTCGGATTATAACATAATTTTAGAAAAATTAAGTTTTGAAAAATAGTATAGGTATATTAAATTTGAAAATAATGTATATATATATATATGTAGTAGAAAACTATTATAAAGTGTATATAGTTAAAGTAATCGAACTTATTTTATAAAAGAATACTTACAAAAGCAAGTAATGCGGAAAAATTGCCTTTATAAAATTTATAGTACTATTAAAAATATTAATCCAATCCAACCTAAATCCAAGTTTCACAATTCTTTTCTCATCAAAATTTCACCTTTAGATCAAATTCCCTTTTGTTTTAGTTCAAATTCAATGCTTCACGATTAATGATTTCCAAATCATTGTTTGCCTTGGATTTACATATCCATTTTTTTATATATAATAAACCCCAAGCAACTTTAACATTAGTTGTAAATCAAAATATGATCCATTAAATTCTGACTTGTTAACTAAACCCGTATTCACCATGATTTAGATAATCATATTCTTTCATACTTGAACTTAAACACTTCATTCTGACTAATTCATCTTACATTCACATGGCGAAAATTAATTTGACAAATCATATATTAAAATAAGCTTTGAAACATTTATCAAGTCTTTGCAAATCTTAACATTAAATTATTCGATTCAAAATTTATCATATTATAAACATGAAGTTTTGAAAAATTCATCTAGATAGATAAAAGTTTAAGTGTTAACTTGAAACCCTCTTTAAAACTTATTTTCATACAAATTGGATCCCTTATAAAATTCAAGAAAAATATGCACAAAAATTTCTTTTAACTTTTATTTATGATATATAGAGAATTTCCTTAAAATTTCAACTTGCCAAAGTCGATAAATTATTTTAAAAAAAATTATTTTATTGCCCACAGTGTCCTTATAAAATTTTCTATCCTACGGTCAAGTGATACAGATATTTATCATTTCAATCCGTTTTTTAAAATATTCGAATCCTGGGTATGTATCATTTCAACCCGCATACCAAATCGATTCGAATATATAGGGGTTCTGGTATGTATCATTTCAACCCATAACAGTTTCTAATCTAAGGGGGACTTGCATGGTGAGAAAATAATCATAGCATGTCAAATATACATTCATATTGTGTCATATGATATAATGGTGTGTGTCGCACGTGCACAATCACGAAGCAAACAATTCTAGAGCAACTAACATTTCATTCAACATTTCAATCTTTAATTCACTTAATATATTAGTCTGTGAGTGAGTAGAACTCACCTTTCGTAGCAATTCGAAAGATGCGAAAAATGGATGTAGAAACGACAGCACAAAGACGATAATGACAGCGAATAGGCGAGACCAATCACCTAAGATAATTCAAATTACATGATTTCACTACACAATGATTTTTCAATAATAAAACTCAAACACGAATTTTGGTCCAAATTTGCAAAATAGTTGCAAATCTGAACAACTACGGGGATTTGAACCTATGACCCTTCAATTTTGAACCATGACAAACCACTCAACTACACTGACTTTTAATCGTATTTGGAACGCGACGAATACATACATAGGCTTTACTACTTCAGTTTACGTGTAGTCATAACTATTAAAAAATATAATATGTTTCTACCTGACGCATGTCGCAAGGAAATAAACGATACATTTTTATTTTCTGGGTACAACTTGCGCATGCAACCCATATATATATATATATATATATATATATATATATGGTTTTTTTGTAACTTGCGCATGCATGTAAAGGCAACCGTACCCAAACACTACAGTAGAACCTTTGGTTACCATGCATGCGAAAATTTTTCATGCTGCATGTACTCACTTTGGTTTTTTTTTCTACTTCTTGCACATACAAGTATTTAGCAAGCTATTATGCCCATCCTCAAACAAAATGGTACTGGCACAAAATTGTTAATGGATTTGTATCCATTTGTTACCCACGCATGCAAATCCTTGCATGCTGCATGCCTCCATTTTTGTTTGTCTCTTATTGTTTTTTTTTTCACTTTTTTACAGTTCACGAAAGCAAATTTATTGCCAAAAAAGAAGTGCCAAACCCCCAAACAAAGTGCTGCAAGCAAAAGTTTACATGGATTTGTAACCAAGTTTGTCACCACGCATGCATCCACTCGTTTGATTCCCATAGCTCCCTATTTCTTTTTTTCTTTTTTTTAATAAAAACAATACCTGCGCAACAGGTTTTCTGGTGGACAGGAGCGCAAGCTGAGCTCAGCTATCTTGCGTGGAGAAAAGAAGGGTTCAACTGAACTTGTTCCTTGCGTTTTCACTTGTTTCCGCAAAGCAAACTCCCCATCGCAGTAGCCTTCGTCGATGGTTAGGCTGGAGATGGTCGGAGTGGTGGTCAGTCGGAGACGGGAATACCGGACAGGCAGCAGCAAGACTAGAAGGGTGGAGATGGAGGCTTGTGTGAGGAGTGAGGCCCTTTTTTTTCTTTTATTAGCTTCGAAATTTCTGGCTGAAGCAAGAAAAAAAATGGAAGAACAAAGTGCGGATTTCCCAGAGGAAGACAAAACAACAAAAGAGGGAGAGAGTATTATAAAAGAACACGACGCAACGTGGGGTACAAGCAGGAACAGGTGGGCACGTGTTTAATCCCTGAAGCAGGCTGCTACCAAGTGTCTGCTTCAGAAAAATAAAATTTGTTAATACCTTCGTATTTATTTTGTTAATGTATTTCAATAACGGATGGTATTAATGGGTACAAATGGCTATTGCAATGCATACTGTCTGACCTAAAGGAAAAATTCTCAATACCATCTAATAGATATTTCAAAATGAAAAAATGGTGCTCTATTCAGAATCCTTTCCAACAGTTTCATTTTATAAATCCTCTCATTAAACGTCAAGTTCAAATTTTAATGCAAACAGCGCAACATGCATATTTCTCTACGGAATTTGTTTCTTAGCTCTGTCCAGTTAGGCATCGCTATAAAATTTCTCAAATTAGTTTGTATTTTAAAATTTAATGTTGTTAACGATATATCGGTTACTGCTACCGCAAATCAACCGTATAAAATGATCTAATCAGAACAAGTAAACTAGGACGTTTCATTCTATAATTATTTAGATTACTTCTATATTCGGTTTAAAAATGAATCTTTTTATCGATTTCATGTTTGTTTCAATATAAATACTAGATTAGTTGTTGTTTTTAAATTCTATATTTCAACACAGCATACACGTTACATTTAGAAATCAAATCCATACCTTTCGAAATATTTCAAGTTTCCTCACTCAAATTCTAATAACTTCGAAATTAAAAAAAATGACGAAATTATCGGTTCGTTGCATTCTCTCCCACTCAGCGCTTTTCGTCCTCGAAAAGGAAACGTCACCAAAATCGTACCTAGATTATCAAATCTTTCTAAGACTATTAGAAATAACATTTAGTTCTAGGATTTTTTTTTAAACTCAAAATTTTTCTAATGCCCGAATTTACGGAAAATTTCGGCAGCATCTCCCCTGCACGGTTCGATTGGGAAAATTTTCCCGTACACAAAACAACAAAAAAAACACAAAATATATATCTCAAATATACTATGAGGCATCCCTAAACAGGGGAAACAACATATGGTTCTTTTTCATTAACATATTTTTTTTCATTCATGTCAATTTTCATTTTGTTTTTCTTTTCTTCTTTATTTTCTATCTCACTTCTTATTTTCATGGATTTTGTAACCATCGATTTCATTTGAAAAGGAGTGAGAACTAAGCAAAAATGACATACAAACATATGTAACAAAAATGTAAATGACTTCAAACAATGCTCAAATAACATGACGTTTCAACACGAAGTCTTATTTTGTTGAATACAATCCATTTACCATTCAAACCATATTGAGTTTGATAAACTTTATTCTCTTTTTTCTTCTTTATGTACATACTCATGCATATATGTTATTTATTCGCTTTCGAATTTCAAATCTACTTACATCAAAATTCTTTACTAAATCCGTTCATTTTATTTGCGGCGTTTGATAACAACAAAACTGAGATTCCAATATTCACAAATTTTACGATACATGTTCTTTTAAATTTTTTTTTCTTCCTCTTTCTTTTGTTCCGCCCTTGGTTTTTGTTGTTCAAATCTTTTACCTTTCATTTTAATTTGTGTACAGATCTGGTTCATTCGCCTTTGTTACATTACAAAATATTTATTCGCTTCAACTTTTGACTTTCTGATTACGAATCAATTTGTCTTTCCTTTCCTACTTGGCATTTATTTGTTGTGTCGAGTTTGAGTGGCTACCTATTTTGTAAATTTCTCTAGCTTGTTGTGCTCACCAAATTTCATTGTCATCGGCCTCCATCATCATTTTTTTTCAAACTCTTACTCGATTCGAATTTTTTTCTGTCATATGTTTTATTATTCCACCAAATTTTCTTTCGAGCATTTTGTATGGACAAAATTTATTTCACCGTAAGTGACAGTTTTGTTAAGTAACAATGAATTCATATTTTATTCATTTTATAATGTTTCAAGCAGAGAAAATTAGTCCTCTCCCCCACTTGGGATTATAGTTCTGATTTATTCACGAATTTTAAATACATAGCAACAAAATCTAAAATAGGAAATAATATTTTTAAATATAAGTTTCCGCTTACGTCAGCATTCCAAATTCAATTTCTTAAGTTAGCTTCCATTTCACTTATCCCGTCTCGAGTATGTAGAATTACACACTAACCTTAGTTTTAATTTTCTTCTTCCTACACATAAAAGAAAATTTTATAGTTCCATAGATACTCTTATGGATATTTTTCCTTGATTTAAATCCAAATTTCCGATTCTAATACAATATCCAAAAATCAAATTTCCTTATTCCTTAAAAATATGATTTCAAGTATTAATTCGACGTCGCAACTGAAAATATATAATCATCCCACTTTCGAAACTAAAAAATAAATACTGATGATGCCGCGGTCATCGCTAGAATCATTTTCAAGCGACTAGAGTGTGATTCTACATCTATCTAGTACATGTAGGACTTTGCATATACGTTAGCTAGGCGTATATTCAAAATCTTCATATACCTGATAGTCCAACTTTGACGTCAAATAGAATACTCAAATCTCTTCTTTTAAATCAAATGTATATATGATTTTTCTAAATATATGACAAAAGGGTATATTGCAAAACATTTATTGTAAGGTTTATTTTGTCATATTTTGATTTCAATTTTTTTTATATATATATACTATCCTAAAGTTTACAATGAAAAATTATAAAATGTTTATTCTCAACACATATCATTTCCAAACCTTAAAGTTAGTATTGCTTTACTTATGAAATCTTATAATACACAAATATTTATTTACACAATTTACTATTCCACATTTTTATAAAGCGATTTTAGTTCCAAGAGTCATGTTACTATCATTATATTTTTACTCAAACCAAATTTAGTTTCAAGAACATGCTCTAATATCCAATTGCTATTTAATATATTTATCCCAAACCAAATTTTGCCTCATGATCATTCAGAATTCAACTAAATCGTTTTATTATCAAATTTCAATTTACAAGTCATGCTTGAATAAGATTTCTTTAATACAACTTTATGAGTTCACAAATGTTTAAATCCATGAAATTTTATATAATTCAATGCTATTGGATTTTAAGTCCATTTATTCAATTCAACTAAGTATTTATCACTTAGTTGTTCATTCAAGTTTTATTTTATGTTCTTAAGCCTTAATCTAATTCGATTCGAGCTAAGTTGGAATATAAGGGTCTAAACAATCGAACAAACAAAATCAAATAGATTCACCAAAGATAGGTGTAACACCCCGTGTATTCTATAACGGTGAAATTCACAAATTAAAGTATAACTAATTTCAAATCAAAGAATTAAGGGAAACGGGATACGCCATTGCGTTCATCTCGGAATTCTGCTAGAGATAGAGTCCGAGTTTGCGTAAAACAGATATCGTATGAAGAAGATATGGATGAACGAAGTTGGGAGAAAACCAGAAAATGGGTCAGAATGCACTGGCGCACTTGGGAAGTGCGCCACAACAAAAATGAACTGGCGCACTTGGGAAGTGCGCCAATACATTTTTAGCCTGGCGCACCTGCCAAGTGCGCCCAGGTCAGAATGACCTGCTGGTCAAGTCTTGGCTGGCCAGGTCTGTGTTTGGTCGATTTTCTGAGCCTTGCCTTGTCACTAGGGCTAGGTGTCAGCTCCTGGTTGGTCTCTCCTTTAAATAAACGGCTATTATTAAACCAAGCTTCATCGACGGTCTAAATCAACTCACAAACTCTATAAAAAGGACCTAAGACTAACCCTAATTCACACGAACTAAAATGGAGATGAGACCGTCATGCTGCGGAGGAGAGACTGAGGATAGCCGTCAGAAATAGAGAGACAATTAGGAGATAAATCAAAAGCTTAAAGCAACGTTAATCAAATCAAAGCAACGCCTATAACAAAGGATAGCATCTCCAAATTCAGAATTCAGATTCCTGAATTGAAGATTCATCATACGTTGTAAGTAGAGTGCTATTCCGATGTGAATTAAATAATTGTGTTGATTTGTGTAAAGTGAGAAATGGAATTGTGGCGATAATAACCTATATTTGTATAGTGCTTTGATTCTAAACGATTTGGGAATGTTGTGGTATACGATTTGATATTCGCAAGCGTATGATTCATATTGAAAACTACATGTTTGTAGTGGTTATTTACAACACCCATTTGATAATTGCAAGAATATGATTCATGTTGAAAGTAACAACTATTTGTTGTAATAGTTTATTTGAGATTCATGCAAGTATATGATTTACTGTTATGCCAACACAATGTATAATTTTATGGTCATCTTTAGTGTAATTTGATCCATTTGAGTATTATGATTCATATGAAGTTATGTTGGAATTGGCATCATGGTTCAAGTATAAAAATCATGCTTTTGTGATAGTGACAAAAGCAAGCATCTTTGTGAACTTGTATTAATTTTATGAACATGACTAAACTATGTTTGTTATTATGCCTAATTGAAAAACATGTTTTTAGGCTTATGTTGTTAGCATAATCATATGATAATATATGTGACACATAAGTTACATTAGAATTACATTCCACTTGCAAGTTTACAAAGATAGATTAAAAACCATGATTTAAGTTTAGGTGTGTTTATGCTATAATTCTATGAATAGAATGATTCATGTTAAAGTATTGTCTATGCCATAATCATACGAATAGAATGATTCATGTTTAAGTATTGTCTATGCATTAACCATATGAATAAATGATTCATGTTTAAGTATTGTTTATGCCACAATCATATGAATAGAATGATTCATGTTTAAGTATTGTTTATGCCATAATCATATGAATAGATTGATTCATTTTTAAGTATTGTTTATGCCATAATCATATGAATAGAATGACTCATGTTTAAGTATTGTTTATGCCATGATCATACGAATAGAATGATTCATGTTTAAGTATTGTCTATGCATTTACCATATGAATAGAATGATTCATGTTTAAGTATTGTTTATGCCATGATCATACGAATAGAATGATTCATGTTTAAGTATTGTCTATGCATTAACCATATGAATAGAATGATTCATGTTTAAGTATTGTTTATGCCATAATAATGTGAATAGAATGATTCATGTTTAAGTATTTTCTATGCCATGATTATATGAATAGAATGATTCATGTTTAAGTATTGTTTATGCTATGATTACATGGATAAAATGATTCATGTTACGCCATGATTATATGATGTTACAATTGCAAGTTCACATGTGCCTACTTTATGTTAATTGAATCGTTCGTTTCAAGTTCATGCGTTCACACTCCCCTCTTTCATGTTACCTGATAAACACCATGTTATAAGCCTCCCCTTTTCATTTGGCTAAATTGGGTTTAAGTATTAAACCCAACAAACCTTACATTGGAGCGAACGTGTAAAACGGGGATAATGACGTTTGGACTAAAATATAGAACATATGTGTTGGCATGTTCGACGCATGCCAACAATCTGGAAAAGCAATTAAGTGGCATAAATAAATTTTAATCAATAAAGATGAATTTGAATAATGGGCCGCAAATATTTACATATAAAAAGAAAAGAGACAAAATATGTAAATGTAGAAAATACGATGTGTTTAACCCGAGGTTGGTTTGAGTTGTGATGTAAACCTGCTCGGAACCGCCTGGCTGTCCAGTAGTCACAACAATACCTATCCAATGTGGGTGGTTAAACACGGAGCCCAATAAGGAGCCGAGGTTAGACTGAGTTGTGGCGTAAGACTGCCCGGACCCAACCGGCAACAGGCAGCCACAGCAATACCTGTCTAATGTGAGAGGTTGAGGCTTTAATAAGACAATTAAGGCTGAGTCAGGATTGATAGGATTAAGTAAATTATATTAATACTTAATCAAAATGGAACATGCTAAACTAAATAGACTGATTGGGGGTTAGGTTTATAAAACACTTAACCAACTTAGCATGTTGGCTAGAAATAGAAAACCTAGTAGCGGGGGACCCTTTTCAGCAGTAACCCTACAAGGCGTATCATGATACCCTGAAACTAGGCAGGGTGGGGCACGATTACTGGGCTGACTGTAAGAGGTCAAATCGACGGCGGTGGTGCAGCAGTGTAGGTTCTAACGGGGTGTGGGCGTGCACACACTCCGGCGCAGAAAAATAAGGCACTGGGCACCAGTAGCATACCTGTGCATTCTAGAGTTGTGTCGGGCCGCCACCATAGGACTTGATACACCCCATGGTGGGACCAGCATAGGTAACTACAACATCGGGGGCCGTAAGACACATGTAACTATGCGAGTAGGAGCCGATCATCAGAAATGGATCACTTCACCCTAATTATGGGGTGCATGTTGGGAACTAGTTTATATGGGTACAGAGATTAATATGGGGTACGATAGTATATTCAACCCTAGACAACTTAACTTGGTTTATGGTGCTTTCCCATTTCCAGTTTATACTTATCATACCCAGTTCTTTATTCATAGACTGAATAGTCCTAGACTTACTCAGGCTTTATGTCTGACTCTACTTTTCTTTTGCCTTCTTTTCTTTCGCCTTCTTTTCTTTCGTCCCCCCCCCCCCCCCCCCCCCCCGCAGGTCCACAGGGAGGGAACACCGCAGCTTGACCAGATTTCACATCCAGCTTGAAGAGAAAGAATGTATTGCTTGGATCTTTTCCGTTTTGGACTATGGCTTTGGACAGCAATTATGGGACTTTTGCAGTTTATTTATGTTTTCTTTATGCTTCTTTAAATAATGTAATCAAGACAGTTATGATTTTGGAAGTATTGTAAGACAATTATGGCATGGTTTGTGTAACACGTATTTTGATGAAATAAAAGATGTTGTTGTTTTCCGCTGTTCAAAAATATGTGTTATTATATCTGTCTTGTACATTTGTGACTTGTACTTATAAACCTCCACCAAAATTAGGGCATTCCCTTTGAGAGTGACCCTAAAGGAGGTGGGGTGTTTCACTTGTTATTAGAGCATAGGTTTACCAGATAAGATAAAAAGTTTTGAAAATTTATTTTCAAAAAGGAAATTTAAAGAAGCATTTTTAAAAGATAAATATTATTTTATTTTAAAAAAAAGGCAAAGTCCCCCAAAGCCATAGGTACTGTCTTCTATCCTTCGTTTTGAATCTATCCTTTCTGTTTCAACATGTCTGGAGACCTTACTCCCCAGCTGCTGACGCTTTCACTCCTCCTCCTCCACGTGAACCAGCAAGCGGAAGAGTCCCAGAGTAGGAAGGCGAATAATAGTCAAACAAGAAAGGATCGTAACAGTAATAACAAGAAACGGGAAAAAAGGAAATGCAATTTTTGTGGTACGGAAGGGCACATAGCCAAGGATTGTAGAAAAAGGAAAAGAAAGCAAGGAGAATGTTTTCATTGTGGGGAGACTGGACACATCAGCAAAGACTTCCCTGAGAAGACAGACTTTAAGAAGGGCGGGAAAGACAACAAGTCCCAAGAGAAGAGGAAGTGTAAATTCTGTGGCAAAGTGGGGCACTTAGTAAAAGATTGCCGGAAAAAGAAGGCCAAGAAGAACGGCGGGTTCTTTTCTTGCGGTGAGACAGGCCACATGGCTAAGGACTGCCCAAAGAAATGAGGACAGGGGCATAGGGCTGGATCCACCACAGGGGCACAGTTTCATGTGCTAGTGGCGCCACCTCTGCAACAGCGAGGTATAAATACTTCTGTAAAAAGTGTAGTTTATCTTTATGATCACCCCGTTCGCACTTTATTTAATTCCGGCGCCTCACACTCCTTTATCTCGTCTGCTTTAGTAGAATCTCTGCACCTAAGAACTAGTATGGTAGAGGACCCCTTAATTGTTTCAAACCCAATTGAGGGCCCGGCTTATTTGTCTATGATCTGTGTGGGATTGAAAATTTCTATTCTAAGCGTAGAGTTTAAATGTAGTGCCTTTGTTTTGGGCCATTGGTTGATTCTAGCGATGGAGTGGTTATCCAGTAAGGGTGACCATCTCGGTTTCGAAAAGAGGGTAGTTAGACTCTTGACTTGCCTCGGTAATACCCTCGAAGTCGCAGGTAACCTTTAGGGTTCTATCATGATTTGTTTCCTAGAATCTCTTGACACATTTATTGGTAATTTGTAATCCGATCGAGTAGTGTTCGCCACTAAGGCAGAAGGTTCATTTCGCTTATGCATGAGTTGTAGAGAGTCACCTTAGTAAGTACATTTGGCAACATGGTTGGCATTTATTTCCAAGAGATAGTTCTTCTACGTGGAATACCTGATAGTAAGTGGACGAGATCCAAGATTCACTAGTGAATTTTGGAGAGCTTGCATGAAACCATGAGTACGCCGTTATGTTTGAGCCGAGTATACTAGAAGTAGAGTAAGTGAAAGAGGAACGAGAGGCAACAGTGAAATATGTTCCAACTCATATTTTGGAAATAAGAATTAAGAAGCTACGAAATTGTAAAGTTAAAGACGGACAAAGCATAATGGAGTTAAGCTCAAGGAAATGCGACTTAGAAGATTGAAGACTAGATTCGTGCATCATATCTCTTCTTAAGAGTATATCCTTGATCCCTCTCTTCCTATAGATCTTACTTGCATGCTATCTTTTGTGTATATCCTCTCGGTCCCATCCTCAATCCAATTTCTGTTGCAAACCCCATAGGGAGTATGACTCATCTGTTAGTAACACATGTTGGGGCTTGAGGGTGTTCGTCGGTTTGACTAAACTTTTTGGGTTTTATAGGATACGGGTTGGTCTTAGGAAGGGACTCCCTTGTGACCTAAAAGGAGTCCATCATGCTTAGTTTCCTAGAATCATATATAGTAGTTGGGTTGAGTAATTCTTTGGGTGTCAGTCTGATGTTGATTTCGGTCTTCGGGGCTGATGCTTAGAGAGTTCTTCTCCTAATCAATATATATGTGGCATAGATATCCAGTTTTGACATTGCCTAATGGGCACAAAGTTTTTACTTGCTTCTATCATTCGACTATACCTTTAGATAGGAACAATTGGGTGTAAACATGTGTTTGAGACATGTTATGATTGATGGTTGCAAGTGGTTGCAAGTGATTGCTAGTGGTTGCTCGTGGTTGCATATACACACACAATCTAGGTTTTAGATCGGCTCAGTCACTTCATATTGCATATGCATATATGTTTGCATTCGTATATGGTTGAACTTTAATGTGTTGTCATATGGATGTTGCATTTGTATGAATGGTTGAGCACTCATGTAGAACCATGAATAGGAGAATTTGCATACATAATGGATTCATGGCACTTACATAATTTGCATTAAGGAGGTCAACTGAATCAGTAGACCGCCATATTTTGCATTAGATAAGTACATGTACACACACACTTCGCATATGATCATATAGCATTGGAAATCTTTTAAGGACAATGGATGCTCGTGTTTGATAGATGAGTAGATGGATGTTAGGATATACATTCTTCCTGAACTTGAAGATTTCGGGGACGAAATCCTTTTAAGTAGGGGAGAATGTAACACCCCGTGTATTCTATAACGGTGAAATTCACAAATTAAAGTATAAATAATTTCAAATCAAAGAATTAAGGGAAACGGGATATGCCATTGCGTTCGTCTTGGAATTCTGCTAGAGATAGATTCCGAGTTTGCGTAAAACGGATATCGTATGAAGAAGATATGGACGAACGAAGTTGGGCGAAAAGCCAGAAAACGGGTCAGAATGCACTGGCGCACTTGGGAAGTGCGCCAGAACAAAAATGAACTGGCGCACTTGGGAAGTTCGCCAGTACATTTTTAGCTTGGCGCACCTGCCAAGTGCGCCCAGGTCAGAATGACCTGCTGGTCAAGTCTTGGCTGGCCAGGTCTGTGTTTGGTCGATTTTCTGAGCCTTGCCTTGTCACTAGGGCTAGGTGTCAGCTCCTGGTTGGTCTCTCCTTTGAACGAACGGCTATTATTAAACCAAGCTTCATCGACGGTCTAAATCAACTCACAAACTCTATAAAAAGGACCTAAGACTAACCCTAATTCACACAAACTAAAATGGAGATGAGACCGTCATGCTGCTGAGGAGAGACTGAGGATAGCCGTCAGAAATAGAGAGACAATTAGGAGTTAAATCAAAAGCTTAAAGCAACGTTAATTAAATCAAAGCAACGCCTACAACAAAGGATAGCATCTCCAAATTCAGAATTCAGATTCCTGAATTGAAGATTCATCATACGTTGTAAGTAGAGTGCTATTCCGATGTGAATTAAATAATTGTGTTGATTTGTGTAAAGTGAGAAATGTAATTGTGGCGATAATAACCTATATTTGTATAGTGCTTTGATTCTAAACGATTTGGGAATGTTGTGGTATACGATTTGATATTCGCATGCGTATGATTCATATTGAAAACTACATGTTTGTGGTGGTTATTTACAACACCCATTTGATAATTGCAAGAATATGATTCATGTTAAAAGTAACAACTATATGTTGTAATAGTTTATTTGAGATTCATGCAAGTATATGATTTACTGTTATGCCAACACAATGTATAATTTTATGGTCATCTTTAGTGTAATTTGATCCATTTGAGTATTATGATTCATATGAAGTTATGTTGGAATTGGCATCATGGTTCAAGTATAAAAATCATGCTTTTGTGATAGTGACAAAAGCAAGCATCTTTGTGAACTTGTATTAATTTTATGAACATGACTAAACTATGTTTGTTATTATGCCTAATTGAAAAACATGTTTTTAGGCTTATGTTGTTAGATAATCATATGATAATATATGTGACACATAAGTTACATTAGAATTACATTAGAATTACATTCCACTTGCAAGTTTACATAGATAGATTAAGAACCATGATTTAAGTTTAGGTATGTTTATGCTATAATTCTATGAATAGAATGATTCGTGTTAAAGTATTGTCTATGCCATAATCATACGAATAGAATGATTCATGTTTAAGTATTGTCTATGCATTAACCATATGAATAAATGATTCATGTTTAAGTATTGTTTATGCCACAATCATATGAATAGAATGATTCATGTTTAAGTATTGTTTATGCCATAATCATATGAATAGATTGATTCATGTTTAAGTATTGTTTATGCCATAACCATATGAATAGAATGACTCATGTTTAAGTATTGTTTATGCCATGATCATACAAATAGAATGATTCATGTTTAAGTATTGTCTATGCATTAACCATATGAATAGAATGATTCATGTTTAAGTATTGTTTATGCCATGATCATACGAATAGAATGATTCATGTTTAAGTATTGTCTATGCATTAACCATATGAATAGAATGATTCATGTTTAAGTATTGTTTATGCCATAATAATATGAATAGAATGATTCATGTTTAAGTATTTTCTATGCCATGATTATATGAATAGAATGATTCATGTTTAAATATTGTTTATGCTATGATTACATGGATAAAATGATTCATGTTATGCCATGATTATATGATGTTACAATTGCAAGTTCACATGTGCCTACTTTATGTTAATTGAATCGTTCATTGCAAGTTCATGCGTTCACACTCCCCTCTTTCATGTTACCTGATAAACACCATGTTATAAGCCTCCCCTTTTCATTTGGCTAAATTGGGTTTAAGTATTAAACCCAACGCACCTTACATTGGAGCGAACGTGTAAAACGGGGATAATGACGTTTGGGCTAAAATATAGAACATATGTGTTGGCATGTTCGACGCATGCCAACAATCTGGAAAAGCAATTAAGTGGCATAAATAAATTTTAATGAATAAAGATGAATTTGAATAATGGGCCGCAAATATTTACATATAAAAAGAAAAGAGACAAAATATGTAAATGTAGAAAATACGATGTGTTTAACCCGAGGTTGGATTGAGTTGTGATGTAAACCTGCCCGGAACCGCCCGGCTGTCCAGTAGTCACAACAATACCTATCCAATGTGGGTGGTTAAACACGGAGCCCAATAAGGACCCGAGGTTAGACTGAGTTGTGGCGTAAGACTGCCCGGACCCAACCGGCAACAGGAAGCCACAACAATACCTGTCTAATGTGAGAGGCTGGGGATTTAATAAGACAATTAAGGCTGAGTCAGGATTGATAGGATTAAGTAAATTATATTAATACTTAATCCAAATGGAACATGCTAAACTAAACAGACTGATTGGGGGTTAGGTTTATAAAACACTTAACCAACTTAGCATGTTGGCTAGAAATAGAAAACCTAGTAGCGGGGGACCCTTTTCAGCAGTAACCCTAAAAGGCGTATCATGATACCCTGAAACTAGGCAGGGTGGGGCACGATTACTGGGCTGACTGTATGAGGTCAAATCAACGGTTGTGGTGCAGCAGTGTAGGTTCTAACGGGGTGCGGGCGTGCGCACACTCCGGCGCAGAAAAATAAGGCATTGGGCACCAGTAGCATACCTGTGCATTCTAGAGTTGTGTCGGGCCGCCACCATGGGACTTGATACACCCCATGGTGGGACCAACATAGGTAACTACAACATCGGGGGCCGTAAGACACATGTAACTATGCGAGTAGGAGCCGATCATCAGAAATGGATCACTTCACCCTGATTATGGGGTGCCTGTTGGGAACTAGTTTATATGGGTACAGAGATTAATATGGGGTACGATAGTATATTCAACCCTAAACAACTTAACTTAGTTTATGGTGCTTTCCCATTTCCAGTTTATACTTATCATACCCAGTTCTTTATTCATAGACTGAATAGTCCTAGACTTACTCAGGCTTTATGTTTTACTCTACTTTTCTTTCGCCTTCTTTTCTTTCGTCCCCCCCAGGTCCACAGGGAGGGAACACCGCAGCTTGACCAGATTTCACATCCAGCTTGAAGAGAAAGAATGTATTGCTTGGATCTTTTCCGTTTTGGACTATGGCTTTGGACAGCAATTATGGGACTTTTGCAGTTTATTTATGTTTTCTTTATGCTTCTTTAAATAATGTAATCAAGACAGTTATGATTTTGGAAGTATTGTAAGACAATTATGGCATGGTTTGTGTAACACGTATTTTGATGAAATAAAAGATGTTGTTGTTTTCCGCTATTCAAAAATATGTGTTATTATATCTGTCTTGTATATCTGTGACTTATACTTATAAACCTCCACCAAAATTAGGGCATTCCCTTTGAGAGTGACCCTAACGGAGGTGGGGTGTTTCACTAGGTTAAACGAATCAAGGAAGATTCAGGATTTAGGGAGCGACAAATCTCAAATTTCCTAAAACGTAACAAAGCACGATCAAGACTTAGGCTCGGATTCGAAAAATCAAACCTAAGAAGAATTTTAACTAAAAGAATGGGTTCAAAGGAATGAGATTTAAAAACAAGGAAATATTTTTTAAAACAATCTAAAATTCAAATTATTTTCATATATATATATAATCCTTTTTCAAAGCCCCTTTAAAATCATTTAAAATATTTTTATTTTCAAAATACGCTCTCTCTGGTATGATTCTAAGATGATTTCACTCATTCTAGAGTATTTCTACTCTATCTCTAATGAGTGTTCAACTTCATAAGCTAAGCTTTGTATAAACCAAAGCTCTGATACCAACTGTAACGACCTGGATTTTTGATCGGTTTTCGTTGGTAATTAAACCAACTCAAACCGTTCAAAAAGGGTAGATTGTTATTGCTTATGAAATTGAAACACAAATCATCACAGAAATCACAGACACATAACACAGAATATCTCACAGCGGAAGTAAAATTTATACCATATTACAAAATCTTTAAATTTACATAATATCAGAGTACATAATAAATACAGGAACAGCGGAAGACTGAGAACCTCACTAAAATATGAATAACTGACTTAAGTGGGAATAACTACAATGGGTGATAACAAGTGGATGACTGGATCTTCAACGAATCTCAGGCTCTAACAGGTATTTCTCTACGCTGAAATACTCGGTATGACCTGGGCATTTTGCAAGAAATAAAACAAACAAAATACACGAGTCAGGACTAATAGTCTCATATATGTGAATTAACTCAAATGAAGTGTTCACTGAAATGTACAGTAACTTAAAGGATGTTTGGGATTCTCATCCTCTAAGGATCCATGGAACTAATATCTATATAATAATACGCTATTATTGTAATGTCTATTCAGTAAAGTAAACATAATGAAAATAGCGTAAGCGGGATTACATTTTTACCCTTACACCGTTTATAATACCGTAATCTATACAGTACCGTAAACCCACTCTAACACGGATGGCATCAGAGGGCACTCCATAGGTACGATAAAAATCAAAAATCGTATGGGGCTTGCTAGGGTAAATGACAAGGCACTCGAGGCAACCAGGGTAGGATTCTACCAATTGAACTCCCGGACCGGTGGTAACGCATAGCAGCCACTACCTCCCACCTCGGAACACACTCCCAAAATCAAAAAGGGGCCCCAAATCATCAACATAGTCATAGAAATGGTATCGAAGAAGTGCGTCCGATCAAAGGTGATACCTCAATTAGTCACGGTGTAGCTCCTGTTTTAGTCATTTCAATTATGACCCGAAGGTCAAGGCCATTTCGTTATCGTTCGCCTTCCTCAATCCAGTAATCATCTCCAAGTCATCATGCTTCATTCTGGATACGTCATCATGTACACAGTTGTTAAAGTGGTATCGGCACTGACAGAGAGTATGCCACTTACCGACTCCGGTCTCCTAAACAACCAAACGTTTACATTTTCACACCGTGGCCATTGGCTTTGAATTCATATTTCGAGTACCGCAAATCAATTTATTTCAAATATTGCTCCAAAATAAATTCCTCAAATAGTTGGTTCAATTAAGGTTGCAAATCTACCATTCAAAATTCCTTTGTCAACCATTGGCTTCAAAGTTTCAACTTCCTCGAAATATCGCTATTGCTCGAATTTCTTTATTTCACCCTTTGGATTACTAGACTGGATTGGACATAGATTTTATTCAGATTATAACATAATTTTAGAAAAATTAAGTTTTGAAAAATAGTATAGGTATATTAAATTTGAAAATAATGCATATATATATATGTAGTAGAAAACTATTATAAAGTGTATATAGTTAAAGTAACCGAACTTATTTTATAAAAGAATACTTACAAAATCAAGTAATGCGGAAAAATTGCCTTTATAAAATTTATAGTACTATTAAAAATATTAATCCAATCCAACCTAAATCCAAGTTTCACAATTCTTTTCTCATCAAAATTTCACCTTTAGATCAAATTCCCTTTTGTTTAGTTCAAATTCAATGCTTCACAATTAACGATTTCCAAATCATTGTTTGCCTTGGATTTACATATCCATTTTTTTTATATACAATAAACCCCAAGCAACTTTAACATTAGTTGTAAATCAAAATATGATCCATTAAGTTCTGACTTGTTAACTAAACCCGTATTCACCATGATTTAGATAATCATATTCTTTCATACTTGAACTTAAACACTTCATTCTGACTAATTCATCTTACATTCACATGGCGAAACTTCATTTGAAAAATCATATATTAAAATAAGCTTTGAAACATTTATCAAGTCTTTGCAAATCTTAACATTAAATTATTCAATTCAAAATTTATCATATTATAAACAAGAAGTTTTGAAAAATTCATCTAGATAGATAAAAGTTTAAGTGTTAACTTGAAACCCTCTTTAAAACTTATTTTCATACAAATTGGATCCCTTATAAAATTCAAGAAAAATTTGCACAAAAATTTCTTTTAACTTTTATTTATGATATATAGAGAATTTCCTTAAAATTTCAACTTGCCAAAGTCGATAAATTATTTTAAAAAAATTATTTTATTGCCCACAGTGTCCATATAAAATTTTCTATCATATGGTCAAGTGATACAGATATTTATCATTTCAATCTGTTCTTTAAGATATTCGAATCCTGGGTATGTATCATTTCAACCCGCATACCAAATCGATTCGAATATATAGGGGTTCGGGTATGTATCATTTCAACCCATAATAGTTTCTAATCTAAGGGGGACTTGCATGGTGAGAAAATAATCATAGCATGTCAAATATACATTCATATTGTGTCATATGATATAGCAGTGTGTGTCGCATGTGCACAATCACGAAGCAAACAATTCTAGAGCGACTAAGATTTCATTCAACATTTCAATCTTTAATTCACTTAATAAAAATATTAGTCTATGAGTGAGTAGAACTCACCTTTCGTAGCAATTCGAAAGATGCGAAAAATGGATGTAGAAACGATAGCACGAAGACGATAATGACAGCGAATAGGCGAGACCAATCACCTAAGATAATTCAAATGACATGATTTCACTACACAACGATTTTTCAGTAATAAAACTCAAACAGGAATTTTGGTCCAAACTTGCAAAACAGTTGCTAATCTGAACATCTACGGGGATTTGAACCTTTGACCTTTCAATTTTGAAACCATGACAAACCACTCAACTACACTGACTTTTAATCGTATTTGGAACGCGACGAATCCATACATAGGCCTTACTACTTCAGTTTACGTGTAGTCATAACTATTCAAAATAATAATATGTTTCTACCTGACGCATGTCGCAAGGAAATAGACGATACATTTTTATTTTCTGGGTACAACTTGCGCATGCAACCCATATATATATATATATATATATATATATACGGTTTTTTTTTGTTACTTGCGCATGCATGTAAAGGCAACTGTACCCAAACACTACAGTAGAACCTTTAGTTACCATGCATGCGACAAATTTTCATGCTGCATGTACTCACTTTGTTTTTTTTTCTACTTCTTGCACATACAAGTATTTAGCAAGCTAATATGCCCATCCTCAAACAAAATGGTACTGGCACAAAATTGTAAATGGATTTGAATCAATTTCTTACACACGCATGCAAATCCTTGCATGCTGCATGCCTCCATTTTTGTTTGTCTCTTATTGTTTTTTTTTCACTTTTTTACAGTTCACGAAAGCAAATTTATTGCCAAAAAAGAAGTGCCCAAACCCCCAAACAAAGTGCTGCAAGCAAAAATTTACATGGATTTGTAACCAAGTTTGTCACCATGCGTGCATCCACTCGTTTGATTCCCATAGCTCCCTATTTCTTTTTCTTTTTTTTAAGAAAAACAATACCTGCGCAACAGGTTTTCTGGTGGACAGGAGCGCAAGCTGAGCTTAGCTATCTTCCGTGGAGAAAAGGAGGGTTCAACTGAACTTCTTCCTTGCGTTTTCACTTGTTTCCGCAAAGCAAACTCCTCATCGCAGTAGCCGTCGTCGATGGTTAGGCCGGAGATGGTCGGAGTGGTGGTCAGTCAGAGACGGGAATACCGGACAGGCGGCAGCAAGACTAGAAGGGTGGAGATGGAGACTTGTGTAAAGAGTGAGGCCCTTTTTTTTCTTTTATTATCTTTGAAATTTCTTGCTGAAGCAAGAAAAAAAATGGAAGAACAAAGTGCGGATTTCCCAGAGGAAGACAAAACAACAAAAGAGGGAGAGAGTATTATAAAAGAACACGACGCAACGTGGGGTACATGCAGGAACCGGTGGGCACGTATTTAATCCCTGAAGCAGGCTGCTACCAAGTGTCTGCTTCAGAAAAATAAAATTCGTTAATACCTTCGTATTTATTTTGTTAATGTATTTCAATAACGGACGATATTAACGGGTATAAATGGCTGTTGCAATGCATACTGTCTGACCTAAAGGAAAAATTCGCAATACCATCTAATAGATATTTCAAAATGAAAAAATGGTGCTCTATTTAGAATCCTTTCCAACAGTTTCATTTTATAAATCCTCTCATTAAACGTCTAGTTCAAATTTTAATGCAAACAGCGCAACATGCATATTTCCCTACGGAATTTGTTTCTTAGCTCTGTCCAGCTAGGCATCGCTCAAATATAAAATTTCTCAAATTAGTTTGTATTTTAAAATTTAATGTTTTTAACGATATATCGGTTACTGCTACCGCAAATCAACCGTATAAAATGATCTAATCATAACAAGTAAACTAGGACGTTTCATTCTATAATTATTTAGATTACTTCTATATTCAGTTTAAAAATGAATCTTTTTATCGATTTCATGTTTGTTTCAATATAAATTCTAGATTAGTTGATGTTTTTAAATTCTATATTTCAACACAGCATACACGTTACATTTAGAAATCAAATCCATACCTTTCGAAATATTTCAAGTTTCCTCACTCAAATTCTAATAACTTCGAAATTAAAAAAATGACGAAATTATCGATTCGTTACAGAGACTCTTTGTTGCGTTGGTTGGTTCTTCCTCAACTATTCTAATATTTCTTTCTTATCTCACCCTCTAACTTCTTCCTTTTAACTTTTTGGATGTTCGGTACTCGAGTTAGACACGGGATGTAATTATGTCGAAAATTCGAGCATCGAATTTTCTGGTTCGTTACAGTGGTATCAGAGCTAATGGTTTAATAATAACCTTGGCTCTGTGGCGTAACTTGATAGAGATGGGGTTAGTAATACCCTAGATTGAGTTTGAGTGTATATATTTGAGAGCGTACTTGTAAATTTTATATAAAAATATTTTGTATTGTATTATTTGATCGGTTCTAATGTTTAGAAGCATTTGAACTATCAATATATACAATATTGTTTTGTAAAGAGGGTAAATGAAATAATTTTGCCCAAGATATATTTTTTATAGAAAATAAATAATTTGGTCAAATTGTTGAAATATTGGTGTGTTTGATTAACTGCTTGATTTGAATGGAATTCAAATTGAATTTAAAAGTTGGATTGATTTAATATAATTGAAGAGATTCCACATGTGAAATTAACAAATAAAGATTTTAATTTGGATTGAATTAGGGTTTGGATTATGAAACTGAATGGTTTTGGAAATAAAGTCAAGTATTGAATTCTGAAATAGAAATGTATAAATTAGATAACTGATTAGTTTAGTGGATATGGAATTGGAACTTAATATGGGTAAGTGGGTCAATTAAAGATGGACATTTAGATAAATAAGATAAATTTGAATATTGGAAATTGAATTAATAATAATTAAATTGTAATCAATAAGATATTGGTCTATTGGTAACCCAAATGTATATAAACAAGGTTAATGTTAAATGAAAAATAAATTGATTGGGTTATGTTGATGTGTACTGTTTATTGATTATTGTTAGTTTGGTTAATTAAAATCCTAAACTATTTAATAAGAGTTGAATAAACTGGTTTTCAATTTATTATAAATCGGATTTCAGTATTTCTTCTACCTCAGTAATTTCGGGGACGAAATTCTTTTAAGGGGAAAGGAATGTAACGTCCTGTATTTCTAGTAGTCAGACATTTAATATATTTTATTAATTTAAATATTGATTTTGGTTTATATATGGATTTATAATATATTATTCGTTTATATAACAATGTTTGAATGTTTAATTTATGTATAATTATAAATCGAGCTCGAAACGACGCGGTAGTTCGTAATTTGCAATTCAAATTTCAATTGAATATACATAATCCATTTTAGGTCAGAATTCTGTGAAACCAAAAACGTTTGAATCGATTTGATTATAATTTTCTAATGGAAGAGAAAATGCAGATTTCATGTCGTAGATTGTTAATTATGCCCAATTCAAAAATTAAAATAGTCGCTATGGAATTCGTTAATAAATGGTAACGTTTAGTTAATAAATATAATCGGGTTTCCAATATATATTGAATATTGGTTAATCCAAAATTTATATAAGGTTGAGTTATAAATCTATATTGGTGGAATTTGATATATATATATATATATATATATATGTATATATATAATTTTAGTAAGTGGCCCGTGCTGCGCACATGAGCAATGTATATTAAGGATTGTGGGTGTTATAATGAATGTTTATTCTAATAATCAATTGAGTAACCATGTACTTTGGTTCTAGTTTTTTTATATCTTTTCAGTCTATATCAATTGTGCACCATTGTAATTTGTACGTGGACCAATGGATGACATTGTTAAGATCGTGAATTTTCTTTTCATATGTCCGTGGAGCAATGAATAAAAGTTGGATTCAACTCGAAATAGGTAGTCAAGAAATAAGGATGGTTAATTACCACGTTGGACCCGAGCAATAATATAATCAATGCATCATTATATATCACATGTAAATTCAAGCGTTTATATAAGATACAGAAGATCAGAAATGAATGAATACATTAAGTTGTTAAACATGAAGATTTAAATAAAGGTGTATGTATAAATTAAGAAAAAGTCACATTAACTTTCCGAACGCAAGAACAAATACTAAAACCATTAAAAACCTACCCTATATTTATATTTTCAAACTAACATACTTCACGCCTAAGAGAAATGCAAGTACACACGCAATCCTATGTATTGAACTACACATGCCAGAAACTGGTAGGTATGCAGCTACCCCAAAACTTCCTATGCTTAAAGATGAATGGTCACTTTCACGTGAAAACTCATGTCCAAGGCTGTTTTCTCTCTACTACGAACTGTTAACATAGTTTGCATCATTAATTGGTAATATGCAGTCACATTAAAAAATTGCATTTTATATGAGCCACTCTACCCACATGGCAACCTGTATCATCACAGTAGCCTATTGTCTTCACAAGTCTACCTGTACACAACTATAACTTAATGTGAAAGGAAAATACATAAAACTGCAAACCCATCCTACTAAGACTGTGATGTTTACGACGTAAGTGAATGACGTTGATTCAAATCCATTCATGCTATACTCCTATAAATAAGTACGGTGTGTCCTCATTTCTTCGATGAATTTAAACCGCAAGTCCTACTTTTCATCGAAGAAAAGCACTGTGCTTTGTTTAATCCCCATCACACAAATACATCAAGAAATCAGTACAACTTCATTTCGGAAAAGAAAACATCACTGCTGCTTTTATGCAAGACCTATCACTAATCTGAAAAGAAAACTCAGAAGGACCTAACAACCTAACCACGCACAGATGGAAGCAACTTCATACTTATCTTTCCTGTTCTCACCTCTATAAATATACGCATGAACCCATTTTCTTCCTCCCATCTAAAATACTGCCGAGTTCATTGTGCACAAAATATATATAGAACAGACGTGTATAATATAACCAGCAAAGGAAAAGAATTACCCTATAGTGTTTAATTTCCATCAATACAAATCACACTCCTACGGACTGGAGTGATACAGGCCATAGCTTTGAAATGAAAACTTGTCCACAGCCTATGCTATAATATGCAATCCTACCATTTAAGAACCTTGGCAATCAAGGAATTTCCCTTATAAATAGACGAGCTTTGCAAAACCTTCAGAATGCAAATCTTCCCTTCACAAAACAATAATCATTTCTACAACAAATAAATTTCCATATACATCTAAAAGAGGAGTTTTGAAGCCGTAGCATATGAAGTGAGATACTATGAAGGTCGAGAAAGGAGATGCATACACTGACAAGTGTACTGGTAATGCTCCAAGAGGACGTAGGTGTAACAACCCAAGATTTTAACTATGCTTAAATGGAATTTCTATTATGTAATTTGGACTTTTCAAACGTAAATTTGAAATTAATAATATTTAAATAAAAATATTGATTTAATAAGCTTTATATTTTTGGTTGATAAATATCTGACCTTGTGTTATAAATATAATTTTAGTAAAAGAAAATCTATTTTAAGGATGTGTTGTTTTAGAAAATTTAGTAGTACTGATATTATCAAAATTTGACAACTTATGAAATTTTATAAAAATGGGTTAGGTATTTAAATCTTTCTTTGGTTAGTTATATACATTTAAGTAATATTTTGTGATATTTTAGTAAGTTCAATATTTGTATACATACAATAGGTAACATGTTACATTCATGAATATAGACAATTATTTTTGTTACAAAAGCATTACCAAAAATTCAAATTATATTTAAATAAATAAGTGCAATTTTGTCAAACATGCATTTGTTAAATTTTTAATAATTTTTAGGTGTCCTTATGCATGAGCCCTAAATGCCAACTGTCTTTAAATCAAATAACATGCTAGCTTAAAAATAATTAAATACAAAATAAGAGAAGTGCCGCTCCTTCCATTTCTCAAAGCGTCTTTCTTCCCTTACCCTTTTTCTTCCCTTCCCTTGTGTTTACAGTAAATGAATTTCATGTCTTCCCTTCACTCAAAAATCCAATCCTTCCAATCCATTCACTTTCAGCCCAAATGATCTACACAAAAGTTGTTCGAATTATCATTTCTGATTTTTTGAAATTGATGGATTCAGATTTCATCCATCAACGAGAAAGAGATTGCTGGATTACAGAAAAACTGAGAATTTGTGCTGTAGGATTCAAAAAATCATAACTCAAAATCCGCTTCGAATTAATCGATGCCGTAAGCGTCGTTGTGACCAGCGGGTGATGCAGTATTTTTAGTGCGAAAACGAGGTCATTCTGTGTCGATGATTTGGATCGTCGAAAACTAGGGTTGGAGTTTATCGGAGGCGGAAGCAACGTTACACGAATCAGAGCATGGGATGGCGATGAGGACGGAGTAGGCTTCATTGTGGCAAAGTTTGATGGAATCTGGAGAAATTTGTTGTCGATCTTTTGCTGCTTGCGTACGTTTGAAGTTCCAAGTCTCGGGTGCGGGTTTTGCTCGACGACGTTGGGGTGATGATGAGGTAGTGCAAGCCGTAGAGGAGAGGAAGAGAGGTTCGGTGATGGCCTCGGTTCCTTGTTTGGTGAAGAGAAGGGTGTGTGCTTGTGCACGGTTGCGCACGAGTCCATGGGTTCACAGCATGCGTGAAAGCGAAGAACGGGCGAGAGGAGGAAGAAGAGGGAGCGGATGCGGTCTGTTGATGCGGGTTTGGGTTGGTGTAGTTGGGTTTTGGGCCGAGATTCATGGGTATTGTTTATTTAATTTTGTTTTAATGTTAAAATTAGTTTAAAATTTAGGAATTGAGATCTTGTTCAATTTCAATTCGATTAATATGCTCTTGGGTCAATTGGAAACATATCGGAAAATATAACATATTGATATGGGATATTGATCACTTTGATTTAATACAAATTTATGATAAAATAAAGTTCATAAATGTGCACATATATATGACAATATATAACCAGCAACGTTATTAATTCCATCCCAATATATGATGAGCAGTGCAAACACCAGCTGTTAATACAATTTGGTTTCGAAACAGTTCGAGTAGCAAAAACTGATTGTTGGTGTGCCTTCCTGATAACAAAGATTTTGGATCTCTGTCGGTGAGAACATCTAATTTAATCGTTTATTTAAATTAGTAATTGTTGGATAATAATGCTTGGTTGGATATGGATGATGTGTGCATGTTTGAATGGATGCGCATGTAGTTAAAATACACACAGTACACTTACAAGTGTAATTAACCATAACGCTTGTGCTCAGTTGACATGCTTGTCTAATGCTATGTTTATTTGGATGAACTCATGCTGGTGTTTATGGATGATTATTTGGGATTATGATTGCATGAATCACACACATTGTAGTTGTGGATGTATACGGATTATCGATTTGAATCTTCCCTCCATCTAATTAAAGATTCTGGAAATTTGGTTTTAAATTTAAGAACTATTTGGAAATGCAAATGTATAAGATGGAAAGGGTTTGAAATAATTCCAATCAAGTAATTTTTGAATTGAGTTTGAAATTTTAATTGGAAATGATTTAAACCATGTATTGGTTTGTATGGCTATTTGGAACAAGTTTGATAAAATATTATTTTATATTAAGATCAAATTTAATATAAAATAAGATTTGGAATTTGAACATGGTTTTGAAATTTAATTTATGTTTAAATAATAATTAAAGACTTGACATCTAGGACGATAGTGAGGATGGTGTCTAGGCTTGAGTTCGGAAAACACAAGTTTCCTACTATCCCTGGTCGTCCCTAACTGATCCAACGGATGAAATATTAAAAATATAAATTTGAAATTTTTATTTGGAAACCATTTTTGAATTTAAAATATATGGAATATGATTTCAATATTTTAAAGATTAAAATTTTGAATTTTAAGAGGATTGAATAATTTATATTAAAATTGTTATATAATTTAAATCGAACGCGTCGCGTAGCGATAATTCGTTGTTATCCATTTTGAATTTCAAATGGTTATAACTAGAATGTTTGAATCAGATTAACGTAAAACAGAAAACATCGAATTTATATTAATGATGAGTTTTGAAGATATTTTAAATTCAGAGAATGATTATAAAGATATGTTTAAGGAAAATTGGAAAAGATCGTTATACATGCAATTTGATTATGATAACGAAAAGTTGAAATAAACAGGTATATAATTAATTTAAATGGAGAAAGTTATGGAAAATCTTATTTTCTTGTTTTAAAGTGATTATAATTGGACTATTTGAATTTCAAATGAATTGAATCTATTTGATTTAAAAAACTATTTTACAGCACTTTTAATAACACCTTTCAAATGTTACTTTCAAAGATAATTTGGTTTGAAAGATATAAATCATAAATCATTATTTTAAAGTACAAAAATTGTTTGAAAAATAGTTGGAAGACAATTAAAATAAATTTCTATGGAATGGTTTACCTATTTTAATTTAGATATCTGACATTGGAAATTTTAAAGAAGTATGTTTGAAATGTAAGTATCAAAGGATTATTATTTGAAATAAAAGGTTTGAAAAACGAATATGTGAATTCAAAGAAGGGTTAAGATGGTAATGGAAGTAATGAAATTCAAAGTAAAGCCTACCTTAATTTGTAAATGAAATGGTAATGTTTGGATGGAGGTTTGAATTGAAAATCCTGTATGGTCCCTAACTACTGTTTTAAAATATGCTTATAACTTGGAAAGACCCGTATTGAATATATGTTCGAAAACCATTCCAAGTAATAATTCGACATTGTTCAATACTTGGTAAATGATGAGTGAAGATCGAGGATCTTTGAATGTATTTGGATTGATTGTTGATGTCTCAGTTGGATTGATCCCCCGATACGAGGTTATAAGGGGCATGAGGTCTGAATATATTTGGAGATTTTCGGATTCTGTTATGTTCAGACCTAGAATGGACTTCTATGGATTATGTGTCTGACATTGTAATTGACAAAGTAACACTGATTCCCGTCGATATGTATCTAGTTTGTGACATATGAGCTCAAAGTGGTTATGTAATGATGGAAATCAGTGATCATGTTATGAAGAAACAATGTAACATACTTAAGATATGAATGAGCTTATACGATCAAGGCACTGTTTATTTAAGCATGGCTTTGTGTATGATGTGACATCGACAAACCTCACACCCCGGATTGATGAGAAACTAGCGGTTAGCTTGTATTCTTATATATGATTAATGATGAAGCTGTAGCAGTGGAAAAGCACTTATGAACTTGGGGAAATTGGGTATGTTCGGGGGGCCTGTCTCGTCGAAATCAGTTGATCTGCCCTGCGATTTGTTGTTGGTGTCCGCGATGGACGAAAAATCCATGTTACACTTTACTTCGTATCCCTGATTGATTTTTCATGCCCGGAATCATCAAGTTGGAAACCCAAATCTCCAATACAAGCCATACGGATTTTGATTATATACTTATACGTCAATATAACCAATTGGGGTTATTGGGGTTATAATTTTATATTTATTTGCGAAATGGTTTTACACAATATATTACAGTATTGAAAGAGAATTTTCACATAAAAGCAAGTTTGGTTATCATAAGATAAAACTCACCCATCTGGTGTGCGCTTGCATTGTGTGATATGGGACGATCTTATGATAGCTGCATTTTCCCAAAGTCATCGCAAATTTTATGCACGGGTATTTGCATGGAGTAAACCCGTTCCGCGTTAGCGGCGTGGTCCGGTGAATTTCCCCTCCTAAAAACAACTATTTTATGTTCTCACACTAGTCCCATGACTGGACTGGAGTTTATTTTTCCTTCCTAAACTCTGGGTGCCCATTAATTTCCACACGGGCAGCTAGTAGATTAGTTTTGCAGTTATAGATCATTGGAGCAGGATTCGGAGCGCCTTTAGAGTTGGAGTTCGTGCTAGAGTTTGGAGCTTCCACTATTTCATATGGTTTCTTCCGCTGTATGTGTTGTAACTCTGATATCTTATGTAACTCTGGTGTAATATTATTTTGTGCAATGAAAAGTTCGGTTATTTTGTTCAATATAGTGTGTACCCATAACAATTCGTCTTTATGAACGGTTTAAGTTGGTTTAATTACCGGCAAAAATCGGGCAAAAAGGCAGGTCATTGCATTTGGTATCAGAGCTTTGGTTATACAAAGCTATGGGGTACGACGTATTTGGACAAAAGATCTGACTCATCGGAGTTATATTATCTCATTAGAGATAGGGTTAGAAATGCCATAGAATGAGGTTCTGGAATATTATGATCAGCGCACTCTCAAAATAGATTATTTTGAAACAAGTAAACTGTTGAAAGATAACTTTTAATAAGAATTTTCGAGTATTTTTATTCAACGTCATGATTGGACTATCGAGTATATAGGGATTTTGAATATACGCCTAGCTAACGTATATCCGAAGTCCAATATATACTAGATAGATATAGAGTCACAATCTAGTCGCTTGAGGATGATTCTACTAATGACCATGGCACCATCAGTACTTATTTTCGAGTTTTGAAAGTGGGCTTACTATATTATTCCAGTTAAGACGTCGAGGAATACTTAAACAATTTTGATATGTTAGAAACATTAAGAACGAATTTAATGTAAGGACAATATGTTATAATGTAAAACAAACTATTTGTTTAATAACCTGAAAGGATTTTAGAAGTTAATTTCACTTAAAGCGAATTTTGGAAAATGAGATAATTCATTGAGAGATTATATTAAAATATCACCTCATATTTCAACAAATATGAATGTTGAGACCTAGTAAGTTGTAATCAGAAAAGATATTATAATTCTCGATGTATGTTGAACAGATTAACATAAGTAATGGATTTGAAATCGATATGAATTGTGAACGATAATATGCAAGTGAAAACTATTTTTTCCTACAAGTATATTTTAGCAAATCAAAATCACCCTTAAGAAATTGGAAGAAAATTTCGACTTAAGTTAGATATTTGTTTAGAAGGATGATTTCATTTGTAACGGACATCTAAGTAGGGGAGAAAACTGCTCTTTCCTTATTGAAACTGTATGAGTAATCCAAATAGAAAATATTTTAAAGAGTAATCACTCATGATGCAAAGAAAAACGGAAGTTGAAGTAAGTTCTAACCAAGAGGAAGTTAATGATAACTGTGTATTCCCAGAATAGATAACCTATAATTGAACCCTTAGGTACACTTGGCTTTCCTACCGTGACCTAATTTAGATCCATCGTTTAAATTAAAACCGTTTATTTATGGGTAGTGTCACTTATACCTTCTTGTCCTTTGAATTTAGTCAAGTATTATAACTCGAAGTGTCATACTTTTGGTATTCATTTCGATATTGAACACCATTTATACATCTTCACTTGATTTTCGTGCGCGTGCAAGTTGATTTGTCTCGTATCACTGTTTCAAATCTCGCAAGTATCGCCCGAGATCTCCTTCGAGATCTCGTTTTGGGCTCCTTCCAAAATGAAACAGCAAATATCACTCTAAATCTCCTTTCGAATATATCGCCCGAGATATTGCAATATCAAACGATATATCGACCGAGACGAAAGATATTAGTATTTTTGGTTAAAATTTAAACTTGTGCCTGAACTATAACTATAATTAAAAAACTCTAATCTAGCCATATCAATCTTTTTTTATTTTATATTTTGCATGTTAAATTATTATATTATACGTTCGTATATGTTTTACAATGCTTATGATTTTCCTATTCGTCTTTTTACATACATGTTAATTATGAAATTATATATTTTATGGTCTATTTATGCTTATTTTTTAATGTTTTAAATCCTTTTAATGTTTCCTGTCTAACAATATTCCTGTTTTAAGCATATTACGATTTAGAGTATGAATGATCTTTCGCAAAATAAAGATTAACAAAGTTATTTTGCATTTTAAGTTTAAGTTACTATGTTTATGATAGCATTCAAAAAAATTATTTTGTTAAAATATCATTTTTAACATATCGTGTACCCCGAGATTGTTTCGATATGAACTTTCAGACCCAAGATGAAAATCCGAGTTGAACTTCCTAGTTAGACTCATCTCGTCCAAGATCTCCCCCGATACGAGACCGAGTCTATAAAATCCCCGAGAAGAAACGCGAATGATTCTGAGATTTAAAACCTTGTCTCGTATGTGTATGCCCTTTTGTGCCCTTTTTGAATGAAACCAAGATATGATTCAAACTAGGAAATTTGTTATATAAGAAATTGTGTTAACAAACCTCAACAAATAAGGCTTACATAATAAGAAGGCAAGAAAATTGGTTCTTTGAAATATTAAATTTGAAGAAGTGGGTTCCAAAGATGTTAAGGTTAATATTCGAAACAACCCTAGCTTGAACATGTGTATGCATAATTAGAGTGCGCAGAGGAAGCGTGATGGTATTTTAAATATAACCATTTTAAGAAATTTTCCAACTAGTTGAGTAAGGAAAACTTTCTAAACAAGATTCGAGATTTAACAAGAATGAAGAAGAGATATATATTTTGGATTTTAGGTGGATCTAAATAAGAAGAAAAAGTGTTATTCAATTATGTGAATATGACAAATAATTATGAAATTCAACTAGTAAAGATACGGAAATTATTCGGAAAATCTTGGAAATATTTGAAACAGTTTAGAATTTGAGCTAAAGGAAGTTAAAGGACTTATGAATTGTAAATGATTATTTAAACTTTAGAATGTAAAAGGCTTATCTGAAAGGATGTTCGAAATAAATCGGGGTTATGAAGCTAGATAGGATTCTCAAAATATTCGACTTTGTTAGATGTGAATAGGATCATTTATTTTGAAATAAAAACCTAAGTTGCATTTTTGAAAGATAAAATTTACTCCAATTAACCGAATTTGTTTTTCCAAATACTGCGCAAATGATGGATAGTTTATAAAAAGGGGTTCACAAATAAAAGAAATTTTTGACGATTTGAATCCCGATAATTTGAAATATTTGGAAACAACACCATTATGGTTAAATTATTTGTAAAATATGGATTGTGAAATGATTTACAGCTTCGGGACATGAAATGATTTGAATTGTATGAGTAACTCATGATGAAACTGAGATGTGATTGAATTGCGTACGATGGGTGATACTCAGTAGCCCGTAATAAGGGAGAACTTCTGTGTAACAACCCGTATTTTAATAACATGTTTAAAACCATAAATCAAGACAGAATTAATTTTTAAAACAAGAATCAAGGGAAACGGGTTGCGCCATTGCAATAGTCTCGAAATTCTGCTTTGAAATAAGTCCGATTTTTTGAGAAACGGAGTCCGTATGAGGGAGATATGACCCTCCGAAGTTTCAAGGATTTTCAGAACCGAAAAACAGCTCGAATTCGAATTCAAACCCCAGCGCAGACTGGGCTGGAATTTTCCCGCCCAGGACCAGGTCGAGCTGGGGGTCGACACTATGGTCGACCTAGGGGCCGACACTATGGTCGACCTCCCAGGGACCAGGTCGACCCTATGGTCGACCTGGTGTTGAAACCCTGTTTTGAGCCTGGGTTCAATCTGATGTTTCTGGTCTCGTTTTCAGTCTAGATTCGCTCGCCTAATCCTATATAAACAGCCACCTAGCCCTATTCTCTTTACACCATTCTTCTCTAACCTTATGCTGCACAAATTCTTGATGGACATGGCTTCTTCTTCAAAATTAAATTAAAATAAACACGAAGACTATTTCTTGAAGACTACGGCTTGGAATTGCATATTGGGGATTTTCTTCTACAATCAAATCAAGATTCAACGATTCAACAATTCGACGACTAGTTTCTAGATTCAACTTCTACATCTCAATTTCTTAGTCCACGATCTGTAAGTTCTAGTTACTTTTAGATTTAAATATTTAATTATGATATGGCCATGGAATAAAGTGGAATTGGATTTTAGTATGTTTATCGATTCTGATCTATTTTTGTTGCTCCTTGAATCTTGAGTTTTGAGACTTGTCTATCTTTATGATCATGTCAAGTTTATGATCTATTCAGCAGTTTTCTTGATTCGTAATGTTGTTTTCATCAAGTTGTAATCTTTATGCCGATCATGATGATTTATGTTGTTTTCGCTCTGATCTTGTTTTTATCGTAACTTCTACCTCCCTCTATTTATTTCCTTTTGATGAACCTAGGTTAATTTCTGACCTAAGCCTAGACTAATATATACGTGCGATGGTATACGGGGGAAATATTGGAATATTGCCTAGTGGAATATATGTGTTTGGTGAAATTGAAGGCATAATATGAAAATTGGATGTTTGGGGATAATTTACCATTAACATGAAACGGGTAATTTTGCATATTGGCATTATAATGGTTATTGCGCGATTGGGATTGATATATGTAATTTGACATGGATCTAGATATTTGTAATTTGGCTAGAACTCGTTATGGGTAAATTGGTGTAAACGTGGTATACATGTAATTTTGGGTATAAAACTTGATCTATCTAAATTGAGCATAGCTTTGTAAACATGGTATATGTGTAAATTGGCATAAACTTGGCATACATGTAAAATGGAATGAATTGAAAATAAGTAAATTTGGTATGAATTGGGCATAGGTAAAACTGACACGTAATCTAGAACTTGGGCATATGTTAAGTATGTAAAATTTGGAGTTGAAACATATATGATAATTTATGACTTGGTAGAGGTTTAATATGAATGCGCCTAAGTTGGGCTTTGGGTAGTTGGCATGTATTGTAAATAAAAGGCTATAACTTGGCATAACCTTATAGTGAATTATGATAATAATTTGGGAATACGTTTTGGGACAAAAACGTGAATTATGAACTTGATAATTGGCATATAACTGGGAATATGAACGTGGTTGAAACATGAACATGAATATGAATATGAACACAAACGTGAACATGGAAAACTCGAGGTTGGCTTGAGTTTGCAGTGTAATTCTACCTGGAAACGCCCGGCATATCCAGTGACTGCGAATAATAAGATCCAATGTGAGAAGTTAGTTATATCGTGCTTAAACCCGAGGTTAGACTGAGTTGTGGTGTAATTCTGCCCGGAACCGCCCGGCATATCCAGTGACCGCAACAACAGGTCTAATGTGAGTGGTTGATGCATTAATAATTAATTAATACCAATAAACAGACATGCTGAGAATGGAAAGGTTAAGTTAACTTGAATTGATAGATGACACTTAACCGAAATGACATGAATGGGTGGGTTAATCTTGAACCTCTTGAATATACTTAACCAATTTGATACGATGATTTGGTAGGGTAAAGTCATGAACCACTTGAATATACTTAACCAATTTGACATGATGATTTGGTAGGGTTAAGTCATGAACCGCTTGAATACACTTAACCAATTTGACATGACGATTTGGTAGGGTTAAGTCATGAACTGCTTGAATATACTTAACCAATTTGACACGATGATTTGATATGGTTAAGTCATGGACCGCGTGAATATACTTAACCAACTTGACACATGATTCATAAGGCTAAGTCATGAACTTGAACGACAACACTTAGTCATATTTGACATGACACGTAGGCGGGTTTAGTCACGAACTTGAATGACAACACTTAACCAACTTGACATGCTAGACTGATAAGGGTTAAGTCATGAACTTGAATGACAACACTTAACCAGCTTGACATGCTAGACTGATATGGGTTAAGTCATGAATTTAAATGACAACACTTAACCTGTTGGACGGAAACCCTAGTTACGCGGTCCATTTCAGCAGTAACCCACTTAGATGTATCATGGTACCCTGAAACTAGGCAGGTTGGGGCACGATTACTAGGTTGATTGTAAGCGACCAGAACGATAGCTGAGTTGGTGCGCCTGTGTAGATTCAGGCGGACTATGGTCGTGCACGTAGCCCGGAGTTGAAAAAGCAGGCATTGGGCATCGGCATGTTTACACTGTGCGTGCTTGATTCGTGTTGGGGGTTGGCACCCTAGGGCTTGATACACCCTATGGTGGACTCAACACACGTAACTACATTCGTGATAGGGTCGTATGACACAGACACATGAACGAGCTAGGACTTGTAGGGAGCCGATCGATTAATAGATCGTTTCGTGGGACTAAGTAATGGATCGTTTCATGACATTGGGCAACGGATCATTTTATAGTTAACACATGACAAGGGTTGGGATACTAGTACGGGTGGTGCGGAGCAAATAGATATCATAGAAATATTTTAATGGTGAAGCAGAGAAATCTTGCGATGCTTGATAAAAATCTTGCGAAATTATAATTAGTTTATCTTGAATGGGAACCTTGTGATGTTATACTTGACAAAAATTATATGATGTGATTCTTAGTTATCGTGCCTGTAGCTTATCTTGTCATCATGCTTATGTTTACTTTCAGTTTATTCAAGCCATGTTATCTTTACCTGTTTTTATGTTGAAAGTCGATAGGACTTACTCAGTCTTTATGACTGACCCATTTTGTTTCGCCTCTTTTTCTTCCGTCCCCCCCCCCAAGGTTCGCAGGGTGGGAATACAGCTTAGTTCGGATGTTACCAAGCTCCCAGGCTGTTTCATGTACGACTTGGATCTCTCCTGGATATGGCTTGCTTTTCTTTATTGGGGAATACTACAATTTATTATTATGCTTCTTTGTTTTTGAGAAAGACAGATATTTTAGCTATAAAATAGGGTATTGGAAGTTGATGGGATTTCTTTGTAAACAATTACATTTAATAGATGATTTGGAGTACTTCTACTTTAATTTCCACTGTTTTATATATGTCTGCCTTGTAATATTTCTGTTCCAGTACCCATAATGCTCCATTGAAGATAAGGCTTCCCTTTGTGAGTGACCTTAACGGATGTGGGGTGTTACATTCTCGAACTAGTAGATTTATTTTAATTCACTATTGAGTGCTAAAATTTATGGGGAATTTGGTTTTGAAAATCCCGAAGTAAGGTATGATTATTTATATGGAGAAATATATAGTATTTCTATGTTTGAAATGAAAATGGGATTCGAAGTCAAAGAAATCATCTTAATATTTTCAAATACATTTTGAACTATGACTCATAATCGGAATGCAAACTAGAACTTCTTTAAATCTACTTTTCTGAAATTTATCTTTTTAGTATAATGATTTAAGTATATATATATATATATATATATATACATACATAAGTTGACAATTAAATGAGACTTACAAATTTAATCGCAAGAGATTTTGGATGGATAAGTTTCAAACTTAATAAAAAGCTGTAAGTAATTTTTTTCGATAAATAAGATTTAATTTTCTGACTCTCTTTTTCGAGGATGAAAATTCTTAAGGGGGTGAATGTAACAACTCAAGATTTTAACTAAGTTTAAATGGAATTTCTATTGTGTAAATTGAGCTTTCCAAACATAAGATTGAAATTAATAAGATTTAAATAAAAATATTGATTTAATAAGCTTTATATTTTGGGTTGATAAATATATGGTCTTGTTTTTTAAATATAATTTTTGTAAAAGAAAATCTATTTTAAGGATGTGTTGTTTTAGAAAATTTATTAGTACTGATAATATCAAATTTTGACAACTTATGAAATTTTATAAAAATGGGTTAAGTATTTAAATCTTACTTTGGTTAGTTATATACATTTAAGTAATGTTTTGTGATATTTTAATAAGTTCAATATTTGTATATATATACAATAGGTAACATGTTACATTCATGAATATAGATAATTAGATACATATATTTGTGTTACAAAAGCATTACCAAAAATTCAAATTCTATTTAAATAAATAAGTGCAATATTATCAAACATGTATTTGTTAAATTTTTAATAATTATTATGTGTCTTTATGCATAAGCCTTAAACGCCATGTGTATTTAAATCAAATAACATCCTAGCTTAAAAATCATTAAATACAAAATAAGAGAAGTGTCGCACCATCCATTTCTCACAGCAGCTTTCTTCACGTACCCTTTTTCTCCCTTTCCTTTGTGTTTTCACAGTAAATGAATTTCTTGTTTTCCCTTCACGCAAAATTCCAATCCATTCACTTTCAGCCCAAATGATCTACACAAAAGTTGTTCGAATTATCATTTTTGATTTTTAGAAATTGATGAATTCAGATTTCATCCAGCAACGAGAGAGAAATTGCTAGAATACAGAAAAAATGAAAATTTGTGTTGTAGGATTCGAAAAATCATAGCGTAAAATCTGCTTTGAATTAATCGATGCCATCAACGCCGTTGTGATCAGCAGGTGATGCAGTATTTTTAGTGCGAAAACGAGGTCATTCCATGTCGATGATTTGGATCGTCGGAAACTAGGGTTGGAGTTTATCGGAGGTGGAAGCAGCGTTAGACGAATTGGAGCATGGGATGGCGATGAGGACGGAGTAGGCTTCGTTCTGGCGAAGTTTGATGGAATCGGGAGAAATTTGGTGTCGAACTTTTGCTGCTTGCGTACGTTTGAAGTTCCAGGTCTCGGGTGTGGGTTCTGCTCGATGGCATTCTGATGATGATGAAGTGGTGCAAGCCGTAGAGGAGAGGAAGAGAGATTCAGTGATGGTCTCAGTTCCTTGTTTGGTGAAGAGAAGGGTGCGTGCATGTACACGGTTGAGCACGAGTACATAGGTTCACAGTGTGCGTGAAAGTGAAGAACGGGCTAGAGGAGGAAGAAGAGGGAGCGGATGCGGTCTGTTGATGCGGATTTGGGTTGGTGTAGTTGGGTTTTGGGCCAAGATTCATGGGTATGGTTTATTTAATTTTGTTTTAATGTTAAAATCAGTTTAAACTTTAGGAATTGAGATCTTATTCAATTTCAATCATATTAATATGCTCTTGGATCCATTGGAAATGTATCGGAAAATATAACATACTGATATGGGATATTGATCACTTTGATTAAATAAAAATTTATGATAAAATAAAGTTCATAAATGTGCACATATATATGACAATATATAACCAGTAACGTTATTGATTTAGTCCCAATATATGATGAGCAGTGCAAACATCAGCCTCTAATACGATTTGATTTGGAAGTAGTATGAGTAGCAAAAACTAATTGTTGGTGTGTCATCCCGATAATGAAGATTTTGGAGATTTTTCGGTGAGAGCATCTAATTTAATCGGTTATTTAAAATATTAATTGTTGGATAATAATGCTTGGTTGGATATGGATGATGTGTGCATGTCAGAGTGGATGCGCATGTAGTTAGAATACACGCAGTACACTTACAAGTGTTATTAACCATAACGCTTGTGCTCAGTTGACATGCTTGTTTAATGATGTGTTTATTTGGATGAACTCATGCTGGTGTATATGGGTGGTTATTTGGGATTATGATTGCATGAATCACACACATTGTGGTTGTGGATGTATACGGATGATCGATTTGAATCCTCCTTCCATCTGATTAAAGATTTTGGAAATTTGGTTTTAAATTTAAGAACTGTTTGGAAATCCAAATGTATAAGATGGAAAGGTTTTGAAATAATTCCAATCAAGTTATTTTTGAATTGAGTTTGAAATTTTAATTGGAAATGATTTAAATAATGTATTGGTTTGTACGACTATTTGGAACAAGTTTGATAAAATATTATTTTATATTAAGATCAAATTTGATTTAAAAGAAGATTTGGAATTTGAACATGGTTTTGAAATTTAATTTATGTTTAAATAATAATTAAAGACTTGACGTCTAGGACGACAGAGAGGATGGTTTCTAGGCTTGAGTTTGGAAAACACAAGTTTCCTGCTCTCCCTGGCCGTCCTAACTAATCCAACGGATGAAATATTCAAAATCTAAATTTGAAGTTTTTATTTGGAAACCATTTTTGAATTTAAAATATATTGGAATATTATTTCAAAATTTTAAAAATTAAAATTTTGAATTTAAACAGGATTGAATAATTTATATTAAAATCGTTATATAATTTAAATCAAACGCGTCGCGTAGCGATAGTTCGTTATTATCGATTTTGAATTTCAAACAGTTATAACTCGAATGTTTGGATCAGATTAGCGTAAAACAGAAAATATCGAATTAATATTAATGATGACTTTTGAAGAGATTTTAAAATTCTAAGGAATGTTTGTAAAGATATATTTAAACCAAATTTGGAAAAGATTGTTATACGTGTAATTTGATTATGATAACGAAAATCGAAATAAATTGGATTGTAATTATTTTAAATGGAGAAAGTTATGGAAAATCTTATTTACTTACTTTAAAGTGATTAGAATTGGATTATCTGAATTTCAAATGATTTGAATCTATTTGATTTAAACAACTATTTTACAACACTTTTAATAACACCTATCAAATGTTACTTTCAAAGATAATTTGGTTTGAAAGTTATAATTCATAAATCATTATTTTAAATTAAAACAAGTGCTTGAAAAATGGTTGGAAGACAATTAGAATAAATTTCTATGGAATGGTTTACCTATTTTAATTTAGATATCCGACATCAGAAATTTTATAGAAGTAGGTTTGAAATGTAAGTATCAAAGGATTATTATTTGAAATATAAGGTTGGCAAAATGAATATGTGATTTCAAAGAAGGGTTAAGATGGTAGCGGAAGTAATGAAATTCAAAGTAAAGCCTCCCTTAATTTGTAAATGAAATGTTAATGATTGGAAGGAGATTTGAATTGAAAATCCTGTATGGTCCATAACTACTGTTTTAAAATACACTTATTACTTGGAAAGACCGAGATCGAATATATGTTCGAAAACCATTCCAAGTAATAATTCGACGTTGTTCGAGACTCGTTAAATGATGAGTGAAGACCGAGGATCTTTGAATGTATTTGGATTGATTGCTAATGTCTCGATTGGGTTGATCCCCCGATACGAGGTTATAAGGGGCATGAGGTCTGAATATATTTGGAGATTTTCGGATTTTTTTCTGTTCAGACCCAGAATGAACTTGTATGGATTCTATGTCTGACATCGTAATTGACAATGTAACACTGATTCCCGTCGATGTGTACCTGGTTTGTGACATATGAGCTCAAATTGGTTTTATAATGATGGAAATAAGTGATCATTTTGTGAAGAAACAATGTGACATACTTAATATATGAACGAACTTGTACGATCAAGCACTGTTTATTTAAGCATAGCTTTGTGTATGACGTGACATCGACAAATCTAATACTTCAGATTGATGAGAAACTGGCGGTTAGTTTGTATACTTATATATGATACATGATGAAGCTGCAGTAGTGGGAAACCACTTATTAACTTGGGGAAATTGGGTATGTTCGGAGGGTCGTGTCTAGTCGAAAACCGTTGATCTGCCCTGTGATTTGTTGTTGGTGAAAGAACCCGTAACTTCCCCATGTTGGAAAGAGCGGATACTATGAGAACTACACACAGAAGAATATTTCATTGTATATTACAACAATTCCATCAGAATACAATAATATACAGAGTATGAATAAATATTACACAACAGAAAAATACCAGAGATTATAATACATTACATAGAAGCAGAAAAATAAGACAATACACAACTAGAAGTAATACACGGATACAGAGCTTTCCGAGTATCGTTCCAGGTGTAAATCAAGATCCTGTGAATATAAATCTGCAAAACCAAAACTACTAGCTGCCCATGTCAAAATAGGGGCACCCATAGTTTAGGTTAAAACAATAAACTCCAGGTCGGTCATGGGACTGGTGTGAGAACTAAAACAGTTATTAATCTTTATTTTAAAGTTAGGAAAATCAAGGGACCACGCCATATAACACGGAACGGGTTTCCTCCCAAGAACACCAGTGCATAAACAACAGCGCAATGCTAAATAAAGAAAAATGAAGCTGTTATAAGAACCAGGACCCATCACACAATGCAACATAAACCGGGGGATAGGGTCTTACCTTATAACAGCCAAAGAATTCTTGATACGGTAAATTTCATGTTTTATTATTACTATAAGTGTATAGTGTCAAAACAATTTCAATCATAAGTATCAATCATAGACGCAATGAGTGCCCCATCCCACTATGTCGCCATATTAGGCTCTACAATCAAAACCGAATTATCACGTATTGGAAATTGGATTCCCGTCTGTGAACCGAGGCCAGGGATCATCCTCTACTGATTCGAGACAATCTAGCCTACCATGTCTCAGGCAAGTACTCAGTCAAGCCTTGGATCGTCAGGGCCGGTCCACCAATGTGGATTAAAATGCCTGAACACTGCGTCTCCCCACCCTATAGGGCGCAAATGAGCAAACGAGTGACTCCATCGGCTTCACATAGTCACCGATAAATCCGAGGCGCCACGCAACAGCAACAACCACATAAGTCAAACTCGTCAGGGCGTGTAAAACCACTGACGCCACTTCTAGCTAGAAAGAAACGCATGCCCTCCCTGAAGTCCTCTCCCGTTTCTGGTTGACAACCGGGTGTGAGGCTCGCGGATTAACGTTACACAAAGCTATGCCACACAGGCTGTGCTTTGATCATCCACCACAAGACTTTTCTTTTCAACAGAAGCCTTGATCATTTTCCACTTAGGTGTAACACCCCACCTCCATTAAGGTCACTCGCAAAGGGAATGCCTTAACTTCAGTGGAGCGTTTATAGTGAATATAGAACAGAAAATCACAACAAGACAGATATAAAGCAGTACTTGAAAATTAAAACTTTATTGCAGCGGATAAACCCATGTGTTTGATTACATCATCAAAACCATAAACCAAAGTCAAGTACATCATATCCATCTTGATAAAACAAAGTACATAAACTGAAGGTCATAATCCCCAACATTAAAATAGCCATAAATAATGAGAAGCTGAACTTTACTTCAGCGGTCCAGGAAATCTTTTAAAGCAGTCCAAGATCAAGCTCCACCGGTGTTAGTTCCAACCTGAGCACCTGGAGGGGGAAAAGGAAAGAGATGGAAAAAGGGGGGGTCAGACATAAAGTCTGGCGAGTGCGATAATTCTAACAATATAATTAACAAAGTAACTAGGCTAAGGCATAAGTTGGAAAAATAGGGAAATGACCATGAACCATTGAGTATAACAAAGTAAACGAGGAAACAAGATGTATTACGATATCATTAAAGCGCACCTAAACTGCAATAGGATAATTACTGAACTACACCAACCCTACGGGATAATTCCTAAACTGCACCGCCACTAGTATACTGCACCACCACTAGTCACCCTAAGTATGATCCCTCCTACAGACTTAATAATGATATTGGTAGTTTCGTGCAACCCTAGCTGCCTTCATAGGTGTCGTCTGCCCCTATCTCCACTAGGTGTACCCACTACCCCCAAGCGATCGGCTCCCTAACTCGTAGATACCCGTGCTGGCCCTACAGTGGGGGGTATCACTCCTCAATGTGGCAACCCGATACAACAAAGAATGCACGACTTATACCTACACGATGCAACAACGTCTTACCTACCAGCCCGGGTCCACACACGCATATGAACCCGTTGGACTTGCGTTGCCACCGCTAACCCGGTTTGGCCTCTTACAGTCAAGCCCAGTATGCGTGTCCCTTCCTCGATTTGGGTCGAGCCCACAAAGATACGTATGGGTTACTAGTTGAAACGGGCCCCCATTACTTGACACAAGCTATCCACTTAAGCTTGGTCCCCTCTAGTACATCCCACTTAACCCACTCCTTGTTCATGTTTCAATTACATGTTTCATACTTTGGTTAAGTGTTTCTAATTGTATTTCCAAATAACACCCAAGGCACCCACTAAACTACACATGCCACCCAAGGCACCCACTTAACCCCCTCATGTCCTACTACATGCTTATCTGGTTATGTGTTTCTTAATTCATTAAGGCCGTAACCTCATAAAGACCTCTCACATTAGACTGGCTTTTGTGGCAGCTGGATTTGCCGAGCGGGTCCGGGCAGTCTTACACCACAAAAGAGTCTAACCTCGTGTCTTTACAATTGTTACGTATTTAGTTTATGCCTAAGACCTCTCACATTAGACTGGCATTTGTGGCAGCTGGATTTGCCGGGCGGGTCCGGGCAGTCTTACACCACAAAAGAGTCTAACCTCGTGTCTTAGACGATTAATTACCCCTAATTAATCACACCCAATTTGAATTACTTTCCCAATTCAAATTATCAATCAATTTCAAATTTAGCGATGTCCATAATTGACTCAATTATGTCCATCCATTTATGGTTGAAGCGACCCGAAACTTCCCGGTCTCCGAAGAGATGAGAAAGAACGAATTACTGTGAGGACAAGACAAACCAGGACGTAGACAAAAGAACATTTCATTGTATATTACAACAATGCACCAGAATACAAGAATATACAGAGTATAAATGAATATTACACAGAAATATCAGAGATTTAAATTACATTTAAATACATCGCAGCGGAAAATAATACAATACACATCTAGAAGAGATATACGGATACAAAGCTTTCCGGATATCATTCCAGCTGTAAACCAGGATCCTGTGAATATAAATATGCAAAACCAAAACTACTAGCTGCCCGTGTGGAAAATAGGGGCACCCAGAGTTTAGGTTAAAACAATAAACTCCAGGTCAGTCATGTGACTGGTGTGAGAACTAAAACAGTTATTTAAAACTTTACTTTAAAAGAGAGTAATTCAAGGGACCACGCCGTATGACACGGAACGGGTTTCCTCCCAAGAATACTAGTGCATAGAATAAACAGCGCAATGCTTTTTCGAAAAATGAAGCTATTATAAGACCCAGGTCCCATCACACAATGCAAAGCAAGCCGAAGGATAGGGTTTTCCCTTATAATAGCCAAACATGATTGGTCCGTTTAAAACAAATCATTTGATACTATAATATGTGTATAGTGTCAAAACAATTCCAATCATAAATATCAATCATAGACGGCATGGGTACCATATATCATGTCGCCATACTAGTTCTACAATTAAAACCGCAATACACGTATTGGAAATTGGATTTCCAACATGGTGGCTCCTGATTCGAAAGATCGATCGCGGAATGCAATTCACCACGGCTTACGTCCCCACAAGAGAAAACACCGTCTGCATCCGCACATTTGGGACCAGAGTACCACCGCAGCTTACGTCCCAGCGAGAGAAAACACCGCCTACTCTATATATCCCTGAGCACTAGGCTCATCTCGGTCGACTGAATCCACGACAGCACAAAGGTGCCCATCCACGAAAAAGCATACTGATCAAACCATCAGTTTGCCACCATACCGGGGTGTGAGGCTCGCGGATCAACGCTATACACAAAGCCATGCTATATCAGCTGCGCTTTGATCATCAACCACCAAACTTTGCTTTTCAACAAAAGTCTGGATCACTGCATCTCAGCATGCCACACTATCAATCCATATCGTACCACTGATTTCTGCCAATATATAACCTCTGAGCTCATATGTCTCAGAGAAGGGCGTTAAGCAAGAGAATAAATTCTCCGCCGCCAAACAGATATATATTTAGCAGAGATCAACAAATACAATATAAAGGAATACAATGTCAGACACACCATCCATTTACAAGTCCGTTCTGGGTCTGAACGAAACCGGAGGCACTTTCCTCGCATATCCATCCATCTCCAAGTACGTCTGGACGACCACCAACTATTTCCATCCTCTTGGGTGTACAGCCCAATCAGGATCGTCAGTAATTATCCGAACGATGTGAAGACTTCCGGTCTTTAACCACCGTCTTCATCTTCGACATATCGTCGAATCGGTTATTCAGAATGGGTATAAACCCGGCCTTCCCGAACAACCCGCGTATATTAAAAATGAGTGTTACACAAACACAGCATACGCCTCATTCCAATTCAGTAGCTACTAACCGTAAATCAACAAGAGAACAATTTCCCAAATATTAACCCCGAAGGCCGAAACCAACATCAGATCAATACCCAGGAAACCATTCTTCTTAGCTAACCTACAACTAGTTTCTAAATTTCAATTCTTAGGGAAAGGTTCCCATTAATTTTATCCAAGATAAATTCTTTAAAATTTATCCTTTGATCTTCCTTTGGATGTCATTTCAAACCAAATTATGGTTTTCCAAACTAGTCGAGATTAGCGAACCACACCGAAGTAATTATTTATTTTATTTCCCAATCCCAACCTATTCATCCCATGAAGCAAAACTGGTAATACTCCATATCTAACACCACGGTGTTATCGGTAAAATTAATTACCATTTCACGTTCAAATCTAATTAAAGATTTAACTATCGCTTTGGAGCAAAACTGGTGATACTCCATTCTCGATTCTCGCTCATTTTCTAAAGTTGATAATTTAAATTATCAATTCCCCATTTCAATCTAATTGCAGATTCATTAAAACTCCTTTTACTGGGTTAAAGAACTAGGTGTTATTTAAAACACAGTTCACGACAAACCCAAATCACATTCTATTTATTATCGGGTTAAAGAACTAGTGTTATTTAAAACACAGTTCACGATAAACCCATGAATCAATTCTGATTTAATTTAATTCAAATATATTAGGAATTCCGATTATTTAAAACCCCTTTTTAAATCTAATTTATTTATTTAAAAACAAATCGGGTTTTAAATTTAGTTCAAACTAGTTCATTTCGATAAAAATCTATTTTTATCTTTTCAAATATGGAGTTTTTCATCCCAAATTTTCCCAAATCATTTCTAATGATTTTACACAAATTATTGATATTTTTAATAATTTTATCAAGGCCCGTACAGTCGATTTCCATCAATGGCCATCGAACTGCACTTACAGCGACCTTTTTCAAATTTGATTTGGACGTATCTCCAAATCCAACAGTTAGATTTCAAATTTCTAATATTCGTTAGAAAGCTCTTTTTCGATACGAACCCAACGGTTCCGGTTTTAGGAGAATCCGACGGTCGGATCTCCCGTAATGTCCGTTTGAAATAAATGGTCGAAATTCACGAACTGCCGGGCGCGGCGCGTTCTATTCAGGCCATTATATATATAATATATAATATATATTATATATATATCGTCGATTACCTTTTTAAAACGAATTTTATAAGTCATTTCAAATTTGTTTTAAAGACAATTTCAACCTTTAATTCAAATTCAAATTAAAATTGAATTTTCCCTTATAAATTCTTTCTACATTCACTTCTATTTGATTTCAATTCAAATCGATTTCGATTCTATTTCAATTCGTTTTCAATTGAATTCAATTCAATTCAAATCCGTTTTCTATTTAATTCAATTCGAATTCCTTTTCTATTCAATCTAATTCGAATTGGTTTTCTAATCGATTCAAATCAAATTCGTTTTATATTCAATTCATTTCGAAATTGTTTTCAATTCATTTCATTTCGAAATCGTTTTCAATTCATTTCATTTCGAAATCGTTTTCAATTCATTTCATTTCGAAATCGTTTTCAATTCATTTCATTTCGAAATCGTTTTCAATTCATTTCATTTCGAAATCGTTTTCAATTCATTTCATTTCGAAATCGTTTTCAATTCATTTCATTTCGAAATAGTTTTCAATTCATTTCATTTCGAAATATTCAATTTCAAAATTACTTTTCGATATTCATTTTAAAATGAATAAAATCGATATAAATATCGTTCACGTCAAAATGGCGTCAATCTAATCAACACGGCTTCATATATTCCTTTATTTTATTCAACAAACGAATATTTATTTTTGTCAACACACGACTAATCTCAACGAATGAGTACTGTCCACGTGTGACTATTTTTGTTTAATTATTTCGTTCAACTCATGACTAATCTCACGGATGAGTACAGTCAACACATGAACCTTTATTTTATATTGATAAAGATGTAAATTTTATTATTAAAATATTTCGTTCAACACATGACTAATCTCAACGGATGAGTACAGTCAACACATGAACCTTTATTTTATATTGATAAAGATGTAAATTTTATTATTAAAATATTTCGTTCAACACATGACTAATCTCAACGGATGAGTACAGTCAACACATGAACCTTTATTTTATAGTGATAAAGATATAAAATTTATTATTAAAATATTTCGTTCAACACATGACTAATCTCAACGGATGAGTACAGTCAACACATGAACCTTTATTTTATAATATTCTTTAATTTCTAAATTGGAATGAGGCCCAATCAATCACCATATAATGTTAATTATATGGATTTTCATACATCACACGCATATAATAGTATTGAAAATAATCAACCATCAACCAAAGTGCACTACACTGCATAAGCATCAAATATGGATATTCAACGCTTATAACAGCCTGTCAATCAATCGATCGACAAATTTAATCAATCAGGATGAGTGAACTTCAAATTTCTTCCCAACACCCGTGTGGGGTTTCAAACAATCACACACAGATTTTAGTTGTGCAGTTGGGCGATGTGTAAAATCTATCGACCCAATCAATGTCCTTCAAATAGGTGTACATAAACAAACCGTCCGGTTCGTAAATGAATATTTTATTTTATTCACTTCCACGTTAAAACTATATTTTTAACGATAAAATATTTTATTTAACTTATGAATGCTCTATTCAGTTCATTTATTCAATAAAATGATATTTTTATTTTTCTAACATATTTTAGAAAATTTCGGCGGCATAACGGCACGATACTAGAAACGGGACAAGGCCTAGCCTTATCCCCGGTCTAGTGAAGGCCCACGCCATTCACACATCAATCAAATCAATTCATTTCACCAAACAATTCCATTCAAACCAAATAATCTAACCTACTACACAACCAAACAATTTAACAAACAAGCCATCCATGGTCTGTGGATGACGGGTGTCGGGTGCTACTAAACACCGTCTGCATCCTAGTATATATATATATATATATATATAACTAGAAAAGAAATTGAAGATTGAGAAGTTCTCACCGATAGCTATCCTGATTCCACGACTCTTCTAATGTAGAAGTCTTCGTCATTCTCGCCTTTTGTCGCTTTCGTTGCTCGTATTCACTACATATGTAAAAATCACATTTTTACTTCGCTATTCAATATATAAAAATTGAATTTTTATTTCGTTGTTCAATATATAAAAATCAAATTTTCACTTCGTTGTTCAATATATAAAAATCAAAATTTTATTTTGTTGTTCAATATATAAAAATCGAATTTTTGTAATCACGCTATATGGATAAAAATTCTATTTTTACATTGCTACTATATAGATAAAAATTATATTTCTACCTCGCTATTCTCTATATAAAGATTTCGCCTTTTCAAATATAAAGATTTCGCCTTTTCAAACATAAAGATTTCGCCTTTTCAAATATAATGATTTCGCCTTTTCAAATATAAAGATTTCGCCTTTTCAAATATAAAGATTTCGCCTTTTCAAATATATCATTATAAAAATCACATTTTTATTTTTCCACACATATAAAGATGATATTTCTAATATTCCTATCATGTAAAAATTATATTTTTAATTCTCTACATAAACAAAAATCATATCTTTACATCTTTTATATAGTAAAGATTATATTTTTAATACTTTAAAAATATAAAAATCATATTTTTATTACTTTAAAAATATAAAAATCATATTTTTAAGGAAATGCTACTTTATATATAAAAAGCATATTTTTTTATTTTAAATATCTTATCTTTATTTCATAAAAAATCTTATCTTTACTAATTAAAAATCTATCCTTTAACTGATTAAAAATCTAACCTCTAACTATCAGCAAAGATCATATCTTTATCTCAGCAAAAATCATCTTTTTATTTCAGCAAAAACCAATGTATTTATATATATAAAAATATATAAACTTACTGTATTAATTCATCTTCTTCCCGTTGGTTATCTGTAACAGATCGAAGAAACTCTCGCAAGCCCTAGGGTTCCAGCGTACGACGTCATACATCACCGATGGCCATTTGCTGGGTGGATTGACGCTGAGCAGGCGATCAGAGATAAGAGGTGGAGCGGATGTCGACGCGGTGGCCTTCAGGCATCGTCGAGGAAAGGGGCGGTGGATTTGGGGGTCAGTGGCGGCTGCGTTGGGTTTTCAGGGGGTTGGAGGTTCACGCTAGAGGAGGAGATGGAGGGCGACATGGAGGATAGCAGGTCAGCGGCGGCGCTGATAGGAGGCGCACGCCACGGTGGTTGGCTCCGGAGGGTGGAGGCTCTGCCATTTTTCTCGAATCGGGAAAATCGATTTTGCTTTTTGGGGTGGTATTCTGAAATGAACGAGGGGGTGGAGATAAAATATATATTTATTCTTGTATTTAATAATATTTAATTCAATTTATTTCTAAAAGGTGAATTTCGCATCTCAACTCTAAACCGAACCCAACGACTGTCGTCCCTAGCGTAATACCCTCATTCCGAACACAATGGGATATGTTTCGTAAGCCAGTTCGGCCGTTACGATCAGTTCCCACTAAATTTACAATATAATTCTATATATATTCAATTCAAATGCGCATTTCAATTTACCGGGGCCACATACTAACTCGAAAAATTCCAGAAAAATATTTTCTAGCTTCGTATTGGCGATACGGTCCTAACAAAACTAGTTTCGTCGAATTCCGAGACCGTTGGAAAATGGCCATTTCCCAGTCGATTAAAATCAACTAAAACTGGTCAAACGCGTTTTCCTTTGCCACGCTCACATATTGATTCGAAAAATTATGAAATTAGGAATCTAGCGATAATTTGACACCACGGACCCAACAAAAGTGGTTTCGTCGAAATCCGAGGTCGTTTGCAAAATTCCCATTTTTAAGGGCCTGAATTCCATAGCGACTATTCAGAATTTTCAACTGGACATATCTTTTGATTCCCGCTATAAAATTTTGATTTTTCGGATTCGTTGGAAAGATATTCTCATATAGATCTAACGTTTTTGGTTTCACTAAAATCCGGATTGTTTTGCACCCGGTACATTCAATTGAAGTTTGAAATCGAATTATCGAACTACCACACTATTTTCAATTCTATTTATAATTATATATAATTATTTATATTCTAACGACGACGTATATAGTATATACGTTCTAATTATATTCAAAATAAATTTCTCGTCGATTTTATTTAAAATAATTCATTTTAAATGTTCAAAATTCATTAAAATTGCCAAAATAAAAATTTTAAACTGGCCCAGATTTTCGGGTTGTTACAATGGTATGTCAAATCATACCAATTTCACCATAATTTTATTTTATGCCTTTTAAGGCAATTATGCCAATTAAATATTTTTAATATTATTCCCTTTTTCCCTACGTAGTACGTTTGTTCGTTTAACGTAAAAAAAATATGTTAGACTCGAATAGTCTAACTCATGAAATAAAAGAAAGCATCACATATATACATAATTAAAACATAGATCTAACATAGGGGTGAACTTGCATATGTGAATGATGTTCTACATCTAAAACTTGCATAGGCCAAGATTACAACTTGCATAACAACATATTTCATGTTTCCAAATTTTAAAGGTGTGAACTTGATGAAATAATGGCCACAAACTTGCACAAACATCATGTATAACATAGATCCAAATCTAAAGGTGTGAACTTGATGAAAAATTATGGCCACAAACTTGCATTGACAACATATGTCATAAACCTATATCTAAAGGGGTTAAACTTGCACAGGTAATAACATAACATGATTCATGTCCAACTCATAAATTCACATATGTGATTTATTCATCACAATAATGGTGTAGACTAATATCTAACATGTAAAGTATCATGTCATAGCCTAGCTTTCAATTAAATTCTCACATAAACTAGGTGCCACAATCATGTAAGGTCACATGTAATTCTACCCAAACTTGTATATGGTTCATGTTTGAATCAACATCTAAACTTCCCTACATATGGATTATCATATGAATCAATACCACAAACTAGCATAAGAAACATAACGATTTGAATATATATATATATAATTACAACATGGATGATAGCAACCTAACTTTGCATCACAACATAACATCATAGATATTTCAATCATAATCCTACAACATCATTACAACATATAATCAATACTTCATATCACATCCATACAAATCCGTGTTATAACTTAACCAAATTAAATTACTAATTATTTTGCTAAGATTATCGAACTCACCACTCAAAAGCAGTCGAATTAGCGCTCCTTTGATGAAGAATCGCTGTTAGGGTTGAGTAGTTTTGATTTGGTTGTTGTTCTATCTCTTTGATTTGGTGGCGGCTGCTCTAGGGCTCAAAACAACAGCATGACGGCCATAGTCTATGTTTTAATTCTGATTTAGGGTTTGTTTTTATGGGTCTTTTTATAGAGTTATGAATTAATTTAAGCCGTCGGATGTTCTTAAGGTTAATCAAAACCATTCAATTATGATAAGGTGATGAGTCAGCCCTAATGACTCAGCAAGGAGTCAGAATGGACTCAACAACACGGGTCAGCCTGAACCAGAAAGTTGTGCAGGCTCCAGCCTCGGCCTGGGCGCACTTGGCAGGTGCGCCAGTGTAAATATGTACTGGCGCACTTCCCAAGTGCGCCAGTGCATTTTTTTACTTTGCCACCAAACTTCGTTCGTCCATAACTCTTTCATCCGGTACTCGTTTCCCGCAAACTCGGACTGTATCTCCACTAGAATTCCGAGATGAACACAATGGCGCAACCCAATCCTCATAATTCTCACGTCTTAGATTTATTATTCTTTAATTTAGTTAATTCGATTATTCAAAAATCCGGGGTGTTACATTCTCCCCTCCTTAAAGGATTTCGCCCCCGAAATATCCAAGTTAAGGAGAATGTATATCCTACCATCCAAACAACCATCTACTCAACCATCAAACATGGCATCCATTGTCCTTATAAAATTTCTAATGCTGTATGAACATATGCAAGAAGTGTGTGTATATGTTCCTTATCTAATGCAAAATCAGGCGGTCTACTGATTCAGTTGACCTCCTTAATGCAAACCATGATAGTGCCATGCGTCCATTATGTATGCGAAAGAACCTTATCGATACATATCATTTCTACATGTGTGCAAAACCATTCACCAAAATGCAACATCCATATAACGATACAACCATTATTCACTCATTACTTAATTATGTACACACATTTATATGCAATATGCAATATGAAGTGACTGAGCCGATCTAGTGCCTAAAGTGTGTGTATATGCATCCACGAGAAACCGCTAGCAAACACTTGCATCCACGTGCATCCATCGTCCATAACATGTCTCAAACACATGTTTCAACCATAGGACTATCCTATCTAAAGGTCAAGGATACTTGCGACATGATATACTAAAGATATGATAAGTACAAGATAAACGATAAAGGGGAAATTAAAAGACATACCCTCGAAAAGAAAAGAGTACAATGAACGCATCTTCGCTTCCATCTTCCAAGTAGCGTTGCTCTCCTCATCTCCCCATTGCACTTTGACTAGCTTGACCTCTCGATTTCTCAATTTCTTAATCTCCGACCCAAGAATGCGCGTAGGAGCTCGTCGAATCATCGCATCACGCTCGATCTCCATCTCTCTAAGCAAACTCGGCTCTACCACTTCCGCGGTCTCGTGCAAGCACTTCCTCAAATGTGATACATGGAATACGTCGTGTACACCACTAAGTCTCTCGGGCAACTCTACTCTATACGCCATCTGCCCAATCCTTTTCTTAATAGGGAACGACCCTACGAACCTAGGTGCTAACTTCCCAATGGACCCAAAGCGAACGACGTTCCGTAATGGAGACACTTTGACAAAGACCATGTCCCCAACCTCAAACTCAAGATCTGACCTCCTCTTGTGCGCATAAGATTTCTGTCTATCTTGCGCCATCTTCATCCTTCTTCGGATCAAATCAATCTTTTTCGAAGTCTCTCTAATCATATCGGGCCCAAGCAAGATCTTATCTTTAGCTTCCCACCAACATGTAGGCGAACGACATGGCCGTCTGTAAAGAGCTTCGAATGGTGCCATGCCAATGCTAGACTGAAAGCTGTTATTATATGCGAATTCTACCAACGGAAGATGTTACTCCCATGTACCTCCGAAATCTAAGACACATAACCTCAACAAGTCCTCTATAATACGATTCACCCTCTCGGTCTGGTCGTCCGTCTGAGGATGATATGCGGTGCTCAAACATAACTGAGTTCCTACGGCCTCTTGCAAGCTTCTCGAAAATTCGCTAGCGAAAATAGGATCGCGGTCGCTCACTATGCTAGAAGGAATACCATGCAAACGAACTATTTCTCGAATGTATACAGAGGCTAACCATGGAGCAGTCCTCTTACTCTTCATGGGAATGAAATGGTCGCTCTTAGTAAGTCTGTCTACCACGACCCAAATACCCATATTACCCTTCCTCGATCTCGGTAATCTGTCAATAAAGTCCATCCAGACGCTTTCCCACTTCCATTGTGGGACCTCCAATGGATGAAGCAATCCACCGTGCTTCTTTTGCTCTGCTTTTACTTGTTGGCACACCAAGCATCTAGCGACATACTCAGCCACATCTTTCTTCATGCCGGCCCAAAAGTAAACTCGTCTCATGTCCATGTACATCTTGTCCCCGCCGGGATGGATGGTCATCTTCGAACGATGTGCATCATCAAGAATGGTCTTCCTTAGGTCATCGTCTTTTGGTATACAAATTCTACCGTCCCTACGTAACCAACCCTTATCATCTAGGGTATACCTACGGAGATGGCTCGATGACTCCCCTCCTTTGAGCTTTTCTACTAACTCAACCAACTGTGGGTCGTCTCGTTGTGCTTCGCCAATCCATCCCAAAAGCGTAGGTCTAGCCTCTAAGGATGCTAGCAAACCGGGTACGAAGTCAATTTAAGGTGTGTAGTCAAACGTAGAGATGAACTCTAAATTTTTCCGCTCAACAAACAAAGGACTTAAGGATAATCTTTTTCTACTTAAGGGGTCGGCCACTACGTTACCCTTGCCAGGGATATATGCTATCTCGAAGTCGTAGGATGCTAAGAACTCCATCCACCTTTACTGCCTTAAGTTCAAGTCCTTCTGAGAGAATAAGTATTTTAGCGATTTGTGATCAGTGAATAATTCGAATTTCTCGCCAAGAAGATAATGACGCCAAGACTTAAGCGTGAAAACAATAGCGGCCAACTCTAGGTCATGTGTAGGGTAATTTCTTTCATGCACTCTCAATTGCCTTCCACCATAGGCTATAACCCTTCCCTCTTGCATTAGGACTGCACCTAGTCCCGTCCCACAAGCGTCAGTATAAACGGTAAATGGCTTACTCCCATCTGGCAATACTAAGACTGGGGCTGTGGTCAAAGCTCTCTTTAAACGTTGGAACGCATCATCATAATCTACGTCCCACGTGAAGACTAATTTCTTCTTCGTCAAGCGTGTTAATGGAGCAGATATTTTTTGCTAAGTCTTTGATAAACTTCCTATAGTAGCCAGCCAACCCTAAGATGCTTCTCACCTCGGTAGCATTTTTAGGAACCTTTCAATCTTGGATGGCCACTATCTTCGTGGGATCCACGGCTATCCCTTCTTTGGAAACCACATGCCCTACGAATCGCACTTCTTTCCTCCAAAAGTGACACTTAGAAAATTTTGCTTTAAGGCTATGCTCTCGAAGAGTTTCCAACACTTCCCTAAGTTGTAGGGCATGCTCTTCTTCGCTCTTAGAAAAGATCAAGATGTCATCTAAAAAGACTACCACGAATTTATTAAGGTACTCCCTAAACACCCTACTCATCAAATCAACAAAGTATGCGGGGGCGTTTGTCAAACCGAAGGGCATCACCAGCCACTCCAAGAAACCGTTTGGAGTCCTAAAGGCAGTCTTGTCTATGCTATCCTCAGCCATTCTCAACTGATGGAAACCAGTGGCTAAGTCCAACTGTGAAAACACCGAGGCGCCTACTAACAGATCGAAAAGATTGTCAATCCTCGGCAATGGGTGTCTATTCTTCTTAGTAAGTTTATTAAGCTCCCTATAGTCCACACAAAGTCTAAGGGACCAATCCGCCTTCGTGGCAAATACTACTGGAGCACCCCACTCCGATATACTACGTCTGATGAACCCCTTCTCAAGCAATTCTTTCACTTGCTTACTGAGTTCTCTTCTCTCTCTTGGAGCCATGTGGCGCACTGGCAATGCAACTGGCTTTGCATTGTCCACTAGATATATTCGAAAGTCGATTTCACGTTTTGGGGGTAAACCCCTCACCTCATCGAAGACATCAGCATATTCACGGACTATGGGAACAGAATGTAAATCATCATCGGATGCGTCAAGGGATTCTAGGTAACTAAGCATTACTGGACATCTAGGGTCACAAGAAATATCAAGGGTCTTTCCCGAACAAGTCAACAATCTAACTACCCTTCTTTCGCAATCTAGGATGGCCCCATATCTAGTTAGCCAATCCATACCTAGAATTAAACTGTAGCCCATGAAGCCAAGAACAAAAGCGTTGCATTCGAACTCAACGCCCAAGATAAACACTCTCAAATCCCGACAAATCATAGAAAGATGAGCCGAACCACCAATAGGATTTGAGACTACTAAGGGATCAGTAACAAGACTAGTATCTAGGTGCAGTGTTTCAACTAATGATGTAGAGATAAACGAATGCGATGCGCCAGAATCGAATAAAGTACGGACATGATGATCAAACAGAAAAACTAAACTTTCAACGGAAATTTCTCTACCTCGTGCTTGTAGCGGTGGGACCTCGAGAACTTGAACTTGTCCCCTTGTCTGCCCGGGTGCCATAAGAGCTTGAACCTATCCTCCCGAGGTAGACCCTGACCTCTGCCCTTTCTTTGGACAGTCCTTAATAAGATGTCCCGCTTCGCCACAGTGGAAACAACCGGTTTTCTTCTTCTTCCTACAATCTTTGCTTAGATGGCCGGGTGTCCAACAGTTAAAGCATTTCTTCTTCCCCTTAGCATTACTTCCTTTGCCACCTTTCTTGTTTTGTTGTTGCTGTTGCGACTTCTTTTGATCCCCTTTTTTCTCGGGTGCCTTATTAGCATTGGCGCCCTTCTCCTCCTCACGCATGAGTGCCATGTCAACTAACCTCTCAAAGGTAGCCCCCATGGGAATATGGGTCATAGCTAACCCATGGAGCGGCTCGTTTAAACCCTTAACAAATCTTAGAGCCTTCTTTTCTGGAGTGTTCACCAAGTCTAAGCCAAACCTTGCCAATTGGTTGAATTTGTTAACGTACTCTTTCACCGATAAATTCCCTTGCTTCAGTGACAAGAACTTTTCCATGTATAGATTCTCTTCAGCCCGTGAGAGATACTTTGCCTCAAATCTCTACCTAAAATCTTGCCATGTATTGACTGGACGACTCCCATTGGTGACCTCCCACCAAAACGAGGCCTCATCCTTCATCAGCCACGCAGCTAGCTGGACTTTCCTTCCGTCATCCACTTCAAAAATTCCAAAAAATTCTTCCACCTCCTTTATCCAGTTACGAACTTCAACAAATGTCTCCTTCCCGTGAAAATGTTTTCCACCCATAGCTCTAAAGTCCTTACATATCTTTGCGAAATTATCGACACGAGGAGGAGGAGGAGGATTTGCTGGACCTGCGGCGGCGGCCCTAGCCTCAAGATATTGACGGAACCAACCGGGCACATGAACGCCCTCTGGTATCTCAGATGCTTCAGACATGCTGAAATGAAAAAGGAAAGATTCAATACAAAAAGGACTGAAGGAAAGATATATGGCTCTTGGGGTTATGCTTTCCAAAATATACTTATCTTTTGAAAATACTTAAATCATACTTTTGAAGGTACTTCTTTATAAAAATTGTTTTGAAAAATAGTTTTTTAAAAATTCATATCTGTTCTGGTAACCTTCAGCTCTGATACCACGTGTAACACCCCACCTCCATTAAGGTCACTCGCAATGGGAATGCCTTAACTTCAGTGGAGCGTTTATAGTGAATATAGAACAGAAAATCACAATAAGACAGATATAAAGCAGTACTTGAAAATTAAAACTTTATTGCAGCGGATATGATTACATCATCAAAACCATAAACCAAAGTCAAGTACATCATATCCATCTTGATAAAACAAAGTACATAAACTGAAAGACATAATCCCCAACATTAAATAGCCATAAATAAAGAGAAGTTGAACTTTACTTCAGCGGTCCAAGAAATCTTCTAAAGTAGTCCAAGATCAAGCTCCACCAGTGCTAATTCCAACCTGAGCACCTGGAGGGGGAAAAGGAAAGAGATGGAAAAAGGGGGGGTCAGACATAAAGTCTGGCGAGTGCGATAATTCTAACAATATAATTAACAAAGTAACTAGGCTAAGGCATAAGTTGGAAAAATAGCGAAATGGCCATGAACCATTGAGTATAACAGAGTAAACGAGGAAACAAGATGTATTACGATATCGTTAAAGCGCACCTAAACTACAATAGGATAATTACTGAACTACACCAACCCTATGGGATAATTCCTAAACTGCACCGCCACTAGTATACTGCACCACCACTAGTCACCCTAAGGTTGATCCCGCCTACAGACTTAATAATGATATTGGTAGTTTCGTGCACCGCTAGCTGCCTTCATAGGTGTCGTCTACCCCTATCTCCACTAGGCGTACCCACTACCCCCATGCGATCGGCTCCCTAACTCCTAGATACCCGTGCTGGCCCCACAGTGGGGTGTATCACTCCCCAAAGTGGCAACCCGATACAACAAAGAATGCACGACTTACACCTACACGATGCAACAACATCTTACCTACCAGCCCGTGTCCACAAACGCATATGAACCCGTTGGACTTGCGTTGCCACCGCTAACCCGGTTTTGCGTCTTACAGTCAAGCCCAGTATGCATGTCCCGTCCTCGACTTGGGTCGAGCCCACAAAGATACATATGGGTTACTGGTTGAAACGGGCCCCCATTACTTGACACAAGCTATACACCTAAGCTTGGTCCCCTCTAGTACATCCCACTTAACCCACTCCTTATTCATGTTTCAATTACGTGTTTCATATTTTGGTTAAGTATTTCTAATCGTATTTCCAAATGCCACCCATGGCACCCACTAGACTACACATGCCACCTAAGGCACCCACTTAACCCCCTCATGTCCTACTACATGCTTATCTGGTTATGTGTTTCTTAATTCATTAAGACCGTAACCTCATAAAGACCTCTCACATTAGACTGGCATTTGTGGCAGCTGGATTTGCCGGGCGGGTCCGGGCAGTCTTACACCACAAAAGAGTCTAACCTCGTGTCTTTACAATTGTTACATATTTAGTTTATGCCTAAGACCTCTCACATTAGACTGGCATTTGTGGCAGCTGGATTTGCCGGGCGGGTCCGGGCAGTCTTACACCACAAAAGAGTCTAACCTCGTGTCTTAGACGATTAATTACCCCTAATTAATCACCCTCAATTTGAATTACTTTCCCTATTCAAATTATCAATAAATTTCAAATTTAGCGATGTACATAATTGACTCAATTATGTCCATCCATTTATGGTATGTAATATCATACCAATTTCACCATAATTTATTTTATGCCTTTTAAGGCTATTATGCCAATTAAATATTTTTAATATTGTTCCCTTTTTCCCCACGTAGTACATTTGTTCGTTTAACGTAAAAAAAAAATATGTTAGACTCGAATAGTCTAACTCATGAAATAAAAGAAAGCGTCACATATATACATAATTAAAACATAGATCTAACATAGGGGTGAACTTGTATATGTAAATGATGTTCTACATCTAAAACTTTCATATGCCAAGATTACAACTTGCATAACAAGATATGTCATGGTTCCAAATTTTAAAGGTGTGAACTTGATGAAATAATGGCCACAAACTTGCATAAACATCATGTATAACATAGATCCAAATCTAAAGGTGTGAACTTGATGAAAAATTATGGCCACAAACTTGCATAGACAACATATGTCATAAACCTATATCTAAAGGGGTTAAACTTGCATAGGTAATAACATAACATGATTCATGACCGACTCATAAATTCACATATGTGATTTATACATCACAATAATGGAGTAAACTAATATCTAACATGTAAAGTATCATGTCATAGCCTAGCTTTAAATTTAATTCTCACATAAACTAGGTGCCATAATCATGTAAGGTCACATGTAATTCTACCCAAACTTGTATATGGTTCATGTTTGAATCAACATCTAAACTTCCCTACATATGGATTATCATATGAATCAATACCACAAACTAGCATAAGAAACGTAACAATTTGAATATATATATATAATTACAACATGGATGATAGCAACATAACTTTGCATCACAACATAACATCATAGATATTTCAATCATAATCCTACAACATCATTACAACATACAATCAATACTTCATATCACATCCATACAAATCCGTGTTATAACTTAACCTAATTAAATTACTAATTATTTTGCTAAGATTATCGAACTCACCACTCAAAAGCAGTCGAATTAGCGCTCCTTTGATGAAGAATCGCTGTTAGGGTTGATTAGTTCTGATTAGGTTGCTGTTCTATCTCTTTGATTTTGTGGCGGCAACTCTAGGGCTCAAAACAACAGCATGACGGCCATAGACTATGTTTTAATTCTGATTTAGGGTTTATGTTTGTGGGTCTTTTTATAGAGTTATGAATTAATTTAAGCCGTCGGATGTTCTTTGGGTTAATCAAAACCATTCAATTATGATAGGGTGATGAGTCAGCCCTAATGACTCAGCAAGGAGTCAGAATGGACTCAACAACACGGGTCAACCTGAACCAGAAAGCTGTGCAGGCTCCAGCCTCGGCCTGGGCGCACTTGGCAGATGCGCCAGTGTAAATATGTACTGGCGCACTTCCCATGTGCACCAGTGCATTTATATTTTTTTTCTACTTTTCCACCAAACTTCGTTCGTCCATAGCTCTTTCATCCGGTACTCGTTTCCCTCAAACTCGGACTCTATCTCCACTAGAATTCCGAGACGAGCTCAATGGCGCAACCAATCCCCATAATTCTCACATTTGAGATTATTCTTTAATTTAGTTAATTCGATTATTCAAAATTCGGGGGTGTTACATCACGCATGCCACACAGGCAATTCACTCCATGCGATGGATATCCATCAATATATAACCCCTAAGCTCTTACGTCTCAGAGAAGGGCGTTAAGCAAGAGAATAAATTCTCCGTCGCCAAACAGATATATATTTAATAGAAATCAATCACACAGACTGAAATCCAATGTTAGACACACAGTCCATTTACCAGCTCATTCTGGGTCTGAACGAAAGCGGAGGCTCCTAGTACCCCGCATATCCATCGATCTCCAAGTACGTCTGGACGATCACCAACTGATTCCCTCCTCTTGGGTGTACGGCCCAATCAAGATCATCAGTAATCACCCAAACGACGTGAAGACCTCCGGTCTTCAACCACCGTCTTCATCCTCGACACCACGTCGAATCAGTTATTCAGAATGGGATAAACCCCGTCTTTCCGAATAACTCGCGTATATAATAAATAAGTGTTACACAAACACAACATACGCCTCATTCCAATTGGGAATATTCTTTCATTCAAATATTCTTACACTTTGGGAAAGGTTCCCGTTAATTTTATCAAAGATAAATTCTTTAAATTTATTCTTTAATCTTCCTTTGAATATCACTTCAAACTAGTCGGGATTAGCGAACCACACCGGAGTAATCATTTATTTTATTTCCCAATCCCCACCTATTCGTCCCATGAAGTTAAACTTGTAATACTTCACATCTAACACCACGGTGTTATCGGTAAATTCAATTACCATTTCACGTTCAATCAAATTAAAGATTTAACTATCGCCTGGAGCAAAACTGGTGATACTCCATTCTCGACCATTCCAATCTAATTAAAGATTCATTAAAACTTCACTTAGTTTTAATCTTTAACTGGGTTAAAGAATCAGTTTCATTTAAAACACGGTTCACGATAAACCCAAAATCACATTCCATTAATTATCGGGTTAAAGACCAAGTGTTATTTAAAACACTGTTCACGATAAACCCAAAAATCAATACCAATTCAATTCCAATTAAATATCATTTAATTGTTACACTTCATTAAATCTAAATAAAAGATTAATTTTTTTTCTCAACTGGGCTTAAGAACAGTGTTAATGAAGACATCATTCGCGACAAACCCAAATCACATTTGATATTAAATACAAGGCTCTAAATAGAAAATATATAGGCTTATATTCAATATCAAATTCTACGACCAACAAATATCGTATTGGAAATAACGATATAAATATATCTTTCAAATTCCCATAACAATACCTGTATCATCAGGAAATCCAACATTGAAATATTCCAAAGACAATTTCGATTCAAATCCATTCCAATTAAATTATTGGAAATTCTGGTTACTTTTAAAACCCTTTCAAATTCAATTTATTTATTTAAAAATAAAAAGAATTATAATTCTAGTTCAAAACTAGTTCATTTCGATAAAAATCTATTTTTATCTTCTGAAATATGGAATTTTTCACCCCAATTCTTCACAAATCATTTCTTATGACACAAATTATTACTATTTTTAATTATTTTATCAAGGCCCGTACAGTCGATTTCCATCAACGGCCATCGAACTGCACTTACGGCGACCTTTACTAAATTTGATTTTGGCATAATTCCAAATCCAACTGTTAGATTTCTAATTTCTAATATTCGTTAGAAAGCCCTTTTCGATACGAACCCAACGGTTCCGGTTTTAGGAGAATCTGACGGTCGGATCTCCCGCAATATCTATTCGAAGTCAATGGTCGAAATTCACGAACTACTGCAGCGTGGCACGTTCTATTCAGGCCATTATATTATATATATATAATATATACTTCGTCGATTTCCTTTTAAAACGTATTTTATAAATCGTTTTAAATTTGTTTTTGAAACGATTTCAACTTCATTTTCAAATTCAATTCAAGATTGAATTTTTCAATATAAATTCGTTTTAAATTCATCTCAAATTGATTTCAATTCAAATCGATTTTTAATTCAATTTCAGTTCGTTTTTAATTCAATTCAATTTCAATTCGAATTCATTTCTATTCAATTTCAATTCGAATTCATTTCCATTCAATTTCAATTTAATTCATTTTCATTTCAAAATATTCAATTTTGAAATCACTTTTCAATATTCATTATAAAAACGAATATAATCGATATAAATATCGTTTGCGCCCAAATGGCGTCAATCTAATCAACACGGCTTCATATATTTCTATTTTCAAAAATTTCTTTTTCAAATATTTCTTCTCAAACATTTCTTTTTCAAAACTGGAATGAGGCCCAATTAATTACCATAGATTTTATTTCTGTGGATTTCCATAAAACGCATGTACATATCAACAATGACAAATAATCAACCATCATCCAAAGTGCATTCTACACTGTATAAGCACCAAATATAAATATTTGATGCTCATAACAGTCTGTCAATCAATCGATCGACATACAACTAATTATTGGGATTAGTGTATGTCATATATCACCCCAATACCTGTGTGGGGTTTTCAAACAATCATACACAGATTTTATTTATGCAGTTGCGTGATGTGTAAAATTTATTGTCCCACTCAATATCAGTCAAATGTGTGTATATAAACAAATCATCCGATTTGTATATTTTTATTTTATTTTGAATACACGTTAAAAATTCTATTTTTAACTATAAAATATTTTAACTGTATAAATATTTTATTTCATTTCACATCACATCACACAAGCAACTACACATCAAAATCAAACAAACAAGCATACAAGCCGTCCATGGTCTGTGGACGACGGGTGTCGGGTGCTACTAAACACCGTCTGCATCCTAGTATATATTTTAACTAGAAATAAATTTAAAAGTGAGGAGTTCTCACAGAATTGCTAAACTAAACGCCATGACTCTTCTTATGTAGAAATCTTCGCCGTTCTCGCCTTTCGTCATTTTTGTTGCCCGTAGCCACTACATATATAAAAATCACATTTTTACTTCACCATTTCAACCATATAAAGATTCAAACTTTTCTAATATAAAAATTCGACCTTTTCTATTCGATTAACTATATAAAAATCCGACCTTTTCTATTCATATAAAATCTCATCTTTATAATGTAACTTTATAAACGAACAAAACCCTACCTTTATAATGTCATTCACATAGTAAAGATCCTATTTTTATAATTAAAAATTAAATCTTTGTCTTGCCATTTAATGTAAATATCGAATTTTTATCTAAAGAAAACAATTCCATATTGATCTACAAAGATCTGAACTTTAAAAACTAATTTTAATTAATTATTTTAAATAAAAAACTAAATAAAATAAATATAAAAAGCTTATAGTCAATTGTATGAGGGGGGTTGTTTCGCCGCATCGGAGGTGGAGGGGGCTGCGCGTCAAGACACTAGGAGGAGGCTCGAGCGCGGAGGACTACGGAGGGGGGCCCGCGTCGTGGTGGTCTGACGTCGTGATGGGAAGGGGCGTTTTGGGGTGCCTGGTTGTGATAGGAAGAAGGAGGTGAGAGGCAGAGAGAGAGTGAAGCGGTGGTGAGTGCGGAGAGAGGAGCGACGGGCTGGTGGGGCATCGACGAGGGAGGCTTCGGCCATTTTTTTTTGATCGAAGAGGAAAGGGGAAGGGGGTTTAAAGGAAAAGGAAAGAAAATAGAGGAGGGGGGTTTCTGAAAATTTATATTATTTTAAAATTCCAAAAGGCAACTTTTTGTTTCGGACTCGAAATCAAACCCACCAAATGTCGTCCATAGCTAATTACCTCCATTCCGAATAAAATGGGATATGTATCGTAAGCTGGTTCGATCGCTTCAATCAGCTTTCGTCAAAATAAAAATACAAATCTATATATTGAATTTGAAAGCGCATTTCATTTTACTAGGGCCACATATGAACTCTAAAAATTCTTGAAAAATATTTTCTAGCTTCGTATTGACGATACGGTCCTAACAAAACTAATTTCGTCAAATTCCGAGACCGTTTGAAAAATGGTCATTTTCCAGTCGATTAAAATCAACTGAAAATGGTCAAATGCGTTTTCCTTTGCCACGCTCACATATTGATTCGAAAAATTACGAATTTTGAAACCTAGCAATAAATTGACACTGCGGATCCAACAAAAGTGGTTTCGTTGAAAACTGAGGTCGTTTGCAAAGTAAATATTTTTAAGGGCCAGAATTCCATAGCGACTATTCTGAAATTTCAACTGGACATATCTTTTGATTCCCGCTATGAAATTTTGATTTTTCGGATTCGTTGGAAGGATATCCTTAATTAGATTCAAATATTTTGGTTTCACCAAAATCCGATTTGTTCTGCACCCGGTACATTCGTTTGAAATTTGAAATCGAATTTTTAAACTACCACGCCATTTTCAATTCCTTTTATATATATAAATAAATATTTATATTCTAACGACGACGTATATAAATTTATACGTTCGAATTTTATTAAAAAAAAAATTCTCATCGTTATTATTTAAAATAATTCATTTTAAATAATCAAAATTCACTAAAATTGCCAAAATAAAAATTTTAAATTGGCCCAGATTTCCGGGTTATTACAATCTCCCCTACTTAAAACTTTTCGTCCCCGAAAAGGAACGAATCCGAAAGTTGTTTAACTAATTAACTCGGCTTAAGTTCTTCAACTTTTCAGTTTCTAAGAACTTTTCAAATTTTTCAAAAATTTGGCTAACACCCTAAATTTCCGAAAAATTTCGCCATAACCTCCCCTGCACCGGGGACTTTGGGATATTTCATATAGCCTCCCATGGCCTTCTTCAACTCAAAAGAAAAAGAAAAAGCCAAGCGGCTAGCCAATCGGCTCATAAACTCATCATCACCCAAACAAAACAGTAAATTATGGTAAACATGTACCTATTTGTCGGGCAAACAATTTTATTCTTCTACTCTAGCCTCCTTGCTATGATTTGTTCAATGTAAGTACATATATATGCAAGCAAATGCGACTAATGTAACACTCCACGTCCATTAATGTCACTCACAAAGGGAATGCATTAACTTCCATGGAGGTTATAAGTGAATATAGAACAGAAAAATTGCAACAAGACATATAATAAATAGTACTTGGAAATCTAAAACTTCATTTTATTGCAGCGGAAATTAAACATGTTTGTTACATCATAAAACCATAGATCATAGCCAAGTACAATATCCATCTTCATAAAAACAAAATACATAATCCCATTACATAAATAGCCATTAAAAGATAACAAGCCGGACTTTACTTCAACGGTCCAAGCTTTCCAAAGAGAGATGAAGCAATCCAATCAAACTCCACTAGAGATGGGCCCAACCTAAGGACCTGGAGGGGGAAAAAGGATAGAAATGGTGGGGGTCAGACATAAAGTCTGGCGAGTATGATAATTCTAACAATACTACTATCAAAATAACTAGACTAAGGCATAAGCTGGAAGACAAGTAAATGTCTATGAACTATTAGGTATGGAATGAACAGATAAAGATAACGTTTAACATAACATTAAAGATAACGGTAAATGCATACTTAATTACTAGCGAATAATTACTACACTGCACCGCACCAGTCACCCTAAAGGTTGATCCCACTTGCTTTACACAGAAACAATATAAATAGCCTTACGTACCCCTAGCTGATTACATAGGTGTCGTCTGCCCCTATCTCCACTATGTGTACCCCACTACCCACTTTCGATCGGCTCCCTACTCGTAGATACCCGTGCTGGCCCCACAGCGGGGTGTATCACTCCCCTAAAGTGGCAACCCAATACAACTTGAGAATGCACGGCTTATACCTACACGATGCAACAACGTCTTACCTACCAGCCCGGGTCCACACACGCATATGAAACCCGTTGGACTTGCGTTGCCACCGCTCCCCGTTTTGGCCTCTTATAGTACAGCCCAATATGTCTGTCCCGTCCTCAACTTGGGTCGAGCCCACAAAGATACGTTTGGGATACCGATTGAAATGGGCCCCCACAAGCTACCCACCTAAGCTTGTCACCACTAGTATATCCCACTTAACCCTCTTAGTCATGTTCATTTACATGTGTGTTGGGTTAAGTCTTGTTAATCATATTTCACATGCCACTAAAGGCACCCACTAGATTCCTCATGCCACCCAAGGCACCTACTTAACCCCCATGTCCCATTTTACATGTTTATCTGGTTAAGTATTTCTTAATTCATTCAGGACATAACCTCATAAAGACCTCTCACATTAGACTGGCATTTATGGCAGCTGGATTTGCCGGGCGGGTCCGGGCAGTCTTACACCATAAAAGAGTCTAACCTCGTGTCTTTACAACTGTTATGCTTTAGTTTAGGCCTAGGACCTCTCCCATTGGGCTGACATTTGTGACCACTGGATTTGCCGGGTGGGTCCGGGCAGGTTTACGTCACAAACGAGTCCAACCTCATGTCCTAAGCATTGATTATCACTTATAATCTTTTGCCCCAGTTTTAATAATTCCCTATTCAAATTATTAATTAAGTCCACTTTTAATGATGTCCATAATTGACTCAATTATGGTCATCCACTCATGGCATGCAAAATCATATCAATTGCACCCCAACTTCTTATTATTAAATCCTTAATATTACCCCTACCCCACGTTTATATGTTCGCTTATTCAACGCATAATATAGGCTAGACTTGAATAGTCTAACACATAGCACAAAGATAAATTATCACAACATATAGACAATTAAAATAAATCTAACCATAATAGGGGTGAAACTTGCATAAACTACAAATGTTAAGGATCAAAAGGTGTCAACTTGTTAAATGTCACAATTTACATGATATGATCATAGCCCAAATCTATACATAATCTTGCATATGGTGTTTTTAGGCAACATAATGATGGTGTGAACTAGCATAGGATATCACATATGTCATAGCATAATTCTAGATGTCATAATAGATATCATGGCATATGTTCATAACTTTTCTAATCAATTTAACTTGCATCTGTGACTTGTCATATAGATCAACATAGCCCAAACATGATGATTTAATTAATATGAACTAACTAGCATAGATAGTAACATCATGGCTTTTTTTAACATGTATGATTCATCACAACTCAGCATAGAAACTTTCAACATACATAACATCATCATAGCATGATTTACAACATATACGATATCATCACCACATAGCATAGGATTAATAACATACATGATAACATATACGACAATTCACATGATCTACTCATAATCCATTCATGACTTAACCTAATTAAAATGATAATAATCCTGTTAAGACTATCATACTCATAATTTAGAGAAGAAAAGAGAGTTTTGCTTTGCTTTAGAGTTGAGTAGAATTAGGTTTTCTTCCTTCTTAGTTGGCGGCGGCTCCACTGAGTTCCATGGCGGCGGTATGACGGTTGCTATTCTATTTTTCTTATGAATTAGGGTGAGAGACAACCTAGGTATTTATAGAGTTAGGATTTATTTTAGACCTTCAGATCAACTCAGGACTAATCTCATCCAACCAGATTAGGTCAAAACTCTAATGGGTCATCACTCAGTCAAAAACAGGCTCAGTCAAAAACCCTGGTCGACACCCAGGTCGACACCATAGTCGACCTGGGGGGTAGGTCGACACTAGTGTCGACCCCCCAGTCGACCTGCCTGGGCGAGAATTTTTCCTGCCCAGCCCGCTTCTGCACTTTTCAGTTTGAATTTTAAATTTCCTGTGAGCTGTTTTGAATTTTCTGAAACTTCCGATGGCCATAACTTCTTCATACGAAGTCCAATTCATGCAAACTCGGACTCTATTTCAACCAGACTTCCGAGACGAACATAATGGCGCAACCCGTTTCCCACAATTCTCACGTCTGAGATTAGTTATTCTTTAATTTGTGAATATTAATATTATCAAAATTACGGGGTGTTACATTCTCCCCTCCTTAAAGGATTTCGTCCCCGAAATCTTCAAGTCAAGAAGAATGTATATCCTAACATTCAATCATCAATCTACTCAACCATCAAACACAGGCATCCGTTGTCCTTATAGACTTCTAATGCTTTCATGTTTAAATGCAGTGTGTGTATATGTCCATATCTAATGCAAAATCAGGCGGTCCACTGATTCAGTTGACCTCCTTAATGTAATTCATGACAGTGCCATGCGTCCATTATGTATGCAAAAGTTCCTTAATGGAACATATTATCTCTATACGTGTGCACAATCATCATCCGAATGTAGCATCCATATGATAAAACAATCATCATACATCCATTTTACTAAATACAGCCATTTATATGCAATATGCAATATGAAGTGACTGAGCCGATCTAGTGCCTAATAGTGTGTGTATATGCGTCCACGAGCAACCACTAGCAAACATTTGCATCCACTTTGCATCATCCATAACATGTCTCAAACACATGTTTCAACCATAGGATTATCCTAACTAAAGGTCAAGGATACTAGCGAGAGGATATACTAAAGGTAAGATAAGTACAAGATAAGTGATAAAGGAGAAATTAAAGGACATACCCTCGAAAAGGAAAGGGCATCGTGAATGCATCTTCTCTTCTGTATCCCAAGTAGCGTTGCTCTCATCATCTCCCCGTTGTACTTTGACTAGTCTGACCTCTTGATTCCTCAGCTTCTTGATCTCTGACCCAAGAATGCGCGTAGGAGCTCGTCGAATCGTCGCATCACGCTCATCTCCACCTCTCTAAGCAAGCTCGGCTCTACCACTTCTGCGGTCTCGTGAAAGCACTTCCTCAAATGTGACACATAGAATACGTCGTGTACACCACTAAGTCTCTCGGGCAACTCCAGTCTATACGCCATCTGTCCAATCTTCTCCTTAATAGGAAATGGCCCTACGAACCTTGGTGCTAACTTCCCAACGGACCCAAAGCGAACAACGTTCCGTAATGGAGACACTTTGATAAAGACCATGTCCCCAACTTCAAACTCGAGATTTGTCCTCCTTTTATCCGCATAAGATTTCTGCCTATCTTGCGCTGCTTTCATCCTCCTTCGAATCAAGTCGATCTTCTCTGAAGTCTCCCTAATCATATCGGGCCCAAGTAATATCTTATCCGTAGATTCCCACCAACATGTAGGCGAACGACATGGTCGTCCATAAAGAGCTTTGAAAGGTGCCATGCCAATGTTGGACTGAAAGCTGTTATTATATGCGAACTCCACTAATGGAAGATGCTCTTCCCATGTACCCCCAAAGTCTAGGATACATATCCTCAATAAGTCCTCTAGAATGCGATTCACCCTCTCGTTTTGGCCGTCCGTCTGAGGATGATATGCGGTGCTCAAACATGACTGAGTCCCTACCGCCTCTTGTAAGCTTCTCCAAAATTCGCTAGTGAAAATAGGATCGCGGTCGCTCACTATGCTAGAAGGAACACCGTGCAAATGAACTATTTCTCGAACGTATACAGAAGCTAACCATGGAGAAGTCCTCTTACTCTTCACGGGAATGAAATGGGTGCTCTTAGTAAGTCTTTCTACTATAACCCAAATCCCCGTATTACCCTTCCTTGATCGCGGTAATCCGTCCACAAAATCCATCGAGACACTTTCCCACTTCCATAGTGGAACCTTCAATGGGTGAAGCAACCCACCGGGTTTCTTTTGCTCCGCTTTTACTTGTTGGCACACTAAGCATCTAGCGACATACTCGGCTACGTCCTTCATACAGGCCCAAATGGAAACTTGCTTCATATCTTTGTACATCTTGTCCCTGTTGGGATGAATGGTCATCTTCGAATGATGTGCTTCGTCAAGAATAGCCTTCCTTAGGTCATCGTCTTTTGGTGCACAAAGTCTACCGTCCCTACATAACCAACCCCTATCATCGAGGGTATACCTACGGAGATGGCTTGATGACTCCCCTCCTTTGAGCTTTTCTACTAACTCAACCAACTGTGGGTCGTCTCGCTGTGCCTCGCCAATCCGTCCCAAAAGCGTAGGTCTAACCTCTAAGGATGCTAGTAAAGCGGGTACAAAGCCAATAGAAGGTCTAAAGTCAAACATCGAAATGAATTCTAAGCTTCGCCGCTCAACAAACAAAGGACTTAAGGATAATCTTTTTCTACTTAAGGCATCTGCCACTACGTTACCCTTGCCAGGGGTATATGCTATCTCGAAGTCGTAGGATGCTAAGAACTCCATCCACCTTTGCTGCCTTAAGTTCAAGTCCTTCTGAGAGAATAAGTATTTTAGCGATTTGTGATCAGTGAATAATTCGAATCTCTCGCCAAGGAGATAATGACGCCAAGACTTAAGTGCGAAAACAATAGCGGCCAACTCTAGGTCATGCGTGGGGTAATTTTTCTCATGCGCTCTCAACTGCCTTCCACCATAGGCTATTACCCTACCCTCTTGCATTAGGACTGCGCCTAGTCCTGTCCCACAAGCGTCAGTATAAACAGTAAACGGCTTACTCCCGTCAGGCAATACTAAGACTGGGGCTGAAGTCAAAGCTCTCTTCAACCGTTGGAACGCATCATCACAATCTACGTCCCATGTGAAAACTAGTTTCTTCTTCGTCAAGCGTGTCAATGGAGCTGATATCTTTGCGAAGTCTTTGATAAACTTCCTATAGTAGCCAGCCAACCCCAAGAAACTTCTCACTTCGGTAGCATTTTTAGGGACCTTCCAATCTTGGATGGCCACCACCTTCGCGGGATCCATAGCTATCCCTTCCTTGAAAACCACGTGCCCTAGGAATCGTACTTTTTTCCTCCAGAAGTGACACTTAGAAAATTTAGCTTTAAGGTTATGCGCTCGTAGGGTCTCCAACACTTCCCTAAGATGTAGGGCATGCTCTTCTTCATCCTTAGAAAAGATCAGGATGTCGTCTACAAAGACTACCACAAATTTGTTAAGGTACTCCCTAAACACCCTACTCATCAAATCAACAAAGTACGCGGGGGCGTTTTTCAAACCGAAGGGCATCACTAGCCATTCATAGAAACCGTCCGGATTCCTAAAGGCAGTCTTGTCAATGCTATCCTCAGCCACTCTCAACTGATGGAAACCAGTGGCTAAGTCCAACTGCGAAAACACTGAGGCGCCAACTAACTGATCGAAGAGATCGTCAATCCTCGGCAGTGGGTGTCTGTTTTTCTTAGTAAGCTTAATAAGTTCTCTATAGTCCACACAAAGTCTAAGGGACCCATCCGCCTTCATGGAAAATACTACTGGAGCACCCCACTCCGATATACTTCGTCTTATGAACCCCTTCTCAAGCAACTCCTTCACTTTCTTATCGAGTTCCCTCCTTTCAAGTGGAGCCATGTGGCGTACTGGCAACGATAATGGTTTTGCATTATCCACAAGATATATTCGAAAATCTATCTCCCGCTTCGGAGGCAAGCCCTTCACCTCCTCAAACACATCCGAATATTCTCAGACCACTCTAACAGATTGTAGATTTTCCTCAGACGCGTCAAGCGATTCTAAATAACTTAGCATAACGGAATCTATGGGATTACAAAAGATTTCGAGAGTGTTGCCAAGGCGAGTCATGAGCCTAACTACTCTCCTTTCACAATCAAGTACGGCCTCATTTCTGGATAACCAATCCATTCCTTAAATTAGCCCATAGCCCGTGAAGCCCAACACATAAGCATCACATCTAAACTCAACGCTAAGTATAGAAATTTTCAAATCCAAACACATCATGGACAAATAAGCTGAGCCCCCTATTGGATTCGAAACAACTAAGGGATCCTCTACTAAACTGGTGTTTAAGTGCAGTGATTCAACTAATGATGTAGAGATAAACGAATGCGATGCGCCCGAATCGAATAAGGTACGGACAGGATGATCAAACAAAAAAACTAAGCTTTCAACAGAAATGGTTCTACCTCGTTCTTGCAGCGGTGGGACCGCGAGAGCCTGAACTTGTCCCCTTGCCTGCACTGGTGCCACAAGAGCCCGCACCTGTCCTCCCGAGGTAGCTCCTGCCCTCTGCCCATTCTTTGGGTAGTCCTTCACTAGATGTCCCGCTTCGCCACAGTGGAAACAACCAATCTTCTTTTTCTTTCGGCAATCCTTGCTGAGATGGCCTGGTCTCCCACATTTAAAGCATTTCTTCTTTCCCTTGCCATTATTGTCTTTACCACCCTTCTTGTTTTGCTGTTGTGGTTTCTTCTGATCCCCTTTCTTCTTGGGTGCCTTATCAACTTTAGCGCTTTTCTCCTCGTGCATGAGTGCCATGTCTACAAGCTTCTCAAAGGTGGCCCCCATAGGGATGCGGGTCATAGCCAACCCTTGCAACGGTTCATTCAATCCATTAACGAACCTCAGTGCCTTCTTCTCCGGCGTGTTCACTAAATCCAAGCCAAACCTTGCTAACTGATTAAATTTGTTGACATATTCTTTTACTAATGAGCTTCCTTGCTTTAATGTCAAGAACTTTTCCATATATAGATTCTCTTCTGCCCTTGAGAGAAACTTCACCTCAAACCTACGTCTGAAATCCGCCCAAGAATCAACAGGACGCTCCCCATTAGTGACCTCCCACCAGAACGAGACCTCACCCTTCATCAACCAAACTGCTAATTTAACTCTCCCCCCTTCTTCCACTTCAAAGATTTCTAGCAATTCTTCCACCTCCCTAAGCCAATCTCTAGCTTCCACAAACGTTTCTGACCCTTGGAAGGGTTTTCCACCCATAGCCTTAAATTCCTTGCATGTCTTTGCAAAAGTATCTACGCGAGGAGGAGGAGGAGGAACGAGTGCAACTGGTGGTGGAGGAACATTGGCCGGACCTACGGCGGCCTTAGCCTCTAATAGCCTCCTATACCATCCTGGTATCGTTACACCGTCAGGTAGGTTAAGATCTTCAGCCATGCTGAAACGAAAAGGGAAAGATTCAAAATGGAGAATTCGAAAGATAAAGATATGGCCATTGGGGATTATGTTTTTCTTAAAACTTTCCTCTTTAAATTAGTCATTAAGACATGTTTTTGAAAGCACTTCTTCCCAAAAATAATTTAGAAAAATAGTTTATCTAAAAAAATTATCTGTTCTGGTAACCTTAAGCTCTGATACCACGTGTAACACTCCACGTCCATTAATGTCACTCACAAATGGAATGCATTAACTTCCATGGAGGTTATAAGTGAATATAGAACAGAAAAATTACAACAAGACAGATAATAAGTAGTACTTGGAAATCTAAAACTTCATTTTATTGCAGCGGAAATTAAACATGTTTGTTACATCATAAAACCATAGATCATAGCCAAGTACAATATCCATCTTCATAAAAACAAAATACATAATCCCATTACATAAATAGCTATTAAAAGATAACAAGCTGGACTATACTTCAATGGTCCAAGCTTTCCAAAGAGAGATGAAGCAATCCAATCAAACTCCACTAGAGCTAGGCCCAACCTGAGGACCTGGAGGGGGAAAAAGGATAGAAATGGTGGGGGTCAGACATAAAGTCTGGCAAGTATGATAATTCTAACAATACTACTATCAAAATAACTAGACTAAGGCATAAGCTGGAAGACAAGTAAATGTCTATGAACTATTCGGTATGGAATGAACAGATAAAGATAACGTTTAAGATAACGTTAAAGATAACGGTAAAGGCATACCTAATTACTAGCGAATAATTACTACACTGCACCGCACCAGTCACCCTAAAGGTTGATCCCACTTGCTTCACACAGAAACAATATAAATAGCCTTACGTACCCCTAGCTGACTACATAGGTGTCGTCTGCACCTATCTCCACTAGGTGTACCCTACTACTCACTTTCGATCGGCTCCCTACTCGTAGATACCCGTGCTGGCCCCACAGTGGGGTGTATCACTCCCCTAAAGTGGCAACCCGATACAACTTGAGAATGCACGGCTTATACCTACAAGATGCAACAACGTCTTACCTACCAGCCCGGGTCCGCACATGCATATGAAAACCGTTGGACTTGCGTTGTCACCGCTCCCCGTTTTGGCCTCTTATAGTCAAGCCCAGTATGTGTGTCCCGTCCTCGACTTGGGTCGAGCCCACAAAGATACATTTGGGATACCGGTTGAAATGGGCCCCCACAAGCTACCCACCTAAGCTTGTCACCACTTGTATATCCCACTTAACCCTCTTAGTCATGTTCATTTACATGTTTGTTTGGTTAAGTCTTGCTAATCGTATTTCACATGCCACTAAGGGCACCCACTAGATTCCTCATGCCACCCAAGGCACCTACTTAACCCCCATGTCCCACTTTACATGTTTATTTGGTTAAGTATTTCTTAATTCATTCAGGCCATAACCTCATAAAGACCTCTCACATTAGACTGGCATTTATGGCAGTTGGATTTGCCGGGCGGGTCCGGGCAGTCTTACACCATAAAAGAGTCTAACCTCGTGTCTTTACAACCGTTATGCTTTAGTTTAGGCCTAGGACCTCTCATATTGGGCTGACATTTGTGACCACTGGATTTGCCGGGCGGGTCCGGGCAGGTTTACGTCACAAATGAGTCCAACCTCGTGTCCTAAGCATTGATTAACACTTAAAATCTTTTACCCCAGTTTTAATAATTCCCTATTCAAATTATTAATTAAGTCAACTTTTAATGATGTCCATAATTGACTCAATTATGGCCATCCACTTATGGCATGCAAAATCATATCAATTGCACCCCAACTTTTTAATATTAAATCCTTAATATTACCCCTACCCCACGTTTATACGTTCGCTTATTCAACGCATAATATAGGCTAGACTTGAATAGTCTAACACATAGCACAAAGATAAACTATCACAACATATAGACAATTAAAATAAATCTAACCATAATAGGGGTGAAACTTGCATAAACTAACATGTTAAGGATCAAAAGGTGTCAACTTGTTAAATGTCACAATTTACATGATATGATCATAGCCCAAATCTATACATAAACTTGCATATGGGGGTTTTAGGCAACATAATGATGGTGTGAACTAGCATAGGATATCACATATGTCATAGCATAATTCTAAATGTCATAATAGATGTCATGGCATATGTTCATAACTTTTCTAATAAATTTAACTTGCATCTGTGACTTGTCATATAGATCAACATAGCCCAAACATGATGATTTAATTAATATGAACTAACTAGCATAGATTGTAACATCATGGCTTTTTTTTAACATGTAAGATTCATCACAACTCAGCATAGAAACTTTCAATACAACTCCCGATTTGATCAATTTGGCTAAAGGTTCAACATTTTAATTAATCAAACAATAATCAAACAACACAACCATCAATCAATTAGTTGATTAGCATTTCAAATTCATAACTTTGATATATAGTCAAAAAATCACATTTTTGATGCCAAATCACAACAATAAGCCCTATCTAGTTTTGGTTCTCTCACCAGTCAATTGGAAATATATAGAAATCTCACTTTCGAAACTCAAAAATAAATACTGGCGATGGTGCCCCGTCACCAGAATTATCCCCGGGCAACTAGAGTGTGATTCTATAACCATCCGGTACATTAAAGCTTCAAATACACGTTTGCAAGGCGTATATGCAAAATCTTTATATATTGGATTGTCCCAATCAATTTAAAATAAATAATCAAATACGAATTATTGAATTAAATTTTCGAAACAAAATTTGTTTTCAACTTTATTTTTAAAAATAACACTCTTTACACTCGTTCTAGGATACTACTGATCCCATCTCTAACGAGTCATTCCCATTAGATATTACTAATCCAATCTCTGATGAATTCTTTCGTATGGTTCTAATGTGTCTTGTTCTCTTAGCTTTGCAAACCAAAGCTCTGATACCAACTGAAAGAACCCGTAACTTCCCCGTGTTGGAAAGAGCGGATACTATGAGAACAACACACAGAAGAACATTTCATTGTATATTACAACAATTCCATCAAAATACAAGAATATACAGAGTATGAATAAATATTACACAACAGAAAAATACCAGAGATTATAATACATTACATGGCAGTGGAAAAATAATATAATACACAACTAGAAGTAATACACGGATACAGAGCTTTCCGAGTATCGTTCCAGTAGTAAATCAGGATCCTGTGAATATAAATCTACAAAACCAAAACTACTAGCTGCCCGTGTCAAAATAGGGGCACCCAGAGTTTAGGTTAAAACAATAAACTCCAAGTCAGTCATGGGACTGGTGTGAGAACAAAAATAGTTATTAATCTTTATTTTAAAGTTAGGTAAATCAAGGGACCAAGCCGTATAACACGGAACGGGTTTCCTTCCAAGAACGCCAGTGCATAAACAACAGCGCAATGCTAAATAAAGAACAATGAAGCTGTTATAAGACCCAGGTCCCATCACACAATGCAACACAAACCGGAGGATAGGGTTTTACCTTATAACAACCAAAGAATGCTTGATACGCTAAATTTCATGTTTTATTATTACTATAAGTGTATAGTGTCAAAACAATTTCAATCATAAGTATCAATCATAGACGGCATGAGTGCCCCCATCCCACTATGTCACCATACTAGGCTCTACAATCAAAACCGAATTATCACGTATTGGAAATTGGATTTCTGTCTGTGAACCGAGGCCAGGGATCGTCCTCTACTGATTCGAGAAAATCTAGCCAACCATGTCTCAGGAAAGTACTCAGTCATGCCTGGGTTGTCCGGGCCGGTCCACCGATGTGGATTAAAATGCCTGAACACTGCGTCTCCCCGCCCTATGGGGCGCAAATGAGCCAACGAATGACTCCATCGGCTTCACACAGTCACCAATAAATCCAAGGCACCTCGCAACAACAACAACCACATAAGTCAAACTCGTCAGGGCGTGTAAAACCACTTACGCCACTTCTAGCTAGAAAGAAACGCATGCCCTCCCTGAAGTCCTCTCCCATTTCTGGTTCACAACCGGGGTGTGAGGCTCGCGGATTAACGTTACACAAATCTATGCCACACAGGCTGTGCTTTGATCATCCACCACAAGACTTTGCTTTTCAACAGAAGCCTTGATCATTTACCACTTAGGCATGCCACATAGGCAATTCACTCCATGCAATGGATATCCATCAATATATAACCCCTAAGCTCGTACGCCTCAGAGAAGGGTGTTAAGCAAGAGAATAAATTCTCTGCCGCCAAACAGATATATATTTAATAGAAATCAATCACACAGACTGAAATCCAATGTCAGACACACGGTCCATTTTCAAGTTCGTTCTGGGTCTGAACGAAACCGGAGGCACCTAGTACCCCGCATATCCATTGATCTCCAAGTACGTCTGGACGATCACAAACTGATTCTCTCCTCTTGGGTGTACGGACCAATCAAGATCATCAGTAATCACCCAAACGACGTGAAGACCTCCGGTCTTCAGCCACCATCTTCATCCTCGACACCACCTCGAATCAGTTATTCAGAATGAGATAAACCCGGTCTTTCCGAATAACTCGCGTATATAATAAACAAGTGTTACACAAACACAACGTACGCCTCATTCCAATTCGGAATATTCTTTTATTCAAATATTCTTACACTTTGGGAAAGGTTCCCATTAATTTTATCAAAGGTAAATTCTTTAAATTTATTCTTTAATCTTCCTTTGAACATCGCTTCAAACTAGTCGGGATTAGCGAACCACACCAGAGTAATCATTTATTTTATTTCCCAATCCCGACCTATCCATCCCATGATGTAATACTGGTAATACTTCACATCTAACACCACGGTGTTATCGGTAAATTCAATTACCATTTTACGTTCAAATCTAATTAAAGATTTAACTATCGCCTAGAGCAAAACAGGTGATACTCCATTCTCGACCATTCCAATCTAATTAAAGATTCATTAAAACTCCACTTAGTTTTAATCTTTAACTGGGTTAAAGAATCAGTGTCATTTAAAACACGGTTCACGATAAACCCAAAATCACATTCCATTAATTATCGGGTTAAAGAACAAGTGTTATTTAAAACACTGTTCACGATAAACCCAAAAATCAATACCAATTCAATTCTAATTAAATATCATTTAATTGGTACACTTCATTAAATCTAAATAAAAGATTTAAACTTTTCTCAACTGGGCTTAAGAACAGTGTTAATGAAGAGACCATTCACGACAAACCCAAATCACATTTGATATTAAATACAAGGCTCTGAATAGAAAATATATTGGCTTATATTCAATATCAAATTCTACGACCAACAAATATCGTATTGGAAATAACGATATAAATATATCTTTCAAATTCCCATAACATTACCTGTATCATCACGAAATCCAACATCGAAATATTCCAAAGACAATTTCGATTCAAGTCCATTACTATTCAATTATTGGAAATTCCGGTTACTTTTAAAACCCTTTCAAATTCAATTTATTTATTTAAAAATAAATAGAATTATAATTCTAGTTCAAAACTAGTTCGTTTCGATAAAAATCTATTTTTATCTTCTCAAATATGGAATTTTTCACCCTAATTCTTCACAAATCATTTCTTATGATTTTTCACAAATTATTACTATTTTTAATAATTTTATCAAGGCCCGTATAGTCGATTTCCATCAACAGCCATCGAACTGCACTTACTACGACCTTTTCCAAATTTTATTTGGCCATAATTCCAAATCCAACCATTAGATTTCTAATTTCTAATATTCGTTAGAAAGCTCTTTTCGATACGAACCCAACGGTTCCGGTTTTAGGAGAATCCGACGGTCGGATCTCCCGCAATATCTATTCGAAGTCAACAATCGAAATTCACGAACTACCGTAGCGCGGCGCATTCTATTCAGGCCATTATATTATATATATGATATATACAATATATACTTCGTCGATTTCCTCTTAAAACTTATTTTATAAATCGTTTTAAATTCGTTTTTGAAACGATTTAAACTTCATTTTCAAATTCAATTCAAGATTGAATTTTTCAATATAAATTCGTTTTAAATTCATCTCAAATTGATTTCAATTCAAATCGATTTTTAATTCAATTTCAGTTCATTTTCAATTAAATTCAATTTCAATTCGAATTCATTTCTATTCAATTTCAATTCGAATTCATTTCCATTCAATTTCAATTTAATTCATTTTCATTTCAAAATATTCGATTTTGAAATCACTTTTCAATATTCATTATAAAAACGAATATAATCAATATAAATATCGTTTGCTTCAAAATGGCGTCAATCTAATCAACATGGCTTCATATATTTCTATTTTCAAATATTTCTTTTTCAAATATTTCTTCTCAAATATTTCTATTTCAAAACTGGAGTGAGGCCCAATCAATTACCATAGATTTTATTTTTATGCATTTCCATACAACGCATGTACATATCAACAATGACAAATAATCAACCATCATCCAAAGTGCATTCTACACTGTATAAGCACCAAATATAAATATTTGATGCTCATAACAGTCTATCAATCAATCGATTGACATACAACTAATTATTGGGATTAGTGTATGTCATATATCACCCCAATACCCATGTGGGGTTTTCAAACAATCAAACACAGATTTTATTTGTGTAGTTGGGCGATGTGTAAAATTTATCGTCCCAATCAATATCAGTCAAATGTGTGTATATAAACAAATCGTTCAATTTGTTTATTTTTATTTCATTTTAAATACACGTTAAAAATTCTATTTTTAACTATAAAATATTTTCATTGTATAAATATTTTATTTCATTTCACATCACATCACACAATCAACTACACATCAAAATCAAACAAACAAGCATACAAGCCGTCCATGGTCTATGGACGACGGGTGTCGGGTGCTACTAAAACCGTCTGCATCCTAGTATATATTTTAACTAGAAATAAATTTAAAAGTGAGGAGTTCTCACAGAATTGCTAAACCAAATGCCACGACTCTTCTTATGTTAAAATCTTCGCCGTTCTCGCCTTTCGTCACTTTCGTTGCCTGTAGCCACTACATATATAAAAATCACATTTTTACTTTACCATTTCAACCATATAAGGATTCAAACTTTTCTAATATAAAAATTCGACCTTTTCTATTTAATTAACTATATAAAATCCGACCTTTTCTATTCGTATAAAATCTCATCTTTATCATGTTACTTTATAAACGAACAAAACCCTACCTTTATAATGTCATTCACATAGTTAAGATCCTATTTTTATAATTAAAAATTAAATCTTTTTCTTGCCATTTAATGTAAAAATCAAATTTTTATCTAAAGAAAACAATTCCATATTGATCTACAAAGATCTGAACTTTAAAAACTGATTTTAATTAATTATTTTAAATAAACAACTAAATAAAATAAATATAAAAAGCTTACAGTCAATTGTAGGAGGGGGGCTGTTTCGCTGCATCGGAGGTGGAGGGGGCTGCGTATCAAGGCACTAGGAGGAGGCTCGAGAGTGGAGGACTGCGAAGGGGGGCCCCGCGTCGCGGTGGTCTGACGTCGTGATGGGAAGGGGCGTTTTGTGGTGCCTGGTTGTGAAAGGAAGAAGGAGGTGAGAGGCGGAGAGAGAGTGAAGCGGTGGTGAGGGCGGAGAGAGGAGCGTCGGGCCGGTGGGGCATCGACGAGGGAGGCTTCGGCCTTTTTTTTTATTTCTGATCGAAGAGGAAAGAGGAAGGGGGTTTAAAGGAAAAGGAAAGAAAATAGAGGGGGGGTTTCTGAAAATTTATATTAGTTCAAAATTCCAAAAGGCAACTTTTTGTTTTGGAATCGAAATCGAACCCACCGACTGTCGTCCATAGCTAATTACCCCCATTCCGAACACAATGGGATATGTATCGTAAGCTGATTCGATCGCTTCAATCAGTTTTCATAAAATTCAAAATATAAATCTATATATTGAATTTGAACGCACATGTCATTTTACTGGGCCCACATACGGACTCTAAAAATTCCTAAAAAATATTTTCTAGCTTCGTATTGACGATACGGTCCTAACAAAACTGATTTCATCAAATTCCAAGACCGTTTGAAAAATGGCCATTTTCTAGTCGATTAAAATCAAATGAAACTGGTCAAATGCATTTTCCTTTGCCACGCTCACATATTGATTTGAAAAATTACGAATTTTGACACCTAGCAATAAATTGACATGGCGGATCCAACAAAAGTGGTTTCGTCGAAAACCGAGGTCGTTTGCAAAATGACTATTTTGAAGGGCCAGAATTCCATAGCGACTAATCTGAAATTTCAACTGGACATATCTTTATATTCCCGCCATGAAATTTTGATTTTTCGGATTCGTTGGAAGGATATCCTTAATTAGATTCAAAAAATTTTGGTTTCACCAAAATCCGGTTTATTCTGCACCCGGTACATTCATTTGAAATTTGAAATCGAATTTTCAGACTACCACGCCATTTTCAGTTCCTCTTATATATATAAATAAATATTTATATTCTAACGACGACGTATATAAATATATACGTTCGAATTCTATTAAAAATAAATTTCTCGTTGTTATTATTTAAAATAATTCATTTTAAATAATCAAAATTCACTAAAATTGCCAAAATTAAAATTTTTAATTGGCCTAGATTTCCGGGTTATTACAGTTGGTGTCCGAGATGGACGAAAAACCATGTTACACTTCTCTTCGTATCTCTGATTGATCTTTCGTGCCGGGAATCATCAAGTTGGAAACCCAAATCTCCAATACGAACCATACGAATTTTGATTGTATACCTATACGTCAATATAACCAATTGGGGTTATGGGGGCTATGATTCTATATTTATTGGCGAAATGGTTTTCCACACTATATTACGGTATTGAAAGAGAATTTTCGTATGAAAGCATGTTTGGTTATCATAAGATAAAACTCGACCATTTGATGTGCGCTTGCATTGTGTGATACAGGACGAGCTTATGATGGCTTCATTTTCCTAAAGTCATCACGAATTTTGTGCATGGGTATTCACCTGGAGTAAACCCGTTCCGCATTAGCGGCGTGGTCCGGTGAATTTCTCAACTTTAAAATAAATACTAAAAACAACATTTTTATGTTCTCACACCAATCCAACGACCGACCTGGAGTTTATTGTTCCTTCATAAACTCTGGGTGCCCATTAATTTCCACACGAGCAGCTAGTAGTTTAGTTTTGCAGTTATAGATCGTTGGAGTAGGATTTAGAGCCCTTTTAGAGTTGGAGTTCACGCTAGAGTTTGGAGCTTCCACTATATCATACGGTTTCTTCCACTAAGGTTATATTTTCTTTTCTACCCCTGTATGTTTTGTAACTCTGATATCCTATGTAACTCTGATTTAATATTATTTTGTGCAATTAAAAGTTTGGTTATTTTGTTCAATATATGTGTGTACCCATAACAGTTCAACTTTATGAACGATTTAAGTTGGTTTAATTACCGGCGAAAATCGGGCAAAAAGACGGGTCGTTATAGGAGGTGAGGATGACAACATTGGCAAGGGGATAGTCCTCGTTTTCGTGTTCGGCAAACTACACCAAGTTGACTTTGCATATATGTTGTTCTTGAGTTAATGGAAGGTGGTAAGTTGCGAAGAGAAGTGTGCTGATCGAAGCAGCAAGAAGAAGAATTGAAGGAAACAACATAGAAGTGGCGATGAGGAGAAGTCATGTAGAAGAGTTTTGATGTGTGTTTGGGGTGAAGCTGTCTTGATTCAAGGAAGAAAATAAACGTAAGCAGTTTTGAAAGCTAGAAGTATATAGGAGAAAAGAGGGGGGAGCAGGCACACAGGGTTCAGACCAAGTGGAGACCGTGTTCTTGGGAGAACGGATACTGCGTGGAAGGGAGAAGCGGGGAGCAGGCGCACAGGGTTCAGACCAAGTGGAGACAATGTTCTTGGGAGAACGGATAATGCGTGGAAGGGAGAAGCGCATCCTGTTCAAAGCATATGGGTTCGAAGGAACTGAGTACAGTAGGCAAGCGAGGGGAGAAGAAGGTATATGTGTACCTAATTAACATTAATCTTTCCTAATCTAAAGTTTAATTAATAATATATTATTAAAGTATAAACAGTAAGGGAGATGAATAGTGGCGAGCTATGAGCCTAATTCAGGTTTAAACGTGCCTAACAAAGGTATTAAGTTAAGTATGATATTTGTATATGCATTATGTTATTAATAATATTTATAATAAGTAACCTGGCATAAATTATTTAAACATAAGAACGTAATGCAAATATAAGAACACCCGTGGACCAAATAGTTAAACTATATAAATAACAGCTAATCTATATCAGATTATGTTTTATATATAAGTACTGTTAGTGTCACTAATACAGTTTACAAAGCCAAATCATCATGTTAAATTAACAGAGAAGTTGTAGCCAAATCATTATTTACTTTACATGTTGGCTAGTTAGTTTAAAACGGATTGTCATGTGCCTAATAAATATATAAAATAGCTGACTTATTTAAAGGAATATGAACGTATCATTTGGTTCATATGTATACATCCTGGGCTAATTAAACTAATTACATAAGTAACATGTATATATACAATATTTTGTTAATGCATGAACTAATTGTTTATACATTTCACTACATATGAACCAATGTGATTTCATAGATAACCTGGTTATAAGCATATGTATAATCTATAACGACAACTGCATATGAACTAATTATGTGAGCTCATAATTTACTTTTTTAAAAAAATATGAACATTCTGTTTTGTTTTTGTCTAAGCAAAAAGTCAACCTGGGTATAGTTAACGAAAGAAGAAAATATATTTTTAGAAATAATGTGAGTCATAATACTATGCACTCTGATAAGGGCATTTGTGGCCGTTGTATACTGTATAAAGGCCAGATTTGTGTATAAACGTATTTATATTTCAAATTTTCGATCTAACTCTGTATGGCTGTTGTAATAACCCGGAAATTCTGGGCCAGTTTAAAATTTTTATTTTGGCGATTTTAGAGAATTTTGAACATTTAAAATGAATTATTTTAAATAATATCGTCGAGAAATTTATTTTGAATATAATTCGAACGTATATATTATATACGTCGCCGTTAGAATATAAATAATTATATATAATTATAAAAGGAATTGAAAATGGCACAGTAGTTCGATAATTCGATTTCAAACTTCAATTGAACATACCGGGTGCAAAACAATCCGGATTTTAGTGAAACAAAAAATAATAGGATCTAATTAATGATATCTTTCCAACGAATCCGAAAAATTGAAATTTCATAGCGGGAATCAAAAGATATGTCCAGTTGAAAATTCTGAATAGTCGCTATGGAATTCAGGCCCTTAAAAATAGACATTTTGCAAACGACCTCGGATTTCGACGAAACCAGTTTTGTTGGGTCCGTGATGTCAAATTATTGCTAGGTTTTAAATTTCATAATTTTCTGAATCAGTATGTGAGCGTGGCGAAGGAAAACGCGTTTGACCAGTTTCAGTTGATTTTAATCGACTGGAAAATGGCCAGTTTTCTAACGGTCTCAGAATTCGACGAAACTAGTTTTGTTAGGACCGTATCGTCAATACGAAGCTAGAAAATATTTTTCTGGAATTTTTCGTGTTCGTTTGTGGCCCCGGTAATTTGAAAGGTACGTTTAAAATTCAATATAATGATTTAAATGTAAATGCAACGGAAACTGATCGAAACTGTGGATTCAGCTTGCGATACATATCCCATTGTGTTCGGAATGGGGGTGAAACGCTATGGGCGACAGGCGGTGGACCTCGTTTAGAGGTCGTATGTAAAAGTCAACTTTTTGCAATTAAAATAATTAAAATAAATTAAAAAATTAAATTGTCTCTCTCTTCTCCCCCTTTATTTCGTTCTGGCCCCCCTATTCCTTCTTTCGATTCAGAATTAAAAAGAGAAAAAAAAAAAAACAATCTCGATCCGCCGCCCTCCAGGAGCTCCGCTCGCCGGTGACGCCTTCGACACCCTCTCCCTCCCTCAGATGATCTTCCCCGTTCTCCACCCCCATCTCCTCTAAAACCCCAACCTCGAACGGAAATCGAGCCAAACCCCCACGCCTTCTTCACTGACCCGCAGCGCGCCTTCCCTGGCCACCGCCTGACATCGGCGATCTCCTCCAGCGACTCCCCAGGACCTGCTCCGACCTCACAGCACCAAACCCCCCCACTTCCGACGGTCGCGAACATCACCAGTGACGGTGATGGGAAAATACGGTGAGTTTTTATATATATATATATTTTTATATAGCTTCAGATCAGTTTTTATTTATATAAAACACAGAAAAAAAATCAGTTCTTACAAAAAAAAAATTCAGTTTTCTATTTATATCAAATATGGTTTAAAGATTGATTTAAATCGTGAAAAGTTGCGATTTTTAAACTAGAAAAGTTGCGATTTTTAAACTAGAAAAGTTGCGATTTTTAGAGTTGAAAAGTTGCGATTTTTAGACTAGAAAAGTTGCGATTTTTAAACTAGAAAAGTTGCGATTTTTAAACTAGAAAAGTTGCGATTTTTAAACTAGAAAAGATTCGATTTTTAAACTAATAAAAATATGATTTTTATATGTTGAACTTCGAAATAAAAATGTGATTTTTATATGTTGAACTTCGAAATAAAAATATGATTTTTATATGTTGAACTTCGAAATAAAAATATGATTTTTATATGTTGAACTTCGAAATAAAAATATGATTTTTATATGTTGAACTTCGAAATAAAAATATGATTTTTATATATTGAACATCGAAGTAAAAAAAAAAAAATTCGATTTTTGAATAACGAAGTAAAAATTCGATTTTTACATATGTAGTGGCTACAGCAACGAAGATGCGATGACGATGAAGATTTCTATCAAAAAAGAGTCAAGATGATTGGATAGCTATCGGTGAGAATTTCTCACCTTTCAATTTCTTTTCTAGTTATATATATATACTAGGATGCAGACGGTGTTTAGTAGCACCCGACACAATCGTCCACAGACCATGGACTTGTTTGTTTGATTGCAAAAATTAGTTAGATTATTTGATTGAAATTGAATGGTTTGGTGAAATGAATGAATTTGATTGATGTGTGAATGGCGTGGGCCTTCACTAGACCGGGGATAAGGCTAGGCCTCGTCCCGTTTCTAGTATCGTGCCGTTATGCCGCCGAAATTTTCTAAAATAAGTTAGAAAAATAAAAATATCATTTTATTTAAAGAATGAACTGAATAGAAATTCATATGTTGGAATAAAATGTTTTATCGTTAAAAATATAATTTTTAACGTGAAAGTGAATAAATAAATATTCATTTACAAACCAGACGGTTTGTTTATGTACACCTATTTGAAGGACATTGATTGGGTCGATAAATTTTACACATCGCCCAACTGCACAAATAAAATCTGTGTTTGATTGTTTGAAACCCCACACGGGTGTTGGGATGAAATTTGAAGTTCACTCATCCTGATTGATTAAATATGTCGATCGATTGATTGACAGGCTGTTATAAGCGTTAGATATCTATATTTGATGCTTATACAGTGTAGTGCACTTTGGTTGATGGTTGATTATTTTTCAATGCTATTATATACATGTGTTGTATGAAAATCCATATAATTAATTCTATATGGTGATTGATTGGGCCTCATTCCAATTTAGAAAATAAAGAATATTATAATATAAAAGTTCATGTGTTGACTGTGCTCATTCGTTGAGATTAGTCATGTGTTGAACGAAATATTTTAATAATAAAATTTGCATCTTTATCAATATAAAATAAATGTTCATGTGTTGACAGTACTCATCCATTGAGATTGGTCATGTGTTGAACGAAACATTCTAGTAATAAAATTTACATCTTTATCAATATAAAACAAAGGTTCATGTGTTGACAGTACTCATCCATTGAGATTGGTCATGTGTTGAACGAAATATTTTGATAATAACAACTATTTTGAAAAAGAAATATTTGAAATAGAATATTTGAAAATAGAAATTTATGAAGCCGTGTTGATTAGATTAACGCCATTTTGACGTGAACGATATTTATATCGATTTTAATTCATTTCGAAATGAATTGAATTGAAAACGATTTCGAAATGAATTGAATTGAAAACGATTTCGACATGAATTGAATTGAAAACGATTTCGAGATGAATTGAATTGAAAACGATTTCGAGATGAATTGAATTGAAAACGATTTCGAGATGAATTGAATTGAAAACGATTTCGAAATGAATTGAATTGAAAACGATTTCGAAATGAATTGAATTGAAAACGATTTCGAAATGAATTGAATTGGAAACGATTTCGAAATGAATTGAATTGGAAACGATTTCGAAATGAACTGAATTGGAAACGATTTCGAAATGAACTGAATTGAAAACGATTTCGAAATGAATTGAATTGAAATGATTTCGAAATGAATTGAATTGAAAACGAATTCAAATTGAATTGAAAGCGAATTTAAATGAATTCAAATTGAATTGAAATTTGAATTGAATAGAAATGAATTTTAAAACGAATTTATAAAGAAGAATTCAATTTTGATTTGAATTGAAAAGGAAGTTGAAATTGCTTTTGAAACGAATTTAAAACTATTTATATAATTCGTTTTAAATAGAAATCGACGAAATATATATTATATATATTATATATATAATATAATGGCCTGAATAGAACGCGCCGCGCCGCGGCAGTTCGTGAATTTCGACCATTTATTTCAAACGGACATTACGGGAGATCCGACCGTCGGATTCTCCTAAAACCGGAACCGTTGGGTTCGTATCGAAAAGAGCTTTCTAACGAATATTAGAAATTAGAAATCTAATGGTTGGATTTGGAATTATGTCCAAATCAAATTTGAAAAAGGTCGCTATAAGTGCAGTTCGATGGCCATGGATGGAAATCGACTGTACGGGCCTTGATAAAATTATTAAAAATAGTAATAATTTGTGTAAAACCATAAGAAATGATTTAGAAAGAATTGGGATGAAAAACTCCATATTTGAAAAGATAAAAATAGATTTTTATCGAAATGAACTAGTTTTGAACTAGAATTATAATTCTATTTATTTTTAAATAAATAAATTGAATTTGAAATGGTTTTGAAAATAACCAAAATTTCCAATGATTGCATTGGAATGGATTTGAATCGAAATTGTCTTCGGAATATTTCGATGTTGGATTTCGTGATTATACAAATGTTGTTATGGAAATTTGAAAGATATATATATATCATTATTTCCAATGCGATATTTGTTAGTCGTAGAATTTGATATTGAATATAAGCCGGTATATTTTCTATTCAGAGCCTTGTATTGAATATCAAATGTGATTTGGGTTTGTCGTGAATGGTGTCTTCACTAACACTGTTCTTGAACCCAGTTGAGAAAAGATTAAATCTTTTTATTTATATTTAATGAAGTGTACCAATTAAATAATATTTAATTGGAATTGAATTGATATTGATTTTTAGGTTTATCGTGAACAGTGTTTTAAACAACACTCGTTCTTTAACCCGATAATTAATGAATGTGATTTTGGGTTTATCGTGAACTGTGTTTTTAAATGACACGGATTCTTTAACCCAGTCGAAGATTAAAACTAAATGGAGTTTTAATGAATCTTTAATTAGATTGAAATGATCGAAAATGGAGTATCACCAGTTTTGCTCCAGGCGATAGTTAAATCTTTAATTAGATTTGAACGTGAAATGGTAATTGAATTTACCGATAACACTGTGGTGTTAGATATGAAGTATCACCAGTTTTACTTCATGGGATGAATAGGTTGGGATGGGGAAATTAAAATAAATGATTACTTAGGTAAGGTTCGCTAATCCCGACTAGTTTGAATTGAGATTCAAAAATAGAATAAAGAATAAATTCAAGGAATTTATCTTGGATAAAATTAATGGGGGCCTTTCCCTATGAATGTGAAATTTAGAAACTAACTGTCGGTTAGCCAAGCAGAATGGTTTTCTGGATATTGATCTGATGTTGGTTTCGGCCTTCGGGGTTAATATTTGGGGAATTATTCTCTTGATTAATTTACGGTTAGTGACTGATGAATTGGAATGAGGCGTATGTTGTGTTTGTGTAACACTTATTTAAAATATACGCGAGTTATTCGGAAAGACCGGGTTTATCCCATTCTGAATAACTGATACGACGATAAGTCGAAGATGAAGACGATGGTCGAAGACCGGAGGTCTTCACGTCGTTTGGGTAATTACTGATGATCTTAATTGGGCTGTACACCCAAGAAGATGGAAACAGTTAGTGATCGTCCAGACGTATTTGGAGATCGATGGATATGCGGGGTACTAGGTGCCTCCGGTTTCGTTCAGACCCAGAACGGACTTGTAAATGGACTGTGTGTCTGACATTGGATTTTAGTCCGTGTGATTGATCTCTATTAAATATATATATGTTTGGCGGCGGAGGATTTATTCTCTTGCTTAACGCCCTCCTCTGAGACGTACGAGCTCAGGGGTTATATATTGATGGATATCAATCGCATGGAGTGAATTGCCTGTGTGGCATGCTAAGATGCAAATGATCAAGGCTTCTGTTGAAAAGCAAAGTCTTGTGGTTGATGATCGAAGCACGGCCTTTGTGGCGTAGCTTTGTGTAACGTTGATTCGCGAATATCACACCCGGTATGAAACAAAAACGGGAGACGGACCTCAGGGAGGACATGCGTTTCTTTCTAGTTATGAGTGGCGTCAGTGCTTGAACTGGCTGACGAGTTTGACTCATGTGGATGTTACTTATTATTACTTGCTGAAAAGCGAGGCGCCTCGTGATATCGGTTTCGGCCGATGCTTCTTGTCGGCTGACGGGCCAGGCTTACGCCCCAAAGGGCGGGGAAACGTAGTGTTCAGGCATAATAATCCACATCGGTGGACCGGCCCTGACGATCCAAGGGGCAGTTGCGGCTGTTCCTGAGGGGCGGACTAGAGCGTCTCGAATCGGTTGAGGATCTTGCCCCTAGCCTCGGTTCATACCATAAATGATAACCCAACTTCCAATACGACGTCTTGCGGTTTTGATTGTAAATTTATATACGGCGACATAGTGTTATGGGGCATTCATGCCGCCTATGATTGATACTTATGATTTGAAGTTGTTTTATACACTATGCACTTATTATAGTATCAAATGATTTGCTTTAAACGTATCAAGCATTCTTTGGCTGTTATAAGGGAAAACCCTATCCTCGGCTGCGTTGCATTGTGTGATGGGACCTGGGTCTTATAACAGCTTCATTTTTCTTTATTTAGCATTGCGCTGTTTGTTTTATGCACTGGTATTCTTGGGAGGAAATCCGTTCCGTGTTATACGGCATGGTCCCTTGATTTACCTAACTTTTAAAATAAAGAATAATAACTGTTTTAGTTCTCACACCAGTCACATGACTGACCTGGAGTTTATTGTTTTAACCTAAACTCTGGGTGCCCCTATTTTGACACGGGCAGCTAGTAGTTTCGGTTTTGCAGATTTATATTCACAGGATCCTGGTTTACAGCTGGAACGATATCCGGAAAGCTTTGTATCCGTATATCTCCTCTAGTTGTGTATTGTATTATTTTCCGCTGCGATGTATTTAAATGTAATTTAAATCTCTGATATTTCTGTGTAATATTTATTCATTTATACTCTGTATATTCTTGTAATCTGATGCATTGTTGTAATATACAATGAAATGTTCTTCTATATGTGTTCTGTTGTGGTTTGTTCTCGAACTATCCGACGCTTTCCTTTACGGGGAAGTTACGGGTTTTCACAGTTGGTATCAGAGCTTTGGTTTACAAAGCAGAGAACAAGGCACATTGGAACCGTACGAAAGAATTCATCAGATATTGGATTAGCAATATCCAATGAGAGTGACTCGTTAGAGATGGGATCAGTAGTATCCTAGAACGAGTGTGAAGAGTATATTTTTAAAATGAAAACAATTCTGTTTTGAAATTTAAATCATTTTACACGTATTTGAATAATTTATTTATATTGATTTTGGACAATTCAGTATATAAAGAATTTGCATATACGCCTTGCAAACGTATATTCAAAGTTTTAATATATTGGATTGATATAGCATAACACTCTAGTCGCCCGGAGATATTATTGATGATAACGATCGCATCATCAACATTTATGTTCGAGTTTCGAAGGTGTGATATCTATATATTTCCATTAGACTGGTGTGAGAACCAAAAATTAGGTAGGGCCTATTGTTGTGATTTGGCATCAAAAACAAGATTTATGTATATGTATCAAAATTATGAATTTGAAACTCTAATTCACTAATTGATTGATGTTTGTGTTGTTTGTTTATTTGTTTGCTAATTTTTAGCCATTTAGCCTAATTGAATCAAATATTGAATTGTATTGAAAATGGGTCACATTTGCTTGCATATACACATACTTACATTGAACAGGTCATAGCAAGGAGGCTAGAGCAGAGAATAAAATTTGTTTGCCCGACAAATAGGTACATGTTTACTACATAATTTACTGTTTTGTTTGGGTGATGATGATTTTATGAGCCTATTGGCTAGCCGCTTGGCTTTTTCTTTTTCTTTTTGAGATCTGAAGGACCGGGGAAGCTATTTGAAATTCCCCGATGCTCCCGGTGCAGGGGAGGTTATGGCGAAATTTTTCGAAAATTTGGGGTGTTAGCCAAATTTTTGAAATTTTTGAAAATTCTCAGAAACTGAAAAGTTGGAGAATGGAAGCCAGATCGAACGTAGAGTTGATTAATCAAACCACTTTCGACTTTGTTCCTTTTCGGGGACGAAAAGTTTTAAGTGGGGGAGATTGTAATAACCCGGAAATTCTGGGCCAGTTTAAAAATTTTATTTTGGCGATTTTAGCGAATTTTGAACATTTAAAATGAATTATTTTAAATAATATCGTCGAGAAATTTATTTTGAATATAATTCGAACGTATATATTATATACGTCACCGTTAGAATATAAATAATTATAAAAGGAATTGAAAATGGCGCGGTAGTTCGATAATTCGATTTCAAACTTCAATTGAACATACCGGGTGCAAAACAATCCGGATTTTAGTGAAACAAAAAATAATAGGATCTAATTGATGATATCTTTCCAACGAATCCAAAAAATTGAAATTTCATAGCGGGAATCAAAAGATATGTCCAGTTGAAAATTCTGAATAGTCGCTATGGAATTCAGGCCCTTAAAAATAGGCATTTTGCAAACGACCTCGGATTTCGACGAAACCAGTTTTGTTGGGTCCGTGATGTCAAATTATTGCTAGGTTTTAAATTTCATAATTTTCTGAATCAGTATGTGAGCGTGGCGAAGGAAAACGCGTTTGACCAGTTTCAGTTGATTTTAATCGACTGGAAAATGGCCAGTTTTCTAACGGTCTCAGAATTCGACGAAACTAGTTTTGTTAGGACCGTATCGTCAATACGAAGCTAGAAAATATTTTTCTGGAATTTTTCGTGTTCGTATGTGGCCTCGGTAATTTGAAAGGTACGTTTAAAATTCAATATAATGATTTAAATGTAAATGCAACGGAAACTGATCGAAACTGTCGATTCAGCTTGCGGTACATATCCCATTATGTTCGGAATGGGGGTGAAACGCTATGGGCGACAGGCGGTGGACCTCGTTTAGAGGTCGTATGTAAAAGTCAACTTTTTGCAATTAAAATAATTAAAATAATTAAAATAAATTAAAAAATTAAATTCTCTCTCTCTTCTCCCCCTTTATTTCGTTCTGGCCCCCCCTATTCCTTCTTTCGATTCAGAATTAAAAAGAGAAAAAAAAAACAATCTCGATCCGCCGCCCTCCAGGAGCTCCGCTCGCCGGTGACGCCTTCGACACCCTCTCCCTCCCTCAGATGATCTTCCCCGTTCTCCACCCCCATCTCCTCTAAAACCCCAACCTCGAACAGAAATCGAGCCAAACCCCCACGCCTTCTTCACTGACCCGCAGCGCGCCTTCCCTGGCCACCGCCTGACATCGGCGATCTCCTCCAGCGACTCCCCAGGACCTGCTCCGACCTCACAGCACCAACCCCCCCCCCCACTTCGGACGGTCGCGAACATCACCAGTGACGGTGATGGGAAAATACGGTGAGTTTTTATATATATATATATATTTATTTATATAGCTTCAGATCAGTTTTTATTTATATAAAACACAGAAAAAAAATCAGTTCTTACAAAAAAAAAATTCAGTTTTCTATTTATATCAAATATGGTTTAAAGATTGATTTAAATCGTGAAAAGTTGCGATTTTTAAACTAGAAAAGTTACGATTTTTAAACTAGAAAAGTTGCGATTTTTAGACTAGAAAAGTTGCGATTTTTGACTAGAAAAGTTGCGATTTTTAAACTAGAGAAGTTGCGATTTTTAAACTAGAAAAGTTGCGATTATTAAACTAGAAAAGTTGCGATTTTTAAACTAGAAAAGTTGCGATTTTTAAACTAATAAAAATATGATTTTTATATGTTGAACTTCGAAATAAAAATGTGATTTTTATATGTTGAACTTCGAAATAAAAATATGATTTTTATATGTTGAACTTCGAAATAAAAATATGATTTTTATATGTTGAACTTCGAAATAAAAATATGATTTTTATATGTTGAACTTCGAAATAAAAATATGATTTTTATATGTTGAACTTCGAAATAAAAATATGATTTTTATATATTGAACATCGAAGTAAAAAAAAAAATCGATTTTTGAATAACGAAGTAAAAATTCGATTTTTACATATGTAGTGGCTACAGCAACGAAGATGCGATGACGATGAAGATTTCTATCAAAGAAGAGTCAAGATGATTGGATAGCTATCGGTGAGAATTTCTCACCTTTCAATTTCTTTTCTAGTTATATATATATACTAGGATGCAGACGGTGTTTAGTAGCACCCGACACAATCGTCCACAGACCATGGACTTGTTTGTTTGATTGCAAAAATTAGTTAGATTATTTGATTGAAATTGAATGGTTTGGTGAAATGAATGAATTTGATTGATGTGTGAATGGCGTGGGCCTTCACTAGACCGGGGATAAGGCTAGGCCTCGTCCCGTTTCTAGTATCGTGCCGTTATGCCGCCGAAATTTTCTAAAATAAGTTAGAAAAATAAAAATATCATTTTATTTAAAGAATGAACTGAATAGAAATTCATATGTTGGAATAAAATGTTTTATCGTTAAAAATATAATTTTTAACGTGAAAGTGAATAAATAAATATTCATTTACAAACCAGACGGTTTGTTTATGTACACCTATTTGAAGGACATTGATTGGGTCGATAAATTTTACACATCGCCCAACTGCACAAATAAAATCTGTGTTTGATTGTTTGAAACCCCACACGGGTGTTGGGATGAAATTTGAAGTTCACTCATCCTGATTGATTAAATATGTCGATCGATTGATTGACAGGCTGTTATAAGCGTTAGATATCTATATTTGATGCTTATACAGTGTAGTGCACTTTGGTTGATGGTTGATTATTTTTCAATGCTATTATATACATGTGTTGTATGAAAATCCATATAATTAATTCTATATGGTGATTGATTGGGCCTCATTCCAATTTAGAAAATAAAGAATATTATAATATAAAAGTTCATGTGTTGACTGTGCTCATTCGTTGAGATTAGTCATGTGTTGAACGAAATATTTTAATAATAAAATTTGCATCTTTATCAATATAAAATAAATGTTCATGTGTTGACAGTACTCATCCATTGAGATTGGTCATGTGTTGAACGAAACATTCTAGTAATAAAATTTACATCTTTATCAATATAAAACAAAGGTTCATGTGTTGACAGTACTCATCCATTGAGATTGGTCATGTGTTGAACGAAATATTTTGATAATAACAACTATTTTGAAAAAGAAATATTTGAAATAGAATATTTGAAAATAGAAATTTATGAAGCCGTGTTGATTAGATTAACGCCATTTTGACGTGAACGATATTTATATCGATTTTAATTCATTTCGAAATGAATTGAATTGAAAACGATTTCGAAATGAATTGAATTGAAAACGATTTCGAGATGAATTGAATTGAAAACGATTTCGAGATGAATTGAATTGAAAACGATTTCGAGATGAATTGAATTGAAAACGATTTCGAAATGAATTGAATTGAAAACGATTTCGAAATGAATTGAATTGAAAACGATTTCGAAATGAATTGAATTGGAAACGATTTCGAAATGAATTGAATTGGAAACGATTTCGAAATGAATTGAATTGGAAACGATTTCGAAATGAATTGAATTGAAAACGATTTCGAAATGAATTGAATTGAAACGATTTCGAAATGAATTGAATTGAAAACGAATTCAAATTGAATTGAAAGCGAATTTAAATGAATTCAAATTGAATTGAAATTTGAATTGAATAGAAATGAATTTTAAAACGAATTTATAAAGAAGAATTCAATTTTGATTTGAATTGAAAAGGAAGTTGAAATTGCTTTTGAAACGAATTTAAAACTATTTATATAATTCGTTTTAAATAGAAATCGACGAAATATATATTATATATATTATATATATAATATAATGGCCTGAAAAGAACGCGCCGCGCCGCGGCACTTCGTGAATTTCGACCATTTATTTCAAACGGACATTACGGGAGATCCGACCGTCGGATTCTCCTAAAACCGGAACCGTTGGGTTCGTATCGAAAAGAGCTTTCTAACGAATATTAGAAATTAGAAATTTAACGGTTGGATTTGGAATTATGTCCAAATCAAATTTGAAAAAGGTCGCTATAAGTGCAGTTCGATGGCCATGGATGGAAATCGACTGTACGGGCCTTGATAAAATTATTAAAAATAGTAATAATTTGTGTAAAACCATAAGAAATGATTTAGAAAGAATTGGGATGAAAAACTCCATATTTGAAAAGATAAAAATAGATTTTTATCGAAATGAACTAGTTTTGAACTAGAATTATAATTCTATTTATTTTTAAATAAATAAATTGAATTTGAAATGGTTTTGAAAATAACCAAAATTTCCAATGATTGCATTGGAATGGATTTGAATCGAAATTGTCTTCGGAATATTTCGATGTTGGATTTCGTGATTATACAAATGTTGTTATGGAAATTTGAAAGATATATATATATATATATCGTTATTTCCAATGCGATATTTGTTAGTCGTAGAATTTGATATTGAATATAAGCCGGTATATTTTCTATTCAGAGCCTTGTATTGAATATCAAATGTGATTTGGGTTTGTCGTGAATGGTGTCTTCACTAACACTGTTCTTGAACCCAGTTGAGAAAAGATTAAATCTTTTTATTTATATTTAATGAAGTGTACCAATTAAATAATATTTAATTGGAATTGAATTGATATTGATTTTTGGGTTTATCGTGAACAGTGTTTTAAACAACACTCGTTCTTTAACCCGATAATTAATGAATGTGATTTTGGGTTTATCGTGAACTGTGTTTTTAAATGACACGGATTCTTTAACCCAGTCGAAGATTAAAACTAAGTGGAGTTTTAATGAATCTTTAATTAGATTGAAATGATCAAAAATGGAGTATCACCAGTTTTGCTCCAGGCGATAGTTAAATCTTTAATTAGATTTGAACGTGAAATGGTAATTGAATTTACCGATAACACTGTGGTGTTAGATATGAAGTATCACCAGTTTTACTTCATGGGATGAATAGGTTGGGATGGGGAAATTAAAATAAATGATTACTTCGGTAAGGTTCGCTAATCCCGACTAGTTTGAATTGAGATTCAAAAATAGAATAAAGAATAAATTCAAGGAATTTATCTTGGATAAAATTAATGGGGGCCTTTCCGTATGAATGTGAAATTTAGAAACTAACTGTCGGTTAGCCAAGCAGAATGGTTTTCTGGATATTGATCTGATGTTGGTTTCGGCCTTCGGGGTTAATATTTGGGGAATTATTCTCTTGATTAATTTACGGTTAGTGACTGATGAATTGGAATGAGGCGTATGTTGTGTTTGTGTAACACTTATTTAAAATATACGCGAGTTATTCGGAAAGACCGGGTTTATCCCATTCTGAATAACTGATACGACGATAAGTCGAAGATGAAGACGATGGTCGAAGACCGGAGGTCTTCACGTCGTTTGGGTAATTACTGATGATCTTGATTGGGCTGTACACCCAAGAAGATGGAAACAGTTAGTGATCGTCCAGACGTATTTGGAGATCGATGGATATGCGGGGTACTAGGTGCCTCCGGTTTCGTTCAGACCCAGAACGGACTTGTAAATGGACTGTGTGTCTGACATTGGATTTTAGTCCGTGTGATTGATCTCTATTAAATATATATCTGTTTGGCGGCAGAGGATTTATTCTCTTGCTTAACGCCCTCCTCTGAGACGTACGAGCTCAGGGGTTATATATTGATGGATATCAATCGCATGGAGTGAATTGCCTGTGTGGCATGCTAAGATGCAAATGATCAAGGCTTCTGTTGAAAAGCAAAGTCATGTGGTTGATGATCGAAGCACGGCCTTTGTGGCATAGCTTTGTGTAACGTTGATTCGCGAGTATCACACCCGGTATGAATCAAAAACGGGAGACGGACCTCAGGGAGGACATGCGTTTCTTTCTAGTTATGAGTTGCGTCAGTGCTTGAACTGGCTGACGAGTTTGACTCATGTGGATGTTACTTATTATTACTTGCTGAAAAGCGAGGGGCCTCGTGATATCGGTTTCGGCCGATGCTTCTGGTCGGCTGACGGGCCAGGCTTACGCCCCAAAGGGCGGGGAAACGTAGTGTTCAGGCATAATAATCCACATCGGTGGACCGGCCCTGACGATCCAAGGGGCAGTTGCGGCTGTTCCTGAGGGGCGGACTAGAGCGTCTCGAATCGGTTGAGGATCTTGCCCCTAGCCTCGGTTCATACCATAAATGATAACCCAACTTCCAATACGACGTCTTGCGGTTTTGATTGTAAACTTATATATGGCGACATAGTGTTATGGGGCATTCATGCCGCCTATGATTGATACTTATGATTTGAAGTTTTTTTATACACTATGCACTTATTATAGTATCAAATGATTTGCTTTAAACGTATCAAGCATTCTTTGGCTGTTATAAGGGAAAACCCTATCCTCGGCTGCGTTGCATTGTGTGATGGGACCTGGGTCTTATAACAGCTTCATTTTTCTTTATTTAGCATTGCGCTGTTTGTTTTATGCACTGGTATTCTTGGGAGGAAACCCGTTCCGTGTTATACGGCGTGGTCCCTTGATTTACCTAACTTTTAAAATAAAGAATAATAATTGTTTTAGTTCTCACACCAGTCACATGACTGACCTGGAGTTTATTGTTTTAACCTAAACTCTGGGTGCCCCTATTTTGACACGGGCAGCTAGTAGTTTCGGTTTTGCAGATTTATATTCACAGGATCCTGGTTTACAGCTGGAACGATATCCGGAAAGCTTTGTATCCGTATATCTCCTCTAGTTGTGTATTGTATTATTTTCCGCTGCGATGTATTTAAATGTAATTTAAATCTCTGATATTTCTGTGTAATATTTATTCATTTATACTCTGTATATTCTTGTAATCTGATGCATTGTTGTAATATACAATGAAATGTTCTTCTGTATGTGTTCTGTTGTGGTTTGTTCTCGAACTATCCGACGCTTTCCTTTACGGGGAAGTTACGGGTTTTCACAGCTGTGTCTAATTGGGCTTATAAAATGGACCAATTGACTAATTATATAACTTACGTGTATATTATATTTAATTAAAATTTTAATTATTTAAGTTTAAAATCGAAACTTATAATTTATATAGCACGCTCAAATGTGGACAGGATTTCAACAACACAGAGGACATTGTAACTATCGTGACATACATTTTGTTCCAGGACAGACATGGATGCATTTGGATGTAACTAAAAACAGTCGATATTTTGATGAACGGAAACCAAGGTGAGTTCAACTCACTCAGTTTTATCCCACTTATATTTTATATAAGTAGGGTTTAAATATTTGTGTACTATGAATATTAATTAGTTGACGAATGCTTGGATTACTGTTATATATTGTTGAGGATTGAATATTATATCTGTTTATGGAAATAAACATAAAATTGTTGAAATAACATTTTTGGATGCAGTGGAAAACAAGTTGGAGGGATCCAACAGGATTCCTCACATTTATTGTATATTTTCGTATTACGATTATATGAACTGTTTAACTGACATGATTGGATGATTGACTTGATTACTGATTGTTGAATCTAAATTCAACGGTTGTTTTGTTTTAACCAATAGTTAATAATGGTTGAGTAATTGGCAGCAGTTGACCTAAAAATAAATGTTGTTACAGTTATTGATTTACAGTCGGTTGAGTCGACAGTAATAATGTTATGAAATTTAATTTATAAACGAAGACAGATTTTTAAATCTATATAAAAGTTCAATAAAGGAAAGTAAGGTCTATTATTTAAATAGTTTACAAATCAATGTCTTATGTTAATGAGATTTATAAGGAGACGAGCAGAAACTACTGCAATAGTTAAAAGTTTAATTAATTGTTTCAAGAAACAATTAAATGGAACTGATTTAAATTAATTATGTATTTAATTAATTTAAAAGAGTAAAAAAATTTGAATTGGTTAACGAGACGATCATGTGTTAGAATTGATTAATTTAGTTTGGTACTAATTAATCAAATGAAATAGATTTATGGATATTGCTTTAACTTTAATTTGATTTTGAAAGGAAGTCTACGATTTATTTTGGTTAAAGAAAAAGTAATTATTTCTAAGATAGTTAAAGATAATGTAAATTATTATTTTAAAAACTTAAGTGATCAATTAGTAATAAGATTCATTATGATAAGTAATCCAAGTGGATATTGAAATATAAAGGGGATTTTTGAAAAGAGTTGATGAACAATTTTATACTAAAATAACAAGATGTATAAACGAGGTTATAAAAGAGATGGTAAGCCGAGCTGATAGCTTGAAATAAGTGTTCGAATTAAGAAAAGGGAAGTGAATCAAAAGAGGTGCATACTAAACAAAAGTTTTATAAATGATGTTTATAAAAGGTGGATTGTGAAGCTAAAATGTTAAGTTTAAATTAACATTACATAATAATCGAATTGAACGAGATTTTCGAAGTGGAAAATGGTTTAATGAATTAGAAGTGGGATAATATAGTCTGATAATGAGTGGAGATAAGAATTAGAATCAAACTGGAGATTGACAGAGTTGAATGATTTTCTGAAAGTCAATCTAATGTTGATTTTGGTCTTCGGGGTTGATACCTAGGGAGTTATTCGATTATTAATTTACAGTTAGGGACGAATGATGTTTAGAGTGAAGATATGTATAATGTTTTAACAAATGTTTTGAAATAACAGTAAGATGGAAAATAGTATATAGTTATAAGATGTTTTCCCCAAATATTGCAATGAAATGGTTTTGAGAGTATTACCAAGAAGTGAATACCGTGTTTTAAATTATTAAAAGGTTTAGAAGTTGAATTAATCATTTGATAGATTATTTATAATTAAAAGGGCCAAATGTTGCTGAATCAATGAATTCAATTTCTTTTCATGATTGAATGATTGTTTATTTGATATTTAAATAACAGACTATCAAATTTGGCCAATACGATTGTTGGTACAGAAAGACCGAGATTGAATTTATGTTCGAAAACCATTTCGACCAGTGAATACATAGATGTTGAAGATATTATATACTGAGCGAGATGGAGCAATTGAAGACCATGGGTCTTCATAAGCGGAAGGATTGTTGTCGAATATACTCTGGCCATACAACCAGAGATATTCTGATGTGATTCGGTCGTGGTTGAGATTTTACGGATTTGCAAGGACTACTCACTATTGATCCCTTGGATGTGGTAGGAGAGTGCCTTCGGTTTGTCCAGTCCTAGGACAACTTGTATGGATGGATGTCTGATAGAGTATTTCCAAAAGGGATTACGTATGCTGATTTCCTCAAACGTATTTCTATGTCGGCGGAGAAGACACCTTCTCCAAACTTAATCACTTGATTATTTGTGTGGAAATCAATTAGTGATTTCATGCAGATTTGACGATGTAGCATTCAAAGTGAATGGTGGCCAGGTGTTCCAAAAGATATGTTATGACCTCAAGCCTTACAACCTGAAAATGACAAAAATCGGGCAGGCTGCATGGATATGTGGGTCGCTCCCATTAGGGTGTATAATTTCCTATCTAGAGAAATTCCTTTTCCTTCTTTAATTTATCGATGTTGTCCCTTTTTCGGGAAACGGTTGCTGATCCCAACGGTTGGTGATATACATTCTTTACACTCAAGCGAAATAAGTGGTCGGTCATGTGTGGCCGGGTTGCAAGACGTTCTTGTTGAACCCAGTGTATTCGCCTCTAGATATACACTATTGGCAGGTGGTTCCATACCTTGTCATAGTCAGAATCCAATCTCGAATAAGCGCCAGTGGTTTTGATTGTATACTATATATGTGGAGCGTGAGATGCAAGCGTTCTGCTAGATTTCTATTTATTTGTATTTAGACACTATTATAATATCAGAGAAATATATGATTTCAAAATTTGTTTTGGGTTATAGTAAGGTAAAAACCGTCCGTGTTTATGTTTGGGCAGGTCTTACTATTGTCCTTTACTTTCAAATGGATTTTGACTTTAAAATCAATATGGATGTTATTAAAACTTTGCGAGTTGTTCTCACTCTGGTTCACCAGACTGACCCGGTATTTGTAATGCTCGGGTTTGACTGGGTTGTATAGGTTCTGGTTATCGGGTGCTGCGAAGTCCAGAGACGAGCTGGAGGTGTACAAACGTGTGACATCTAGTATTTTTTCTATTGTGTGACTGTGAGGACAGGTTATTATAACTGTCCTGATATGTTGGCTGTAAGCTGTACTCTGATGTTTGTAAGTATTTTTCAAGCTCTCACTAAAGATTATTTCTATATTATATTTTGTTCCGCTGCGATGTGAGACTCTGTGTTGCGTTGGTTGGTTCTTCTTCGTCTTTTATTCTAATATTTCTTTCTATCTTATCTCGCCCTCTAACTTCTTCCTTTTAATTTTCTAGATGTTCGGTACTCGAGTTGGACATTGGATGTAACTGTGTCGAAAATTCGAGCATCGAATTTTCTGGTTCGTTATAGGAAAATGGCCATTTTTCAAACGGCCTACAAATTCGACGAATTAGTTTTATTAGGACCATATCATCAAAACATAGCTAGATTTATTTATCTGTAATTTTTGGAGTTAGTGTGTGGCCCCGGTAAATTAAAACGTACGTTGAAATCAATTTTGAACATTAAATTAATTTATATTCCAATTTTGATGAAAACTGATCGTAATAGTCGAATTGGCTTACCAGTCATATCTCATTGTGTCCATAGTGGGGGTATTTGGCTAGGGGTGACAGTCGTTTGGTTTGAATTGGAGTGCGAATAAAAAAGTAACTTTTTGGAAAAAATAATTAGATAATTATATATGGGGGTCAACCCATGTCCTTCTCTCTCCCTTCAGTCAAAAGAAAGGAAAAAAACTAATCCCGTTGCCCCAAATTCTTCAGCCGCCCACCCATCTCCGGCTGCGCAACCGCTTCTGAAAGCCACCGCCCACCTCCGCCACACCGCCACTCTACTCCGGCCACTATCCCCTTCCCCTCTTCTCTCTCTCTCCCTCTAATTAAAAAACCCCCGCGAAAAAACCCGCTGCCTCATCACCTGTGGCCCCACCGCCGGCCAATGCTGCCCGTTCCTCCCCCCTTCGCTGCCTCAGAACCGGGTGCACCGCCTCCGCAACCACCCATCTCTGACCCCGGCGCCCTCCCCTAGCCATGTCAGAACCACCGTGGGGCCCGCTACAAAGAAAGAAAAAAAAGGTAAATAACATTTAATTTTATTTTCAGTTTTTTATATAACATTGAAATAAAAGGAGGATTTTTATATATAAAACTAATTTATAAAAATATGATTTTTATATATAAAATTGATTTATGAAAATATGATTTTTATTTATAAAACTGAGTTATAAATTATGATTTTTATGTATAAAACTGATTTATAAAAATATGATTTTTACATAGAAAACTGATTTATAAAAATATGATTTTTATATATATAATAGCGATATAAAAAATGTGATTTTTATATATAGAGTAGGATTATAGAAATGTAATTTTTATATATATTAGCACAGAATAAAAATAGAATTTTTAACATATGTAAAGTGGTTTAAAAATGAATTTTTTTATATATATAACATTGAATAATAATATGATTTTTATATATAACATTGTATTAAAAGTGTGATTTTTAAATATATGTAGCATTATTAAAAATGTATTTTTAATGTAAACTGCGTAAAACAGATTACGTTGGAATCACAGTGAAGAATACAATGCGCTGGAGCATACCCCAAAACCGTCAAATAAAGAATGATGGAGTGGAAACCAAAAGTGAGAACTCCTCATTCTAATTAATTTATAGTTAAATATGTACTAGGATGCAGACGGGGCATAGAAGCCGCCGACACTATTTATTATACAAACCATGTTGTTTGATTTGGATTGTATTATGGAAATTTGGGTGTTGATTGTAGAATTGGTTGTGGATTGACTGTTAATTGATTGGAATTGGTTTGTTTATGGCGCGAGCCAGTTTTAGGCGAGGGATAATGCTAGACCTTATTCCGGTTTTAATATCGCGCTGTAATGCTGCCGAAATTTTCTAAAATGTGGTAGAAAAATTAATAGCTAGTTAAAAATAGTATTTTTAATATATATACGTATGGATATAAAAAATGGCTATGTTATGTTATAAATACTTATTGGCAAAAAATATTATTTTTAGTTTATAACTGCGATGAACAAATTTATTTAGGCGTTGTATAGAATTTTATAAGCAATGTTATAAAATTCTATATATTTATTGGATAGTTAAAAATAAGTTTTCACATCCATTTCCAAGTCGGACAACTTGTTTATGCTCACCTAGTTTTGTGATATCGATTGGGACGATAATTTTCACACATCGGCCAAGTGCACAAATGATAATTATTATTTGATGGTTGAAACCCCACACGGGTATTGGGATGATATCCACTAATCCAAATTGTTTAGTTTTATGTCAGTCGATAGGTTGACAGACTGTTATAAGCGTTAATTATTTATATTTAACACTTATGCAGTTGTGTAATGCACTCTGGATGATGGTTGATTGTATATCATTATTGTTCTGTATATGTGTGTATGAAATCCATATAAATAACTTTATATGGTAATTGATTGGGTCTGATTCCAATTAAAAAGGAACGAATATTTTAAAATAAGGAAATAATTTAAAATAACGAATATTTTAAAATAATATTCAATAAAGGATTAAAATGTGAATTTGATGTCCGATTTTGGATGGACATGAAAATATTGAAATATATAAAGTCGTGTTGATAAGATATGCGTCATTTTGACGCGAACGATATTTATATCGATTTTATTCATTTTTATAATGAATATCGAAAAGGAAATGATTTCAAAATCAGATAATTTGAAAATATTATCATTTAAATATATAATGATAAGAAGTATTCACTTTTGATTCAAAATTGAAATGAAAGTTGGAATTGTATTAAAATGAATTTACAAACGATTTATAAAATACGTTTAAGTAAGAAATTGATGAAATATACATAATACATATTATATATATTTAATGGCCTGAATAGAACGCACCGTGCCGCGACCGTTCGCGAATTTCGACCACTGACTTCGAATTGACATTACGGGAGATATGACCGTCAGCTTCTCCTAAAACCAGAACCATTTCATATCGGAAAGTGCTTTCCAATGAATATAAGAGATTTGAAATCTAACGGTTGGATTTGGAATTATGTCCAAATCGAATTTGGAAAAGGTAATTGTAAGTGTAGTTCGATGACTGTTTGTGGAAATCGACTGAAAGGGCCTTAATAAAATTATTAAAAATATTATTAATTTGTGTAAAATAATAGTAAATGATTTGAAAAGAATTTGGATGAAAAATTCCACGTTTGTAAAGATAAAAATATATTTTATCAAAATGAACTAGTTTTCAACTAGAATAATAATCCAATATTTTTAAAGAAGTAAATTGGATTTGAAATGGTTTTAAAAATAACTAGAATTTTCCAATAAATAAATTGGAATGGAAATAATCTTCGGAATATTTCGATATTGGATTCCGTGGTTACACGAATACTGTTATGAGAATTTGGAAGGTACAGATATCGTTATTCCCAATACGATATCCGTTAGTTTTAGAATTTGATATTGAATATAAGCCGATATAATTTCTATTCAGAGCCTTGTATTTAATATTAAATTGGATTTTAGGTTCCGTGAACGGTGTCTTGAATAACAATGTTCTTACACCCAGTTGAGAAAAGAATAAATCTTTTAATTAAGATTTAGTGAAGTTTTCCAATTAACTAATATTTAATTGGAATTGAATAGACGAATTGGATTTTGGGTTTGTTGTGAATGGTGTATTAGTTACAATGTTTTTAAACCCTATGTGGAAAGAATAAATCTTTTAATTTGGATTATTAGAGTCTCCAGTAATATTTAGTAATTGGAATAAAATGGAATGTGAATTGGGTTTATTGTAAACTATGTTTTTAACAACATTCGTTCTTTAACCCGATTTATAGTGAAATGTGATTTAGAATATGTAAATTTTTTATTAAGTTTTAATGGGAATTTTCCAAAGTAAAGTTTTCCAATTTAATATATTAAATTGGAATGGAATTTGATTTGGTAATAATTGAAGTGAACTTCTGTGGAGGAAGACTGTTACTATATATATATATATGGAATTTAAAAGGCTTTGTCGTTATTCCATTTATATTATTAGTCGGATACGGAAATCGATTTCGATTATATATTGATCTATTTTCCGTGAAGATTCCATAATTAGCGGAATGTGATTTTGGGTTTATCATGAACTATGTTTTAGACGACATTATTTCTTTAACCTAGTTAAAGACATGATGATTACATGTCTAACATTATATTTTGAATCGTATTGCTGATCTCAGCAGAATATACATCTATTTGGTGGTTGAGAATTTATTCTCTTGCTTAACACCCTTCTTTGAGACGTATGAGGTCAGAAGTTATATATCTGCAGAAATCAATGGTATGGTGTAGATTGTCGATGCGGCATGTTTGATTTACCAATGTTAAATAATCATTAATAATGATTTTTGGGAAGATTAAAACTAAGTGGAGTTTTAATGAATCTTTAATTAGATTGAAAAGTGAATGTGATAATTTAAATTATCAAATTTTGGGAAATGATCGAGAAAGGAGTACCACCCGTTTTACTCCAGGCGATTGTTGAATCTTTAATTAGATTTGAACATGAAATGGTAATTAAATTTATCGATAACACAGTGGCATTAGATATAGCGTATTACCAGTTTTACTCCATATGATGAATTGGTTGGGATTGGGAAATAAAAAAAATGATTACTTCGGTAAGGTGCGCTATTCTTGATTAGTTTGGAAAACCTTAACTTGGTTAAAATTATGAAAAGAATATTTGAGTATAAGAATATTCTAGATTGGAATGAGGCGTATGTTTTTTTTATAGCACTTGAATATAAGATACGTGAATTATTCGGAAAGCTCGGGTTTATACCTATTCTGAATAATTGATTTGACGATAAGTCGACGATGAAACGGTGGTTGAAGACTGGAGATCTTCACATCGTTTGGAAGATTACTACTGTTTTATTGGGTTGTACACCCAAGACAAGGTAATATGTGGTGATCGTCTAGACGTACTTAAAGATCGATCGGATATGCGAGGACCTCTCTCCTATATTGGACATATGGGACGAGGAAAAAGGTACCTTCTGTTTCGTTCAGATCCAGAACAAACTAGTAAATGGATGCGTGTCTGACAATGGATTTTATTTTGTGTTGATTGATTTCTATTAAATATAAATCTGTTTGGTGTCGGAGAATTTATTCTCTTGCATAACACCCTTCTCTGAAACATATGAGCTTAGAGGTTATATATCGATAGACATCATTCGCATGGCATGAATTGTCAGTGTGGCATGCTCAGATGCAAATGATCAAGGCTTTTGTTGAAAAGCAGAGTCTTATGGTTGATGATCAAAGCACAGCTTTAAATAGCATAGCTTTGTGTATAGAATTAACTCGCGAGCCTCACACCTCGGTATGAGTCAAAAATGGGATCGTGACTGCAGGGAGTGCATAACGTTTCCTTCTAGCTATGGGTAGTGTCATGGTATGGAGCCCATTCATTTATATATTTTTACCTATGTGGATGACGGATAGCGAGGTGCCTGAATATATCAGTTACTACGGAGCCGATGGATAGGTCCGATAGGACCATAAAACGTGTGTTCAGGAATAATTAATCCATAAATGTAAGGGTAGACCGACCTTGAAGAGCCAAGGGTTCACTGTGAGGGATCCTGACGCATTTGCTAGAGTGTCTTGAATAAGTGAGGAGCCATCCCTAGCCTCGACTCATAGATGGAATTCAATTTCCAATACGTGACATTTCGGTTTTAAATATAGAGCCTAGTATGGTGACATGATATATGGTAACCATGTTGTCTTTGATTGATACATTTATATTTGAAGTGATTTTGACACTATAGACTTATAGTAATATCAAAATGATTTGTTTTAAATGTATCAAGCATGTTTGGCTGTTACAAGGGAATACTCTATCCTCGGCTTGTGTTGAATTGTGTGATGGGACCCGAGTCTTATAATAGCTTAATTTCTCAAAATGCATTGCGTTGTTTATAAACTGTTTAGGCACTAGTATTCTTGGGAGAAAATTCATTCCGTGTTATATGGCGTGGTCCCTTGATTTACTTTATTTCTAAAGTAAACTTTTAAATAACTGTTTTAGTTCTCACATCAATCACATGACTGACCTGGAGTTTATTGTTTTAACCAAAACTCTAGGTGCTTATATTTTCCATACGAGCAGCTAGTAGTTTTGGTTTTGCAGATATTATTTTCACAGGATCCTGGATTTACAGCTGGAGCTATATTCAAAAAGCCATGTATCCCTGTATTTCTTTCAGTTGTGCTATGTAATAATTTTCCGCTGCTTTGCAATCTGAATCTCTGATATTTATCAAATGTATATTATATTTTTATACTCCATTTTATTCTTGTACTCTGATGTAATTATTGTAATAAGCAATGAAATGTTCTTCTGTTTGTGCTCTGGTTTGTCGTGTTCTCAACTCAACCCGGGATTTCACGTAAGGGCGAGTTTCGGGCTATTTCAGTTGGTATCATAGCTTTGGTTTACAGAGCTCGAGAATAAGGCACATTAGAACCAAACGAAAGAATTCATCAGAGATTTGATTAGTAATATCCAATAAGAGTGACTCGTTAGAGATGGGATCAGTTGTTTCCTAGAACGAGTGTAAAGGGTGTTATTTTTAAAATAAAAATAAAAACAAATTTTGTTTTGAAAATTTTAACACTATTATATGTATTTGAGTATATTATTTTATATTGGATTTTGACAATCGAGTATATGAAATTTTGCATATACGCGTCATGAACGTATATACGAAGTCTCAAATATACTGGATGGATATAGAATCACACTCTAGTTGCTCGGAGGTGATTCTGATGATGGCATGTCATCATCAACATTTATGTTTGAGCTTCGAAAGTGGGATATATATATATTTCCAATTGACTGGTGTGAGAACCAAAAGATAGTTAGAATTTATTGTTGTGATTTGGCACTAAAAATATGATTTTTGACTATGTATTAAACGTATATGATTGAAAAGCTAATCAACTAATTGATTGCTGGTTGTGTAGTTCGATTATTAGTTTAACTAACAAAAATATTGGAATGATAATTAATTTAACCAATATGTGAATGAATGGTAAATTTAGCCAAATAGAATCAAATATTGAACTAAATTGAAAGTCGATTGCAATTGCATACATGTACATATATATGTGTGAACATGTCATAGTAAGGAAACTAAGAAGAGGAATTAAATTGTATGCCTGACAAATAGGTATATGTTTACTATTTCCTTGGGTTTTCATGATTTTATGAGCCGATTGGCTAGCCGCAAGGCTTTTTCTTTTTCTTTTGGATTGGTGAGGGCCCTGTGAGGCTAGTTGTGGTTTTAAAGTCTCTACGTACAAAAGAGGTTATGGCGATTTTTTTTTGAAAATTAAGGGTTTTTGCCAAACTTTTGAGAAATTTGAAAATTCTTAGAAATTGAAAAGCTGAAGAATGAAAGCCATAATGAAAGTTGAGTTGGTTAGTTAAACAACTTTCATCTCCATTCCTTTTCGAGGACGAAAATATTTTAAGTGGGGGAGATTGTAATAACCCGGATTTTCAGAACCAATTTAAAATTTTTATTTAAGCTATTTTAAAGGATTTTAAGAATTTATAATGAATTATTTTAAATAATAACGAGTAAAAATTTATTTAAATCGTAGTTGGAACGAATAAATTTATTTTAATTATAAAACGAGCCAGAAATGGCGCGGTAGTTTGAAAATTCGATTTTAAATTTCAAATGAATGTGAAGGATTGAAAATAAATCGGATTTCAAAAAGACCAGAAATATTTGAATCTGATTAATTATATCTTTCTAACGAATGTGAAAAATACAGATTTCAAAACGAGAATTGAAAGTTATGTCCAGTTTAAAATTCAGAATGGTCGCAATGGAATTTATATATATTTTAACATAATATATAGCCCTTAAAAATAGCCATTACGTAAACGACCTCCATTTTCGACGAAACCACTTTTGTTGTATCCCAAATTTCAAATTATTGCTAGATTCCAATTTTCATAATTTTTTGAATTAGTATGTGAGCGTGGTGAATTTAAATGTGTTTGGTAATTTTAATTTCAATTTAATCGACTGAAAATTGTCCATTTTTCAAATGGTATCCAAATTCGAAGAAAATATTTTTGTTAGGACTGTATCGTCAAAACATAGCTAGATTTATTTTTCGGGAATTTTCGGAGTTAGTGTGTGGCCCCGGTAAATTAAAATGTACGTTGAAATCAATTTTGAACATTACATTAATTTATATTCTAATTATGATGAATACTGATCGTAACCGTCAAATTGGCCTACTGAACATATCCCATTGTCTCCGGAATGGGGGTATTTGGCTAGGGGCGACAGTCGTTGGGTTTGATTTGGAGTTCGAATAAAAAAGTAACTTTTTGGAATAAATAATTAGATAATTATATAAGGGGGGTCAACCCTTATCCTTCTCTCTCTCTTCCTTCAGTCAAAAGAAAGAAAATAAATAGAATAAAAAAGGATTCCCAAATCAATCCTGTTGCCCCAAATTCTTCAGCCGCTCACCCATCTTTGGCTGCGTCGCCGCTTTGGAAGGCCACCGCCCACCTCTGACACGCCGCCACTCTACTCCGGCCACCATCCCCTTCCCCTCTTCTCTCTCTCCGTCTAATTCAAAAACCCCCGCACAAAAAACCGTTGCTCCAACACCTATGACCCACCTCCGGCCAATGCAGCACCTCCCACCGCCTCAGAACCGCCTGCGCCGCCTCCATAGCCATCCATTTCCGACCCCGACTCCCTCCCCCTAGCCACCTCAATACCACCGTGGGCCCCCCTACAAAGAGAGAAAAAAATGTAAATAACTTTTAATTTTATTTTCAGTTTTTCTTATATAACATTGAAAAGGATGATTTATATATATAACTGAATTATAAAAATATGATTTTTATATATAAAATTAATTTACAAAAATATGATTTTTATATATAAAACTGATTATAAAAATACAATTTTTATTTATAAAACTGATTTATAAAAATATGATTTTTATATATAAAACTGATTTATTAAAATATGATTTTTATATGTAAAACTGATTTACAAAAATTTGGCTTTTTTATAGAAAGCTGACTTATAAAAATATGATTTTTATATATATAATAGCGATATAAAAATGTGATTTTTACATAAGTAGTATCATTATAAAAATGTGATTTTTATATATATTAGCATAGAATGAAAATAGGATTTTTAATATATGTAAAGCGGTTTAAAAATGAAAATTTTAATATATATAACATTGAATAAAAATGTGATTTTTAAATATATGAAGCGTTATTAAAAATGTGATTTTTAATATAAACTACGTAAAACAGATTATTTTGGAATAACGATGAAGAATACAATGCACTGGAGAAAATCCAAAAACCGTCCAATAAAGAATGACGGAGTGGAAACCAAAAGTGAGAACTCTTTCTCACTCTAACTAATTTACAGTTAAACATATACTAGGATCCAGACGGGGCTTAGAAGCCCCAGACACTATTTATTGTATAAATCATGTAATTTTATTTGGATTGTATTGTAGAAATTTGGGTGTTGATTGTAGAATTAGTTTTGGATTGATTGTGAATTGATTGGAATTGGTTTGTGTATGGTGCAAGCCAATATTAGGCGAGGGATAAGGCTAGACCTTATTCCAGTTTTAATATCGCGTCCTTATGCAGCCAAAATTTTCCAAAATGTGTTAGAAAAATTAATAGCTAGTTAAAAATATTATTTTTAACATATATATGTGATATATAAAATGGCTATGTTATGGAATAAATACTAGTTCGCTAAAAATATTATTTTTAGTTTGTAACTACAATGAATAAAATTATTTAAGCATTGTATAGAATTTAATAAGCAAAGTTATAAAATTCTATATATTTATTGGATAGTTAAAAATAAGTTTTCACATCCATTTACAAGTCGGACGACTTGTTTATGCTCGCCTATTTTAGTGATATCAATTGGGACGATAATTTTCACACATTGCCTAAGTGCACAAATAATAATAATAATTTGATGGTTGAAACCCCACATGGGTATTTGGATGATATTTGACGTACACTAATACCAATTATTTAGTTGTATGTCAATCGATAGGTTGACAAACTGTTGTAAGCTTTAATTATTTATATTTAATGCTTATGCAGTTATGTAATGCACTTTGGATGATGGTTGATTGGATATCATTATTGTTATGTACATGAGTGTATGAAATCCATATAAATAACGTTATATGGTAATAGATTGGGTCTGATTCCAATTCAAAAGCAATGAATATTTTACAATAAGGAAATATTTTACAATAACGAATATTTTAAAATAATATTCAATAAAGGATTAAAATTTGAACTTGATGTCTGATTTTGGATGGACACGAAAATATTGAAATATACGAGGTCGTGTTGATTAGATATGCGCCATTTTGACACGAACGATATTTATATCGATTTTATTCATTTCTATAATGAATATTGAAAAGGAAATGATTTCAAAATCAGATATTTTTAAAATATAATCATTTAAATATTACAATGATAAGAAGTATTCAATTTTGATTTAAAATTGAAATGAAAGTGGGAATCGTTTTAAAAAAAATTTATAAACGATTTATAAAATATGTTTTAAATGGAAATCGATGAAATATGTATAATATAAATATAAATATATATATATATACATATATATATATATATATATATATTTAATGGCCTGAATAGAACGCGCCGCGACCTTTCGTGAATTTCGACCATTGAATTCGAATTAACATTATGGGAGATCCGACCATCGGATTCTCCTAAAACCAGAACCTTTGGGTTCATATCAGAAAGAGCTTTCCAACGAATATAAGAGATTTGAAATCTAACGGTTGGATTTGGAATTATTTCCAAATCAAATTTGGAAAAGTTCGTTGTAAGTGCAGTTCGATAACAGCTTATGAAAATCGACTGAAAGGGCCTTAATAAAATTATTAAAAATATTAGTCATTTGTGTAAAATCATAACAAATGGTAGGAAAAGAATTTGGACGAAAAATTCCATGTTTGTAAAGATAGAAATATATGTTTATCAAAATGAACTAGAAAAATAATCCAATATTTTTAAGGATATAAATTTGGTTTGAAATGGTTTTAAAAATAATTAGAATTTTCCAATGAATAAATTGGAATGGATTGGAATGGAAATAATTTTCGGAATAATTCGATATTTGATTCCGTGGTCAAACGGATATTGTTATGGGAATTTGGCAGATACGGATATTGTTATTCCCAATACGATATCCGTTATGTAACAGCCCAAAAAATACGAGCCAATTTAAAAATTTTAATTTGGTTATTTGAATGGATTTGGATTAATTGAAATAAAATATTTCAATAAAATAACGAGTTAGGAATAGTGCGGTAGTTTAAAATTTTGAATTCGAACTTTGACTGAACGTACAAGATGCAAAATAAAAAAGATTTTAGCGAAACCAAAAATATTTAAATGTGTTTAAGAATATCTTTAAATGTGTTTAAGAATATCTTTCTAACGAATCTAAAAAATCGAAATTTCATAGCGGGAATCAAAAGTTATGACCAGTTGGATATTCAGAATGATCGCTATAGAATAAATATAGCCCTTGAAAATAGACATTTTGCAAACGACCTCTGTTTTCGACGAAACCACTTTTGTTGGATCCAGGATGTTAGTTTATTGCTATTTTTCAAATTCCATAATTTTCGGAATTAATATGTGAGCGTGGCAAAGGAAAATGTGGTTGGTTGATTTCAATCAAATTGGATCGACCAGAAAATGACCATTTTTCAAACGGTCTCAGAATTCGATGAAATCAGTTTTGTTGGGACTGTATCGTCCCAAAATAGCTAGATTAATTTTTCGGGTATTTTTAGAATCAATATGTGGCCCTAGCAAATTAAAATGTATGTAAAAACAGATTTTGAATGTTTTGCATATTAATTGGAAGAATAACTGACTGTAACAGTCGAATGGGCCTACGAAACATATTCCATTGTATCCGAGATGGGGGCGTTTAGCTAGGGGCGATAGTCGTTAGGTTTGAATTGGTGCTCGTCTAAGAAAACTCTAATTTTTGAAATAATATATATATATATATCGGCTAATGATAAATTTCCATTCATTATATTAAATTATAAAAAAATCAAAAAAACCCACGCCCCCCTCAGCATTGACGACGGAAACGCGCTCCTCCGTTCTCGATCATTTTCCGGCCAAACCCTTCACAATTAGCAACTGCTCCTTTGCAACTTTTTGAAGCTCTCCTCCTCTTCAAATCATTACCTGGCACACTCCTTCTCGTCTCGTATTTCATGAGAATCACCTCCTCAAATCGAGGACTTTATCGCGCCGCCGAGCTCGCTAGAGGCCATTGATCTGACGGTGACCACCGGCGTTGGAAACCTCTTTCCACCCTCTTCGTCGTCATATAACTAGATCATGCCACCGAGCTATGGATTCAAAGTTATTTCAAAACCTAGTTTTGAACATTCAAAGAAGGTATACGGCCTTTGTTTTTGAAATAGAAAATAACATTTCCAAGTGTTGCAAATCGTGATTTGCAAATAAAAATCATATCTTTTTGCTATGTTGACAAAATTCAATGAAACAGGAAACATCGGACTCGTAGTGACATCGTCTACATTCTAGAAGAAGCAAGAACGTGTTCCGAGCTCACTACAAATTTTAGAAGGATTAAAATCAATGTGAGACTTCTAAATTCAATATGGAATGGAAATGCGTTGTATAAATAATATGAGCGAAATATAAATTATATATGCGTTGTACACCACATATGTGAGCGTTGTATAAGTTATATAAGCGATGTATAAATTATGCATGCGTTGAAAAAAATCATATATGTGTTGAAATGGAAATGAAATATATTTATATACATATATACATACATATATATATATATACTCCCCTCGACAACAGACCATGGACGATATGAATTGATTGTGATTGACGTGAAATTGATTGATAATGTGAATGGTTGAAAATTAGTTGAAATACGAATTGTTGGAAATATTTGTTTGCGGTTGAAAGAAATTGTTTGTGGTTGTAACAATGGGAATTATTGTGGAAAATTCATATGATATGAAATTGATCTTAGATCATTTAGATAAGCCACTTATGGAACGCCGCAAGGCCAAAGGTAGTGCGAGGAGCCGTACTCGGGACGGTGCTAGTTTTTAACCCCCTACCATTATGCTGTCGAAATTTTCTGTAATATCTATGTGTTTGAATTATTTTCATGTACTGAATTATATTCATGCGTTAAATAAATTGCTTAGATAATAAAAATCACATTTTTATTATGCGTGTGAAGTATAAGAAGTATGCATGTATGAGAGATTCATATGTTGAGATATTCATGCGTTGAATGACATTCATGTGTTAAATAAATTGTTTGAAAAGTAAAAATCACATCTTTATCATATACATGGACAATATAAAATACGAGTGTTTTAAATAAATTATTTTAACCTCAAATATAACATTTTTATCTTATGTATTAAGTATATAAAATATTCGTGTTTCAAATAAATTGTTTTAACGAAAAGACATCATTTTATTATATGTATGAACCATTTAAAATATTCATGTGTTGGAAAGGATTCATGTGTTGGACAAAAGGATTAAACAATGAAACTAACATTTTATTGTGAATATGAAGAGCTAAAAACATGCATGTGTGGAATAAATATTTTAAACGATAAAAATATCATTTTTATCATATATATGATTCGCTAAAAACATGCATGTGTGGAATAAATATTTTGAATGATAAAAATATCATTTTTATCTTGTATACGACTCGCTAAAAATACACACGTGTTGTGAAACATATTTTTGTTGGTCAAAAATATCATTTTATCCCATGTATGAAGTGTTAAAAATAACCGCATGTTGAAATAAACATTTGCTCACTAGAAATATTATTTTTAGTTTAGTTCTGCATATATATACATGTGTTGAACAGGAATATGGATTAGCTGTTGAGTAAAGAATATATTTGCATGCCTAACAAATAGGTAAACCTTAATGAGTTAGCCGCGCGATTTTATTATTATATAAACTCCTATGAATGCCATTGGATGCGGAGTGCTTGTTGTTCTGTGTGAAATAATAAACGTCGCCCTAGGATAGTAACAATTAATTTTGAACTAATCTATATGGCATAATTCTTGAAGATAGCATACCCTATCATATACCACATAAGCAATTGGAGCTTCTGTGATGAGGTGGAAGATTTACCATACAAGCGAGAGGCTTGTATGGCGATGACTATATTTCAGGTTGAACTGAAGACTGGTATCGACTTTATAAAATATAACGGTAAATTGACAGATTAATAAAAAAACCCACACGGGTCTGGAGATGACAATAAACACGTCTCTCTAGTCATTAAGGCACAAAAACCATTTATAGGTTGACGAGACTTTATTCTATGAAGTTTTGATCTATACACACTCCCCTGTGGACATAGGAATATATCACTATAAATATGTGCATGCTTTTTAGAATTTATTGGGTGCCTAATACGGCCTAATAAATTTCCAAATCCTTCCCCGTACAAAGGAGGTTATGGCGAAATTTTCTGAAATTTAAAGGCATTAGTGAAATATTTGAAGTGAAAAACGATATGAAAATCTTCGAATGAATTATATATATATATATATATATAAATATAAATTAAATAAAACGAGTAATGACGCTGCAGTTTGTATTTTGAAATCGTAATTTTAAACGATTATATCGGGAGATCCGACCGTCGGATTTTCCCAAAACCAGAATTGTTAGGTTCTCTTTGGATAGATCTTTCCAACGTAATCAACTTTGTTAAGATCCGACGGTTAGATTGTGAGAAATGTGAAAATCAAATTTAAAGAAAAACAACGCTAAGGCCACGTTATGGCCCGAAACGTCGTTTAATTAAATGACGCTATTTTTAAATAAATAAAAATAGCAATATATCGTTATTAATTATTATAGGCGATATGGAATGGAAATAACAGATTCTACCTGGTCTGCTTGTTATTTGATGGTTGAATGCGTTTGACATTAAAATTATGTAAAGAACTAAAATGTGGATGTCGAATAATTGAACCATGGATAGAATTGATTTGAATTCTAATATACGTGAATTGTTTGAAAAGCCGAGTTAATGCTCATTTCAAATATTTGATCGACGAATAAATGCTGAAGATTTGAAGACGGTGCAAGACCGGTGATCTTCACATCATGTAGATTACTACTGATGCCTTTGAGATGGGTAGCTCCCTTGATGACGTTACAGTGGTAGTGGTCTAGATGTACTTGTTGATCGTCCGGATGTGCGAGGGCCTCTCTCCTGTATTGGACATACAGGAGAGGAATAAGGTGCCTCTGGTTTCGTTCAGACCCAAAACGGACTTGTATATGGACGTGTGTCTGATGTGTATTCTGTGCTATATTCGTTGATATCTACTAAATATACATCTGTTTAGTGGTGGAGAATTTATTCTCTTGCTTAACGCCCTTCTCTGAAACATACGAGCTCAGAGGTTGTATATCGGTAGACATCAGTGGTACGGTGTGGATTGACAACGTGGCATGCAAAGATGCAAATGATCAAGGCTTTTGTTGAAAAGCAGAGTCTTGTGGTTGATGATCAAAGCACGGCTTGGATATAGTGTAGCTTTGTGTGTGGCGTTAATTCGCGAGCCTCACACCTCGGTATGAGTTAAAAACGGGATAAGGGAACCCAAGGAGGACATGACGTTTCTTTCTAGCTATGGGTGGTGTCAGCGTTTTACTAGCCCTGACATCGTTGATTATTATACCCTTGTGGATGTTGGAATGTGAGGCTTCTCGATTATATCGATCTCTATAGAGCCGATGGATAGGTCTGATAGGACTGGGAAATGTGTGTTCAGGAATTGCCAATCCCCTAACGTAAGTGTGGACCGGCCTTGGGTGATCCAAAGGCTACCCAGAGTGTGTAATTCTGGGGCATTTGCTAGAGTGTCATGAAGTCGGTGAGGAGCTTGCCCCTTGCCTCGACTCATGATGGTATCCAAATTTCCAATATGAAATCACGGATTTGATTGTAACTTATATATGGCAACATAGTGGTATGGGGTACTTATGCCATCTAGGATTGATATTTATGATTGAATTTGCTTTTGAAACATATATGCACAAGTAATAATATCAAATGATTTTGCTCTACACGTATTAAGCATATTTTGGCCATTATAAGGTAAAATCCTATCCTCCGCTTTGCGTTGCATTGTATGATGGAACTTGGGTCTTATAACGGACGCATTTTTATGAAAAGCATTTCATTGTTTAAATAATTTGCCTTGTTTAATGCACTGGAAATCACTGGAGTAAACCCGTTCCGCGAAAGTGGCATGGTCTTATGATTTGCCTTATTATTGTTGTTTAAACAATTAAGTAGATTTCTCATACCAGTCCCATGACTGAACCGTAGTTTGTTTCACTTTGCAAACTCGGGTGACCTTATTTTCACACGGACAGCTTAGTGACTGGTAACAGGGTATATTTTGGCTTTTGCACTACAGCATGGAGTGCACCTTTTGGCTTGTATGGAGAGGACTTGACTTGTCAGTATTTTGGATATTTGATACTCCACCATTAGTACCTTATGTATATGATTCTACTTATCGTGATGTACACAGATTTACTTCTATTATGTATCTATGATGTTTATGTACCAGTGATCTTGATGTAGACTGATCATTTCCTTTCATGCACTAAGCTGTAACCTACACTGTGCTACTCTGATGTTTATTACATATTATGATTCTGTTGTCATATTCATGTGAATTATTCTATTTTCTGTTTATGATATTATCTGTTCTCTGCTAATGATGATTAATGTGTTATATTCCAATGATTATCCTTAATTCCGTCGTATAAGGTTTTGAGATTGTCACAGGTGGCATCAGAGCTTTGGTTAATCTTAGTTCTGGAATTTAACACATTAAACACCTCGTCAAAATAGAATCAGTAGTGTTCTAATATGAGTAGCTCATTAGAGATAGGATTAGTAATGTCCTAAAATGAGCTAAGCAGAACAGCAAAATAACTTGATCAGTACATCGTTATCTTTTCGTGTATTCTTATGCTTTTACCATATCATAAAATTATCATTTATGTGAGCTTGACTCTTTTCTTGCTTATGCCGAACTTGACTTAGATGGCTACACGAGCAGCTGCAGCTAGAGGTAGAGGAGGCCGAGGCGAAGGACGGGGGAATATCCCTGTTGTCCCAGAGCCTTTGATTCAGCCGCCACCGCCCCCGCGCCTCTTTGATTTAGACCGAGTGGGAAAGACATATAGGAATCTGGGAGGCAAGCCATTTTCGGGCACTGGTACTGCAATTGAAGCCTTGGGCTGGTTGAACCCTTGTGAGAAGATCTTCAGAGGCATGGGTCTTGAGGATCAAAAGAAAAGCTTTATGGGCGCTTGGCTATTATAGGACGATGCCCAACTCTCGTGGGACACCATCACCTTAAATGTGGAAGAGGTAGAGATGACATGGAATGAATTCAAAACACTTTTCAAAGAGAAGTTCATTCCAGAGCAAGAGATGGAGCACTTGCATGATGAGTTTGCCAATCTCCAACAAGAAGATCGCACCATCCAGGAGTACCTCAATAGATTCACTCAGCTATCCCACTACGCTCCAAAGCTTGTTCAGACTGTGAAGGCAAATAATAAGAGGTTCATTCATGGACTTCAACGAAAATATCATGACAGGGTGATGAGCCATCTTAACCTTACATTCGCCGAGATGGTGGATATGGATTGCAATTGTGAGAGCCTGGATAAGAGAAATATGCAAATATATCGTGCAAAGAATCAGGCAGGAAACAAGCGCAAGACTTCAGAAAGTCAGCCCGAATCCAACAACACAGCAGCTAATGCCAAGTCACAAACGAATAGGCCACCCAGAGGAAGCTGCTACAACCACGGTCAAGCTGATCATTACTCCAATGTGTGCACCGCTCCAAAGAGGTAGAAGACCACCCAAGCAAGCTTGAGTCAGAATTCTGGTGATAGGCGGTAGTGTTACAATTGTCATCAAAAGGGGCATATCAAGGCCAAGTATCCCTTGCTGAAGAATTCACAGGTTGCGCGTATATATGAAGGGGCGAATCCGCCCGCTATTACAGAAGAGACAGGTAAACCCGATGTTTTTGGAGGTACACTTAATATTAAAAATATTCCTGTTTCCATACTATTTTACACTGGTGCATCACAAAGTTTTATTGCAAGTAACACGGATAAAAAGTTAAAGTTAAAACTAAGAAAGCTTAAATAATCAGTTAGAGTTCATAATCCAGTAGGAGGATCTATTGTTCTCAGCTTCTTGAGGATCATAATCCAGTAAAAATTAAGATAGGATCCGGAGATATTATTTCTATACCCTGCCATGGCTCAGAGACAGACATGAAAGAACTTTGGTCCGCTCTGGAGGTTACTCCTACTTCTCTTGAAAATATTCATGTCATTAAACACTATGCGGATGTGTTCGAAGAAGTCAAAAGCTTACCTCCGAAAAGGGAAATTGAATTCAGGATTGATCTAATTCCGAATTCCAGGCCAATTGTGCATTCAATTCGAAGAATGACTCTAAAAGAAAAAGAAGAATTAGGCGATCAAACTCGACAACTGCTATGGAAAGGTCTGATCAGACCTAGGTTTTCTAATTGGGGTGCAGCTGTAGTGTTTGTTCCTAAGTCAGACGGTATTCTCTGATTGTGTGTTGATTACCGAGACCTCAACAAGCAGACACTCAAGAACAAATGTCCATTACCTTGCATAGATGATTTGTTGGATCAATTGAATGGAGTGCGAGTATTTTCCAGAATGGACCTAGCTTCAAGTTTCCATCAACTGAGAATTGCAGAAGAGTGTGTTCCTTTGACAGTTTCAGAGGTCCAGACATATTTTATGAGTGGTTAGTAATGCCGTTCGGCTTAGCAATGCTCCAGCATACTTCATCGATCTAATGAATAGAGTGTTCCGAGAAGTCTTGAACAAATTTGTTCTGGTATTCATGAACGATATTTTAATCTACTTCAAGTTGGAAAGCGAGCATGTAAAACATTTAGAACAAGTATTGGGAATTCTGCGAAAGAACGTCTTCAAAGCTAAATTCTCTAAATGTATCTTCTGGCAAGAGGAAGTGAAGTTCCTTGGCCACGTAGTGTCAAATAAAGGAATTTCTGTAGATCCAAGCAAAATTACAGCAATTCAAGAGTGGAAGCAGCCCACTACACCCATAGAAGTCTTATGTTTTCTTGGATTAGCTAGTTATTATCGGAAATTCATTAAGGATTTTTCAGAGATATCCGGTTCATTAACAAAGCTTACAAAGAAGCACGAAATATTTAAGTGGACTCCAGAATGCAAGGAAGCTTTCCAAGAACTGAAATTAAAATTGACAACCGCTCCAGTATTAACAATTATCGATGGCAATCAGGATTTGATGGTTTGGATGGATGCTTCTATTAGAGGTCTTGGTGCAGTGTTAATGCAAAGAGGCCAAGTAGTCACTTATGCTAGCCGTCAGTTGAAGCCTCATGAGAAGAATTATGCAACTCATGATATGGAATTATTAGCCATTGTGTGTGCTATGAAGTTATAGAGGCACTATCTACTGGGTGAGAAATTTGAATTGTATACTGATCATCAATCATTGAAGTATTTGTTCACCTAGAAAAACTTGAATATGAGACAACAGCATTGGATAGAATTTCTTGCAGCGTATGATCTAGATATTTTGTATACGCCGGGAAAAGCCAATGTGGTAGCGGATGCGCTTAACAGAAAAACCGCAATCATCGCCGATCTAATTATTACGCCTTCATTAATCGACAAGATCGCCGTTCTTCAAAAAGACGATAATTTTGTTAAGGAGATGATCAAAATAATTCAGAAAGGCGAAGTCTCCAGTTTCCAAGTGGATAGTGAGGGAGTTCTGAGATTAAAAGGAAGAATCTGTGTTCCCAATATCCCAGAGCTCAAAAGAGAAGTGCTTAATGAATGTCATAAATCCAAACTTTGCATTCATCCTGGAATAAGTAAAATGTATAACAATATCAAATGCACATTCTGGTGGAAGGCAATAAAGAGAGACATTTCTTTATATGTTAGCTGGTGCTCTACTTGCCAACTAGTCAAAAGCAACCAACGGAAACTTGCCGGATTGTTGCAACCATTGTCAATTCCAAATTGGAAGTGGGAACAGGTTTCCATGGATTTCATAGATGGTTTACCCCAAACCTGGAAAGGAAATGATAGTATTTGGGTGATTGTATATCGTTTCACGAAGACCGCCAATTTCATACCTGTCAGATCCAATAGAATCACTCAAAGTCTAGCATAGATTTATTTCAGAGAAATTATTAAGCTACATGGAGTGCCGATCAGCATTGCCAGTGGTAGAGATCCATTATTTACTAGCAAATTATGGGAGGTATTTCAAGTAGAACTAGGGACAAAGCTGAACCTGAGCACTGCATATCACCCTCAGACAAATGGCCAAACTGAGAGGGTGAACCGTATTCTAGAAGATTTACTACGGGCTTGTATTATTGATTTTGGCGGATCATGGGAAGACCACATGCATTTGGCTGAGTTCTCATATAACAACAGTTATCAAGCAAGCTTGAAAATGCCACCATTTGAAGCATTATACGGTGGACCGTGCAAATCTCCCACATGTTGGGTAGAACCTGGCAATAGACTTGTGTTGGGACCCGATATGATTCGCGAAGCTTCAGACAAAGTCAATTTCATCAAGAAACAATTACAAACAGATCCAAGCCGACAGAAAATTTATGCGGATTCTAGAAGGAGAGATTTAGCGTTTGTTGTTGGTGATTATGTTTATTTAAGAGTTTCTCCGATGAGAGGAGTGGTCCGATTCGGTAAAACTGGGAAGTTGGCACCTAGATTTATTGGTCCCTTTCCTATTCTTGAACGAATTGGAACTCTTGCTTATAAGGTTCAGTTACCTAATTGGTTGCTTGGAGCACATGCCGTGTTTCATGTATCTCAACTTCGAAAGCATGTGCATGACCCAGATCCTGTTGTAGAAGAAGCAGCGCAACAAGACTTGGAAATTACTCCAGAATTAACAGTCAGAAGATATCCGGTAAAGATTATTGGCAAAGAAACTAATGATCTAAGGAACAAGAAGGTTTATTTAGTTAAAGTACAGTAGAGTGGAGATCCTAGTGACTGTACTTGGGAGACATAAGAAAGCATTAAGCAAGATTACCCAAATTGCAGAGTGGACATCTCTAACTAACCGTGGTGCAAGGTACATTTACAATACTTTGCATTTCCTTTTTGTTTCCTACTTTACTCCTGTTTCCTTTTTGGGGACGAAAAATTTTAAATGGGGGAGATTGTGACAACCTGGAAAATACGAGCCAATTTAAAATTTTTAATTTGGTTATTTGAATGAATTTGGAGTAATTGAAATAAAACATTTCAATAAAATAACAAAATAGAAATAGTGTGGGAGTTTAAAATTTTGAATTCGAACTTTGACTGAACGTACAAGATGCAAAATAAAATGGATTTTAGCGAAACCAAAAATATTTAAATCTGTTTAAGAATATCTTTCTAACGAATCTGAAAAATCAAAATTTCATAGTGGGAATCCAAAGTTATGGCCAGTTGGGTATTTAGAATGGTCGCTATAAAATAAATATAGCCCTTGAAAATAGACATTTTGTAAACGACCTCCGTTTTCTACGAAAACACTTTCGTTGGATCCGGGATGTCAATTTATTGCTAGATTTCAAATTCCATAATTTTTGGAATTAATATGTGAGCGTGGCAAAAGAAAATGTGGTTGGTTGATTTCAGTAAATTGGATCGACCAGAAAATGGTCATTTTTCAAACGGTCTCAAAATTTGACGAAATCAGTTTTGTTGGGTCCCAACATAGCTAGATTAATTTTTTGGGAATTTTCAAAATCAGTACGTGGCCCCGGCAAATTAAAATTTACGTTCAAAACAGAATTTGAATGTTTTATATATTAATCTAAAGAGTAACTGGCTGTAACAGTCGAATGGGCCTACGAGACATATTCCATTGTGTCCGGGATAGGGGTATTTAGCTAGGGGCGACAGTCGTTGGGTTTGAATTGGTGCTCATCTAAAAAAACTCTAATTTTTGAAATAATATATATATCGGCCAATGATAAATTTCCATTCATTGTTTTAATTTATAAAAAAATTCAGAAACACCTCGCCCCCCTCAGTATCGACGATGGAAACGTTCTCCTCTATTCCCGATCATTTTCCGGTGAAACTCTTCGCAATTAGCCCCTGCTCCATTGCAACTTTTTGAAGCTCTCCTCCTCCTCTTCAAATCAATACCTGGTACACCCCTTCGCGTCTCGTATTTCGTGAGAATCACCTCTTTAAAGTCGAGGACTTCATCGCGCCGCCGAGCTTGCCCGAGGCTGTCGATCTGACGGTGGCCATCAGCGCCGGAAACCTCTTTCCAACCTCTTCATCGTCATATAACTCGATCGTGCCACCGAGCTACGGATTCAAAGTTATTTCAAAACCTAGTTTTGAACATTCAAAGAAGGTATACGGCCTTTGTTTTTGAAATATAAAATAACACTTCTAAGTGTTGCAAATCGTGATTTGCAAATAAAAATCATATCTTTTTGCTATGTTGATGAAATTCGATGAAACATGAAACATCGGAGTCGTAGCGACATCATCTACATTCTAGAAGAAGCTAGAACGTGTTCTGAGCTGGCTACAAATTTCATAAGGATTAAAATCAATGTGAGACTTCTAAATTCAATATGGAATGGAAATGCGTTGTATAAATGCCACAGTTATCAAGCAAGCTTGAAAATGCCACCATTTGAAGCATTATACGGTGGACCGTGCAAATCTCCCACATGTTGGGTAGAACCTGGCAATAGACTTGTGTTGGGACCCGATATGATTCGCGAAGCTTCAGACAAAGTCAATTTCATCAAGAAACAATTACAAACAGATCCAAGCCGACAGAAAATTTACGCGGATTCTAGAAGGAGAGATTTAGCGTTTGTTGTTGGTGATTATGTTTATTTAAGAGTTTCTCCGATGAGAGGAGTGGTCCGATTCGGTAAAACTGGGAAGTTGGCGCCTAGATTTATTGGTCCCTTTCCTATTCTTGAACGAATTGGAACTCTTGCTTATAAGGTTCAGTTACCTAATTGGTTGCTTGGAGCACATGCCGTGTTTCATGTATCTCAACTTCGAAAGCATGTGCATGACCCAGATCCTGTTGTAGAAGAAGCAGCGCAACAAGACTTGCAAATTACTCCAGAATTAACAGTCAGAAGATATCCGGTAAAGATTATTGGCAAAGAAACTAATGATCTAAGGAACAAGAAGGTTTATTTAGTTAAAGTACAGTAGAGTGGAGATCCTAGAGACTGTACTTGGGAGACATAAGAAAGCATTAAGCAAGATTACCCCAATTGCAGAGTGGACATCTCTAACTAACCGTGGTGCAAGGTACATTTACAATACTTTGCATTTCCTTTTTGTTTCCTACTTTACTCCTGTTTCCTTTTTGGGGACGAAAAATTTTAAATGGGGGAGATTGTGACAACCCGGAAAATACGAGCCAATTTAAATTTTTTAATTTGGTTATTTGAATGAATTTGGAGTAATTGAAATAAAACATTTCAATAAAATAACAAAATAGAAATAGTGTGGGAGTTTAAAATTTTGAATTCGAACTTTGACTGAACGTACAAGATGCAAAATAAAACGGATTTTAGCGAAACCAAAAATATTTAAATCTGTTTAAGAATATCTTTCTAACAAATCTGAAAAATCAAAATTTCATAGTGGGAATCCAAAGTTATGGCCAGTTGGGTATTCAGAATGGTCGCTATAAAATAAATATAGCCCTTGAAAATATACATTTTGTAAACGACCTCCGTTTTCTACGAAAACACTTTCGTTGGATCCGGGATGTCAATTTATTGCTAGATTTCAAATTCCATAATTTTTGGAATTAATATGTGAGCGTGGCAAAAGAAAATGTGGTTGGTTGATTTCAGTCAAATTGGATCGACCAGAAAATGGTCATTTTTCAAACGGTCTCAAAATTTGACGAAATCAGTTTTGTTGGGTCCCAACATAGCTAGATTAATTTTTTGGGAATTTTCAAAATCAGTACGTGGCCCCGGCAAATTAAAATTTACGTTCAAAACAGAATTTGAATGTTTTATATATTAATCTAAAGAGTAACTGGCTGTAACAGTCGAATGGGCCTACGAGACATATTCCATTGTGTCCGGGATAGGGGTATTTAGCTAGGGGCGACAGTCGTTGGGTTTGAATTGGTGCTCATCTAAGAAAACTCTAATTTTTGAAATAATATATATATCGGCCAATGATAAATTTCCATTCATTGTTTTAATTTATAAAAAAATTCAGAAACACCTCGCCCCCCTCAGCATCGACGATGGAAACGTTCTCCTCTATTCCCGATCATTTTCCGGTGAAACTCTTCGCAATTAGCCCCTGCTCCATTGCAACTTTTTGAAGCTCTCCTCCTCCTCTTCAAATCAATACCTGGTACACCCCTTCGCGTCTCGTATTTCGTGAGAATCACCTCTTTAAAGTCGAGGACTTCATCGCGCCGCCGAGCTTGCCCGAGGCTGTCGATCTGATGGTGGCCATCAGCGCCGGAAACCTCTTTCCAACCTCTTCATCGTCATATAACTCGATCGTGCCACCGAGCTACGGATTCAAAGTTATTTCAAAACCTAGTTTTGAACATTCAAAGAAGGTATACGGCCTTTGTTTTTGAAATATAAAATAACACTTCTAAGTGTTGCAAATCGTGATTTGCAAATAAAAATCATATCTTTTTGCTATGTTGATGAAATTCGATGAAACATGAAACATCGGAGTCGTAGCGACATCATCTACATTCTAGAAGAAGCTAGAACGTGTTCTGAGCTGGCTACAAATTTCAGAAGGATTAAAATCAATGTGAGACTTCTAAATTCAATATGGAATGGAAATGCGTTGTATAAATGCCACAGTTATCAAGCAAGCTTGAAAATGCCACCATTTGAAGCATTATACGGTGGACCGTGCAAATCTCCCACATGTTGGGTAGAACCTGGCAATAGACTTGTGTTGGGACCCGATATGATTCGCGAAGCTTCAGACAAAGTCAATTTCATCAAGAAATAATTACAAACAGATCCAAGCCGACAGAAAATTTATGCGGATTCTAGAAGGAGAGATTTAGCGTTTGTTGTTGGTGATTATGTTTATTTAAGAGTTTCTCCGATGAGAGGAGTGGTCCGATTCGGTAAAACTGGGAAGTTGGCGCCTAGATTTATTGGTCCCTTTGCTATTCTTGAACGAATTGGAACTCTTGCTTATAAGGTTCAGTTACCTAATTGGTTGCTTGGAGCACATGCCGTGTTTCATGTATCTCAACTTCGAAAGCATGTGCATGACCCAGATCCTGTTGTAGAAGAAGCAGCGCAACAAGACTTGGAAATTACTCCAGAATTAACAGTCAGAAGATATCCGGTAAAGATTATTGGCAAAGAAACTAATGATCTAAGGAACAAGAAGGTTTATTTAGTTAAAGTACAGTAGAGTGGAGATCCTAGAGACTGTACTTGGGAGACATAAGAAAGCATTAAGCAAGATTACCCCAATTGCAGAGTGGACATCTCTAACTAACCGTGGTGCAAGGTACATTTACAATACTTTGCATTTCCTTTTTGTTTCCTACTTTACTCCTATTTCCTTTTTGGGGATGAAAATTTTTAAATGGGGGAGATTGTGACAACCCGGAAAATACGAGCCAATTTAAAATTTTTAATTTGGTTATTTGAATGAATTTGGAGTAATTGAAATAAAACATTTCAATAAAATAACAAAATAGAAATAGTGTGGGAGTTTAAAATTTTGAATTCGAACTTTGACTGAACGTACAAGATGCAAAATAAAACGGATTTTAGCTAAACCAAAAATATTTAAATCTATTTAAGAATATCTTTCTAACGAATCTGAAAAATCAAAATTTCATAGTGGGAATCCAAAGTTATGGCCAGTTGGGTATTCAGAATGGTCGCTATAAAATAAATATAGCCCTTGAAAATAGACATTTTGTAAACGACCTCCGTTTTCTACGAAAACACTTTCGTTGGATCCGGGATGTCAATTTATTGCTAGATTTCAAATTCCATAATTTTTGGAATTAATATGTGAGCGTGGCAAAAGAAAATGTGGTTGGTTGATTTCAGTCAAATTGGATCGACCAGAAAATGGTCATTTTTCAAACGGTCTCAAAATTTGACGAAATCAGTTTTGTTGGGTCCCAACATAGCTAGATTAATTTTTTGGGAATTTTCAAAATCAGTACGTGGCCCTGGCAAATTAAAATTTACGTTCAAAACAGAATTTGAATGTTTTATATATTAATCTAAAGAGTAACTGGCTGTAACAGTCGAATGGGCCTACGAGACATATTCCATTGTGTCCGGGATAGGGGTATTTAGCTAGGGGCGACAGTCGTTGGGTTTGAATTGGTGCTCATCTAAGAAAACTCTAATTTTTGAAATAATATATATATCGGCCAATGATAAATTTCCATTCATTGTTTTAATTTATAAAAAAATTCAGAAACACCTCGCCCCCCTAAGCATCGACGATGGAAACGTTCTCCTCTATTCCCGATCATTTTCCGGTGAAACTCTTCGCAATTAGCCCCTGCTCCATTGCAACTTTTTGATGCTCTCCTCCTCCTCTTCAAATCAATACCTGGTACACCCCTTCGCGTCTCGTATTTCTTGAGAATCACCTTTTTAAAGTCGAGGACTTCATCGCGCCGCCGAGCTTGCCCGAGGCTGTCGATCTGACGGTGGCCATCAGCGCCGGAAACCTCTTTCCAACCTCTTCATCGTCATATAACTCGATCGTGCCACCGAGCTACGGATTCAAAGTTATTTCAAAACCTAGTTTTGAACATTCAAAGAAGGTATACGGCCTTTGTTTTTGAAATATAAAATAACACTTCTAAGTGTTGCAAATCGTGATTTGCAAATAAAAATCATATCTTTTTGCTATGTTGATGAAACTCGATGAAACATGAAACATCGGAGTCGTAACGACATCATCTACATTCTAGAAGAAGCTAGAACGTGTTCTGAGCTGGCTACAAATTTCAGAAGGATTAAAATCAATGTGAGACTTCTAAATTCAATATGGAATGGAAATGCGTTGTATAAATTATATGAGCGAAATATAAATTATATATGCGTTTTACACCACATGTATGAGTGTTGTATAAGGTATATGAGCGATGATAAATTATATATGCATTGAAAAAAATCATTTATGTGTTGAAATGGAAATGAAATATATTTATAAACATATATACATATATATATACTCCCCTCGTCCAAAGACCATGAACGATATGAATTGATTGTAATTGACGTGAAATTGATTGATAATGCGAATGGTTGAAAATTAGTTGAAATGCGAATGGTTGGAAATATTTGTTTGTGGTTGAAAGAAATTTTTTGTGGTTGAAACAATGGGAATTATTGTGGAAAATTCATATGATATGAAATTAATCTTAGATCATTTAGATAAGCCACTTATGGAATGCCGCGAGACCTATGGTAGTGCGAGGAGCCGTACTCGGGACGGTGCCAGTTTTTAACCCCCTACCATTATGCTGCTGAAATTTTCAGTAATATCTATGTGTTTGAATTATTTTCATTTATAGAATTATATTCATGCATTGAATAATTTTTTTAAATAATAAAAATCACATTTTTATTATGCGTGTGAAGTATATGAAGTATGCATTATGACAGATTCATATGTTGAGATATTCACGCGTTGAATGACATTCATGTGTAGAATAAATTGTTTGAAAAGTAAAAATCACATCTTTATCATATATATGGACTATATGAAATATTAAATTTTTAAATAAATTAATTTAACTTCAAAAATAACATTTTTATCTCATGTATGAAGTATATAAAATATTCGTGTTTCAAATAAATTGTTTTAACGATAAAGACATCATTTTTAGTATATGTATGAACCATTTAAAATATTCATATGTTGAAAAGGTTTCATGTGTTGGATAAAAGGATTGAACAATAAAACTAACATTTTATTGTGAATATGAAGAGCTAAAAACATGCATGTGTGGAATAAATATTTTAAACGATAAAAATATCATTTTTATCATGTATATGAATCGCTAAAAACATGCATGTGTGGAATAAATATTTTGAACAATAAAAATATCATTTTTATCATGTATACGACTCGCTAAATATACACATGTGTTGAAACATATTTTTGTTCGTCAAAAACATCATATTATCCTATGTATGAAGTGTTAAAAATAACCGCATGTTGAAATAAACATTTGTTCACTAGAAATATTATTTTTAGTTTAGTTCTGCATATATATACATGTGTTGAACATGGATTAGCTGTTGAGTAAAGAATATATTTGCGTGCCCGACAAATAGTTAAACCTTAATAAGTTGGATGCGCGATTTTATTATTATATAAACTCCTATGAATGCCATTGGATGCGGAGTGCTTGTTGTTCTGTGTGAAATAATAAACGTCGCCATATGATAGTAATAATTAATTTTGAACTACACTACATGGCATACTTCTTGAAGATAGCATACCCTATCATACACCACATAAGCATTTGGAGCTTCTATGACGAGGTGGAAGTTTTACCATACAAGCGAGAGGCTTGTATGGTGATGATTATATTTCAGGCTGAACTGAGGACTGATATGGACTACCTAAAATATAACGGTAAACTGTCAGCTTAATAAAAAAACCACACGGGTCTGGAAATGACAATAAACACGTCTCTCTAGTCATTAAGGCCCAAAACCATTTATAGGGTGACTAGAATTTATTCTTTGGAGTTATGATCTATACACACTCCCCTGTGGACACCGAAATATATCACTATAAATATGTGCATGCTTTTTAGGATTTATTGGGTGCTTAATTGTAACACCCCGTATTTTTTTTAATGTAATTAAAAATGAAATAAAGTATATGAAAATATGCTTATGATAGGTAAATAATGGTGATGCATAAGGAGAATTAATTAATACATGGAAGAGAAGAAAATTTAGTTCGATAACGGCGTATGTAACGGAAAAGATAGTAAAATAAGGATAAATAATTCAAGAATCAGGAATTAGGTAAAATGGACATCACCATTGCGTTCCTCTCAGAAAAATACGCGAAATAGAGTCCGAGTTTTCGAAAATCGGAGTCCGTATGACCAAGATAAGGCCAAAACAAGATTTCAGCAGACTTTCTGGCAGACTGACCCAGATCGACCATAATGTCGAAACTATAGTCGATCGGCTCCCCCCCAGGTCGACTGTATTGTCGATCCCCCCTCTGTACAGGTCGACCTGGTCGGCCTGGGGTGGTCCAGAACCCATTTTTGAGGCCCGGGACGAGTTTTGATGGTCCTGATGGGTTTTAGGGTTAATCCGATGGCTGAAATGAAGTGCTACACCTATAAAACAACACCTAGACCTAGCCTAACTCACACAAATTCATATGACACCTAAATGACGCTGGAATCTCTCTTGAGCCATGGCCACCGTCTCCAAATTAAAGCTTAAGCATTCAAACCCAAATCAAATCAAAGATCAATGCTTCTACAACAAATTCAAGAGGATAGATCAATGACACTGCAACTTTCTACGATAAATTCACTCCCTAATTCATTAGCCGTTCTCTGTAAGTTCTAGTTATTTTCAGATTTAAATATTTAATTATAATATGGCGATGAAATAAAGTGAAATTGATGTAAGTTTAGCTATATTTGCGGAATGTGAATTAAGATTAAAATCATGTTTTGCGGTCAAATGAAAATAGTACGATGCTTATTATGTTTGGTTATGTTGTATAATATTATGCCAGTGATTTGATTCTATTATCATGTTGGATTGGGAATTATTGAGTACAATGTTTGTCATGTTGTATAATATGCCAGTGATTTGATTCTATTATCATGTTTAATTGGGAATTATTGATAAGTTTATTATGCAAGTTTATGTTGTAGATTCATGTGACAAATGGTCAAACCTACATGTTTATGTATAAGAAAAACATATGCCACACTTATCATATATTTGTGATTGGCTTGTGAGTATGTTAATTTAATCTATGTTGCCAAGTAACGCATGTGTATGTTGATTTGCCTATGTTGCAAATTAACATATGTATATTGATTAGTTCATATTGCTAATTCTCATGTATGTATGTTAATATGGCCTATGTTAAAAATACACATATATGTTGAATTAGTTTATAATTGCGAATTCACCCCTGTAATGTTCATGATGTCATTTTGCAAGTTCACCCCTGTAATGTTCATGATGTCATTTTGCAAGTTCACCCATGTAATGTTCATGATGTCATTTTGCAAGTTCACCCCATTATGTTCACATTAATTATGCCATCAATGTCAAAATTATACCTTTGTCATGTTTATGATTATGCATTTGTGTACATTAAATTAGGCTAAGTTTATAGCCTAAACTTTATACTCAAAAACCATACGAACGTAAATTAGGCTAAGATAATTAGCCTAACGTTAGACGGGGTAACGGTGGGTTAAAATGATTAATTATAGGAAAACTTGCCATAAATTGGTCATTTATCACATAAGTGATTTATGGCATGAAATGGTATTAATTATATACCTAATTTAATGAGATTGATTGGAAACAAATTGGGCATTAAATCTGAATTTGAACAATTTACATAATTAAAATGTAAATTAGAATTATGGTATAAAATGTTATTAATTATATACCTAATTTAATGAGATTGATTGGAAACAAATTGGGCAGTAATATGAATTTGAATAATTTACATAATTAATGTAAATTGGAAAATACGAATATGTTTAGCACGAGGTTGGATTGAGTTGTGATGTAAACCTGCCCGGACCCGCCCGGCTGTCTAGTAATCACAGCAATACCTATCCAATGTGGGAGGCTAAGCATTAGGCCCAATAAAGACCCGAGGTTAGACTGAGTTATGGCGTAAGACTGCCCGGACCCGACCGACACACTGGCAGCCACAACACTATCTGTCTAATGTGAGAGGTTGGTGCCCTAATAAGACAACTAGAGCTGAGCTAGGGTTGGTAGGGTTAAGTTAACTAGAACACTTAACCAATTTCAACATGTTAACTAAATTGGCGGGTAGGGTTAGGATAATCTGGACACTTAACCAATTTAATATGTTGACTACGGGAGTAGGTAAGGTTAAGCAAATGTTTAACTATTATAACATGATTAAACTGGACTAGAGAGTGAGGTTAAGTTAATGAGAACACTTAACTAATACAATGGGTTAATTAGACAAGTGGTTGCGGTTAAGTAGTAACACTTAACCAACATAACAGGACAAGCGGGTGGGCTAAGTTAACTTGAATAAGTTGATAACACTTAACCATTATAATATGACTAGTGGATGAGGTTAAGTTAACATGCACTTAACCAATCTAATGTGATGCGTGGTACGGTTAAGTAACACACGGGGTTAAGTTAACAAGAAAATCCTTAACCAATGTAACCAGATAGACGAACGGGGTTAAGTTAATAAACCACACTTAACCAATCAAACATAATAAGCGAGAAAGGTTAAGTTAACTAAGGTAAATACTTAACCATGGTAACATAACGAGTAGGAGGGTTAAGTACATATCGGGTTGGTGGGTAATATTAATAAATATAGGCCCACATACACTTAACCATTAAATACACATGCTTGAATCAGTAGCGGGGTTAAGTACACATCAGGGTTGGTGGGTAATATCAGAGAATATAGGCCCACAGACTTAACCATTAGAAAAACCTAGTAACGGGGACTCATTTCAGTAGTAACCCACATTAGGTATCAATGGAACCCTGAGCTAGGCAGGGTGGGGCACGATTACTGGGCTGATTATAAGAGGTCAAATTAGCGGCGGTTGGTGCAGCAGTGCAGGTTCTAACGGAGTGCGGGCGTGCACACACTTCGGCGTAGAAAATTTAGCCACTGGGCATCAGTAGGTATAAAGCTGTGCATCTTGATTGTGTCAGGGTTGCCACCATGGGACTTGATACACCCCATGGTGAGACCAGCACAGGTATTTACAAGTAGGGGGCCGCGTGACACAAACGAGAACTAGGTCAAGTAGGGAGCCGATCGATAAGGTAGTAAGGGAGCATCGAATATATACATGGCCATTGGGGTGATCGAGGTGGAATCCTCATAATCGATGTACACCTGAAGGCTACCATAATTGCGGGGATTGGGATCATGTTGTAATTATTGTATAACACGGGCTACTAGTTGGGACACTAGTAGGGGGTACGGATCCTTGTTACACATGACACTAGTTGGGACACTAGTAGGAATACGGATCATTCAATGTAAGACACTTATGAGGATGCTAGTTAGGTGGTGCAGAGCAAATAGATATCGTTTTAATGGTAAAGCTTAGAAACCTTGCGATGTTATTCTTGATAGAAACCATGTGGTGGGATACTTGAAAGGAATTATGGGATGTTATACTTGTTTCATCGTGCCCGAAGTTTATCTTGTTACCTTAATTTATCTTGTTATCATAGTTTATCTTGATATCCTAGTTTATCTTGCCTACCTTATTATCGTGCTTATGTTTACTTTCAGTTTATTCATGCCATCTTATCTTTACCTATTTTTATGCTGAAAGTCACTAGGACTTACTCAGTCTTTATGACTGACCCGTTTTGTTTCGCCTCTTTTTCTTCCGTTCCTCCCCCCTAGGTTCACAGGGTGGGAATACAACTTAGTTCGTATCTTACCAAGCTCCAAGGCCCTTTCATGTATGGCTTGGATTTCTCTTGGCTATGGCTTGCTTTGCTTTATTGGGGAATAATGCAGTTTGTTTTTATGCTTCTTTGTTTTTGAGCAAGACAGATATTTTAACTATGAAATTGGGTATACAGGTTGATGGGCTTTTCTTGTAAACATTTATATTTAATAAATGGTTTGAAGTACTTCCACTTTATTTTCCGCTGTTTTATATATGTCTGTCTTGTAATATTTCTGTTCCAGTACCCAAAATACTCCATTGAAGTTAAGGCATTCCCTTTGTGAGTGACCTTAACAGATGTGGGGTGTTACATTTGGTATCAGAGCATAAGGTTACTAGACTGGGAAAAAGTTTTCAAAAACCTTTTGAAGTTATCTTCAAAACATTTACAAAGAAGCAAATTTTCAAGAAAAATTTGTTTTGATTAAATGGCATATACCCCAAAGCCATATGCACTATCTTTTGATTCTCTCTTGAAATCTCTTCTCTCTCTTTTCCCCATAGTTTCGTAGACATCCGACACAGGTCGTAGGGCAAAGGAGTGCCCAACCTCCATCTGTAGCCGCATTAGTTCCATCTGCGTCTAATCTTATTTCAAGTTGGGTAGAGTTGTCGTGCGTTGGAGGTAGCTTCGAGAGACTTGTCAACAAACTATACAAGGACAGTAAGAACAAGGAACTAGTTGTTATAGCTTAATCCACAAAGGGGGAAAAAGTGAAAGGAAAGAGGCCTAAGTGAAAGAATAGAAAAACCCATGACAAGAGAGAGTATCTTTAGTGAGAAGGGACATGCAGTTAAGTATTATAGGACAAGGGCAAGGGACAAGATCGTCGAGAGGGCAATTGAATGCTCTCACTACTAGCGTACCTAAGAGAGTGGTAACGTTTCTGTTAAAAAGTTTAGCTTTTCCTTTCTATCATCTCACTAGAACTTTGTTTTTGTACATCGCATCCTTTTAATTCTGCTTCGAAAGTTGAGTCTCTGCACCTTAGTACTAGCATAATCGAGGATCCCATTTTTGTCTCAAGTCCTGTTGGGGAAATCTGCTCATTTATTCATGACTTGTTTGGATTTGAGAATGTCTATGCTAAGTGTTGAGTCTAGAAGTAATGTTTATGTTTTGGGCTATGGGTTGATTCTAGCGACGGAGTGGTTATCCAGTAAGGGTGACCTTCTCGGTTTTGAAAAGAGGGTAGTTAGACTCTTGACTTGCCTCGGTAATACCCTCGAAGTCGCAGGTAGCCTTTAGGGTTCTATCATGATTTGTTTCCTAGAATCTCTTGACACATTTATTGGTAATTTGTAATCCGATCGAGTAGTGTTCGCCACTAAGGCGGGTGGGTCATTTCGCTTATGCATGAGTTGCAGAGAATCACCTTAGTAAGTACATTTGGCAACATGGTTGGCATTTATTTCCAAGAGATAGTTCTTCTACATGGAATACCTGATAGTAAGTGGACGAGATCCAAGATTCACTAGTGAATTTTGGAGAGCTTGCATGAAACCATGAGTACACAGTTATGTTTGAGCCGAGTATACTAGGAAGAGAATAAGTGAAAGTGGAACGAGAGGCAAAAGTGAAATGGATTCCAACCCATATTTTGGAAACAAGAATTAAGAAGCTATGAAATTGTGTAGTTAAAGACGGTCAAAGCACAATGGAGTTAAGCTCAAGGAAACGCGACTTAGAAGATTGAAGACTAGATTCGCGCATCATATCTCTTTTTAAGAGTATATCCATGATCCCTCTTTTCCTATAGAGTTTACTCGCATGCTATCTTTTGTGTATATCCTCTCGGTCCTATCCTCAATCTAATTTCTGTTGCAAACCCCATAGGGAGTATGACTCATCTGTTAGTAACACATGTTGGGGCTTGAGGGTGTTCGTTGGGTTGACTAAAATTTTTGGGTTTTATAGGATACGGGTTGGTCTTAGGAAGGGATTTCCTTGTGACCTAATAGGAGTCCATCATGCTTAGTTTCCTAGAATCATATATATTGGTTGTGATGAGTAATTCTTTGGGTGTCAGTCTGATGTTGATTTCGGTCTTCCGGGCTGATGCTTAGAGAGTTCTTCTCCTAATCAATATATATGTGGCATAGATTTCCAGTTTTGACATTGCCTAATGGGCACAAAGTTTTTACTTGCTTCTTTCATTCGACTATACCTTTAGATAGGAACAATTGGGTGTAAACATGTGTTTGAGACATGTTATGATTGATGGTTGCAAGTGGCTGCAAGTGGTTGCTAGTGGTTGCTCGTGGATGCATTTACACACATTAGGCACTAGATCGGCTCAATCACCTTTCATATTGCATATGCATGAGTGTTTACACTTGTTTGTGGATGAAGTTGAATGTGTTATCATGTGGATGTTGCATATGGATGGATGTTTGTGCACACATATAGTCTTTATGTGACTAGGACTATTTGCATACATGTTGGACTCATGGCTCTAAACATATTTTGCATTTAGAAGATCAATCCGGCCTGATCATTTGCACTAGACAAGGAACATATACACACACTTCTTGCATATGTTCATACAGCATTAGAAATCTCTTAAGGACAATGAATGCCTGTGATTGATGATTGAGTAGACAGATGATGGATGGTAGGACACATTCTTCTTAACTTGAAGATTTCGGGGACGAAATCCTTTAAGGATGGGAGAATGTAACACCCCGTATTTTTTTTAATATAATTAAAAATGAAATAAAGTATATGAAAATATGCTTATGATAGGTAAATAATGGTGATGCATAAGGAGAATTAATTAATACATGGAAGAGAAGAAAAATTAGTTCGATAACAGCGTATGTAACAGAAAAGATAGTAAAATAAGAATAACTAATTCAAGAATCAGGAAATAGATAAAATGGAAATCACCATTGCGTTCCTCTCGGAAAAATACGCGAAATAGAGTCCGAGTTTTCGAAAATCGGAGTCCGTATGACCAAGATACGACCAAAACAAGATTTCAGCAGACTTTTTGGCAAACTGACCCAGGTCGACCATAGTGTCGACACTATAGTCGACCTGCCCCCCCCAGGTCGACTGTAGTGTCGACCCCCCCCCTCTGTACAGGTTGACCTGGTCGGCCTGGGGTGGTCCAGAACCCTTTTTTGAGGCCCGGGACGAGTTTTGATGGTCCAGATGGGTTTTAGGGTTAATCCGATGGCTGAAATGAAGTGCTACACCTATAAAACAACACCTAGACCTATCCTAACTCACACAAATTCATATGACACCTAAATGCTGCTGGAATCTCTCTTGATCCATGGCCGTCGTCTCCAAATTAAAGCTTAAGCATTCAAACCCAAATCAAATCAAAGATCAATGCTTCTACAACAAATTCAAGAGGATAGATCAATGACACTGCAACTTTCTACGACAAATTCACTCCCTAATTCATTAGCCGTTCTCTGTATGTTCTAGTTGTTTTCAGATTTAAATATTTAATTATAATATGGCGATGAAATAAAGTGAAATTGATGTAAGTTTAGCTATATTTGCGGAATGTGAATTAAGATTAAAATCATGTTTTGCGGTCAAATGAAAATAGTACGATGCTTATTATGTTTGGTTATGTTGTATAATATTATGCCAGTGATTTGATTCTATTATTATGTTGGATTTGGAATTATTGAGTACAATGTTTGTCATGTTGTATAATATGCCAGTGATTTGATTCTATTATCATGTTTAATTGGGAATTATTGATAAGTTTATTATGCAAGTTTATGTTGTAGATTCATGCGACAAATGGTCAAATCTACATGTTTATGTATAAGAAAAACCTATGCCACACTTATCATATATTTGTGATTGGCTTGTGAGTATGTTAATTTAATCTATGTTGCCAAGTAACGCATGTGTATGTTGATTTGCCTATGTTGCAAATTAACATATGTATATTGATTAGTTCATATTGCTAATTCTCATGTATGTATGTTAATATGGCCTATGTTAAAAATACACATATATGTTGAATTAGCTTAAAATTGCGAGTTCACCCCTGTAATGTTCATGATGTCATTTTGCAAGTTCACCCCTGTAATGTTCATGATGTCATTTTGCAAGTTCACCCCTGTAATGTTCATGATGTCATTTTGCAAGTTCACCCCTGTAATGTTCATGATGTCATTTTGCGAGTTCACCCCATTATGTTCACATTAATTATGCCATCAATGTCAAAATTATACCTTTGTCATGTTTATGATTGTGCATTTGTGTACATTAAATTAGGCTAAGTTTTTAGCCTAAACTTTATACTCAAAAATCATATGAACGCAAATTAGGCTAAGATAATTAGCCTAATGTTAGACGGGGTAACGGTGGGTTAAAATGATTAATTATAGGAAAACTTGCCATAAATTGGTCATTTATCACATAAGTGATTTATGGCATAAAATGGTATTAATTATATACCTAATTTAATGAGATTAATTGGAAACAAATTGGGCATTAAATCTGAATATGAACAATTTACATAATTAAAATGTAAATTAGAATTATGTCATAAAATGTTATTAATTATATACCTAATTTAATGAGATTGATTGGAAACAAATTAGGCAGTAATATGAATTTGAATAATTTACATAATTAATGTAAATTGGAAAATACGAATATGCTTAGCACGAGGTTGGATTGCGTTGTGATGTAAACCTGCCCGGACCCGCCCGGCTGTCCAGTAATCACAGCAATACCTATCCAATGTGGGAGGCTAAGCATTAGGCCCAATAAAGACCCGAGGTTAGACTGAGTTGTGGCGTAAGACTGCCCAGACCCGACCGACACACCGGCAGCCACAACAATATCTGTCTAATGTGAGAGGTTGGTGCCCTAATAAGACAACTAGAGCTGAGCTAGGGTTGGTAGGGTTAAGTTAACTAGAACACTTAACCAATTTCAACATGTTAACTAAATTGGCGGGTAGGGTTAGGATAACATGGACACTTAACCAATTTAATATGTTGACTACGGGAGTAGGTAAGGTTAAGCAAATGTTTAACTATTATAACATGATTAAACTGGACTAGAGAGTGAGGTTAAGTTAATGAGAACACTTAACTAATACAATGGGTTAATTAGACAAGTGGTTGCGGTTAAGTAGTAACACTTAACCAACATAACAGGACAAGCGGGTGGGCTAAGTTAACTTGAATAAGTTGATAACACTTAACCATTATAATATGACTAGTGGATGAGGTTAAGTTAACATGCACTTAACCAATCTAATGTGATGCGTGGTTGGGTTATGTAACACACAGGGTTAAGTTAACAAGAAAATCCTTAACCAATGTAACCAGATAGACGAACGGGGTTAAGTTAATAAACCACACTTAACCAATCAAACATAATAAGCGAGAAAGGTTAAGTTAACCAAGGTAAATACTTAACCATGGTAACATAACGAGTAGGAGGGTTAAGTACATATCGGGTTGGTGGGTAATATTAATAAATATAGGCCCACATACACTTAACCATTAAATACACATGCTTGAATCAGTAGCGGGGTTAAGTACACATCAGGGTTGGTGGGTAATATCAGAGAATATAGGCCCACAGACTTAACCATTAGAAAAACCTAGTAACGGGGACGCATTTCAGCAGTAACCCACATTAGGTATCAACGGAACCCTGAGCTAGGCAGGATGGGGCACGATTACTGGGCTGATTATAAGAGGTCAAATTAGCGGCGGTTGGTGCAGCAGTGCAGGTTCTAACGGAGTGCGGGCGTGCACACACTTCGGCGCAGAAAATTTAGCCACTGGGCATCAGTAGGTATAAAGCTGTGCATCTTGATTGTGTCAGGGTTGCCACCATGATACTTGATACACCCCATGGTGGGACCAGCACATGTATCTACAAGTAGGGGGCTGCGTGACACAAACGAGAACTAGGTCAAGTAGGGAGCCGATCGATAAGGTAGTAAGGGTGCATCGAATATATACATGGCCATTAGGGTGATCGAGGTGGAATCCTCATAATCGATGTACACCTGAAGGCTACCATAATTGCGGGGATTGGGATCATGTTGTAATTATTATATAACACGGGCTACTAGTTGGGACACTAGTAGGGGGTACGGATCCTTGTTACACATGACACTAGTTGGGACACTAGTAGGAATACGGATTATTCAATGTAAGACACTTATGAGGATGCTAGTTAGGTGGTGCAGAGCAAATAGATATCGTTTTAATGGTAAAGCTTAGAAACCTTGCGAAGTTATTCTTGATAGAAACCATGCGGTGGGATACTTGAAAGGAATTATGGGATGTTATACTTGTTTCATCGTGCCCGAAGTTTATCTTGCTACCTTAGTTTATCTTGTTATCATAGTTTATCTTGATATCTTAGTTTATCTTTCCTACCTTGTTATCATGCTTATGTTTACTTTCAGTTTATTCATGCTATGTTATCTTTACCTATTTTTATGCTGGAAGTCACTAGGACTTACTCAGTCTTTATGACGGACCCGTTTTGTTTTGGCTCTTTTTCTTCCGTTCCCCCCCCCCCCAGGTTCACAGGGTGGGAATACAACTTAGTTCGGATCTTACCAAGCTCCAAGGCTCTTTCATGTATGGCTTGGATTTCTCTTGGCTATGGCTTACTTTGCTTTATTGGGGAATACTGCAGTTTGTTTTTATGCTTCTTTGTTTTTGAGCAAGACAGATATTTTAACTATGAAATTGGGTATACAGGTTGATGGGCTTTTCTTGTAAACATTTATATTTAATAAATGATTTGAAGTACTTCCACTTTATTTTCCGCTATTTTATATATGTCTGTCCTGTAATATTTCTGTTCCAGTACCCAAAATACTCCATTGAAGTTAAGGCATTCCCTTTGTGAGTGACCTTAACAGATGTGGGGTGTTACATTTGGTATCCGAGAAGAAGGTTACCAGACTGGGCAAAAGTTTTCAAAAACCTTTTGAAGTTATCTTCAAAACATTTACAAAGAAGCAAATTTTCAAGAAAAATTTGTTTTGATTAAAAGGCATATTCCCCAAAGCCATATGCACTATCTTTTGATTCTCTCTTGAAATCTCTTCTCTCTCTTTTCCCCATAGTTTCGTAGACATCCGACACAGGTCGTAGGGCAAAGGAGTGCCCAACCTCCATCTGTAGCCGCAGTAGTTCCATCTGCGTCTAATCTTATTTCAAGTTGGGTAGAGTTGTCGTGCGTTGGAGGTAGCTTCGAGAGACTTGTCAACAAACTATACAAGGACAGTAAGAACAAGGAACTAGTTGTTATAGCTTAATCCACGAAGGGGGAAAAAGTGAAAGGAAAGAGGCCTAAGTGAAAGAATAGAAAAACCCATGACAAGAGAGAGTATCTTTAGTGAGAAGGGACATGTAGTTAAGTATTATAGGACAAGGGCAAGGGACAAGATCATTGAGAGGGAAATTGAATGCTCTCACTACTAGCGTACCTAAGAGGGTGGTAACGTTTCTGTTAAAAAGTTTAGCTTTTCCTTTATATCATCCCACTAGAACTTTGTTTTTGTACATCGCATCCTTTTAATTCTGCTTCGAAAGTTGAGTCTCTGCACCTTAGTACTAGCATAATAGAGGATCCCATTTTTGTCTCAAGTCCTATTGGGGAAATCTGCTCATTTATTCATGACTTGTTTGTATTTGAGAATGTCTATGCTAAGTGTTGAGTCTAGAAGTAATGTTTATGTTTTGGGCTATGGGTTGATTCTAGCGACGGAGTGGTTATCCAGTAGTTAGACTCTTGACTTGCCTCGGTAATACCCTCGAAGTCGCAGGTAACCTTTAGGGTTCTATCATGATTTGTTTCCTAGAATCTCTTGACACATTTATTGGTAATTTGTAATCCGATCGAGTAGTGTTCGCCACTAAGGCGGATGGGTCATTTCGCTTATGCATGAGTTGCAGAGAATCACCTTAGTAAGTACATTTGGCAACATGGTTGGCATTTATTTCCAAGAGATAGTTCTTCTACATGGAATACCTGATAGTAAGTGGATGAGATCCAAGATTCACTCGTGAATTTTGGAGAGCATGCATGAAACCATGAGTACACAGTTATGTATGAGCCGAGTATACTAGGAGGAGAATAAGTGAAAGTGGAACGAGAGGCAAAAGTGAAATGGATTCCAACCCATATTTTGGAAAGAAGAATTAAGAAGCTATGAAATTGTGTAGTTAAAGACGGTCAAAGCACAATGGAGTTAAGCTCAAGGAAATGCGACTTAGAAGATTGAAGACTAGATTCGCGCATCATATCTCTTTTTAAGAGTATATCCATGATCCCTCTTTTCCTATAGAGCTTACTCGCATGCTATCTTTTGTGTATATCCTCTCGGTCCTATCCTCAATCTAATTTCTGTTGCAAACCACATAGGGAGTATGACTCATCTGTTAGTAACACATGTTGGGGCTTGAGGGTGTTCGTTGGGTTGACTAAAATTTTGGGTTTTATAGGATACGGGTTGGTCTTAGGAAGGGATTTCCTTGTGACCTAATAGGAGTCCATCATGCTTAGTTTCCTAGAATCATATATATTGGTTGGGATGAGTAATTCTTTGGGTGTCAGTCTGATGTTGATTTCGGTCTTCCGGGCTGATGCTTAAAGAGTTCTTCTCCTAATAAATATGTATGTGGCATAGATTTCCAGTTTTGACATTGCCTAATGGGCACAAAGTTTTTACTTGCTTCTATCATTCGACTATACCTTTAGATAGGAACAATTGGGTGTAAACATGTGTTTGAGACATGTTATGATTGATGGTTGCAAGTGGCTGCAAGTGGTTGCTAGTGGTTGCTCGTGGATGCATTTACACACATTAGGCACTAGATCGGCTCAATCACCTTTCATATTGCATATGCATGAGTGTTTACACTTGTTTGTGGATGAAGTTGAATGTGTTATCATGTGGATGTTGCATACGGATGGATGTTTGTGCACACATATAGTCTTTATGTGACTAGGACTATTTGCATGCATGTTGGACTCATGGCACTAAACATATTTTGCATTTAGAAGATCAATCAGGCCTGATCATTTGCACTAGACAAGGAACATATACACACACTTCTTGCATATGTTCATATAGCATTAGAAATCTCTTAAGGACAATGAATGCCTGTGATTGATGATTGAGTAGACAGATGATGGATGGTAGGACACGTTGTTCTTAACTTGAAGATTTCGGGGACGAAATCCTTTAAGGAGGGGAGAATGTAACACCCCGTATTTTTTTAATATAATTAAAAATGAAATAAAGTATATGAAAATATTCTTATGATAGGTAAATAATGGTGCTGCATAAGGAGAATTAATTAATACATGGAAGAGAAGAAAAATTAGTTCGATAACGGCGTATGTAACAGAAAAGATAGTAAAATAAGGATAACTAATTCAAGAATCAGGAACTAGGTAAAATGGACATCACCATTGCGTTCCTCTCGGAAAAATACGCGAAATAGAGTCCGAGTTTTCGAAAATCGGAGTCCGTATGACCAAGATATGACCAAAACAAGATTTCTGCAGACTTTCTGGCAGACTGACCCAGGTCGACCATAGTGTCGACACTATAGTCGACCTGCCCCCCTCCCCCCAGGTCGACTGTAGTGTCGACCCCCCCCTCTGTACAGGTCGACCTGGTCGGCCTGGGGTGGTCCAGAACCCATTTTTGAGGCCCGGGACGAGTTTTGATGGTCCAGATGGGTTTTAGGGTTAATCCGATGGCTGAAATGAAGTGCTACACCTATAAAACAACACCTAGACCTAGCCCAACTCACACAAATTCAAATGACACCTAAATTCTGCTGGAATCTCTCTTGAGCCATGGCCGTCGTCTCCAAATTAAAGCTTAAGCGTTCAAACCCCAATCAAATCAAAGATCAATGCTTCTACAACAAATTCAAGAGGATAGATCAATGACACTGCAACTTTCTACGACAAATTCACTCCCTAATTCATTAGCCATTCTCTGTAAGTTCTAGTTATTTTCAGATTTAAATATTTAATTATAATATGGCGATGAAATAAAGTGAAATTGATGTAAGTTTAGCTATATTTGCGGAATGTGAATTAAGATTAAAATCATGTTTTGCGGTCAAATGAAAATAGTACGATGCTTATTATGTTTGGTTATGTTGTATAATATTATGCCAGTGATTTGATTCTATTATCATGTTGGATTTGGAATTATTGAGTACAATGTTTGTCATGTTGTATAATATGCTTGTGATTTGATTCTATTATCATGTTTAATTGGGAATTATTGATAAGTTTATTATGCAAGTTTATGTTGTAGATTCATGTGACAAATGGTCAAATCTACATGTTTATGTATAAGAAAAACCTATGCCACACTTATCATATATTTGTGATTGGCTTGTGAGTATGTTAATTTAATCTATGTTGCCAAGTAACGCATGTGTATGTTGATTTGCCTATGTTGCAAATTAACATATGTATATTGATTAGTTCATATTGCTAATTCTCATGTATGTATGTTAATATGGCCTATGTTAAAAATACACATATATGTTGAATTAGCTTAAAATTGCGAGTTCACCCCTGTAATGTTCATGATGTCATTTTGCAAGTTCACCCCTGTAATGTTCATGATGTCATTTTGCAAGTTCACCCCATTATGTTCACATTAATTATGCCATCAATGTCAAAATTATACCTTTGTCATGTTTATGATTGTGCATTTGTGTACATTAAATTAGGCTAAGTTTTTAGCCTAAACTTTATAATAAAAAATCATACAAACGTAAATTAGGCTAAGATAATTAGCCTAATGTTAGACGGGGTAACGGTGGGTTAAAATGATTAATTATAGGAAAACTTGCCATAAATTGGTCATTTATCACATAAGTGATTTATGGCATAAAATGGTATTAATTATATACCTAATTTAATGAGAATGATTGGAAACAAATTGGGCATTAAATCTGAATTTGAACAATTTACATAATTAAAATGTAAATTAGAATTATGGCATAAAATGTTATTAAATATATACCTAATTTAATGAGATTGATTGGAAACAAATTGGGCAGTAATATGAATTTGAATAATTTACATAATTAATGTAAATTGGAAAATACGAATATGTTTAGCACGAGGTTGGATTGAGTTGTGATGTAAACCAGCCCGGACCCGCCCGGCTGTCCAGTAATCACAGCAATACCTATCCAATGTGGGAGGGTAAGTATTAGGCCCAATAAAGACCCGAGGTTAGACTGAGTTGTGGCGTAAGACTGCCCGGACCCGACCGGCACACCGGCAGCCACAACAATATCTGTCTAATGTGAGAGGTTGGTGCCCTAATAAGACAACTAGAGCTGAGCTAGGGTTGGTAGGGTTAAGTTAACTAGAACACTTAACCAATTTCAACATGTTAACTAAATTGGAGGGTAGGGTTAGGATAATTTGGACACTTAACCAATTTAATATGTTGACTACGGGAGTAGGTAAGGTTAAGCAAATGTTTAACTGTTATAACATGATTAAACTGAACTAGAGAGTGAGGTTAAGTTAATGAGAACACTTAACTAATACAATGGGTTAATTAGACAAGTGGTTGCGGTTAAGTAGTAACACTTAACCAACATAACAGGACAAGCGGGTGGGCTAAGTTAACTTGAATAAGTTGATAACACTTAACCAATATAATATGACTAGTGGATGAGGTTAAGTTAACATGCACTTAACCAATCTAATGTGATGCGTGGTAGGGTTAAGTAACACACGGGGTTAAGTTAACAAGAAAATCCTTAACCAATGTAACCAGATAGACGAACGGGGTTAAGTTAATAAACCACACATAACCAATCAAACGTAATAAGCGAGAAAGTTTAAGTTAACTAAGGTAAACACTTAACCATGGTAACATAACGAGAAGGAGGATTAAGTACATATCGGGTTGGTGGGTAATATTAATAAATATAGGCCCCACATACACTTAAGCATTAAATACACATGCTTGAATCAGTAGCGGGGTTAAGTACGCATCAGGGTTGGTGGGTAATATTAGAGAACATAGGCCCACAGACTTAACCATTAGAAAACCCTAGTAATGGGGACCCTTTTCAGCAGTAACCCACATTAGGTATCAACGGAACCCTGAGCTAGGCAGGGTGGGGCACGATTACTGGGCTGATTATAAGAGGCCAAATTAGCGGCGGTTGGTGCAGTAGTGCAGGTTCTAACAGAGTGCGGGCGTGCACACACTTCGGCGCAGAAAATTTAGCCACGGGGCATCAATAGGAATAAAGCTCTGCATCTTGATTGTGTCAGGGTTGCCACCATGGGACTTGATACACCCCATGGTCTGACCAGCACAGGTATCTACAAGTAGGGGGCTGCGTGACACAAACGAGAACTAGGTCAAGTAGGGAGCCGATCGATAAGGTAGTAAGGGTGCATCGAATATATACATGGCCATTGGGGTGATCGAGGTGGAATCCTCATAATCGATGTGGAATCCTCATAATCGATGTACACCTGAAGGCTACCATAATTGCGGGGATTGGGATCATGTTGTAATTATTATATAACACGGGCTACTAGTTGGGATACTAGTAGGGGGTACGGATCCTTGTTACACAGGACACTAGTTGGGACACTAGTAGGAATACGGATCATTCAATGTAAGACACTTATGAGGATGCTAGTTAGGTGGTGCAGAGCAAATAGATATCGTTTAATGGTAAAGCTTAAAAACCTTGCGATGTTATTCTTGATAGAAACCATGCGGTGGGATACTTGATAGGAATTATGGGATGTTATACTTGTTTCATCGTGCCCGAAGTTTATCTTGTTACCTTAGTTTATCTTGTTATCATAGTTTATCTTGATATCTTAGTTTATCTTGCCTACCTTGTTATCATGCATATGTTTACTTTCAGTTTATTCATGCCATGTTATCTTTACCTATTTTTATGCTGAAAGTCACTAGGACTTACTCAGTCTTTATGACTGACCCGTTTTGTTTTGCCTCTTTTTCTTCCGTTCCCCCCCCCCAGGTTCACAGGGTGGGAATACAGCTTAGTTCGGATCTTGCCAAGCTCCAAGGCTCTTTCATGTATGACTTGGATTTCTCTTGGCTATGGCTTGCTTTGCTTTATTGGGGAATACTGCAGTTTGTTTTTATGCTTCTTTTTTTTTTAGCAAGACAGATATTTTAACTATGAAATTGGGTATACAGGTTGATGGGCTTTTCTTGTAAACATTTATATTTAATAAATGATTTGAAGTACTTCCACTTTATTTTCCGCTGTTTTATATATGTCTGTGTTGTAATATTTATGTTCCAGTACCCATAAAACTCCATTGAAGTTAAGGCATTCCCTTTGTGAGTGACCTTAACAGATGTGGGGTGTTACACTAATGCGACCCAATAAATTTCCACACCCCTCCCCGTACAAAGGAGGTTATAGCGAAATTTTCTGAAACTTAAAGGCGTTAGTGAAATATTTGAAGTGAAAAATGATATGAAAATCATCGAATGAATTATATTTATATAAATATATAAATATAGATTAAATAAAATGAATAATGACGCTGCAGTTCATATTTTGAAATCGTAATTTTAAACGATTATATCGGGAGATCCGACCATCGGATTTTCCCGAAACCGGAATCGTTGGGTTCGGTTTGGAGAGATCTTTCCAACAGAATCAACTTCGTTAAGATCCGATGGTTAGATTGTGAGAAATGTGTAAATCAAATTTTGAGAAAAAAGCGTTAAGGCCACGTTATGGCCTGAAACGTCGTTTAATTATATGGCGCTATTTTTAAATAAATAAAAATAGTGATATATCGTTTTAAAATATTATAAGCAATATGGAATGGAAATAAACCAATTCTACTTGGTTTGCTTGTTATTTGATGGTTGAATGCGTTTGACATTAAAATTATATAAAGAACTGAAATGTGGATGTCGAATAATTTAACCATGGACATAATTGATTTGAACTCTAATATACATGAATTATTTGAAAAGGCCGAGTTAATGCTCATTTCAAATAATTGATCGACGAATAAATGTTGAAGATATAAAGATGGTGCATGGCCGGTGATCTTCACATCGTGTAGATTACTACTGATGCCTTTGAGATGGGTAGCTCCCTTGATGAGGTTATAGTGGTAGTGGTCCAGATGTACTTGTTGATCGTCCGGATGTGCGAGGGCCTCTGTCCTGTATTGGACATACGGGAGAGGAATGAGGTGCCTTTGGTTTCGTTCAGACCCAGAACGGACTTGTAAATGGACGTGTGTCTGACGTGTATTCTGTGTTGTATTCATTGATCTCTACTAAATATACATCTGTTTGGCGGCGGAGAATTTATTGTCTTGCTTAACGCCCTTCTCTGAGACATACGAGCTCATAGGTTATATATCAGTAGACATCAGTGGTACGGTGTGGATTGACAGCTCAGCATGCAAAGATGCAAATGATCAAGGCTTTTGTTGAAAAGCGGAGACTTGTGCTTGATGATCAAACCACGACTTGGATATAGCGTAGCTTTGTGTATGGCGTTAATTCGCGAGCCTCACACCTCGGTATGAATTAAAAACGGGATAAGGGAACCCAGGGAGGACATGACGTTTCTTTCTAGCTATGGGTAGTGTCAGCATTTTGCTAGCCCTAACATCGTTGATTATTATACCCTTGTGGATGTTGGAATGTGAGGCGCCTCGATTATATCGGTCTCTACGGAGCCGATGGATATGTCTGATAGGACCAAGAAACGTGTGTTCAGGAACTGCCAATCCACTACCGTAAGTGTAGACCGGCCTTGGAGGATCCAAGGGCTACCCAGAGTGTGTAGTCTTAGGGCATTTGCTAGAGTGTCTCGAAGCCGGTGAGGAGCTTGCCCCTTGCCTCGAATCGTGACGGAATCGAAATTTCCAATACGAAATCACGGATTTGATTGTAACTTGTATATGGCGGCATAGTGGTATGCGGCACTTATGCCGTCTAGGATTGATATTTTGGATTGAATTTGCTTTTGAAACATATATGCACTAGTAATAATATCAAATGATTTTGCTCTACACCTATTAAGCATATTTTAGCCGTTATAAGGTAAAACCCTATCCTCCGGTTTGCGTTGCATTGTATGATGGGACTTAGGTCTTATAACGGCTGCATTTTTATAAAAAGCATTTCGTTGTTTAAATAATTTGCCTTGTCTAATGCACTGGCAATCACTGGAATAAACCCGTTCTACGAAAGTGGCATGGTCCTATGATTTGACTTGCTATTTTTGTTTAAACAATTAAGTAGATTTATCATACCAGTCCCATGACTAACTCGTAGTTTGTTTCACTTTGCAAACTCTGGTGACCTTATTTTCACACGGGCTATAACAACCCGTATTTTTATAACATGTTAAAACAAGAAATCAAGGAAGAATTAAATTTTAAAATGAGGATCATGGGAGACTGGTTACGCTATTGTGTTAGTCTCGAAATTCTGCTTGGAAAGGAGTCCGAGTTTGCAAGAATCGGAGTCCGTATGAGGGAGATATGACTCTCTGAAGTTTCACGAATATTCAGAATCAAAAACAGCCCGAAATTCGAATTCGAAATTCGAATTCAAAACCCAGAACAGGCTGGGCGGGAAAATTCTCGCCCAGGGACCAGGTCGACCTGGGGGTCGACCATAGTGTCGACCTCCCAGGAGCCAGGTCGACCATAGTGTCGACCTGGGGGTCGACCTGCCTCCCGAACCTATTTCCTGAACCAGATGCATTATGATGTATTTAGACCTGTTTCGTGACCAGATTTGTCTGCCTAACCCTACATAAACAGCCCCCTAGCCTCATTCTCTCTACACCATTTCGTTCTGTCGTTATGCTACCTCTGTGAAAATCAAAATGATAATATCTAAATTAAAAGAGACTACTTCTTCTTCATCAAGACAACATCTAGGAATTGCAAACCGGGGTTTTTCAACAAAACAAGACTAAACAAATAGAGATTCAACAACTGCAATAACCGTTTCCAGAATCAAATCTCTGCACTCTAATTCTCGATCCATGCTCTGTAAGTTCTAGTTACTTTGAGATTTAAACTTGTTAAATTTAATGTGGGCATGGAATGAAATGAAACTGGACCTAAGCTTGATTATCTATTTAGATATGTTCTTGTCTCTTCTTGAATCTATGATTTTGGGTTATTTCTTATCGATTGAATCATGCCTATTCATGTTGTTGGACCTAGTTTATTATTCAAAAGCTAGATTGTAATGTAAATTCTTGGATCTTGACTATTGGGAATATTGTCTACGACGTTGAAACTATTGTTAATGACATAAGACTATGACTATGCCTATGACTATGGACATAAGATTTTGTCTATGCCTATGACTATGACTATGAACATAAGACTATGCCTATACCTATGACAGTGAACATTAGGCTATTGCCTATGACTATGACAAGGACAATTATGGCTAATCACCTATGACTCTTGACTATGAGAATTATTACCCATGATTATGAACATAAGGCTATTATCTATGACCATGACTTTGAAACCATTACTGTTAATTGCCTATGACTATTTGCCTAGAACTATTTTGGATAATTATCCATGACTATTGTGATTAATCGCTTATGATTCACAACTATGAGACTTTTACCTATGACCATGACTATGACTACTGGGGTTAATTGATTAAGACTATTATAGTTGATTGTTCATGCCCATAACACTATAGTTGAAAACCATCTTATACACTGAATTGGCATTTTGTTGGATCGTATAATTAGGATGTGGCTTGCTTAGTTTATTCGCAATTATGTACTCCAAAACCACTGGATCCATTATCCTTGCATTTGGCTTGCTTTTGCATGCCTATTCTTTTATGTCAGCGTTTATCATGACCATCGCCTTATCTTGCTAGATTTGAAATCCTATATGCCAGCGATGTTGTAACCAATTATCTCAAGTTATATCATACTAGTCTTGTAACCCCTTTTATCGCTTTATGCTAGTCCCTTTTGCCTATCATAGTTTTGATGTTATTCCCTCTATTTCGATATTTGGATTTATTTGTAGTATAGATCGATTCACGTTCACGTGCGATGGGAATACGATTTGGGTAGATTAGGCAAAACATGAATTGTTTATGAACATGAAACATGAACATTGTTATAACTTGAATCTGGATGTGGGCATGAAACTTATCCTTGAAACTCGACACGAACTCGACATGAAACTTGAAACATGAATATTATTATAACTTGAATCTGGATGTGGGCATGAAACTTATCCTTGAAACTCGGCACGAACTCGACATGAAACTTGAAACATGAACATTGTTATAACTTGAAGCTGGATGTGGGCATGAAACTTATCCTTGAAACTTGACACGAACTCGACATGAAACTTGAAACATGAACATTGTTATAACTTGAATCTGGATGTGGGCATGAAACTTATCCTTGAAACTTGACACGAACTCGACATGAAACGTGAACATGGACATGACATTAAAATAAACATGAAAATGGCCAACTCGAGGTTGGGTTGAGTTTGCAGTGTAAATCACCCCGGAACCGCCCGGCAAATCCAGTTACTGCAAACAATAGGTTCCAATGTGGGTAGTTGGTCATATCGCGCTTGAAACCCGAGGTCAGACTGAGTTGAGGTGTAAATCTGCCCGGAACTGCCCGGCATATCAAGTGACCACAACAACAGGTCTGATGTGAGAGGTTGGGGTGCATTAATGAATTAATGGCACATGATAGGGTAGGTCATGAACAACTTGAATATACTTAACCAATTTAACACGATGATTTGATAGGGTTAAGTCATGAACCACTTGAATATACTTAACCAATTTGACATGATGATTTGATAGGGTTAAGTCATGAACCGCTTGAATATACTTAACCAATTTAACATGATGATTTGATAGGGTTAAGTCATTAACCGCTTGAATATACTTAACCAACTTGACACATGATTCGTAGGGCTAAGTCATGAACTTGAACGACAACACTTAGCCAATTTGACATGACACGTAGGTAGGTTAAGTCATGAACTTGAATGGCAACACTTAACCAACTTGACATGCTAGACTAATGGGGTTAAGTCTCGAATTTAAATGACAACACTTATCCTACTGGACGGAAACCCTAATTACGCGGTCCTTTTTAGCAGTAACCCACTAGATGTATCATGGTACCCTAGAACTAGGTAGGGTGGGGCATGATTACTAGGCTGATTGTAAGCGACCAGAATGACGGCTGAGTTGGTACGCCATTGTAGGTTCAGACAGACTATGGTCGTGCACGTAGTCAAGAGTTGAAAAAGCAGGCATTGGGCACCGGTAGGTTTACACTGTGCGTGCTTGATTCGTGTCGGTGGTTGGCACCCTAGGGCTTGATACACCCTATGGTGGACCTAGCACAGGTGACAACATTTCGTGATTGGGCCGTATGACACAAACACATGAACGAGCTATGACTTGAAGGGAGTCGATTGATTTATAGATCGTTACGTGGAATTCGTTAGGTAGCGTAATCCCTAGTGGTCCTAAGTGGCATAAACCCTAAACGAATCTAGAAAACGTTCAATAGGTAGCATAATCCCTAGTTGTCCTAGGTGGCATAAACCCTAATCGAATCTAGAAAACGTTCAATAGGTAGCATAATCCCTAGTGGTCCTAGGTGGCATAAATCCTAGTTAAACAGGCGATAACTCATGATAAGTAAATCTAGCCAGAACAAGGGTGGAAGTCCAAATGATTTCAAGAATGGTGGCACTACGTTGAAGTAGTATAGAAATACGTGATGAAACCCGTACGATATACTTCAAGGGACTGTACATATAAATGGAAAAGTTGATACGGGTTGGGGTACTAGTACAGTTGGTGCAGAGAATATAGGAAATCAAAGAAAATAGTGGAATGGTGAAGCTTAGAAATCTTGCGATGTTATACTTAATAGAAACCTTGCAATGTTATACTTTATTCATTGTGCCTGTAGCTTACCTTGTCATCATGCTTATGTTTACTTTCAGTTTATTCATGCCATATTATCTTCACCTATTTTTATGCTGAAAGCCACTAGGACTTACTAAGTCTTTATGACTGACCCAGTTTGTTTCGCCTCTTTTTCTTTCGCTTCCCCCCTCCCAGGTTCACAGGGTGGGAATACAGCTTAGTTCGGATCTTACCAAGCTCCAAGGCTCTTTCATGTACTGCTTGGATTTCTCTTGGCTATGGCTTGCTTTGCTGCTTTATTGGGGAATATCACAATTTATTTTCCTGTTCTTTGTTTTTGAGCAAGACAGATATTTTAGCTATGTAATTGGGTATTGGAAGTTGATGGGCTTTTATTGTAAACAATTATATTTAATAAATGATTTGAAGTACTTCCACTTTACTTTCCGCTGTTTTATATATGTCTATCTTGTAATATTTCTATTCCAGTATCCATAATGCTCCACTGAAGTTAAGGCATTCCCTTTGTGAGTCACCTTAACTGATATGGGGTGTTACATTTGGTATCAGAGCAGAAGGTTACCGGACTAGGCAAAAGTTTTTTTAACATTTTGAAATTATTTTCAAAACCATTTACAAAGAAGCATTTTCAAGAAAAGATTTATTTTTAAAGGCTATTCCCCAAAGGCCATTAGCATTATCCTTTTTTTCCTTGTTCGAATCCATTTTGCTTTCTTTCCTCCATCTGTAGTCACATTAGTTCCATCTGCAACTTATCTTATCTCAAGCTTTGTAGGGTTGTCATGCGATGGAAGTAGCTTTCGAGAAACTTGTCAATAAGCTATACAAGGATAGTAAGAACGAGGATAAAGAACACAAGCCTAAGAATGAGAAACTTGTTGATAAGGCGTAATCCACGAAGGAGGAAAAGGTGAAAGGGAAGAGGTCAAAGTAAAAGAATAATAAAACCCATGATAAGAAAGAACATCGTTGGTATGGTAAAAAGGGACATGTAGTTAAGTATCATAGGACAAGGACAAGGGCAAAGAACAAGATCGTCGAGAGGGAAATTATATGCTCTCACTACTAGCATACCTGAGAGAGGTGGTAACATTTCTATTAAAAGTTTAGCTTCTCTTTTCTATCATACCGTGGGAACTTTGTTTTTATACACCGCATCCTTTTAATTCTGCCTCGATAGTCGAGTCTCTGCACCTTAGTACTAGTGCAGTAGCGGCTCCCATTTTATTCTCAAATCCTGTTAGGGAATCGGCTCATTTATTCATGACTTGTTTGGATTTGGGAATGTCTATGTTAAGTGTTGAGTTTAGAAGTAAAGCATATATCTTTGAGCAATGGGTTGATTCTAGGGATGGAATGGTTATCCAGAAATGGTACCATTCTCGAGTATGAAAAGAGGGTAGTTAGATTCTTGACTTGCCTTGGTTATGCCCTCGAAGTGTAACCCTTAGGGTTCTGCCATGCTTAGTTACCGAGAATCTCTTGACACGTTTATTGGTCCGCTCGAGTAATGTTCGCCACTAAGGCGGATGGTTCATTTCGCTTATGCATGAGTTACAAAAAATCCCCTTGGTAAGTACACTTGGAAACATGGTTGGCATTTGTTTATTTTCGAGAGATAATTCATTTATGTGGAATACCTTCTATTAAGTGAATGAGATCCAAGATTCACTGGTGAATTTTGGAGAGCTTGCATGAAACCATGAGTACGCAGTTATGTTTGAGCCGAGTATACTAGAAGGAGGACAAGGGAAAATGGGACGAGAGACAACAGTGAAATGAGTTCCTACTCATATTTTGGAAACAAGAATTAAGAAATTATGAAGTTAAAGATGGACAAAGCACAATGGAGTTAAGCTCAAGGAAATGCGACTTAGAAGATTGAAGACTAGATACGCGCATCATGTCCCTTTTTAAGCGTATATCCTTGATCCCACTTTTCATGTAGAGCTTACTTGTATGCTATCTTTTAAGTATAACCTCTCGGTCCTATTCTCAATCCTATTTCTATTGCAAACCCTATAGGGAGTATGACTTATCTATTAGTAATACATGTTGGGGCTTGAGGGTGTCCATTGGGTTGACTAAACTTTTTGGGTTTTATAGGATATGGGCTGGTGCTTAGGAAGTTCTTCTCCTATTCAGTATATATGTGACGTAGATTTCCAGCTTTGACAATGCCTAATGGGCACAAAGTTTTTACTTGCTTCTATCATTCGGCTATATCTTTAGGTAGGAACAATTGGGTGAAACATGTGTTTGAGACATGTTACGATTGATGTTTGCAAGTGTTCGCAAGTGGTTGCTCGTGGTTGCATAACACACATTAGGGACTAGATCGGCTCAGACACATTTCCATATTGCATATGCATGAGTGGTTATACTTGTCTATGGATGAAATTGAATGTGTTATCATGTGGATATTGCATATGGATGGATGTTTGTGCAGACATATAGTGTTTATGTGACTAGGACTATTTGCATACATGTTGGATTCATGACACTAAACATATTTTGCATTAAGAAGATCAATCAGGCCTGATCATTTGCATTAGATAAGGAACATATACACACACTTTTTGCATATGTTCATACAGCATTAGAAATCTCTTAAGGACAATGGATGCATGTGATTGATGATTGAGTAGATGGATGATTGGATGATAGGACACATTCTTCTTAACTTGAAGATCTCGGGGACGAAATCCTTTAAGGAGGGGAGAATGTAACAGCCCGTATTTTTATAACATGTTAAAACAAGAAATCAAGGCAGAATTAAATTTTAAAATGAGAATCATAGGAAATGGGTTGCGCCGTTGTGTTCATCTCAAAATTCTGCTTGGAAACCAGTCCGAGTTTGCGAGAATCGGAGTCCATATGAGGGAGATATGACCCTCTGAAGTTTCACAAATTTTTAGAATAAAAAACAACCCGAAATTCGAATTCGAAATTTGAATTCAAACCCCAGAACAGGCTAGGCGGGAAAATTCCCGCCCGGGGACCAGGTCGACCTGGGGGTCGACCATAGTGTCGACCTCCTAGGGGCCAGGTCGACCATAGTGTCGACCTGGGGGTCGACCTGCCTCTCGAACCTATTTCCTGAACCAGATGCATTCTGGTGTATTTAGACTTGTTTCGTGACCAGATTCGTCTGCCTAACCCTATATAAACAGCCGCCTAGCCTCATTCTCTCTACACCATTTCATTCTGTCCTTATGCTACCTCTGTGAAAATCAAAATGATAATATTTAAATTAAAAGAGACTACTTCTTCTTCGTCAAGACAACAGCTAGGAATTGCAAATTGGGGGTTTTCAACTAGAACAAGACTAAACAAATAGAGATTCAACAACTGCAATAACCGTTTCCAGAATCAAATCTCTGCACTCTAATTCTCGATCCACGCTCTGTAAGTTCTAGTTACTTTGAGATTTAAACTTGTTAAATTTAATGTGGGCATGGAATGAAATGAAATTGGACCTAAGCTTGATTATCTATTTAGATCTGTTCTTGTCTCTTCTTGAATCTATGATTTTGGGTTATTTCTTATGGATTGAATCATGCCTATTCAAGTTGTTGGACCTAGTTTATTATTCAAACGCTAGATTGTAACGTAAATTCTTGGATCTTGACTATTGGGAATATTGTCTACGACATTGAAACTATTGTCAATGACATAAGACTATGACTATGCCTATGACTGTAGACATAAGATTTTGCCTATGCCTATGACTATGAACATAAGACTATGCCTATGCCTATGACAGTGAACATAGGGCTATTGCCTATGACTATGACAAGGGCAATTGTGGCTAATCACCTATGACTCTTGACTATGAGAATTATTACCTATGATTATGAACATTAGGCTATTATCTATGACCATGACTTTGAAACCATTACTGTTAATTGCCTATGACTATTTGCCTAGAACTATTTTGGATAATTATCCATGACTATTGTGATTAATCCCTTATGATTCACAGCTATGAGACTTTTACTTATGACCATGACTATGACTACTCGGGTTAATTTCCTAAGACTATTATAGTTGATTGTTCATGCCCATAACACTATAGTTGAAAATCATGTTATACACCGAATTGGTATTTTGTTGGATCGTATACCTAGGATGTGGCTTGCTTAGTTTATTCGCAATTATGTACACCAAAACCACTGGATCCATTATCCTTGTATTTGGCTTGCTTTTGCATGCCTATTCTTTTATGTCAGCGTTTATCATGACCATCGCCTTATCTTGCTAGATTTGAAATCCTATATGCCAGTGATGTTGTAACCAATTATCTCAAGTTATATCATACTAGTCTTGTAACCCCTTTTATCGCTTTATGCTAAACCCTTTTGCCTATCATAGTTTTGATGCTATTCCCTCTATTTTGAGATTTGGATTTATTTGTAGTATAGATCGATTCACGTTCACGTGCGATGGGAATACGATTCGGGTAGATTAGACAAAAAATGAATTGGTTATGAACATGAAACATGAACATTGTTACAACTTGAATCTGGATGTGGGCATGAAACATATCCTTGAAACTCGACACGAACTCGACATGAAACTTGAAACATGAATATTGTTATAACTTGAATCTGGATGTGGGCATGTGTAACACCCCACATCCATTAATGTCCCTCACAAAGGGAATGCATTAACTTCCATGGAGGTTTTAAGTGAATATAGAACAGAAAAATTACAACAAGACAGATAATAAGTAGTACTTGGAAATCTAAAACTTTATTTCATTGCTGCGGAAATTAAACATGTTTGTTACATCATAAAACCATAAATTAGAGTCAAGTACAATATCCATCTTGATAAAACAAAATACATAACCCCATTACATAAATAGCCATTAAAGAAGATAACAAGCTGGACTTTACTTCAGCGGTCCAAGCTTTCCAAAAGAGAGATAAAGCAATCCAATCAAACTCCGCTAGAGCTGGGCCCACCCTGAGGACCTGGAGGGAGGGGGGAAGATAGAAATGGAGGGGGTCAGACATAAAGTCTGGCGAGTATGATAATTCTAACAATACTATTATCAAAATAATTAGACTAAGGCACAAGCTGGAAAATAAGGAAATGTCTATGAACTATTGGGTATGGAAGAGCAGATAAAGATAACGTTAAAGGCACACCTAATACTAACGAATATTTACTACACTGCACCACACCAGTCACCCTAAAGGTTGATCCCACTTGCTTCACTTAGAAATTTTATAAATAACTTCGTGTACCCCTAGCTGACTACATAGGTGCCGCCTGCCCCTATCACCGCTAGGTGTACCCCACTACCCAATTTCGATCGGCTCCCTACTCGTAGATACCCGTGCTGGTCCCACAGTGGGGTGTATCACTCCCCTAAAGTGGCAACCCGATACAGCCTAAGGATGCACGGCTTATACCTACACGATGCGACAACGTCTTACCTACCAGCCCGGGTCCACACACGCATATGAAACCCAATGGACTTGCGTTGCCACCGCTAACCCATTTGGCCTCTTATAGTCAAGCCCAGTATGCGTGTCCCGTCCTCGACTTGGGTCGAGCCCGCAAAGTGGGTTACTGGTTGAAATGGGCCCCCAATTACTTACCACAAGCTATCCACCTAAGCTTGTCCCCACTAGTATATCCCACTTAACCCTCTTCTTAGTCATGTTGATTTACATGTGTGTTTGGTTAAGTCTTACTAATCGTATTTCAAATGCCACTAAATGCACCCACTAGATTCCTCATGCCACCCAAGGCACCTACTTAACCCCTATGTCCCACCTCACATGTTTATCTGGTTAAGTATTTCTTAATTCATTAAGGCCATAACCTTATAAAGACCTCTCACATTAGACTGACATTTATGGCAGCTGGATTCGACGGGCAGGTCCGGGCAGTCTTATACCATAAAAGAGTCTAACCTCGTGTCTTTACAACTGTTATGCTTTAGTTTGGGCCTAGGACCTCTCACATTGGGCTGACATTTGTGACTACTGGATTTGCCGGGCGGGTCTGGGCAGTTTTACGTCACAAACGAGTCCAACCTCATGTCCTAAGCATTGATTAACACTTATAATCTTTTACCCCAGTTTTAAATATATCCCTGTTCAAATCATTAATTAATTCCAATTTTAATGATGTCCATAATTGAATCAATTATGGCCATCCACTTACAGTATGCAAAATCATATCAATTGCACCCCAATTTCTTAATATTAAATCCTTAATATTACTCTTACCCCACGTTATACGTTCGCTTATTCAACGCAAAATATACGTTAGACTCGAATAGTCTAACTCATAGCACAAAGATAAATTATCACAACATATAGACAAATAAAATAGATCTAATCATAATAGGGGTGAAACTTGCATAAAACTACACATGTCATGGATCTAAAGGTGTCAACTTGTTTGGTTAAATGTCACAACTTACGTAATATGATCATAACCCAAGTTCATGTATAAACTTGCATATGTGGTTTATGCAACATAATGATGGTGTGAACTAGCATCTAACACATAGAACTCACACATGTCATAGCATAATTCTAGATCTAAATAGATGTCATAATTCTAGATCTAAATAGATGCCATACAATATGTGAGATTATACATACTAATAAATCTAAACTTGCATAGGTACATGTGATTTATCATGTGAATCATCATAGCCCAAATATATATAATCAACAACATGATTCATAAGCTAACTACAACATAATAACATCATGGCTTTGTATCATCGCAACTTAGCATAGAAAGTTGCAACATATATAATATCATCATAGCATGATTTACAACATATAGGATATCATCATCGCATAACATAGGATTTACAACATACATGATAGCATAAGGTTTACAACAACATATATGACAATTCACATCATTTTCTTATGATCCATATCACATCTTAATCTAATTAGTTTGCTAATAATCTTATTAAGATCATCATACTCACAATTAGAAAAGAAAGAGAGTCTTGATTTGCTTTAGAGTTGAGTAGAATTAGAGTTTTGATTAGCTTTCTTCCTTCTTAGTTGGCGGCGGCTACACTGAGTTCCATAGCGATGACATGACGGCGGCTATTCTATTTTTCATGTGATTTTAGTGTGAGAGACTACCTAGGTATATATAGAGTTTAGGATTTATTTAGACCGTCAGATCAAATCAGAACTAACCTGAACCGTTAAATTAGCCAAATCATTCCTAAAGACACATCAGCAGCTCAAGATTGGGCTCTGCCAAAACCTGGCTGACTTGACCAGGTCGACTGCGCAGTCGACCTGGTCCTGGGGGTGTCGACTGCCCAGTCTGCTCCCCAGTCGACCTGGGGTGCTGGGCGGGAAATTTCCCGCCTGGCCTGTTTGACTTCGAATTTTGAATTTTGAATTTTCTGAAACTTCTGATGGCCATATCTCCTTCATACGAAGTCCAAATCACGCAAACTCGGACTCTATTTCAACCAGAATTCCGAGACGAACACAATGGCGTAACCCGTTTCCCACAATTCTCAGGTCTGAGATTAGTTATTCTTTAATTTTTGAATATTTATATTAACAGAATTATGGCGTGTTACATTCTCCCCTCCTTAAAGGATTTCGACCCCGAAATCTCCAAGTCAAGAAGAATGTATATCTTAACATCCAATCGTCCATCTACTCAACCATCAAACACAAGCATCCTTTGTTCTTATAGACTTCTAATGCTATCATGTTTAAATGCACAGTGTGTGTATATGTCCATATCTAATGCAAAATCAGGCGGTCCACTGATTCAGTTGACCTCCTTAATGTAAATCATGATAGTGCCATGCGTCCATTATGTATGCAAAAGTTCCTTAATGCTACATATTGTCTCTATATGCGTGCACAATCATCATCTGAATGCAGCATCCATATGATAAAAAAATCCTCATACATCCATTCTATTAAATACATCCATATATATGCAATATGCAATATGAAGTGACTGAGCCGATCTAGTGCCTAGTAGTGTGTGTATATGCGTCCACGAGCAACCACTAATAAACACTTGCATCCACTTTGCATCCATCATACATAACATGTCTAAAACACATGTTTCAACCATAGGATTATCCTAACTAAAGGTCAAAGATACTAGCGAGAGGACATACTAAAGATAAGATAAGTACAAGCTAAGCGATAAAGGAGAAATTAAAAGACATACCCTCAAAAAGAAAAGGGTACAACGAACGCATCTTCGAATGACGTGCTTCATCAAGAATAGCCTTCCTCAAACCTTCGTCTCGAGGTACACAAAGTCTACTATCCCTACGTAACCAATCCTTATCATCCAGGGTATACCTACGGAGATGGCTTGATGACTCCCCTCTTTTGAGCTTCTCCACTAACTCAACCAACTGTGGGTCGTCTCGCTGTGCCTCACCAATCCGTCCCAAAAGCGTAGGTCTAACCTCCAAGGATGCTAGCAAACCGGGTACAAAGTCAACGGAAGGTCTAAAATCAAACATAGAGATGAATTCTATGTTTCGCCGTTCAACAATCAATGGACTCAAGGACAACCTTTTCCTACTTAAGGCGTCTGCCACCATATTACCCTTGCCAGGGGTATATGCTATGTCGAAGTCGTAGGACGCTAAGAATTCCATCCACCTTTGCTGCCTTAAGTTCAAGTCCTTCTGAGAGAATAAGTATTTAAAAGATTTATGGCCAGTGAACAATTCGAATTTCTCGCCAAGAAGGTAATGACACCAAGACTTAAGCACGAAAACAATTGCGGCTAACTCTAGGTCATGTGTAGTGTAATTTTTCTCATGAACCCTTAACTGCCTTCACCTATAGGTTATTACCCTTCCCTCTTGCATTAAGACTGCGCCTAGACCTGTTCCACAAGCATCGGTATAAACTGTAAATGGCTTACTCCCGTCTGGCAGCACTAAGACTGGAGCTGAGGTCAAAGCTCTCTTTAAACGTTGGAACGCATCATCACAATCTACGTCCCACGCGAAGACTAGGTTCTTCTTCGTCAGGCGTGTCAATGGAGCTGATATTTTTGCGAAGTCTTTGATAAACTTCCTATAGTAGCCAGCCAAGCCCAAGAAACTCCTTACTTCGGTAGCATTTTTAGGGACCTTCCAATCTTGGATGGCCACCACCTTCGCGGGATCCACAGCTATCCCTTCTTTGGAAACCACGTGCCCTAAGAATCGCACTTCCTCTCTCCAGAAGTGACACTTAGTAAATTTAGCTTTAAGGTTATGCGCTCGTAGAGTCTCCAACACTTCCCTAAGATGTAGGGCATGCACTTCTTCATTATTTGAAAAGATCAAGATGTCCTCTATAAAGACCACCACGAATTTATTAAGGTACTCCCTAAATATCGTACTCATCAAATCAACAAAGTATGCGGGGGCGTTTGTCAAACCGAAGGGCATCACTAGCCATTCATAGAAACCGTCCGGAGTCCTAAAGGCAGTCTTGTCTATGCTATCCTCAGCCACTCTCAACTAATGGAAACCAGTGGCTAAGTCCAACAACAAAAACACTGAGGCGCCAACTAACTGATCGAAGAGATCGCCAATCCTCGGCAGTGGGTGTCTGTTCTTCTTAGTAAGCTTATTAAGTTCTCTATAGTTCACACACAGTCTAAGGGAACCATCCGCTTTCGTGGCAAATACTACTGGAGCACCCCACTCTGATATACTTCGTCTTATAAACCCCTTCTCAAGCAACTCCTTCATTTGCTTATTGAGTTCATTCCTCACGAGGAGCCATGTGGCGTACTGCCAAAGATACTGGTTTTGCATTATCCACAAGATATATTCGAAAATCTATCTCCCGCTTCGGAGGAAAGCCCTTCACCTCCTCAAACACATCCGAATATTCTTGGACTACTTTAACAGATCGTAGATTTTCCACCGATGCGTCAAGCGATTCTAGATAACTTAGCATAACGGAATTTTTGGGATTACAAAAGATTTCGAGACAGTTGCCAAGGCGAGTCATGAGCCTAACTACTCTCCTTTCACAATCAAGAACGGCCCCATTTCTGGATAACCAATCCATTCCTAAAATTAGCCCATAGCCCGTGAAGGCCAAAACGTAAGCATCACATCTAAACTCAACGCTAAGTATAGAAATTTTTAAATCCAAACACATCATGGACAAATAAGATGAGCCCCCAATTGGATTCGAAACAACTAAGGGATCCTCTATTAGACTGGTGTTTAAGTGTAGTGATTCAACTAATGATGTAGAGATAAACGAATGCGATGCACCCGAATCTAATAAGGTACGGACAAGATGATCAAACAGAAAAACTAAGCTTTCAACAGAAATGGTTCTGCCTCGTTCTTGCAGCGGTGGGACCGCGAGAGCCTGAACTTGTCCCCTTGCCTACGCTAGTGCCATAAGAGCATGCACCTATCCTCCCGAGGTAGACCCTGCCCTCTGCCCCTTCTTTGGGAAGTGCTTCACTAGATGTCCCGCTTCACCATAGTGAAAACAGCCAGTCTTCTTTTTCTTTCTGCAATCCTTGCTGAGATGGCCTGGTGTCCCACAGTTAAAGCATCTTTTCTTTCCTTTTCCATTATTGTCTTTACCACCCTTCTTGTTTTGCTGTTGTGGTTTCTTCTGATCCCCTTTCTTCTCGAGTGCCTTATTAGCATTAGCGCCTTTCTCCTCGTGCATGAGTGCCATGTCTACTAGCTTCTCAAAGGTGGCCCCCATAGGGATGTGGGTCATAGCCAACCCTTGCAATGGCTAATTCAAGCCATTAACGAACCTCAGAGCCTTCTTCTCCTGCGTGTTCACCAAATCTAAGCCAAACCTTGCCAATTGGTTAAATTTGTTGATGTACTCTTTCACTGATAGATTTCCCAGCTTCAAATTTCAAGAACCTTTCCATGTATATATTCTCTTCTGCCCTTGAGAGAAACTTTGCCTCAAACCTACGTCTGAAATCCGCCCAAGAATCAACAGGACGCTCCCCATTAGTGACCTCCCACCAAAACGAGGCCTCTCCCTTTATTAACCAAGCTGCTAATTTGACTTTCGTACCTTCTTCTACTTCAAAGATTTCTAGCAATTCTTCTACCTCCTTAAGCCAATCTCTAGCTTCCACAAACGTTTCTGACCCTTGAAAAGGTTTTCCACCCATAGCCTTAAATTCCTTGCACGTCTTTGCAAAAGTATCAACGCGAGGAGGAGGAGGAGGAGCTGGTGCAACTGATGGTGGAGGAACATTGGCCGGACCTGCAGCGGCCCTAGCCTCTAATAACCTCCTATACCATCCTGGTATCGTTACACCCTCCGGAAGGTTAAGATCTTCAGCCATGCTGAAACGAAAAAGGAAAGAATCAAAATGAAGAATTCGAAAGATAAAGATATATGGCTATTGGGGATTATGTTTTTCATAAAAACTTTCCTCTTTAAATTACTCATCAAGACATGTTTTTGAAAACACTGCTTCCAAAAATACTTTAGAAAATTAATTTTTCTAAAAAAATTATCTGTTCTGGTAATCTTAAGCTCTGATACCACGTGTAACACCCCACGTCCATTAATGTCACTCACAAAGGAAATGCATTAACTTCCATGGAGGTTTTAAGTGAATATAGAACAAAAAAATTACAACAAGATAGATAATAAGTAGTACTTGGAAATCTAAAACTTTATTTCATTACAGGGGAAATTAAACATGTTTGTTACATCATAAAACCATAAATCAGAGTCAAGTACAATATCCATCTTGATAAAACAAAATACATAACCCTATTACATAAATAGCCATTAAAGAAGATAACAAGCTGGACTTTACTTTAGCGGTCCAAGCTTTCCAAAAGAGATATAAAGCAATCCAATCAAACTCCGCTAGAGCTGGGCCCACCCTGAGGACCTGGAGGGGGGGGGGAAGATAGAAATGGATGGGGTTAGACATAAAGTCTGGTGAGTATGATAATTCTAACAATACTATTATCAAAATAATTAGACTGAGGCACAAGCTGGAAAATAAGGAAATGTCTATGAACTATTGGGTATGGAAGAGCAGATAAAGATAACGTTAAAGGCGCACCTAATACTAACGAATAATTACTACACTGCACCACACCAGTCACCCTAAAGGTTGATCCCACTTGCTTCACTTAGAAATTTTATAAATAACTTCGTGTACCCCTAGCTGACTACGTAGGTGTCGCCTTCCCCTATCTCCGCTAGGTGTACCCCACTACCCACTTTCGATCGGCTCCCTACTCGTAGAAACCCATGCTGGTCCCACTGTGGGGTGTATCACTCCCCTAAAGTGGCAACCTGATACAGCCTAAGGATGCACGGTTATACCTACACGATGCAACAACGTCTTACCTACCAGCCCGGGTCCACACACGTATATGAAACCCGTTGGACTTGCGTAGCCACCGCTAACCCGTTTGGCCTCTTATAGTCAAGCCCAGTATGCGTCTCCCGTCCTCGACTTGGGTCGAGCCCACAAAGATACGTTTGGGTTACTGGTTGAAATGGGCCCCCAATTACTTACCACAAGCTATCCACCTAAGCTTGTCCCCACTATTATATCCCACTTAACCCTCTTCTTAGTCATGTTCATTTACATGTGTGTTTGGTTAAGTCTTACTAATCGTATTTCAAATGCCACTAAAGGCACCCACTAGATTCCTCATGCCACCCAAGGTACCTACATAATCCCCATGTCCCACCTCACATGTTTATCTGGTTAAGTATTTCTTAATTCATTAAGGCCATAACCTTATAAAGACCTCTCACATTAGACTGACATTTATGGCAGCTGGATTCGCCGGGCGGGTCCGGGCAGTCTTATACCATAAAAGAGTCTAACCTCGTGTCTTTACAACTGTTATGCTTTAGTTTGGGCCTAGGACCTCTCACATTGGGCTGACATTTGTGACTACTAGATTTGCCGGGCGGGTTCCGGCAGTTTTACGTCACAAACGAGTCCAACCTCGTGTCCTATGCAATGATTAACACTTATAATCTTTTACCCCAGTTTTAAATATATCCCTATTCAAATCATTAATTAATTCCAATTTTACTGATGTCCATAATTGACTCAATTATGGCCATCCACTTACGGTATGCAAAATCATATCAATTGCACCCCAATTTCTTAATATTAAATCCTTAATATTACCCCTACCCCACGTTATACGTTCGCTTATTCAACGCAAAATATACGTTAAACTCGAATAGTCTAACTCATAGCACAAAGATAAATTATCACAACATATAGACAAATAAAATAGATCTAATCATAATAGGGGTGAAACTTGCATAAAACTACACATGTCATGGATCTAAAGGTGTCAACTTGTTTGGTTAAATGTCACAACTTACATAATATGATCATAACCCAAGTTCATGTATAAACTTGCATATGTGGTTTATGCAACATAATGATGGTGTGAACTAGCATCTAACACATAGAACTCACACATGTCATAGCATAATTCTAGATCTAAATAGATTTCATAACTCTAGATCTAAATAAATGTCATACAATATGTGAGATTATACATACTAATAAATCTAAACTTGCATAGGTACATGTGATTTATCATGTGAATCATCATAGCCCAAATATATATAATCAACATCATGATTCATAAGCTAACTACAACATAATAACATTATGGCTTTGTAACATCGCAACTTAGCATAGAAACTTGCAACATATATAATATCATTATAGCATGATTTACAACATATAGGATATTATCATCACATAACATAGGATTTACAACATACATGATAGCACAAGGTTTACAACAACATATATGACAATTCACATCATTTTCTTATGATCCATATCACATCTTAATCTAATTAGTTTGCTAATAATCTTATTAAGATCATCATACTCACAATTAGAAAAGAAAGAGAGTCTTGATTTGCTTTAGAGTTGAGTAGAATTAGAGTTTTGATTAGCTTTCTTCCTTCTTAGTTGGCGGCGGCTACACTGAGTTCCATGGCGATGACATGACGGCGGCTATTCTATTTTTCATGTGATTTTAGAGTGAGAGACTACCTAGGTATATATATAGTTTAGGATTTATTTAGACCGTCAGATCAACTCAGAACTAACCTGAACCGTTAAATTAGCCAACTCAGCCCTAAAGACACATCAGCAGCTCAAGATTGGGCTCTGCCAAAACCTGGCCGACTTGACCAGGTCGACACCCAAGTCGACTGCGCAGTCGACCAGGTCCTAGGGGTGTCGACTGCCCAGTCGACTCCCAGTCGACCTGGGATGCTGGGCGGGAAATTTTCCGCCTGGCCTGTTTGACTTCGAATTTTGAATTTTGAATTTTCTGGAACTTCCGATGGCCATATCTCCTTCATACGAAGTCCAAATCATGAAAACTCGAACTCTATTTCAACCGGAATTCCGAGACGAACACAATGGTGCAACCCATTTCCCACAATTCTCACGTCTGAGATAAGTTATTCTTTAATTTGTGAATATTTATATTAACAGAATTACGGGGTGTTACATCATGAAACTTATCCTTGAAACTCGACACGAACTCGACATGAAACTTGAAACACGAACATTGTTATAACTTGAATCTGGATGTGGGCATGAAACTTATCCTTGATACTTGACACGAACTCGACATGAAACTTGAAACATGAACATTGTTATAACTTGAATCTGGATGTGGGCATGAAACTTATCCTTGAAAATTGACACGAACTGGACATGAAACATGAACATGGACATGACATTAGAATAAACATGAAAATGGCCAACTCGAGGTTGGGTTGAGTTTGCAGTGTAAATCTGCCCGGAACCGCCCGGCAAATCCAGTTACTGCAAACAATAGGATCCAATGTGGGTAGTTGGTCATATCGCACTTGAAACCTGAGGTCAAACTGAGTTGTGGTGTAAATCAGCCCGGAACCGACCGGCATATCCAATGACCACAACAATAGGTCTGATGTGAGAGGTTGGGGTGCATTATGAATTAATGCCACATGATAGGGTTAAGTCATGAACCACTTGAATATACTTAACCAATTTAACACGATGATTTGATAGGGTTAAGTCATGAACCACTTGAATATACTTAACCAATTTGACACGATGATTTGATAAGGTTAAGTCATGAACCGCTTGAATATACTTAACCAACTTGACACATGAATCGTAGGGCTAAGTCATGAACTTGAACGACAACACTTTGCCAATTTGACATGACACATAGGCGAGTTAAGTCACGAACTTGAATGACAACACTTAACCAACTTGACATGCTAGACTGATGGGGTTAAGTCTCGAATTTAAATGACAACACTTAACCTACTTGACGGAAACCCTAGTAACGCGGTCCTTTTTAGCAGTAACCCACTAGATGTATCATGGTACCCTGGAACTAGGCAGGATGGGGCACGATTACTGGGCTGATTGTAAGCGACCAGAACGATGGCTGAGTTGGTGCGCCATTGCAGGTTCAGATGGACTATGGTCGTGCACGTAGTCCGGAGTTGAAAAAGAAGGCATTGGGGACCAGTAGGTTTACACTGTGCGTGCTTGATTCGTGTCGGTGGTTGGCACCCTACGGCTTGATACACGCTATGGTGGACCTATCACAGGTGACTAAATTTTGTGATTAGGCCGTATGACACAGACACATGAACGAGCTAGGACTTGTAGGGAGCCGATCGATTAATAGATCATTATGTGGAAATCGTTAGGTAGCGTAATCCCCAGTGGTCCTAGGTGGCATAAACCCTAATCGAATCTAGAAAACCTTCAATAGGTAGCATAATCCCTAGTGGTCCTAGGTGGCATAAACCCTAATCGAATCTAGAAAACGTTCAGTAGGTAGCATAATCCCTAGTGGTCCTAGGTGGCATAAATCCTAGTTGAACACGCGATAGCTCATTATAAGGAAATCTAGCCAGAACAAGGGTGGCGGTCCAAATGATTTCAAGAATGGTGGCACTACGTTGAAGTAGTATAGAAATACATGATGAAACCTGTACGATATACGGCAAGGGACTGTACATATACATGGAAAGGATGATACGGGTTGGGGTACTAGTACAGTTGGTGCAGAGAATCTAGGAAATCAAAGAAAATAGTGGAAGGGTGAAGCTTAGAAATCTTGCGATGTTATACTTAATAGAAACCTTGCGATGTTATACTTGATTCATCATGCCTGTAGCTTACCTTGTAATCATGCTTATGTTTACTTTCAGTTTATTCATGCCGTATTATCTTCACCTGTTTTTATGTTGAAAGCCACTAGGACTTACTCAGTCTTTATGACTGACCCAGTTTGTTTCGCCTCTTTTTCTTTCGTCCCCCCCCCCCCCAGGTTCGCAGGGTGGGAATACAACTTAGTTCGGATCTTACCAAGCTCCAAGGCTCTTTCATGTACTACTTGGATTTCTCTTGCCTATGGCTTGCTTTGTTGCTTATTGGGGAATATCACAATTTATTTTTCTGCTTCTTTGTTTTTGAGCAAGACAGATATTTTAGCTATGTAATTGGGTATTGGAAGTTGATGGGATTTTATTGTAAACAATTATATTTAATAAATGATTTGAAGTACTTCCACTTTACTTTCCGCTGTTTTATATATGTCTATCTTGTAATATTTCTGTTCCAGTATCCATAATGCTCCACTGAAGTTAAGGCATTCCCTTTGTGAGTGACCTTAACGTATGTGGGGTGTTACACGGCCAACCTAGTGACAGGTAATAGGGTATATTTTGGCTTTTGCACTACAGCATGGAGTGCACCTTTTGGCTTGTATGGCAAGGACTTGACTTCTCAGTATTTTGGCTATTTGATACTCCGTCATTAGTACCTTATGTATATGATTTCGCTTATCGAGATGTACACAGATTTACTTCTATTATGTATCTATGATGTATATGTACCAGTGATATTGATGTAGACTGATCATTTCCTTTCATGCACTAAGTTGTATCCTACACTGTGCTACTCTGATGTTTATTACATATTATGATTCCGCTGTCATATTGATGTAAATTATTCTATTTTCTGTTTATGCTATTATTTGTTCTCTGCTAATGATGATTAATGTGTTATATTCTAATGATTATCCTTAATTCCATCATACGGGGTTTTGAGATCGTCACACGTTAGTTTCATAATTTGATATTGAATATAAGCCGTTATAATTTTTATTCAAAGCCATGAATTTAATATTAAACTGTATTTTGGGTTTGTCGTGAATGGTGTCTTGAATAACACTGTTCTTAAACCCAGTTGAGAAAAGAATAAATCTTTTAATTAAGATTTAGTGAAGTTTTCCAATTAATTAATATTTAATTGGAATTGAATAAAAGAATTCGATTTTTGGTTTGTTTTGAATGGTGTCTTCAGTAACACTGTTCTTGAATCCCTTGTGAAAAGAATAAATCTTTATTTAAGTTTATTTGGGTTTCCAGTTATATTTAGTAATTGGAATTAAATGGAATGTGAATTGGGTTTATTATGAACTGTGTTTTTAATGACATTCCTTCTTTAACCCGATTTACTATGAAATGTGATTTGGAATATATAAATCTTTTATTAAGATTTAATTGGAATTTTAAAAAGTAAAGTTTTCCAATTTAATATATTAAATTGGAATAGAATTCGATTTGGTAATAATGGAAGTGAACTTCTATGGAGGAAGACTGCTAATATATATGGAATTTAAACGGTTTTGTCATTATTCTATTTATATCATTAGTCAGATACGGAAATTGATATCGATTACATATTGATCTTTTTTCCATGAAGATTACATAATTAGTTGAATGTGATTTTCGGTTTTTCATGAATTGTGTTTTAAACGACATTAGTTCATTAACCCAGTTAAAGACAGGATTACATGTCTAATATTGTATTTTGAACCGTATTGTTGATCTCTGCTAAATATATATTTGTATGGTGGTGGAAAATTTATTCTCTTGCTTAACACCCTTCTCTGAGATGTATGAGCTCAGAGGATATATATCGGCAGAAATCAATGATATGGTGTAGATTTTCAATGCGACATGTTTGATTTCCCAAAGTTAAATAATCATTAATAATGATTTTGGGGAACATTAAAACTAAGTGGAGTTTTAATGAATCGTTAATTAGTTTGAAAAGTGAATGAGATAATTTAAATTATCAAATTTTTGGGAAATGATTGAGAATGGAGTATCACTAGTTTTACTCTAGGCGATAGTTGAATCTTTAATTAGATTTGAACGTGAAATGGTAATTAAATTTACCGATAACACCATGGCATTAGATATGGGGTATTACCAGTTTTGCTTCATGGGATGAATAGGTTGGGATTGGGTATTACAAGTTTTGCTTCACCGGATATGCGAGGACCTCTCTCCTGTATTGGACATATGGAATGAAGAATAAGGTACCTCCGGTTTCGTTCAGACCCAGAACGAACTATTAAATGGATACGTGTCTGACATTGGATTTTATTCTGTGTTGATTGATTTCTATTAAATATATATCTGTTTGGTGGCGGAGAATTCACTCTCTTGTTTAACACTCTTCTCTGAGACGTACGAGCTTAGAGGTTATATATAGATAGACATCAGTCGCATGACATGAATTGTAAGTGTGGCATGCTGAGAGGCAAATGATCAAGGCTTCTATTGAAAGTAGAGTCTTATGGTTGATGATCAAAGCACGACTTTAAATAGCATAGCTTTGTGTGTAGCGTTAATTCGCGAGCCTCACACCTCAGTATGAGTCAAAAAGGGGATCGTTACTACATGGAGTGCTTGACGTTTCCTTCTAGCAATAGGTGATGTCATGGTATGGAGCCCAGACAGTTATATATTTTTACCTATGTGGATGATGGAAGCGAGGCGCCTCGGATATATCGGTTACTACGATGCCGGTGGATAGGTCCGATAGGACCGGGAAACATGTCTTCAGGAATAACTAATCCAAAAATGTAAGGGTGGACCGTCCCTGAAGATCCAAGGGTTCACTGCGGGGGATCCTGAGGCATTTGCTAGAGTGTCCCGAATTGGCGAGGAGCCATCCCTTGACTCGACTCATAGATGGAATCCAATTTCCAATACGTGACATTTCGGTTTTAATTGTAGAGCCTAGTATGGGAACATGATATATGGTACCCATGTCGTCTATGATTGATACATTTATATTTGAAGTGATTTTGACACTATACACCTATAGTAATATCAAAATAATTTGTTTTAAACGTATCAAGCATGTTTGGCTATTATAAGGGAAACTCTAACCTCTGGCTTGAATTGCATTATGTGATGGGACATGAGTCTTATAACAGCTTCATTTTTCGAAAAGCATTGCGTTGTTTATAAACTGTTTAGGCACTGGTATTCTTGGGAGAAAACCCATTCCTTGTTATACGACGTGGTCCCTTGATTTACATCATTTCTAAAGTAAAGTTTTAAATAACTGTTTTAGTTCTCACACTAGTCACATTATTGACCTGGGGTTTATTGTTTTAACCTAAACTCTGGGTGCCAACATTTTTCACATGGGCAGCTAGTAGTTTTGGTTTTGCAGATATTATTTTCACAGGATCGTAGATTTACAGCTGCAGCTATATTCGGAAGGCTCTGTATCTGTGTATTTCTTTCAGTTGTGTTATGTATTATTTTTCCGCTGCTTTATAATTTGAATCTCTGATATTTATCAAATGTATATTATTTATTCATACTCTGTTATATTCTTGTACTCTGATGTAATTGTTGTAATAAGCAATGAAATGCTCTTTTATTTTTTTCTGATTTGTCTTGTTCTCAACTCAATCCGGGCTTTCCCGTAAGGGCAAGTTTCGGACTGTTTCACGTGCATATAATACAATATATTTAGCTAGATAGAAAATTTAGTATTTGTACAAGATACACAATCCAAGTGTGAACAGGTCAAGTAGAGCATATCCATTTCCAGTGTAAGACGAGCTAGAGATGTAAATCTATGAAATTCCCTCTCTTTCCTTTATTGCAATAGCCATGATATTCATTGGTCCTGAGTTGTTCTACATTTTATGTAAAGAAATAATTGAGATTAGTATGCTTTATGTTTCAAAATAGATGATTGATTATTATTTTTGCTGCAAAAATTCTATCAATATTGTCAGTTCTGTAGCTAGTTGGCAAGAATGTAAACTTTGTGTAACACCCCACATCCGTTAGTGTCACTCACAAAGGGAATGCACTAAGTCCTGTGGAGTATTTTTGGGTAAGAGATGCAAATAAATTACAAGACAGACAGAAATTAAACAGCAGAAAATAAAACTTTGCTTTATTGATAAAATAGTTTGTACAATGGTTTCTTTACAATATCAGAGTATCATCTGTCTTACAAAATAAAGAAGCATAAAAACAACATTTATATTCCTCGATTTTAGCAAGAGCCAGCCATAGCATTTGAAAAGAGAATCCAAGCAAACTTCGACAAATCTTCAAGCTGGGAAAGAGTGGTAGTCCAACTTAACCTAAGCTAAACTATTCCCTACTTTACTACCTTGGGGGGGGGGGGACGGTAGAAAAGAAGACGAAAGAAAAACAGAGTCAGACATAAAGCCTGAGTAACTTCAGTAACTTCTAGCATGTGAACGTGGAAAAACAAAACGACATGAATTAACTGAATACAAGATAACACCATGATGATAGGGTCAGCAAGATTAGACAAGATAATCACAAGGTATGCTAAGCTAAGAAAAAATGGATATGCCCTAATACTTTCGCTGCTTCGTTATTTCCTCGTTATACTGGTTCCTATATCTCTACACTACCTAACTAGTGTCCCAACTAGCAACGATAACGTGATCCTAAACCCTGTAGTTTCCATTGCCTTCAGGCATACATTTATTATTTATTATCTAGATCTAATCTAGGGTTTTCTATCAAGTGCTTTCTAGATTCAACTAGAGTTTACGCTATCTGCTGAACGCTTCTCGGATTCAGGGTTTATGCCACCTAGTCCAACTAGGGGTTATGCTACCTATCGAACGATGCCCCCAAGTCTAGGACACATTACCTAGAGTAGTATGTGTTCCTATACTTCCCCACGCATGGATCACGAATCATTATCGATTGTCTAGATGCACATGTCCTGTAATGTGCGACCCGAGTCTTGTGACAGGGAAAATCAAGGAATACAGAACTCGGTTGGGAGCTTTCAGATATCTGCCGATGCAGATGCTAAGGTCTGTTTTTGTTCCAGTGGCTATGGTCCCACCTGACCCCTCCCTCAACTAATGAAAGGCACACCTTGAAAAATGAGAACTATACGCAGGCTCCCAGTGCCCCACTATCCTATGGCCATCCTCACCCATAACTAGATAGCAAGTATATGGTCTTTTGGAGTTCTCCACCTTTCCGCTTCACGTATCTCGATTGACTCAAGATGGATGGTAGACGACGAGTTGCTATCACAGGGCTACCGTTATCTCGTCGAATCACGCCGGTCCATCCTAGGCTTTAGTTTGCCATATATTGCAACCAAGGCATACCCCTGGTTCTTCTACGCAGACCTTAACCTCTGTGAGCCCAGGAGGATCATCTGCAGCCTCACAGAGGGATACCAAGAGTACCCTCACGTCCCCTCGAAGCCTCGGGCTTCGTAACCCAATTCGTTAGAGCCTTCTTTTTACTTAGACGGACATTCGCTCCTCCACGTGTTATACTAAGAATTACTAATTAGATCCTTTTAACTAAGGTTTACTACTTAGTTCTCTTTCTCGTCAATTCAGATTGGTTAAGTGTCATTAGTCAACTTAACCCTCTTCATTTATCCTGCTAAACTGGTTAAGTGTTATCAGTAATTCATGTTGACTTAACCCTTCCACAAACCAAGTTATATTGGTTAAGTATTTCTTATTACTTAACCCTACCCATTCACCCTGTATTGGTTAAGTGTTCCTTTTTAACTTAACCTTGCCCGTCTGTTTTAACTACCATGTTATTAGTGGTTAAGTATCATCCCTTCATGTTTTAGACTTAACCCTATTCCTTTATCACAATCTGATGGTTAAGTGTTCCATTTTACTTAACCCTACGGTCTAGCCAAGCTAACATATCAAATTGGCTAAGTGTATTAGATTTTACTTAACCCCAACCTCTAGTTAACATGTTAATTTGGCTAAGTGTATTAACTTTACTTAACCCTTACAAATCTTGTCTTGTTACCATGTTAAGTTGGTTAAGTGTCCCTATGGACTTAGCCCTCCCATTCTAGCTTAACTGTGTTAAGTTGGTTAAGTGTTCCTATGGACTTAACCCTCCCATTCTAGCTTAACTGTGCTAAGTGTCTGTATGAACCTAACCCCACCCACCGGTCTGGTTTATCATGTTGAATTGGTTAAGTGTCTTAGTTAACTTAACCCTACCATTTTTGTTCTAGCTTTAACTAAATAAATTAAAGCCGTACCACTCACATTAGACAGATATTATTGCGATTACTGGATGTGCCGGTTGGTTCCGGGCAGGTTTTCATCGCAACTCAGTCTAACCTCGAGTTTGGCATATTCGTGTTTTCTAAGTTCAAAGGGTGTTGATTAATTTTCAAATAAGGTTTTGAAAGTAACCATCTCGTCCGTCGGATCGGTTAGGGATAGCCAGGGAGAGCAGGAAACTTGTATTTTCCAAACCCAAGCCTAGACACTATCCTCACTTTCATCCTAGAACTTTCAGGTGTACGTATTATTAAAAGAGATGTCATTAATAAACCTTTCTTTTGTATATAAATAAATTGTTAACAATTTATCCTTAAAGTTTAACCATTTATCCTCAAAGTCCATTTTCCCTTTTTAAAATAAATTTGGCCTATACCCTATACATTTGCCATGCCTACTAACGGACTTGTATTCTAGGCCCAAATCTTGATTTTCCTATCTTACAGTTTATAGCAATTTATATCCAACGCCCCCATTTACAGTTCATGCCAAAACTAGATTCTATATTCTAGTTTACAGTTTTTGCCAAACTAGATTTTATATTCTAGTTCACCGTTTATGCCCCAAAACTTAATTTGCATACCAACTACCTATTTTGTTGCCCATTTAACCATTTACCATTTGTGCCCAATGTATGTAAATTATGCTAATATACTTATCATGCTTAATTTAGCCACCCAATTCTGATTTAATATTCTAATTTCAGTTCATGTCAAAACTAGACTTGTTATTCTAATTTTCATCAAATTATGCCAATTTCCAAGTTTAGTCAATTTCATGTTTTTCCCCAAAACGTATTCCCATCGTTCGCATAATCGTGATCCAACCTAGATCATAAATAGAGCTAGATTCGTGGATAGAAGGGAATGAGCCAAAATGCCATGAAAGAACAAACATAACAATTGGCATAAGATGACAATTCACATGCATATAGATATGGTAATATTACGACATGAAAAGGGGTGAATAACGACGTAGGTTCAAGAACATGGGTAGACCTAACTTAATAGGTAAATTCCCAAGGTCTAAAACCAAAGAAAACCAAGAATAGACAGAATAGAGACGTAGGTTCAAGAACATGGGTAGACCTAACTTAATAGGTAAATTCCCAAGGTCTAAAACCAAAGAAAACCAAGAATAGACAGAATAGAAAATACAGTTTAGACCCAATTTCACAGTCACAAAACTTAAGCAACACTTTCCTAGTCATGAATCATAGGTGTTTAGTCACAGTTGTCCTTGTTATGTCACAGGAAATAGTTTATGTTTCCTAATCAAAGGCATAGGCTTGTGTTCGTAGTTAAAGGAAATAATTCTCATAGTCAAAGTCATAGGCAATGTTCATAGTCATAGGCAGTGTTCATAGTCATAGGCAATGTTCATAGTCATAGGTAATGTTCATGGTCATAGGCAAGGCCTAATTGGTCATCGAATCATAACAGTTCTTAATTTGGTTCAAAGATTTAGGCACAGGTTCGAAATAGAAAGAATTGGCATATTCTTTTATTCCTTTAATTTCATGTCACGAAAAGAGAAACGTTCAAATCTAAGAAGTAACTGACTTACAGAGATTAGATTAGATTCATAGAAAAACAGTCGTTGCAGTCGTTTGAATCTTCACTTGCAATCCGAGCTTGACTTGGACCCCTTCTTGAAAGTCTTGAGCAACATCTCCTCGTCATGATTTATTTTATATATTATTTATTTATATATTTTCTCAGAGGCAGCATAAGGATAGAAAAGAATTGTGAATAGAGAAGGAGACTAAG